>JAVQMG010000121.1:27552500-29952500 GCA_032878915.1 Castanopsis chinensis | reverse complement strand
TATTGAGCATGTGTGTGCAGTACTTACTGTCTCAATTGATGTGGTCCTTTTTGGGCCAGATTTGGTTTGGGATTGGGATTGAGCTTTGGATTGAAACCCAATCAGCTGTCCTTTGGGGTTGAGTGGAAGAGTCATGTGAAAGTTGTGTGTGATATTTGAATGATAAGCAAAAATATGAAATAGAAAACATACACAAAACTTTATGTGGTGCCTAATTGTTTACAACCACAATTTGAAAGTCTTGGACGGTTACATGTTGATACTAAGCACTTGTTGGGTTACAATGAACCCAATGTAGGATATATATACTAGAGAATATTTGACTAATTCTTGGTTAATTATAGACTAACCCAATCGGCTGTCCTTTGCGGTTGAGTGGAAGAGCCATGTGAAAGTTGTGTGTGATATTTGAATGATAAGCAAAAATATGAAAAAGAAAGCATACACAAAACTTTATGTGGTTGGCCTAATTGTTTACAACCACAATTTGAAAGTCTTGAATGGTTACATGTTGATACTAAGTACTTGTTGTGTTACAAGGAACCCAATGTAGAATATATATATTAGAGAATATTTGACTAATTCTTGGTTAATTATAGACTAACCTAAGGTTAAAATGCTTGTTCTACAAGTATATGAGTCTATAATTAGTATGGGTTACTTGAACCATAATCTATATGTATATTAATAGCCAAAATTGAAAAAAAATTCAATTAGATTTTAACTAGATTCTCAATTTTGCGCCACATGTCCCACGTAATTTTTAATTTTTATGCCAAGTAATTTATCGAGTATAAAAATTGAAGAGTTCAAATCCAATTAGATTCTAAATTAGATTTTAATTGGAGTCTAATTTTGTGCTTTGTGTCCATCTATTTTTAATTTTTAATTTTTGTGATAAGTAAATTATTAGGTGCAAAACTGAAGAGTCTAAATCCAATAAAATTATAAATCATATATATATATATATAACAATATTTTAGAGATATATGATTTAAAAAATGTGTAACGTATAGCTGTGATTATTTTTAAATATACTTGTACATACGAAGTTACACAAGTATATCTATCAGCAAAAGCAAAAATGTGAATTATGATTGGTGGCCTAACTTTCTGTTTTATATTTCTTTGTCTTTATTTTTCAATCCCGATTTTTTTTTTCTCTTCTGAACCACATGCAACTTGCTTCTGATCATTTTACCAACTACGAAAAAGAAAAACTACGAAAAAGAAAGAGACGTTTTCCTAATAGATTCTTACAATGTATACATGTTTATCAATAATTTTACAAGCCACATGGATGTACAAATAATATCGGTACGTTTTGAATAGTTTAGAAAAAAAAAAAGGGAATTCATCAAAAAGGGCTAAAGTAATTCAAGTATTCAACATGGTATTTTAGTAACAAAAATTTTGGTAATGTCTAAAGATGATATCATATTCGGATAACAAATTCACGTATTCTTCTATAGCTTTAATCTGTAATTTTACAACCTAATCCTAATCATTGCACCACATAAGTTTGAATATGACACCACTATCAGCCATACCACAAAAAAAAAAAAAAAAAAATAATAATAATACAATCCCAGCATTCCAAAAGATATGAGATGGTAACAATCATGTTGAGTCATTATTTTATTTCTAAAGTTTAATTTTCAGAGTAGGATTTTGAACTTATTCAATCACATCAAGATCCAGTTGAATGTTCATGGGCCCAATCACATTTTAGGTCCACATTCCTTTTTTTTGGGGCTGTTCAACAACAGTGCCAAGTCGGAGAGAGAAATGGGCTTTTTTTATGCAAAGCTCATAGCCTGACGTCCTTACTCCTTCGACCTTTAGTCCTCGAAATAAGTAGGAGATAGACCGTGGTGCAGGCCTTTTGGAGATGAATCCAATATTTCAAAGATCCTCATGATTTTGATCCATATACTATAGTTTGTAACCGAGAAATGTATATGGATATGGTTTACAAGCCCATGGAGCATCAGTTCAAACATCATCCCAACCCAATGGCAGTCCCCAGCCCAATTGGTTGAGCCACTTTTGAACCCACCAAAAGAGTTTCAATTTGATGGAGAGGAACAGGAGCAAATTTTTAACATGCGAGATATAAGAATGGAAGGTGACTCCAAAGTCCAAAGTATGCACTGACGAAGTAAAAGCACCCAAACTTCGAATTCCCTAGAGATTGTTTAATTATGTAGAAGAAAGTCGCAGCCTTGCTAAGAAATTAGCTGCTGGGTTAGTCGTGAATGTAAAAGGGCAACTCATGTGTTGGGCTTATAAGAACTTTGCTTCTGATTTTGTTGTTGAAGCTTCTGCATGCCCCCACTGTTTTGTTGATGTTATCTCTGGGGAGGCTGCTCTGTAGTTGTTTTATCTTTGTTGGAATAATGCCTTGTTTCTCCTAATAATTTCGTATCAAAGGAGTAACAAACCAGGGAAGACAAGAAACTTCAGATCAAATGCTTTAAAAAAACAAGTATTTTCCACATCATTTGCTTTCCAAAAGAAAACCCAAGCGTTAGAGATGTTGTGTTATGACTTATGACTAACTTACTGCCATTAAAAAAAGAAAAAAGAATAAAAAGACCTTACTGCCCATGTGAATGAATGAACACTAGTAATTGTGGTTGACAATTGCCTATAAAATCCTATCAACTATTGTGTTCTCCATAAGCCTTCTTTTCGTAGGAGTGATTATAAGGAGTATGGAAAATAAATGAGAGAAGAGTGGGGGAGAAAATGGTATTTTGTGGTTGTTTGGTTGAGGGTGAAAAATGAGAGAGATTTTGGTAGAATTCACAAGTTTTCTCCCTTATTCTCCAAAAAGTTTGAATATGATCATTTTAACAATATTTTATTTGTCCTTTTAAACACAGAAAAATTCCCAACAACGAACTTATTTGATCTAAAATTTGGGGAAAAAATAGTAAATCCAACAACAAAAGTAGAAAATTTTTCATCTTAAACCTCAGAAAAAGCTCATTTAGATCTTAACAAATTTAAAATAAACAATAATTAGTATATTAATTGTATTAAAAACAATATTATGGATGTAGCACTTCTCATTTTTTATTCTCTTATTAGTAATGTACTAGGGACAAATTTGTAGTAAGAAAAATACATAAATTGCAAAATTCATCTTTTACCAAAGATTCATTTTCTTTCTAATCCTCTAAACAAAAATTCTGGAGAATGGTGGTGAGTTATAGTCTATTAATTGGAAAAAAAAATAAGAAATAATTTTATTTTTACATTTATTTTTGTTAAATTGATTTTAACATGTATAACATTAAATCATGTGCAAATTGATTTCTATAAAAAGCAAAAGTTTATGAGACATATGATTAGTTCTTTATTTTTCCTGCAGGTGCCTTATTAAAGAGGAGTCTTTTGTCCAAATATTGCTAAAAATCAAGTTTTTTAGGATTATAGGTACTGTTGAAAGTTATTTAGCTAAATGAAAAAGTAAATTTATTTTGCCGAAATTCAAGAAAAGTTTGGAGAGAGAAAAACTGTAATTTCGGTAACAGTGTTACCGAAATTCAGCTGCCCAAATTCTGCCCGTGCGCGAGTGTGTGCGCGAGTGCGCGCGAGTGATTGAAGGAGAAATAAATGACGAATTTCGGTACCGCTGTTGCCAAAAATGTAGGAAAAAAAATTGTAGAATTTCGGCAACGGCTATACCGAAATTGGGGGAAGAAAAAAAAAAAAAAAAAAACCAATTTCGGTACTGCCAATACCGAAATTGGGGAAGGAAAAAAAAAAAAAAAACCCAATTTCGGTAATGGCTCTACCGAAATTGGGGGAAGAAAAAAAAAAAAATTTTTTTTTTTTTTTTCAAATTTCGGTATAGCCATGAGTTTTGGTTTTTTTTTTTTTTTTTTTTTTTTCAATTTCGGTATTGGCAGTACCGAAATTGGGTTTTTTTTTTTTTTTTTTTTTTTTTTCTTCCCCAATTTCGGTATAGCCGTTGCCGAAATTCTACAATTTTTTTTCCTGCATTCTCGGCAACAGCGGTACCGAAATTCGTCATTTATTTCACTCACGCGCACTCGCGCACACACTCGCGCACGGGCAGAATTTGGGCAGCTGAATTTCGGTAACACGGTTACCGAAATTACAGTTTTTCTCTCTCCGCTTTTCCCTCTTTCTCTCTCCTACTTTTCTTAGAATTTCGGCAACACTGTTGCCGAAATTCACTCTCTCTCCTCATTTAGCTAAATAACTTTCAACAGTACCCATAATCCTAAAAAACTTGATTTTTAGCAATATTTGGACAAAAGACTCTATTAAAGAGTGTAATTTTAAGGTCAAATTCTAGTATAACGTACAATGGCAAGCCTATGAACAAATTGATGTAGCACCTCTCTCACTTCTCTTATCTCTTGAATAGCATCAAAGTTATCTTCGTTGTAATTTTTCCAATCACTTTAATGAAAATTCTTCTTGAAATATTGGAAAATGTATATTGGTGTTTTTTTTTTTTGTGGATATTTTCTATTTTTGGGCCACTAGCCTTGTATAAGTGAGTAGTGGGCCTAGTTATCCGCATTAGAACACAAGTGGATTGGGCTCAATTTGTTATTTTTCAATCTCGCTCCAAAACTTACTGCAAGATAATGCAAATTCACAAGGCCCGTTTCCAACTAGTCTTTCTTTTTCTTTTTTTTTTGGATATGTTTGCAATATGTTATGTTTTTGTTTGTTTATTTATTTTAAACTTTGGTTATTTCATAAAAAAAGTCAAATGTATATTTGATAAGTTGTGATTGGTAAAGTATAAAGTGGAATACAAAAAATGAGACAAAAAATTTGCATTCCTACAGGCAAGAGATATCATAATAGTTTAATTTTATGTCGAAAGGAAATGAGGTCTGTATATAAGAGTCAATTTAAAAAGACTATTATAGGCTCTCTAGCTTTATATTGAGAGATAACTAATAGGACATTTTTTAGTACTTGTTAGTTTATGTACTAAAAAGGTTTCAAATTGTAATTACTACTTGTTATAATTTTTTTAGTAAAATTAGATTTCATGTATATAATTACTACTTGTTATAATTTATGTACTATAAAGGTTTCAAATTGTTAAATTAATGAAAGAATTATGATGTAATACCTGCTTTTAGCGCACTAATTATACTAAAGGAAACATGGATATGAGCATCCAACATTGGTAGATTTCTGTTTGCTAAAATGAGTTGGACGTTGGAACTTTTTGCAACACAAGACAACCCAACTTTACAACTAATCAGGGCTTTCTTTTAATAAAGAAATTGTTACCATTTGTTAATGCTGGCACCGAGGTTGTTCAGTGATTTAGGGAAGGAATGTATTCCCAATTCCTATTCATGTTTTAACCGACTACAGCTGTGTTAAAAAGAAAAAAATATAAAATAAAATTTGTCTGTCAACCTCAGCCGTCAAGAGAGTGCATCAAACCCACTAATCCGACGAAAACAACCCAACCTATCCTAAATATGTGGACACGTGAAAGTGGATCATAGATACAAACAAGTGGTGATGATATCAAATTTAAAATTTGCCTTTTTTTTTTTGGTAATAATATGCACCTATTTCTTATATCAATAAATTAAAACCTTTTATTTGTTTTCATAACAAATTTTACAATTACTACTGAGTTGTTAGGTTATTTTTCATAACAAATTTTACAATTACTACTGAGTTGTTAGGTTATTATTGAAGGAGAAGTTCACCTCTAGTTTAGAAATCTCATATTTTCTCAAATTTTTATACAAATGAGTGACTTGGAGGAAAGATAAAATCTATCGATTACCTTTTTATTTTATCATAAAGCTCAAAAGGTTGCTCTTCTCCTCCGAGTAATTCTTAAGTACTCCCGGAGTACGGAGAATGGTGCTTCGTCCTCTCATATTCATGGTAGAGTCCACTCATTAAATTCATGGTAGGATCTACCATGAATGTGAGAGGAGGGAGCACCATTTCACTTTACTCCGGGATTACCTAAGAATTTTCCCTTCTTCTCCTTACATTTTTACTCATCAACCTCATAAAAAAAAAACAATAAGTTTGCAGCCTAAACTCGACCTAAAAAAAATCACCGATAAACCCAAGACGCCTTCACCACCTCCACCATTGCCTTGCCTCCATCAAAAGTTATAGTTGTTGCATCGGAGGTACAAAACCACTGAACAATCCGAGCGTCCCTTCAGATTTAAGTTTTCGTCACTCCCTTTGTAAAACCAACACCATAGATATGCAAAACCCAGGAATATGGTCTCTATCTTCCGTCTCACGTGCCATCATGCATAGCTTGTTTTTAGACTATTGATCCATGCGTCGTGTGCTACATGTGTGCCACCTCCGTGATAAGTTCTCCGATCATTGGTTGGTGGCTCCAAAATTGACGATGGGAGAACCTATCACAGATCCCTTCTATTTTTTGAAAACACAAGTGGCTTATTTTCTAACCATTGAATTTTTTTTCCTATATGTCACCCATCTATTTAATAATGGGAGGAAACAAGAGAGTTCTAATCGGAGGTGAGCCTTTCCTTATTATTGATTCTCATGTAAGCCTAGCATTAAGTCCATTTTATAATCTATTAATAACAATTTACGGTATCAGTCAATGTGAAATTTGTTGTGAATTATTGTGTCCGTAGAAATTTTACAATTAGTTATCAATGCTTGAACAAGTGATTGTGAATGATTAAAAATTATATTTTGATTTGGCTTTTATAATGATAAATTACCAATTCTTAAAAACTTTAGGATTAAAGGATTTTTAATATTTTAAATGAGAGGTTAAGTAGAAACAGAGATAAAACTCAGGATTTTTTTTCTCTATACCATAATAAATTAATGATTATTCACAAAGTTTAAATGGTTAAAAAACTGTGAATTACTACCGCATACCCTTGGTGCGATGGTCACTCTACAAGTATAAATGCTTGTGGAGTGTAGGGGGCAAGGACCGAAGTTTAAGTCTCTAGGAGGGAGTTTCACATACATATATACTTAGATTAGGTTAGAGTAGAATTCTATCTTGTATTCAAAAAAAAAAAAAAAACTGTGAATTTAATAACTCTAACTCAACAATATTTTTACCATATAAAAACTAAATCCAAATTTAATTCTAAAATTTTAAATTAAATTAAAAAATAGTACCAAGTTTGATAAATTAAAGTCAATTATATAATGAATAACTTGGTACTATTTTATCAAACTTGGTACTATTTTTTAATTTAATTCTAAAATTTTAAATTAAATTAAAAAATAGTACCAAGTTTGATAAAATTAAAGTCAATTATATAATGAATAACTTTGTAACCTAGCATATCATATGTCACAGCAACAAAAAAAGGCGCCAACCATAATAAGTATGCCGACCACGTAGTACGAACTACGGACAACCACTGCACTTTAGATGCGAAGCTTTCGCAAGGAATCGAGGAGATAAGATTTTATTGGATTTGACTAATTGCTCTTGACGACGGTATATGACTCATAACAAATTGGGCTTCACCATTGTCTACAATACCATGATTTCACATTTGATATTTCCCATTACTGCACTGCATATATGCAGAATGAGTTTCATGTTTCATATATTTATCTAATTTTCAGTTGCTTGTATTTGTATACTACTTATATTGAGCAGTACTTACTGAATCAATTGACGGGGTCCTTTTTGGGCCAGATTTGGATTGGGATTGGGATTGAGCTTTGGATTGAAACCCAATCAGCTGTCCTTTGGGGTTGAGTGGAAGAGCCATGAGAAAGTTGTGTGTGACATTTGAATGATAAGCAAAAATATGAAAAAGAAAGCATACACAAAACTTTATGTGGTTCAAATTAATTGTCTTCGTCCATAATTTGAAAGCCTTGGACGGCTACATATTGATATTAAACACTTGTTGTGTTACAATGAACCTAATATAGGATATATATACTAGAGAATATTTGACTAATTCATGGCTAACTATAGACTAATCTAGGGTAAAATGCTTGTTCTACAAGTATATGAGCCTATAATTAGCTAGTATGGGTTACTGAACCATAATCTATATGTATATTAATAGCAAAAACTGGGAGAAAATTCAATTATATTTTAACTGGATTCTCAATTTTGTGCCACATGTCCCGTGTAATTTTTAATTTTTATGCCAAATAATTTATTGAGTATAAAAATTGAAGAGTTCAAATCCAATTAGATTCTAAATTGGACTCCAATTTTGTGCTTTGTGTCCATCTATTTTTAATTTTTAATTTTTGTGGCAAGTAAATCAATAGGTGCAAAAACAAAAATGTGAATTATGATTGATGGCCTAACTTTCTATTTTATATATCTTTGTCTTTATTTTTCTATCCCAATTGTTTTTATATATTTTTTTTTCTCTTCTAAACCACATACAACTTGCTTCTGATCATTTTACCTGACTTCGAAAAAGAAAGAGATGTTTTCCTAATAGATTCTTACTATACATGTTTATCAATAATTTTAAAAGCCACATGGGTGTACAAATAATATCGGTCCGTTTTAAATAGTTTAGGAAAAAAGAAAGAAAGAAAGAGGAATTCATCAAAAAGGGCTGTATTAATTCAACATGATGGTATAGTAACAAAAATTTTGGTAATGTCTGAAGATGGTATTACATTCAGATAACAAAGTCATGTATTCTTCTTTAGCTTTGTAATTTTACAACCTAATCCGGATCATTGCACCACATAAGTTTGAATATGACATCACTATCAGCCATACCACCAAAAAAAAAAAAAAACTTAATACAATTCCAACATTCCAAAAGATATGAGGTAAAAGCATCCACAACTGGAAATGCTATCCTATCTTATTTTACCATTCCAAAAATTTACTTTATCAATTATACAATACCATTTTACAATACACCCAACATCCCAAAACTTTATTATTTTACCTTTTTATTAAAATATTATTTTTTACTCTTTCTTTATTATTTCTTTCCAACACCGATACTGTAGAGAGAGAGAGAGAGAGGCTGAACTTATTAAAATATGGTATTTTGTTTTGGCATAGCGCTACAGTACCATCTCAACATTGAAATATTGAGGTGGTACTGTAGCGTTATGCCAAAAAAATTTGGCAATTCTCAAGTTTACACTTCCAACTGCTAGGTGCATTTTGGGCTTGAAAGCCAAATGTGCTTTACATTCGACATATCCCCGGCCCACTATGGATGCTCTAATACCAATCTTGTTGAGTCATTATTTTATTTCTGAAGTTTAAATTTTCAGAGTAGGATTTTGGACCTTTTTGTTTTTGTGAGAAACAGGATTTTGGACTTATTAAATCACATCAAGATCCGGTTGAATGTTCATGGGCCCAATCACATTTTAGGTCCACATTCTTGCCTTTTTTTTTTTTTTTGCAGTTCAACAACAGTGCCAAGTCGGAGAAATGGGCTTTTTTTTTGCTAAGCTCATAGCCCAAGTCAGTCCTTATTCCTTCGACCTTTAGTATAAGTAGGAGATACACCGTAGTGCAGACCTTTTTATTTTTTGCTAAGCTCATAGCTTGGAGATGAATCCAATATTTCAAAGATCTTTATGATTTTGATCCATATATTATAGTTTGTAACCGAGAAAGGTATATATGGTTTACAAGCCCATGGAGTGTCAGGTCAGACATCATCCAAATCCAATGGCAGGCCCCAGCCCAATTGATTGAGCCACTTTGAATCCACCAAAAGAGTTTCAATTTGATGGAGAGGAGCAAGAGCAAATTTTTAATTGATCTTATTTGGAAAAGTTAGAAATCAAATTCTTTTTGAACACTTGATATTTTTAACTATGACAAGTCGATTGGGCTCAATCTCGCTCCAAAACTTGCTGCGAGATAACGCAAATTCACAAGGCCTGTTTTAAACTAGGCAGTCTTTTTTTTTTTAATTTTTTTATTATTATTTGTTTGCAAGAGAATACAAATCCTTTGTCTTCGTTTTTATGTTTTACTAATCATGGTATGTTATGTGTTTGTTTGTTTATTTATTTTAAATTTTGGTTATTTTATAAAAAAAGTCAAATGTATACTTGATAAGTTGTGATTAGTGAAGTATAAAGTGGGACACAAAAAATGAGACAAAAAATTTACATTTCTATCAGCAGGAGACATCAAAATGGTTTAATTTTATGTCGAAAGGAAATGAGGTCTGACGACAAGAGTCGAATTAGAAGGACTATTATAGGATCTTCAGCTTCAGATTGAGGGATAACTGATAAGACACTTTTTAGTACTTGTAGTTTTCCAAGGGAGAGAATAAGGGGGCGTTTGGATTGGCTATTTCCATAACTCATAACTCAAAAATGGTGGGACCCATAACAAAAACTTTGTTTGGATACAAATAACTCAATTTCCATAACTCTGTTTCCATCACTCAATTCTCTGATTTTTGAGTTATGAGTTATGGAAACTGAAAACACATTTTAACTGTTTTCAGTTTCCATAACTCATAACTCAATGGCATTTTTGTAATTAAACACACATTGAGGGACCCACAGCCGCAACTTTTGACCGTTGACTTTTTTTTTTTTTTTTTTTGGGTTCAACGTTAACGTTTTTTTTCTTTTTTTTTTTCTTTCTTCTGGGTTCGGTCTTCACTTTTTCTTTTTCTTTTTTCATATGGGTTCAACGTTAACTTTTTTTTTTTTTTTTTTTTTTTCTTCTGGGTTCGGTCTTCACTTTTTCTTTTTTTTTTTTTTTTTTTTTTTTTTTTTTTTCAGTACCAGATCACCTAAACCCAGAAAAAAAAAAAAAAAAAAAAACTGACGTTAATCTACACCGAACCCAGAAGAAAAGAAAAGAAAAGAAAAAAAAAAGAAGGAAAAAGCTGCATTGATTGACAGCCATGGGACCCACAAATAGTGTGAAAAATATGAGTGATGAAAACTGAGTGATGGTGCCAAACGGGTATAATATTTTTAAGTGATGAGTGATGAGTAATAAATGATGAGTGAAGAGTGATGAGTGATAAGTGATGAGTGATGAGTGATGAAAACTGAGTGAGGAAATTTTTTTATCCAAACAGGGCCTAACATTTTAGGGTAAGTGTAGTTCTACCCCAAAGTGAATTCATGGTTCTTGACTTGAGTGTTAATGAATGCGAGAGTGAAAGGGTGTAAAGCACTACAAATTCTTATACTTTTCTATTTTATTTATGTACGATTTGTAGACTCTTCATTGATAAGTTTGTTAGGAAGGAATTGAACAAGTAATTTTTGGCAATTAAGTACTATAATCTTGGTGGGGCTTGCAGTACTGGATGCTCCAACTCGCACAAGTCTTCGAGCTTTGAGCTTTGAAGAGATAAAGAGAGAGGTTTTTTTCTTTATAAGCAATCCAACTATTGTTCTAAAGCATATTTTCATTTCCTTTACTGAAGAAAGCTAAAGGGTTAGGTCTGTCGGTCAGTTTTCATTTATATACCAGTGAAAAACAAGAAGCTTCATTCTTTTGGACTTTGGCTCAAAACTTTATTGATCTCTTTTTCTGGGTTGCTTATAAATTATACCCCTCTCCTTTGCAAAAACATTTACAGAGTTAATGTAAACTTTACAGGTTTTGATAAAACTGAAGTTGATAATAATTATAAGAAAAATTTTGGTTACAAATTTGGCTATAGTCTAAGGCTACAATTTTCTTTAAAAAAAATTAATATTGCATATTTTGACCATCTAACTATTGGAATGCATGTTCTTTACGTTCTTAACACATATGCCAAATTCTGTGCCAATTGGATATTATTTACTATATGATTAATAAACTTATTTTTTATGCATAATTTTATACTATAAAAACTTGCAATTTAAACAATTGATTAATAACATAACTATTAATTTTTTATTTTATAGAAAATTGTAAGCATGGAGGACATAAGTAAAAAAATGTAATTCAATAATAAATTTGTCAAAATTTACATCTAATAAAAATATATTGAGTAAGGCTACAACTAAGTTTGTAGCCAAACTTTGTCCATAATTATATACTTGAAGTTCCTTCTTTCATTTAGGCATAAAAAATTCGAATTCATTTTGACACAAAATCTTACTAACAATTGATGTTTTTTCTTCTTTTAATTATTTTTAGCTATCAGTAGCATTACATTTTATTTTAAAAGTAAGTTTTTTTTTTTTTCTTCAGGATTTGAACATGATATGTTTAAATTTCAAGTGCCTAGCAAAAATACATTGACAATAAGATGATTGCACCACATTACCAGAGGCTAAAAAGGCATTTGCTTCCATAGCTCCCATGTATTGTTTGAATTCTTATTATAAGATTTTTTATATATAAAATATTTGATTGCCTCTGGATGAATCCTATTTGGCCTCTCAAACTTTCAATATTTTTTGTATAAACGTGTAAAAAAATTTATTGATCAATTTGATCACCTTATTATAGACGTGTGTTTCTACTCAAATATGAATGAGAGCCACCCAAAGAGTTGGCTATCTAATTTGTGTAGTGTATTTGTGTTAGGGTCTGCAAGGAACATCATTCAACCTCAAGACTAGAATCACTACAGACAAAAAAAAAAAAAGAAATAGGCAAGAATTAAAACTAATATCCTTGAAGACAAAAGGAAAAGAGAAAGAGAAAGCAATAAATAAGAGAGAAGAAAAGAGAGAAAGGGACCTAGCATGTAAAAAAGGAGCAAATTTCTTGCTTATATATAATTCATTTATGGTATAGTTTGGATTGGAGACACAGCAAATTTAGATTTCATCTACAGAAGTGGCCCAAGGTCTTTAATGCCTTCATTTCGTCTTTCAGTGGCATAACAAAGTTCTATTGTTTTAGAAGGTACTAGACTCTCTTTCTCTCTCAATTATGGTTATTCCATTCTCTATTCCTGATTTAATACGTGCTTAGCAAATTTTTGTTAAAGAGTTCAAATTAATTAATAAGTTGTGGTAACCTTTTTTTTTTTTTTTTTTTGTGAAGAATACTAAGTATATTAACACACACATGGAAAGAGAGGAAAATGTTTTAAAGAAATTGACAATGATGTATATCCAAAAGGGTCTATTATGGTAACATTTAATAACAAAGCATTTTGTGGGCCATTAATATTGTCTAGTTCCCTACATAAGGAGAACTTGAGTCCGAATATCTCTAATATCAATACTCAACATTTATTGACCATTGCACACCTTTATCATGATGGTTACTTCACAAGTATAAGTGTTTGTGGGGTGTGTGAGGGGGGGGGGGGGAAGGAGCAAGGGCTGGGGTTCAAGTTTCTAAGAGAGCTTTACACACATACACAGATTAGATTAGAATAAAATTTTTATCTTGTATTAAAAAAACACTCATTTGTTTTAAGCCGAAAAAGATAATGTATATATTTTATATAGCACAAGTTATTGGTTTAAGTGAGCCTATGAACCAAAATTTTATTGATTTCAACCTTTCCATTAGTCGTTAAGATTTATGGAAACTTAAACTTTAATTCTTTTTATCAAAATTATCCCACTCTCACTCTTTCTTCATACTCCTATTTTTCACTTTCTCGAAGCTCTAATAATAGAAACTTTAGACAATGGGGTCTATGAAAATAAAAGTGTAAATCTAATGCATTTGTAAATAAATCTGTTAGGTTTCCAGGGATTTAGATTTGTTACTCAACATAAATCTTTCTATACATATGTTTAGGTGAAAATGGCCAAATACCACCATTTTCATAAATTTGTAGCAAAAAATCACTGTTTCGGAACTAAATAGAGGAATACCACTTTTCTAGAACTCGAGTTTCAGAAACTCAAGTTCCAAATGGTACTCGAGTTTATGAAACTTGAGTTCCTTATCAATTCCGCCATCGTGGCATTGCTGAGCTGGAATTTGTGCGATTAAAAAAATAATGTGGTACTCGAGCTTGGTAAACTTGAGTTCCATGCAACACAGTACTCGAGTATACCGGGCTCGAGTACCTATTATAAATAAAATTATGTTTATGTTTATGTTTATTTCTAAGGTACTCGAGCTCACCAAGCTCGTGTTCAATATAACTTTTTTTTTGGATAATTGACAAATAAACATAAATATAAAAATAAGTAGCTTTTTTATGTTTTTATTTATTAAAATAGAAGCATTGTAAAATATAGAGATTTTAATTTCAAAATATGAATTAATTTCTACATTAATTAAAATTATTAATTATTTTCTCATAAAAATTATTTACTATTTTCTGCATAAACTATTTCTAGCATTCTGCATAAAATTATTTTCTATTCAGCATTATTTAAAAAATTGTTCACTTTCTTTTTTACGTAAATTATTCTCTATTCACTGCTTAAATTGTTCACTGTCACATAGTAATCATGGTAGAATTTGTAAGGTTTTTGAATTCCAGTCACCCTGATCATCATGGCTACCCTTATATCACTACTCAGTAAGAGCACAATGGTGTACAGAAAAAGTTTGTTTTATTATATATGCTTTACATTTTAAAGATAATTTTCTTATAAAACATTTTCAAAGGATTTTACAAAAGGACATAGACAAAAAGGCTTTGGAATTACATCTTGTTAACACTAGTACATTTATTGAAGCATCTGGTTGTCAACTCCTTGGCAAGGAGGTTGGAGATTCAAGCTCCACAAAGACAGAATCATTGTCTCCTAAAAGCTATCTTATGGAAACAAGCTTTTCAAATCTCCACCCTCAGATTCAGCAAAAAACGAGACTTGCCGTTAGAATCTTACCCCCTGAAATCCAACAGAATATACTAACCCATAAAGCCATAACAAGTTCTTATGATAGATGGATGTACCTTTTCAAAGTATTAGTCTCTACAACATTTATCAGAACAGAAGACATGACAGACGACATATGGCTATCTCATGAAGCTATATGGTATGAAAGTTTTGGAGAAGCAGACAGAGTTTATGAAGAAAATGGAGACAGATACAATCCCTATTTGGGATTACTTATCAATACAGAGAAAGAAGATCCAGTAATTCGTGATACTTTATGGTTATCTGAAATGCTAGAAGTAGGGTTTATCAGCAAATTAATCATAACTTCTGGCATTCAGATTAGTTTATTTTCCAAAGTCATCCAAGAAGTAGCCGCACAGATTGGAGGACTTAATTATATGAAGATCACTATCTGGAGTACTCTTCCAGCTTGGGACAGAAGTTATTATATGGAAGCTCGGCCAGCACACATTTTGGTTTTTATTCATGATTGGGGTTGTATCCTTGAATACAACTGGTATACAGGAGATACTTATTTACCACTTAATGATCCGGATGCTCTGGCTCAAGAATGGTCTAATTTCATGAGTAATAAGATTTATGAGATACAGAAAGAATTAGACAGAGGCTTCTACTTATATAGTTACACAAATAGGATATCCATATATGGTCCAATACCTTCAGCAAGGAGGCTATTTAGGAAAAGAAAGATTGTTAAGGATCTTAGAATGATACAGATTGAAAGACAGATAGATAGATCACTATTCACTGGTGACAAATCACTATTTACTGGTGACAAATCACTATGTCACTGGCAATAGATCACTATTCACCAGCACGCGTGAATAGCTTCTAGACAAATCAAGACAATCCAAATAGATACAGACAGTCTAGACAGATACAGACAGATGTTCAAAAGTTACTATTGTTTTCTAGCATGCGTAAAAAGAGATTTGATAGACTCTCAAAATTTGAAAGATTCCCAAACAGACGCAGAAAGACTATTAATCATCAGTACTAATTTTCATACGACCGACAAATTAACTTGGTTAAATTTACCTACTCAGGTTACTTTACCATGGTTCATTTCACCTACAAAAGAGACGGACTACGAAGACAGAAGACAAATTTCTAAGTTTCTAAAATTCTAAGCTTTTAAGTTCCAAGTTTTAGAAAGCCTTTTGTAATACCCTTCCTTCTCCCTCAGAAAGACTTTTGTACGCTCTCCCCCTCTTGTAATCTTGTAACCTATCTCTTCAGATAGTTTTATTTTCAAGCTTGTATCAAAGACAATAGTTTGTTTTTAAGATTATCAAAGACTGAAGTTTTTATTCAAGTGAGATTTTACTAGTTTCTATTTTCATATTCAATACTCTATTTTAACCTTATTTTGAATATATCTATTTTGCTATTTACTCTCTTTATTATCTAATTTATCATTGTTTATGCTTCCATATTACTGTTGTGCTCTCTCCTGGATAGTCATTGGTATTAGAGCATCCGGATTGTAAAACACCTAATGAATAATGAATAATTTATGCAGAAAAAACAGTGAACAATTTTTCAAATAATGCTGAATAGAAAATAATGTTATGCAGAATGCTAAAAATAGTTTATGCAGAAAATAATGAACAATTTTTATGAGAAAACAGTGAACAATTTCAATTAATGCAAAAAATAGATTTTATGAATGCAGTAAGCATATTTGAATATACAGTAAACATGATGTAGCACCAACTGTGGCATGAGTAGTTTTTTGAAAACATGTCACTAGCCCGCTACTATAGCACCAACTGTAGTCATACGAACCACATGCGCCAACAGACGCCACTTCTTCACACGTGCTGCTCAACAGCTCGGCACGATTTCACACACTATCTAGTCATATCGTCCACATTCACGTGAATACTTAAATATATGAATAATCGTACCTTGGTACTAAGGATATAGCACTGTATCAATTAAATACGATGCTCTGTTTAAGAATACTACAACTACTGTCCACATCTTCAAATCTCACTGTGACATTGGGAACATTTAAAATCCTGTTCATGTAGTGTTTTTCCAACTTGTATTGACATGACAAGCCTTAATAACTGAAATTTTAATGTTTGGAATATGATATGAGGTTATAAATGCACCACAATAATGATCTTATTTCTACCCCACTAACTTCGTAGATTGACTAAGCTATGAGTCACAACGCCTCAACATCAAATCGTACAATGCGAAACAAGTTTGGATCTACTTCAACAAATGAATTATCACAAGTTTTAGTAGATTAACAACTATGGACACACAGACCACTATGAAGGGAAATCGGTTGGAAAGAAGAGAGATTTCCTTAATATGCCAATATACACGTACGAGAGTCTTGGAAGCATTAGGCACATCATGGTCGGTGAACCTACAAAACTAAGTACAGATACTACCGCAATAGAGTTCACCATAGCAAAACCACCATGGTCAACTTTATACGAGAAAAGGTGTGAGTTGGAGGTGTATTGTTGATGGCATGGGTTATGAGTTCCTAAGGTACGCTCAGCCGAGTTACATAGAAATGAACTTGCCAACATACTTGTTCATCTTGAACGAGCGAACAATCAAATGCAAAGGCGATTATATCGTTTTCATGCAATCCAAAAAGCTAGGAAGTATCTAAAGGGGAAGGTGCAAGAGTGAGCCATCAAGTCTGTTAATAAAGTTATTGCGTTAGATGATGAAAGAGATATTTCAAACTTCTCAGATTCAAGTAATGACGATTTTCAAAAATTTCTACCTACGAACATTAGACGTTGTTGTTAATGTTCACCATTGCTACACTAATGTTTGTAGTGCTGCATGTGCTGCTCAACGATTTGGTACGTTCTTTGATTTTCCATTGAGTTAACATGATTTTGTTCATTCAACGATTTCAAATTTTTCAACAAATTCGGATGATCAATACATTAGTACATATTTTTCCATTTAATTTTCATGATTTTGTACATTTAACGAATCCAAACTTTTCAACAAATTCAGACTATCGGTACATCTAATTTACACAATTTTATCTTGTACTTTCAAGATTTTATACATTCAGTGAATAAATTTTGTTTTTTACAAATTCGAACGATCTGTACATATAATGTACACATTTTCTCTTGAATTTTCACGATTTTGTACTTTCAATGAAATTTGATAGGTAAAAAACGTATTGATCCCAGTGATTAATTAATTGATTAATTAGCCAAGTTTATTAATTAATCAAATTAACATGCAAAGCGCGTGGTAGTACAAACAAATCACCAATTAAACTAAGTGCAGTGGAAATTAAATTGACACGGTAATTTGTTTTAAAATGGGGAAAACTAACACGACAAAAACCCCACCGAGTGATCTTAAGGTCACCACTCCCGAGAAAATAGTGACCAATTTTTATGAGAAAATAATGAACAAGATTAATGTAGAAAACAGATTTTATGAATGCAAGCAGATTCGAATATACAGTAAACATGATGTGCAGAGATTAAATTTTATTAATGTAGAAAAAGATTTTATTAATGCGAAAAAATAAATTCGATTATTGTGAAATTTAAGCATGAAAAAGCATTTGGATTTGGCGTTTAAATTTATAAAACATGATTTCAGTAGGTGTTTTATGAGAAAACAGTAAATAATTTTTTAAATAGTGAATAGAAAATAATTTAAGCAGAAAAGAGAGCGAATACTTTTTTAAATAATGTTGAACAGAAAATAATTTTATGCAAAATCGTAGAAATAGTTTATGCAGAAAACAGTGAACAATTTTTTTGAGAAAACAATGAACAGTTTTAATTAATGCAGAAAACAGATTTTATGAATGTAGTAAGCAGATTCAAATATATATTAAACATGATGTGCAGAGAGCAAATTTTATTAATGTGGAAATAGATTTTATCAATGCAAAAAAATAAATTCGATTATTGTGAAATTCAAACATGAAAAAACATTTAGATTTGGCATTTAAATTTAGAAAACACAATTTTACTACGTGTTTTATGAGAAAACAGCGAACAATTTTTAAAATAGTGAATAGAGAATAATTTATGCAGAAAAGAGAGTGAATAATTTTTTAAAGAATGTTGAACAAAAAATAATTTTATGCAGAATGCTAGAAATAGTTTATGCAAAAAACAGGAAACAATTTTTATGAGAAAATAATGAACAACTTTAATTAATGTAGAAATTAATTCATATTTTGAAATTAAAATCTCTATATTTTATATTGCTTCTATTTAAATAAATAAAAACATAAAAAGCTTCTTATTTTTATGTTTATGTTTATTTGTTGATTATCCAAAAAAAAAAAAAAAAGTTATAAGGAACTCGAGTTTACTAAACTCGAGTTCCTTACAAGGTACTCAAGCTTGGTGAGTTCGAATACTGTAAAGATAAGCATAAACATAATTTTATTTATAATAGGTACTTGAGTACTATGTGGTATGGAACTTGAGTTTACCAAGCTTGAGTACCACATTTTTTTTTCCGCATATATTCCAGGTCAGCAGTGCCACGCTAGAGGAACTGATGAGGAACTCGAGTTTTTGAAACTCGAGTACCATTTGGAACTCGAGTTTTTTAAACTCGAGTTCTAGAAAAGTGGTATTTCTCTATTTTGTTCCGAAATAGTGTTTTTTTGCTACAAATTTCTGAAAATGGTGGTATTTGGCCATTTTCACCATTAAAATTCAAAAGGTAAATCTTGAGTTAAATAGGGCAAAATGATTTTAAGCCCATTTGGCATAGAATAAAGCCAATACATAATTAAATAAATTCAACTTTATAATCATCATATATACCCAATCATGTTTCATGTTTGTATGTTTCTCTGCAATTTCTTTAGTCCTTTTCCTTTATTAAAGTGTAAAAGTCAACCAGCTATAAGCAAATACCACACCATACCTAGGAATAGCAATTTCCTAGATCATCGAAATTGATTGTGCCAAATATTTAGCAATTTAACATCATAAAAAGCTACTTTACTTATTTTACCACCTCACTTTATAAAACACCCAACATCGACAGCAAAAAGTATGTCTTTTGTTCCATAAATGTAGTCCACTTTTACAATACTTTATGGTCCATTTGGCCAAAATGGCCAAATACAATCTTTTTCTGAAATTTGTAGCAAAAAAACACTACTTCGGAACTTATTAGGGATATACCACTTTTTTAGTACTTGAGTTTCTGAAACTCGAGTTCTAAATGATACTCGAGTTTAAGAAACTCAAGTTCCTAGAAGTTCGGCCACTGTGACATTGGTAACCTGGAATTTGTGCAATTAAAAAAAAATAATGTGGTACTCGAGCTTGGTAAACTCGAGTTCCATGCAACAAAATACTTGAGCGTAGTATGTTTATTTTTATGTTTATGTTTTTTTTTTGTTTTCTACGGTACTTGAGCTTGGTGAGCTCAAGTTCCTTGTAATATGGAACTCGAGTTTGCAAAGCATGAGTTCCTCACAACTTTTTTTTTTTGGACAATTGACAAATAAACATAAACATAAAACTAAGTAGTTTTTATGTTTTTATTTATTTAAATAAAATCATTGTAAAATATAGGGATTTTAATTTCAAAATATGAATTTTTAGGCCACTCATACCCCTTGTTCATTCATTGTTAATACACTCATCAATTTCTAACTTCTCGGAAGCGTTATGGTCAAATTGGTTAAAATATTGGGGATTACAATGAGAAATTAGAACAACATGTAAAAGAAAAATCTTACTCCATTTTTAGCCATGGGCACACCGAAAGAAGTTTAAGTTACATCTGGATATGTAAGTTCTTGACTTGCAGTGTTTCTAAGAGGAATGTGAAACATTTTTTTATGTAAATCTAAATGTTTGGTTGATGATGTGAAATTCGCTTTGGCAACTTTTTTTCTTGGCGAGTTGTAGCACCCCATGTTTAGATATTGTTCACTTTTTTTTCATAAAACATCTCCTGAAATCGTGTTCTCTAAATTTAAAAGCCAAATCTAAATGCTTTTTCATGTTTAAATTTCACAATAATCGAATCTGTTTTTCTGCATTGATAAAATCTGTTTCTACATTAATAAAATTTGCTCTCTGCACATTATGTTTATTGTATATTTAAATCTGCTTACTGCATTCATTAAATTTGTTTTCTACATTAATTAAAATTGTTTATTATTCTCTCATAAAATTGTTCACATTTTTAGCATAAACTATTTCTAGCATTCTACATAAAATTATTTTCCGTTCAGCATTATTTAAAAAATTGTTCACTCTCTTTTCTGCATTAATTATTCTCTGTCTATTGCATAAATTGTTAACTATTTATTCATAAAACACCTAGTGAAATCGTGTTTTCTAAATTTAAAAGTCAAATCTGAATGCTTTTTCATGTTTACATTTCACAATAATCGAATCTATTTTTCTGCATTGATAAAATTTGATTCTACATTAGTAAAATTTGCTCTCTGTACATCATGTTTACTGTATATTCAAATCTGCTTACTGCATTCATAAAATTTGTTTTCTACATTAATTAAAATTGTTCATTATTTTCTCATAAAAATTGTTCACTATTTTCAGTATAAACTATTTCTATCATTCTGCATAAAATTATTTTCTATTCAGCATTATTTAAAAAATTGTTCACTCTCTTTTCTACATAAATTATTCTCTATTTACTGCATAAATTGTTCATTGTTTTCTCATAAAACTCCTAGTGAAATCGTGTTTTCTAATTTTAAAAGCCAAATCTGTATGCTTTTTCATGTTTCAAATTCATAATAATCGAATCTATTTTTCTGTATTAATAACATCTGTTTCTACATTAATAAAATTTGCAGTCTGCACATCATGTTTATTGTATAACAACAACGTCTAATGTTCGTAAGAAATTTTTGGAAATCATCATTGCTTGAATCTGAGAAGTCTAAAATATCTCTTTCATCATTACAGTAACTCCATTAATCATGTTTATTGTATATTTAAATCTTTTTATTGCATTCATAAAATTTGTTTTCTGCATTAATTAAAATTGTTCATTGTTCTCTCATAAAAATTTTTCACTATTTTCTGCATAAACTATTTCTAAGAGCACATGCAACACTGTGAACATCAGTGTAGTAATGGTGGATAGCTCACCCCCAAAATTGATGCATAAACTTTCCAGGAATGCTTTGCATCCTTGAAAACAGTGCATTACAAAGGGTTCCATATCTGTGTATTCACGTGAGTGTGGATGAGTACTTCTAGTTAGGGCTCAACAGTGCTGAGCTGTTGAGTAGCACTTGTAGAACTGTTTATTATCTTTGGTCATTTTCATGGATGTTAGTCAACACGCTTTTCCTATAATATGTGAGTACTGGTTAGAAGTAATAGCACATAGGTACTTTTGGTCAGGGATCAACACTGTCGAGCTGTTTATTATCTTTTGTCATTTACAAGGATGCTAGTCAAAATGCTTTTTCCATAATCCGTGACTACTGGTTAGAAGTAATAGAACATGGTAAAGCCATCTTGAACCTTGAAACTGAGCTGTCAAATGATCACATCTCATAAATATGTACATTAAAAGCATCACTTTGCTCTCAGAACCATCACTTTTACAAATTAAGCAGCCCTACAGCCTGAAACACTGAAATATCTCTTGTAATCGTAGCCAATTACTGTTACGCTGCAGATTTTGAATACATACAAGATTTTGTTAAATATTGGGGTATGCATGGGTCAGGTTAGGTTGGGTTGGGTTGGTGGGTTTTTTGAACTCACAGGTTGAAAATTTTCCAATCTAACACATCACATGTGTACAGACCAACTCAACCTAACCCACGTGTGATGGGGGATAGGTTAGGGACCTGCGGCTATTGCAAAACAACGCAGTGAAATGATGTGTGCAACAAAAGTTAGCGATAGGACTCCACTTTGATCTATGGTTTGTCAAGCCATGATCAAGATGAAGAGAAGAGATAGAAGAGCGTTACAACATTACAACAACTCTTGATGAAAACCTGTAGGTTTTTATTATGGGTTTTCATCATAATAAGCAATTTGATAATACATAGGCTCCCTTTTCCCAAGGTCCCATTACACCCTTTTATAACAGAACCTCACAGACTCTACGTCTAGAATTCCTAGCCAAGCTACGAAACATAATAAAGATAAAGAATAAATTAGGAAAGCAAAAAAAATCTTAAATCCTAATTCAAACTAAAAAATTCAACATTGGTTTCAGGCTCAGCTCCTTGACTGACTCGCAGTCCCTTCACTCAGTCTCAAAGCGATTCGATATCGAAGAAATGGGCAGTCAGCTTTGCGACAATCGGTTCGATATTGAGGCTTGTTGTGTCACAATGCTACCCTCAAGAAAGAAAGGTGAGTCCTTGGTCCTGCCCAACTTGAAATTAAAGGTTTTGATTGAAGCTATTAGGTTGGTATTGGAAATTGTGTATGATGAGCGGTTTGTAACTTTTTCTTAAGGTGGTCGTGTCGGTATGGGACGCCACACCACCATTTGGTACCTTAAGAACTCGGTAGAGAATCCTAGTTGGCGTTTAGTGTCACATTTGATAGAGAAAGGTTTCATGTTGTGTTTGTTTATTGAAGAGAAAATAAAAGATGGTTCTTTGATTGGTTTAATGAAGAGATTGTTTGAGTGTAAGGTGGTGGGAATTGAATTGGGTGGTTGTTACTTAGGAAAGGGGTTTCCTCAAGAAAGCGGGTTGTGTTCAATTTTGATTAATATTTACTTTAATGGGTTTGATAAGGAAATTCAAGATATGCGTCTTCCAGAAAAATCAGGAGAATCCAAAGTTTAGATCGGAGCAGCTTGTTTGGATATCTGGCCTGTTTTATAAGCCAGTGAAGATGTATGCGGTCAGCTATTTGGATGAATATTAGTGATAACGTCGGGGTCGAAGATGTTGGCCATGGACTTTGAGAATTGGGTTTTGAAATATTTAGAAGGTAGGTTAGTTTTGAGGGTCGATAAAATGAAGATGGCAATACATAGTGTAATATCTGAGAACGTTAGTTTTCTAGGAATGGAGGTAGAGGCGGTTCCACCTTCAGTTTTGCATCCTCCCATGACGGAGAAAGCAATTAGGGCAGGGAAGAAGTACCTTAGGCAGAAGGAAGTTAGAGCTTTAGAATTTAAAAATGCTAGAGAGAGGAATAGAAAGATACTAGGGTGAAGATGTTGCACAGTTTTCAAGAAGTTGAAGCAAAGTGATGGGTTTAAATTTGACTTTCAAATTGAAAATGAGGTTGGAGAAATATTCAGAAATTGGACTGATAATTTCTTGGGTTCCTTGGAAGAGCGTTGGGAATGGCTAAGTGCTTACAGCAGGCAATTTTCTCTCTTTAAGGCACATTAGAGGTCAATTGCCCCAAGAGCTAGTTGATGCTTATGATAAGTTTCAAGAGCAAGTTGACAAGTATTTGAGTCCAGTCCAAGCTAGAAAGGCATTAGAGAAAGAAGAAAGGAGGAAGAGGAACAGAAATATGCTCAGAGCACATTTGAGGATTTGACGAGGCTGTGTATGAAAGTTGATGCACCAATAGAACTTGTTAGGAAGGCAGTTATGGTTTTACAAATAACATGGGTCGCCCTAGGACGATCAAGTTACTCATTGCTCTTGAAGATATTGATATTACCAAGTGGTATGCAGGAGTAGGGAGAAGGTGGCTTGATTTCTTCTGCTGCTGTCACAACTTCAAGAAGGTTAAAACTGTAGTAACTTATCACTTGAGGTTCTCTTGCATTTTGAGTCTTTAACACTAGCATAGAAGCATGAGTCAACCAACGTGAAGCCATTAAGCATTACACTAACGATTTGAAGGTCTCTGATTTTAATGGAAATGAAGAAGTGTACTTCCCCACAGAAAGAGGTTAAAATAATGGGAGATCAAAATCTTTCGGATCCAAGGCCTGTTGATGGGGCATTATCTTTGGCTTTGATCAGGTTGGCTTCTGATGAGCCTTCATGTTCTTGTATTGGTCATTTCTGTGACAGAATGGATACTTTTTATTATTGGGTACGGTTACTGCAGAACCGTTTGAATGTGAACCCATCTGTTGAGGAAAAGTGGGTCCCAGGGATGGGTGCAATTCATGATAGTCTTAAGTCTCAATCGGAAATGCCTCCCTCTCTGTTCTCATCACATAAACGATTTATATATGGGGAATATCACCCTGCAAGACATTGACTGCACTTCGTTTGTGGATGTGGACTGAATGTTGCTTGTTCTGCTGCAGTTTTCAACGTAATTGGCATTGGTTCTTGTGGCTGCTAATGATCTGAACCTTGTTCAAGAAATTCTTCTGTATTTCTTTTCTGAAATTAAGCCAGGTAGGTGATGCGTAAATTGTTTGCATTTTTATTGATTTTTTTTTTTTTTTTTTGCTACTATTGTCATTGTCTTTTGTGGCGATGAATCCTCGTGTGAAGTTTACTATAAAACATTATAGAGAAACATATTCAAGTAGTCATTATCCAATACTTTCTCCAGGATTTTGGGTAGTTATTTTTTAACATCTCCAGGTTTTTGTGAAAGGCACCCTTTGTTTTCCCAACCCTGAGCACTTGATTTATCTCATTGCTCAGTATATTATGATAGAATAGGATTACAAAACCATTTTGTCCATGAAAATTCTGTCCTTGTGCCTTGATTAAGTATCCTTTCAATATGATAATCATGTCCTTAAACTGTTTTTGTGGTGCCTTCTTACCTTCTTCTATGTAACTATCTCATGTTGACATGCTCAATTTATTCTACAGCATTGTGACTGTTATGCTCAAAACCCCAGTTGTTTGATCCTTAATCTGTTGCTTGATTCATACCAACCCTTAGGTCTTTGCAATGATGTTTGATCCTTTCACGCTTTTTATTTTTTTATTTGTAAATCACACAAGGACTAAAAGATTTCCTTTGGCATGTCTGGTGAAAAAGTTAGTGGCTACTGTAACCAAGGGGACCATTTATTCTTTTCCCTGAGCTTCTTTTGTTTTAATGGGAAATGGGACTGGTAAAACCTTTGTGCATTGAAGCTTCTTTCCCATGAGTACTTTCCAATTTTTGGTTGATCCATTAGAAAGTGTTTTTGGAGATTTATATTTATGCCATTTTTAAAAAAATCTTTGTTAATTAAATTTTGTTACATTTTGAGTGAATTGCCCTAAATGCAGTTTATGCTGAAGTTTCTTTGGCTTATTTTTTTTTGTTCATTGAAACTTCACTAAATGCCTCTGAAGTTACAACTTTGCAGTTTTAAGGATTTTTTGTCCATATTTGATGTTGGGATTTTTTTTTAGTTTTTGGTTGGGGTTCAGTTTTCTGAAGTGTTTAGTGTCTCTTACCTTTGATCTTTCTGATTTTATTTAAAATAATGCTAGAAAACCTGTTCTTCCAACTCTTTTCTTGCTTGTGGTAGGTAATGCATGTGAAGAGCAGTTCTCAAGTACTGTAGGGTTAAAAAAAGAGCCAAGCTGCTTGCAAGCAGCTCGATCAAAGTTTGCTTGGCTTGTTTGTTAAGCAAGATGACCTGTGCTTGAACTATGTTCTGACTTTTGGGCTTAACCACCATTATGCTCAGCTGGTGCGCTGGCTTGATAGAGGTTCTCCATCATAGAAATGAGGGAGTATTCTTCTTCTCAAACTGATCTGATGCTTTCATTTTAGGAATCAAGCATAGACAGCACATTCTTCTAAACTTTTCTTTTTTATTTTTTATTTTCATTATTTTGTCATCTCTTTATAAGCTTTTCATGTATAAGATGGATTTTTCTCTCTCTGGTTCTCCTCTTGCAAACAAATTATGAAAAGAGTAGCCATTCCTGTAATAAAAACCCATCGCTTATGTGCAATTACCTTACCCTTGATGTAGAGCTCATCAGCTTTTGAAGTTTAAATGCTCAAAACAGCTAGCATTTTTAGAAGTTTTTTGGAACTTGCAATCAGCTTGGAAGAGAGTTGGTATTGCATGAGCTGAGCTCCAACCAGAATATTGAGACTGGAATGAAACTCGAGCCAATATTGAGTTCTATAAATTTTTTGCAAGAGTCGAGTCTGAGTAGTAGGAAGTTGGGCTTAACTTGGTGTGTTTTAACTCCTAATTGTATGATTGGTTAACCAAAGGTGTGTGAGTTCAAATCCTAAGCACAGCCATTTTGTGCAAAAAAAATTACGATGGGTGATGTATGTGTATATGCTTGCATTGACTTGAAAATTGATCTTCATTTTTCTTTGATGATTGACTTGTATTGTAATTACCTCTTTTGCTTTCAGAGTTTAGTCTATGCTTGGCACTTCTGAAAAACGCAATATGCTTTTTTTTTGCCCTATTGTTTATCAAAATTTTCACTATTAGTATTGAACACTCGTTTCCTTTTAACTAGTCTTTGTGGTTGTTCTTTGTAGGAATGGCTATTGTGGAGTTGTGTGATTCATCTTGGAATCGAAGGTATTGGATTTCAAGCCTTTAAGTAAAAAAGAATATTTCAAGAGGCAAAGTGTTGATCATTTTTGTGACGAAGCAGGTTGAGCTTTTGGTAGACTGACTGGCCATAAACAGGTTGAAGAAGGTTTTGTTACTAATGAAAGTGTAATTTTTTGTAGGCTTTTGAGGTTTGAGTTTTGGTGAGCTGAAGGAATGTCATTGTTTAATTGTTTGGCGGTTTCAATATCAAGTTTAATGGGTTTGTGTGTGGAGAAATGTGGTTTTTGAAGATTGAAGATAGTTTCTAGAAGATATAGATGATACACTGTGTACAGAAAATGGTTATGAGAAATAAGATGGATAATTAAGACTGGATTTTTCATTTTGGATTTTGCTAGTATTACTTTGAGGCGCATTCTCTCTCTCTCTCTCTCTCTCTCTCTCTCTCTCTAAAGAAGTAGTAGCTTAGCCTTTGACTAGACTATTCTACATCATGTCTAAGAGACACCCCAAAAACCTTATAGATTGATAATGTGATGAATTGAACTTTGGACGTTTTGGTTTATGTCACGTCCCCAAACCTAGCTCAACACGTTCAAAATACTTTCAAGGTGGGCACCTAGTCTGAACAGAAAAATGAATGTTTCTCATAATGATGTGAATTGGATTATTGAATAATCAAACATTTGAGCTGAATTATTTGGCACTTTAGAAGCAGAAGAAAATTCTTAGTTTGCTTCAGATATGAA
The DNA here is from genome assembly GCA_032878915.1 of Castanopsis chinensis. Lineage (NCBI taxonomy): Eukaryota > Viridiplantae > Streptophyta > Magnoliopsida > Fagales > Fagaceae > Castanopsis > Castanopsis chinensis. The sequence goes on along the minus strand of JAVQMG010000121.1, from coordinate 29,924,589 downwards.
TTCTTTTGCTGTTTTTAGTCCAGCTAAATCTAATAAAGCATACGCAAATAATTTTAGATCAAGAAGAGCATAGACATTTGAAATTCTACTAGAAGTTGTCAACACTGGGTAATATAGGGCATTTTAATAGTAGCTTATTGTGGACTAATAATCCATATCTTTTTATCAGTTACGAGATATTGTGTAAATGGAAGTAAGCTAAAGTATTATTATTGAAGCTGCTTCGATGGAAGTCACCGCTAACATGTTTTGTTGTAAGTGCTAGAGGATGCCAACTTAGAGCATCCACAACGATTTTTGCAAATTCTATCTTATTTTACCATTCAAAAAGTCACTTTATCAATTATACAATACAATTTTACAATACCTCCAGCATCCAAACTTCTATTTTCCTATTCTATTCATTAAAATAATATTTTTTCACAATAAAATAATATATCATACAATCACCATCATTTACAGTACAACACATTATTTATTCTTTCTTTCTGTTTAAGAACTACAATCACCACCACCGTTGCACTTCACACTCCTGACACCACCACCCCCACTATCACCACCACCGATCCATCATCTACCGTCAACACAAAAAAAAAAAAAAAAAAAAAAAAAAAAAAAAAAAAAAACCCAAACCATCAACACCAAATGCAAAACCATGGTGAGCAAATTTCAAATTTACGCCGGCAAACTCAGACCCACGACGAGCACACCCTAATTTCGTTCAACCACCCAATCGCCACTCCAAAACCCATTCCAAAAATCCAACACAATTAACCCAGACCAACACCGATCCATGTTGCTGCTGTCAACCAGAGAGAGAGAAACCAAGCCACGTTGCCACCGTCAACCAGGCCGATTTGCCATGGTGTGGTGGCTATGGGTTTTGGGTCTGAAGAGAGAAGGAAGAGAGCAGAGAAATAATGAGAGAGAGAGAGAGCATAGGAATTGTTTAATAAAAAGGAGAGAGAGAAAAAATTAAATAATATTATTTATATTTACCGTTCAGCTACAGTGCATTCTATATTTAGAATTACATTTTAGCTGAATTGCAAAAAAATTTGCAATTGTTGGCTTTTACCATAACCGATGAAATGCTGTTTTTGGGCCTAAATTACAAATTGGGTTTACATTTGCAATATGCCATATCGGCTGTGGATGCTTTAGAACTGTCCCCGTTTGAATTGCAAATTACTCAACGCTAATTCTTCACCAGCTAGTGGGATTTGTGGCAAAAGCAACTTAGTCATCTGAGAAATGAGAAATGTGCAATAATCTGCATTACCATTACCAGTTATCCAAATTTTCATTTTTCAACTCTCAAAATGTCCCACATCTTTGTAAAAATTGCCTTAGTAACAAAATGCAAAAATTCCCTTAATAATTCTAAATTCAAAACTTCTGCACCTTAAAACTAGGCCATACTGATGTTTAGGGGCTAGCACCTCACACAATAGTAAATACTTTTCTCTACCATTTGATCTTTGTTGATCATTTCACTAGTTTACATGGTTGTACTCGTATCTATTACAAAATGAATCAAAAGTAATTGTCATATTCTAAAGCCATTATCAATTGTCCCAAGGTTTGGTTGATGCCTATAATAAGTTCAAAGCAAATGATGACCAAATTTGAGTCCGTTTATAGCTAGAAAGACATTAGAGAAAGAAGAAAGGAGAGTAAAAGAGGAAGAGGAATAGGAATTTGCTAAGAGTACAGTTAAGTAATTGATGAGGGTGTGTGAAATTCAGCAATAGAGCTGGTTCGGAAGGTGGTTTAGATGGCTGCGTTTACAAATATCATGGGTTGCCCTAGGATGATCAATTTACTCATGGCTCTTGAAGATAATGATACTATCAAGCGGCTTGATACCTTCTGCTGCTGTCACAACTTCAAGATGACAAAAAATGTAGCACTTATCACTGAAGGTTCTTGGGTATTTTGTTTGTCACTAGCAGATCCAAAAGCCCAAGAGAAATATTTTAATACAACAAACCTCAGGAGAATTTTTTTGATGAATAATTAATTTTTATTTATCAAAACACTAGAAGAAAAAACTTCAAACAAAGCTGGGCACAAATAACAGCCCTGCAAAAACAACACTCAAGCAACCCCTCCTCTCTGCTACCAAAGAACAAACAGCTACATTTACAACCGCACTTTCTAAGCCCAACAGGGCACCCAATCGTTACAACAATGCAACTTCATTTCATAAAGCAGACATTGCTCTAATCACAAACTGCTGAGTTAGTGGAAGCTTTTATGATTATTTTTTGTGTCTAAGAAACTAATACTAAATTATTTTATGCTTATTTGTTGTGTGTAACAAAATAATAGTATGTTATGCGAAATAGAAATAAAAAAGACAGTCACACATGAAACGCAAAAATTTACGTGGTTCGGCTTTAGGCCTACATCCACGAACAATGTCTAACAGAATTTTCCACTAAGAAAATAGGAGATTACAAAATAGCACAAAAGCATGGGACAAGAGATTTATTAATTTCTCTACACTGATGCCACTGCTTAACTCAATGAAACCAATTAAACAAAGCCACACATATAATATACACACATTGACACACATACAGCAAAAAGGAACCCTCGGTTAATTCTTAACCATTTTAGCCAGTGCCAAGGTGGGTTTGAGAGGAGGGACCCTCTGGCGCTAATTCTTCACCGTCGCTCTTGTAACCTTCCCCCTTACCACTGCAATAGGCTTCAAGTTTCTTGGATTCCCTCCTTCCAATATATAAAAGTGCCCCAACAAGTCAAGAAGAAATTTTTGTATTATTCAAAACTGATGAAAAAACTTAAGAAAAAGTGATATGGAATGAATTTAATTTTTGAGTTTGTGGTGATTGGGATGTGAGCACCAAAAGGTAATGTTAACTAGCACGATACTTTGAACTTTCTTTTTTCCCTCTCTCAATGCTAGTATATGTACAAAAACAGGGGTAAAATCTAAAAAGAAAAACTCTAATTTATACAAATGACAAATCTAAATTTTTTAGCATGCCAATTTAAACCTAACAATCAAAACCCGCACTTTCATTACATTGGATTCCCCTCCCCAAAAAATAAAAGAGAACGTCAAGACTTGTAAACTAAAATAGAAAGAAGAAAGATGGATGACTTACAGGCAAAAAAGACGAAACATTCCCTGTACAAAATTCTTTAGAATCAGCCATACATCTCCAAGCCTTTGGATGGGGGTACAAAATTCTTTAGAATCAGCCATACATCTCCAAGCCTTTGGATGGGGGTTCATCACTAGAGCAGCCTTCTCCACTTGGTCCAGCCCTGCCACCCTCATCATGGCTTCGTTTATTTCTGCTACCTTCTAAGGTTGAATCGTAAAGATCATGATGGCGATCACCCAGATCCTCATAGAGCGTCCTGCTGTTGATGCTTAATTGTGTTATAGTTTGATTGGGATCTTCAATGTCTTGGTAACTATCCCTCTTCCCTCCAAGAATGGATTCAAGCTTCTTGGTTGTTTGATCCTCTCCTTCAACTAAATAAAAGTTCACCAGAAAGAAAAGAAGAAAAATTTTTATTACTCCAACCTGATTAAAATAAAAAAATAAAAAAAAACCTAAAAACAGAAAATTGGTATGGTATGATTTTAATTTTTGAGTTTGGGCTGATTTATTGCTGCAAGTGTTAACAGGTAATGCTAAGGTGCAACTAGCACAATACTTTGAAGTTTAAATTTTTCTACAAAAAAGATAGTATATGCCCCCCAAAAATAAAAAGATGATGACTTGTAAAGTAGTAAGAAGAAAGATGTTCACTTACTGGCAAAGAAGTCGATAATTTCCCTTTGACTAGAATCCTCATAATCAGCCATAAATTCTCCAACTCTCTGAATCCACTTTAGCTCTGGTTCCTTACTAGAGCAGCCTTCTCCACTAGGTCCAGCCCCATCTTCCTCATCACGGCTTAGCTTATTTTTGCTACCTTCTATGGCTGAATTGTAAAGATCATGGTGGTGATCACCCAGATCCTCATAGAGCGTCCTGCTGTTGATGCATAACTGTGTTATAATTTGATTGGGATCTTTAATGTCTTGATAACAATCGCTTTTCCCTCCATGCATGGATTCAAGCTTCTTGGACATTTCATCCTCTCCTTCCAATAAATAAAAGTTCACAAACAAGACAACAAGAAAAATTTGTATTATACTAACCTGATTTAAAAAAAAAGATGATTTGTAAAGTAGTAAGAAGAAAAGATGTTCACTTACTGGGAAAGAAGTCGAAAAATTCCCTTTGAATCCACTTTGGCTGTGGTTCCTCATTATAGTGGCCTTCTCCACTAGGTCCAGCCCCATCGTCCACATCACAGCTTTGCTTATTTCTGCTACTTTCTACGGTTGAATTGTCAATATCATGACGTAGTACACCTAAATCCTCATACAGTGTGCTGTTGTTGTTGATGCACTGTGCCATGGTTTGATTGGGATCTTCCATGTCTTGCTTGTATACCAACCGAACCCCAATTTTCTCCACCACCTCAGCATATATTTTAATCTCGAGTTGGCTGAATCCGTAGGCATCAATGCAACTACGTATTTTGCCACAATTGGAGATGAAATGGTGAATGGGCAAATATAGCAGCCAAATATGAGGTGATTCAACTCTGCCATATTTTGTACTAAAATAATAAGATTGTGTGAAATCTGCAATATACAATCCATTGAGCCAAAAATTACATTTAAAATTCTGATATATATGATATCGATGTGACCCATTGGGTACAAAAACAACACACAATGCAATTCCTATCAGCTCATCAAACCCACGAAAAGACAATTGCATGCTATCACCCCGACACTCATGGCTAAACCATTTCGGAATTTCACCTCCAGGAATAACAATATTTGGTAGTCCCTGAAATAAACAAGGCATAATGTTAGGAATTGAGAGAGAGAGAGAGAGAGAGAGGGAGAGGGAGAGAGAGAGAGAGAGACCTGAAGCATGTTACTGCCGTTTTGAATATAGTCAATCAATTTGAAGCAGTTGAAATATTGGAAACGGGAGTACTCTGACCTAAAAGGATAAAATTGCAGTTCTGGCAAACTCTCCAGTGAGCTACAATCGTTTGCAATTACAGAATCGATAGTTGACGGAACATTTCCGAGTGATTGAAGCCTCTTGCAACCCTCCAAATAGAGACTACGAAGATTAAAGAGTTGGGACATGCTTTCAGGAAGGGAATCAAAATTATTTCCACTTAGGTTTAAGCATTCTAAAGATGAAAGGCAGCCAATGTCATAAGGGATTGACAAAAGATCGCAATCATTAATATGCAAATGTGTTAAAGAATGCAGACCCGATAAGGAAGAAAATAATAAGCCCTCTAAAACAGGACTTGTTGGCAGGGAATAATATAAAAATGACGGCAATCCTATGCACTCCAGAAGACTTATTGGCTGGGGAAGTAATAAATTCCATAATGGGTCCATCGACTCAAGACTTGCTGGCTGGGGATAAAATTCAGATAATTTCCATCTACAGACATATAGAATTTTGAGATTTTTAAGGAGAACAATGGAAGAAGGAACCTCTTTTATGGACGTCCAACACAAATTAAGCTCCTCCAAACCTTTCATATTTCCTATGTTCTCTGGCAAGGTCTCCAATTTTAAGCATCCAAAAAGATCAAGAGAATTAAGCAACTTCAAACTACAAATGACGCTAGGAAGGTGCACAAGATTCATGCAAAATCTTAAAGCCAATGCAGTAAGGTTAGTCAAATGGCCAATTGATGAAGGCATCTCTTTTATAGCTGTTTTACTCAAATCAAGCATCTCTAGACCTTCGATTATCCATGGGTTCTCTGGCAAGTTTTTGAATCTTAAGCATGTTGAAAGATCAAGAGCACCATGGAACTTAAAACCACAAGTGGTGTTAGGAAGACTCACAAGTTTGTAGCAATTAAATAGAGTCAATGAAGTAAGGTGCATTAAACGTTCAATTGATGAAGGCAACTCTTGTATAGCTGTTTCACTCAAATCAAGCTTTTGCAAACTTTTGACATTCCCTAGATTTTCTGGCAAGTTTTTCAAATTTGAGCACCCACAAAGATCAAGAGATTCAAGCGATTTCAAACTACAAATGATGCTAGGAAGGCGCACAAGATTCATACAAAATCTTAGAGTCAATCTAGTAAGGTTAGTCAAACAGCCAATTGATGAAGGCATCTCTTCTATAGCTGTTGTGCTCAAATCAAGCTCCTTTATACCTTCGATTATCCATGGGTTCTCTGGCAAGTTCTTAAATCTTAAGCATGTTGAAAGATCAAGAGCACCATGGAACTTAAAACCACAAGTGGTGTTAGGAAGACTCACAAGTTTGTAGCAATTAAATAGAGTCAATGAAGTAAGCCTTGTCAAACGTTCAATTAATGAAGGCAACTCTTGTAGAGCTGTTTCACTCAAATCAAGCTTTTGCAAACTTTTGACATTCCATAGATTTTCTGGCAAGTTTTTCAAATTTGAGCATCCAAAAAGATCAAGAGATTCAAGCGATTTCAAACTACAAATGATGTTAGGAAGGCGCACAAGATTCATACAAAATCTTAGAGTCAATCTAGTAAGGTTAGTCAAACAGCCAATTGATGAAGGCATCTCTTTTATAGCTGTTGTGCTCAAATCAAGCTCCTCTATACCTTCGATTATCCATGGGTTCTCTGGCAAGTTCTTAAATCTTAAGCATTTTGAAAGATCAAGAGCACCATGGAACTTAAAACCACAAGTGGTGTTAGGAAGACATACAAGATTTTGGCAACTACGAAGAGTCAATGAAGTAAGGTGCATTAAACGTTCAATTGACGAAGGCAACTCTTGTATAGCTGTTTCACTCAAGTTAAGCTTTTGCAAACTTTCGACATTCCCTAGATTTTCTGGCAAGTTTTTCAAATTTGAGCATCCAAAAAGATCAAGAGATTCAAGCGATGTCAAACTACAAATGCTGCTAGGAAGGCGCACAAGATTCATACAAAATCTTAGAGTCAATCTAGTAAGGTTAGTCAAACAGCCAATTGATGAAGGCATCTCTTTTATAGCTGTTGTGCTCAAATCAAGCTCCTCTATACCTTTGATTATCCATGGGTTCTCTGGCAAGTTCTTAAATCTTAAGCATTTTGAAAGATCAAGAGCACCATGGAACTTAAAACCACAAGTGGTGTTAGGAAGACATACAAGATTTTGGCAACTACGAAGAGTCAATGAAGTAAGGTGCATTAAACGTTCAATTGATGAAGGCAACTCTTGTATAGCTGTTTCACTCAAGTCAAGCTTTTGCAAACTTTTGACATTCCCTAGATTTTCTGGCAAGTTTTTCAAATTTGAGCATCCAAAAAGATCAAGAGATTCAAGCGATTTCAAACTACAAATGATGCTAGGAAGGCGCACAAGATTCATACAACATATTAGAGTCAATCTAGTAAGGTTAGTCAAATAGCCAATTGATGAAGGCATCTCTTCTATAGCTGTTGTGCTCAAATCAAGCACCTCTATACCTTCGATTATCCATGGGTTCTCTGGCAAGTTCTTAAATCTTGAACATGTTGAAAGATCAAGAGCACCATAGAACTTAAAACCACAAGTGGTGTTAGGAAGACACACAAGATTTTGGCAACTATGAAGAGTCAATGAAGTAAGCCTTGTCAAACGTTCAATTAATGAAGGCAACTCTTGTAGAGCTGTTCCACTTAAATCAAGCTTTTGCAAACTTTTGACATTCCATAGATTTTCTGGCAAGTTTTTCAAATTTGAGCATCCAAAAAGATCAAGGGATTCAAGTGATTTCAAACTACAAATGATGCTAGGCAGGCGCACAAGATTCATACAACATCTTAGAGTCAATCTAGTAAGGTTAGTCAAACAGCCAATTGATGAAGGCATCTCTTCTATAGTTGTTTTACTCAAATTAAGCTCCTTTAGACCTTCGATTATCCATGGGTTCTCTGGAAGATCAAGAGCACCATGGAACTTAAAACCACAAGTGGTGTTAGGAAGACATACAAGATTTCGGCAACTACGAAGAGTCAATGAAGTAAGGTGCATTAAACGTTCAATTGATGAAGGCAACTCTTGTATAGCTGTTTCACTCAAATCAAGCTTTTGCAAACTTTTGACATTCCCTAGATTTTCTGGCAAGTTTTTCAAATTTGAGCATCCAAAAAGATCAAGAGATTCAAGCGATTTCAAACTACAAATGATGCTAGGAAGGCGCACAAGATTCATACAAAATCTTAGAGTCAATCTAGTAAGGTTAGTCAAACAGCCAATTGATGAAGGCATCTCTTTTATAGCTGTTGTGCTCAAATCAAGCTCCTCTATACCTTCGATTATCCATGGGTTCTCTGGCAAGTTCTTAAATCTTAAGCATGTTGAAAGATCAAGAGCACCATGGAACTTAAAACCACAAGTGGTGTTAGGAAGACATACAAGATTTTGGCAACTACGAAGAGTCAATGAAGTAAGGTGCGCTAAACGTTCAATTGATGAAGGCAACTCTTGTATAGCTGTTTCACTCAAGTCAAGCTTTTGCAAACTTTTGACATTCCCTAGATTTTCTGGCAAGTTTTTCAAATTTGAGCATCCAAAAAGATCAAGAGATTCAAGCGATTTCAAACTACAAATGATGCTAGGAAGGCGCACAAGATTCATACAACATCTTAGAGTCAATCTAGTAAGGTTAGTCAAATAGCCAATTGATGAAGGCATCTCTTCTATAGCTGTTGTGCTCAAATCAAGCTCCTCTATACCTTCGATTATCCATGGGTTCTCTGGCAAGTTCTTAAATCTTGAACATGTTGAAAGATCAAGAGCACCATGGAACTTAAAACCACAAGTGGTGTTAGGAAGACACACAAGATTTTGGCAACTATGAAGAGTCAATGAAGTCAAGCCAATCAAGCCTCCAATTGATGAAGGTAGTTCCACAATAGCACTGTAATCCAAAATAAGGTTTTGTAAGCATACCAAGTTTCCCACGGATTTTGGAATTTTTTGTAGTTTTGAGCATCTAGAAAGATCAAGATTCTGGAGGGAATCCATTTCAAGCTTGCTTGGAAGAGAACTTAGTTTTTTGCAATTTGCTAGATTAAGAAAAACAAGCTTTTTAAGAATTCCAATAGATGGGTGAAGCTTGCATAAATTTTCACAATATTTAAGAACCAATTTCTCAAGATGTGGGACTCCGGTGAAGTCTGGGGTTATAGTAAGGTTTGAGGAATAGGCCAAGTTGATGAACTTCAACTTGTTAAAATTCTGTTAAGAGAAAAAAAAAAGGGTTAGAATTATAAGCTTCCTAGTGTCCTTTTATTGAAATTTAAAAGCAAAGTCATGAGGATACTTAATAACATAATTACCTTTCTTCCTATCCAAAGTTGTTCAATATTGCTCTCTAGCAAACAAAGTTGAATAAGCTCATTTAGCTGGAAACTTGATGGCAAAGATTTTGCAGGATACCCATTCCACTCAAGAATTTTTAAATCCTTAGGAAGATGTGGGGGGACATGGAAAATGTTTCTAATACTAAGAAATTTAAGATTGTGCATCTTCAAAAATGCCTTAGGGTTCCAATGTGCCGCTTCTTTAGTCTTAAAATCACCCCAAATATGCATGGCTTGAACAACTTCTGTTCCCTAATAATGAAGAAGGAATTGGTGAATTGCAAAATATATTATTAGCATAAGAATTCAAAATTCAAATTTGCTAAACAAGAAGGTAGGTAATGAGCTCAAATTCTTTAAATAACATCTTACCTTATTTTTTTCCAACATGTTGTCAATTTCCTCATAACGCCATAGTCTACTATGTTTTCCAGGATCATTAGGAAACTCTTGACGAATAATGTTCCTACCCATTTCTTCAAGTAAATCATGCATCCACAACCTTCCCTCAGTCGTAATTTTCAAAAGAGACATATCAATGAGTTTCCTCAATCCAATAATAGGGTAAAGGTCAAGAATATCTAGTATTTCTACTACACGATCTTTCATGTTATGATTAAAGAAGCATGCAATATGTAGAAATATTTCCTTCTCAGTTTCATGGAGTGTATCAAAACTTATTCGAAGTACACGAAGAACTTTTGCGTTAGGAAATTCTTTAAGCCTCTGTAACGCACTTTTCCATTCATCCGTATTTTTTCCAAACAATAAGGAACCCAAAACCTCAAGAGCTAAAGGATGGCCACTGGCATGTTTTAAAAAATCTTTGGATAGTTCTAAATAATTGTTTGGGACATTCTCTTTTTTAAAAGCTTTTAAGCAAAAAAGTTGAAGAGCATCGTCATTCTCCAATCCTTCAACTTCATATACATCATCTACTCCATGTCTGTTCAACACTTCCACATCTCTTGATGTTATAATAATTCTACTGCCCGGACCAAACCAGTCATGCTTCTCAGCTAACATTTGTAACTGTTCTGATTCATTTACGTCATCAAGAACAAGAAGAATCTTTTTCTGAGAAAAGCTATTCATGATCTTGAAAACTGCATCATTCTTATTTCTTATTTCAATATTCTTTTCATTCAATATATCAGAAATAAGTTTCTGTTGTAGTGAAAGTAATCCATCTTTTTCAGAGTTTTCCCTAACATTCTCAATAAAACTACAAGATTCAAATTTTTCAGAAACCATATAATAAACAACTCTAGCAAGAGTTGTTTTACCTATTCCTCCCATCCCCCTAATCCCTATAAAGAGAACATTGTTTGAATCTATAGCTAAACATGACTCAAATTCCGCCATTCGAGAGTATATTCCTACCAGGTTCTTGGTCATATATGGGATTGCATCATATTTCATATTGAGGGATATTTTTCCCACGATGTCTTTGATGTCTTCCATCTCAGACCTACAATGAAAAAGGTACAATATGCATTGAGTTAGAACCACCAAGAGGTCACACAAAATATATGATACATATATGATGTTCAATTTGGTTTGACTAAGACAAAAATATGTAAATTGATTCACTCAGGATAAAATTAAAAGAAGTGGAATGAAACATGTGCGTAGATCTGCTTAAGGTTCCAAATAAAGTTCTATATATGAAGTGAGTCATTTGAATATATCTAAAAAAGAAATAAGTCAAGTTTAATTACCTAGTATTCTTTAAATGCCATCCAGCGAGATTGCCCACTTCTTTCAAAGCATTTCTCCATTTCTCCACCCTCTCTTTGTTCCCCTTTTCTTCATGTTTAATAAATGCCTGCTCAGAAGTTGCATTTTGTTTCCGTATATCAGATGGATCCACATAGTGAAAAATAGGCAGAATTGTCATTCCCTTCTCTTTCTTGCAACCAATGATCTTTGCAAGTTCCTCTAAGCACCAAGTTGAAGATGCGTAGTTTTTTGAGAGAATTACTACAGCAAATCTCGACTCTTCTATTGCTTTCGACAGCTCTTGTGAAATGGATTCTCCTCTTTCAAGTTTTACATCGTCCTTAAAGGTGGTAATGCCTTTCTGTATCAAAGCTTCATATAGATGACTCATAAAATTGTAGCGGGTGTCCTCACCTTTAAAACTGAGAAAGACGTCATACTTCCATTTGGCAGTAGAAGTAGAAGAATTAGGGGAAGAAGCCATTGGAAATACAGATCTGCACGTAAAATTAATTTTTTTAAAAAAAAATACAAGTTGAGATCTGAAGAAAGATTAAAAAGAGAACATATTAGGAAAGAAGAAACTACTTGATCCCAACTTGACTTGCGTGGTTTTGAATGTGGGTCGAAGGAGTGAGATGAAATTGAATCTAAGAAAGAGAGAGAGAGAGAGAAGACTGAAACTTTGACTGATGAAAACTGGAAGAATTAAATTGCAGTGCTCCTGTTCTTTTTTCTTTTATTTTATATTATTTTCCTGAGCACCACCTTCACCAGTGCTCATGTAATCTAATATATATTTTTCTATTGTGCATGTGCCTCCGCCTCCTAATACGACGTGTCTTTGCAATTTGGATGACTAATTTAATAAATATTTCATTAAAGAATTTAAAATTGTGTAAAGTTGTAAATCTACTCCCACGATGAGACTCAAGTTTCTATTTTTTATTTTTATTTTTTGAGGAGTCATTATCTTTTTATTTTATATTATTTTTCTGAGTACCACCGGTGCGCGTGTAATATTATATACTACTATATATTGTGCATGTGCCTCCACTTCGTAATACGATGCGTTTGCAATTTGCATTACTCTAATTTACTATATATTGTCCGCTCAAAATAAATATAGTAAGTATGGATAGTTTTTTTTTTTTTTTTTTTTTTTTTTTTTTAAATGTGTTAATTGCATAAATTCTCTCTAAAGTCAAAATCTAAATTTCAAATTGTTTGTACTTTCCATTGTAAAGTATTAAAACTTTAAACTATCCTCTTCAATTTAAAGGAGAATGTACTTTTTCAGCCTCACTTTATTTTTAACAGTTCCTTATTAATCTTAAATTCACTTTTTTGCTAGCCTTGTTAAAAAATTTAAAATTAAGATGGTTAATACTTTGATAGTGGGGATATTGAGGCAATATTACATGTTCCCCTAACTTGTTTATTGTTTTGGTCAGATTTCAAGAATGGGTGCTACTGGGTCAGATCTGGGGAAAATTATCTAGCTTGTCCTAGAGTGATATCTGAAGATTAGTGCCATATCTGTGAACAACATCCAGAAACAGCCCTCCCCGCACTATGCACGGGAATTAACACAGATGAGTAGGCTAGCTATCTAATTGGAATTCATAAATTTTTTTCAGGTGAGGATATCCTAAATTTATTGGTGAAATTAATACAGCTGTTGGATCATCAAAAAGTTCGGAAGATAGAGATATCAAAAATTTCCAACGGAGGTCTCTTGTCTTTTGTGTGTGTGTGTGTGTGTGATGAAGAGGTCTCTGTCCTATGTACCACGGTCTAACTCGAACAAGCATGCAAAATTAATTATTAGCATAACAATTCAAATTTCAAATTTGTTGAACATGAAGGTAGGGAATGAGTGCAAATTTTTTTAATAACTTCTTACCATTTTTTTCTGGATAATTTCTTAACTTTTTATTAGTTTATTTTTATTTATTTATTTATTATTTTTTAACATTGACATGCAATTAAAGGATATTGATAGAGAGCTGTCCAAATTTGGCTCTCAGGACACTTCTCATTCAATGCCAATCGAGCGTGTATCTCCCTTGGACTGAGTCCCAGACTAGGCACGTGAAACACACTACTCACATGTTAATGAGGCACGTGCATCCCATGAGCCAGCTAAAATTTCCTTAAACCCTAATCCACTACGTGTCTTTACCAACTTGGAGCCGCCGAGCAAGACCCGTATCCACAGACAATACACGCTTTGAGCACTTCTCAGGTCAGAAACGGGTTGCAACTACGATCAATGATCATTCAAAATTACCTTCCAAGCCTCGTTAGGTTTTTCAAGATGATGATGGAATTTTTATAGAATTGGTAGAGACTGGTCACTAGCTCTCCCAAGAACAATGAGCTGTCTAGCATGGAAATGTTGTGGGCTTGAGAACCTACGTGCAGGGAGAGAGCTTAGTAGGCAATTATATGGGCAAAAGATCCCTCTATCGGTTTTTTAGCCGAAACTCTAACAGATGATGCAAGGCTAGAACTAGTTCAACGAAATATGAATTTTGACCATAGATGGGTGGTACTAAGAGAGGGGGGAGGCAGGGGTTTGGTTTTGTTTTGGAAGTCAACAATAAATTTGAAGATTAAAGGTTCACATCGGTATCACATTGATGCTACCATAGATAAAGATACCGAAAATGAATGGCGGTTGATGGGATTTTATGGTGAACCAGAGACAAATAAAAGGTAGGGAACTTGGGAAATTCTCAGGCAACTCAATTCTTGCCAAGGAGTTTCGTGGTTGTGCACGGGTGATTTCAATGAGATCACAAAACAAGAGGAAAAATTGGGTGGGGACATTCGACCTCATAATCAGATGCAACTATTTCGTGATGTTATTGATAAATGTAGCTTCATGGATCTAGGCTATGTGGGGCTGAAATTCACATGGAGTAACCACTTTAATTGAAAATGGTCGCTCAATCTGGGACCGGCTTGATAGGGGGATGGCTACAAATGGTTGGTTTTTAAAATTCCCTAGTTCTAGGGTATATCACTTACAAGGTGATTCTTCGGATCATAGGTCACTACTTATTGTTTTTGCACCCTTAGACCTACCTCAAAGAAAAAAACTCTTCCGATTTGAAGAAATGTGGTTGTCAAACTCAAGTTGCAAAGAAACCATGTAGGCTGCTTGGCATCATACAAGTGGGACTAATTTGAACAAGGTAGTCCTAGCAAAAGTGGAAAAGTTTGGGACTGATTAAATTTGGTGGAACTCACATGTTTTCGGTAGTGTTTGACAAGAATTGATTCTGAAAAAGGAGTTGCTGCTTAGGGCCAAAAATGAAGCAATGCTTAATGGAAATAATTCTCAGGTCTGAAAATTTATTCAATAGATAATATTATCTACTCAAACTTGAATGGTATATTCTACCATAAGTTTTAAAGTTCTTTTATAGACGCAACAAAATTTCACAATATTTTCACAAATTAGGTGTCAATCTTCCATAAGCCAAAATAATAATAATAATAATAATAATAATAATAATAATAAGAGGATTCAGAAAGTTAGTTATAGCTTAAAAAAATGTCAAAAATACCCTAATTTAATTAGATAAGTCTTATTCTTAAAAAAATAAAAGGGGTTAAAATTGAAATTCAACAATTAAAAAAAAAATTATCAAAGAAACTTTTTTCCTAAAAATTAGCACACTCTCTATTTAAATATATTTTACGCACGTTTGATATATTTTTTCCTAAAAATTAACACACACTAAACCCAACAGATTATTCCATTTCAAATCTTAAATTTTAGTTTCTTAAAAATTCCGTCATGTATAACCTCATTAACAATAGATAAATTCAAATTAAAAAATTACATTAAACTCAAAATTAAAAAAAGAAGAGCCTCATTGCACATGCGGAGCACATGTGACGAGGCTATTTATTTTTATTATTATTATTATTATTATTATTATTATTATTATTATTATTATTATTCACCACAACTCAAAACAAGGATATTGCAAAAATATTATGAGATTTTATTGTGTTCTTAAACTTGCTCTCAAATTTTTTAGGACTCAAGTTACGAAATATTATAAAAAATTTCACCAATCTAGCTCATTTAATTAACGAACGTTATTTAGGACCTAGAGCAATTTATGAGTCAACCACCGCCCTTTTTATATTTATATGGCTACAAAGTTCAGATTGAGATAAGGTTAACTAGTTTATTGCACTGTATGTAGTTACTTTTAATGGCTAAAGATTGAGAAATGAAAAAAAAAAAAAAAATCAATCTCAACAATTGAATAACAAATTTTTTTTTTTAAAAAAGTAAAAAAGTGAAGAAGTAAAACAATATTGTGAAAGGAATGGATATAATTGCATATAGTGTTGAATCCACAAAGTTCTTTATACAAGTTGTATAGAGTCTATTTATAGTCAAGACTTTGAAGCTAACCGTACCTTCTAGTATTATTAACAAAAATGCCTAGGATTTAAATACCTTTATCCTCAATGTAATTACTAATTATTGGATTATCAAAAGAAATTTATTTATAATTTTATTAACAACCAAACATTACAACAAGAAAAATCATACAATTGACTTTTTTTGAATGATGAGATTAAAAATTAAAAAGTTCACTTCTATTCTTAATCTTTGGAATATTTATTTATTTATTTTTTGGTTTTTAAACTTTTATCTCTTACGTTAAAAGGTACAATTGCACAGATTTAAATCTATAAAAACCGTCCTCTTAAAATCCAACTTGTAAAAAAAAAATTTGAAGAACAATAATATACTTAAAATAAATTAAAAAAAAAAAAACCATATATGTCAACACTTGGACTTGCTAGAGAAGGCATTAGGCAAGAAAGCTGAAAAAAAGGAAGAAGGAATGAATGCATAGACTTAAATGAAGTGTGAGTTTGGTTTCAAATTAAAAACCCAGCTTATTTTACTATTCAGTTTATTTTTGCTACTATTTATGAGTACCACTGTACTTTTTGGTACTATTCATGGGTGCCATTATACTATTTCAACTGGTTTGTACTTTTATCTCTAGTACTTTCAGCAAAAAGTTTTCAGTTTCAGCAAAATAAGTGGATCTTAAACAGACCTAAAAATTACATAATATCATTGAGAAATTTCCAAATGAAATCTTATTAAATCAAATAAACTATAAATCTTTCCTTTAAAAAAAAAAACTATAAATCACATGAAATCTTATAAAATCAAATAAACTATAAATCAAAGAAAAGGAATTAAATCTCTAAACCAAGTAGTAAAAGACAATAAGGATTTTAAAAGAAAGGAAAAGGAAAATATGCCTAAAAGCATCGTTATTGGTAAAACAAAGAACAAAGCGATGAGTATTTTTTTTTACTTTTGAGAAGAGATAAACGATGAGTAGATCCTGAGAGGTCAAGAGGGTATTGTGAGAATGGAAGAAAGTGAAAAATGGAAGAAAAAGGTCTGGTCAAGGTCAATGAAGAAGGTAAAGAGATGAGAAGGTAAGGGTGGCAAAATTAGACACGACACGTGAACCCGACATGACATGACACAAAATTAGCAGGTTAAGGATTGAGATTTAATGGATTAGTGTCATATTTGGGTTCACACAACTAACATGTTTAATAAACAGGTTGGATTAGTGTCCATCACATGAAACTCGTTTGACCCGTCTGAGCTGTTTAATTAAATGACATTTTACAAATATACTCTTCAAACCCTAGGTATATAAACTTATTAGTTGTTTATTTTGCTTGACATATTATGATTAATTATTTGTGATAATGAGATATGTTTTAATTTTGAATGATTATTTGTGATGCAACTACTCATTAATTCTAAATTTATATTAAAAATATTTTTTTGTTTGATTTTTCATAATTCATATCAATTTAGTTAACAATAATAATATATTTTTTCGTTTTGATAAATCTGATAAATAGGTCGACAGACTGATCCGTTTGATAAAAAGATTTTGTAAATATTGATGAATCTTGACCCTTTTAATAATTAAACAATGCCGAATTAATATTGACCCATATAGTCGAACACTTATGAGTCGACAAGACATAAACATGGCACGTAAATACGAACTGCCACCCCCCAAAAATAAGACATCAAAAACTGTGAAAGGTCACGTGAAATGTGAAAGTACAAAAAATAAATTAAAGAAATGGAGTACAACAAGTACAATCTTCTTTATTTTATTATTTTTATATATAGCTTGTACATATATTTATTAAAAAATTAATTATTAAAGTAAAGTAAAAAAAATCATACAATTGTCTTTTAGGAATGAGATTTTTAAACTTAAAAAAAATTCATTTTTAATTTTAACATTAGAACAAATGAATAATTTTAAACCTTTTAACTTCTCTCTCTTACATTTAAAAAGTGCAACTGCATAGTTTAGGTGCTCATATATATCGTGCATATGCCTAAGCCTAGTATTAGTTATACGACGGTGTAGTTTAGGTGCTCATATATATTGTGCATATGCCTAGGCCTAGTATTAATTATACGACGGTGTAGTTTAGGTGCTCATATATATAGTGCATATGCCTAAGCCTAGTATTAGTTATACGACGGTGTCTTTGAATGACAAATAATAAATCATGCAGCTCAAAATAACAAAAACAAAAATATTGTTAGTTTTATGTATTAATTACTTTTTTTTAGAAGATTATGTATTAATTACTTAAATCCACTCTAAAAGTCTAAATTATAAATTCTTTGCACTTTGCATTGCAAACTATTATAACTTTAAAGTTTAAGCTATCTTCTTAAATTGAATGGAGATTGTGCTTTTTAGCCTCACTTTATTTTTAACAGTTTTTTTTTTAATTTTTTTTAATTTTATGAGAATCTATTTTAACTGTGAATAAGACACAATTTGCAAGCACTGTTGAAAACATAAAATTAAGACGGCTATTACAACACTTAGGTCTAAAGTCTTAAAACTTTGATAGTGTGGATGTTGAGGCAATTCTAGGTGTTCCCCTAACTTGTTATCAGACAAATGATGCTATGTTTGGTCACATTCCAACAATGAGTTCTACACAGTCAAATCTAGTTATTATGTGGCTAAGATCATCGCAATAAAAGAAAATTTAATTTAGAGCTCAAATGGGCATAAGCAAGTGTGGTCGAAGTCTCAAAGATTTGAAAGATTACAGTGTTTGATTCTCAACACACCAGTATCTCAACTTTCATAATTTAGTTCTCAATTTTCATCTACACACAAACCCAACCTGAAGATAAAAGAAGAATGCAAAGGCGAAAAAACAAAAGCTTTGATATGATAAATAAAGCCAAAATATCTCAGCTTTAAGGGTTTGGTGTTGATATATGAAGTTCTGATCTCATATCATAAACCCAGAAAATACCCAAAAAACTAAAATAATCTAGTCTGAAAATCATAGCCAAAAAAGACAGCAACAACACATCAAAATCCACAAAATTTTAACAGTAGATGAGAATGAGAGAATCAAGGACATGCACCTGAAATTTTAACAATAACTTGATCCCTAACTTGACTTGCGTAGTTTTCAAAATGCGTCGAATCAGAGTGAGTAGAAACCCAATCTGAAATTTGCAAATGAAGAGAGAGAAAAGACTGAGGAGAGCTAGAATTTTGGAAGTAATGAAAGAGAATTGAAATTTCAGTGCTCCTTCTAGGAAAAATTACAAGAAACTTCCACTGCTTTTTTTTATTACTATATGTTTTCTAAGTACTTCCACTTCCTACTTCCTAGATTGGAGCGAAAGTTGCTCCTTTTATTTACGCCTTTTCTAAAGTGGCGCTGAAAGTTGTAGTGCGGGAATAGAGAAAGTTCTCTTTTTATTATTTTAATTTTAACGGCTACTATCAACTTCTTTTCATATTTTCTTCTTAAAAATAAAGTTCTTTTCATTTTTCACCACGTATGTATAGGTTTTTCTTTATAGTAAAGATACTAAAAAATTCAAAGCACTACAACGAGGAAGACAAGCTGTAACTTCCCAGTGACCAGAGAAGTCCTGTTTATATTGCTATTTTTTGCAAGTCATAGAGTTCGTCTGGTAGTAGTGTTTAAGTATTGTTATTCAGTTTTTAGTGTTGTGAAAATACATGTTAGTGTTATAGAACTACATGTTAAAAGTGTTATTGTTATTTAAACAATGAAAAATGTTATTTAAAAGCAAGTATCAAATAGCCCCATAAAATTGTTTTTACATTTGCTTTTTGACCCAAGTTAAGAGTTTGTTTATTTCTATATATAAAAAAAAAAAAGTTAAGAGTTTGTTTGTATATTTATTAAAAAATTAATTATTTAAGTGAAGTAAAAAAAATCATGCAATTGTCTTTTAAGAACTGAGATTTAAAATTTTTTTAAAAAAAATTATTTTTATTTCAACATTAGAACAAATGAATAGTTTTAAACCTTTTAACTTCTATCTATTACATTAAAAGTGCATTTGCATAGTCCAAGGTGCTCATATATACTATGCATGTGCCTAGTATTAATAATACTAGGCGTCTTTGCATGACTAATATAATAAATAATGTCAGATAAATAAAAAAGCATAAATATTGTTAGTTTTATGTATTAATTACTTAAATTCACTAAAAAAAAATCACTTAAATTCAGTTAATTCACTCTAAAAGTCTAAATTATAAATTCTTTGCACTTTGCATAACAAACTATTAAAACTTTAAAGTTTCAAATATCCTTTAAAAATTTAATGGAGAATATACTTTTTTAGCCTCATTTTATTTTTAACAATTTTTTTTATAAGAATCATTTTTTAATTGTGAATACCGCTTAATTTTTTTTATAAGAATCTTTTTTTTTTTTAATAAGAATCTATTTCTAGCCTCACTTTATTTTTAATACGTTTGTTTGGATATCGCTTAATGCTGAAAATTGAAAACTAAAAACACTGAAGTAAAATAATTTTTAAATGTGTGAACAGTACCGTGAAACTCAGTTTTAAAGAAAAATTTGCTGAAATCTGTATTTGCGAGTCCTGTGAACAGTGCACGGGAAACACAAAATGCTGAAAACTGAATTTTCAGTTTTCAGCAACATCCAAACTCACACATAATTTGCAAGCATTTCCACAGATATAAAGTGCTCGAGAGTGAGGGTAAGGCCACAGTTATAAAAAAAAAAAAGTCTTTTGAGTCTTTATACTTTGATAGTGGGGATGTTGAGGCAATTTTACATGTTCTCCTAACTTGTTATCGAACAAATGATGCTATATTTTGGTCACATTCCAAGAATGGGTTTTACACACTTAGATCTAGTTATTATGTAGCTAGGATCATTGCAATAAAAGAAACTTTAATTTAGAGCTCAAATGGGGCACATGCAAGTGTGGTCAAAGATTTGGAAGTTTATAGAGTGTTTGGTTCTCAACTCATCCATGTCTCAATTTTCATAACTAAGTCTCATTCTCATAACTCACAACTCACAATTCTTAACTCAATTCATAATTTCCTCTTCTTCTTTTTTTCTTCTTTTTTTTTTAAATTTTATTATCTCACTCAAATTCTTGTTTGGAACCCAAACTTGAACTCAGTTTTTGGTTAGTAAAAAGCTAAATAACACTCAAAAAGTGGGAACTATGTCAGAACGGCTACCTCCATTTCTTCCACACACGAACCCAAACTTAATAGAAAAGAAGAATGCAAAGGTCAAAAAAGAAGGGGGAAAAAAAAAAAAGAAGCTTTGATCTCATAAAATAAACCCAAAAAATGAGGCCAAAAGATCTTAGTTTCAAGGGTTTGGTGTTGATAATTGAAGTTCCGATCTCATATCATAAGCCTAGTAAATAGCACAAACATCATAAACCCAAAAAAGTAAAATAATGTAGTCCGAAAATCAGAGCCAAAAATTACTGTAACAACACATCAAACTCCACAAAATTTTAACAATAGATGAGACTGAGAGAGTCAAGGGGACGCACCTGAGATTGGGGCTAGAACAAGTGGATCTGAAATTAGGGAAGAAGAAATAACTTGATCCCTAGCCTGACTTGCGTAGCTTTGAAAATGCTTCAAATCGGAGTGAGTAGAAATCCAATCTGAAATTTCTAAATGAAAAGAGAGAGAGAAGAATGAGGAGAGAATTTGCGTAGTTTTTATCAAAGCTTCATCGTGCTCTTTGACGCGTTTTCAAAAGTGGCATAGAAATTTCTCTTTTTTATTATTTTATTTTTATTGGCTACTATAAACTGCTTTTCATATTTTCTTCTTAAAAATAACAAATTTCTTTTCATATTGCTTTTTCACTAGGTGTATACTTTGTATATATAAAGCAGTGATGTTGGAAATTTCCCAAGAAACTTCATTCTTTGGGAGTTTCGAAGAAGTTAAAGTTAATGGCAGAGTCATTGTATGAGTCAATTTTACTGTACACATCCTGCATGTTCAAAAATGAGGACAAAGCATAAATTCACAGTGACTACTGACTAGCAAAAGATGATGATGATAACTCGATTGTTACAAAAATGGTGGGGGCATTGAATACGTACGTGTCATGAGGGTAAATGGTGTGAGGATTTTTTTTTTTTTTTTGAGAATACCATTTTAACACTAGTCTACGGGCTTTGACGCTCGTGTTCGATAAGGCTTTTTTTAGCCAAAATATATATATATATATATATATATATATGTGTGTGTGTGTTTTTATTTTATATATATATATATATATAATTTTTATTTTAAGAATATAATTTATAAGTGAATAAATAATTTAAAAATTAATTTTATTTTTTGATAATATTTTAGTGAGAGTTAGTACTATAATTTTATCAGATTGTCTTTTACTTTTCTCTCTCTATGTAAATGTGTAAGAACATTTTTAAACTAAAAAAATAAAAAATTTAAACTGAAAAATCTCTTAAATAATAGTATAGAGCCATGGAGAGAGAAAAATGTCTTACTTAAAGAAACTGATGTGAGAGAAAAAACAGAGGAGAGCTAGAATTTTGGAAGCAAGAAAAGAGGACTGAAATTTCAGTGCTCCTTTTGGGAAAAATTACAAGAAACTTCCACCGCTCTTTTTTATTACTACTAGTTTTGTTGCGCGTGCAAGGCATGTGCAAAACACCATCTAACTCTATATAAATATTTTATGATATGATTAGAATAGTTAAAAGTAAGTCATTATTGGAATAGTAATTAAGTTTTTTTTTTTTGTTTTTTTTTTGATAAGTTAGAGGTGCCGTTTCTTAAAAGGAGAAGTAGCCCTCGAGTTATATAGAGAGCGTTTGGATCCGGCTTTTTTTTTTCACGTTTTGCGTTTTAAGCGTTTTGCTTCTTTTTTTTTTTTTTTTTTTTTTTTTTTTTTTTTTTTTTTTTTTTTTTTTTTTTCGGTTCTGCTGCAGGGAGACCAGAGGGGCAGGCGCGCACTGTATGCGTACTGTGCGCATACTGTTTATGTATTTTTTTTACAATTTTTTATTAAAAATGGGTTCCGCAGTACCATTCACACATTTAAAAATTATTTTGCTACAATGTTTTCAATTTTCAGTTTTTAGTAATAAGCTCTATCCAAACGGACCTATAGCGTTCATTGGCTTAAACAGTTAAACTATTATATTTCGAAAGAATAAAATGCCCACAAAAAGAAAAAGAAAAAGAAAAACCAATATATTAAATTCACAATCATTAAATATTTTGTAAAATTCAAAGGTACTTACTCGGTTCCTGAGAACTTGAAATTACTCCAATTTGATTGCATCCAAATACTGAAGAGACTACAACATAACAAGCAATTGAGAACAATGAGTGTGTTTATCAAAAGAATGAAGATAAAGTCAAAAAGTTGCTGGCGTATGGAAGAGTCCAGACTTGAAGAGGAAAAGACCAAAAGGGCTCCAATTTTATTTCAGCTCACAACAGACCTTATTTTCTCTCCTATTCTTAACTCAATTCATAATTCCCTCTTTTTAAAAAAAAAAAAAAATTTTTATTATCTCACTCAAATCCTTGTTTGGAACCCACACTTGAAGGTCTTTGGTATGTAAAAAGCTAAATAACACTCAAACAATGGGAACTACGTCAGAACGGCTACCTGCATTTCTTCCACACACGAACCCAAACTTAATAGAAAAGAAGAATGCAAAGGTAAAAAAAGAAAAAAAAGCTTTGATCTCATAAAATAAACCCAAAAAATGAAGCCAAAAGATCTCAGTTTCAAGGGTTTGGTGTTGATATTTGAAGTTCCGATCTCATATCATAAGCCTAGTAAGTAGCACAAACATCATAAACCCAAAAAATTAAAATAATGTAGTCCAAAAATCAGAGCCAAAAATGACTGTAACAACGCATCAAACTCCACAAAGTTTTAACAATAGATGAGACTGAGAGAACCAAGGGGACGCACCTGAGATTGGGGCTAGAACAAGTGGATCTGAAATCAGGGAAGAAGAAATAACTTGATCCCTAGCCTGACTTGCGTAGCTTTGAAAGTGCGTCGAATCGGAGTGTGTAGAAATCCAATCTGAAATTTGTAAATGAAAAGAGAGAGAGAAGAATGAGGAGAGAATTTGCGTAGTTTTTATCAAAGCTTCATCGTGCTCCTTTTCTTTGACGCGTTTTCAAAAGTGGCGTAGAAATTTCTCTTTTTTCTTATTTTATTTTTATTGGCTACTATAAACTGCTTTTCATATTTTCTTCTTAGAAATAACAAATTTCTTTTCATATTGCTTTTTCACTAGGTGTATACTTTGTATATATAAAGCAGTGACGTTGGAAATTTCCCAAGAAACTTCATTCTTCGAGGGTTTCAAAGAAGTTAAAGTTAATGGCAGAGTCATCGTATGAGTCAACTCTACTGTACACATTCCGCATGTTCAAAAATGAGGACAAAGCGTAAATTTCAGTGCTCTTGGGAAAAACTAAAAGAAACTTCCACGGCTCTTTTTCATTACTACTAGTTTTGTTGCATGTGCAAAACACCATCTAACTCTAAATAAATATTTGCAAAACACCATCTAACTCTAAATAAATATTTTATGATATGATTAGAATAGTTAAAACTAAGTCATTATTAGAATAGTAATTAAGTTTTTTTTTTTTTTTTTTTGATAAGTTAGAGGTGCCCTTTCTTAAAGGGAGAAGTAGCCCTCGAGCTATATAGTGTTCATTGGCTTAAACAGTTAAACTATTATATTTCGAAAGAATAAAATGCCCACAAAAAGAAAAAGAAAAAGAAAAAGAAAAAGAAAAAACCAGGTTAGAAATTACATTAGGCAGCACAAACAAGTCTACCTCATTTGCTAATAGAGAATGCAAGATAGCATTCATCAATTCATGCCAATTTTTGAAGCCAATAATCCATAGCTTTGGGTCCGCTATCCCCGATCATGATTTTCCTACCCAACTATCTTACCAGCTTGTTTACTATGATCGCCATCATTCATCACAATATTTTGATGCCTATTGCTAAAATTCCAAGAAGAATTCTCACAATCAATCATAAGCTTCCTCTTCTTTGCATATGCCTCCCTTTTCTTACTTAATAGCTGTTGTTTCTTTTCTATTGAAAGTGTTGCATACCAATTCCTTTTGTTCTTTGCATCACTCCTTTTTTCTCCACATACTTCTTTTTTTCTTTTTTCATGCTAGATAAGAATTTCATCTATATAAAATGGTCTAATTACTCATGAGACACAACAACTCATTATACTAACAAATATAAAATTCATCTCACAACACAATCATTAAAAATGTTAATTTTGATTTTATAATCTCGAAACCAAAATCGACTACTGAAAAGAAATCTTTCATACCAACAATCATTCAAATTGCAAATTTTTATACAAATTTATATAATAGTCAACGAACAAATTGATCAAAGAATGTTAACAGCCAATATATAAAATACACAACCATTAAATATTTTGTAAAATTCAAAGGTACTTACTGGGTTCCTGAGAACTTGAAGTTACTCCAATTTGATTGCATCCAAATACTGAAGAGACTACAACATAACAAACAATTGAGAACAATGAGTGTGTTTATCAAAAGAATGAAGAGAGTCAAAAAGTTGCTGGCGTGTAGATGGTAATAAAGGCAAAAAAAGTTGCTCCTTTTTTTTTACGCTTTTTCAAAAGTAGCGCAGAAAGTTGTAGTGCATGTGCAGCGAAAGTTCTCTTTTTATTATTTTAATTTTAACGGCTCTTATAAACTTCTTTTCATATTTTCTTCTTAAAAAAATGTTCTTTTCATATTGCTTTTTCACTGGGGGTGTAAAGCTTTTTCTTTATAGTAAAAAAACTAAAAAAATTCAATTATTCAAGCACTACAATGAGGAAGACAGGCTGTAACTTCCCATTGACAAGAGATATTTTCCTAATAGATTCTTACTATTTATGTTTATCAATAATTTTACAAGCCATATGGATGTACAAATAATATCGGTACATTTTTTTTTTTTTTTTTGAGAAAAAAAAAAGAATTTATAAGAAAGGGCTGAAGTAATTCAAGTATTCAACATAATAGTTTAGTAACAAAAATTTTGGTAATGTCTGAAGATGGTATCACATTCAGATAACAAATTTTGGTAAATACAACTCCAACATTCCAAAAGATACGAGACAGTAACAATCATGTTGAGTGATTATTCTATTTCTAACGTTTAAATGTTCAGAGTAGGAATTTGGACTCATTCAATCACATCAAGATCGAGTTGAATGTTCATGGGCCCAATCACATTTTAGGTCCACATTTTTGTTTTTGTTTTTATTTTCATTTTCGGCGGTTCAACAACAGTGCCGAGTCAGAGAGAGAAATGGGCTTAGGTCACTACCCAGAGTAAAAATATGGGTAAGAGAAAGAGGTTGTTAAATCCTGTTTGGGCCTAGCTATCAGAATTAGAACACAAGTCGATTGGGCTCAATTTGTGTTATTTTAAATCTCCTCCAAAACTTACCGCAAGATAATGCAAATTCACAAGGCTTGTTTCCAACTAAGCCGTTTTTTTTTTTTTTTTTGGATTTGTTTACAAGAGAATACAAATCCTCCGTTTTAGTTTTTATGTTCTACTAATCATGGTAGTCATGTGTTTGCTTGTTTATTTATTTTAAACTTCGGTTATTTTATAAGAAAAATATAATGTATACTTGATAAGTTGTGATTAGTGAAGTATAAAGTGGAACATAAAAAAATGAGACAAAAAATTTGCATTCCTACTGATAAGAGGTATCATAATGGTTTAATTTTATGTGGAATGAAAATGAGGTCTGAAGACAAGAGTCGATTTAGAAGGATTATTACAGGCTCTTCAGCTTTATATTGAGAGATAATTGATAAGACATTTTTTAGTACTTGTTAGGTTGGGTTTGGATAGCAACGCGTTTGCATTTTTTGGCTGGGTCCTGTGCATTGTTTACGGGACCCGCAAGTACGGATTTAAGCAAATTTTTCTTTAAAACTAGGTCCTACGGCACTATTCACATATTTAAAAATTATTTTGCTACAATATTTTCAGTTTTTGGTTTTCAGCAATAAGCGGTATTCAAACAGATCTTTAGTTTTCCAAGTGAGAGAAGAACTTTCTAGGGTGAGTGTAGTTCTACCCCATGGTGAATTCATGGTTCTTGACTTGAGTGTTAATGTGAGAGTGAAAGGGTGTAAAGCACTCCAAATTCTTATATTTTCTATTTTATTTATTTTTGTATGATTTGCAGACTCTTCAAGAAAAGTTTGTTAGGAAGAATTGAGCAAGCATTTGTTGGCAATTAAGTACTATAACATTGGTGGGGCTTGCAGTACCGGATGTTCCAAATCGCACAAGTCTTCGAACTTCGAACTTTGAACTTTGAAGAGATAAAGAGAGAGGTTCTTTTCTTTATAAGCAATCCATCTATTGTTCTAAAGCATATTTTCTTTTCATTTACTGAAGAAAGCTAAAGGGTAAGGCCTGTCGGGCAGTTTTCATTTATGTACCAGTGAAAAACAAGAAGCTTCAGCCTTTTGGACTTGGTACAATACTTTCTTGACCTCTTTTTCTGGGTTGCTTATAAATTATACCCCTCTCCTTTGCAAAAACATTTTCAGAGTTAATGTAAACTTTACAGGTTTTGATAAAACTGAAGTTGATAATAGTTATAGGACAAGGTTTGGCTACAAATTTGATTGTAACTTAAGACTACAACTTTCTTTGAATGAATTAACATTGTTACATATTTTAAAAATTTAATTGCTGGATTGCATGTGTTTTACGCTCTCAACACACAAGTTAAATTCCATGCCAATTGGATATTTTTTTATTATATGATCAATAAACTAATTTTTAATGACTAATTTTATTTTATAAAAGCTTGTAATTTAAACAATTGATTAATGACATAACTATTAATTTTTGATTTTATTAGAAAATTTGTAAGCATGGAGGAGATAAGTAAAAAATGTAATTCAATGGTGTATTTGTCAAAATTTACATCTAATATAAGGCTACAACTAAGATTGTAGCCAAACTTTGTCCATAATTATATACTTGAAGTTCCTTATTTCATTTAAGCATAAAAAATTTGAATTCATTTTGACACAAAATCTTACTAAAAATTGATGTTTTTTCTTTTTTTAATTATTTTTAGCTATCAGTAGCATTACATTTTATTTTAAAAGTGGGTTTCCTTTTTTTTTTTTTTTCAAGATTTGAACATGATATGTTTAAATTTCAAGTGCCTAGCTAGCAAAAATACATTGACAATAAGATGATTGCACCACATCACAAGAGGCTAGAAAGGCATTTATATAGTAAGGCTAACTCTTGTTCTAGTTAGATGGGGTTACTTAAATTCTTAAGGAATTAGAATATTTAAAGGAGATATCGTAGCATTTTAATATTAAATAGTTAAAATGAATAAAATTGACAATTTTTTTTGAAAGATAATTAAAATATGCTGTTAATCTCGCAATTCAAACCGTTTCTTGCCTAGATTCCCAAGTACTTTGTGTATGAGGAAATGCTAATTTAGTTACAAGACCTTTGACTAAAATTGACAACTTAAATTTAAAGATGTGGGGGTGAGAGTTAATAAGAAAGATAAAAAGTTAAATAAATCTGTAATCTTATATTGAAAAATGAGAGAGACTTTATTATTTTTAAGCGTACAGACAGAATAATGGGCTGAAATAATAATGGGCTGAAATGTATTAAAGTTGATATATTAAGTTAGATACGTGCACATGGAGAAAGCGAAGGGAGAAGGTGTCTAAATAGTGTTGTGTAATTTCTTCCAAATAAATATTATTCATAATTAATTTTTATTATTCAATTTATCTTGGATTATTTTCATTTTTCTTGTGATTGCCCCGATTGAGGATCATATCGGTGTTTAGGGATAAGTCTCTGATGTAGTATCTTGCATAATTATCTTGAGAAGCTGGATATTTAGATGTCAAGACTTAAAATTTAGTTATTTTATTTGGGTAACTTGGTCTTTTATGATGTTGTAGGAAATTTAAGTATATTTTTGTAATTTTTTATTTTTAGAGAAGATGGTAAAATATCCTAAAGGGCTCTTAAAAATATGTATTTTTTTAGACTTGTTTTCAGTAGATTGAAATAAAATATTTTTTCTGAGAATGTCTCAAATTTCTAATGGGTTCTATATTTATCTTTCCTTGATTCGTCTAAGGCTTCGTTAAGTTAGAACTTAGAACCATATTTAGCTTATTGCTTTTCGTTCTGCTTGAAACTCTTTAGCTTTATCCTGAAAGATAGGCATTCTTTATTCGTTTTCCAGATGAGAGGAAGACCTTTTTAGGATGAGTGTAGTAGCAGCACTCCAAACCTTTTTACACTTTACGTTGTTATATATATATATATATATATATATATATATATATATATAATAAAGTTTGTTTGGAATGATATGAACAAGCAAAGCTGGGTGGGGCTTATAGTGGATGCTATGATCTCCAACCTCTCGTACAAGTCTTTCAACTTTGAAGATCAGAAAAAGAAACAGGTTCTTTTCTTCATAAACAATCCATCTATTAATTTGTTTGGGGCCGAATCGTACAGCAGCTCGAGTTTCATTTCATTTACTAAAAGTGCTCAAAGGTCTGTGTACGTGGCAATTTATTGCATTCATTTTTACTTCGGTTGCTAAATTAATTCCTAACAGTTCATCAAAAAAAAAAAAAAAAAAATTTCAATCAAGTTTTCACTTTAGACATTTTAGTCCCATATTTTGTCAAAAAAAGCCATCAATAAATTCCTTTTATCAAAGTTTCTTAAGTAGGACTGTTAAAAACTTAAAACATACTATTTAAGCCAGGGACGGAAACAAGATTTAAACCTAGGGAGGGCCAAAGTATGAACCAAAAAAATTTCATGTGACATGGTTTATTTAAAAAAAGAAATCATGGTTGACAAAAAATTGCACTTTTTTACCTAAATATTTAAGTCAAGAAGGATCTAATATGAACCAAAAAAGTTGAAAATTACAACATGATATTCTAACCTTTTTCGAAGAAGAAAAAAAAAAAAAAAGAGGAGGACTTCAGATCTCCAGATTTTGGGTAATTAGAATTAATATGTTGATATTATCATGTTGACCAACTCACAAATATGATAATTCCATACTTTTGGATGCAACTGAAAATCACACTAATGAAATTTTTCAAAATTATGTTTGAGGATTTTAAAAAATTGAAATATAAATATTAAGAGTTGACAATACTACGTCACCAATATTGGCTTCTAAAACATTTTTGGCATTTTATCTTTTGAAAAAAATATATATATTGTAATTCACTTTCCCATAATTTATAAATTAATTAAAAAAGTCATATAAATTGTTGTAACCCCCGTAAGATAATTTTTTTTCTATAAGATTTTTTTGGTTATGAATTATTGAATTATGATATTGGTGAATTGGGGATTTTTTTTCATCCTATATACTATTTAATTTTTTCAAAAAAATGCCCCCCATCCTAGCCCCTTAGTGGGTCCATCCTTGATTTAAGCCCAATATTTCCCTTAAAAATATCACAATGAAAATTTGAAAAAAATGAAAATTTAAGTATCAAAATGAAAATTAAAAAAAATGCTAAAATATTTTTTTAATAAATTTATCCTATTTCTCAAAAAAAGAAAAAAAAAAAAAAAAAAGAAGCCAGATCATTGCATTATAATTGTAAATGTTTTTGATACTAATTGTTGTAGTCAATAAATTTTTTTTCTTTTGATACTATGATGTCAATCCAATTTCTCTTTTTACGTAAGACATCTAACATAGTAAGGCTAAATTTTGTTTTAGTTAGATGGAGCCTCCTTAATTAAATTCATAAGGAATTAGAATACTTGAAGGAGATCTTATCGGTGTTTATGGATAAGTCTTCGATGTAGAAGAGTGTAGAAGGAAACACAAATTAAAAAAGGGAAAAGTTTGGCAACAAATTTTGTTATAGTTTAAGACTATAATTTCACTTAATATCTTTTTATTGAATGTGAATTTTGACAAATTTATCATCAGATTACATTTTTTTTTCTTATATCCTTCATCCTTACAAAAATTTCAAAAGATCGAAGATCAATAGTTATGTTATCAATTAATTATTTAAATTGTAAATTTTTGCAATCTAAGAATCTAAAGACTAAAATTATGTTTAAAAAATAAATTTATGGTTCATATAATAAATAACATATGATTGACACAAAATTTGATGTGTGTTTAAAACGTAAAAAACATGCAATTCAACGGTTAGCGGTTAAGCTACAACCAAGTCTGTAGCCAAACATTATGCATTAAAGAATACCTACTACACTTTAGTGCCCATTTGAAATGCACTTATAAGCTAGTTTATTGTTTTTTTTTTCCTACTATTTATGGGCTTCATGTGATGTGAGTTATCTACTTATTTTATTTAACTCTTACTATTTATCTACAATATTTTCAATAAAACAATTTGAGCAAAAATTTAGATAAGTTGTTCCCAAACGAATAGTTAGATATTTAGATATCAAGATGAAGGGGTGCATAATTAAATAATTTGTCTGTCATCAATTATATTCAAACTTAATTTAATTATTTTATTTTGGTAATTTGATCTTTTATGATGATGTAGGAAATTTAAGTATATTTTTGTAAATTTTTATTTGATAGAGAAGATGGTCAAAAAATCCTAAAGGACTCTTTAAAATACGTTTTTTTTCTAGACTGGTAAAATAATCAATCCTATTACCCAAACTCATACAAAATCTTCCTCTATATATATATATATATATATATATATATATATATATACGGTTGCATCTGGATGAATCCTATTTGGCCTCTCAAACTTTCGTATTTTGTATAAACCTATATAAAAGAACTTATTCAATTTGATCCCCTTATTATAGACGTGTATTTCTACGCAAAAAATGAAGGCGATCCTTGAAGAGTTGGCAATCTAGCTAATTTGTGTAGGGTATTTTTGTTAAAGTCTGCAAGGATCATTGAAACTCACGACTAGAATCGTTGTAGACAAAGAAAAGAAAAAAGGCAAGAATTAAATAATAATATCCTTTGAAGACAAAAGAAAAAGAAAAAGAAAAAGCAAGAAATAGGAGAGATAAAGAGAGAGAATGGGACCTACATGTAAAAAAAGGAGCAAATTTGTTGCTTATATATATGATTCATTTATGGGATAGTTTGGATTAAAGACACATCAAATTTAGATTTCTTCTACCAAAGTGGCCAAAGTAAAGGTGTTTGGTGCCTTCCTTTCATTTCCAGTGGCATAACAAAGTTATATTGTTTTAGAAGGTACTATACTTTCTCTCTGTCTGAAGGGTTATTCCATTCTCTATTATCTGTAATGATTTAATATGTGCTTCGCCAGTTTTTGTAAGTGTTCAAATTAATTAAGTTGTGATAACATTTCATAACCATGATTCTTGAGCATCACTAACATTTTCTAGGTCTTTTGATAAGGAGAACTTGAGTCCAACTCTCTCTTATTAATTTCAACACTCACTTGATGTAAGCCAAAAAAGATAATGTCTATGCTATGCTATATTTTAATTCTTTTATTTTCAGAAAATAACAGTTTCATCCATATCAATCACACTACTCCTATTTTTCACTTTCTCTTTCAATTATATATATATATATATTTTAAAATAATGAAATCTAAAATAGTGAGGTCTCTAATATTTATATGGTACAATATTAAAAGATCAACCAAAATTTAAACATCTTCAGTTTTGTATATATTATTATAGATAATAAGTTTTGGTTAAGCATAACAATGTTACATGAGTCAAGTAGTGGGTGGGGTTGGAGGATTTTTTGGACCCAGCTCAAGCTTGTTAGGTTAGAAATTCCCAACTCAACCCATCACATGTGTAGAGATCAACTTTACTAACCCACATGGGTTGGGTTATATGGGTGAACCGGTGGATTGTGATTACATGTTTCACGCCTTATAAAAAAAAAAAATTTCATTAATTATTTAATATTTTTCTTAATAATAAATCATTATAATTCACATAATATACCTAATTTATATTGCAAATGTTCAAATTCATCAAAAATAAAGAATTACATTAAATAATTTAATTAAATTCATAAAAAATAATTCTTAAACAACCAAAATAATCAAAACAAGATAATAAAATAAACTCATATATGTGATGGGTAGGGATGGTCAGATGGGCTAAAAAATTTATCAACCTGAATTCAACCCAACCCAAGGCTCAAAATAAAATTTCAACCAAACCTAATCCACGAAAACCAACTCGAGAGGTTAGGTTATTTTATTAGGCTAGTGTTTGATGCATAACCTAGTTGAACATATAAGATAAACTAGAACTCACCTAGCATGTAGTTTTTTAGCCAAAAAAGTGGCCTGTAGCTAATTTCATTAATCAACAAAACAGATACCATTGGTTATTTGAACCCTTTTTTATTTTATTTTTCCTTACAGCCAATTATGTTGTATCACATGGATTTTTATTTTTGTTTTCTTTGGAGATAGTTAGATGCCATCTTTTGGGAATTATCTTAGAAATTGATCATTACAACTCTTTTTTGCCCTCCAATGGCCCTAACTCCTAAGTCTTGGCTAAGACAATAAAATGACAACGATATTTAGTTTTGGTTCTTTTTAAACTAAATGCCGCTAGCAACTCCATATATAACTAATTTGTCTATTTCACACTTTCATGCATAGATAGATTATTATGAGTTTTTGTTGATGTTATTATCAACATGATCAATGGTTTTTCATAAATTGGTAATTTACTTGAGTTAGGAAAAAAAAGTTAGGGGAAGACAAAAACCTATTTCTGCGTTGGGTAAATTAGATTATATTTTGAATTATTGGTTAGATGGTGATGTAGGTTACCTGTTTTTTAACAAATAGAGCATTTGCATCAATCAATGCAAAATAGAAAGATGTATCAAGTTTACACATTTAACCATCAAAATCACCTAGAAAGCCGAGCTAAAAATGTGTACATTTACAAAGTTGCCATAGTAATTGTGTAAATTTATATTGAACTATTCATTTTGCATATAGTTTTTTATTCTTTCTTTATGTATACCAAAGGTGAAAGAATAGGCTGGATGATAGTTATTGTATGTGAAGAAATAGAAACAGTTAAAAAATATCAAGAAATACTGATATTTTAATGTAATGTAGTGTAAAAAAGATAATCTAATATGAGGTATTATGAAAAGTGAGCATGTAAAATAGTAAAAGTAGATTCTTATGCTAAAATAGAAGAAATGTTTTGCATGAATTGATGTGAATGTTTAGCTAAAGGAGGTTAGTGAGCATTTATATTAGTTCGTGTATAATAGAAAAAAATGTAGAATTTACATAATTTTGCCTAAAAATGTCTCACATCAGTCTGTATATAATTGTGTAAATTTACAAGTTTGTGACAATAAATTTACATTGACACTATTCATTTTGTATTTAGTTGTTTAGTTTTTTTATGTATCTTAATAATGGAGGAAGAGAGTGGATGATGGTTATTATGTGTGAAGAAAGAAAATCAATTAAAAAAAACTAAGAAAATCGATATTTTAATAAAATATAGCAAAAAATAGATAATCTGTTGTGTTGTGTTTTAAAAATTGAGTATGTAAAATAGAAAAAATTGTTTTTTTTTTAATGCTAAAATAGGTAGGAATTTTTGTGCGAACTAATGCAAATGCAAGATCAATATATTAAATAAAATAAAGGAGGAAACTAGTGGATTTTGAAACTAAAAGATTCGAAATGTAAGCTCCAATAAACTTTAAGGAGATTTTTGTAGTTTTATCTATAAAAAACACAAACACACACAAACTGTACATGTTACATTATACAATAAGAAATGCTTGCTACGTAGACCACAATCTGTGGTAATTCATGTTTAACGCTGAAGAGCATTGTTAAGATTACTTTTATTTTAAATTTTTATTCAAGAAGAGGTTCTTACTTCCTAGCATGAAATTCAAATGGCAACTAAGCTCGATCCCTAAAGCTAGCAAATAATGGGAACTATCTATTTAATATTTATAATCCTAGTGAGTGTTGTTTTGTCATCAGGAAATTAGAGAGTGAAGTTTATAGATGGAAGAAATGAAGTCAGCAAAGACAGAAATTCGAAGGGGGGCAAGTTCATCAATTGACATTCAATATCAATGTACACACGTGGTAAATGAAATTCAAGAAATGTTAAAACATTTGGAGTCCCCCTTATCACTTGAGAGTTGCATCTATAGGGTTCTTGATTATCTTCGCAAATTGAAGGAAGAACACTACACTCCTCAGGTTATTTCAATAGGGCCCTTTCACCATGATGCCAATGACAAATTGCATACCATGGAACAACGCAAATTGAGATACCTCAAGTATTTCATTGAACGTGTTGAGAATTTTGATATAAGCTTGGAGGATTTAGTGAGGATTATAAAAGAGAATGAAGAAAGCATTCGATGTTGTTATGCTGAGACCATCCACCTTGACAGTGATCATTTTGTAAAGATTATTACAATGGATGCCATCTTCATTCTTAAATTGTTCTGGAGAGACTTCTTCAATGATTGGACGAGTGAAGACAATGGTGCACGTCTAGAAACATGGTTGATAAGTGCTATAAGGTTTGACTTGATTTTACTTGAAAATCAACTTCCATTCTTTATTTTGGAGAAGCTATTCGACTATGCCTTTGCCTCTCACCCAAGCTACTCCAGGTCCTTAATTCAAGTCATGACATTTTACTACTTTGATTATTACAACACTCAACGCATAAGTTATAGTCCCCATTTGAAAATGAAACACTTTCTCGATTTGCTTAGAACCTTTTGGCTACCTCCATCCAAAAAGATACCAAAAAGAGGCAATGACGTAGTTAAAAATTTGCATTCTGCAACTGAATTGCATGAGGCGGGATTGGCGTTTAAGAAAGATCCAAGCAGTTGCTTATTAGATATAAAATTCACAAAGGGAGCCTTGAGAATGCCACCTTTAACATTAGACAATTCAAGCGAAACTATTTTCCGAAACCTTTTGGCTTTGGAGCAATGTCATTATTCAGATAAAGCATACATTACAGATTATTTTATCCTATTAGGTTTCCTTATTAAGACTAACAAAGATGTGAATCTACTTGTTCGAAAGGGGGTCGTGCTTAATTTGCTAGGCAACAGCGATGAAACTAGACATTTGGTGAATAGTCTTGTTGATAATGTGATATATGTCGACATGAACTCCGATTATTATCGTGTCTGCAAAGAGTTGAAGGCGTTCTATCGGAAATCGATTTTCCCTTGGCATAGTTGGCTGGAAACTTTGCAACATGATTATTTTAGCTCTCCTTGCAAAGTTGCTTGGACAATTACTGTTATTACCTTTTTGGTTCTCACTTTTTTACAAACTATATATACAATGTTCCCAAAAAAATAGGTTCAAAATTAAAACCTTATGTATCAACAATATTATTTGGATTGCTCATTGTTTCATTGTATTATTTTTTTTTTGGAGAAATTTTTTCGTCCTCCTGTTGATTTGTTATTATGATTAATGAAGTTGAGCTTGCCATTATAAAATACTTGTTTTTATTATACTCTCTCTTTTCAATAACTTTTTAATTAACGTCATTCATATTACAAGATAAGCTTGAACTTCTTCTTTCTCAAAAAAAGAAAAAAAAAAAGCTTGAACTTCTTTTTGGCTGCCATTGGGATTCAATTTCTCAATAAAACTTTTTATTTTAAAACGGTTGATCCAAGTAGGCTATAATAAAAGTGGTAGGGCAAAACTTAAGTATAGTATTTAGGCGTTATTTCTTAGGTTCCTCTCTTAAGATTTCACCATATGAATTTTTTTTTTATGGGATAAAAGTGTATTTTTTGGTTTCCCTCTTAAGATTTCACTATATGGATTTTATTTATTTATTTATTTATGGGATGGAAGTGTATCTTTAAGTTAAGTAGCCACGATCTTAAGAGGGAAACTTAAAAAATAACACCTAAGGTATTCTACCTAAGTTTTGTCTAAAGTGAAAAATTCTTAGGTAGTCTAAACTGACCTTGTAGTCCAAACTAATAAAAATGAGACAACTAAGATAAATTGGTGACATCACTTAATAGGAAACCAAGTTAGCAACCAGAGTTAAATAAGTTAATGACGTTTACTGTGTTGCTATTCCATTGAGTTGGATTTCAAATCTCAACCCTTAAGTTAATCCAATGATGGAGACACATCATTAATCCGCCTCTTCTTTTCTCACTTATTTCAAAACTCTCTCTCTCTCTCTCTCTCTCTCACGATTCCCTCAACCCCAATTGCTGATGCCACCACCTAGTAAGTTTTCTCCAGGGGCAGCCCAAGGGATTTTGGAGAGGATAAAAGAACCTTTGCATGACATCAGAGTTGTAGGTTCATCTTATAAATGGAGATGGGGATTTAAAAACATTGGTTTTCCAAATAAAGGAAAGTAGTCAATGCTTAACACTTGGTATATATTCCTATCCACAAAAAAAAAAAAAAAAAAAAAAAAAAAAAAAAAAACCTCTTGGCATGTATTGACATTGCTATTTATGTTACATGACTTTTAATAGAGATTGTATCATGTATATCACACCAATTTCCAAAGGGCCTAAAAGAAAAAAAAAAAAATCAAAGGATTTATTTTATTTAATTGATTGAATTGTTAAGGATCAAAATGAAAATTTAATAAAAATGCTAAAGGGTTTGGCTTACCTCTAGTACTTTTTTAACTGAATATATATATTTTTGTTTTAAATATACAATGGCAAGTGATAGTGAGTTTTAATCTCCACATTTTATTTAGTTAGTAGATGATGTGGTAGTTTTTCATTAAAGCAAAAGGAAATTATAGTTAAAAAAGTATTAGAGGTAAATGTTTTTGATACTAATTGTTGTAGTTAATAATTTTTTTTTTTTTTTTTTTTGCTGCTTTGCTGAATTTATGTGACAAATTCAACTAATGCTCTCTTTTTGTTTCTCTTGGAAGGTTATGTTAAGACGTGGAATCAATATAAGCTGCTTGTGGTACAGTCATAAGATATCTGATTTTTCAGTTATATGCAGTGTTTTTTTTTTTTGGTGGGTGAAATCATAGAAATTTCACTAATAAAATGGGACAATCTAGCACACAGAAAGTGTAGTAGACAATCTCCTAAAGATTACAAATTAGTAATCATTCAATGAGAAAAAACAGAGAGAAAAGAAAATGAAAGACGTCACCATGAAAAGTACGCATCTAATCCACAGCCCTCTAAAAAAAAAAGAGCATTTGAATTTTGAAAGACAAAACCATATGCTCCAACCCCTCAAAAGCTTTGTTGTGATGTCATAGTGGAACCATCCAAATGTGAACGTCATGATGTCAATCCAATTTCTCTTTTGCGTAAGACATATAACATAGTAAGGCTAAATCTTGTTCTAGTTAGATGGAGGCTCCTTAATTAAATTCATAAGGAATTAGAATATTTGAAGGAGATCTTATCGGTGTTTATGGATAAGTCTTTGATGTAGAATAGTGTAGAAGGAAACACAAATTAAAAAAGTGTAAAATTTGGCTACTAATTTTGTTATAATTTAAGGCTATAACTTCACTCAATATATTTTTATTGGATGTGAATTTTGGTAAATCTATCATTAATTAGATTACATTTTTTTTCTTATATCTTCTATACTTTCAAAATTATTAGAAGATCAAAGATCAATAACTATATTATCAATTAATTGTTTAAATTGTAAGTTTTTGCGGTCTAAGACTCTAAAGACTAAAATTATGTTTCAAAAATAAATTTATAATTCATATAGTAAATAACATATGATTAATACAAAATTTGATATGTGTTTAAAGCATAAAAAACATGCAATCTAACGGTTAGCAGTTAAATTTTTCAAAATATGTAACAAAGTCATTTTAAAAAAATAAGTTGTAGCATTGAGCTACAACCAAGTTTGTAGCCAAACATTATTTATTAAAGGATGCCTACTACACTTTAGTGCCCATTTGAGATGCACTTATAAGCTAGTTTATTACTTATTTATTTTTACTATTTGTGGATCTCGTGTGATGTGAGTCACCTATTTATTTTATTTAACTCTTACTTTTTATTTACAGTATTTTCAACAAAAAAAACTTGAGCAAAAAGTTAGATATGTTGTTTCCAAACGAATATTTAGATATTTAGAAATCAAGACAAAGGGGTGCATAATTAAATAATTTGCCTGTCATTGAT
The DNA here is from genome assembly GCA_032878915.1 of Castanopsis chinensis. Taxonomy (NCBI): domain Eukaryota; kingdom Viridiplantae; phylum Streptophyta; class Magnoliopsida; order Fagales; family Fagaceae; genus Castanopsis; species Castanopsis chinensis. Next base: position 29,885,759 of record JAVQMG010000121.1, on the reverse strand, counting down.
TATATTCAAACTTAAATTTAATTATTTTATTTGGGTAATTTGATCTTTTATGGTGATGTAGGAATTCTAAGTATATTTTTGTAAATTTTTATTTGATAGAGAAGATGGTAAAAAATCCTAAAGGACTCTTAAAATATGTATTTTTCTAGACTGGTAAAATAATCAATCTTATTACCAAACCAAGAACAAAACTCAAGGCTGCCATTTTTAATCCTAAAAAATCCACCATGCAAAACCCTAAACCCTTTTAGAGAGATGGATGATAGAAGATTTCTTAATCCATTATAAATCCGAAAGGGTGAAGCAAGAAGGAACCAACTTCCAACTCCCAACAAGTAGTTATATCAAATGCACATTCTATATTTATTGCCCTAGTTTGAAGTAGATACAACAGCTCAAAAGTGTGTTTGTGTGTGTGTGAGTATGAGTGTGGTAGTAGAAGTAGTGTAATTTCTCTCTACTTCACAATCTCTCTCATTCCTCTTATCTTTTTGAAAAGCATTATTGTGAAAGTTGTTGTGTGATTGTGTGAGATGATTAAATGATATGCGAAAACATGATAGAGAAAGCACACACACAAATTTTTACGTAGTTTGGCCTAACAACTTATGTCTACAATGAGAAAGCTCTTAACAGCTACAGATTATATTATATTAAGCACTTATATTACAATGAACTCAATGTAAGGTTTATATACTAGAGAACATATGTTTAACCATAGGCTAAGGTTAATATACTTGTTTTACAAGTACATTGGCCTACGATTGGTTTTAGTCACTTGGGTCATAATATATCTAACATCCCCCTCAAGCTAAAGGTGAAACCATGAAAGTTTGAATTTTGAAAGGTCTTGAATGTATAGCCTAATGTGGCACTTAAGCTGCTCGGTTGACATGACATGATTTTGTGTCACAAACATGACACTATATCTGGTTGGCATGGCAAAACTTTTGAGGTAGATAGGGTTTTGTGTCAATTCTTTGCATAGAATTACACCATTGACAAGACAAGCTATATTTTTTGCACTTCTTTTTTTGGAGAAACTATGTATGTATTTTGGCACCTAGTAACACAATAAAAAGCAATTTAAAAAAAAAATTAAAACAAAATAAAACTTTGGAATGATGGCATGCACTTGGGCCCCGTTTGTTTGGAGTGAAAATAGGAGGGATGGAAAACAAAAGGAGGAAAATAGGGTGAAAAATAGCACTTTCTACTGTTCGTTTGGAGAGAAAAAATAGGAAGGATGGAAAACCCGGAAGGAAAATTTTCCTCCCGGGCCCACAAATATTTTCCTCCCAAATTGGGAGGAAAACATTGGGGAGAAAACTCTCTCTCTCTCTTTTTTTTTTTGGTCAATGTTCATGTTTGAACGTTCTTCTTTTTTCTTTTCTTTTCAACTTATGTTCTCTTTTTTTTTTTTTTTTTTTTTTTTTTTTTTTTAACGTGACTTAATTTAATTTTTTCCATTATAATAATAAAAATTTATATATATGATGTGATAAATTTTATATTATGTAATGAGTACAAATAAATCTATTTCTTACATATTATGTAACAAGAGTACAATAGTCAATTTATATAAATTACATTTTTCATCATTTCATTATTCTCTCCAACCGAACAAAAGAGTTTTCCACTCTCTTAATTTTTTACCCCTCCAACTGAACACACAAGAGGGAAATTTAAAATATTTTCCATTCTCCCACGATTTTTCATCTTCCCACTTTTCCACCTCTCCAACCGAACAAATCCTTGGAGAATGACTTGGTTAAGCCTAAAGCCCAAGTCCTTGGTGAAGTGGTTTGCTTATTTAGACATGGGCTGCCCGCCCATTCCAAGTGTTTTGTTTGGTGGGCTGCGTGTCCATAATTAACTCCATCTTCATGTGCACTTGGATTGTGCTCGTTGCAAATATTGCAAGTGACGCAACATATGTATTTCTGTAGCCGCATCTGTAGAACAAAGCTAGGTGGGTCCATCTCGCTGTCATTGAAGGTTTGCTTTTGCCGAGCGGTGATGATCTTAAACCCACGAACGATGCGATGAAGAGGTCGCCATGGTGATTCTCAAATCCACAAACATATATACCTATGGTTGCGTATTTGAGATAGTAATCATGACTGGGCTTGATCTCGTAGAGAAACAGATCCAATGACAAGATCGATGTTGCTGTTTGTGAGAAACTTCCACAGAGAGAGTTGAATAGGGTTTAAGTGTGAAAGCTCGTGATATCATTTGTCAGACTGTGAGCTATGTCATTACACCTCAAAACTAATTGGTGATGAAGAAGACACACTTAAATCTTTTATAGTATTCGACATCACACCACGTAGGCCTATTTTTAGAGTGGTGGTAGGGAGTCAAATTGTGGTCCCCCAATAATCCCTCCATCACATTGACACTCTCATGACTTGAACCCACGACTTTGGCTTCGATACCAATTAAAAGCTCGGATTTATGTTAAAAACACAAGAGCTGTTCAAACTTCAAATTAAAAGATTACAGTTCAGTTGATTTTACTCTAATTTAAACTAAGTGTGGAATAAGGTAAATGCGAGCGTACAAATAATAAAACTACTCTAAATCATATTCAGCAAATAACCACAGTAAAATAAAAGCTAAAAGAATAGGGAAGAAAGATGCAAATACAAGATAACATGGCCATGTGTTATCGAAGAGGAAACTGAAAGAACTCAGCAAAAAACCTCTCCGCTGCCTCAAAGCGGTAAATCGATCCACTAGACAATAAATTGGGATACATAAATAGCAAGAGACATTCTAAGCCTAATTTGCTTAATGCACCTAAGTCCTTCAAGCTTCTACTCCAACAAGGCTTCTCAAAACCGTGTCTTATCTAGCTTTTCGGATCCCGCAATTTAGCCCGATTGCATTCGCCAAAGTTTGGCTTCTTCCAATACTTTCTAGCAGCACTAAAACCTCACTTGAAACTCAGAATGGGTGTGGGAAGTGTTTGGGTTATCATCCTCTCAAGGATATAGATATGGAGAGGTAGGAGTATGAGGAAAACCACAAAGGATTATGTAAAGGATTGTGGGTATAACAATTTTTAACTCTCAAGTGTGCATGCTAGGGTTTTCTTTCTAAAAAGCACTCCTTCCAATATGTGGGTAATGTGGGTATATATAGTGTGGGTGAAGACATGGTGGAATAGATAAGCCAAAATAGCAAAACAGAATGTTTCGCGGGTATTTTGCTGGAAGGCCTTACTTGCGAACTACTCACGAAAACGAGCTGTCACCAGTTGTCATGACTCTTCACTTACCAGTCATGTGCTCTGCATGTGGCTCACTTCACAGGAAGTTTACTCGTAAAATACCCACGAAACCCACTATTTCTTCAATGCAAGCTTGAGTTTTCACACTCTCTCTTACACACAACCCATATAATGAAATCCTACATACAATATAGGGTAAACATGATTGAACAAAATTACAATTAAATTTGGCACGAAATTAAAGCCAATATAAAATAGTTGTAAATAACAACTTTACAGAGTAAGTAGCAACTTTTTGATGATTGAAGGAAATGAGGTCTGATTCTTCTGGGTAGCAACTATTACAGGCTCTTCAACTCCATATTGAGAGATAACTGTTAAGGCATTCTTTAGTATGTGGGAATAAGACTTTCCAGGGTGAGTGTAGTAGTACCCCAAAGCGAATTCAAAGGGTGTAAACCACTCCAAAATTTTTCTATTTTATTTTACTTTTGGCACTTATTATCTTGGTGCATGCGGCTTGCATTACTGGATGCTCCAACTCACACAAGTCTTTGAACTTTGAAGAGATAAATAAAGAGGTTCTTTTCTTTATAACCAATTCATCTATTGTTTGGATTGTACTCTAAAGCATATTTTCATTTCATTTACTGAAGGAAGCTAAAGCTTTAAGGTCTGTCAGATAGTTTTCATTTATGTACTAGTGAAAAACAAGAAGCTTCATCCTTTTGGACTTGGTGCAATAACTTCTAGATCTGAAGCTTCATCCTTTTGGACTTGGTGCAGTACCTTCTAGATCTCTTTTTCGGTTGCTAATAATTTATAAACCACTTTCTTGCAAAAACATTTTCAGAGTTAATTTAAACTTTACGGGTTTCGATACTCCTCCGTGATTCATGTTTGTTTAGATTGAGGAAGAGGAAGAGGAGTAGAGTAAAATATGTATATATATGTGTGGGTTTGTGTGGGTTTGCATATGGATGAATTGTATATGGCCTCTCAAACTTCCATATTTTGTATAAACCTATATAAAAGAACTTATTCAATTTGATCCCCTTATTATAGACGTGTATTTCTACGCAAAAATGAAGGAGATCCCCAAAGAGTTGGCAATCTAGCTAATTTGTGTAGGGTATTTGTGTTAGAGTTTGCAAGGATCATTGAAACTCACGACTAGAATCATTGTAGACAAAGAAAAGAAAAAGGCAAGAATTAAATACTAATACCCTTTGAAGACAAAAGAAAAAGAAAAAGAAAAAGCAAGAAATAGGAGAGATAAAGAGAGAGAATGGGACCTACATGTAAAAAACAGGGAGCAAATTTGTTGCTTATATATATAATTCATTTATGGGATGGTTTGGATTAAAGGCACATCAAATTTAGATTTCTTCTACCAAAGTGGGCAAATTAAAGGTGTTTGGTGCCTTCCTTTCATTTTCAGTGGCATAACAAAGTTATATTGTTTTAGAAGGTACTATACTCTCTCTTTGTCCGAAGGGTTATTCCATTCTCTATTATCTGTAATGATTTAATATGTGCTTCGCCAGTTTTTGTTATAGTTCAAATTAATTAAGTTGTGATAACATTTCATAACCAAGAATCTTGACTAACATTTTCTAGGTCTATTGATAAGGAGAACTTGAGTCCAAATCTCTCTTATTAATTTCAACACTCACTTGATGTAAGAGCATCCACAAAGATAATGTCTATGCTATGCTATATTTTAATTATTTTATTTTTAGAAAATAACAGTTTCATCCATATCAAAATAATCACACTACTCCTATTTTTCACTTTCTCTTTCAATTATATATATATATATATATATATATATATATATTAAAATAATGAAATCTAAATTAGTGAGGTTTCTAAAATTTATACGTTACAATATTAAAAGATCAACCAAAATTTAAACGTCTTCAGTTTTGTATATATTATTATAGATAATAAATTTTGGTTGAGTATAAGAATGTTACATGGGTCAATTAGTGGGTGGGGTTGGAGGATTTTTTGGACCCAACTTGAGCTTTCTTCCCATCACATGTGTAGAGATCAACTTAACTAACCCACATGGGTTGGGTTGAATGGGTTGAGCTGGTGGATTGTGATTACATGCTTTACGTCTTATAAAAAAAGTTAGATTTTCATTAATATTTAATTTTTTTCTTAATAATAAATCATTATAATTCACATAATATACCTAATTTATATTGCAAATGTTCAAATTCATCAAAAATAAAGAATTACATTAAATAATTTAATTAAATTCATAAAAAATAATTCTTAAACAACCAAAATAAATCAAAACAAAATAATAAAATAAACTCATATATGTGGTGGGTAGGGATGGTCAGACGGGCTAAAAAATTTATCAATCTGAATTCAACCCAATCCAAGACTCAAAATAAAATTTCAACCCAACCTAATCTACGAAAACCAACTTGAGAGGTTACGATAGGTTGGTTTTATTAGGCTAGTGTTTGACTCATAACCTAGTTAAATGTATAAGATAAACTAGAACTCACCTAGCATGTAGTTTTTTTGCTAAAAAAGTGGCCTGTAGTTAATTTCATTAAACAACAAAACAGCTACCATTGGTTATTTGAACCCTTTTTTATTTTCCATACAGACAATTATGTTGTTTCACATGGATTATTATTATTATTATTATTATTATTATTATTATTATTATTATTATTATTATTATTATTATTATTATTATTATTATTATTATTATTTTGAGATAGTTAGATGCTATCTTTTGGGAATTATCTTGGAAATTGATCTTTACAACTCTTTTTTGCCCTCCAATGGTCCTAACTTCTAAGTCTGGGCTAAGTCAATAAAATGAAAACGATATTTAGTTTTGGTTCTTTTTAAACTAAATGCCGCTAGCAACTCCATAACTAATTTAAGGGGCTAATTCATACTTTCATGCATAGATAAATTATTATGAGTTTTTGTTGATGTTATTATCAACATCATCAGTGGTTTTTCATAAATGGGTAATGTTACTTGAGTTAGGAAAAAAAGTTAGGGGAAGACAAAAACCTATATCTGTACGTTGGGTAAATTAGAGTTTATTTTGAATTATTGGTTAGATGGTGATGTAGGTTACTTGTTTTTAACAAATAGAGCATTTGCATCAATCAATGCAAAATAGAAAGATGTATCAATTTTACACATTTGACCATCAAAATCACCTAGAAATTCGAGCTAAAAATGTGTATATTTGCAAAGTTGCCATAGTAATTGTGTAAATTTATATTGAACTATTCATTTTGCATATAGTTTTTTATTCTTTCTTTATGTACCCCAAAGGTGAAAGAATAGAGTGAATCATGGTTATTGTATGTGAAGAAAGAGAAACAATTAAAAAAATCAAGAAAATTTGATATTTTAATGTAATGTAGTGTAAAAGAAATAATCTAATATGGGGTATTATGAAAAGTGAGTATATAAAAAAAATAAAAATAAAAAGTAAATTCTTATGCTAAAATAGATGAAATGCTTTGCTTGAGTTGATGTGAATGTTTAGCTAAAGGAGGTTAGTGAGCATTTATATTCATCTGTGTATAATAGAAAAATGTGTAGAATTTACATAATTTTGCCAAAAATGTCTCACATCAGTCTATATATAGTTGTGTAAATTTACAAGTTTGCGATAATAAATTTACACTGACACTATTCATTTTGTATTTAGTTATTTAGTTTTTTTTATGTATCTCAATGATGAAGGAAGAGAGTGGATGATGGTTATTATGTGTGAAGAAAGAAAAAAAAAAAAAAAACTAAGAAAATCAATATTTTAATAAAATGTAGTAAAAAATAGATAATCTGTTGTGTTGTGTTTTGAAAATTGAGTATGTAAAATAGAAAAAACTGTTTTTATTTTTATTTTTATTTTTTTATGCTAAAATAGGTAGGATATTTTGTGTGAACTAATGCAAATGCAAGATCAATATATTAAATATAATAAAGGAGGAAACTAGTGGATTTTGAAACTAAAAGATTCGAAATGTAAGCTCCAATAAACTTTAAGGAGATTTTTGTAGTTTTATCTATAAAATACACAAACACACACAAACTGTACATGTTACATTATACAATAAGAAATGCTTGCTAAGTAGACCACGATCTGTGGCAATTCATGTTTAACGCTAAGAAACATTGTTAAGATTACTTCTATTTTAAATTTTTATTCAAGAAGAGGTTCTTACTTCCTAGCATGAAATTCAAATGGCAACTAAGCTCGATCCCTAAAGCTAGCAAATAATGGGAACTATCTATTTAATATTTATAATCCTAGTGAGTGTTGTTTTGTCATCAGGAAAATTAGAGAGTGAAGTTTATAGATGGAAGAAATGAAGTCAGCAAAGACAGAAATTCAAAGGGGGGCAAGTTCATCAATTGACACTCAATATCAATGTACACACGTGGTAAATGAAATTCAAGAAATGTCAAAACATTTGGAGTCCCCCTTATCACTTGAGAGTTGCATCTATAGGGTTCCTGATTATCTTCGCAAATTGAAGGAAGAACACTACACTCCTCAGGTTATTTCAATAGGGCCCTTTCACCATGATGCCAATGACAATTTGCATACCATGGAACAACGCAAATTGAGATACCTCAAGTATTTCATTGAACGTGTTAAGAATTTTGATATAAGCTTGGAGGATTTAGTGAGGATTATAAAAGAGAATGAAGAAAGCATTCGATGTTGTTATGCTGAGACCATCCACCTTGACAGTGATCATTTTGTAAAGATTATTACAATGGATGCCATCTTCATTCTTGAGTTGTTCTGGAGGGACTTCTTCAATGATTGGACGAGTGAAGACAATGGTGCACGTCTAGAAACATGGTTGATAAGTGCTATACGGTTTGACTTGATTTTACTTGAAAATCAACTTCCATTCTTTATTTTGGAGAAACTATTTGACTATGCCTTTGCCTCTCACCCAAGCTACTCCAGGTCCTTAATTCAAGTCATGACATTTTACTACTTTGATTATTACAACACTCAACGCATAAGTTATAGTCCCCATTTGAAAATGATACACTTTCTCGATTTGCTTAGAACCTTTTGGCTACCTCCATCCGAAAGGATACCAAAAAGAGACAATGACGTAGTTAAACATTTGCATTCTGCAACCCAATTGCATGAGGTGGGATTGGCGATTAAGAAAGATCCAAGCAGTTGCTTATTAGACATTAAATTCACAAAGGGAGCCTTGAGAATGCCACCTTTAACATTAGACAATTCAAGCGAAACTATTTTCCGAAACCTTTTGGCTTTGGAGCAATGTCATTATTCAGATAAAGCATACATTACAGATTATGTTATCCTATTAGGTTTCCTTATTAAGACTAACAAAGATGTGAATCTACTTGTTCGAAAGGGGGTCGTGCTTAATTTGCTAGGCAACAGCGATGAAACTAGACATTTGGTGAATAGTCTTGTTGATAATGTGATATATGTCGACATGAACTCCGATTATTATTGTGTCTGCAAAGATTTGAAGGCGTTCTATAAGAAATCGTTTAAAATCCCTTGGAATAGTTGGATGGAAACATTGAGACGTGAATATTTTAAGACTCCTTGGAGAACTGCTTCCACAATTGGTGCCATTACGTTATTGGTGCTCACTTTGTTACAAACTATATATACAATTTTCCCAAAAAAATAGGTTCAAACCTTATGTATCGATAATATTGTTTGGATTGCTCGTTGTTTCATTGTATTGTATTTTTTATTTTTTATTTTTATTTTTTTGCGGAGAAATACTTTCATTCTATTGATGATTTGTTATTACGATTAATGCAGTTGAACTTTCCATTATAAAATACTAGACTTGTTTTATTATACCCTCTTTTTCTCTTTAACATTAAACGTCAATCACATTACAAGATAAGCTTGAACTACTTGTTCTTGTTCTTCTTTTGTTTTATTTTATTTTTTTGGGCTGCCATTGTAATTCGAATTCTCAATAAAACTTTTTATTTTGATTTTTTAACGTTTGATCCAAGTAAGCTATAATATAAAAGCGACTTTGTGGAAGGGCATGTACGTATTGAAATTAGCAAAATTTGCACCCACAGCCAGAAAGTAAGTTGTTTGAGCTATATAATATAAAAGAAAGTAAGTAGGGAATGATTAACTCTTGGCATTGACATTGCTATATATGTTGCATAAGTTAATCAACTGGTAAAATTAATTGATATACGACAACTTTAAATAGAGGTTTTATGTCACATGATTTTTTTTTTTTTTTTTTTGAGATTGCTTAATCTAGTGAGTGTACTATAACTTATGGGTACTATAACTTATGCCTCGAGTGTTGTAATAATCAAAGTAGTTAAATGTCAAGACTTGAATTAAGGACTAGGCTTGTCCATAGGTCGGGCTAGGTCGGTTTTGGACCTAGCCTGGACCTGATCAGCTGACGCCAGGTGGAAGGCGAAGGGACCCGAAATCAATCGTCGACGTCAATCAGTCAAGTTGGTTTTAGGTTTGGATGGTGCTCGGGTTGGTGGAGAAAGTCGCTGGAGCCTACAAATGTCACTGGAATTTGCAAAAAAATTGCCAAAATTTACACCGAAATTGTTGAAATCTGTTGGGATTTGGCTGGATCTGGCTAAATCTCACCAAATATGGTCAAGAGTTTGCCAGATCTCCTTGGATCTGAGCTTGTTCTTGCCGGAGTTAGTAGGTTATGTTAAGATATGGAATCAATATAAGCTACTTGTGGTATAGTCATAAGTTATCTGATTTTTTAGTTATATGCATTTTTTTTTTGGGTGAAGTTGAAGAAATTTCACTAGTAAAATGGGACAATCTAGCACACAGAAAGTGTACTAGACAATCTCCACAATGAGAAAGCCCTTAACGGTTACATATTATATTATATTAAGCACTTATGTTGCAATGAACCCAATGTAGGGTTTATATACTAGAGAATATATTTCTAACCATAAGCTAATCATAGACTAACCTAAGGTTAATATGCTTTTTTTACAAGTACATTGGCCTACAATTGATTTGAGTCACTTGGACCATAATATATCTAACAGTGGGAGTGCACGGTTCGGTAGGGGCGGTTTTTTTCCAAATTTATTACCGAACTGATAGAGATTGGTTTTTTTTTTATAATTGGAACCGATGCACCCTGCCTAAGGTCGGTTTTCGGACCTATAGCGGTGTGGTTTTTTGCTGTCAGTTTAGTCGGTTTGGTCAGTTTGAAATATTAAAAAAAAAAATTTTTAATAATAAAAAAATTGGGCTTTCAAGCCCAATATCAATATATCAACCTGTTCAAGATTTCAAGTAAATACAAACAGTTTTTTATTTATTTAGCAAGCCATCAAATATTTAGTCACACATAAAACAGAAGCAAAAGAAAAGTCAAATTAAAAAAAAAAAAAAAGTAATATGCCAAATAATATTTTTCTACATCCAGCCAACACACATAAAAAAATTTGTGCAAAACCTATTCAAAAATCTGTTCACATAAAGATCCATATTCCAAAACCTGTGACAAAAGCATATTCCAAATCTGTTCACATATTTTTCTATATGTGACAAAAGCATATTCCAAAACTTATGCAAAACCTGTGCAAAAAATCTCTTCACATAATGATCCAAAACAGTAATAATCCAAAACCTGTGCAAAAAATCTGTTCACATAAAAAAATCTATTCAACAAATCTGTTCACATAAAAAAAAATCTGTTCACCCAAATAGTAATGATCCAAACTATCCAAATTTTTTCATTTCATTCACCATGCAAAAATATTTTGAAATTGCTTCAATATGAGTTCAACTCCCAAAATACCATCATGTAGCATATAATATCATTAGTGTCATTGTGTGTGTCAGTGTCAATAACGTATTACAGAACCATTTGTTACTGTCCACAAATGCCAAAAGAAAGATATACAAATTAAATTAGCATTTAGGAAAACGAATGCTAATTGCTTGTATCCCCAATAATAATCCCACCCATGAATACCTAAATAACTACCATTAGTGAAAAGTCCACTACCAATAACATGTACAAATATAATTAGCATATAGGCAAAAGAATGCAAATTTTTGTAAGTCCTTTGTCCAGTAAGTCTGTGCACTATGCATCATTCTAGAACTCCTATAAAATACTAAACAAAACAAGATAAACATGTATTATAATAACAATAAAATGTTTATGAACAATAGAATATTTATAATTAACACAAATGAATGATAATAGCAAGTATACTTACCTAATACTAACTACTAACTAACTCCAAGCAAAGAGTAGCACATCACTCATTATCATCCAACACAACAGTGCTTGGATCGTCCTTCATAGGCATTGGGCAAACCGATGCAATTTCTACAATCCCATTCAAAATAAAATGATTCATAAGTATTGAGCAAATAAATAACAATTGATATATACAACAAACAAAATGAACATATATTTTTCAGTGTCAATCTCAAAAACATCCATATCCTCCACATTATCCATGCACTCCCTAAGCTTTAGTGGTCTTTTTTTCTTTGCATCTTTCAACCAATTTTGGGTACAAATAAGGGCTTCAACTGTATTAGAAGATAGTGAACTATGGAACGAATCCAAAACACGCCTCCCATACTAAAAGCAGACTCAGATGTAACTGTAGAGACAGAAATAGCCAATACATCATAGGCAATTTAAGAAAGGACTCGATATCTAGAAGAATTCATTTTCCACACATCAAGATGTCAAAATCTTCCACATCAGGGTCCTCAGAAGATTCCAACAAATACCTATCCAACTCAGATTTGCTTTCCACACTGTCCTCATCCGGCAAGTGTTGCTTAAACCTATTATTATAACTTTTAATACGATCAGACAATGAAGCATTGCCAACACTTGGCCTGGAGTCCCTAGACAATGAAACACCACTACCACTAGAACTCGAAACTCCATTTTGACCTACTCTCTCCACATACAACCTCTTCAATGCATCCCAAACCTTAGAGCTCATTGCATCCCCCTTGTTCTTTCCATACTACTCCCTAAACCAAAACTTTACATACTTCAATCTATACCTTGGGTCAAGAACAACAGCAGCAAGAAGTATCAAATTGATATTCTCTATTCTTCCCCAATACTTATCATATTTTTTTTCTCATCTCTACCGCCATACTCTTCAAAAGTGGATTCCCATCAACACTACACAACTATTGCAATTGATCTTTAATGCTAATTAGCTTATGGAAGTATGTATTAGAAGTGACAAACAAAGACTTAGAAAATCTAAGCGTCGCCTCATAAAATATGCTAAGAAATTTCACAAAGGTCTTAACATTTTCCCAATCAAGATAGTTAGGAGGACCAATGGGCTTTTTCCCATTCCCATTCGATTCACAAAAATAAATTTTGTAATGCCCATCCTCCTTTTCCAACCGATCAAATGCTCTCACAAATTTCAAAGCACAATCTAACATGAGATAAGTGGAATTCCACCTTGTTGGTACGTCAAGGGACAACAAACATTTGGCTTTGATTTTCTCATTTTCAACACATTCTTGAAACTTTTTAGACCTTGCGGGAGAGGCTCTCACATATCGTACCGCATTCCTAACTTTGGCAATTGATTCATGAATGGACTTCAACCCACTTTGCACTATCAAATTCAAGATATGCGCACAACAATGCATATGCATGAACTCATCACCCAATGTGCCACTATCTCTTTCTTTTGTTTTCTTCTTCACATAATCAATTGCCACATCATTAGAACTAGCATTGTCCGTGATGATTGTAAACAACCGGTCTATTCCTTACTTCAACAAACATGACTCAACCGCTCTACCTTTGGTGTCCCCTTTGTGATTAGCTATAGGATAAAAGTTCAAGATTTTCTTTCAGTAAGTCCAATCCTCATCAATGAAGTGTGCGGTGACTACCATGTAGTTCAAGTTTTGTATAGATGTCCAAGTATCTGTTGTCACACAAACTCGTTGTCTAACAAAAGCCCTTCTCAAAATATCCACCTCACTAGAATAAATCTTTATACAAGCCCTTGCAATGGTAGTGCGATAGGGAATAGGAAACCTAGGCTTAACTATTTCCATAAATTCTTGAAAGCCTTGACGCTCCATAAATTTAAAAGGAAATTCATCAATGATGATCATCCTTGCCAACGACAACCTTATCCTTTCTTCACTATAGTTTGCAATCACTAACACATTTGAACTACTTTCCCCTTCTCTCTTGGCTTGGAAAGACAAAGTTTTTTGCTTATCATCACGGGGAAAATGCCACTTTTTACACACCTTCATGTGTTGCAACATGCCCGAAGTACCATTTTTCTTACCATGACATTTATATTGATTTTTACAATACTTGTATTCAGACCTATGATTATTGGGACCAAAACTAGCCAACTTAATGAAGTGTTACTATACTATAGACGGGTCTTTACCACATTGTTTAGGTGATAATGGGGGAAGTGATGCACCAAGTCCAATTAGTGCTGCAGGTTCAGGTGGGTTAGGGTTAGCACTACCAGGACTAGGAGGAGGTGGGTTAGGGTTCCCAAGTGCACCAAATCCAGGTGGAGTATCGACATCCATCTAATAAAAAAATTTCCAACCAACAAAAAAATAAAGTTTTCACAACAATATCAAATTATAATTTTTCCAGCAAATACAATATCAAATAGCTCACTCTCAATCAATGAATGTCACAACCATATTCAATAATAGCAATAACTAATCAGTTTAGTTACAACAAGGCAACAATAATGAACTAACAATCATTAATCATTACTCAACAATTCATGTCACTAATCCCTTCAAGACTGCCTGCCTTCAATAATGTATTTCTCTAAAAATCTATAAAAATATAAAGAACATGTGAATATTTAGGTGTAGATAGTTGAGAAAATAAAAAAAAAGGAACTAAAAATAGATGAATGTTTAATGCTTAAGAAAGAGAAGAAAACTCACTAGGCAGTTACGAAGTTCCAAATCTTGAAATTTGACAATGAAATATGTTGGGTGATTTGTTTTAGAAAGCAAGAAGAAAGAAAAAATTGGTCAGAATTTTTTTTTTTTTTTTTTTTTTTCCGGACTGTGAGAATAGGGGACTGAAGGTGCAGAGTTTTAGGGGCTGGCAGCAAAGTGGAAGTCTATCAAAAAAGGAAGTGTATCAAAGAAGACCAAAAAAAAAAAAAAAGAATAAGAAGTCAAGGGAATGGGATTCCGTGGGGTGGGTTTTGAGATTGAGAGAAAAGTGTATTTTTTTTTTTTTTATTATTTGGACTTGACTATTTAATTGTAGGTGGGCCAAAATTTTGTTTTACTTGGAGTATATTAGTCCTAAAACTGAAGCTGGGCCTGAGAGGGTGAGAATAGTGAAGATATTTTGGGTATGGGGGGGTTGGATGTCACATATTGGGGGGGGCCCAATTGTTTTTTATGCATAGGCTAATGGATTTTTTTTTTTTTTTTTTTTGCAGGGGCCATGGCCCCCCCAGGCCACTACGTGGCTCCGCCCCTGGGCACAATACTTTGAACTTTCTTTTTTCCCTCTCTCAATGCTAGTATATGTACAAAAATAGGGGTAAAATCTAAAAAAAAAAAAAACTCTAATTTATACCAATGACAAATTTAAATTTTTTATCATGCCAATTAAAACCTAACAATCAAAACCCACACTTTCATTCCATTGGATTCCCCTCCCCAAAAAAATAAAAGAGAACGTCAAGACTTGTAAACTGTAATAGAAAGAAGAAAGATGGATGACTTACAGGCAAAAAAGACGAAACATTCCCTGTACAAAATTCTTTAGAATCAGCCACACATCCTCCAAGCCTTTGGTGGGGGTTCATCACTAGAGCAGCCTTCTCCACTTGGTCCAGCCCTGCCACCCTCATCATAGCTTCGTTTATTTTTGCTACCTTCTAGGGTTGAATCGTAAAGATCATGATGGCGATCACCTAGATCCTTATAGAGCGTCCTGCTGTTGATGCATAATTGTGTTATAGTTTGATTGGGATCTTCAATGTCTTGGTAAGTATCCCTCTTCCCTCCAAGAATGGATTCAAGCTTCTTGGTCGTTTGATCCTCTCCTTCAACTAAATAAAATTTCGCCATAAAGACAAGAAGAAAAATTTGTATTACTCCAACCTGATTAAAAAAAAAAAAAAAAAAAAAACCTAAAAATAGAAAATTGGTATGGTATGATTTTAATTTTTGAGTTTGGGCTGATTTATTGTTGCAAGTGTAAACATGTAATGCTAAGGTGCAACTAGCACAATACTTTGAAGTTTACATTTTTCTACAAAAAAGATAGTATATGTCGCCCAAAAATAAAAAGATGATGACTTGTAAAATAGTAAGAAGAAAGATGTTCACTTATTGGCAAAGAAGTCGATAATTTCCCTTTGACTAGAATCCTCATAATCAGCCATAAATTCTCCAACTCTTTGAATCCACTATAGCTCTGGTTCCTTACTAGAGCAGCCTTCTCCACTAGGTCCATCCCCATCTTCCTCATCACGGCTTAGCTTATTTCTGCTACCTTCTACGGCTGAATTGTAAAGATCATGGTGGTGATCACCCAGATCCTCATAGAGCATCCTGTTGTTGATGCATAACTGTGTTATAATTTGATTGGGATCTTTAATGTCTTGATAACAATCGCTTTTCCCTCCATGAATGGATTCAAGCTTCTTGGACATTTCATCCTCTCCTTCCAATAAATAAAAGTTCACCAACAAGACAACAAGAAAAATTTGTATTCTACTAACCTGATTAAAAAAAAAAAGATGATGACTTGTAAAGTAGTAAGAAGAAAAGATGTTCACTTACTGGGAAAGAAGTCGAAAAATTCCCTTTGAATCCACTTTGGCTGTGGTTCCTCATTATAGTGGCCTTCTCCACTAGGTCCAGCCCCATCATCCACATCACAGCTTTGCTTATTTCTGCTACTTTCTACGGTTGAATCATCAATATCATGATGTAGTACACCTAAATCCTCATATAGTGTGCTGTTGTTGTTGATGCACTGTGCCATGGTTTGATTGGGATCTTCCATGTCTTGCTTGTATACCAACCGAACCCCAATTTTCTCCACCACCTCAGCATATATTTTAATCTCGAGTTGGCTGAATCCGTAGGCATCAATGCGACTAAGTATTTTGCCCCAATTGGAGATGAAATGGTGAATGGGCAAATATAGCAGCCAAATATGAGGTGATTCAACTCTACCATATTTTGTACTAAAATAATAAGATTGTGTGAAATCTGCAATATACAATCCATTGAGCCAAAAATTACATTTAAAATTCTGATATATATGATATCGATGTGACCCATTGGGTACAAAAACAACACACAACGCAATTCCTATCAGCTCATCAAACCCACGAAAAGACAATTGCATGCTATCACCCCGACACTCATGGCTAAACCATTTCGGAATTTCACCTCCAGGAATAACAATATTTGGTAGTCCCTGAAATAAACAAGGCATAATGTTAGGAATTGAGAGAGAGAGAAAGAAAGAGAGAGAGAGCTGAAGCATGTTACTGCCGTTTTGAATATAGTCAACCAATTTGAAGCAGTTGAAACATTGGAAACGGGAGTAATTTGACCTAAAAGGATAAAATTGTAGTTCTGGCCATCTCTCCAGTGAACTACAATCGTTTGCAATTACAGAATCGATAGTTGACGGAACATTTCTGAATGATTGAAGCCTCTTGCAACCCTCCAAATAGAGACTTTGAAGATTAAAGAGTTGGGACATGCTTTTAGGAAGGGAAACAAAATTATTTCCACTTAAGTTTAAGCATTCTAAAGATGAAAGACAGCCAATGTCATCGGGGATTAACAAAAGATTGCAATCATTAATATGCAAATGTGTTAAAGAATGCAGACCCGATAAGGAAGAAAATAATAAGCCCTCTAAAACAGGACTTGTTGGTAGGGAATAATATAAAAATGACGGCAATCCTATGCACTCCAGAGGACTTGTTGGCTGGGGAAGTAATAAATTCGATAATGGGTCCATCGACTGAAGACCTGCTGGCTGGGAATAAAATTCAGATAATTTCCATCCACGAATATATAGAATTTTGAGATTTTTAAGGAGAACAATGGAAGAAGGAACCTCTTTTATGGATGTCCAACACAAATTAAGCTCCTCCAAACCTTTTATATTTCTTATGTTCTTTGGCAAGGTCTCCAATTTTAAGCATCCAAAAAGATCAAGAGAATTAAGCAACTTCAAACTACAAATGATGCTAGGAAGGTGCACAAGATTCATGCAAAATCTTAAGCCAATGCAGTAAGGTTAGTTAAATGGCCAATTGATGAAGGCATCTCTTTTGTAGTTGTTTTACTCAAATCAAGCATCTCTAGACCTTCGATTATCCATGGGTTCTCTGGCAAGTTTTTGAATCTTAAGCATGTTGAAAGATCAAGAGCACCTTAGAACTTAAAACCACAAGTGGTGTCAGGAAGATTCACAAGTTTGTAGCAATAAAATAGAGTCAATAAAGTAAGGTGCACTAAACGTTCAATTGATGAAGGCAACTCTTGTATAGCTGTTTCACTCAAATTAAGCTTTTGCAAACTTTTGACATTCCCTAGATTTTCTAGCAAGTTTTTCAAATTTGAGCACCCACAAAGATCAAGAGATTCAAGCGATTTCAAACTACAAATGATGCTAGGAAGGCGCACAAGATTCATACAAAATCTTAGAATCAATCTAGTAAGGTTAGTCAAACAGCCAATTGATGAAGGCATCTCTTCTATAGCTGTTCCACTCAAAGCAAGTTTCTTTAGGCCTTTTACATTCCCTAGATTCTCTAGCAAGTTTTCCAAACTTGAGCACCTAGAAATCTTAAGACATTCAAGAGATTTCAAATTTCAAATGGAGCTAGGAACACATACAAGATTTTTGCATCCTTGGAGGGTCAATAAAGTAAGCCTTGTCAAACATTCAATTGATGAAGGCAACTCTTGTATAGCCGTTTCACTCAAATCAAGCTTTTGCAAACTTTTGACATTCCCTAGATTTTCTGGCAAGTTTTTCAAATTTGAGCATCCAAAAGATCAAGAGATTCAAGCAATTTCAAACTACAAATGATGCTAGGAAGACGCACAAGATTCATACAAAATCTTAGAGTCAATCTAGTAAGGTTAGTCAAACAGCCAATTGATGAAGGCATCTCTTCTATTGCTGTTTTGCTCAAATCAAGCTCCTCTATACCTTTGATTATCCATGGGTTCTCTAGCAAGTTCTTAAATCTTAAGCATGTTGAAAGATGAAGAGCACCATGGAACTTAAAACCGTAAGTGGTGTTAGGAAGACTCACAAGTTTGTAGCAATTAAATAGAGTCAATGAAATAAGCCTTGTCAAACGTTCAATTGATGAAGGCAACTCTTGTAGAGCTGTTTCACTCAAATCAAGCTTTTGCAAACTTTTGACATTCCCTAGATTTTTTGGCAAGTTTTTCAAATTTGAGCACCCAAAAAGATTAAGAGATTCAAGCGATTTCAAACTACAAATGATGCTAGGAAGGTGCACAAGATTCATACAAAATCTTAGAGTCAATCTAGTAAGGTTAGTCAAACAGCCAATTGATGAAGGCATCTCTTCTTTAGCTATTGTGCTCAAATCAAGCTCCTCTATACCTTCGATTATCCATGGGTTCTCTAGCAAGTTCTTAAATCTTAAGCATATTGAAAGATCAAGAGCACCATGGAACTTAAAACCACAAGTGGTGTTAGGAAGACTCACAAGTTTGTAGCAATTAAATAGAGTCAATGAAGTAAGCCTTGTCAAACATTCAATTGATGAAGGCAACTCTTGTAGAGCTGTTTCACTCAAATCAAGCTTTTGCAAACTTTTGACATTCCCTAGATTTTCTGGCAAGTTTTTCAAATTTAAGCATCCAAAAAGATCAAGGGATTCAAGTGATTTCAAACTACAAATGATGCTAGGAAGGCGCACAAGATTCATACAACATCTTAGAGTCAATCTAGTAAGGTTAGTCAAACAGCCAATTGATGAAGGCATCCCTTTTATAGTCGTTCCACTCAAAGCAAGCTCCTTTAGTCCTTTGACATTCCCTAGATTTTCTGGCAAGTTTTTCAAATTTGAGCATCCAAAAAGATCAAGGGATTCAAGTGATTTCAAACTACAAATGATGCTAGGAAGGCGCACAAGATTCATACAACATCTTAGAGTCAATCTAGTAAGGTTAGTCAAATAGCCAATTGATGAAAGCATCTCTTCTATAGCTGTTTTACTCAAATAAAGCTCCTCTAGACCTTCGATTATCCATGAGTTCTCTGGCAAGTTCTTAAATCTTAAGCATTTTGAAAGATCAAGAGCACCATGGAACTTAAAACCACAAGTGGTGTTAGGAAGACATACAAGATTTTGGCAACTACGAAGAGTCAATGAAGTAAGGTGCATTAAACGTTCAATTGATGAAGGCAACTCTTGTACAGCTGTTTCACTCAAGTCAAGCTTTTGCAAACTTTTGACATTCCCTAGATTTTCTGGCAAGTTTTTCAAATTTGAGCACCCAAAAAGATCAAGAGATTCAAGCGATTACAAACTACAAATGATGCTAGGAAGGCGCACAAGATTCATACAAAATCTTAGAGTCAATCTAGTAAGGTTAGTCAAACAGCCAATTGATGAAGGCATCTCTTCTATAGCTGTTGTGCTCAAATCAAGCTCCTATATACCTTCGATTATCCATGGGTTCTCTGGCAAGTTCTTAAATCTTGAACATGTTGAAAGATCAAGAGCACCATGGAACTTAAAACCACAAGTGGTGTTAGGAAGACACACAAGATTTTGGCAACTACGAAGAGTCAATGAAGTAAGGTGCATTAAACGTTCAATTGATGAAGGCAACTCTTGTATAACTGTTTCACTCAAATCAAGCTTTTGCAAACTTTTGACATTCTCTAGATTTTCTGGCAAGTTTTTCAAATTTGAGCATCCAAAAAGATCAAGAGATTCAAGCGATTTCAAACTACAAATGATGCTAGGAAGGCACACAAGATTCATACAACATCTTAGAGTCAATCTAGTAAGGTTAGTCAAACAGCCAATTGATGAAGGCATCTCTTCTATAGCTGTTTTACTCAAATCAAGCTCCTTTATACCTTTGATTATCCATGGGTTCTCTGGCAAGTTCTTAAATCTTGAACATGTTGAAAGATCAAGAGCACCATGGAACTTAAAACCACAAGTGGTGTTAGGAGGACACACAAGATTTTGGCAATAACGAAGAGTCAATGAAGTCAGGCCAATCAAGCTTCCAATTGATGAAGGTAGTTCCACAATAGCACTGTAATCCAAAATAAGATTTTGTAAGCATACCAAATTTCCCACGGATTTTGGAATTTTTTGTAGTTTTGAGCATCCAGAAAGATCAAGATTCTGGAGGGAATCCATTTCAAGCTTGCTTGGAAGAAAACTTAGTTTTTTGCAATATGCTAGATTAAGAAAAACAAGCTTTTTAAGAATTCCAATGGATGGGTGAAGCTTGCATAAATTTTCACAATATTTAAGAACCAATTTCTCAAGATGTGGGACTCCGGTGAAGTCTGGGGTTATAGTAAGGTTTGAGGAATAGGCCAAGTTGATGAACTTCAACTTGTTAAAATTCTGTTAAGGGAGAAAAAAAAAGGGTTAGAATAATAAGCTTCCTAGTGTCCGTTTATTGAAATTTAAAAGCAAAGTCATGAGGATACTTAATAACATAATTACCTTTCTTCCTATTGAAAGTTGTTCAATATTGCTCTCTTGCAAACAAAGTTGAATAAGCTCATTTAACTGGAAACTTGATGGCAAAGATTTTGCAGGATACTCATTCCAATCAAGAATTTTTAAATCCTTAAGAAGGTGTGTGGGTACATGGCAGATGTAATTAATTCTAAGAAATTTAAGATTGTGCATCTTCAAAAATGCCTTAGGGTTCCAATGTGCCGCTTCTTCATAATCACCCCAAATATCCATGGCTTGAACAACTTCTGTTCCCTAATAATGAAGAAGGAATTGGTGAATTGCAAAATATATTATTAGCATAAGAATTCAAATTTGCTGAACAAGAAGGTAGGGAATGAGCTCAAATTCTTTAAATAACCTCTTACCTTATTTTTTTCCAACATGTTGTCAATTTCCTCATAACGCCATAGTCTACTATGTTTTCCGGGATCATTAGGAAACTCTCGACGAACAATGTTCCTACCCATTTCTTCAAGAAAATCATGCATCCACAACTCTCCCTCAGTCGTAATTTTCAAAAGAGACATATCAATGAGTTTCCTCAATCCAATAATAGGGTAAAGGTCAAGAATATCTAGTATTTCTACTACACGATCTTTCATGTCATGATTAAAGAAGCATGCAACATGTAGAAATATTTCTTTCTCAGTTTCATGAAGTGTATCAAAACTTATTCGAAGTACACGAAGAACTTTTTCGTTAGGAAATTCTTTGAGCCTTTGTAACGCACTTTCCCACTTATCCGTATTTTTTCCAAACAATAAGGAACCCAAAACCTCAAGAGCTAAAGGATGGCCATTGGCATGTTTTAAAAAATCTTTGGATAGTTCTAAATAATTGTTTGGGACATTCTCTTTTTTAAAAGCTTTTAAGCAAAAAAGTTGAAGAGCATCGTCAAACTCCAATCCTTGAACTTCATATACATCATCTACTCCATGTGTGTTCAACACTTCCACATCTCTTGATGTTATAATAATTCTACTGCCCGGACCAAACCAGTCATGGTTCTCAGCTAACATTTGTAACTGTTCTGATTCATTTACGTCATCAAGAACAAGAAGACTCTTTTTCTAAGGAAACCTATTCATGATCTTGAGAACTGCATCAGTCTTATTTCTTATTTCAATATTCTTTTCATTCAATATATCAGAAATAAATAAGTCAAGTTTAATTACCTATTATTCTTTAAATGCCATCCAGCAAGATTGCCCACTTCTCTCAAAGCATTTCTCCATTTTTCCACCCTCTCTTTGTTCCCCTTTTCTTCATGTTTAATAAAGCTTGCTCAAAAGTTCCCTTTTGTTTCTGTATATCAGATGGATCCACATAGTGAAAAATAGGCAGAATTGTCATTCCCTTCTCTTTCTTGCAACCAATGATCTTTGCAAGTTCCTCTAAGCACAAAGTTGAAGATGCGTAGTTTTCTAAGAGAATGACTACAGCAAATCTCGACTTTTCTATTGCTTTCGACAGCTCTTGTGAAATGGATTCTCCTCTCTCAAGTTTTACATCGTCCTTAAAGGTGGTAATGCCTTTCTGTATCAAAGCTTCATATAGATGACTCATAAAATTGTAATGGGTGTCCTCACCTTTAAAACTAAGAAAGACGTCATACATCCATTTGGCAGTAGAAGAAGTAGAAGAATTAGGGGAAGAAGCCGAATCGGTTTCCATGCCCATTAAAGCCGTTGGAAATATAGATCTGCACGTAAAATCAAAATTTTTTTTTAATAAAAAAATACAAGTTTAGATATGAAGAAAGATTAAAAAGAGAACATATTAGGAAAGAAGAAACTACTTGATCCCAACTTGACTTGCGTGGTTTTGAATGTGGGTCGAAGGAGTGAGATGAAAACTGGAAGAATTAAATTGCAGTGCTCCTATTCTTTTTTATTTTATTTTATATTATTTACCTGAGCACCACCTCCACCAGTGCTCATGTAATCTAATATATATTTTTCTATTGTGCATGTGCCTCCGCCTGGTAATATGACGGGTCTTTGCAATTTGGATGACTAATTTAATAAATATTTCATTAAAGAATTTAAAGTTGTGTAAAGTTGTAAATCTACTCCCAGGATGAGACTCAAGTTTCTATTTTTTATTTTTATTTTTTGAGGACTCATGATCTTTTTATTTTATATTATTTTTCTGAGTACCACCGGTGAACGTGTAATATTATATGCTACTATATATTGTGCATGTGCCTCCACTTCGTAATACGATGCGTTTGCAATTTGCATCATTGCATGACTCTAATTTACTATATATTGTCTGATCAAAATAGATATAATAAGTATGGATATATATATATATATATATTTTTTTTTATGTATTAATTGCATAAATTCTCTCTAAAGTTAAAATCTATATTTCAAATTGTTTGTACTTTCCATTGTAAAGTATTAAAACTTTAAACTATCCTCTTAAATTTAAAGGAGAATGTACTTTTTCAGCCTCACTTTATTTTTAATAGGTAATCTTAATTCACTTTTTTGCTAGCTTTGTTAAAAAATTTAAAATTAAGATGGTTAATACTTTGATAGTGGGGATATTGAGGCAATATTACATGTTGTCCTAACTTATTTATTGTATTGGTCAGATTTCAAGAATGGGTGCTACTGGGTCAGATCTGGGGAAAATTATCTAGCTCGTCCTAGAGTGATATCTGAAGATTAGTGCGATATCTGTGAACAACGTCCAGAAACAGCCCTCCCCGCACTATGCACGGGAATTAACACAGATGTGTAGGCTAGCTATCTAATTCGGATTCATAAATTTTTTTCAGGTGAGGATATCCTAAATTTATTGGTGAAATTAATACAGCTGTTGGATCATCAAAAAGTTCGGAAGATAGAGATATCAAAAATCTTCGACGTAGGTCTCTGTCGTGTGTGTGTGTGTGTGTGTGATGAAGAGGTCTCTGTCCTATGTACCACGGTCTCGCATCATTGTGAGAACTTTCTCTCTGCTATGGAGAGTATGTAATGGTTTCAAGATTCAGAACCTTGGAGACCACAAAATGCTTTTTTACCTTTGATAACAAGTTGGATGTGGACAGATTTCTTCTGAGTGAACTGTGGAGTTTTGATAAACATCTAGCGGTGACTCAGCAATATGAAAAAGAAGTCCCTATTCAGGAACTCAAGTTTGATAAAGCAAGTTTTTGGGTTCAGCACCATGGCATCCCACTACGATACATGTCAATGGATGCAGCAGAGAAGATAAGTGCTGTTATTGGAGAGGTATATCGACCCACTGAATCTAAGGAAGCAGATGGAGGTTAATTACTTTTATGTATTAATTACATTTTTTTTTGAGAAGATTATGTATTAATTACTTAAATCCACTCTAAAAGTCCAAATTATAAATTCTTTGCACTTTGCATTGCAAACTATAAAAACTTTAAAGTTTAAGCAATCTTCTTAAATTGAATGGAGATTGTGCTTTTTTAGCCTCACTTTATTTTTAACAGTTTTTTATTTTATTTTATGAGAATCTATTTTAATTGTGAATAAGAATTTTAATTGTGAATAAGAAACAATTTGCAAGCATTGTTGAAAACATAAAATTAAGATGGCTACTACAACTCTTAGGTCTAAAGTCTTAAAACTTTGATAGTGTGGATGTTGAGGAAATTCTACGTGTTCCCCTAACTTGTTATCAGACAAATGATGCTATGTTTTGGTCACATTCCAACAATGAGTTCTATACGGTCAAATCTAGTTATTATGTGGCTGATGATGCCGAACTTTACCAGTGAGCTGCACGGTCCTAAACGGTGCGGAATAAAGACCTGAAAGACGACAGGAGGAGACCTGGAAGGGAGCACCGGTGTGGTGCCGGCCAAAAACCCTCCGAAGGTTAAGTTAGGAACCTCGTTAATAACTCAAGAGCGCTAGAGTTCAACTGATTGTGCGTACCTTGGTTTATGAGAGTTCTGGCGTATTTATAGTTGTGTAGACCTATTGACCTGTTTCCTTGTAGGGGTACCCTATCCTTTGGGGCCTAGGCGTGTGGATCAAGCAAGGGCTACAGTACCCTAAATGGGCCGCGACCGGGCTTGTTTGGAAGGCCCTGGAGCCCAATATCCGATGAACAGGACACATACCAAACTTATCAAATATTTTCCTCTCCAGCTGCCCCCCATTCCATGAATCCGTCGCCCTACATGACGGGTCCATGGAATAGGTTGCCCAACCCGTCGATCGCCTTGGTTCGTCACTATATATGACAGACAAACGGGATACGTCGACCCGTCCTCGTATATCCGTCATGTCCTTGTCGCGGGTGAACTGCCAGGTTGGAACAGGCATAAATGCTCGACGACACGTGGCGAACCTCTATTGACAGTTAACTAGAATCGAGGCGTCTTTTCGTGAGTCGTGTCGCTACCCCTATATATTCATCCCTTGCTCAAGTCATTTTCGCATTTTGGAGAAATTTTTGCTGGTCAAAGCACATCCGTCATCCTTGCGAGCATCGTCACGTAGATCAACCGTTCAGTCCTGCTTCAAGTTTCTATCGTCGCCTAACCACACGTAAGCCTACTCCTTACTCCTCGCACCCCCCTCTTCTTTTCGAACTTTAGTCCGTCGTCAATGTAGACAAAGAGTCTTAGGTTTCCCTCCCCGTCCTTTGTAGGTGTCCGATGTCTAGCGAAGCTTCCAGCGGTCAATCTTTTGTCCGTGAGGGAGCGGGCTATGAGGAGGTGGGCCCATCAGGTCATGGAGACCAGGGCACCTCCGTCGAGGATAGAGAACCGTCATCCAGCTCTCCTTCCTTCACGGAAGAAGAAGGGCAAGGAGAAGACGGGTCGGAATATGACTCGAGTGAGGGAGTAGAAGTTGTAGACCTTTCCGTTCGATCCGTGGTTGGCAAGGACGGTCTAAGGGAGTTCATCCTGCTTCTAGAGTGGATGGTGAATTACTTCACGTCCTCTATCAGTCTGCAACACTTCAATACTCTGAGGGAAAAATACCAGATCCCAGACACAATTCCCATCCGTCTACCCCTTAAGAACGAACGGTGCTATCACGAGGGGCTAAAGGACGTCGGCGTGTACGAGCAAATGCTCAAGGCCGGCCTTCGCTTCCCTCTAAGCGCCCTACACCGTCAACTTCTACAATATCTGGGCATGTCCGTCACCCAGATCTCCCCGAACGCCTGGAGGGTGTTCTTAAGTGTAGAGGTCCTGTACGGAGTCATGTCCAATGGTACAAGGCGGTTAACAATGGAGGAGTTCTTCAACTGTTACCGTCCGGACGAAATTGCTAAGTCAAAGGGAATGTACAGCTTCGTGGCAAGAAGCCCGTTGCTTAGATTAGTGTCAGAGACCCCAGACTCCAACCGGAATTGGAAGAGTAGGTACTTTTTCCTACAGGGGGACGAATGGATGGGTCGTCGTGACGACCCAGACTTCACACCCGTCGATAGGACATGGGGCATAGTGTCTCCGTCTGGTATGCGTCTCTTTCTGTGTCCGTCTTATGCTTATTGTGTTGGTTGTTCTAATCTGACCGTCTATCTTTGCAGCTTGCCGCCGTCCAGACATTACCGTCGAGCAGTTCGGCTTTCTCGAGTCCATTTTCCAGAAAACTCAACTGTCAGAAAGGACTTGGGCCAAGCTCGTCACATTAAACACCATCAATTGGTACTGTGACGGCCCCGAACCCTCATCTGCGGCCATAAAATACGACGAAGGGATACGCAAGCGTAAGTTCGTCGTCCTTTTGCATGTTTGATTTTTATGTCCGTCGTATGTTCTCACTGTTCACTTGTTGCAGAAATGGACGACGCCGAGAGACAAGCCTTTATCAAGCAGCAAGCTGCCAACAAGAAGAAGAATGGCGGTGATCTCCCCCCTAAGTCCCTCACTCCGTCTGCGACAAAGGGGCCCGAGAAGACGGACCGCCCGTCAAAGAGGCAGAGGCTGGCGATGGTCGGTCTGCCGGCCCCCCAAGATGTCACCAAGGCTCCGTCGAGGCTTGGTGTTGGCAAAGGCAAAGGTCTCATGACCAACCCTAACCCCACTCCAGAAAAAACTGCTCCCGTCCTGCTCAGGGAGGACTCGCAGTACGCCCTTTCTCAAATCACTTCCATCATTAAGGAGGAAGACTACGAGGACCTCGGCAACCACGCGACGGAGGCAATGGGGGAGACGGCTCTGTTTAGCCTGACCCAGGTAATATGTCCGTCCACTTTCTTGTTTTGACGGGTCATGTGTTTTTATGCTAACTTCCGTTTCTTTGATGCAGACGGTGCTAATGGCGAAGGGGCTGATGGACCGTTGCTTGGCTCGAGAGAAATCCTTGGACCGTGCACGTGCCAAGGCTAGGGCGACGGGGGAGGAGCTAGACGAGCTAAAACTTTGGAGGCTCCGTCAGGAGCAGAAGCTAAAAGCCTCCGAGCAAGCTCGTGAGGCGTTGGAGAAAGAGGTGGAGGCCTTGAGGGAAGCGATGAAGGCCAAAGACGACAGCCTCCGTCGGGCCAAGGCTGAGGCCATCCAAGAGTATTGAGACTCCGAAGCACTGCTGACGGAACTTGGTGCTTCCTTTGCTGACGGGTTTGACGACTGTCTCCGTCAAGTGAAGGCGTCGTATCCCGACCTTAGCGTCGGACACATCAACATCGACGTTGGAGGCCAAACCCCCGCTCGCACCGTCGAGTCCGGGGAAACCGCTGATCTTTTCGGCGAGGTGCCCGATGGAGGCAAAGCCACTCAAAGCAACCATGACGATGCCCGCCCTCACGAGCCCGACGGTGCCGGAGTGCCAGCTGACGCCCCCCAAGTAGAATAAGTTTTGTTTTTGATGTTTTTGGAAAATGATTGTAATTTTAAGAACAATTGGTCATGTAATTTTAAGACCGTCATGTGTACTGTTGTAAACAATTTATTTGAGCTCAATATTTATTTGTCGCACGTTTTTCATGAATGCTTTAAGTGCTTTTCGGAGTTTTGCGTATGCTTTGAATAACTATCCGTCCACCGCATGTATCGCAAGTACGATCCGTCCACTTTATGGACGGGTGGATTGACCATTTTAGATTGCCCGTCAACTTTTTGGACTTGGTAGATTATATCCATTACTTAAATGGTCCGTCCACTTTGTGGACTTGGTAAGTTATTTCCATCTTTTAGATGGTCCGTCCACTTTTATCTACTTCGTTGATTATCTCCATCTTTTAGACGGTCCGTCCACTTTGTGGACTTTCGTTGATTATTTCCATCCGTTAGATGGTCCGTCCACTTTGTGGATTTGGTAGGTTAGTTCCATCTCTTAGATGGTCCGTCCACTTTGTGGACTTTCGTTGATTATTTCCATCCGTTAGATGGTCCGTCCACTTTGTGGACTTGGTAGGTTATTTCCATCTTTTAGATGGTCCGTCCACTTTGTGGACTTTCGTTGATTATTTCCATCCGTTAGATGGTCCGTCCACTTTGTGGACTTGGTAGGTTACTTCCATCTCTTAGATGGTCCGTCCACTTTGTGGACTTTCGTTGATTATTTCCATCCGTTAGATGGTCCGTCCACTTTGTGGACTTGGTAGGTTACTTCCATTTCTTAGATGGTCCGTCCACTTTGTGGACTTTCGTTGATTATTTCCATCCGTTAGATGGTCCGTCCACTTTGTGGACTTGGTAGGTTACTTCCATCTCTTAGATGGTCCGTCCACTTTGTGGACTTTCGTTGATTATTTCCATCCGTTAGATGGTCCGTCCACTTTGTGGACTTGGTAGGTTACTTCCATCTCTTAGATGGTCCGTCCACTTTGTGGACTTTCGTTGATTATTTCCATCCGTTAGATGATCCGTCCACTTTGTGGACTTGGTAGGTTACTTCCATCTCTTAGATGGTCCGTCCACTTTGTGGACTTTCGTTGATTATTTCCATCCGTTAGATGGTCCGTCCACTTTGTGGACTTGGTAGGTTACTTCCATCTCTTAGATGGTCCGTCCACTTTGTGGACTTTCGTTGATTATTTCCATCCGTTAGATGGTCCGTCCACTTTGTGGACTTGGTAGGTTACTTCCATCTCTTAGATGGTCCGTCCACTTTGTGGACTTTCGTTGATTATTTCCATCCGTTAGATGGTCCGTCCACTTTGTGGACTTGGTAGGTTATTTCCATCTCTTAGATGGTCCGTCCACTTTGTGGACTTTCGTTGATTATTTCCATCCGTTAGATGGTCCGTCCACTTTGTGGACTTGGTAGGTTATTTCCATCTTTTAGATGGTCCGTCCACTTTGTGGACTTTCGTTGATTATTTCCATCCGTTAGATGGTCCGTCCACTTTGTGGACTTGGTAGGTTATACGCTTTCATTGCGGATTTAAACACCATGTAAGCTGTGTTAAGACAGTCCAAAAACTTCGTCCATTGCAACGGGTACGTAGATCTTTGATCAAAAACATGGGGAGTCGCCTTCCGGCGATATGGGAGTACAGTAGGAAATAAAACTACAATTATCACATAAAGATACAACGTTAGTAATTGTTGTCTTCTACTGGTAATACTTCTTTAGGTGCTCCGCATTCCAGGGGTGGCTTAGCTTCTTTCCATTTAGGGTCTCCAGGTAGTATGTGCCCTTCCTGTGCCACGCTGTGACCTTGTAGGGTCCTTCCCAATTTGGTCTGAGTTTTCCTTGGGTGGCGTCCTTCGTGGCGCCCATCACTTTTTTTAGGACAAGGTCTCCGACCCGGATGTCTTTGTGCCTAACTCTGGAATTGTAGTGCTTCGCCATTAGATCTTGGTATCGTGCTATTCTTTGCTCTGCGGCTGCCCTTACTTCATCCACTAGGTCGAGCTAGATGCGCATGGCTCTATCGTTTCCTAGCTCATCGTGGTTTGCAACACGGTAGCTTGTTAGACCTACCTCAGCCGGTATGACGGCCTCGGCTCCATATGCCAAACGGAATGGCGTCTCTCCAGTCGGTGTTTTTACCGTTGTCCTATATGCCCATAAGACACTCGGCAACTCTTCCGGCCATATACCCTTTGCCCCCTCAAGCCGAGTCTTGATGATTTTGAGCAAGGATCGGTTTGTAACCTCAACCTGTCCGTTGGCTTGTGGGTGTGCGGGTGACGAGTAGTGATTTTTTATCCCTAGCTGGGAGAAGAAATCCCTGAATGACTCGTTGTCGAACTGCTTGCCGTTATCCGACACCAGGACTCGTGGTATGCCGTACTTGCAAATGATATTTCTCCATACGAAGCTTCGGACGTTTTTCTCTGTGATGGTTGCCAAAGCCTCGGCCTCTACCCACTTAGTGAAGTAGTCGATGCCGACCACTAGGAACTTTAACTGCTTCGCGGCTATGGGGAAGGGGCCCATGATGTCGAGTCCCCATTGCGCAAACGGCCATGGGGCAGTTATGGGCGTGAGCTCCTCTGTAGGTTGCCTAATGAGGTTGCTGAAGCGTTGGCACTTATCACAAGATCTGACGTACATGTTGGCGTCTTTCTGCATTGTCGGCCAGTAGTATCCCGCCCGGAGAAGCTTGTGCACTAAGGACCTTGATCCCGAGTGATTTCTGCAAATTCCCTCGTGGACTTCCCTCATGACATATTCTGCCTCTTCGGGTGCGAGGCATCTCAAGTAGGGTCGAGGGAAACCCCTTTTGTACAGCACATCTTTTATCATGACGAATCGGGAAGCCTGAACTCTTAATTTTCTCGCAGCCTCCTTACCATCTGGTAATAAGCCGTCCTTTAAGTACGCAGCTATCGGGGCCGTCCAACACTGCTCGTCAATTACCTCCTGCAGACTCGTACTGTCGATTATCGGTGACGTTTGGGAGAAGGATAGTACTTGATCGAGGACAATCATTGGCTCTACGGAAGCTGCCTTAGCGAGCTGGTCAGCTTCTTGGTTTTCTTCCCTTGGCACTTGAATTACCTTGACCTGGAGGTTGCTCATCCGATTCCTCACCTCAGTGAGGTACTTCTTCATTCTCTCACTCCGGCACTCGTAACCGCCGTTAATCTGGCTCGTAATGACTTGGGAGTCAGAGTAGATATCCACCTTTTCCGCTCTAGCTGCAATGGCGATGTCTAAACCTGCTATCACGGCTTCGTATTCTGCTTCATTGTTCGTGGCCGAAAAACACAAACGGATCATGCACTTGATCTGATCCCCTTCTGGCGTGTGTATTACCACACCAACTCCTCCTGCGTGCTTGTTGGCGGACCCATCTGTTTGAACCCTCCATACGGGAAGCTCGTTCGTCCCCTGGTCTGTTGTGTCGGTGAATTCCGCAATGAAGTCCGCCAGGATTTTTCCCTTCACCGCGTTTCGAGGTTGATACCGAATGTCGTACTCACTTAGCTTGATCGTCCATAGTGCCATTCTTCCCGCGGCATCTGGACTACTCATAGCTCTTCTTAAGGGCTGGTCGGTCAACACGTTTATTACGTGTGCTTGGAAGTACGGCTTTAGCTTTCGGGCCGCGGTCACCAATGCGAAAGCCAGTTTCTCCATCGGGGGGTATCTCTCTTCTGCCCCTCTGAGCGCTTTGCTTGCAAAGTAGACGGGCCTCTGAATTCTGTCTTCTTCTCTAATAAGAGCTGCACTGACAGCCGTGGGAGAGATGGCAATGTATAATAACAGCTCTTCACCCTGCTTCGATGGGCTAAGTAGTGGTGGAGAGGAGAGGTATGTTTTCAGGTCTTCAAAAGCTCTCTGGCAGTCGTCCGTCCATTCAAACGATTTTTTCAGTGTACGAAAGAATGGTAGGCACTTGTCCGTTGCCCTTGAAACAAACCTGTTCAAGGCCGCTATCTTGCCGTTTAAGCTTTGGACCTCCTTCAGTGTCTTCGGGGGAGCCAAGTCCACAATTGCCTTTACCTTTTCTGGGTTGACCTCGATGCCCCGTTGAGATACCACAAAACCCAAGAACTTCCCGGCCTTCACCCCGAACGCACATTTGCTGGGGTTCAGCTTCATGTTGTAGGACCGAAGGGTGTTAAAAGTTTCTTGTAGGTCGTTCAGATGGTTGCATTCCCGAGCGCTCTTTACCAGCATGTCGTCCACATAGACCTGCACATTCCTTCCAATCTGATGTGCGAACATCTTGTTCATCAACCTCTGGTACGTGGCCCCTGCGTTCTTGAGCCCAAAAGGCATCATCCTGTAACAAAAGAGCCCTTGACTGGTGACGAACGAGGTTTTCTCTTGGTCCCTTTCGTCGAGTTTTATTTGATTGTAGCCGGAGAAAGCATCCATGAAACTTAATAGTTCATGTCTTGCAGTCGAATCCACTAGCGTGTCGATACGCGACAGTGGATAGCTATCCTTTGGGCAAGCCTTATTCAGATCCGTGAAGTCAACGTACATTCGCCACTTCCCATTCGCCTTCTTGGCCATGACTACATTTGCAAGCCAGTCTGGATACTGTACCTCTCGTATAAAGCCCGCTTGCTTCAATTTTTGGACTTCTTCGGCGATAGCCCGGTCCCTTTCTGGAGCGAATACTCACTTCTTCTGTCGGATGGGGGAGAATGATGGCGATACACTCAGCTTGTGTACTATTACCGTCGGGTCGATCCCCGGCATGTCCTCATGACTCCAGGCAAACACGTCCTGATTCTCCTTCAAGAAGGTGGTTAGGCTTTGTTGCGACGAGGGGCTGGTCATCGTACCGATCCTCGTGGTCCGTTCAGGCCTCGTGCCGTCAAGCACTACTTCTTCCATTTCTTCGACTGCTTCAGCTGTGACTCGCTGTCCCACAACACTTAGTGCTTGCAAGTGATCATCCATCTCCGTCATGGCGACATAGCATTCTCTTGCCGCAGCCTGATTTCCGCGGAGCTCTCGGACTCCATATTCGGTGGGGAATTTAACCATCAGGTGGTACGTCGATGTCGCGACTTTCCATGCGTTGAGGGTAGGTCGCCCAAGGATCGCGTTGTAGGCGGATGGACAATCTACCACCAAGAAGACCACGTCCTTGGTAATTTGCTGTGGGTAGTCTCCCACCGTTACGGATAATGTGACGGTCCCAAGGGGATATACTCTTGTCCCCCCGAATCCGACGAGGGGGTAATTAGTCGGGACAAGCTGATCTCTATCCATCCCCATCTGTTGGAACGTGGGGTAATAAAGAATGTCGGCTGAACTTCCGTTATCAATGAGTACCCGATGTATGTTGTACTCCCCAGCTCGTATGATGACCACGAGGGCATCGTCATGTGGGTGGTGAAGGCGTCGGGCATCCTCATCGGAAAAACCAAAGGTTGGTACTTCTACCCGCGCGAACTTCGTTGTCACGCCCGTCGTCTGCACGTTCTGTACCATCCGTAGGTAGGCTTTGCGAGCCCTTTTGGACGGTCCGGGGGTACCCCCCACTATCATTCTTATGTCCCCGATGGGTGGTCTTGGGCGCTCGTTCCCTCATGGGTGGAGCTGGCCTTGTGACGGATCCGTTCCTTCCTTATTGACAAACCTCTGTAGCTTCCCTTCCCTGATGAGGGCCTCGATCTGTTGCTTCAAGTCATAGCACTCAGATGTATCGTGGCCGTGATCACGATGGAAGCGACAGTACTTGCTTCTCGACCTTTTGTTGGGGTCCCCCTTCAACTTTCCCGGGTACGTTAAGGCTTCCTCGTCTTTTATTTGCATTAGTACTTGGTCAATCGGGGCCGTTAGAGGGGTGAAGCTGGCAAATCTCCCCATGGGCGGCTTCGGACGTCGATCTTCCCTTCTTCCCTCCGTCCTAGCTTTCTTTCGTCCTCCCTCTGACCGCGTTTCCTCCTGTCTCTCCCTTTTCTTTGGCCTACCGTCTCTCGCTATCAGTGCGTCCTCTGCGTTCATGTACTTCGTCGCCCTGTAAAGTACCTCGGGCATAGTTTTCGGGTCATTCTTATATAAAGAGAAAAGGAACTTGCCCTTCCGCAACCCGTTGGTAAAGGCCGCTACTTGTATATTATCATCAGCTTCGTCTATCGAGAGAGCCTCTTTGTTGAACCGTGTTATGTAGGATCTCAGTGTCTCTTCTTCCCTCTGCCTGATGCTCTTCAAGCATGCTGTGGACTTCTTATACCGGTGGCCCCCTATAAAGTGCGACACAAACTGGGCGCCTAACACTTTAAAAGTACTAATTGAGTTAGGCGTTAGCCTGCTGTACCAAACCCTCGCGGACCCCTTCAACGTGGTGGGGAAAGCCCTACACATAATCTCGTCTGGCACTCCTTGTAGGTGCATTATGGTCCTGAAGGACTCCAAGTGGTCCAGGGGGTCCTTGGTTCCGTCGTAGCACTCCACCTGAGGCATTCGGAACTTTGGTGGTAGAGGGCACGAAGTGACATGTGCCGTGAAGGGTGAATTGGTTCGCTGGACCAGGTCGTCGAGGTCGTTAGATACTCGTCCTTTGAGGGCGTTCATCATTACAGCCATTTGTTCCCGCATCTCCTGCATTTCTGCGGCGACGTGGGGTGGTAGGATTTCAGAAGGGGCCGGCAGATCAGCATCCCGCCTTTCCTGTCTGCCTGGCGCGTTACTTCCCTCTGGGGCCTCGTCATCCCTCCTTTCCATGCTTGTTCCTTCCTCTTGCCCTCCGGGGTGTCCATCCTTCCGGAGTAACTGTTCCTCCAAGTCATAATTCCGTTTGGTCAAACGTTCGACCGCTGCTGCTAACGTTTGGACTTGTCTTTCCAGTGCGGTTGGGCGAGGTTCGTCGCCTCGGTTGTTAGTTGTTGCCATCGACCTTGTGAATACCATGCAACCCTTTGTCTTAGGTGTAGGACAATGTTTGATCGTCCTAGCGTCTTCCCACAGACGGCGCCAACTAATGATGCCGAACTTCACCAGTGAGCTGCACGGTCCTGAACGGTGCGGAATAAAGACCTGAAAGACGACAGGAGGAGACCTGGAAGGGAGCACCGGTGTGGTGCCGGCCAAAAACCCTCCGAAAGTTAAGTTAGGAACCTCGTTAATAACTTAAGAGCGCTAGAGTTCAACTGATTGTGCGTACCTTGGTTTATGAGAGTTCTGGCGTATTTATAGTTGTGTAGACCTATTGACCTGTTTCCTTGTAGGGGTAGCCTATCCTTTGGGGCCTAGGCGTGTGGATCAAGCAAGGGCTACAGTACCCTAAATGGGCCGCAACCGGGCTTGTTTGGAAGGCCCTGGAGCCCAATATTCGATGAACAGGACACATACCAGACTTATCAAATATTTTCCTCTCCAGTGGCTAAGATCATCGCAATAAAAGAACATTTAATTTAGAGCTCAAATGGAGCATAGGCAAATGTGGCCAAAGTCTCAAAGATTTGAAAGATTACATTGTTTGATTCTCAACACACCCGTATCTCAACTTTCATAATTTAGTTCTCAATTTTCATCTACACACAAACCCAACCTGAAGATAAAAGAAGAATGCAAAGGTGAAAAAAAAAGGCTTTGATCTGATAAATAAAGCCAAAATATCTCAGTTTTAAGGGTTTGGTGTTGATATATGAAGTTCTGATCTCATATCATTAAACCCAGTAAATAGCACAAACATCATAAACCCAGAAAAAACCCAAAAAACTAAAATAATCTAGTCCGAAAATCATAGCCAAAAAAGACTGCAACAACACATCAAAATCCACAAAATTTTAACAGTAGCTGAGACTGAGAGAATCAAGGACACGCACCTGAAATTTTAACAATAACTTGATCTCAACCTGACTTGCGTAGTTTTCAAAATGCGTCGAATCGGAGTGAGTAGAAACCCAATCTGAAATTTGCAAATGAAGAGAGAGAAAAGACTGAGGAGTGCTAGAACTTTGGAAGTAATGAAAGAGAAATGAAATTTCAGTGCTCCTTCTAGGAAAAATTACAAGAAACTTCCACTGCTCTTTTTTATTACTATATGTTTTCTAAGTACTTCCACTTCCTAGCGAGGAGCGAAAGTTGCTCCTTTTATTTACGCTTTTTCTAAAGTGGCGCTGAAAGTTGTAGTGCGGGAATAGAGAAAGTTCTCTTTTTATTATTTTAGTTTTAAAGGCTATTATCAACTTCTTTTCATATTTTCTTCTTAAAAATAAAGTTCTTTTCATTTTTCACCAGCTATGTATAGGTTTTTCTTTATAGTAAAGATACTAAAAAATTCAAAGCACTACATCGAGGAAGACAAGCTGTAACTTCCCAGTGACCAGAGAAGTCCTGTTTATATTGCTATTTTTTGCCAGTTATAGAGTTCGCCTGGTAGTAGTGTTTAAGTATTATTGTTCAATTTTTAGTATCGTGAAAATACGTGTTAGTGTAATAAAAATACATGTTACAATTGTTATTGTCATTTAAACACTGAAAAATGTTATTTAAAAGCAAGTATCAAATAGCCCCATAAAATTCTTTTTACATTTGCTTTTTGACCCAAGTTAAGAGTTTGTTTATTTCTATAAAAAAAAAAAGTTAAGAGTTTGTTTATATATTTATTAAAAAATTAATTATTTAAGTGAAGTAAAAAAAATCATGCAATTGTCTTTTAAGAACTGAGATTTAAAATTAAAAAAAAAAAAAATTTTATTTCAACATTAGAACAAATGAATAGTTTTAAACCTTTTAACTTCTCTCTATTACATTAAAAGTGCATTTGCATAGTTCAAGGTGCTCATATATACTATGCATGTGCCTAGTATTAATAACACAACGGCGTTTTTGCATGACTAATATAATAAATAATGTCAGCTCAAAAAAACAAAAGCATAAATATTGTTAGTTTTATGTATTAATTACTCTAAATTCACTCAAAAAAAATCACTTAAATTCAGTTACTTCACTCTAAAAGTCTAAATTATAAATTCTTTGCACTTTGCATTACAAACTATTAAAACTTTAGAGTTTCAAATATCCTTTAAAAATTTGATGGAGAATACAATTTTTTAGCCTCATTTTATTTTTAACAATTTTTTTTATAAGAATCATTTTTTAATTGTGAATACCGCTTAATTTTTTTATAAGAATCTATTTCTAGCCTCACTTTATTTTTAATAGGTCTGTTTGGATATCGCTTATTGCTAAAAATTGAAAATTAAAAACACTGTAGCAAAATAATATTTAAATATGTGAACAATGCCGTGGGACCCAGTTTTAAAGAAAAATTTACTGAAAGCCGTACTTGCAAGTCTCGTGAACAGTGCACGGAACTCACAAGACGCTAAAAACTTTCGGTTTTCAGCAACATCCAAACTCACACATAATGTGCAAGCATTTCCACAGATATAAAGTGCTTGAGAGTGAGGGAAAGGCCATAGTTAAAAAAAAAAAGCCTTTTAAGTCTTTATACTTTGATAGTGGGGATGTTGAGGCAATTTTACATGTTCTCCTAACTTGTTATCGGACAAATGATGCTATATTTTGCTCACATTCCAAGAATGGGTTTTACACAGTTAGATCTAGTTATTATGTAGCTAGGATCATCGCAATAAAAGAAACTTTAATTTAGAGCTCAAATGGGGCACATGTAAGTGTGGTCAAAGATTTGGAAGTTTATAGAGTGTTTGGTTCTCAACTCATCCATGTCTCAATTTTCATAATTAAGTTCTTATTCTCATAACTCACAACTCACAGTTCTTAACTCAATTCATAATTCCCTCTTTTTAAAAAAAAAAAAAAAATTTATTATCTTACTCAAATTCTTGTTT
Organism: Castanopsis chinensis; assembly: GCA_032878915.1. Lineage (NCBI taxonomy): Eukaryota > Viridiplantae > Streptophyta > Magnoliopsida > Fagales > Fagaceae > Castanopsis > Castanopsis chinensis. The sequence continues at coordinate 29,848,095 of JAVQMG010000121.1, read as the reverse complement.
GGAACCCAAACTTGAACTCAGTCTTTGGTTTGTAAAAAGCTAAATAACACTCAAACAATGAGAACTATGTCAGAACGGCTACTTGCATTTCTTCCACACACGAACCCAAACTTAATAGAAAAGAAGAATGCAAAGGTGAAAAAGAAAAAAAATAAAGCTTTGATCTCATAAAATAAACCCGAAAAATGAAGCCAAAAGATCTCAATTTCAAGGGTTTGGTGTTGATATTTGAAGTTCCGATCTCATATCATAAGCCTAGTAAATAGCACAAACATCTTAAACTCAAAAAAGTAAAATAATTCCGAAAATCAGAGCCAAAAATAACTGTAACAACGCATCAAACTCCACAAAATTTTAGCAATAGATAATACTGAGAGAATCAAGGGGACGCACCTGAGATTGGGGCTAGAACAGGTGGATCTGAAATTTGGGAAGAAGAAATAACTTGATCCTTAACCTGACTTGCGTAGTTTTGAAAATGCGTCCAATCGGAGTGTGTAGAAATCCAATTTGAAATTTGTGAATGAAAAGAGAAGAGAGAAGAATGAGGAGAGAATTTGCGAAGTTTTTATCAAAGCTTCATCGTGCTCCTTTTTTTGAAGCTTTTTCAAAAGTGGCGTAGAAATTTCTCTTTTTCATTATTTGACTTGTTTTGGCTCCTATAAATTGACTTTCATATTTTCTTCTTAAAAATAACAAATTTCTTTTCATATTGCTTTTTCACTAGGTGTATACTTTGTATATATAAAGCAGTGATGTTGGAAATTTCCCCAGAAACTTCATTCTTCGAGAGTTTCAAAGAAGTTAAAGTTAATGGTAGAGTCATCTTATGAGTCAACTCTACTGTACACATCCCGCATGTTCAAAAATGAGGACAAAGCGTAAATTTCGAGTCTTTTGTCTAAATATTGCAAAAAATCAAGTTTTTTATGGTTATAGGTACTGTTGAAAGTTATTGAGGGAAGTGAGGAGAGAGAATGAATTTCGGCAACAGTGTTGCCGAAATTCTAAGAAAAGTAGGAGAGAGAAAGAGGGAAAAGGGAGAGAGAGAAAATCTAGAATTTTGGTAATGCTGTTACCGAAATTTTGCTGCTTAACCCCTGTTCGTGCGCCAGTGTGTGCGCCAGTGTGTGCGTGAGTGTGTGCGAGTGAGCGAAGTGAGGTGGGAAGAAATAAATGGGAAATTTCGGTAATGGCAATACCGAAATTGGAAAAAAAAAAAAAAAAAAAGATAATTTCGGTACTGCCAATACCGAAATTGGAGAAGAAAAAAAAAAAAGATAATTTCGGTACTGCCCATACCGAAATTAGAGAAGAAAAAAAAAAAAAAAAAAAAAAAGAAGAAGACAATTTCGGTACTGCCCAGAAAAAAAAAAAAAAAAAAAAAAAAAAAGCAATTTCGGTACTGGAAAAAAAAAAAAAAAAAAAGAAGAAAGGTAATTTCGGTACTGGCAGTACCGAAATTGCCTTTTTTTTTTTTTTTTCAATTTCGGTATGGGGAGTACCGAAATTGCCTTTCTTTTTTTTTTTCTGCTTTCGGTATGGGCAGTACCGAAAATGTCTTCTTTTTTTTTTTTTTTTTTTCCAATTTCGGTATTGGCAGTACCAAAATTGATTTTTTTTTTCTTCTTTCCCAATTTCGGTATTGGCAGTACCGAAATTGCCTCTTTTTTTTTTTTTTTTTTCTTTTCTTCCCCAATTTCGGTATGGACAGTACCGAAATTATCTTTTTTTTTTTTTTTCCTTCTCCAATTTCGGTATTGGCAGTACCGAAATTATTTATTTATTTTTTCTTTTCCCCCATTTCAATATTGGCAGTACCGAAATTGTCTTTTTTTTTTTTCTTCCCCAATTTCGGTATTGCCATTACCGAAATTCCCTAATTTTTTTTCTTACTTCCCTCCTCACTTCGCTCACTTGCGCACACACTGGCGCACGGGCAGGGGTTGGGCAGCAGAATTTCGGTAACAGCGTTACCGAAATTCCAGATTTTCTCTCTCCCCTTTTCCCTCTTTCTCTCTCCTACTTTTTCTTAGAATTTCGGTAACACTGTTGCCGAAATTCACTTTCTCTCCTCACCACCTTAAATAACTTTCAACAGTACCTATAATCATAAAAAACTTGATTTTTTGTAATATTTAGACAAAAGACTCCGTAAATTTCAGTGCTCCTTTTGGGAAAAACTACAGGAAACTTCCACTGCTCTTTTTTATTACTACTAGTTTTGTTGCACGTGCAAAACACCATCTAACTCTAAATAAATACTTGCAAAACACCATCTAACCTGATATAAATATTTTATGATATGATTAGAATAGTTAAAAGTAAGTCATTATTGAAATAGTAATTAAGTATTTTTTTTTTTTTTATAAGTTAGAGGTGCCCTTTCTTATAGTGTTCATTGGCTTAAACAGTTAAACTATTATATTTCGAAAGAATAAAATGCCCACAAAAAGAAAAAGAAAAAGAAAAAGAAAAAACCAGGTTAGAAATTACATTAGGCAGCACAAACAAGTCTACCTCTTGCTAATAGAGAATGCAAGGTAGCATTCATCAATTCATGCCAATTTTTGAAGCAAATAATCCATAGCTTTGGGTTCGCTATCCCGATCATGATTTTCCTACCCAACTATCTTACCTGCTTGTTTACTATGATCGCCATCATTCATCACAATATTTTGATGCCTATTGCTAAAATTCGATGAAGAATTCTCACAATCAATCATAAAATACACAATCATTAAATATTTTGTAAAATTCAAAGGTACTTACTCGATTCCTGAGAACTTGAAATTACTCTAATTTGATTGAAACTACTCCAATTTGATTGCATCCAAGTAGGGGCTGCCTCTACTAATATATATATATATATATTTTTAATTTCTATCCCTCTCACCGCCTGTTGTGAATCTTGTGATTGTGTTTATCGAAAGAATGAAGATAAAGTCAAAAAGTTGCTGGTGTATAGATGATAATAAAGGCAAGAAGACTCCAGACTTGAAGAAGAAAAGACCAAAAGGGCTCCAATTTTTGTTCAGCTCACAACAGAACTTTAGAGCAACAAAGTAATTCAAGTCTGAGCCTGTACATGTTTGGCAGCCCCATAAAGTTGACTGCACAAAGACTAAAAAGGACCCCATGTTTATTTAGCTCACAAATTATGTTGGGGGTAATTAAGTAATTTCAATGGAATGTTGATGGTTTTAGAGTTTCAAAGAATCTGCGCTTCAATCTTCTTTTGGCTGAGTTTGCCGTTTTAACAGTTGAGATGTCGTTTTGTCAAACAAGCAGGTGAACTCTCCCTAAAAAGAAGGTTGAACCGGTCGGACCGGTCAATCCGGTCCGATTTTTAAAACAGTAGAGCAGCGAAACTTTTTTTTTTTTTTTAACGGCTCCTATAAACTTCTTTTTATATTTTCTTCTTAAAAAAATCTTCTTAAAAAAAAAAAAATGTTCTTTTCATATTGCTTTTTTACCGGGGGTGTAAAGCTTTTTCTTTATAGTAAAAACAACTAAAAAATTATTTTATTCAAGCACTACAATGTGGAAGACAGGCTGTAACTTCCCATTGACAAGAGATATTTTCCTAATAGATTCTTACTATTCATGTTTATCAATAATTTTACAAGCCATATGGATGTACAAATAATATCGGTACATTTTAAATAGTTTAGGAAAAAAAAAAAAAGAATTCATAAGAAAGGGCTGAAGTAATTCAAGTATTCAACATGATAGTTTAGTAACAAAAATTTTGGTAATGTCTGAAGATGGTATCACATTATTCAGATAACAAATTTTGGTAAATACAACCCCAACATTCCAAAAGATATGAGACAGTAACAATCATGTTGAGTGATGATTCTATTTCTAAAGTTTAAATGTTCAGACTTCAGAGTAGGACTTTGGACTCATTCAATCACATCAAGATCGAGTTGAATGTTCATGGGCCCAATCACATTTTAGGTCCACATTTTTGTTTTTATTTTCATTTTTGGCAGTTCAACAACAGTGCCGAGTCAGAGAGAGAAATGGGCTTAGGTCACTACCCAGAGTAAAAATATGGGTAAGAGAAGGAGGTTGTTAAATCCTGTTTGGGCCTAGCTATCAGAATTAGAACACAAGTCGATTGGGCTCAATTTGTATTATTTTAAATCTCCTCCAAAAACTTACCGCAAGAAAATGCAAATTCACATGGCTTGTTTCCAACTAAGCCGTTTTTTTTTTTGGATTTGTTTACAAGAGAATACAAATCCTCTGTTTTAGTTTTTATGTTCTACTAATCATGGTAGCCATGTGTTTGCTTTGTTTATTTATTTTAAACTTCGGTTATTTTATAAGAAAAATATAATGTATACTTGACAAGTTGTGATTAGTAAAGAATAAAGTGGAACATAAAAAAATGAGACAAAAAATTTGCATTCCTACTGACAAAAGGCATCATAATGGTTTAATTTTATGTGGAATGAAAATGAGGTCTGAAGACAAGAGTCGATTTAGAAGGATTATTACAGGCTCTTTAGCTTTATATTGAGAGATAATTGATAAGACATTTTTTAGTACTTGTTAGGCTGGGTTTGGATAGCAACGCATTTGCATTTTTTGGCTGGGTCCTGTGCATTGTTCACGGTACCCGCAAGTACGGATTTAAGCAAATTTTTCTTTAAAACTAGGTCCTATGGCACTATTCACATATTTAAAAATTATTTTGTTACAGTATTTTCAGTTTTTTGTTTTCAGCAATAAGCGATATTCAAACAGATCCTTAGTTTTCCAAGTGAGAGAAGAACTTTCTAGGGTGAGTGTAGTGCTACCCCATGGTGAATTCATGGTTCTTGACTTGAGTGTTAATCTAAGAGTGAAAGGGTGTAAAGCACTCCAAATTCTTATATTTTCTATTTTATTTATTTTTGTACGATTTGCAGACTCTTCAAGAAAAGTTTGTTAGGAAGAATTGAACAAGCAATTGTTGGCAATTAAGTACTATAACATTGGTGGGGCTTGTAGTACCGGATGTTCCAAATCGCCCAAGTCTTCGAACTTTGAACTTCAAACTTTGAAGAGATAAAGAGAGAGGTTCTTTTCTTTATAAGCAATCCATCTATTGTTCTAAAGCATATTTTCTTTTCATTTACTGAAGAAAGCTAAAGGGTAAGGCCTATCGGGTAGTTTTCATTTATGTACCAGTGAAAAACAAGAAGCTTCAGCCTTTTGGACTTGGTAAAATACTTTCTTGACCTCTTTTTCTGGGTTGCTTATAAATTATACCTTTCTTCTTTGCAAAAACATTTTTAGAGTTAATGTAAACTTTACAGGTTTTGATAAAACTGAAGTTGATAATAATTATAGGACAAGGTTTGGCTACAAATTTGATTGTAACTTAAGACTACAACTTTCTTTGAATGAATTAACATTGTTACATATATATTTTGAAAATTTAATTGCTGGATTGCATGTGTTTTACGCTCTTAACACATAAGTTAAATTCTATGCCAATTGGATATTTTTTATTATATGATCAATAAACTAATTTTTAATGCCTAATTTTATTTTATAAAAGCTTGTAATTTAAACAATTGATTAATGACATAACTATTGATTTTTGATTTTATTAGAAAATTTGCAAGCATGGAGGAGATAAGTAAAAAATGTAATTCAATGGTGTATTTGTCAAAATTTACATCTAATATAAGGCTACAACTAAGATTGTAGCCAAACTTTGTCCATAATTATATACTTGAAGTTCCTTATTTCATTTAAGCATAAAAAATTTGAATTCATTTTGACACAAAATCTTACTAAAAATTGATGTTTTTTCTTCTTTTTTTTTTAATTATTTTTAGCTATCAGTAGCATTACATTTTATTTTAAAAGTGGGTTTCCTTTTTTTTTTTTTTTTCAAGATTTGAACATGATATGTTTAAATTTCAAGTGCCTAGCAAAAATACATTGACAATAAGATGATTGCACCACATCACAAGAGGCTAGAAAGGCATTTATATAGTAAGGCTAATTCTTGTTCTAGTTAGATGGGGTTACTTAAATTCTTAAGGAATTAGAATATTTAAAGGAGATGTCGTAGCATTTTAATATTAAATAGTTAAAATGAATAAAATTGACAATTTTTTTTGAGAGATAATTAAAATATGCTGCTAATATCGCAATTCAAACTATTTTTTGCCTAGATTTCCAAGTACTTTGTGTATGAGGAAGTGCTAATTTAGTTACAAGACCTTTGACTAAAATTGACAACTTAAATTTAAAGATGTGGGGGTGAGAGTTAATAAGAAAGATAAAAAGTTAAATAAATGTGTAATCTTATATTGAAAAATGAGAGAGACTTTATTATTTTTAAGTGTACAGACAGAATAATGAGCTGAAATGTATTGGAGTCCATATATTAGGTTAGATACGTGCACATGGACAAAGTGAAGGGAGAAGGTGTCTAAATAGTGTTGTGTAATTTCTTCCAAATAAATATTATTCATAATTTTTATTATTCAATTTATCTTGTATTATTTTCATTTTTCTTGTGATTGCCCCGACTGAAGATCATATTGGTGTTTAGGGATAAGTCTCTGATGTAGTAAGTATCTTGCATAATTATCTTGAGAAGCTGGAGATATTTAGATGTCAAGACGGCGGGCACGTAATTAAATGTTTTTTTTTTTGTCCATTATTGATTATTTTCAGACTTAAAATTTAGTTATTTTATTTGGGTAACTTGGTCTTTTATGATGTTGTAGGAAATTTAAGTATATTTTTGTAATTTTTTATTTTTAGAGAAGATGGTAAAATATCCTAAAGGGCTCTTAAAAATATGTATTTTTTTAGACTTGTTTTCAGTAGATTGAAATAAAATATTTTTTCTGAGAATGTCTCAAATTTCTAATGGGTTCTAGATTTATCTTTCCTTGATTCGTCTAAGGCTTCGTTAAGTTAGAACTTAGAACCATATTTAGCTTATTGCTTTTCGTTCTGCTTGAAACTCTTTAGCTTTATCCTGAAAGATAGGCATTCTTTATTCGTTTTCCAGATGAGAGGAAGACCTTTTTAGGATGAGTGTAGTAGCAGCACTCCAAACCTTTTTACACTTTACGTTGTTTTATATATATATATATATATATATATATATATATATAATAATAATAATAATAATAATAATAATAATAATAATAATAAAGTTTGTTTGGAATGATATGAACAAGCAAAGCTGGGTGGGGCTTATAGTGGATGCTATGATCTCCAACCTCTCGCACAAGTCTTTCAACTTTGAAGATCAGAAAAAGAAACAGGTTCTTTTCTTCATAAACAATCCATCTATTAATTTGTTTGGGGCCGAATCGTACAGCAGCTCGAGTTTCATTTCATTTACTAAAAGTGCTCAAAGGTCTGTGTACGTGGCAATTTATTGCATTCATTTTTACTTCGGTTGCTAAATTAATTCCTAACAGTTCATCAAAAAAAATAAAAATAAAGAAAAGAACAAATTTCAATCAAGTTTTCACTTTAGACATTTTAGTCCCATATTTTGTCAGAAAAAGTCATCAATAAATTCCTTTTATCAAAGTTTCTTAAGTAGAACCGTTAAACACCTAAAACATACTATTTAAGCCAGGAACGGAAACAGGATTTGAACCTAAGGAGGCCAAAGTATGAACCAAAAAAATTTCATTTGACATGGTTTATTTAAAAAAAAAAATCATGGTTGACAAAAAATTGCACTTTATTACCTAAATATTTAAGTCAAGAAGGATATAATATGAACAAAAAATGTTGAAAATTACAACATGATATTCTAACCTTTTTCGAAGGAGAAAAAAAAAAAAAAAAAAAAGAGGAGGACTTCAGATCTCCAGATTTTGGGTAATTAGAATTAATATGTTGATATTATCATGTTGACCAACTCATCAATATGATAATTCCATACTTTTAGATGCAACTGAAAATCACACTAATGAAAATTTTCAAAACTTTGTTTGAAGATTTTAAAAAATTGAAATATCAATATTAAGAGTTGACAATACCACGTCATCAATATTGGCTTCTAAAACATTTTTGGCATTTTATCTTTTGAAAAAAAGATAAATATTGTAATTCACTTTCCTATAGTTTATAAATCAATTAAAAAAGTCATATAAATTGTCCCCGTAAGAGAATTTTTTTCTATAAGATTTTTTTGTTATGAATTATTGAATTGGGGATTTTTTTTTTCATCCTATATACTATTTAATTTTTTCAAAAAAATGCCCCCCATCCTAGCCCCTTAGTGGGTCTGTCCCTGATTTAAGCCCAATATTTCACTTAAAAATATCACAATGAAAATTTGATAAAAATGAAAATTTAAGTATCAAAATGAAAATTTAATAAAATGCTAAAATATGTTTTTAATAAATTTATCCTGTTTCTCAAAAAAAGAAAAAAAAAAAAAAAGAAGCCAGATCATTGCATTATAATTGTAAATGTTTTTGATACTAATTGTTGTAGTCAATAAATTTTTTTTTTTTTTTGATACTATGATGTCAATCCAATTTCTCTTTTTACGTAAGACATCTAGCATAGTAAGGCTAAATTTTGTTTTAGTTAGATGGAGCCTCCTTAATTAAATTCATAAGAAATTAGAATATTTGAAGGAGATCTTATCGGTGATTTTGGATAAGTCTTCGATGTAGAATAGTGTAGAAGGAAACACAAATTAAAAAAGGGCAAAGTTTGGCTACAAATTTTGTTATAGTTTAAGACTATAATTTCACTTAATATCTTTTTATTGGAAGTGAATTTTGACAAATTTATCATTAGATTACAATTTTTTTTTCTTATATCCTTCATCCTTTCAAAAATTTCAAAAGATCGGAGATCAATAGTTATATTATCAATTAATTGTTTAAATTGTAAATTTTTGCAATCTAAGAATCTAAAGACTAAAATTATGTTTAAAAAATAAATTTATGGTTCATATAATAAATAACATATGATTGACACAAAATTTGATGTATGTTTAAAACGTAAAAAATATGTAATCTAATGGTTAGCGGTTAAGCTACAACCAAGTCTGCAGCCAAACATTATGCATTAAAGAATGCCTACTACACTTTAGTGCCCATTTGAAATGCAATTATAAGCTAGTTTATTGTTTTTTTTTTCCTACTATTTATGGGCTTCATGTGATGTGAGTCACCTACTTATTTTATTTAACTCTTACTATTTATTTACAATATTTTCAATAAAACAATTTGAGCAAAAATTTAGATAAGTTGTTCCCAAACGAATATTTAGATATCAAGATGAAGGGGTGCATAATTAAATAATTTGTCTGTCATCAATTATATTCCAACTTAATTTAATTATTTTATTTTAATTATTTGATCTTTTATGATGATGTAGGAAATTTAAGTATATTTTTGTAAATTTTTATTTGAAAGAGAATATGGTAAAAAATCCTAAAGGACTCTTTAAAATATGTTTTTTTCTAGACTGGTAAAATAATCAATCCTATTACCCAACTAAGAACAAAACTCATACAAAGTCTTCCTCTATATATATATATATATATATATATATATATATATGTGGTTGCATTTGGATGAATCCTATTTGGCCCCTCAAACTTTCGAATTTTGTATAAACCTATATAAAAGAACTTATTCAATTTGATCCCCTTATTATAGACGTGTATTTCGACGCAAAAATGAAGGCGATCCCCAAAGAGTTGGCAAGCTAGCTAATTTGTGTAGGGTATTTGTGTTAGAGCCTGCAAGGATCATTGAAACTCACAACTAGTATCGTTGTAGACAAAGAAAAAAAAAAAGGCAAGAATTAAATAATAATATCCTTTGAAGACAAAAGAAAAAGAAAAAGAAAAAGCAAGAAATAGGAGAGATAAAGAGAGAGAATGGGACCTACATGTAAAAAACAGGAGCAAATTTGTTGCTTATATATATGATTCATTTATGGGATAGTTTGGATTAAAAACACATCAAATTTAGATTTCTTCTACCAAAGTGGCCAAATTAAAGGTGTTTGGTGCCTTCAATTCCTTTCATTTCCAGTGGCATAACAAAGTTATAATGTTTTAGAAGGTACTATACTCTCTCTCTGTCTGAAGGGTTATTCCATTCTCTATTATTTGTAATGATTTAATATGTGCTTCGCCAGTTTTTGTAAGAGTTCAAATTAATTAAGTTGTGATAACATTTCATAACCATGAATCTTGAGCATCATTAACATTTTCTAGGTCTTTTGATAAGGAGAACTTGTGTCCAACTCTCTCTTATTAATTTCAACACTTGCTTGATGTAAGCCAAAAAAGATAATGTCTATGCTATGCTATATTTTAATTCTTTTATTTTCAGAAAATAACAGTTTCATCCATATCAATCACACTACTCCTATTTTTCACTTTCTCTTTCAATTATATATATATATATATATATATATTAAAATAACGAAATCTAAAATAGTGAGGTCTCTAAAATTTACATGGTACAATATTAAAAGATCAACCAAAATTTAAACATCTTCAGTTTTGTATATATTATTATAGATAATAAGTTTTTGTTAAGCATAAGAATGTTACATGAGTCAAGTAGTGGGTGGGGTTGGAGGATTTTTTGGACCCAACTCGAGCGTGTTAGGTTAAGAAATTCCCAACCCAACCCATCACATGTGTAGAGATCAACTTTACTAACCCACATGGGTTGGGTTATATGGGTGAACTGGTGGATTGTGATTACATGTTTCACTCCTTATAAAAAAAATTAGATTTTCATTAATTATTTAATATTTTTCTTAATAATAAATCATTATAATTCACATAATATACCTAATTTATATTGCAAATGTTCAAATTCATCAAAAATAAAGAATTACATTAAATAGTTTAATTAAATTCATAAAAAATAATTCTTAAACAACCAAAATAAATCAAAACAAGATAATAAAATAAACTCATATATGTGATGGGTAGGGATGGTCAGATGGGCTAAAAAATTTATCAACCTGAATTCTTCCCAACCCAAGACTCAAAATAAAATTTCAACCAAACCTAATCCACGAAAACCAACTCGAGAGGTCAAGTTATTTTATTAGGCTAGTGTTTGATGCATAACCTAGTTATATATATAAAATAAACTAGAACTCACCTAGCATGTAGTTTTTTAGCCAAAAAAGTGGCCTGTAGTTAATTTCATTAAACAACAAAACAGCTACCATTGGTTATTTGAACCCTTTTTTTTATTTTTCCTTACAGCCAATTATGTTGTATCACATGGATTTTTATTTTTTTATTTTCTTTTGAGATAGTTAGATGCTATCTTTTGGGAATTATCTTGGAAATTGATCATTTCAACTCTTTTTTGCCCTCCAATGCTTCCAATGGCCCTAACTCCTAGGTCTTGGCTAAGACAATAAAATGACAACGATATTTAGTTTTGGTTCTTTTTAAACTAAATGCCGCTAGCAACTCCATAACTAATTTAAGGGTCTACTTCACACTTTCATGCATAGATATATTATTATGAGTTTTTGTTGATGTTATTATCAACATCATCAATGGTTTTTCATAAATTGGTAATTTACTTGAGTAAGGAAAAAAAAGTTAGGGGAAGACAAAAACCTATTTCTGTGCGTTGGGTAAATTAGAGTATATTTTGAATTATTGGTTAGATGGTGACGTAGGTTACCTGTTTTTTAACAAATAGAGCATTTGCATCAATCAATGGAAAATAGAAATATGTATCAATTTTACACATTTAACCATCAAAATCACTTAGAAAGTCGAGCTAAAAATGTGTACATTTGCAAAGTTGCCATAGTAATTGTATAAATTTAGATTGAACTATTCATTTTGCATATAATTTTTTTATTCTTTCTTTATGTAGACCAAAGATGAAAGAATAGAGTGAATGATGGTTATTGTATGTGAAGAAAGAAAAAAAATTTAAAAAATCAAGAAAAATTGATATTTTAATGTAATGTAGTGTAAAAGAGATAATCTAATATGTGGTATTATGAAAAGTGAGCATGTAAAATAGTAAAAGTAGATTCTTATGCTAAAATAGAAGAAATGTTTTGCATAAGTTTATGTGAATGTTTAGCTAAAGGAGGTTAGTGAACATTTATATTAGTCTGTGTATAATAGAAAAATGTGTAGAATTTACATAATTTTGCCTAAAAATGTCTCATATCAGTCTTTATATAATTGTATAAATTTACAAGTTTGCGACAATAAATTTACATTGACACTATTTATTTTGTATTTAGTTGTTTAATTTTTTATGTATCTTAATAATGGAGGAAGAGAGTGGATGATGGTTATTATATGTGAAGAAAGAAAAAAAATTAAAAAAAACCTAAGAAAATCAATATTTTAATAAAATATAGTAAACAATAGATAATCTATTGTGTTGTGTTTTGAAAAGTTAGTATGTAAAATAGAATAAACTTGTTTTTTTATGCTAAAATAGGCAGGAATTTTTGTACAAACTAATGCAAATGCAATATCAATATATTAAATATAATAAAGGAGGAAACTAATTGATTTTGAAACTAAAAGATTCGAAATGTAAGCTCCAATAAACTTCAAGGAGATTTTTGTAGTTTTATCTATAAAAAAACGCAAACACACACAAACTGTACATGTTACATTATACAATTAGAAATGCTTGGTAAGTAGACCACAATTTGTGGTAATTCATGTTTAACGCTCATGAGGAGCATTGTTAAGATTACTTTTACTTTAAATTTTTATTCAAGAAGAAGTTCTTACTTCCTAGCATGAAATTCAAAGGGAAACTAAGCTCGATCCCTAAAGCTAGTAAATAATGGGAACTATCTATTTAATATTTATAATCCTAGTGAATGTTGTTTTGTCATCAGGAAAATTATAGAGTGAAGTTTATAGATGGAAGAAATGAAGTCAGCAAAGACAGAAATTCGAAAGGGGGCAAGTTCATCAATTGAAATTCAACATCAATGTACACATGTGGTAAATGAAATTCAAGAAATTTTAAAACATTTGGAACCCCCCTTATCACTTGAGAGTTGCATCTACAGGGTTCCTGATTATCTTCGCAAATTAAAGGAAGAACACTACACTCCTCAGGTTATTTCAATAGGGCCCTTTCACCATGATGCCAATGACAAATTGCATACCATGGAACAACGCAAATTGAGATACCTCAAGTATTTCATTGAAAGTGTTGAGAATTTTGATATAAGCTTGGAGGATTTAGTGAGGATTATAAAAGAGATTGAAGAAAGCATTCGATGTTGTTATGCTGAGACCATCCACCTTGACAGTGATCATTTTGTAAAGATTATTACAATGGATGCCATCTTCATTCTTGAGTTGTTCTGGAGAGACTTCTTCAATGATTGGACGAGTGAAGACAATGGTGCACGTCTAGAAACATGGTTGATAAGTGCTATAAGGTTTGACTTGATTTTACTTGAAAATCAACTTCCATTCTTTATTTTGGAGAAGCTATTCGACTATGCCTTTGCCTCTCACCCACGCTACTCCAGGTCCTTAATTCAAGTCATGACATTTTACTACTTTGATTATTACAACACTCAATGCATGAGTTATAGTCCCCATTTGAAAATGAAACACTTTCTCGATTTGCTTAGAACCTTTTGGCTACCTCCATCCGAAAAGATACCAAAAAGAGGCAATGACGTAGTTAAACATTTGCATTCTGCAACCGAATTGCATGAGGCGGGATTGGCGTTTAAGAAAGATCCAAGCAGTTGCTTATTAGATATAAAATTCACAAAGGGAGCCTTGAGAATGCCACCTTTAACATTAGACAATTCAAGCGAAACTATTATCCAAAACCTTTTGGCTTTGGAGCAATGTCATTATTCAGATAAAGCATACATTACAGATTATTTTATCCTATTAGGTTTCCTTATTAAGACTAACAAAGATGTGAATCTACTTGTTCGAAAGGGGGTCGTGCTTAATTTGCTAGGCAACAGCGATGAAACTAGACATTTGGTGAATAGTCTTGTTGAAAATGTGATATATGTCGACATGAACTCCGATTATTATCATGTCTGCAAAGAGTTGAAGGCGTTCTATCGGAAATCGATTTTCCCTTGGCATAGTTGGCTGGAAACTTTGCAACATGATTATTTTAGCTCTCCTTGCAAAGTTGCTTGGACAATTACTGTTATTACCTTTTTGGTTCTCACTTTTTTACAAACTATATATACAATGTTCCCAAAAAAATAGGTTCAAAATTAACACCTTATGTATCAACAATATTATTTGGATTGCTCATTGTTTCATTGTATTGTTTTTTTTTTTGGAGAAATTTTTTCGTCCTCTTGTTGATTTGTTATTATGATTAATGAAGTTGAGCTTGCCATTATAAAATACTTGTTTTTATTATACTCTCTCTTTTCAATAACTTTTTAATTAACGTCATTCATATTACAAGATAAGCTTGAACTTCTTCTTTCTCAAAAAAAGAAAAAAAAAAGCTTGAACTTCTTTTTGGCTGCCATTGGGATTCAATTTCTCAATAAAACTTTTTATTTTAAAACGTTTGATCCAAGTAGGCTATAATAAAAGTGGTAGGGCAAGACTTAAGTATAGTATTTAGGCGTTATTCCCTAGGTTCCTCTCTTAAGATTTCACCATATGAATTTTTTTTTTATGGGATAAAAGTGTATTTTTTGGTTTCCCTCTTAAGATTTCACTATATGGATTTTATTTATTTATGGGATGGAAGTGTATCTTTAAGTTAAGTAGCCGCGATCTTAAGAGGGAAACTTAAAAAATAACACCTAAGGTATTCTACCTAAGTTTTGTCTAAAGTGAAAAATTCTTAGGTAGTCTAAACTGACCTTGTAGTCCAAACCAATAAAAATGAGACAACTAAGATAAATTGGTGACATCACTTAATAGGAAACCAAGTTAGCAACCAGAGTTAAATAAGTTAATGACGTTTACTGTGTTGCTATTCCATTGAGTTGGATTTCAAATCTCAACCCTTAAGTTAATCCAATGATGGAGACACATCATTAATCCGCCTCTTCTTTTCTCACTTATTTCAAAACTCTCTCTCTCTCTCTCTCTCAAGATTCCCTCAACCCCAATTGCTGATGCCACCACCTAGTAAGTTTTCTCCAGGGGCAGCCCAAGGGATTTTGGAGAGGATAAAAGAACCTTTGCATGACATCAGAGTTGTAGGTTCATCTTATAAATGGAGATGGGGATTTAAAAACCTTGGTTTTCCAAATAAAGGAAAGTAGTCAATGCTTAACACTTGGTATATATTCCTATCCACACAAAAAAAAAAAAAAAAAAAAAAAAAAAAAAAAACCTCTTGGCATGTATTGACATTGCTATTTATGTTACATGACTTTTAATAGAGATTGTATCATGTATATCACACCAATTTCCAAAGGGCCTAAAAGAAAAAAAAAAAAATCAAAGGATTTATTTTATTTAATTGATTGAATTGTTAAGGATCAAAATGAAAATTTAATAAAAATGTTAAAGGGTTTGGCTTACCTCTAGTACTTTTTTAACTGAATATATATATTTTTGTTTTAAATATGCAATGGCAAGTGATAGTGGGTTTTAATTTTCACATTTTATTTAGTTAGTAGATGATATGGTAGTTTCTCATTAAAGCAAAAGGAAACTCTAGTTAAAAAAGTATTAGAGGTAAATGTTTTTGATACTAATTGTTGTAGTTAATAATTTTTTTTTTTTGCTGCTTTGCTGAATTTATGTGACAAATTCAACTAATGCTCTCTTTTGTTTCTCTTGGAAGGTTATGTTAAGACGTGGAATCAATATAAGCTGCTTGTGGTACAGTCATAAGATATCTGATTTTTCAGTTATATGCAGTGTTTTTTTTTGGTGGGTGAAATCATAGAAATTTCACTAATAAAATGGGACAATCTAGCACACAGAAAGTGTAGTAGACAATCTCCTAAAGATTACAAATTAGTAATCATTCAATGAGAAAAAACAGAGAGAAAAGAAAATGAAAGACGTCACTATGAAAAGTACGCATCTAATCCACAGCCCTCTAAAAAAAAAGAGCATTTGAATTTTGAAAGACAAAACCATATGCTCCAACCCCTCAAAAGCTTTGCTGTGATGTCATTGTGGAACCATCCAAATGTGAACGTCATGATGTCAATCCAATTTCTCTTTTGCGTAAGACATATAACATAGTAAGGCTAAATCTTGTTCTAGTTAGATGGAGGCTCCTTAATTAAATTCATAAGGAATTAGAATATTTGAAGGAGATCTTATCGGTGTTTATGGATAAGTCTTTGATGTAGAATAGTGTAGAAGGAAACACAAATTAAAAAAGTGTAAAATTTGGCTACTAATTTTGTTATAATTTAAGGCTATAACTTCACTCAATATATTTTTATTGGATGTGAATTTTGGCAAATCTATCATTAATTAGATTACATTTTTTTTCTTATGTCTTCTATACTTTCAAAATTATTAGAAGATCAAAGATCAATAACTATATTATCAATTAATTGTTTAAATTGTAAGTTTTTGCGGTCTAAGACTCTTAAGACTAAAATTATGTTTAAAAAATAAATTTATAATTCATATAGTAAATAACATATGATTAATACAAAATTTGACATGTGTTTAAAGCGTAAAAAACATGCAATCTAACGGTTAGCAGTTAAATTTTTCAAAATATGTAACAAAGTCATTTTAAAAAAATAAGTTGTAGCATTGAGCTACAACCAAGTTTGTAGCCAAACATTATTTATTAAAGGATGCCTACTACACTTTAATGCCCATTTGAGATGCACTTATAAGCTAGTTTATTATTTATTTATTTTTATTATTTGTGGATCTCATGTGATGTGAGTCACCTATTTATTTTATTTAACTCTTACTTTTTATTTATAGTATTTTCAACAAAAAAACTTGAGCAAAAAGTTAGATATGCTGATTCCAAACGAATATTTAGCTATTTAGAAATCAAGACAAAGGGGTGCATAATTAAATAATTTGCCTGTCATTGATTATATTCAAACTTAAATTTAATTATTTTATTTGGGTAATTTGATCTTTTATGATGATGTAGGAATTCTAAGTATATTTTTGTAAATTTTTATTTGATAGAGAAGATGGTAAAAAATCCTAAAGGACTCTTAAAATATGTATTTTTCTAGACTGGTAAAATAATCAATCTTATTACCAAACCAAGAACAAAACTCAAGGCTGCCATTTTTAATCCTAAAAAATCCACCATGCAAAACCCTAAACCCTTTTAGAGAGATGGATGATAGAAGATTTCTTAATCCATTATAAATCCGAAAGGGTGAAGCAAGAAGGAACCAACTTCCAACTCCCAACAAGTAGTTATATCAAATGCACATTCTATATTTATTGCTCTAGTTTGAAGTAGATACAACAGCTCAGAAGTGTGTTTGTGTGTGTGTGAGTATGAGTGTGGTAGTAGAAGTAGTGTAATTTCTCTCTACTTCACAATCTCTCTCATTCCTCTTATCTTTTTGAAAAGCATTATTGTGAAAGTTGTTGTGTGATTGTGTGAGATGATTAAATGATATGCAAAAACATGATAGAGAAAGCACACACACAAAATTTTACGTAGTTTGGCCTAACAACTTATGTCTACAATGAGAAAGCTCTTAACAGCTACAGATTATATTATATTAAGCACTTAT
Organism: Castanopsis chinensis; assembly: GCA_032878915.1. Taxonomy (NCBI): domain Eukaryota; kingdom Viridiplantae; phylum Streptophyta; class Magnoliopsida; order Fagales; family Fagaceae; genus Castanopsis; species Castanopsis chinensis. The sequence continues at coordinate 29,830,410 of JAVQMG010000121.1, read as the reverse complement.
ATTACAATGAACTCAATATAAGGTTTATATACTAGAGAACATATGTTTAACCATAGGCTAAGGTTAATATACTTGTTTTACAAGTACATTGGCCTAAGATTGGTTTTAGTCACTCGGGCCATAATATATCTAACATCCCCCTCAAGCTAAAGGTGAAACCGTGAAAGTTTGAATTTTGAAAGGTCTTGAATGTATAGCCTAATGTGGCACTTAAGCTGCTCAATTGACATGACATGATTTTGTGTCACAAACATGACACTATATCTGGTTGGCATGGCAAAACTGTTGAGGTAGATAGGGTTTTGTGTCAATTTTCTGCATAGAATTACACCACTGACAAGACAAGCTATATTTTTGGCACTTCTTTTTTTGGAGAAACTATGTATGTATTTTGGCACCTAGTAACATAGTAAAGAGCAATTTAAAAAAAAAAATTAAAACAAAATAAAACTTTGGAATGATGGCCTGCACTTGGGCTTCGTTCGTTTGGAGTGAAAATAAGAGGGATGGAAAACAAAAGGAGGAAAATAAGGTAGAAAATAGCAATTTCTATTGTTCGTTTGGAGAGAAAAAATAGGAATGATGGAAAATCCGGAAGAAAAATTTTTCTCTCGGGCCCACAAATATTTTCCTCCCAAATTGGGAGGAAAACATTGGGGAGAAAACTCTTTTTTTTTTTTTTTTTTTTTTTTTTTGTCAACGTTCATGTTTGAACATTCTTCTTCTTTTTTTTTAACGTGACTTAATTTAATTTTTAATCTAATTTTTTCATTATAATAATAAAAATAATAATCTAAATTTATATACGATGTAATAAATTTTATATTATGTAATAAGTATAAATAAATCTATTTCTTACATATTATATAACAAAAGTATAATAGTCAATTTATATAAATTACATTTTTCATCTTTCTATTTTCCTCTCCAATAGAACAAAAGAGTTTTCCACCCTCCTACTTTTCTACCCCTCCAACCAAACACACAAGAGGGAAAATTAAAATATTTTTCATCCTCCCACAATTTTCCATCTTCCCACTTTTCCACTTCTCCAACCGAACAAATCCTTGGAGAATGACTTGGTTAAGCCTAAAGCCCAAGTCCTTGGTGAAGTGGTTTGCTTATTTAGACATGGGCTGCCCGCCCATTCCAAGTGTTTTGCTTGATGGGCTACATGTCCATAATTAACTCCATCTTCATGTGCACTTGGATTGTGCTCGTTGCAAATATTGCAAGTGAAGCAACATATGTATTTCTGTAGTCGCATCTGTAGCACGAAGCTAGGTAGGTCCATCTTGCTGTCGTTGAAGGTTTGCTTTTGCCGAGCGGTGATGATCTTAAACCCACAAACAATGCGATGAAGAGGTCGCCATGGTGATTCTCAAATCCACAAACATATATACCTATGGTTGCGTATCTGAGATAGTAGTCGTGACTAGGCTTGATCTCGTAGAGAAACAGATCCAATGACAAGATCGATGTTGCTGTCTGTGAGAAACTTCCACACAGAGAGTTGAACGGGGTTTGAGTGTGAAAGCTCGTGATATCATTTGTCAGACGGTGAGCTATGTCAATACACCTCAAAACTAATTGGTGATGAAGAAGACACACTTAAATATTTTATGGTATTCGACATCACACCACGTAGGTCTGTTTTTAGAGTGGTGGTAGGGAGTCAAATTGTGGTCCCCCCATAATCTCTCTATCACAATGACACTCTCATGACTTGAACCCACGACCTTGGCTTTAATACTAATTAAAAGCTCAGATTTGTGTTAAAAATACAAGAGTTTTTCAGACCTCAAATTAAAAGATTACGGTTCAGTTGATTTTACTTTAACTTAAACTAAGTGCGGAATAAGGTAAATGCGAGCGTACAAACAATAAAACTACTCTAAATCATATTCAGCAAATAACCATAGTAAAATGAAAGCTAAAAGAGTAGGGAAGAAAGATGCAAATACAAGATAATACGACAATGTGTTATCGAAGAGGAAACTGAAAAAACTCTGCAAAAAACCTGTCCGCTGCCTCCAAGCGATAAATCGATCTACTAAACAATAAGTTGGGATATATGAATAGCAAGAGACTCTCCAAGCCTAATTTACTCAATGCACCTAAGCCCTTCAAGCTCCTAATCCAACAAGGCTTCTCAAAACCGTGTCTTGCCTAGCTTTCCGGATCTTGCAATTCAACCTGATTGCATCCGCCAAAGTTTGGCTTCTTCCAATGCTTCTCAGCAGCACCAAAACCTCACTTGAAACTCAAAATGGGTGTGGGAAGTGTTTGGATTATCATCCTCTTAAGGATATAAATATAGAGAGGTAGGAGTATGAGGAAAATCACAAAAGATTATGTAGAGAATTGTAGGTATAACAATTTCTAACTCTTAAGTGTGTATGTTAGGGTTTTCTCTCTGAAAAGCACTTCTTCCAATATGTGGGTAATGTGGGTATATATAGTGTGGGTGAAGACATGGTGGAATAGATATGCCAAAATAGCAAAACAGAATATTTCACGGGTATTTTGCTAGAAGGCCTTACTTGCGAACCACTCACGAAAACCAGCTATCACCAGTTGTCTCGACTCTTCGCTTTCTAGTCATGTGCTCTACATGTGGCTCACTTCACGGGAAGTTTACTCGTAAAATTCCCATGAAATCCACTATTTCTTCAATGCAAGCTTGAGTTTTCACACTCTCTCTCACACACAACCCATACAATGAAATCTCACATACAATATAGGGTAAACATGATTGAACAAAATTACAATCAAATTTGGCACTAAATTAAAGCCAATACAAAATAGTTGTAAATAACAACTTTACAGAGCGAGTAGCAACTTTTTGATGATTGAAGGAAATGAGGTCTGATTCTTCTGAGTAGCAACTATTACAGGCTCTTCAACTCCACATTGAGAGATAACTGTTAACGCATTCTTTAGTATGTGGGAATAAAACTTTCCAGGGTGAGTGTAGTAGTACCCCAAAGCAAATTCAAAGGGTGTAAACCACTCCAAAATTTTTCTATTTTATTTTACTTTTGGCACTTATTATCTTGGTGCATGCGGCTTGCATTACTAGATGCTCCAACTCACACAAGTCTTTGAACTTTGAAGAGATAAATAAAGAGGTTCTTTTCTTTATAACCAATTCATCAATTGTTTGGGTCGTACTCTAAAGCATATTTTCATTTCATTTACTGAAGGAAGCTAAAGCTTTGAGGTCTGTCGGACAGTTTTCATTTATGTACTAGTGAAAAACAAGAAGCTTCATCCTTTTGGACTTGGTGCAATACCTTCTAGATCTCTTTTTTGGTTGCTAATAATTTATAAACCTCTTTCTTGCAAAAACATTTTCGATACTCCTCCGTGATTCATGTTTGTTTAGATTGAGGGAGAGGAAGAGGAGTAGAGTAAAATATGTATATATATGTATGGGTGTGTATGGGTTTGCATTTGGATGAATCGTATTTGGCCTCTCAAACTTCCATATTTTGTATAAACCTATATAAAAGAACTTATTCAATTTGATCCCCTTATTATAGACGTGTATTTCTACGCAAAAATGAAGGAGATCCCCAAAGAGTTGGCAATCTAGCTAATTTGTGTAGGGTATTTGTGTTAGAGTCTGCAAGGATCATTGAAACTCACGACTAGAATCGTTGTAGACAAAGAAAAGAAAAAGGCAAGAATTAAATACTAATACCCTTTGAAGACAAAAGAAAAAGAAAAAGCAAGAAATAGGAGAGATAAAGAGAGAGAATGGGACCTACATGTAAAAAACAGGGAGCAAATTTGTTGCTTATATATATAATTCATTTATGGGATGGTTTGGATTAAAGGCACATCAAATTTAGATTTCTTCTACCAAAGTGGGCAATTTAAAGGTGTTTGGTGCCTTCCTTTCATTTTCAGTGGCATAGCAAAGTTATATTGTTTTAGAAGGTACAATACTCTCTCTCTGTCTGAAGGGTTATTCCATTCTCTATTATCTGTAATGATTTAATATGTGCTTCGCCAGTTTTTGTTAGAGTTCAAATTAATTAAGTTGTGATAATATTTCATAACCAAGAATCTTGAGCATCACTAACATTTTCTAGGTCTATTGTCTATTGATAAGGAGAACTTGAGTCCAAGTCTCTCTTATTAATTTCAACGCTCACTTGATGTAAGAGCATCCACAAAGATAATGTCTATGCTATGCTATATTTTAATTATTTTATTTTTAGAAAATAACAGTTTCATCCATATCAAAATAATCACACTACTCCTATTTTTCACTTTCTCTTTCAATTATATATATATATATATTAAAATAATGACATCTAAAATAGTGAGGTCTCTAAAATTTATATGGTACAATATTAAAAGATCAACCAAAATTTAAACGTCTTCACTTTTGTATATATTATTATAGATAATAAGTTTTGGTTAAGTATAAGAAAGTTATATGGGTCAATTAGTGGGTGGGGTTGGAGGATTTTTTGGACCCAACTTGAGCTTGTTAGGTAAAGAAATTCCCAACCCAACCCATCACATGTGTAGAGATCAACTTAACTAACCCACATGGGTTGGGTTGAATGGGTTGAACTGGTAGATTGTGATTACATGTTTCACGCCTTATAAAAAAATTTAGATTTTCATTAATTATTTAATATTTTTGTTAATAATAAATCATTATAATTCACATAATATACCTAATTTATATTGCAAATGTTCAAATTCATCAAAAATAAAGAATTACATTAAATAATTTAATTAAATTCATAAAAAATAATTCTTAAGCAACCAAAATAAATCAAAACAAAAAAATAAAATAAACTCATATATGTGAGTAGGGATGGTCAAGATGGACTAAAAAATTTATCAACCTGAATTCAACCCAATCCAAGACTCAAAATAAAATTTCAACCCAACCTAATCCACGAAAACCAACTTGAGAGGTCATGTTAGGTTGGTTTTATTAGGCTAGTGTTTGACGCATAACCTAGTTAAATATATAAGATAAACTAGAACTCACCTAGCATGTAGTTTTTTAGCCAAAAAAGTGGCCTGTAATTAATTTCATTAAACAACAAAACAGCTACCATTGGTTATTTGAACCCTTTTTTATTTTTCATTACAGCCAATTATGTTGTTTCACATGGATTTATTTATTTATTTTTTTTGAGACAGTTAGATGCTATCTTTTGGGAATTATCTGGGAAATTGATCTTTACAACTCCTTTTTGCCCTTCAATGGTCCTAACTCCTAAGTCTGGGCTAAGACAATAAAATGAAAACGATATTTAGTTTTGGTTCTTTTTAAACTAAATGTCGCTAGCAACTCCATAACTAATTTAAGGGGCTAATTCATACTTTCATGCGTAGATAGATTATTATGGGTTTCGTTGATGTTATTATCAACATCATCAATGGTTTTTCATAAATGGGTAATTTACTTGAGTTACTTGAGTTATGAAAAAAAGTTAGGGGAAGACAAAAACCTATTTCTGTACGTTGGGTAAATTAGAGTTTATTTTGAATTATTGGTTAGATGGTAATGTAGGTTACCTGTTTTTAACAAATAGAGCATTTGCATCAATCAATGCAAAATAGAAAGATGTATCAATTTTACACATTTAACCATCAAAATCACCTAGAAATTCGAGCTAAAAATGTGTATATTTGCAAAGTTGCCATAGTAATTGTGTAAATTTATATTGAACTATTCATTTTGCATATAGTTTTTTGTTCTTTCTTTATGTACTCCAAAGGTTAAAGAATAGAGTGGATCATGGTTATTGTATGTAAAGAAAGAGAAACAATTAAAAAAAATCAAGAAAAATTGATATTTTAATGTAATGTAGTGTAAAAGAGATAATCTAATATGGGGTATTATGAAAAGTGAGTATGTAAAATAAAAAAAAGTAAATTATTTTGCTAAAATAGACGAAATGTTTTGCATGAGTTGATGTGAATGTTTAGCTAAAGGAGGTTAGTGAGCATTTATATTAATCTGTGTATAATAGAAAAATGTGTAGAATTTATATAATTTTGCCAAAAATATCTCACATCAGTCTGTATATAGTTGTGTAAATTTACAAGTTTGCGATAATAAATTTACACTGACAATATTCATTTTGTATTTAGTTGTTTAGTTTTTTTTTATGTATCTCAATAATGAAGGAAGAGAGTAGATGATAGTTATTATGTGTGAAGAAAGAAAAACAATTAAAAAAACTAAGAAAATCGATATTTTAATAAAATGTAGTAAAAAATAGATAATCTGTTGTGTTGTGTTTTAAAAATTGAGTATGTAAAATAGAAAAAATTGTTTTTTTTTAATGCTAAAATAGGTAGGAATTTTTGTGCGAACTAATGCAAATGCAAGATCAATATATTAAATATAATAAAGGAGGAAACTAGTGGATTTTGAAACTAAAAGATTCGAAATGTAAGCTCCAATAAACTTTAAGGAGATTTTTGTAGTTTTATCTATAAAATACACAAACACACACAAACTGTACATGTTACATTATACAATAAGAAATGCTTGCTAAGTAGACCACGATCTGTGGCAATTCATGTTTAACGCTGAGGAGCATTGTTAAGATTACTTCTATTTTAAATTTTTATTCAAGAAGAGGTTCTTACTTCCTAGCATGAAATTCAAATGGCAACTAAGCTCGATCCCTAAAGCTAGCAAATAATGGGAACTATCTATTTAATATTTATAATCCTAGTGAGTGTTGTTTTGTCATCAGGAAAATTAGAGAGTGAAGTTTATAGATGGAAGAAATGAAGTCAGCAAAGACAGAAATTCAAAGGGGGGCAAGTTCATCAATTGACACTCAATATCAATGTACACAAGTGGTAAATGAAATTCAAGAAATGTTAAAACATTTGGAGTCCCCCTTATCACTTGAGAGTTGCATCTATAGGGTTCCTGATTATCTTCGCAAATTGAAGGAAGAACACTACACTCCTCAGGTTATTTCAATAGGGCCCTTTCACCATGATGCCAATGACAAATTGCATACCATGGAACAACGCAAATTGAGATACCTCAAGTATTTCATTGAACGTGTTGAGAATTTTGATATAAGCTTGGAGGATTTAGTGAGGATTATAAAAGAGAATGAAGAAAGCATTCGATGTTGTTATGCTGAGACCATCCACCTTGACAGTGATCATTTTGTAAAGATTATTACAATGGATGCCATCTTCATTCTTGAGTTGTTCTGGAGAGACTTCTTCAATGATTGGACGAGTGAAGACAATGGTGCACGTCTAGAAACATGGTTGATAAGTGCTATAAGGTTTGACTTGATTTTACTTGAAAATCAACTTCCATTCTTTATTTTGGAGAAGCTATTCGACTATGCCTTTGCCTCTCACCCAAGCTACTCCAGGTCCTTAATTCAAGTCATGACATTTTACTACTTTGATTATTACAACACTCAACGCATAAGTTATAGTCCCCATTTGAAAATGAAACACTTTCTCGATTTGCTTAGAACCTTTTGGCTACCTCCATCCGAAAAGATACCAACAAGAGGCAATGACGTAGTTAAACATTTGCATTCTGCAACCGAATTGCATGAGGCGGGATTGGCGTTTAAGAAAGATCCAAGCAGTTGCTTATTAGATATAAAATTCACAAAGGGAGCCTTGAGAATGCCACCTTTAACGTTAGACAATTCAAGCGAAACTATTATCCGAAACCTTTTGGCTTTGGAGCAATGTCATTATTCAGATAAAGCATACATTACCGATTACATTATCCTATTTGGTTTCCTTGTTAATACTAACAAAGATGTGAATTTACTTGTTCGAAAGGGCGTCATGCTTAATTTGCTAGGCAACAGTGATGAAGCTAGAAATTTGGTGAACAGTCTTGTCGAAAATGTGATATATGTCGACATGAACTCCGATTATTATCGTGTCTGCAAAGAGTTGAAGGCGTTCTATCGGAAATCGATTTTCCCTTGGCATAGTTGGCTGGAAACTTTGCAACATGATTATTTTAGCTCTCCTTGCAAAGTTGCTTGGACAATTACTGTTATTACCTTTTTGGTTCTCACTTTTTTACAAACTATATATACAATGTTCCCAAAAAAATAGGTTCAAAATTAAAACCTTATGTATCAACAATATTATTTGGATTGCTCATTGTTTCATTGTATTGTTTTTTTTTTTTTGGAGAAATTTTTTCGTCCTCTTGTTGATTTGTTATTATGATTAATGAAGTTGAGCTTGCCATTATAAAATACTTGTTTTTATTATACTCTCTCTTTTCAATAACTTTTTAATTAACGTCATTCATATTACAAGATAAGCTTGAACTTCTTCTTTCTCAAAAAAAGAAAAAAAAAAGCTTGAACTTCTTTTTGGCTGCCATTGGGATTCAATTTCTCAATAAAACTTTTTATTTTAAAACGTTTGATCCAAGTAGGCTATAATAAAAGTGGTAGGGCAAGACTTAAGTATAGTATTTAGGCGTTATTTCCTAGGTTCCTCTCTTAAGATTTCACCATATAAATTTTTTTTTTATGGGATAAAAGTGTATTTTTTGGTTTCCCTCTTAAAATTTCACTATATGGATTTTATTTATTTCTTTATTTATGGGATGGAAGTGTATCTTTAAGTTAAGTAGCCACGATCTTAAGAGGGAAACTTAAAAAATAACACCTAAGGTATTCTACCTAAGTTTTGTCTAAAGTGAAAAATTCTTAGGTAGTCTAAACTGACCTTGTAGTCCAAACTAATAAAAATGAGACAACTAAGATAAATTGGTGACATCACTTAATAGGAAACCAAGTTAGCAACCAGAGTTAAATAAGTTAATGACGTTTACTGTGTTGCTATTCCATTGAGTTGGATTTCAAATCTCAACCCTTAAGTTAATCCAATGATGGAGACACATCATTAATCCGCCTCTTCTTTTCTCACTTATTTCAAAACTCTCTCTCTCTCTCTCTCTCTCTCTCTCTCAAGATTCCCTCAACCCCAATTGCTGATGCCACCACCTAGTAAGTTTTCTCCAGGGGCAGCCCAAGGGATTTTGGAGAGGATAAAAGAACCTTAGCATGACATCAGAGTTGTAGGTTCATCTTATAAATGGAGATGGGGATTTAAAAACCTTGGTTTTCCAAATAAAGGAAAGTAGTCAATGCTTAACACTTGGTATATATTCCTATCCACACAAAAAAAAAAAAAAAAAAAACCTCTTGGCATGTATTGACATTGCTATTTATGTTACATGACTTTTAATAGAGATTGTATCATGTATATCACACCAATTTCCAAAGGGCCTAAAAGAAAAAAAAAAAAAAAATCAAAGGATTTATTTTATTTAATTGATTGAATTGTTAAGGATCAAAATGAAAATTTAATAAAAATGCTAAAGGGTTTGGCTTACCTCTAGTACTTTTTTAACTGAATATATATATTTTTGTTTTAAATATACAATGGCAAGTGATAGTGAGTTTTAATCTTCACATTTTATTTAGTTAGTAGATGATGTAGTAGTTTTTCATTAAAGCAAAAAGAAATTATAGTTAAAAAAGTATTAAAGGTAAATGTTTTTGATACTAATTGTTGTAGTTAATAATTTTTTTTTTTTATGCTGCTTTGCTGAATTTATGTGACAAATTCAACTAATGCTCTCTTTTTGTTTCTCTTGGAAGGTTATGTTAAGACGTGGAATCAATATAAGCTGCTTGTGGTACAGTCATAAGATATCTGATTTTTCAGTTATATGCAGTGTTTTTTTTTTTTTTGGTGTTTTTTTTTTGGTGGGTGAAATCATAGAAATTTCACTAATAAAATGGGACAATCTAGCACACAGAAAGTGTAGTAGACAATCTCCTAAAGATTACAAATTAGTAATCATTCAATGAGAAAAAACAGAGAGAAAAGAAAATGAAAGACGTCACTATGAAAAGTACGCATCTAATCCACAGCCCTCTAAAAAAAAAGAGCATTTGAATTTTGAAAGACAAAACCATATGCTCCAACCCCTCAAAAGCTTTGTTGTGATGTCATAGTGGAACCATCCAAATGTGAACGTCATGATGTCAATCCAATTTCTCTTTTGCGTAAGACATATAACATAGTAAGGCTAAATCTTGTTCTAGTTTGATGGAGGCTCCTTAATTAAATTCATAACGAATTAGAATATTTGAAGGAGATCTTATCGGTGTTTATGGATAAGTCTTTGATGTAGAATAGTGTAGAAGGAAACACAAATTAAAAAAGTGTAAAATTTGGCTACTAATTTTGTTATAATTTAAGGCTATAACTTCACTCAATATATTTTTATTGGATGTGAATTTTGGTAAATCTATCATTAATTAGATTACATTTTTTTTCTTATATTTTCTATACTTTCAAAATTATTAGAAGATCAAAGATCAATAACTATATTATCAATTAATTGTTTAAATTGTAAGTTTTTGCGGTCTAAGACTCTTAAGACTAAAATTATGTTTAAAAAATAAATTTATAATTCATATAGTAAATAACATATGATTAATACAAAATTTGACATGTATTTAAAGCATAAAAAACTTGCAATCTAACGGTTAGCAGTTAAATTTTTCAAAATATGTAACAAAGTCATTTAAAAAAAATAAGTTGTAGCATTGAGCTACAACCAAGTTTGTAGCCAAACATTATTTATTAAAGGATGCCTACTACACTTTAGTGCCCATTTGAGATGCACTTATAAGCTAGTTTATTACTTATTTATTTATACTATTTGTGGATCTCATGTGATGTGAGTCACCTATTTATTTTATTTAACTCTTACTTTTTATTTTCAGTATTTTCAACAAAAAAAACTTGAGCAAAAAGTTAGATATGTTGTTTCCAAATGAATATTTAGATATTTAGAAATCAAGACAAAGGGGTGCATAATTAAATAATTTGCCTGTCATTGATTATATTCAAACTTAAATTTAATTATTTAATTTGGGTAATTTGATCTTTTATGGTGATGTAGGAATTCTAAGTATATTTTTGTAAATTTTTATTTGATAGAGAAGATGGTAAAAAATCCTAAAGGACTCTTAAAATATGTATTTTTCTAGACTGGTAAAATAGTCAATCTTATTACCAAACCAAGAACAAAACTCAAGGCTGCCATTTTTAATCCTAAAAAATCCACCATGCAAAACCCTAAACCCTTTTAGAGAGATGGATGATAGAAGATTTCTTAATCCATTATAAATCCGAAAGGGTGAAGCAAGAAGGAACCAACTTCCAACTCCCAACAAGTAGTTATATCAAATGCACATTCTATATTTATTGCCCTAGTTTGAAGTAGATACAACAGCTCAAAAGTGTGTTTGTGTGTGTGTGAGTATGAGTGTGGTAGTAGAAGTAGTGTAATTTCTCTCTACTTCACAATCTCTCTCATTCCTCTTATCTTTTTGAAAAGCATTATTGTGAAAGTTGTTGTGTGATTGTGTGAGATGATTAAATGATATGCAAAAACATGATAGAGAAAGCACACACACAAATTTTTATGTAGTTTGGCCTAACAACTTATGTCTACAATGAGAAAGCTCTTAACAGCTACATATTATATTATATTAAGCACTTATATTACAATGAACTCAATGTAAGGTTTATATACTAGAGAACATATGTTTAACCATAGGCTAAGGTTAATATACTTGTTTTACAAGTACATTGGCCTACGATTGGTTTTAGTCACTTGGGTCATAATATATCTAACATTCCCCTCAAGCTAAAGGTGAAACCATGAAAGTTTGAATTTTGAAAGGTCTTGAATGTATAACCTAATGTGGCACTTAAGCTGCTCGGTTGACATGACATGATTTTGTGTCACAGACATGTGTGGACACGGCCACGAACTGCCTCTCGGGGAGGGTTTTTTAGGAAATTGAAAGGATTGATTTTGAGAGCATTTTTACTAGAAAAATTACGAGTTTAAGAAAAGTAGAGGAGTCGCCACTTATTTTATTATTTTTTAGGGAAAACAAAACAAGAAATAAAAACCCTTTCTTTTTTATTTAATTGACTCAATGGATAAGGAAAATGGTCTACGTCCACCAAGGACAAGTTCGGGGGTCAAATTACGCCGTGGGAAGGTATGAGGCACCCACTCACGCCCGATATGTCTACCGGCCTCTACTAAGTAAGTAAGGACTATTTAGTGTTCAATTAATCGTTCAATGGGCACAATATTATTAATCAAATTCATTACACCAAATCAAGCAAGTAGTTGATTTATGGCATGGTGGCCTAAAGCTAGATCATAAGACAAGATAACGATAATAAAAAGAAACGGCAAGTTAATAACAAAACAAAAAGATGACTAAGAAATTAACAAGCATGTTAAAAAATGATATAACAACTACAAAAAAGAAGAGCATGCGTAAGCCTGAACTCTTCCAAGATATGATCTAACTAATATGTGAACATTTTTATTTTAAGGAACTAGAGGAGTTATAATTTTTTAAAGAAAAGAGTGGGGCTAAATCTGATGGGCTTGTGGTTTGATTTTGATTTGAAGTAAAAAAAAAAATATAAGGTGTATTTTTATTCATGTTTGCAGAAACCGAAATCCAGGACCAGCTTTAGACTTGAAGTAAGAAACAAAGTGTATATTTTTTTATTTGACTTGTGGAAACCGAAATATGGGAGTGGTTGGGAACAATATGGGTTTAAGCAACTTGGTTAGCTACGGTTGTATTTTTATTCTTGTTTGTAGAAAATGGAATCATGAACTTGCTTTTGTCTTGAAGTAAGAAATAAGGTATATATTTTTTATTTTGTTTGTGAAGACCAAAAGCCAAGAAAGTTGCTGGGAGCAACACGACAGCTACGGTGTTTAAAGAAAAAAAAGAAAGAATAGATCCCCATCACAAGCATAGGTCCACCTTTTAAGAAAACATGACTTAACCCCACTCCTCCACTTTTAGCTTTCTCATATAACACTCCATTTTCATTCTTCGTCCAAGACAACCAAGAACCAAACTTTAAGCATTCAGACCAAAGAGGAAAAAAAAAAACCAGCAAAGCAAACAGGCTCCAAGCAACTAAAACACACAAGAGTAAAGAGTGAGGAGGTTGAAAACATACCTAGCACTCTTGGATGAATTTGATGGTGACTCCACTGAGATGAACGGCGATGACAGCTGCGTTCTCGGATAGACAGTCCTCCCACCACGCGATGTTCCACCGGTGATGGTCGACGGAGTGGTGCTGAAAAAGGCTGTGTATGATGTGGAATTTGTCCCCCCTCAGGACCGGATTTTCCTTCAAGAAATTTCAATCTCTCAAAGCTTTTCTTTTGTTTTTTTTTTTTGTGAAAGTTTTTTTTTTGAAGATTAGAATGCAAAGAGGTGTCATGAAAGTGATTTTTGGTGATGAGAAAAAGATGAATCCATCCTAGTTGTAGAATCCCATGGAAAACAAAAAAATGTCTCCTTGTTTTTGCTTTCTTTTCTTTTTTCTCTGTCCTCTTTTTTTTACTCCCCCTCCCTTTGTTTTTCTTTCTTTTCGGCCTTATATGGTCTCTCCATCTCTGTTTTTTCAAAATTCAAAATCCCTCCCACCTCTAACCGTTTTTGCCTCCTTATACTCTACTGCTCCTGCTGATGTAGTGGAATGACAACCAAAACCAAATAAAAAAAAACTGTCCAAAGGAGGGCATGCCGGACTTGGTTCATGTGGGAGGTGTGTGTCCACTGCCCTGAAAATGTACCTCCCAGCATTCTGTTTTTGATTTTGTCTTTTGCTTCGGGACCACTAGAGCTTACCAATATATTTCAAATAAAATATAATTTTTTAAGTTTAATTAACAGAAGGAGTTTGAGGGATAAAACTTGATTTTTTTTATAACTTTCAAGAGTTGAGGATCTTGTGAAAAAGAAAAAGATGGCTGGTTCAAATGCACTTAAAATAAAAAATAACTATTAAAATTATGAATAAATAAATAAAAGATTTAAAATAAATAAATAAATAAAGATGCGTCGTATGAGAGAGATTAGGGAGTTACATATCATTTAATCAGTTTATCATTGGGGGACGCATGCGCAAAAGATATGCATTATAATTGAGAAACGAAATAGGGTGTCTACAACATGACACTATATCTGGTTGGCATGGCAAAACTTTTGAGGTAGATAGGGTTTTTTGTCAATTCTTTGCATAGAATTACACCATTGACAAGACAAGCTATATTTTTTGCACTTCTTTTTTTGGAGAAACTATGCATGTATTTTGGCACCTAGTAACACAATAAAGAGCAATTTTAAAAAAAAATTAAAACAAAATAAAACTTTGGAATGATGGCCTGCACTTGGGCCCCATTTGTTTGGAGTGAAAATAGGAAGGATGGAAAACAAAAGGAGGAAAATAGGGTGGAAAATAGCACTTTCTACTGTTCGTTTGGAGAGAAAAAATAGGAAGGATGGAAAACCTGGAAGGAAAATTTTCCTCCCGGGCCCACAAATATTTTCCTCCCAAATTGGGAGGAAAACATTGGGGAGAAAAATCTCTCTCTCTCTTTTTTTTTTTTTTGGTCAATGTTCATGTTTGAACGTTCTTCTTTTTTCTTTTCTTTTCAACTTATGTTCTCTTCTTCTTCTTTTTTATTTTTTTATTTTTTTATTTAAGTGACTTAATTTAATTTTTTCCATTATAATAATAAAAATTTATATATATGATGTGATAAATTTTATATTATGTAATGAGTACAAATAAATCTATTTCTTACATATTATATAACAAGAGTACAATAGTCAATTTATATAAATTACATTTTTCATCATTTCATTTTTCTCTCCAACCGAACAAAAGAGTTTTCCATTCTCTCACTTTTCTACCCCTCCAACTGAACACACAAGAGGGAAATTTAAAATATTTTCCATTCTCCCACAAATTTTCATCTTCCCACTTTTCCACCTCTCCAACCGAACAAATCCTTGGAGAATGACTTGGTTAAGCCTAAAGCCCAAGTCCTTGGTGAAGTGGTTTGCTTATTTGGACATGGGCTGCTCGCCCATTCCAAGTGTTTTGTTTGATGGGCTGCGTGTCCATAATTAACTCCATCTTCATGTGCACTTGGATTGTGCTTGTTGCAAATATTGCAAGTGACGCAACATATGTATTTCTGTAGCCGCATCTGTAGAACAAAGCTAGGTGGGTCCATCTCGCTGTCATTGAAGGTTTGCTTTTGCCGAGCGGTGATGATCTTAAACCCACGAACGATGCGATGAAGAGGTCGCCATGGTGATTCTCAAATCCACAAACATATATACCTATGGTTGCGTATTTGAGATAGTAATCATGACTAGGCTTGATCTCGTAGAGAAACAGATCCAATGACAAGATCGATGTTGCTGTTTGTGAGAAACTTCCACAGAGAGAGTTGAATAGGGTTTGAGTGTGAAAGCTCGTGATATCATTTGTCAGACTGTGAGCTATGTCATTACACCTCAAAACTAATTGGTGATGAAGAAGATACACTTAAATCTTTTATAGTATTCAACATCACACCACGTAGGCCTATTTTTAGAGTGGTGGTAGGGAGTCAAATTGTGGTCCCCCAATAATCCCTCCATCACATAGGCACTCTCATGACTTGAACCCACGACTTTGGCTTTGATACCAATTAAAAGCTCGGATTTATGTTAAAAACACAAGAGCTATTCAAACTTCAAATTAAAAGATTACGGTTCAGTTGATTTTACTCTAATTTAAACTAAGTGTGGAATAAGGTAAATGCGAGTGTACAAATAATAAAACTACTCTAAATCATATTCAGCAAATAACCACAGTAAAATGAAAGCTAAAAGAGTAGGGAAGAAAGATGCAAATACAAGATAACATGGCCATGTGTTATCGAAGAGGAAACTGAAAGAACTCGGCAAAAAACCTCTCCTCTGCCTCAAAGCGGTAAATCGATCCACTAGACAATAAGTTGGGATACATAAATAGCAAGAGACATTCTAAGCCTAATTTACTTAATGCACCTAGGTCCTTCAAGCTTCTACTCTAACAAGGCTTCTCAAAACCGTGTCTTGTCTAGCTTTTCGGATCCCGCAATTTAGCCCGATTGCATTCGCTAAAGTTTGGCTTCTTCCAATACTTTCCAGCAGCACCAAAACCTCACTTGAAACTCAGAATGGGTGTGGGAAGTGTTTGGGTTATCATCATTTCAAGGATATAGATATGGAGAGGTAGGAGTATGAGGAAAACCACAAAGGATTATGTAAAGGATTGTGGGTATAACAATTTTTAAATCTCAAGTGTGCATGCTAGGGTTTTCTTTCTAAAAAGCACTCCTTCCAATATGTGGGTAATGTGGGTATATATAGTGTGGGGAAGACATGGTGGAATAGATAAGCCAAAATAGCAAAACAGAATGTTTCGTGGGTATTTTGCTGCAAGGCCTTACTTGCGAACTACTCACGAAAACAAGCTGTCACCAGTTGTCATGACTCTTCACTTTCCAGTCATGTGCTCTGCATGTGGCTCACTTCACAGGAAGTTTACTCGTAAAATACCCACGAAACCCACTATTTCTTCAATGCAAGCTTGAGTTTTCACACTCTCTCTCACACACAACCCATATAATGAAATCCTACATACAATATAGGGTAAACATGATTGAACAAAATTACAATTAAATTTGGCACGAAATTAAAGTCAATATAAAATAGTTGTAAATAACAACTTTACAGAGTAAGTAGCAACTTTTTGATGATTGAAGGAAATGAGGTCTGATTCTTCTGGGTAGCAACTATTACAGGCTCTTCAACTCCATATTGAGAGATAACTGTTAAGGCATTCTTTAGTATGTGGGAATAAGACTTTCCAGGGTGAGTGTAGTAGTACCCCAAAGCGAATTCAAAGGGTGTAAACCACTCCAAAATTTTTCTATTTTATTTTACTTTTGGCACTTATTATCTTGGTGCATGCGGCTTGCATTACTGGATGCTCCAACTCACACAAGTCTTTGAACTTTGAAGAGATAAATAAAGAGGTTCTTTTCTTTATAACCTATTCATCTATTGTTTGGATTGTACTCTAAAGCATATTTTCATTTCATTTACTGAAGGAAGCTAAAGCTTTAAGGTCTGTCAGACAGTTTTCATTTATGTACTAGTGAAAAACAAGAAGCTTCATCCTTTTGGACTTGGTGCAATAACTTCTAGATCTGAAGCTTCATCCTTTTGGACTTGGTGCAGTACATTCTAGATCTCTTTTTCGGTTGCTAATAATTTATAAACCACTTTCTTGCAAAAACATTTTCAGAGTTAATTTAAACTTTACGGGTTTCGATACTCCTCCGTGATTCATGTTTGTTTAGATTGAGGAAGAGGAAGAGGAGTAGAGTAAAATATGTATATATATGTGTGGCTTTGTGTGGCTTTGCATATGGATGAATTGTATATGGCCTTTCAAACTTCCATATTTTGTATAAACCTATATAAAAGAACTTATTCCATTTGATCCCCTTATTATAGACGTGTATTTCTACGCAAAAATGAAGGAGATCCCCAAAGAGTTGGCAATCTAGCTAATTTGTGTAGGGTATTTGTGTTAGAGTTTGCAAGGATCATTGAAACTCACGACTAGAATCATTGTAGACAAAGAAAAGAAAAAGGCAAGAATTAAATACTAATACCCTTGGAAGACAAAAGAAAAAGAAAAAGAAAAAGCAAGAAATAGGAGAGATAAAGAGAGAGAATGGGACCTACATGTAAAAAACAGGGAGCAAATTTGTTGCTTATATATATAATTCATTTATGGGATGGTTTGGATTAAAGGCACATCAAATTTAGATTTCTTCTACCAAAGTGGGCAAATTAAAGGTGTTTGGTGCCTTCCTTTCATTTTCAGTGGCATAACAAAGTTATATTGTTTTAGAAGGTACTATACTCTCTCTTTGTCTGAAGGGTTATTCCATTCTCTATTATCTGTAATGATTTAATATGTGCTTCGCCAGTTTTTGTTATAGTTCAAATTAATTAAGTTGTGATAACATTTCATAACCAAGAATCTTGACTAACATTTTCTAGGTCTATTGATAAGGAGAACTTGAGTCCAAATCTCTCTTATTAATTTCAACACTCACTTGATGTAAGAGCATCCACAAAGATAATGTCTATGCTATGCTATATTTTAATTATTTTATTTTTAGAAAATAACAGTTTCATCCATATCAAAATAATCACACTACTCCTATTTTTCACTTTCTCTTTCAATTATATATATATATATATATATATATATTAAAATAATGAAATCTAAATTACTGAGGTTTCTAAAATTTATACGTTACAATATTAAAAGATCAACCAAAATTTAAACGTCTTCAGTTTTGTATATATTATTATAGATAATAAATTTTGGTTGAGTATAAGAATGTTACATGGGTCAATTAGTGGGTGGGGTTGGAGGATTTTTTGGAGCCAACTTGAGCTTTCTTCCCATCACATGTGTAGAGATCAACTTAACTAACCCACATGGGTTGGGTTGAATGGGTTGAGCTGGTGGATTGTGATTACATGCTTTACGTCTTATAAAAAAAGTTAGATTTTCATTAATATTTAATTTTTTTCTTAATAATAAATCATTATAATTCACATAATATACCTAATTTATATTGCAAATGTTCAAATTCATCAAAAATAAAGAATTACATTAAATAATTTAATTAAATTCATAAAAAATAATTCTTAAACAACCAAAATAAATCAAAACAAAATAATAAAATAAACTCATATATGTGGTGGGTAGGGATGGTCAGACGGGCTAAAAAATTTATCAATATGAATTCAACCCAATCCAAGACTCAAAATAAAATTTCAACCCAACCTAATCTACGAAGACCAACTTGAGAGGTTAGGATAGGTTGGTTTTATTAGGCTAGTGTTTGACTCATAACCTAGTTAAATGTATAAGATAAACTAGAACTCACCTAGCATGTAGTTTTTTTGCTAAAAAAGTGGCCTGTAGTTAATTTCATTAAACAACAAAACAGCTACCATTGGTTATTTGAACCCTTTTTTATTTTCCATACAGCCAATTATGTTGTTTCACATGGATTATTATTATTATTATTATTATTATTATTATTATTATTATTATTATTATTATTATTATTATTATTATTATTATTATTATTATTTTGAGATAGTTAGATGCTATCTTTTGGGAATTATCTTGGAAATTGATCTTTACAACTCTTTTTTGCCCTCCAATGGTCCTAACTTCTAAGTCTGGGCTAAGTCAATAAAATGAAAACGATATTTAGTTTTGGTTCTTTTTAAACTAAATGCCGCTAGCAACTCCATAACTAATTTAAGGGGCTAATTCATACTTTCATGCATAGATAAATTATTATGAGTTTTTGTTGATGTTATTATCAACATCATCAATGGTTTTTCATAAATGGGTAATGTTACTTGAGTTAGGAAAAAAAGTTAGGGGAAGACAAAAACCTATATCTGTACGTTGGGTAAATTAGAGTTTATTTTGAATTATTGGTTAGATGGTGATGTAGGTTACTTGTTTTTAACAAATAGAGCATTTGCATCAATCAATGCAAAATAGAAAGATGTATCAATTTTATACATTTAACCATCAAAATCACCTAGAAATTCGAGCTAAAAATGTGTATATTTGCAAAGTTGCCATAGTAATTGTGTAAATTTATATTGAACTATTCATTTTGCATATAGTTTTTTATTCTTTCTTTATGTACCCCAAAGGTGAAAGAATAGAGTGAATCATGGTTATTGTATGTGAAGAAAGAGAAACAATTAAAAAAATCAAGAAAAATTGATATTTTAATGTAATGTAGTGTAAAAGAAATAATCTAATATGGGGTATTATGAAAAGTGATTATGTAAAATAAAAAAAAATAAAAATTAAATTCTAATGCTAAAATAGATGAAATGCTTTGCTTGAGTTGATGTGAATGTTTAGCTAAAGGAGGTTAGTGAGCATTTATATTCATCTGTGTATAATAGAAAAATGTGTAGAATTTACATAATTTTGCCAAAAATGTCTCACATCAGTCTGTATATAGTTGTGTAAATTTACAAGTTTGCGATAATAAATTTACACTGACACTATTCATTTTGTATTTAGTTATTTAGTTTTTTTTATGTATCTCAATGATGAAGGAAGAGAGTGGATGATGGTTATTATGTGTGAAGAAAGAAAAACAAAAAACTAAGAAAATCAATATTTTAATAAAATGTAGTAAAAAATAGATAATCTGTTGTGTTGTGTTTTGAAAATTGATTATGTAAAAAAGAAAAAAACTGTTTTTATTTTTATTTTTATTTTTTTATGCTAAAATAGGTAGAATATTTTGTGCGAACTAATGCAAATGCAAGATCAATATATTAAATATAATAAAGGAGGAAACTAGTGGATTTTGAAACTAAAAGATTCGAAATGTAAGCTCCAATAAACTTTAAGGAGATTTTTGTAGTTTTATCTATAAAATACACAAACACACACAAACTGTACATGTTACATTATACAATAAGAAATGCTTGCTAAGTAGACCACGATCTGTGGCAATTCATGTTTAAAGCTGAGGAGCATTGTTAAGATTACTTCTATTTTAAATTTTTATTCAAGAAGAGGTTCTTACTTCCTAGCATGAAATTCAAATGGCAACTAAGCTCGATCCCTAAAGCTAGCAAATAATGGGAACTATCTATTTAATATTTATAATCCTAGTGAGTGTTGTTTTGTCATCAGGAAAATTAGAGAGTGAAGTTTATAGATGGAAGAAATGAAGTCAGCAAAGACAGAAATTCAAAGGGGGGCAAGTTCATCAATTGACACTCAATATCAATGTACACACGTGGTAAATGAAATTCAAGAAATGTTAAAACATTTGGAGTCCCCCTTATCACTTGAGAGTTGCATCTATAGGGTTCCTGATTATCTTCGCAAATTGAAGGAAGAACACTACACTCCTCAGGTTATTTCAATAGGGCCCTTTCACCATGATGCCAATGACAAATTGCATACCATGGAACAACGCAAATTGAGATACCTCAAGTATTTCATTGAACGTGTTGAAAATTTTGATATAAGCTTGGAGGATTTAGTGAGGATTATAAAAGAGAATGAAGAAAGCATTCGATGTTGTTATGCTGAGACCATCCACCTTGACAGTGATCATTTTGTAAAGATTATTACAATGGATGCCATCTTCATTCTTGAGTTGTTCTGGAGAGACTTCTTCAATGATTGGACGAGTGAAGACAATGGTGCACGTCTAGAAACATGGTTGATAAGTGCTATAAGGTTTGACTTGATTTTACTTGAAAATCAACTTCCATTCTTTATTTTGGAGAAGCTATTCGACTATGCCTTTGCCTCTCACCCAAGCTACTCCAGGTCCTTAATTCAAGTCATGACATTTTACTACTTTGATTATTACAACACTCAACGCATAAGTTATAGTCCCCATTTGAAAATGAAACACTTTCTCGATTTGCTTAGAACCTTTTGGCTACCTCCATCCGAAAAGATACCAACAAGAGGCAATGACGTAGTTAAACATTTGCATTCTGCAACCGAATTGCATGAGGCAGGATTGGCGTTTAAGAAAGATCCAAGCAGTTGCTTATTAGATATAAAATTCACAAAGGGAGCCTTGAGAATGCCACCTTTAACGTTAGACAATTCAAGCGAAACTATTATCCGAAACCTTTTGGCTTTGGAGCAATGTCATTATTCAGATAAAGCATACATTACCGATTACATTATCCTATTTGGTTTCCTTGTTAACACTAACAAAGATGTGAATTTACTTGTTCGAAAGGGCGTCATGCTTAATTTGCTAGGCAACAGTGATGAAGCTAGAAATTTGGTGAACAGTCTGTTCGAAAATGTGATATATGTTGACATGAACACCAATTTTTATCATGTCTGCAAAGATTTGAAGGCGTTCTATAAGAAACCTTGGAATAGGTGGCAGGCAACTTTGAGACGTGATTATTTTAGTAGTCCTTGGAGTATTGTTTCTACAGTCGTTGCTTTCATCTTCTTGGTGCTTACTTTACTGCAAACTATATATACAATGAAAGGGTAAAACAATAGATTCAAGCCCTATGATTATTAATATATTGTACTGTTCGTGTGTGTGTGTGTGTGTTTTTTTTTTGAGAAATTGTTTCATTGTATTGTTAATTAACTTGTTATTATGATTAAAACTGAATTTGTCATTAT
Source organism: Castanopsis chinensis (assembly GCA_032878915.1). Taxonomy (NCBI): domain Eukaryota; kingdom Viridiplantae; phylum Streptophyta; class Magnoliopsida; order Fagales; family Fagaceae; genus Castanopsis; species Castanopsis chinensis. The sequence continues at coordinate 29,808,183 of JAVQMG010000121.1, read as the reverse complement.
AAATTACTAGACTTGTTTTATTATACTCTTTTTTGTTTTTCTTGGACAAAGTTGAGCTACAAAATCAGTTATAGCCTAAGACTATAAACTACTCTAATAAACTGACATGTGAAAAAAATGTCATATGCATTGCACGTGATTAATTACTTAAGCAAACTTAACTCAACTAACTTTAGTTAACTACCACCACATATATACTAAAAAAAGAAAAAAGGAAAACTAAAGAACTAAAATCCTTATACATATAAAGGACTTGGGCTTTAGGCTTCACCCTTGTATCAAATTAAATTTCATACTTTTAAACATCTTACTTTAAATCCCATATTTGATATTTTCATTATTGTGTAAAAAAAAAAAAAAAAAAAAAAAAACCCCACTTGTGATCCCAAATGTAAAATACACCCTTAACGTTCGGAGGTATTTGGAATACCTTAACGTTTTTGAATTTGAATTTCACACACTACCTGTGTATGTCTTTTTGATTATTAACTCCACTGTCAAGTTTTTGTTGATATGATTAAGTGAAACATCAGCTTGTCACTTATTAAATCATGACACATGTTAGTAATTATTTCATATCATTAATTAAATTTTCAAAAAATTAAAATAAATCCTAAAAAAATTAAATTAAATTATTTATCTTTTCAACATTTTATGAAATGAACAAATTGAGTCTTGCCCCCAGAAAATGAAAACTATCTCTCAACCAAAAAAAAAAAAAAAATCCTCAAATCATACATTTTTTAAAGCTAAAAAAATGCACCAAACACCGAATAAATGACCAAAAACCAGCCATCAGCCCATCACTGACCGTGGCTCTGAACGTGCCTAACTCACTCGCTCTCCCTCTACATAACTCGGTTCGACCTTCATGCTCTCTTTCATCAGACTCAGCCCCTCCATGATGTAGAGGTTGTTAAATTCGCAAATAGGGGCAAGTGGTGACAGTTGGGATTTGGGTGTTTGGATTTCACTTCAGCATGAGTTTGGTTATTTCAAGTGATGTGGGAACGAATTTGTGCCATGGAGGTTTCATTAGAACAAAAACACGACATTTACATCAAGGCTAGCTGCAGTTTCAAACTTACTTCAGCAACACGGGTTGGTTCTCTAATTCTAATTGGTTTTCAATTCATAGCACTGCTAATTGGAACAATACACCCCTCAACAATCTTACACAGCGATGTATACTGAATACAATGGTACTAATTTTTCATGTGAGTTTTTTTTTTTTTTTTTTTTTTAATATATACGTATGTATATATATATATATATATATATATATATATTGAATCTTTGTTTCCAGAGAAAATTTTGGTTTTCTTGGAAAATTTTGGAATGCCCAGAATTATAGAAATTATTTTATATTATATTATTTTAATTTGTAATTTTGTATATTCTATAGTATTTATTTTTATTTTTTATTTTTTAAAAGTTATTTAATTATGTGTAATTGTTAAATCCACGTGGCATGCCTTAACTAGAGCAACTGTCACATGTGGCATGCTGATGTGTCATTTAACAGACACATTAGCAAAAAATCTGACAAAGAGGTATATAATAATCAAAACAAAATATAATGTTAGGGTATGAAATCTAAATTTTGAAACTTTAAAGTATAAAATCTGAATACCCTAAATTTCAAGTGTATAGTTTGCATTTTACCCCAAAAAAAAAAAATTATAATTTAATCCTTGTGTCAAATTAAATTTCATACTTTTAAACGACTCATTTTAAGTCCCATATTTGATATTTTTGTTATTGTGTCAAATAAAGCCCCACCTATATAAGTTCTCAAGTGTTTCATAATTTTCAAGTGTTCAGCACAATAATGAAAGTGTGGAGTTTAAAGTGTCACATTGGAAAATGTTGGTTTTGAAGTTTTACAAGGATAAAATAATAGTCTTTATTGGACTTCCCCTAAGTTTTTTTAATAGCCCTTTTTTCTTTAAATTTAGGCTAAAATTCAATTTATTCTACTCATTTGTTCTTCATCGGTTGCTATTTATGTCACACAAGTTAATTATTACACAATGGCTTTTAACAGAGGTTGTATCACGTATGTCACACCGATTTCAAAAGGAAGTAATAGAAAAAAAAAATCAAAATCAAAGGATTAATTTAATTTAATTTAATTTAATTGTTAAGGATCAAAATGAAAATTTGATAAAAATATTGCTAAAATATTTTTTTTTTCATGTATTATCCTATTTAATTTGCCAGATTATTGTAATATAATTGTAAATGTTTTTGATATATTTGTTTTTGGTAGTATGTGTTTGCCAGATAATTGTAGTCAACAAATTTGTTTTGCTGCTTTGCCGAATTTATGTTTTTGCCAGAGCATGCTCTCTTTTTGTCTCTCTCTGCATGTTTTGTTAAGACGTGGAATCAATATAAGCTGCTTGGTACAGTCATATGTTATTCGAATTTGATTTTTCTGTTATATACATGTATAATATATAAATATATATATATATATATATATATTTCTAATAAAATGGGACAATCACTATGAAAATCAAATACACATCTAATCCAAAGCCCTATTAAAAAGAAGAGTGTTTGAATGACAAAACTATGCGTAGGAGAAAGGTAAAGGGAGAATGTGTCCAGTGCCGTGTAATTTCTTCCAAATAAATGTTATTCATAATTTTTATTATTTAATTTATTTTGTATTATTTCCATTTTTCTTGTGTTTGCACCAATGGAAGATCTTATTGGTGTTTGGGGATTAGTGTTTGATGAGAAAAAATTAGTCTGCTTAAGCTGGGACAAAATGTGCATGCCAAAGGAAATGGGAGGAATGGGGTTCAAAAATTTACGGTTGTTCAATTTGGTGCTCTTGGCGAAGCAAGGTTGGAGGCTGCAGACCAACTCCACATCATTGTTTGCCCAAGTGTTTAAAGCGAAGTATTTTCCTCACTGTTCCTTTATAGAGGCAAATTTGGGCCCCCACCCCTCATATGCTTGGAGAAGCATAATGGCGGTTCAAGGGGTGGTGAAAAGGGGCATGAGGTGGCAAATAGGCTCGGGTGAAGGTGTGAGAGTTTGGTGCCCCTAAGCCAACAACATACAAGATTGTTACAAGTGAAGACTCTTGCCCGAATATAGCTCTGGTTTGTGACCTCATAAACAGATCATCTATGGAGTGGAAATCAGAGCTGATCCGAAGCTGCTTCAATGAGGAGGATGCGGATGCTATTTTAAGCATTTCGTTAAGTTTGCACCGCTCCAAAGACAGGATGATATGGGCAAAGACTCCAAGTGGAAAATTTATGGTTAGAAGTGTATGTAGATTGACCTATGAGGAGAACAGGGATGGCGGCAAAGCTGATTGCTCGAAACCCTCGACTAGGAAGAAAGTATGGAAGGGACTATGGAGAATGAACCTGCCGCAAAAAGTCAAGTATTTTGCTTGGAAAGCTTGCCGGGACATTCTGGCTTCCAAAGAGGCTTTACGACAGAGACACATGGCGGTGGAAGGTGGCTGTGTCCTATGTGGAGACCGGATGGAAAACATTATCCACATTCTCTGGTTTTGTGCTCATGCCAAGGAAGTGTGGGCTTCGAGTAAGTTTACTCTTCCTTTTGATATTGGACCCAACTGGAGTTTCTTGGATGTAATGGAGAAGTTACAAAGGCACGAGGAATTGCGGCCAGGTCTGGTGGAAAGGCTTTTGTCTGTGTGCTGGGGTATTTGTAAAGAGAGAAACTTCGTACGTACCGGTGGAATGGGTAAGCCTGGAAGGATCACATTGAAGAACTCTCTCGGCTTAATGGATAAGTATCAGATGGCCAATGAAGGACCGATCAAGCCAGCAACAGTGATCTTGGAACCAGTTTGATGGAAGTCACTGTCGTAGGGACAATACAAGGTCAACACAGATGGCGCCGTGTTTTCAAACTAGAGGAAGGTGGGTCTGGGAGTGATGATCCGCGACAGCGCTGGGAGTGTTATTGCCGCATTGAACAGCCCCATGGTGGGCTTCCTTGGTGCACTTGAGGCGGAAGCTAAAGCTATGGAGATTGGTATGCGTTTTGCACAAGATGTAGGCATCTGAGATGCTGTTTTTGAGAGTGATTCACTGGATGTCTACAATGCAGTTCAGGGTACAGCGATGCTGAGATCTTCAATCCAGTTCATCATGGATGGCATTCATCAGCAAGCACACATGTTCAGATCATGTTCTTTCTCACACACCAAAAGACAGAAAAATGTCTTTGCTCACATGTTAGCCCAGTATTCAAAATCCTTAGTTAGCTATGTTGCATGGGTAGAGACTTGCCCGAGCCATATTGAGCAGGCTTGTGCTCAAGACAATGTTGTAGCTACTATCCCTTAATTCATGAATAAAAGTTTAGTATTTCCCATAAAAAAAATATCCTCGCATAATTTTCTTGAGAAGCTGGATATTTAAATGTCAAGAGGGAGGGGCATGTAATTAAATTTTTTTTGTCCGTTATTGATTATTTTCAAACTTAAATTTAGTTATTTTGTTTGGGTAATTTGGTCTTTTATGATGTCGTAAGAACTTTTTTTTTTTTTTTTTTTTTTTTTGAGGGGGAATGTGGTAAGAAATTTAAGTACATTTTTGTAACTTTTTATTTTCAAAGAAAACGGTAAAAAAATCCTAAAAGACTCTTAAAAATATGTATTTTTTTCAGACTGGTTTTTTGAGAATGTCTCAAATTTCTAATGGGTTCTAGATTTATTTTTCCTTGATTTGTCGAGTCTTCGTTAAGCTAGAACTATGTCTAGCTTATTGCTTTTCGTTTTGCTTGAAACTCTATCTTTAGCTTTATCTTGAAAGATAGGCATTCTTTATTTGTTTTCCAGATGAGAGGAAGTCCATTTTAGGATGTGTACTCCTAACCTTATTACACTTTACGTTGTTATATATATGTTTTGCTGGTTTATTTTACTTTTACATGATTTGCATTGATGGCATGAAACACACCAGTACTCTTCATTGAAAAGTTTGTTTGGAATAATATGAACAAGCAAATCTTGGTGGGGCTTACAGTGGATGCTATGATCTCCAACCTCTCGCACAAGTCTTTCAACTTTGAAGATCGGATAAAAAAACAGGTTCTTTTCTTTGTAAACAATCCATCTATTACTTTGTTTGGGGCCGAATCGTACAGCAGAGTTTCATTTCATTCACACTAAAGGTGCTCAAATTAAGGTCTGTGTGGCAAATTTTCATTTATGTAATTAATGTAGCAGTGAAAACAAGCTTGATCTTTTTGGACTAGCTAGGGGTGAAAATGGCTAAATGCCCCTTTCATGCAAAAAAAAAAAAAAAAGGGGGGGGCAAATTTCTCATTTTTCATACTAATTAGGAAAATGCCTCTCTTTAGAAACTTGATTTTCTCAAAATCGAGTTAAAAAAAAAAAAAAAATTCTGGAGCTCTATGGCAATGTTTTAAGGAGTCTATAGTAACGTTTTAAGGAGTCTATAGTAACGTTTTAAGGACCTATAATTCGAGTTCCATGCAAGTTTTTTTTTTTTTTTTAAACCTATAACTCAATTTTATGAAGCTCAAGTTCTAAAACGCTGTTAAAGGTTCGTTAAAACGTCGTTATAGGGCTTAACTCGATTTTGAGAAAATCGAGTTTCAAAAGAGGAGTATTTCCTAATTAGTTTGAAAAATGGGGCATAATGCTGTTTTTTTTTCTTGCGCGAATATGGCATTTGCCCATTTTGGCCCTTGCTAGGTTCGATATCTTCTTCTCTCTTTCTCTTGCTCTTGCGGTTATTTACGACTTATACACCTCTGTTTTGCAAACATGCAAATGTAACGTAAACTTTACAGCTTTTGATAAAGCTTAAATTGATAATAAATTAATAACTATATATATACTTATGGTTCGCTAATTCATGTAGCTATATAGGCATAAAATGTATGATTGTTTGACGCAAAATCTTTTGTTTTTTTTTTTAGAGAGTTTTAAATTATGTCATTTGTTCCTAATGACAGCTCTTTATTATTAAATCAAGACACTAAATAGTTTTTGGTATAAGCGGGGATTGAACCCTATATCTCTTATACAATTTTCAGAGATTTTATCAGTTGAGTTAACTGGAATCCGCCAAAATCTTGAGGATTAAACTTTAGCTTTTTGTGGACTACTCTAGTTAGTGATTTTTTTTTTTTTTGAGAGAGAGAGTTTCAGCTTATGACGTCTGCTTCTGCTGATAGCTCTTTATCATCAGATTAAGACACCAATCAGTTTTTGGTAAACTTAATCTCTTGTAGCCAAATGAGATACTGAGGTCCAATTATCTCCCCTACACCAATGAAGCAAACTTAAATTTTTTTTTTTTTACTTTTATTTTTCTTTTTATTATTTCTTAGATTTCAATAGCATAGCATTTTATTGCAAGTGTAAGGTTTTTTATTTATTTATTTTTAATTTTTGTTTTCTAATAAATTTTCCAAATTTTATGATCAAAGTTTCAAGTTCCTAGCAAAACTACAATGACAATAAGGTGATTGCACATCACAAGAGGTTTAAAGGGGCATTGCAGGTAACTTGATTACAAAAAATTAATTTGATGACCCCCGGATGAATCCTGTTTGGCTTTCAAAATTTCAATGTATTTTATCTCAAGTATATAAAGTTTTTTTTTGATAAGTATATAAAGTTATAAACCCATAAAGGAAAAATTTTCAATTCGAACCCATTATAGACGTGTGGTTGTACTCATATGAAGGAGCGCTCCCTAAATGTTGGAAACCTAATTTGTGTAGTGTACTTGTGCATGTTAGGATGTACTTGGAGCAATGTCATTATTCAGATAAAGCATACATTACTGATTATTTTATCCTATTTGGTTTCCTTATTAACACTAACAAAGATGTGAATTTACTTGTTCGAAAGGGGGTCATGCTTAATTTGCTAAGCAACAGCGATGAAGCTAGAAATTTGGTGAACATTATTGTTGAAAATGTGATATATGTCTGACATGAACTCCAATTTTTATCGTGTTTGCGAAGAGTTGAAGGCGTACTATAAAAGACCTTGGAATAGGTGGCAAGCAACTTTGAGACGTGATTATTTTAGTAGTCCTTGGAGTATTGCTTCTACAGTTGTTGCTTTCATCTTCTTGGTGCTTACTTTCTTACAAACTATATATACAGTAAAAGTGTAAAAAAATAGGTTCAAACCCTATGAGTATTGACAAATATTATTTGGATTATTGCTCGATGTTTCTTTGTTTTAATATATTGTATTGTTTGTATGTTTTTTTTTTTTTTTTTTGAGAACTTGTTTCATTGTATTGTTGATTAATTTGTTATGATTAAAAACTGAACTTGCCATTATAAAATACTAGACTTGTTTTATTATACTCTCTTTTTTTCTTTAAGTTCATGGTTATATTAATACAAGACTGTAGCTTGAAATTCATCTTCTTCTTCTTTTTTTTTTTTTTTTTTTTTTTTTTTTTTTTTTTTTTTTTTTTTTCAGCTACCGTCGTAATTTAATCCCAAGTAGGCTCTGATATAACTTTTATCATAAAAGCAACTTGGTGTGAGGCCATTGACGTATTGAGATTAGCAACATTTTCATTCACAGCCGCAAAGTAAGTTATTAGAAATGTGCTTTGCTGCTTACCTAATTATAAGCCCAGAGATTCTATCAAATATATATATAAGCCAAGAGATCAATTAAATTAATGATGAGAAATTTTTGTTCTTTCTTTTAATTTGTTTTTCGTTTTATGTTTTTGGGGGGAAAAAAAACACTTGTAGTTTAATTAATTCTTGTGTCAGATTAAATTTCATACTTTAAAGTGTCTTATTTTAAATCTCATATTTGATATTTTCATTATTGTGTCAAAGAAAGCCCCATGATTGCAAATGTAAAATATACCCTTGAAGTTTGGAGGTCAAACCTCAAATCATACATTTTCAAAGCCAAAAAAAATGCACCAAACACGGAATAGATGACCAAACAAACACCAGCCATCACCGACCGTGGCTCTGAACGTGCCTAGCTAGCTAACTCATTCGCTCTCCCTCTAAATAACTCGATCGGTTAGACCTTCATGCTCTCTTTCATCAGACTCAGCCCCTCCATGATGTAGAGGTTGTTAAATTCGCAAATAGGAGCAAGTGGTGACAGTTGGGATTTGGGTGTTTGGATTTCAGTACTTCAGCATGAGTTCGGTTATTTCATGTGATGAGCGAACGAATTTGTGCTTGGGAGGGTTCATTAGAACAAAAACATGACATTTACATCAAGGCTAGCTGCAGTTTCAAACTTACTTCAGTAAACACGGGTTTGGTTCTCTAATTCTAATTGGTTTTCAATTCATAGCACTGCTAACTGGAACGCGATACACCCCTGAACAATCTTACACAGCGATGTTTCCAAAGCAAATTTTGATTTTCTTGGAAAATTTTGGAATGCCCAGAATTATTGAAATTATTTTAATTTGTAATTTTGTATGTTCTACAGTATTTATTTTAACTTTTTATTTTTTAAAAGTTACTTAATTATGTGTAATTGTTAAATCCACGTGGCATGCCTTCATTGGAGCAACTGTCACATGTGGCATGTTGATGTGTCATTTAACGACACATCAGCCAAAAAACTGACGAAGAGGTAATAAATAAAACAAAATATAATGTTAAGGTTTGAAATCTAAATTTGAATACCCTAAATTTCAAAGGTATAGTTTGCATTTTACCCAAAAAAATAAAATAAAATACTTACTTACAGTTTAATCATTGTGTCAGATTAAATTTCATACTTTTAAATGTCTCATTTTAAGTCCCATATTTGATATTTTTATTGTTGTGTCAAACAAAGCCCCACTTATATATGTTATCAAGTGTTTCATAATTTTCAAGTGTTCAGCACAATAATAAAAGTGTGGATTTTGAAGTGTCACATTTGAAAATGTGGGTTTTGAAGTTTCACAAGGATAAAATAATAGTCTTTATTGGACTTCCCCTAAGTTTTTTTAATAGCCCTTTTTACTTTAAATTTAGGCTAAAATTCAATTTATTCTACTCATTTGTTCTTCAGTTGCTAAATTAATTCCTAAGGTTTCACTCTAGACAATATAGTCCCTTATTTTGTCCGAAGAAGTCAATAAATTCCTTTTATTAAAGTTTGTTAAGGGTCCGTTTGGATAAACAGTTTTAAAAAATGCATTTTTAAAAAATAACATTTTTAAAACGAACGTTTTGAAAACACAATTTTTAAAGTAATATTTGAGCGTTTGGTAAAACATGTTGCTCTAAAATTATTGTCTTGAAAAATTTACAAAAAAAGACCTAATAGACTATGCTGTAATGATAATAATAAGATTAATAACATATATATATATATATATATATATTTAATAATGTAATAACAAGAAAATGTCCCATAAAAATTTAATAAAGAAATAATAATAATAATAATAATAATAATAAGTAATAACAAATGGTTATATTTAATAGTGTAATTTATTTATGTTATTATAATAATAAAAAATTACACAAGGACAGCTAAATTTTATCTTTCCCAATGTCCAGGGACGGAATCAGGATTTGAATCTAGGAAGGGCAAACATGACCCAAAAAAAGTGTCACAAGTGTAGATTTTAGCCGACCGAAAAATGCATACACATCATAATATCATATTTGTGAATGTATTTTAATATTAATTTTTAGAAATTTATTCTATGTAATGATTCAAATTATTTCTTTACTTAAAAAGTCAAAAATCTTTAACCTATATAAAAATTAATATTTTTTTTATTTTCTTTTCGATATTTATTTCTTTAGTTTTTTTCCTGCGTTTTTTAAAAAGCCATTCACCACAGTGTTTCGCAAACACGAATATCGGAGTTTCCAAAAACGTAATTTTTTTAAAAACATATTGCCAAACGCATAGCTTCTAGCATTTTTGATAAAAAAACAAGAGTTTTTATTTAGAAAACGCCCCACCAAACGGAGCCTAAGTAGGATTGTCAAAACGCACTATTTAAGCCCAATATTTTACTTAAAAATATCACAAAATAAGGCTTTCTTTCCCTATAAAATCACAAACGCAACACTCAAAGAACAAAAATGACCACAATTTCTTACCCAGGCCACCTGCGTCAACTGTCAACCCACCCGCACAGACACCCACTTTTCAGCATTGTAGGTTCATCTTATAACGAGGGATTGGGGATTTAAAAACCTTGGTCTTCCAAATAAGGGAGACTAGGTAATGCTTATCTCTTTTTTTCTTTTTCTTTTTTTTCTTTTTTTGATCGAGAGGAATTAATGTCACACCGATTTCAAAAGGATGTAAAAGAAAAAAAAATCAAAATCAAAGGATAAATTTATTTTAATTTAATTTAATTGTTAAGCATCAAAATGAAAATTTAATAAAAATATTTAATAAAAATTTACAATATATATATTTTTTATTTCTTTCTAATAAAATGGGACAATAACCACGAAAATTAAATACACATCTAATCCAAAGCCCTTTTAAAAAGAAGAGTATTTGAATGACAAAACCATATTCAGCTATAAGGCTTTTGGGCTAAAATTGACAACTTAAATGTAAAGATTTTGGAATTAATATGAAAGATAAATTGTTAGTCAAATGTGTAATATATCCTATATTGAAAAAAAAGAGAGAGACGGCTTTATTATTTTTAAATATAAAGATTAATGGAATATCGGGTTAAATACATGCGTAGGAGAAAGGTAAAGGGAGAAGGTGTCCAAATAGTGCTGTGTAATTTCTTCCAAATAAATATTATTCATAATTTATATTATTCAGTTTGTCTTGTATTATTTCTGCTTTTCTTGTGTTTGCACCAATGGAAGATCTTATTGGTGTTTAGGGATAAGTGTTTGATGCAGAATAAATATCTTGCATAATTTTCTTGAGAAGCTGGATATTTAGATGTCAAGAGGGCGGGGCATGTAATTAAATATTTTTTGTCCTTTATTGATTATTTTCAAACTTAAATTTAGTTATTTCGTTAAGCTAGAACTATGTCTAGCTTGTTGCTTTTCGTTCTGCTTGAAACTCTTTAGCTTTATCTTGAAAGATAGGCATTCTTTATTTGTTTTCTAGATGAGAGGATGACCTTTTAAGGATGAGTGTAGCTGTTTTATTTTACTTTTGCATGATTTGCATTGCAGGCATGCAACACGCTTGTACTCTTCTTTGAAAAGTTAGTCTGGAAGGATGTGAACAAGCAAATCTGGGTGGGGCTTACAGTGGATGCTATGATCTCCAACCTCTCGCACAAGTCTTTCAACTTTGAAGATCAGATAAAGAAAGAGGTCCTTTTCTTTATAAACAATCCATCTATTAATTTATTTGGGGCCCAATCCTACAGCAGAGTTTCATCTCTCATTCACACTAAAGGTGCTCAAAGGTCTGTGTGGCAATTTTTCATTTATGTAATTAATGTAGCAGTGAAAACAAGCTTGTTCTTTTTGGACTAGCTAGGTTCGATGCCTTCTTCTCTCTTTCTCTTGCTCTTGCGGTTATTTACGGCTTATACACCTCTGTTTTGCAAACATGCAAATGTATTGTAAACTTTATAGTTTTTTTTTTTTTTTTTTTTTAATTATTTACAAGGTAGAATTTTTACTCTAGTCTAATCTAAGTGTATATATTTATGAAGCTCCCTCCTGAAAACTTGAACCCTTGTCCTTATCCCCCAATACCCCACAAGCATTTATACTTGTGAAGTGGCCACCGCACCAAATGTGCATTGTTAAACTTTACAGCTTTTGATAAAGCTCAAATTGATAATAAATTAATAACTATATATATACTTATGGTTCGCTAATTCATGTAGCTATATAGGCATAAAATGTTGGGATAAAATGTATGATTGTATTTTGACACAAAATCTTTTTTTTTTTAGAGAGTTTCAACTTATGGCGTCTGCTTTTAATAATAGCTCTTTATCATCAAAACAAGACATCAATAAGTTTTTGGTATAGGCGAGGATTAAACCCTAAATATCTTATACAACCATCAGATATTTTACCAGTTGAGTTAATTGGAACCCACCAAAATCTAAAGTATTAAACTTTGACTTTTTGTGGACTACTCTAGTTAGTTTAATTGGTAAAATTAATCTCTTGTAGCCAGATGAGGTAATGAGGTTCAATTATCTCCCTTACACCAAAGAAGCGAACTTATCAATTTTTTTTTACTTTTACTTTTATTTTTATTATTTCTTAGATTTCAATAGCACAGCATTTTATTGCAGGTGTAAGTTTTTTTTTTTTTTTTTTTATAATAAAATTTCCAAGATTTGAAAATTTTATGCTCAAAGTTTCAAGAGTTTTAAAGGGGCGTTGCATGTTACTTGATTATTTAGTTATAAGATTACAAAAAATTAATTTGATGACGCCCGGATGAATCCTGTTTGGCTCTCAAACTTTCAATATATTTTATCTCAAGTATATAAAGTTATAAACCCATAAAGGAAAGATTTTCAATTCGAACCCATTATAGACGTGTGGTTGTACTCAAATGAAGGAGTGCTCCCTAAACGTTGGAAACCTAATTTGTGTAGTGTACTTGTGCATGTTAATTAGGATCTGCAAGGATGATTCAACCTTACAACTGGAATATATATTTGTAGACAAGGAAAAGAAAAAGGCAAGAATGACTAGAATCTTTGAAGACTAAAGAAAAAAAAAAAAAGGAAGAAAGAGGGTAGATATAGAGAGAAAAAGGAACATGTAAAAAATTAAAGGAGCAAATTTCTTGCTTATATAATTCATTTATGAACAGATTGGAGACACAACAAATTTGTAGTTTATTTACCAAAGTGGCGAAAGGTCTCTTGTGTTGTGCTTTCATCTTTCAAGTTGGCATAACAAAGCTATTGTTGTAGAAGGTGCTCTCTCTCTCTCTCTCTCTATTTGTTTGTAATGATTTTAAAATTCATGTGCCTAGCTCATCTATAGTTGATAACGTTAATTTACCTTAATAACATTATTTAATTCTCTTCTTAAAGGGAAGTTGTGTTTGAAATTTCAAATCTCTCTACTCTTAATACTTTTGTTGTAAGTCCAAAAAAAAATTGCTTATACTTAAACAGCATATACATTGTAAGTTGGATTGAGAATGAAGCATGAGTATATCTGTAGAAAAGAATTCAAAGACTAAAAAAAAAGCTATTACATTTATGCATAAATGTTGAATTGAGAAGATTGGCCGAGTAAGCTTGGATCACAAACTCTCCAATTCCCCCGTAAGGCAGGGCAATGGTGGCACATGGCTAAGTATGAGTCGGTTTGATCTGGCACAAGGTGCAGGCATTTGTGAGTTTTGCCAGCCATCTAGTTTAGCCAGTCATGAATATTCTCACCGTGCTTTTTTTTTTAACCTAAAATATTCTTTATGATATTTAGCGTTGGCTCTTCTTAACCTAAACTAAATGCTACTAACAACCCCAAACCTAATCTTAAGGGCTAATAGCTAGCACTCATACTTTCATGCACAAATAGATTATTATCTGAGTTATTATTGTTATTGTTGTTATTATCCAATTTGTTAAGAATCTATAGTTGACTCCAAAACTTTGAGACTCAAATCATGTAGTTGTTATTGTTGTTATTATCATCATCATCAATGGTTTATCATAATAAGTTGGTAATTTACTTGAGTTAGAGAAATAAAAGTTAGGGGAAGACAAAAACCTATTTCTGTACCTAGGGTAAATTAGAGTTTATTTTGAATTATTGGTTAGATGGTGATGTAGGTTACCTATTTTTTAACAAATAGAGCATTTGCATCAATTAATGCAAAATAAAAAGAGGTATCGATTTTACACATTTAACCATCAAAATCACCCAGAAAGTCAAGCTAAAAATGTGTAAATTTGCAAAGTTGTCATAGTAACTGTGTAAATTTATACTGAACTATTCATTTTGCATATAGTTTTTCATTTTTCATTACGTATCCCAATGGTGAAAAAAGAGAGCGGATGATGGTTATTGTGCGTAAAGAAAGATAAACAATTAAAAAAATCAAGAAAAATTGATATTTTAATGTAGTGTAGTGTAAAATAGATAATCTAATATTAAGTGTTATGAAAAGTGAGTATGTAAAAGTTGATTATTAAGCTAAAATAGACGAAATGTTTTGCATAAGCTGATGTGAATGTTTAGCTAAAGAAGGTTAGTGAGCATTTATATTAGACAGTTTATAATAGAAAAATTTGTAAAATTTATATAGTTTTGCCTAAAAATGTCCCACATTAGTCCGTATATAATTGTATAAATTTACAAGTTTGCGAAAGTAAATTTACATTGACACTATTTATTTTGTATTTAGTTGTTTATTTATTTTTTTTTTTTATGTATTTCAATAATAGAGGAAGAGAATAGATGATAGTTATTATGTGTGAAGAAAGAGAAACAATTAAAAAAGCCAAGAAAATTTATATTTTAATAAAATATAGTATAAAATAGATAATCTGTTGTGTTGTGTTATGAAAAGTGAGTACATAAAATAGAAAAAATTATTTTTTATGCCAAACTAGGCAAAGAATTTTTATTCTAACCGATGTAAATGCAAGATCAATATATTAAATGAGTAATTATTGGGTACTCTCAAGGTACCATAAATGTGTACTTTCCTCTCTTACATAACTGTAGGCCCCACTAATTAAATTTATGATGGGACCCACAATTCATGTGAAAGGAGGTATGCATTTTATGGTACTCTCATACTATTCAATAATTTTCCATATTAAATATATTAAAGGAGGAAACTAGTGGATTTTGAAACTAAAAGATTTGAAATGTAAGCTCCAATAAACTTCAAGGAGATTTTTTTGTAGTTTTATCTATAAACAAACACAAACACACACAAACTGTACATGTTACATTATACAATAAGAAATGCTTGCTAAGTAGACCACGATCTGTGGTAATTCATGTTTAATGCTGAGGAGCATTGTTAAGATTACTTTTATTTTAAATTTTTATTCAAGAAGAGGTTCTTACTTCCTAACATGAAATTCAAAGGGCAACTAAGCTCGATCCCTAAAGCTAGTAAATAATGGGAACTATCTATTTAATATTTATAATCCTAGTGAGTGTTGTTTTGTCATCAGGAAAATTAGAGAGTGAAGTTTATAGATGGAAGAAATGAAGTCAGCAAAGACAGAAATTCGAAGGGGGGCAAGTTCATCAAGTGCACACGTGGTAAATGAAATTCAAGAAATGCTAAAACATTTGGAGTCCCCCTTATCACTTGAGAGTTGCATCTATAGGGTTCCTGATTATCTTCGCAAATTGAAGGAAGAACACTACACTCCTCAGGTTATTTCAATAGGGCCCTTTCACCATGATGCCAATGACAAATTGCATACCATGGAACAACGCAAATTGAGGTACCTCAAGTATTTCATTGAACGTGTTGAGACTTTTGATATAAGCTTGGAGGATTTAGTGAGGACTATAAAGGAGAGTGAAGAAAGCATTCGATGTTGTTATGCTGAGACCATCCACCTTGATAGTGATCATTTTGTAAAGATTATTACAATGGATGCCATCTTCATTCTTGAGTTGTTCTGGAGGGACTTCTTCAATGATTGGACGAGTGAAGACAATGGTGCATGTCTAGAAACATGGTTGATAAGTGCTATAAGGTTTGACTTGATTTTACTTGAAAATCAACTTCCATTCTTTATTTTGGAGAAACTATTTGACTATGCCTTTGCCTCTCACCCACGCTACTCCAGGTCCTTAATTCAAGTCATGACATTTTACTACTTTGATTATTACAACACTCAACACATAGAATATAGGCCCTATTTGAAAATGAAACACTTTCTCGATTTGCTTAGAACCTTTTGGCTACCTCCATCCGAAAAGATACCAAAAAGAGACAATGACGTAGTTAAACATTTGCATTCTGCAACCCAATTGCATGAGGCGGGATTGGTGATTAAGAAAGATCCAAGCAGTTGCTTATTAGACATTAAATTCACAAAGGGAGCCTTGAGAATGCCACCTTTAACATTAGACAATTCAAGCGAAACTATTATCCGAAACCTTTTGGCTTTGGAGCAATGTCATTATTCAGATATAGCATACATTACCGATTACATTATCCTATTTGGTTTCCTTGTTAACACTAACAAAGATGTGAATTTACTTGTTCGAAAGGGCGTCATGCTTAATTTGCTAGGCAACAGTGATGAAGCTAGAAATATGGTGAACAGTCTTGTCGAAAATGTGATATATGTTGACATGAACACCAATTTTTATCATGTCTGCAAAGATTTGAAGGCGTTCTATAAGAAACCTTGGAATAGGTGGCAGGCAACTTTGAGACGTGATTATTTTAGTAGTCCTTGGAGTATTGCTTCTACAGTCGTTGCTTTCATCTTCTTGGTGCTTACTTTACTGCAAACTATATATACAATGAAAGGGTAAAACAATAGATTCAAGCCCTATGTTTATTAATATATTGTACTTTTCGTGTGTGTGTGTTTTTTTTTTTTGAGAAATTGTTTCATTGTATTGTTAATGAACTTGTTATTATGATTAAAAACTGAATTTGTCATTATAAATTAATAGACTTGTTTTATTATACTCTTTTTTGTTTTTCTTGGACAAAGTTGAGCTACAAAATCAGTTATAGCCTAAGACTATAAACTGCTCTAATAAACTGACATGTGAAAAAAATGTCATATGCATTACACGTGATTACTTAAGCAAACTTAACTCAACTCACTTTAGTTAACTATACCACATATATACTAAAAAAAGAAAAAAGAAAGACTAAAGAACTAAAATCCTTATACATATAAAGGACTTGGGCTTTAGGCTTCACCCTTCTATCAAATTAAATTTCATAATTTTAAACATCTTATTTTAAATCCCATATTTGATATTTTCATTATTGTGTAAAAAAAAAAAAAAAAAAAAAAACCCCACTTATGATCCCAAATGTAAAATACACCCTTAACGTTCGGAGGTATTTGCAATACTTTAACGTTTTAGAATTTGAATTTCACACACTACCTGTGTATGTCTTTTTGATTATTAACTCCACTGTCAAGTTTTTGTTGATATGATTAAGTGAAACATCAGCTTGTCACTTATTAAATCATGACACATGTTAGTAATTATTTCATATCATTAATTAAATTTTCAAAAAATAAAAATAAATCCTAAAAAAAAATTATATTATATTATTTATCTTTTCAACATTTTATGAAATGAACAAATTGAGTCTTGCCCCCAGAAAATGAAAACTATCTCTCAACCAAAAAAAAAAAAAAAAAGCCTCAAATCATACATTTTTTAAAGCTAAAAAAATGCACCAAACACCGAATAAATGACCAAAAACCAGCCATCAGCCCATCACTAACCGTGGCTCTGAACATGCCTAACTCACTCGCTCTCCCACTACATAACTCGGTTCGACCTTCATGCTCTCTTTCATCAGACTCAGCCCCTCCATGATGTAGAGGTTGTTAAATTCGCAAATAGGGGCAAGTGGTGACACTTGGGATTTGGGTGTTTGGATTTCACTTCAGCATGAGTTTGGTTATTTCAAGTGATGTGGGAACGAATTTGTGCCATGGAGGTTTCATTAGAACAAACACACGACATTTACATCAAGGCTAGCTGCAGTTTCAAACTTACTTCAGCAACACGGGTTGGTTCTCTAATTCTAATTGGTTTTCAATTCATAGCACTGCTAATTGGAACAATACACCCCTCAACAATCTTACACAGCGATGTATACTGAATACAATGATACTAATTTTTCATGTGAGTTTTTTTTTTTTTTAATATATATGTATGTGTATATATATATATATATATATATATATTTTGAATCTTTGTTTCCAGAGAAAATTTTGGTTTTCTTGGAAAATTTTGGAATGCCCAGAATTATAGAAATTATTTTATATTATATTATTTTAATTTGTAATTTTGTATATTCTATAGTATTTATTTTAATTTTTTATTTTTTAAAAGTTATTTAATTATGTGTAATTGTTAAATCCACGTGGCATGTCTTAACTAGAGCAACTGTCACATGTGGCATGCTGATGTGTCATTTAACAGACACATTAGCAAAAAATCTGACAAAGAGGTATATAATAATCAAAACAAAATATAATGTTAGGGTATGAAATCTAAATTTTGAAACTTTAAAGTATAAAATCTAAATACCCTAAATTTCAAGTGTATAGTTTGCATTTTACCCCAAAAAAAAAAAAAAAAAAAAAACTTATAATTTAATCCTTGTGTCAAATTAAATTTCATACTTTTAAACGTCTCATTTTAAGTCCCATATTTGATATTTTTGTTATTGTGTCAAATAAAGCCCCACCTATATAAGTTCTCAAGTGTTTCATAATTTTCAAGTGTTCAGCACAATAATGAAATTGTGGAGTTTAAAGTGTCACATTGGAAAATGTGGGTTTTGAAGTTTCACAAGGATAAAATAATAGTCTTTATTGGACTTCCCCTAAGTTTTTTTAATAGCCCTTTTTTCTTTAAATTTAGGCTAAAATTCAATTTATTCTACTCATTTGTTCTTCATCGGTTGCTATTTATGTCACATAAGTTAATTATTACACAATGGCTTTTTACAGAGGTTGTATCACGTATGTCACACCGATTTCAAAAGGAAGTAATAGAAAAAAAAAAAATCAAAATCAAAGGATTAATTTAGTTTAATTTAATTGTTAAGGATCAAAATGAAAATTTGATAAAAATATTGCTAAAATATTTTTTTTTTCATGTATTATCCTATTTAATTTGCCAGATTATTGTAATATAATTGTAAATGTTTTTGATATATTTGTTTTTGGTAGTGTGTTTTTGCCAGATAATTGTAGTCAACAAATTTGTTTTGCTGCTTTGCTGAATTTATGTTTTTGCCAGAGCATGCTCTCTTTTTGTCTCTCTCTGCATGTTTTGTTAGGACGTGGAATCAATATAAGCTGCTTGTGGTACAGTCATATGTTATTCGATTTTTCTGTGTTATATATATATATATATATTTCTTTCTTTCTAATAAAATGGCACAATCACTACGAAAATTAAATACACATCTAATCCAAAGCCCTCTTAAAAAGAAGAGCATTTGAATGGCAAAACTATGCATAGCAAAAAGGTAAAGGGAGAAAGTGTCCAGTGCTGTGTAATTTCTTCCAAAAAAATATTATTCGTAATTTTTATTATTTAATTTATTTTGTATTATTTCCATTTTTCTTGTGTTTGCACCAATGGAAGATCTTATTGGTGTTTAGGGATAAATGTTTGATGTAGGATAAATATCCTTGCATAATTTTCTTGAGAAGCTGGATATTTAGATGTCAAGAGGGAGGGGCATGCAATTAAATATTTTTCGTCCGTCATTGATTATTTTCAAACTTAAATTTAGTTATTTTGTTAGGGTAATTTGGTCTGTTATGATGTTGTAAGAAATTTAAGTATATTTTTTTAGCTTTTTATTTTCAAAGAAAACGGTAAAAAATCCTAAAAAGGCTCTTAAAATAAAAATGTATTTTTTTTAGACTGGTTTTCTTAGAATGTCTCAAATTTCTAATGGGTTCTAGATTTATTTTCCCTTGATTCGTCGAGGCTTCGTTAAGCTAGAACTATGTCTAGCTTATTGCTTTTCGTTCTGCTTGAAACTCTTTAGCTTTATCTTGAAAGATAGGCATTCTTTATTTGTTTTCCAGATAAGAGGAAGTCCTTTTTAGGACGAGTACTCCTAACCTTTTTACACTATGCGTTGCTATATATACATTTTGCTGTTTTATTTTACTTTTACATGATTTGCATTGCAGGCATGAAACACACCAGTACTCTTCACTGAAAAGTTTGTTTGGAATGATATGAACAAGCAAATCTGGGTGGGGCTTACAGTGGATGCTAGCTATGATCTCAAACCTCTCGCACAAGTCTTTCAACTTTGAAGATCAGATAAAGAAATAGGTTCTTTTCTTCATAAACAATCCATCTATTAATTTGTTTGGGGCCGAATCGTACAGCAGAGTTTCATTTCATTCACACTAAAGGTGCTCAAAGGTCTGTGTGGCAATTTTTCATTTATGTAATTAATGTAGCAGTGAAAACAAGCTTGATCTTTTTGGACTAGCTAGGTTCGATGCCTTCTTCTCTCTTTCTCTTGCTCTTGCGGTTATTTATGGTTTATACACCTCTGTTTTGCAAACATGCAAATGAAACGTAAACTTTACAGCTTTTGATAAAGCTCAAATTGATAATAAATTATTAACTATATATATACTTTTTTTTGCTGAATTAACTATATAGATACTTATGGTTCGCTCTTTCTCAAAAAAAAAAAAAAGGTTCGCTAATTCATCTAGCTGTATAGGCATAAAATGTATGATTGTATTTTGACACAAAATCTTAAGCATTAAACTCTGACTTTTTGTGGATTACTTTGATTAGCTTAATTAGTAAAATTAATCTCTGAGATTCAATTATCTCACCTACACCAATGAAATGAACTTATCAATTTTTTTTTTTTTTTTATTTCTTAGATTTCAACGGCATAGCATTTTATTGCAAGTGTAAGGTTTTTTTTTTTTTTTTTTTAAATTATTATTATTTTTTATAATAAATTGCCCAAGATTTGAAAATTGTATGCTCAAAATTTCAAGTTCCTAGCAAAACTACAATGACAATAAGGTGATTGCACATCACAAGAGGTTTGAAGGGGCATTGCATATTACTTGATTATTTAGTAATTAGATTACAAAAAATTAATTTGATGGCCTCTGGATGAATCCTGTAAGGCTCTCAAACTTTCAATATATTTTTATCTCAAGTATATAAAGTTATAAACCCATAAACGAAAAAATTTCAATTCGAACCCTTTATAGACATGTGGTTGTGCACAAATGAAGGAGCGCTCCCTAAATGTTGGAAACGTAATTTGTGTAGTGTACTTGTGTATGTTAGGGTGTACTTGTGCATGTTAGGGTGCACTTGTGCATGTAACATGTTAATTAGGATCTGCTAGGATGATTCAACCTTACAACTAGAATATATATTTGTAGACAAGGAAAAGAAAAAGGCAAGAATGACTAGAATCTTTAAAGACTAAAGAAAAAGAAAAAGAAAAAGCAGGAAAGAGAGTAGATATAGAGAGAAAAAGGAACATGTAAAAAATTAAAGGAGCAAATTTCTTGCTTATATAATTCGTATATGGAATAGTTTGGAGACACAACAAATTTGTAGTTTATTTACCAAAGTGGCGAAAGGTCTCTTGTGTTGTGCTTTCATCTTTCAAGTCGGCATAACAAAGTTATTATTGTAGAAGGTGCTATTCTCTCTCTCTCTCTCTCTCACTCTCTCTCTCTCTCTATATATATAGATATATTTGGTTGTTAATTTGCAATGATTTTTTTATATAAGATAGAAATTCTATTCTATCTTAATCTAAGTGTATATGTATGTGAAAGCTCCACACATCATAGGACTTATACTTGTGGAGTGATCTTGCACCAAGAGCGTGCATTGGTGTAATGATTTTAAAATGCATATGCCTAGCTCATCTATAGTTGATAACGTTTACCTTAATAACATTATTTAATTCTCTTCTTAAGGGGAAGTTGTGTTTGAAATCTCTCTACTCCCACTACTTGTTGTAATTAAGTAAAAAAAGAAAAAAGAAAAAAAAAAGATAATGTTTATACTTGAATAGCACATGTTATAAGTTGGATTGAGAATGAAGCATGAGTATCTCTAGAAAAGAATTCAAAGACTAAAAAAAAAAGTTATTACATTTATGTTTAAATGATGAATTGAGAAGATTGACCGAGTAGGCTTGGATCACAAACTCTAAAATTCCCATAAGGCAGGGCAATGGTGGCATTTCATGGCTAAGTATGAGTCAGTTTGATCTAGCACAAGTTGCAGGCATTTGTGAGCATTGCCAGCCATCTAGTTTAGCTAGTCAAGAATATTCTCACCGTATTTTTTTTTTTTTTTTTAAAGGGGAAAAAATGAAAATTTATACAAAAATATTCTTTATGATATTGAGTGTTGGCTCTTCTTAACCTAAACTAAATGCTACTAACAACTCCATACCTAATCTTAACGGGTAATTGCACTCATACTTTCATGTATAGATAGATTATTATTTGAATTATTATTGTTATTGTTATTATTATCCAATCTGTTAAGAATTTATAGTCGAGTCCAAAACATTGAGACTCAAATTATGTAGTTGTTATTGTTGTTATTATCATCACCATCATCAAAGGTTTATCATAAGTTGGTAATTTACTTGAGTTGGAGAAAAAAAGTAAAAAAGATATGGGTAAAGATAATTGTTTTTGTACTTTTGGTAAATTAGAGTTTAATTGAAATATTGGTTTGATGGTGATGTAGGTTTACTTTATATATATATATATATATATATATAGTAGGACTTAGGTACAGTATTTAGGTGCTGTTCTTTAGGTTCATTTTTTAAGATTTTGCCATGTGGCTTTTTTCTCATGAATGGAAGTGTATTCTTTAAGTTAAGTAGCTATATAACAGAATCTTAAAAAGAGAACCAAAAGAACAGCATCTAAAGTACTGTATATAAGTTTTGTCTATATATATGTGTGTGTATATGTGTGTAAGTTAATAAACTTATATGAAATTTTTGTGGTTTATCCGCCCCCTCCCCACCAAAAAAAAGTGAACATATTGGGTCCGTTTGGATAGAGCTTATTGTTGCTGAACTGAAAACTGAAACTGAAATCACTGTAGCAAAATAATTTTTTAATGTGTGAATAGTATTGCGGGACCTATTTTTAATAAAAAAAATGCTAAAAAAGTACGTGAACGCACATTGCGCGTACAGTGCACGCACTGCCTCTTGTCCCCAGCAGAACCGAAAAAAAAAAAAAAAAAAATTGCAAAACGTGGACGTGCCAGCAATAAGCTGGATCCAAACCCACTCATTATGTCAAACAATAAGAAATGTTTGCTGAGTAGACCACAATAAATACGAGGACATTCATATTTAACGGTGAGGAGAATTGATAAGAATGTTAAGAGTGTAATCATACACGTGCTGTTAGTGCCATTACTAATCTAGTCAGCACTCACACACGTGTTATCTAAGATAATTAGAGTTAGTTACAATCACTAATCTGTTATGAAACTGTTAGCCTTGTAATTATACATATACGGCAACATTTATTAGAATAATTAATATAGATTGGAATACAAGATTCAGCTTTTACTCTCTCTCTCTCTCTTCCCCAATTCTTGTTTTAGGTCAAATTCTTTCAAAGATTTCTTTCATTGTAGATATTTATTCAAGAATATATAGGTTCTTACTTCATAGCATGAAATCCAAAGGATGGCTAAGGCCCCTAAAACTCCTACATCATTAGAACTATCTATTCCATATTTATAATGCTAGTGAATATTGTTTTGTCATCAGGAAAATCAGAAAGTAAAGTTGATAGATGGAAAATTATTCATTCACAACGACTGAAATTCAAAAGGCAGAAAGTTCAACAATTGAAATTCAACAACAATGTATAGACGTGGTAAATGAAATTAAAAAAAAGACAGAAAATTTGGAGTCTCCCTTATCATCTAATCAGTGTTGCATCTACAGGGTTCCAGATTATCTTCGCAAATCGAAGGAAGAGCACTACACTCCTCGGGTTATTTCAATAGGGCCCTTCCACCATGATGCCTATAATGTCAAATTGAAAACCATGGAACAACGCAAATTGAGATACCTCAAGTATTTCATTCGACGTGTTGAAGACCTTCAAATAAGCTTGGAGAACTTAGTCAGTACTATAAAGGAGTATGAAGAAAGCATTCGACATTGTTATGCTGAGACCATCCAACTTAAGAGTGGTCCTTTTGTAGAGATTATTCTTGTGGATGCCATTTTCATTCTTGAGTTGTTCTGGAGATACCATTTTGATGACTGGGCAAGTGAGGACAATGGTGCATCCTTAGAACCGTGGTTAATAACTGCTGTAAGGTTTGACTTAATTTTACTTGAAAATCAACTTCCATTCTTTATTTTGGAGAAACTATTTGACCTAGCATTTGCCTCTCATAAAGACTACAGTAACTCCTTACTTACAGTCATGGCCTTTGATTACTTTCAATTTTACAACACTCAAAACATAACTTATATTTCTCATACAAAAATGAAACACTTCCTTGATTTGCTTAGAACCTTTTGGCTACCTCTCGAAAGGCTACCAAAAAGAGAGAATCATGATGAGGTAGTTAAACATGTGTACTCTGCGACCCAATTGCATGATGCAGGATTGAGGTTTAGGAAGGGTTCAAGCAATTGCTTATTTGACATAAACTTCAAAAAGGGAGTGTTGGAAATGCCACCAATAACATTAGACAATTCCAGCGAGACTCTTTATCGAAACCTTTTGGCTTTGGAGCAATGTCACTATTCAAATAAAGCATACATTACCGACTATATTATCCTATTGGGTTTCCTTATTGCCACTGGCAATGATGTGAAGTTACTTGTTCGAAAGGGGGTCATGGCTAATTTGCTAGGCAACGACGATGAAGCTAGAGATTTGGTGAAGGAACTTTCCACAAATATCGTATATGTCAACATGAACTCCAATTATCATGTTTTCTGCAAAGAGTTGAAGGCGTTCTATAAGAAACCTTGGAATAGGTGGCAGGCAACTTTGAGACGTGATTATTTTAGTACTCCTTGGAGAATTGCTTCTACAATTGCTGCTGTCATCTTATTGCTGCTCACCTTTTTACAAACTATATATACAATGTTCCCAATAAAGGGTTCAAATCGTGTGTGTTGATGATACTACTATCTGGATTGCTTCTTCTTGTTTCATTTTATAATTTGTATTGTTGTTATGATTCTATGATTAATGCAGTTGATTTTGCCATTATAAAATACTAGACTTGTTTTATTACTCTTTTTTTTTTTTGACTGGACAAGCATGAATTGCTTCTTTTATTTTTTATTTTTGCAGCCATCGTAATTCAAATTCTCAAATCAATAAAGGAGAGTAGGCAATGCATAACACTTGGCATTGACATTGTTATATATATTACAAAAGTTAAATATTTGGAACAATTAATTGATACATGACAACTTTAAATAAAGGTTGTATGTCACACCAATTTCAAATTGACATAAAAGAGAAAAAAAAGATTAAACTGATATAATTGTGTTGTTAAGGATTAAGATGACAATTTAATTAAAAAAAGTTACAATATTGTTTCCCTTCTTTAAGTATACAAAAATTTCATTTTTGTCCTTCAGTTTTATTTTTTATTTTTATCTCCAAACAATTGAAAATATATCTATAATAGTTTATGTATAAAAAGTGAACTTTTTGAAGTTAAGAGATAATAAACAAAAATAAAGCAAAAATTGGGCCAGAAAAAAAAAAAAAAATTAACATGGCAAATATATATATTTTAATATATATAAAAAAAAAGAGAAAATAGAAAATATAATAAAATCGTTGTTGTAATTAATTTTTTCTCATTTCCCAGTTCGTGTTGTTAGTTCAGTTCCTCTCTGTCCATTTCCGAAACGAAATTTTGAAAACATGTTTTCGATTCTTCGAAGCAGCAAAACGAAAACGAAAGCAGCGTTTTCAATTCTCAAACAACTCACCGCCCAAAACTCCCTCACAAATACAATCCTAGGGTTCCCATTTTCCCAACAAGAAGCGACGTCGTCTTCCTTCTCATCCTCGTCCTCATCGTCGTCGTCACCGTACGACCACATCAGAGCCAACGCGAATTGCCCACGCTGCGAGCACCAAATGCCGTTACTTTTCTCGAACCGCCCGTTATCTATAACGGCGCGAGAGCCGAGCGGCGTGTACCAGGCGCTGAACCTGTGCCCCAATTGCAAAACGGCGTTCTATTTCAAGCCGTTTAAGCTGGTGCCATTGCAAGGCAGCTTCATCGAGATTGGGAGGGTGAAGAGTGACAATGTGGACTCGGATGGGAATAGCGAGAAACGTTTGGGTAGTTTCGGAAAACCAAAATTTTGTAAGGAAAAAGAGGCGGAGGCGGAGGAGGAGGAGGATGAAACGGCGTCGTGTTTGGGGAAGAAGGACTTGCCTACGCCTAAGGAGATCGTTAAGTTGCTCAACCACTTCGTCGTTGGCCAAGAAAGAGCCAAAAAGGTTTTTTTATTTTATTTATTCATTTATTTATTTTTAACACCAATTTTAGTCCATATCAAATTTAATGTGATTGCATTTTAGTCCTTTTAAACTCTAATGTGTTTAATGGAGTGAAGATGTGTCAGTGTTTAATCCGTAATGTGTTTAACAAAGTGATGATGCGTTAGGTTTTAGTTTAAGTAAGTCATCTAAGGGACTAAAAAAAAAAAAGAAGTTTAAAGTGATCATTTTAATCTCTAGCAACTTGAAACTTAAAAGTGATCGTTTTTAGTCTCTTGCGAGTTTAAAATGATTGCTTTTAGTCTTCAATGTGTCTAATGGTGTGAAGACGAGTCAGTTTTTAGGAAGCTATCACTTTAAGCTTCAGGACTAAAATTGATCATGAGTTAAAGTTTAGGGACTATTAGTGTATTTTAACCCCCATGTTTTATTTTATTCTTTATATTTATGTGGTTTAGGAATGCTAGAATTGTATATGGATTGCATAATTAACTTTAATGGACTATATAATACATAATTGTCAGTTTTTTTTTATTGAAATGTATGTTTATGTGACAGGTGCTTTCAGTGGCTGTTTACAACCACTACAAAAGGATATATGATGCTTCCCTTCATAAGAAGTTAGTCCTTATTGTATTTTCATTGAGTTAGCTTTTGATCTTTACAATCTTTTTGGGGTTTATACTGGTGGTTTTCAGTTTTGCTAGAGGGGTCTGTCTTATAATGGGGTTTCAAACTGCACTTTTTCAAACCACAGCTTTTTAAAACTTCAGGTACAGTTTTTTCAAACAACCCCAATATTAAAAAAAAATTGAAACATAAGTTGTACTGAACAGGCACAAACCAGTTGCTGCTTTTCAATTTTCAATGATAGTAATAGTTAGATGAATGTACATCAAATGCTGCTGCTTTATTTACTGAATTCATGCATCTGAATACCAGGTCAGGCATTGAACAGGGTGCTAACGAAGTTGAAAATGAGGACAATGATTCTGTTGAGCTGGAGAAGAGCAATGTGTTGCTGATGGGTCCCACTGGCTCAGGTATTTATATGATGTCATTTTTGTGAGGTATTTAGTGGGAGGAGGGCTAAGAGGTTTAATTTATGTATTTTTACCATGACTGTAAGGATAGGGAAGACGTTACTTGCAAAAACACTAGCTCGTGTTGTGAATGTGCCATTTGCCGTTGCTGATGCAACAACGTTAACACAGGCAAGTTCATTGCTTCATATGGTTATCTTCCTATCTGTCTGGTAATATGAAAGCTACCAATGTATGGAGAGCTGCCTAATTTACAACATATAGAAAAAAAAATGGACATTGAACTTTCATTACATAGTTACATACATCTTTCAAGTTATCTCAAAGATCTTAACACTTGACCCAGATCAAGTTCTAGATCATAAGTGCTCTAGTGAATAACCAAGGACTGGATAGATGAGAGAAACAACTAAGAATAGACATCTAGTTTCACTAATTACTTAACTGTTTTTGGGGCTCCTTGTTGATGCTCACGATTTTGATAGCCATACTAGTGATTTGGAGTCTCTTGATTTATAAATAGTGAATTTTAAGTCTTTTATGACTACTGATTCTGGTGCGGGTAAATTGCAAATACTTTATGTTCTATTATACTTCTATTCTTGTTCCTCCTTTTCATTTTTTTTTTTAAGATATATATATCCTATTGAATTTGCCAGTCATTGCATGTTGCAAGTAAATGTTTTGATACTTATTGTTGTACTCAATAAATGTTTTTGTTATTTGCTGAATTCATGTGAAAATTTCAACTAATGCTCTCTTTTTGTCTCTCTCTAGGCAGGTTATGTTGGAGAGGACGTGGAATCAATATTGTATAAGCTGCTCGTGGTATGATCATATGATATTTGATTTTTATGTTATACAGACTTTTTTTTTTGTTGGTTGAGTTATAGAAATTTACAAATAAAATGGGACAATCTAAAACAAAGAAAGTGTCCTAGAAAGTTTTCTATTGAATTACAATTTGAAATTCATGCAATGAATTAAAAAAAAAAAAAGGAGAATGGAAGACATAAAAGCCTGACTGTGATGTCATAGTGGAACAACCATCTACATTTGAACACTATGATGTTAATTAATGACTCAGGGGAGACCTAGGGCTTGTTTGGTTGCTATTTTATAGAATAGACAACTACTTTTTGGATGGAAAATTTTTCTGTGTTTTCTAAAAACTAGTGTATGGAAATGCTAACTTTAGAAATGAAGGAAAGGGGAAAGATATTTTTGATGTTTTGTTAGTTCATGAGAACAAGTGATGAAGTGATTTTCATGCTTATTAACTGTGCAAATAAATGCACTGTAAAATCATATTATAAAAGTGTTGTTATTTATCTATTTTTTTCAAATCCCAAACCCTCATTGTTCATCCCATTTCTTTTTCTTTTCAATCTCCTCTCTTGCTTTTATCTCTCACAGCAATCTGGGTGCCTCCTCAGTGACTGTTGATGGCCTTCTATTACCACTCCAAGCCCTCAACCACCTTGTCCTCCCTTCTCAACTCCCAAATCACCTAGTCGAAACCCCAACTCCAATCCCATTCCCAGTAAGTTTCTTTGATTTCTTCAATGCCCATGGACGTGTGGTGCAAGATATTTTTGGGTGATTGAAGGAGTGCAAGGAGGTGGCAGCGGAGGACAATATGATGACTTTGGAGGAGTTTTTGGCCAAGGATAGGGCTGGGCACTTGGAGGAAGAGGTGGACTCCCTGCAGAGAGCTTGCTTGGAGGAGTGTTTGCGCCTTGAATCCCATCTTGCCACCAAACCCCTTTGAAGGTTCCATTGTGGTCTTTGTAAATGAGGTGGAGGTGGAAGACGGAAGAGGGAAGAGGGTTTGGTCATAGGTTGGAACCTTAGGGTTATATGGAGGTCGTGGGTCATGTAGGTGTAGGGTAACAAGTCATGAGGGTGGGGTGGATTGGTTTTGATGTTTCGCTGGGGGAGGGGATGGGTGAGTACATTGTATATCCAAACCTTTTTTCTTTTTTTGTTAAAAAAAAATTTGAGAACCCCTTATAATTGTCTTTCATTCTCATCCCTAAAAAGAAGTTTATGAAAATGATTTTCAGAAAACTTTCACAAACAGATCTTGATAGTTCCTAGTGTTTCTTTGTCCTGTTGTCTATTATATAAATTTCATTTTTTTTTTTTTGGTTCTATTCTAATTACTTATGTTTTGGGTCTCCTTTTGTCAATGGTAAGTTCCTGATAAATTGTGGTACAAAGACCCCAATGCCAAATTGGCAAGTAAATATCTAATATGGTCACACAATCAGATGCTATTGTATTTCTTTTGTTGCATTGCTGACATGCAAATATGCATTTTCACACTCTGTTTTTGAACTTGTCCTCAATGTTTGTTTGTTTTTGTTTTGCCTGTAGCCTTAGCTCACAAAACTTATATACTGGATTTTCTGATTGGTGTTTAGGAAGCTGAGTTCAATGTTGAAGCAGCTCAGAAAGGCATTGTCTATGTTGATGAAGTTGATAAGATTACTAAGAAGGTTTTGTGATGTTAATAGATGGAAAAGCACACTTAAATATCTCTATGTGTTATTTACAATAATCAAAAACGAATTTTGTGCAGACTGAGAGCTTAAACGTTGGCAGAGATGTTTCTGGAGAGGGTGTTCAACAGGCATTGCTAAAAATGTTGGAAGGAACGGTGCGCCAATAAATTACCCTTTTCCTTTTGTCTGATTCCTACCTCTTTAATTCTTGGAAGAAGTAGATTATTATTATTGTTGTTATTTTTCAGTTTTTACATTTTTATAAGTTCAATACATTTTTATAAGTTCAATACATTTTTATAAGTTCAATACATTGGCATCAGGATATCTATAGTTTTCCTAGTTTGGAAATGGGTAAAAACTTAGGTACAATACCTTAGTTATAGTACTTTAGGTTCTCCAAATTAAATTCAAGTACTAGGGTGGATTGAATTTAATTATCCTCGGAGAAGAAAACACTATTTGTGTTTTACTGGTTGATGCATCCAAGTGTTTGAATTTAATTGGAGAGCCTATTGCAATGCACCTAAGGTATTGTATCTAAGTTTTACCCTTTGAAAATATAATAGTTGGAACTTGGCATTATTCTTGAACAAGTCACCTCACTACCTTAGTTTTTTTTCACTGTTGATAGCTCCCCCTCTCTTTTTAGAGCTTTGGTTTTTCATGCTTTCAGTGAATTACAATCTTGCATATGTGCTGATGCATTATGTATTTTCACATTCCATTTTTTTGTCCTTGTAGACATCCCAACATTTCTATATCAACTTCACTTATATATCGATCTGGATTGGTATGCCAAAATGATAGCATTTGCCATTTTGTTGGAGTTTAGCATGAATTTTGGAATTGAAAGTCATGGTTATTTTTGTAGTATCGTCAATGAATCCTGGCTCAAATGCACTTCCTCCTCTCACAAATGTGGGCAGAGGGTGAGGTTGTGCATTCAAGACCCACTAGGTGAGGTGTATGTGCCAGTGAAAAAAGGGCTTGTAAAATTTTAAAATTCATTTTGACTTGTTTAGTAACTCAAATGGGCAAACAATTGTTTCTGTTACTGTGAAGAATCTTGTGCATGGGAGAGGACTGCATTCCTTGGTTAAATGTACAGGCTATCGATAAAATTTATTAATCATAGTACTATTTGTATCATCGCATATTACATTAAAAGTTTCTGGGGTTAGCCAAGTTGCCTTAAAAATTACATTATTACACAAAGATGTCCATTGATAAGAACAGGACTGCAAACACTTTCGTGATACTGGAGTTGGAAAGGGCATAGTGTATTGACGGAAAAGATTAGGTAATCCCATGATAGCAGGCGTGGCTCTTACAATATAGAAAATAAAGAATAGGAGGTCACTACTAAATTCCTAAATGGCCCACCAAATTTTAGGGAAACTAATTTTTCTCATTTCTTGGGGATGAAAATCAAAATTTTCTAATAAAGGGGGGGGGGGGGGGTGGGGGGTGTTTACAAGCACCAATGGATTTTAAACCCATGTCCTCAACTTCCATGTCATTCTTATGTGGGAGGAAGTGCCATAAACTTTAAGTTGGAATATTTAAGAAAGCTACTGAAAGGCTGATGGATGGTTTGGAGTTGAAGCAACATTAGAAAACTGAGAATCTAAGGCTATGTTTGGTAACAGTTTTTGTTTTCTGATTTTAAAAACTTTT
Source organism: Castanopsis chinensis (assembly GCA_032878915.1). Classification (NCBI taxonomy): domain Eukaryota; kingdom Viridiplantae; phylum Streptophyta; class Magnoliopsida; order Fagales; family Fagaceae; genus Castanopsis; species Castanopsis chinensis. The sequence continues at coordinate 29,776,788 of JAVQMG010000121.1, read as the reverse complement.
TTTTGGGAATATAAAGTAAAAACAATTTTCTTGTATTTTTGAAATAAAAAACGTGTTTGGTTAGTTGAAATTAAAAATAGTTTTTTGAAGATAAAAATAGAAAATACTAAAATATGTTGTTACTAATATTTGAAATTTAATTCTAACTTATTAAATGAGACAGATTCATTAAATTAAATGCGTATTTTCATTGACTTTTGAAAATTAGAAACTGAAAACAGCCTTTTGCATTTTTTCAGTTTCTTTCACAAATTGAGTTTTAATAACAGTTTTTGTTTTCTGTCCATTTTAGGTTGCTAAACAAGTTTTTTAGTTTCAAAAGTAGAAAATTGTTTTTGAAAACAGAAAATAAGAGGGGAAAAACAGTTACCAAACATACCCTCAGTTGTCATCTGGGGGCTATAAACGGTGACTGGTAGAGTAGATTTTATGTATATGGAGTTTTCAATGCTATTTGATGACAGACTTGCTAGAGTTTTGTAAGATGGGATTTTTAAGGTTAATAGTGGGTGAACACGGTCTTGTTGTGGCACATTTCAAGAAAGTGATAGAAAACCTTGGAATCTCTCATTCGCAAGGTTTTGCCTTGTATTTTTCACTTTAATCACAAGTAAATATATTGATTAGAAGGTACCCCTAGGCGACCCTACCCTAGCACATGAAAATAAAAACAGTTTTGGCCTGTTGGCGATGAAGGTTTCATCGTTATAGGAGTTCACAAATCTGGAAAGACTATTTCATTTTGTGTATTGTAGACAAGTTTTGATGGGGTTTGACATTCTAATCATATTATTAAATAATCTCATTTGAGATCCTTGTCTGATTGGATGGATTTTTTGTGCGGCATCCCTTTATTGTCTTTTTAAGATTTATTACATCTTTTGAATTTTGTTGTTGCGATGGGAAATCAGTGGATCACCTTCTTCTACATTGTAAGTTCTCTCATGCCTTATGGTGTGAAGTTTTTGCAGTGTTTGGAATTCAATGGGTAATGCCAAGGGCAGTGAACTCTTTTTTCTTTATTTGGAGAAACTGGTTTGGAAAGTATCGTTCAACCATTTGGAATATGGTCCCGGCATGTGTAATGTGGTTAGTCTGGCAAGAACGTAATGCCCGCATTTTTGAAGATAAGGCGAGAACTTTGGAATATCTAAAAAGTCTACTTTTACGTACTCTGTTTCTTTGGGCTCGTGTTTGAGGGTGTACGAATTGTACTGCTGTATTTGATTTTTTAGTTTCTATTTCCTTTAGTTCTTGATTTTCTTGTATTTGGTTCATTGTTCAAAGTGTTCACCATTGTGAACATGATTTTCAAATCTTTTCAATAAAAGTCTTATTACTTATCAAAAAAAAATTAGATCTTTTGAATTTCAGATCATAGTTCTTTAAGAGCAGTTTGGTGTGCATATTGTGTATGTGAACTATTTTCTTCAAATATTTTGCTTAACATTAAAAAGGAAGTACACATATGGTGGTGTGCGGGTAACTTGAGTGAACTAAGAATTGAAAGAGTTGAGTCCATGAAAGGTTTAAGGACTTGATGGGGTCTTTGAGCACACAACAGGGAGCTTTAAGTAGAATTTTATAATCATTTTGGTAAAAAAAAAAAGGGAAAATATAATGTTGTTATTAGTTGTATATAGCATTTCCACCGTTTGAAGGCCATTGAGCCCTAGTTTAACTGGCAGCACCTTCCCATGCAAGTGCTAGGTCTAGGGTGAGGTTGTGGGTTCAAGACTCACTGGGTTTGTTTGTAACTTACCTATAAAACAAAAACAAGCATTTTCACATCTGAAGATGTCCTTAAAATGAGGCACACGTTTTAATATAATGAAGATATCAGTTCCAAAGCTTCGAGAATTTGCTTGTTTGATTATGTATGGTATGATATTATATTAGGCTATATATATGTTGACTAAATGTTTTCTCTGTCAGATAGTGAGTGTTCCCGATAGAGGAGCTCGGAAGAATCCTCGTGGTGATTTCATTCAGGTATGCTGGATCTAAAACTATCTGTTTTTCTACTATAATTGTTTCCATTTTATGCAATTATATCTGGCGAGTCATAGCCTCATAGGCAAAAGGAGCACTCAATTGCACTTGGAATTGACAATGCCTGGAGAACTTGGTGTTACACCAGGCTCTTGCCACATGAAATTGCTGAAAATAGTTTGTAAATATTTGAAATAAATGTAGTTTTACTGGGAGCTGTGGGAATATGAATTTTAAACAGTTAAATATCTTGGACAGCTTGTTATTTCCAGAATTGTGTTTCCTTATAGTTGTTACTTGTGCCTTTTATAACTATTGATGATTCACAGATGGATACCAAAAATATACTCTTCATTTGTGGTGGGGCATTTGTTGATTTGGAGAAGACGATTTCAGAGAGGTAATACCCTTTTCTTGTGCTGGATGTTAAACAGAAATGTTTACTATTGTTGGCTTCTCCCTAGTGAGTTCTAATTATTTACATTCTTTTTCCAGACGACAAGATTCCTCCATTGGCTTTGGAGCTCCAGTTCGTGCAAACATGAGAACTGGTGGATCAACCAATGCTGTAGTGACATCCTCATTGTTGGAATCTGTGAGAATCCACCCAATATGGTTACAGAATTTTTTGATATTCATATTGATTGCATTCTGCGTTTATATTTTCTGTGCAATGCATATTTTGATTCCCTTGATTCCCTTTATTATCTAGCCTTATGGGTTTTTAATGAACTTGTAGGTAGAAAGTAGTGATCTTATTGCATACGGCCTCATACCTGAATTCGTTGGGAGATTTCCAATTTTAGTGAGTTTGTCAGCTTTAAATGAAGGCCAACTTGTTCAGGTGTGTTCTGTCATTTAAATGTTTTAAATATTAAAAACTCTCTGTCTGTTACTTTTTAGGGCCTTAACATGCTCACTCAGTTTTAGAGGGATGAATGTGGCTTTGTACTTGCAGTTTTGTAACTTTAGTTTGCCTAATTTGCTCAAACTCCAAAATGTTGTATCATGTCTGTTTTATACAATAATGATATGATGGTGATTCTAAAGTAGTTTGGTTTCTACCAGGTTGTAATTCTAGAAATTAGAAGTCTAGAATATGTTGGTTTGTCCCTTTTGACAAGGAAGTAGTAACTTGTTTATGGTTTATTTATGCAAGATAGGTCCTCACCGAACCGAAAAATTCTCTTGCTAAACAGTACAGGAAGATGTTCAGCATGAACAATGTAAGCTTTTGAACCATTTTTTCTGTGGTCAGTGCTTTTTATTCTTTGTTCTACCTGGTTTATGGTCTCAAGCATCTGATGCAGATATGATAACCCTCTATGCGGTTCAATTGGTACTGCTTCTGTATAAAATTTCAGGTAAAGTTGCATTTTACTGAGAATGCTTTGAGATTGATTGCAAAGAAAGCAATGGCAAAGAACACTGGTGCCCGAGGTTTAAGAGCCATATTAGAGAATATTCTTACAGAAGCAATGTTTGAGGTATACTTGGGTCCTAGTATCTACCCTGGCCCTTATAAGTTGTATGCAACTATGCCTTCTGGTTTTTGTTTTTGTTTTGCCGCGCTCCCCCTCCGCCCCCCCCCCCCCCCCCCCCCCCCCCCCCCCCCCCCCTCCTTTCAAGTAAAGCAACCATGCAAGTTGTATAGGCTCCTCTATGTTGCAATTCCAAGGTGGTTTTTGAACCAACTTGAGACCACTTCACGGTATCGGATAATGCCCTATCACTAGAAAAGAGATCATTTACATATATTCCCTGCTCATTTGGTAAAATGTTGCTAGTGAGTAGCTGTTGTAACTAGTAACAATCTCGTAATGGCACTGAGTTGGGGAGCTAACGGCTACCAATGAAATTAATCACCTACCTGTCTTGGGGGAAAAGGCCATTGTATTCTGATTGATTTTTTCTGTTACTCCATATGACCTTAAATAAATGTTAGCTTTCACCTATCAAAAAAGAAATGTTAGCCTTCAGCTTGAAGGTCTATTATGACAATTTATAACTCCCTGATGGAAACCCTTTTTTTTTTTTTTTTTTTTTTTTTTCATTTCATGTATAGATTCCAGACATCAGAGTGGAAAATGATACTATAAATGCAGTTTTGGTTGATGAAGAGGCTGTTGGGACTGTGGCTGCTCCTGGATGTGGAGCAAAAATACTTCATGATGATGATGCATTCAATCAATTGCTCCCAGACAAAAAGTTCAGGGATCCCATGGTACGTTTTACTATTGTCTCCGCCCCATTACCCAAGTTACCCGTCTCAATCCTTTAAAAAAAAAAGAAAAGAGATTACTCTCAACTTTTTCACTGTTACAGTTTTTCACTGCTGCTAAGTAAAATGATAAAAATAATGGGACTAATATAATACTGACATAATCTAGAGTTCTCAAGCTTGAGTGGCTTGAAAGCTGAGTGGACTGTTAGCGATTTCGTCCAGATCAGAGCTTATTGATTATTCATTTTGATGACTAATAGCAATTTAAGGGACACAATAATATTCGAGAGTTGAATTTGGAATAAAGATTATTTCTAGAAGAAAATTAAAATTAAAATATGCTGCTAATGAGTTCCAGCTCAAATGGGACATTCTTTCCTTGAAAAACCTGGTCGGAGTTAAGGTTACAGCTCAAAACCAACTGTATACGTGTGTGACTGATCTGAAGGGGAAAATTTATAACCTAAAAATGCAGTTGAGAGCATTACCAAATATGAGACTTGTTGATGCATTACCACATACTGTCTTGTGAACAACCTCCTCATGGACTTTATGATAACACGCCTCTTTAATGTATAGTATAACTAGTGTTAAAATCTAATGACTGAAAGGGTGTGGCTTTCATGCGGTGCTCTTTTGAACCATTGAGGGCCTTATGACCAATAGAGTCTAGAGAAGCACATCCCTTTGATCCTCCCAATTGCTTAAATAACATAATTAACCTTGGTTTGCAGGGAGGTGGGATGTCTGAGAGTGAGTTTTTGGAAGGTGAATTGCATGTTCAGTCAAGAGCCATTCGTTTATAAATTTTATGTAATTTAAAATGTGTAAAGAACATATGTGTATTCACAATCATCAAAGAAAATAAATTCATGTTTCAAGTTCTCTTTTTCGTGGGTCTTCTAACAATCTAATGAAGCTTGTTGAGAACTAGATTCACCTCAATTGCTTCTTGTGCCTTTCTTTCATAGCTGGCTGTTTGTCTTTCTTCATTCTGAGTCAAGGGGATTGGTTATTTGTGGTGCATTCTATTTGACTGTTTTACTTGGATGGATCTTTAATAGGTAAAATATGACTCACCAACAGTGTGTCCCAGTGATTTTTCTTTTTTTTTTTTTCTTTACTTTTTAATTTATTTTTTGGGTGAGAATTGTGCCCATGGGAATTTTGTTAAAGTTGGAGGTGGTATATTGTTGTGTTACAGATATATGTAACATCACTCTCATATGCATTTGGAACCATAGCATGTGGGTGTCTATTGTCCAGTGTCAAGTTTTACTTACCCAATGAACAGATGCTAGTTGAAAATATATGCTTGATTTGTCTGCATATGGATTACAAAATGATTTGGATAGCAAAAAGATGATGGATTGAGAAAAGAGTGTCATCATATAAGATGGATTGCAAGCGCAACTAATATTGCAATGAGTGGCCCAACCAAGTAAGATTTACGACCCAAAACTACAATGGACAGACTAGGCCGAAGCCTAAAAACAGAGTTCAACACCCCTCAATGAGGGGCGCTCATTGACAACATTAAAGCCTATTCAATGGCAAGTCCTTGATGACCATACAAAACACAACCCGAGATTTAACGACACATGTTTGATCCAAATATGATAAATTATGGTAGCTAAAGCAACTTTCCACTTTAACCCTCAAAGGCTGAAACTCTTATCCTTCAGATTCCTTATGCCCTACTAAAGAATGGTCAGCAGGCAAAATTATCCACGAAGTGCAAATTTTGAATTGCACACAAGATCCTTTTAGCAAAAGAACGCTCAAACAATATGTTGCCTCTACTGTCCATATAGTTTCTACAAAAAGACTCCCTTATAAGCCCAACTAAGAAGCCTGTCCCTAGTAGTTAGCCTATTTAGACAGCTTTCAATCTACAGGGTTAATTCTCTACCTCTAAGAAATATTGGATATTAAGTAGAGGAGAGGCCAAGGAAGTGTAACCCCTTTCTCTTCACCGCACAACGCCTTGTCTCCTCCATCCAAACAATGATGATTGTTCACCGCAGGGGAAGAACATGATCCCCAATTTGGTCTAGGACTCACCCGATTCTGTCATCAACATGTTCAGTAATGATATTCTCCTCTCTCATTGAATTGGATTACTTTGATTCTTAAGATCTTAGTTCAATCTGTGAACCAAACAAACAAAAAAATATTTTCATGTCGTGGAGCCCGTTCTATATGCAGTTGTTTGTACTCTGATGAATTATGTGAAAAAGAAACAAATTTCCAGGTATTGGAAGAAATGTTAAAGATCAAATGGATGCAATACCTTCATGGTAATGGTAGAAATGAAAGGCTTTGATTGGCAGACAAAAGTCACTTGCTTTGGTTTAGATTTAGGTAAACGTTGTCCACACTTTCACATAAAATGGAGAAAATCCATTCTCACCATGAATGGTTAGAATTTTTTTATAAAAAAAATCCCATAGTATACTTGGTACTACGTCATTTAAATATTATATAATGTGACATCAAGTTCATCTTTAGATTTGTAATATTTAACTTGAGTCATGAGATTGATTCATTCGAAATGGAGAGAATCCTAATTAATCAATTAGAAAAAAGAAAAAGAAAAAGAAAAAGGAATCCTAATTAATCAAGAACAGAATATGGACTGTCAAAATAAATATTGTAAATCTGTTGAAATAATTTAAATCAATAAATTAAAATATGTGTAGGAGGTTGTTATTGTCCGAGTATAAAATAAAACCCTCAAAATGAGACAAAAATATCTTTATTCCTTTTTTTTTTTTTATAAATAAAATCTAATGTTATTTAACATTTTCAATGATGCGGTGCAAAGTACTCTATTGAAAATAGAAGATAAATTCTTAACCATGAGTGAAGGGAATGGATGCTCTCCATTTTATGTGAATTTGTGGTCAATTTTTACTTAGTCCAACCCAAAGAAAGTCTCTCATAAAAAATTAAAAAATAAAATAAAATAACTAAAGAAAGTGAATTTTATTTGCCAATCAAAAGAATTTATTTTCGACCATTTCCTTGAAGTTTTTGGATCGCATTGATCTTTAATGGGTAAAAATATGATTACCTCGACCATTAGGTGTGCTACTTTTGGGACTGGTGAATAGACTCAATAGAGAGCCCAAGATGCAAATTTTTTTCGTTTAAACCCTTTTATGGTCCTTGTTTATTTTAAATATTATTCAATGCTTAAATGGTTTTACACATATACATTTCATAAGATTTATGGTAGACATAAGTGGGAACAATGAAGTGGACAACAAAGAACAACTTCACGTCATTCAGCCAAAAAAGAAAAGAGCAACTTCACATTCCTTTAGTATAGGAATAAAGTGAGCATTCAAATGTTCAACTACCTTGCAACTAATTAGTTATTAGCTATCGCTTATCACTCAAACTCAACATTTAAAATTGGAGCCCACTCTGGTCGTTGAAAACTATGATTGTTTCTAGCCTCCCATCGTACTTTGTCAACGACATTGCTTGCGCATTATTTTTGGCGTAGGATTAGAGGGTGTCATGTTGAGTCCACCTCATCCTTAAAAGAGCAAAGATTTGCTGCAAACATGTTTGTAGGAGTTGCTGCAAGATGAGGTGGCAATCAACTTAAACCACAGTCTTTCTATACCAACCCAAGTAAAACAAAACCCCTATCATCTCTCACTCTATCATCCAACCCGCCTCTATCTCTCAGAGTCTCTCCAGTCCCCACCACCGGTCAGCTATCCTCACATCCTCAAAAATTACAGGAAAAACAATAAGACCATTTTTTTAATTTGCAAAGCCACAAGATTTAGAGATTTAGAACGAAGCAAAGCTAAATAACTCAAGTATGTTATCCTTTGAGTTTGATAAGAACATGGGTTGTTGGGTTTAGGATCCAGGTCTGGGTTTTGTTTTTATTTTTTTTTCTTCTTTCTTCTTTTGTTTCTTCAACCCAGAATTTTCCTCCTTTCATTCCTCAAAAGAATCATGTGAATATGGACATGGAATTAAGCTTGGGAAAAAGGAACCCACTCTCTGTTGGGCTTTTGATCTTTTGCCTGAGTTGCTCAAGATGATGGGTTTAAGGAATTTTGGGTTTTTGATAGAAAGGAATTTTTTTAGATTTGGTTAAACTTCTCAATGAGTAGATTTGGGTTTGGAATTGTAATTTTTTTTTTTTTAATTCAATTTATATATTCTCAGTTTCCATTTCAAGCCAAACTTCCCAAAATGATTCTTTCGTTCTGACCTTGACAATTCTACATAAGAAATTTGAAGCAAATCAAATGTTATATTTACAACTATATCCACCCAATTAAACCATGCATGAGTCAATCGCACCGAATTTTTTTTTTTTTTTTTTTGCCCTTTTTTTTTGGATAAAAGAGTAAGACTAAATGGAGGAAGAAATGAGTGTTTTGGCTTAATTGAGAATAGTTGACCAACCACCAAGGGACGGTGGCGGTGATGAACAATGGTGGCCTGAGAAAGAGAAAGGGGAGTTGGGCCTGCAAGGCTGCAAAGAGAGAGATGATAGAGGTTTCATTTTACTTGGGTTGAGAGAGAGAGAGAGTGAGAGAGGCTAGTGGTTAAGTGAATTGGGCTAGTCATGTGACACGCACATGGCCTAGGACACATGTTAGCTTCATAAGTTAACACCTCATCTTATTTGCAGCAACTCCTACAAACATATTCGCAGCAAATCCTTGCTCATCCTTAAATTATTTCTGGATCAATTTATCAAAGGCTATGTCTAGCTGAATGTAAAATGCTTTTAGAGTGTAAGATATTTTTAAGTGAAATAGTTTTTAGGAAGGAAAATAGTTTTAGGTGTTTGGTTACATCCAAAAAAATGCTTTGGAATATATTTACAGGTGTTTGATTGTGTTTTTGAAAATTCTTTAGAAAACACATTCTCTCACATTCAACAGAGATGTTCAACGTTTAAATCTCTCATTCTTCAAATATCAAAAAAAAAAAAATTAGTTTATTTGATTTTTTTGTTTTAAAAAAATGAAATTACCGTTTGGATCTTCCCAAAAAAGAAAGACTATGTTTGGCACTTGAGTTACTTGCTAATTGGCACTTGAGTAACTTGCTAATTACAACTAAATGATTTTTTAGGGTGTTTTTTTTAAATTTATTTTTTACTCAGTAACACAAGTAATAGAACACTGGGCATATTAAAAAATAAAAATATTGACCGACTGAAGCTGAGTGGTTCGAATTTTTATTTGCGTTTATTTTTATTTTTAACTTGGCAACAATATTTAGTTTTTAGTTAGATTAATAATGGATATATGATGAGAAAAAAAAAATATGATTTTCATATTATTCAACTACCATATTTGACTTGTCTAACTATGAATATGTCAAAAACAGGCTTCAAAATAAAATAGAGAACGATTTTTTTTTTAACAAATTCTTTGATTTGTACATTGAAAGGGAAATTGCAACAATTTTTTTTATAGAATCAATCCTAAATAAATTTTGAAGTAAAAAAAAAAAATTCCATTTTAATAAGTGATTAAGTTAAAAATTTATGAAACTGTTATTTTGTGCATTTTCATTTATTTATTTTTTATTATATTGAATAGATAATAGTTTAAAATGTCATATATTAGTTTAGTTTTGAATTACATTTCTTGTTCTTGAAATGTGAAAATTCTTTGTTTAATATTGTTGGTCCCCCAAAGATATAATCTTGATTTTGTTCATAAACTGAGCTATAGTTTTCAATCATGTCATAAAATAAGAGATTCTTTCTTTAAAAACTAACAAAAAGAAGATCAACCTCAATATTCATAGTCCATCATCTCATTGGTAGGTACCTGATAAGTGGGCCAATCCATCATCTATATGCAAAGGCCCTCATGACTGACATAAACCTTTCAATCATATAGTTTTAGCAAAAGAGACAAAAAATTCTTATAAGCCTATCTAAAAAGCTTGTGAGCTTGTCCCTTGTAGTTATTCTATTTAGACAGTTGGCAAATTCACAATTCTCTATCTCTACTTGGAATAGTCTACTTTGAACATGCACCAAGTCCTCTGATCAGCTGGTTAGTTTGAACGGATTTGGATTAGGTGCAATTGTAAGGGAAAAGAGTTGAGAAGGTAAAGTGGTGAAAATGTTAAAAGTTAACAGTTTTGATCCAAGGGTTGATATTGCGCTAGATCTCAATCTAGTTTGAAAAACCTCCATTAGTTATCTTTAATAACACCGTAAGTCTTTGCATCAAAAAGAGCTGTGCAGTATCATGTATTAATCCATGTCCAAATTTAGGAAATAGAAGCCCATCTGGATACCATGAATCATGCTGGAAAAACAAGTAGTTGCCTTGTCCTATTTTGTGCCGAAGGAAAGATCTAGCAATTATCTCTCAACTTTAGATTTTCCTACAAGTCCAAGAAGATTTGCAAGGAACCTTTACTACTGATAAACATAAACCCATGCTTCCCAATGGAACTAGGCATAGCAAAAGGTTATATTATATATCCCAAATCTCTTTTTTGTAACATTTCACATAAAACTTTCACCCCAAGAGCTCCAAGAGCTTTTGGGGTCACATCCTTTCCATGCAAAAAATATCTTAAGTTTTTCTCAATGGTTTTAATCACTTTCTTGGGAAGGATAAACAACCTACCCCAGTAAATTTGAATTCTAAAGAAGATTCATTTTGGTAGTGTAACCCAATCATTCTATATTGAATATTGTTTCAAAAATTCAAAAATAAAATTGTTATCTAACCAATTCCTAGCTGGTGTTCCCTTCCAAAAAAAAAAGCAAAAAAACTCATTTACTAAAATCAAGTTGACACATGGAAAATTCGACTCGATCTAACCCAAAGATAGTATTAGTTAGTAGTAGGTCCATCGTTCTACCACTCAATGGAATCGGGTCAGTTCCGAGTTGGGGACAAACCCGACCTCGACCAAACAATGGATAGACGTGGCAAAGGGTAGGTCAGGTTGGGTCAATTGGGTTAAGGGTCAAAATAGGTCGTTTGTAAATGGGTCAATTGAGTTGCATGTCAATCAAGTTCGGGTTGACTTGTATCTTTCAAACAAACTTTTTATAATTAAAAAAAAAAATTAGAAAAACAAATTAATGGTAATCTTTTAAGAGAGAATGAATAAAATCAATTAAGGAAATGAATTGCACTTAATGTCACTTGTTAATATCCTTCTAATTTTGACAGCTTGGAAGCAGGAATAAAATTCTTTATAGTCATAAATTCATGATGATAAAATTTTCAATGTTAATATAATGTGTAGTATAACACTATAACTAACGATAAATCTAATGACTTCATTTTTAGAAAGGGTATGGCTTTTTATGTGGTGCTCTCTTAAACCATTAAGGACCTTATGGCCCTTAGAGAAACACATGGAACCCTTTGACCCTCCTAATTTCGTAAATAACATAATCAACCTTGGTTTGGAGGAAGGTGGGGTGGTCGAGAGTGAGTTTTTGGAAGGTGAATTTCAGGTTCATTCAAGAGCCATTCCTTTACAAATTTTATGTAATTTAGAATGTGTAAATCTCATGTTTCACGTTCTCTTTTTTCTAGGTCTTCTAACAATCAAATGAAGCTTGTCTGAGAACTAGATTCACCTCAATCGCTTTTCTTGCCTTTCTTTCATAGCTGGCTGTTTGTCTTTCTTCATTTTGAGTCTAGGGGATTATGTATTTTTGGTGCATTCTATTTGACAGTTTTATAAAGATATTTTTTAAATTCAAAAATAACATTGAGTTCCATTTTAATAAGTGATTAAAGTTTAAAAATGTATTATAAAGCCATTATTTTGTGTGTTTTTCATTTAAAAAATGTATTATAAAATCTTTATTTTGTGTGTTTTTCAATTATTTATATTTTTATTAATACTGAATAGATAATGGTTAAAATTTCATATATTAGTTTACTTTTGAATTACGTTTATTTTTGAGATGTGAAAATTCTTTGTTTTATATGTTGGCCCCTCAAAGATATAATCCTATTCCATTCATAGAGCGAGCTACTAGTTTCAACTTTCAATCATATCTTTCACCAAAAAAAAAAAAAACTTTTAATCATATCATAGAATACGAATTTCTTTCTTTAAAACCCAACCAAAAGAAAATTGACTTCTTTTCCTTAATTCATTCTCTCATTGGCACGTTCCAGATAACTGGGCCAATCTATTATCTCTACAAAGAGGCCCCTAGTGACCAAGCTAATCTTTTCAATCATAAATGCAATACTAGATTTTTTCAAACAAAGCTGTATCACGTTGTTCCTTTATTATTTTATATTTTTGAAGATACAATTTCAAAACCGTATACTCTACTGTTACTAGCTTTTGGTATGTTATAATTGATTAATTAAATCCACTTTTTAGTTTAAAAACCAAAAAAAAAAAAAAAAAAGCAAAAATGAATTTTTTTGTTTTTTTATTTAAAAAAACAAAATCCATTTTTCACGTGACCAATAGTCTTATAATGTGTCTCATTTCTGTTAATCATGCAAGTTTAACCGCACTTATTAATACGGCACCGTTTGATTGAGATCTTGTTCTTAGATTTTTTTTATAAGAAAAAGTATAAATTGCATCCTCTTGTTCTTATACTTTTCAAAATTAGATTTCTAAATCGACAAAAAAAAAAAATCTCATTGGGAGACCCAGAGCGTGCTAAAGTTTATAAAAAGATAGGAAAAGAGATGACATAATGATAATAGAAATGTTGACGTCATATGTTATGAGATATGGTTGGTTGCAGTTGCAGCATTATATATTTCCTTATCGGGTAGTTCATTTGATCACTACGAGAACCACAAGAGAGAGTTGATACTCCAGATAGTTTGCACTTACAGACACAGTTACGGGCTCAATATTGTTTCCGTTGCAAAGTACCTACACATACAATTAATAACTGAGGTACTCTTTCATAACATTTCCAATATTTAAGTTCCTTTGTCTATATATATATATTTTATGTTCTCGTTATAATTAGCAACTGAAATAATCTTTTTTTATCCTAAATTTTTAATATTGCAAAAAGCACCATCCAACTATATATAGTTGCTGAACATTAACGTGCAATATAGCAATATAGCATGTCTTGCCTCTTACAAACTATATAATAGATCCTGAGATTCTCAATCAATATTGAGCATTGTGTTCATTTACTGTATTTTAATTCGTAATAATTTTGTTTTCCAGTGCCTGTCTTTTTCAATTCTTTGAATTAATTTTTAGCTTTGATTTGGTTAAAATGTTGATATAAATATCACCACCTTTCCCGAATTTAGGATAGATGGTGACTTAGTTTTAAATCTTCAATGGCAGCACCATGCAAGAATTACTTGCTGAATTTTTTGCCAATATTTATTAACGGACAATAACATGTGTTGCCCCTCACAAACTTTAAATATAATAGTTGCTTCGATTCTCAATTAAGATAATAATTTTAGTATGATAAACTCTCACATTTTGCAACGAATGTCTTATAAGACAGACTGTAATTGATTGTTTGTCACTATCACAAAAATGATAAATCCCCCTGTTTGTCATTGTCTTTTAATTTGTAATTTCTATTATATTCTCTTTCTATTGTTTGCCTTTTTCTTTCAATTAATTATTAGCTTGAATTTGCATTGGAATGTTGATACAAATGGGCCCAGCTCCCATCCCGTTTAGAATCCTCATGTTTTCTCCCGTTTTTGTCTAGATGACTGACATGTGGCAACTGACACATCCAAAGGTAAAAAAAGCACCACGTCAACTATGAAGTTTCTCTCAATTTTTGGGTCTTTCTCCTTCATTCTCTCTTTCTTTCCTTCTCTCTGCCTCTTCCTAGCTATCTTTCCAACATTATCAGCGAAGCCTGAACATTAGAGGCATCAAGATCAGAACTTAGGAAAAGTGAATTTTGAAAGCTAAGAGAAAACCCAAGTCTAATTTTTTATTTTTTGGTTGACAAAAACCAAGTTTGCTTTCCTTTCAATCTTAATATACAACTGAACCTGAGAAAAGAAAACTGTGGAGGGATAAAAATCAATTGAAGTTTTTGGCGTCGAATAGATTTGGCCATTCGGTGATAACGTGTTGGGTCTTCAATACGCCCAAATCAACAAGAAATATACAATAAATTATGCGGCCAAACAACTGCTCAAAACAATGAAAAAAAAAAGACAAAACAAAATAAAAGAAATTAAAAACAAGATCGAGATAGAATAACTGATGGTTTAACAAGTAAAATGAAAATGGCTCTACAAAAGGAGGACAATAACCTGCAGGTTCTGCACACCCACCTTGCACAATAAAGCTTCTTTGGCTTTTGGCGGAGAGATCTTTTATTCTTCTTTGATTTCCTCATCTATTGTCCCGCTTTTTTACCCCTTTTTTCCAAAGAGTTATGATCTTGGGGCCTTTGATTCTCAGGCGACATTGACGATGTTGGAGAGAGGGGCAAAGAGAGAGGAAAGGAAAGAAAGAATGAATGAAAGAGAAAGACCCAAAAATTGAGAGAAAATTCATAGTTGACGTGGTGTTTTTTTTACCTTTGGATATGTCATTTGCCACGTGTCAGTCATCTAGATAAAAACTGGAGAAAACATGGGGATTCTAAATGGGAGGGGAGCCGGACCCGATACAAATATCACAAATGATAATCATTGGTCTCGTTTTTAGTATTTCATTTTAAACCTCGTAATATGTCATGTATCTAGTCTCCATCTCTCTCGCTTCTAAATTTTTGTTATTTTTTATTAAAAGATGTGTAATAATATGTGAATGGTGAAGTATAATGTGAGCATTCATGGTATAATAAAACAATTTTATTCAAAATATCATCACCTTTCCCTTATCTAGGATAGATGGGAATTTTACAGGTCTTTTCCCCCATATGCTATTATTTGGAAGGCAATTTGAGATGCAACTTAGAATTTGATTTTAGGAGAGACAAAATTATTGTTAATCTGTTATAGGTTTTTTACACATGATAGAGTTATTTTATGATATTTTTTTCAAGTCAAATACAACTTATATAAATTATAATATTTTGGTTAATATAAATTCATAAAATGAAAAATTATGACATTTTTAAAATTATATATATATATATATATATATAATTGAAACTTGATAGTAACTAAACTTTTCAGTTTATTAGGTAATCATTTTTATATTTACTATTTATATACATATCTAAATGTTAAAGAATAAATTGTTACACTTAGAATTTGTACTTAGTTTGTTAGTTTTTATCACTTTTGAAAGGCAATGATAATTTTGAGATTGAATCTCAAACCGCAACTTGTCACTTTTGGCGGAAGGAAATTGTTATCTCACATTTCCCTTTATTGGTAATTAAAGAAACTCACTGTTTATCACACACACACACACACACACACACAAAAGGTAATATGAGCTTCGGCCAACATGATTTGAATTTTTGGATTGTGTGCCTATTCATGTCTCTATCTCTTGGAATTATCCACTCTTCTGCCGACACGCTTCATCTGTCTCTCATGATCTTTGATATTTTCTTCTTTGCTTTTCACATCTAAATTGCTGAACATTAATTATATCAATCAATTTCCTTTTATTATATATTTCTCTCTGACTAAACTCTTGAACTTCCTTGAATGCAATCTTGAGCTAACATGCTTTATATATTCAAAAGACCTCCACAAAATAATTAACATCCTTAATGAAAAAAAAAAAAAAAAATTCACGTGAGATATTATTCACATGTAAAATTTCTTTAAAATAAGGTTTGGGGTGTTACAATCAAGTTCATTGATAATATATTGGAAAGAATATTATTAATCTATACATAATTAAAGTGAAAGTTCAACAATTAAGTTAATTTGCTTTAATTTTGTGTTACACTTTCTTAAATTAGATTGTAAAATTACTCTAATTTTATACCAAGTATCCATACAATTTTAATACTTCCAATTCGCTTAGAGCATTCGCATCATCAATTCATGTAAAAAATTCTTTATTTTATTATAAGAACCTACTTTTACTATTTTACTTAATCACTTTTTGAAACACACCATATTAGATTATTTATTCAACATTCTATTTTATTTATATAATCATTTCTCATTTTTATATTATTTTTGTTTTCTCTCTCTCTCTCTCTCTCTCTCTCTCTCTCTCTCTCTCTCTCTCTCTCTCTCTCTCGTGTCTATTTTAGTAACCGTTTCTGTCCTCTCAACCCTCATGTCTCTCTCATCCTAGCTCTCTCTTCCCAATTCCAATGTCCCTCTCTAAGATCTCTCATCTTAGCTCTCTCTTTGGCAAACAAAGAAATCTCTCTCTATCGAACTTGTTAGAGAATCAGAGACTTAAAGAAAACTGTGTGTGTGTGTGTGTCTTTGAAGCTTGAAGAGGGTATTTTCTTTATAAACAATTCATCTAATGTTCGGGGCTGTACAATAAAGCAGATATTCATTTCATTTAATAAAGAAGCTATCCGTGCCAATTTCCATTTATGCACGAGTAAAGTGAGGGACAAAAAAAAAATAGAAAAAAAAGAAAAAAGAAGAAGAAGAAGAATTAGAAGAATTTTTTTTACAAGTTTTTAAAGAATATATATCCTTTCATGGCTTAGTTTGATCACTACGAGAGAACCCTAGATCGCATCAGTTGTTGGTAGTTTGTACTTACAGGTACAAGGATTCTGCTACTAAACAAATTAATAAGTGAGGTAGGCTGTCATAACTTTTGCCTGTTCAGGTTCCTTTGCCTATATATTTATTTATTCTCTTATTATTAGCATTCAGAAATTATCTTCTTATCCTAAATCTTAAATGCCACCAGTTATTTCTTGAAATCTCTGTCAATATTTAATGGATACTAAAACGTTTTACCTCTCACAACCTTTATAATTGTTGCTGGGATTTTCAATTCATATTAAGCTTTTCCTTCATTGACTGTCTTTCAATTAATTCTTAGCTTTGGTTTGATTGGAATGTTGATACAAATACCACAAATAAAAATCATTGGTCTCATTTTTAGTATTTTATTTTATACTTCATCGACTGTTTCTTTTCATCTTCTTTTATCTTTTATTTTCTTGAACTTCAGTTTTTTTTTTAAGGATGTATGGTAAACTATAATTGGTAAAACAAGAAATGAATCACTCATAATAGAATAGATAATATTTATTCCAAATATCATTGTCTTTCCCCTATCTACAATAGATGGGATTTTACCCGTCATTTCTTCCATATTCTATTCTTTGTAAAGACAATTCTTGAGATGCAATAATTGGAATGCCACTAATTCCGTTGTTGTAAAGCTCATGCATAGTGATAGGGTCAGGATTTTATTTTTAGAGGAAGTAACATTTGTTCTTATATGTAGAGATTTTTACATATGATTGAGTTATTATATGATATATTTTTTAAAGTAGGTACAATTTATGTGAATTATAATATTTTAGTATATAAACTTATAAAATAATCAAATTGTGACATATATATATATATATGTGTGTGTGTGTGTGTGTGTGTGTGTGTGGTGAACAAACACATACCCTTGAAACTTGATAGTTAACTTGAAAACAGTATTAAAATTTTGAGTTTATTATGTGTAGAGGTGAATTCCCAATGACTTTGGGCTCATTGGGCCTGAACCCCTAATTAATTTGTATTCTATTCTAGGTTTAGCCCACAATGGGAAATCTCAAAAAAAAAAAAAAAAAAAAAAGGTTTGGCTGATGAATGATGGTTTAAAATAGTTATGTAATGGTTATTTGCTAGAAATTTGACTAGTGTTCTAGGAGAATATCAAATAGCCGAGGTGCCCCTTGGGTGTCTCAAATTGGATCACTTTTCCCAACTACTATATTCTAATTTATCTCCTTTTTCTAGTGTTTCTCTCCTCGAATTAATGTTCCCACCCTTACAATTGACCCCTTTCTTCATTTTTATACCCTTTTGTTAGTGGATCTATCATGATGGGAAAATATTTTGCGTGTATGTGGGTCCCTCCACTCGTGGGGCTTGGGTGGCTTTTTGGATCTAGGCTACTATTCTAGCATGTCTAATCATGTGTTAGGAATGGAATCCACAACATGCTGTTGAAATGATTTTCTAGTAATTTGTACCTTATGTCGAATTTTGTGCTCAACTAGTAAACTCCCCAAAGGCACTACTTTCCCTCCTTCAGGGGGGAGGGGGATTGGAGTCTATTTAGATCTAGTCACCGAGGATACATTAGCCCTTGGGTATTTCAGCTTGGTGCTTATTATGTCTAGGCTGGACCTTGAGCTAAGAATTCTCCGCTTGGGCACTGTATGGGCCAAACTCTAGTTCTTGGAGTATACACCCACATGGATAGTTGCCATTGTCTTCTCCGTCATTGTTTTAATATCTTTATGTGCTGAGCGTGGCCTTCATCGACTTGGAAAGGTATTCAAACTCTTCTGTCACAACCTAGTAACATCATTATTATAATGCATATATAGTAATGTAGTACCTCTTTAATTTGCTGGTCTTCTCTATATTCGTGGATTGATCTTTCTTTGGCTTTTGGCTGGAAAATACTTGGCCAAATTTCTCTCTCATTTCTAGGCTGTGGAATTCTAGTCTGACTAGCTTTATTCATGTCAAATTTGATTTAACTTGCTCAAATTCTACTAAAAATGTTGGTTGCATTCTGACCCAAGAAAGTTGTTTCTGTATTCCTTTCTTCTTCTTGTTCTCCAGAGCTAGCTTTTGATTCACTATTGACGTCACAAATTTAACTGCTTCACTGATCCACTTTTGACTTTACAATGACAGCCCTCAAACGTAAGTTTTATTCTTAGTTCTAAACTAAATAAGCATAAGATGAGATGGTCTTTTTGACAAAATTGAGAGATTTTTTTTTTTTTTTACATTATTTGCAAAGTCTAATCAATGTGCTACTGATTTTGTTGTTGTTGCAGTACTGATGCTTTTAGCGTTCATTTCCCTTCTATTAACTTTAACGGTCTTTCAAGGTTTCACAAGTCCCATATGCATACCAACTCATCTTTCATCTACCATGCTTCCATGCAAGATGGGGGCTGTTTCCTCCAATGGTCTTGAACATTACTCTAGTCCTCCTCCTCCTCCTCCTCTTCCTCCACTACCACTACCACTACCACCCTCCACCTCCAACTCCACCTCCACCACCTCCACCACCTCCAGCACCACCTCCACCTCCACCACCACCACCACCTCCACCTCCACCTCCACCACCACCACCACCTCCACCACCACCACCACCACCACTACCACCACCGCCACCGACATCTCCATCTCCATCAACCTCGACCTCAACCTCGGCCTCCTCCGCCCTCCTCCTCCACCAACTTGTACTAAAAAAAAGAAGAAGAAGAAGAAGAAGAAGATGATGAAAGATGATGCCGAGAACAAGGATTAAAAGAAAGGACCCAAGAGAAGAGGATGGCAAAAGCTTAACTTTGGGTGTTTCAAGAAGGATTTGAGAAGAGAAGAGGATGTTAACAAGAGAAGAGGTAAAAGTGAGATTTGAAAGCTCTGGGTACCAGATATTTATAATTTAAATTCTCCTCTTAGGATAAAATCTTCCTCTTAGAAATTCTCATACTTTCAAAGCCTGTAACTCATAGCAGTTCTCAAGCTTTGCTGCTTATTCTATTGATTACTGTAATCTTGTAATTACTGCTACTACTGTAAGTGTTTTGAATTATTTTCAATACACAGTTGTGTTTTAATATCTTTTGATTATTTTGATATAACTGCTTGGCTAGTTCTACTGTCTTACTTTCAATTACATTTATTGAATTATTATATTGTTGTGCTTTCACCTTCTACGCTGTCGTCCTTCCCCCTTTATGGTATCAAAGCCATTCTTTCCTTGGCCGATAGTGCTATATATATATCCATGTTCTCGTTATTAGCAACTGAAATAATCTTTTTATACTAAAATTTTAAAATCGCAAGCACCATCAATATTGAGCGTTGTTTTTATCAATATATATATACAAGAATTGAAAAAGACAGATGCTAGAAAAATAAATTACAAATTAAAATACAGTTAATGAATGCAACGTTCAATATATATATATATATATATATATATATATAGATGGGTTCAAGTTACACATTTTTAAAACTATTGGATTTATATAGATTCAACGGTAAAAAAAACCCTCATTAATGCTAATATTCTGATTAGGATCTTATTAATTATCTCTCATTTATTATATTTTATTCCTATCTCTAAACCCAAAAAAGTGTTATATTTGACTCTTGCTCTACGTTTATCTCTCTGTCTTTCTCCTCCATCAGTGTTCCACCTCCATGAATAGATTGCTGGCAGAAGAAGGAAAAAAAAAAATAATAAAATAACTGTGGTCATGGTCACTCTGGAATTCACACGTCCCTTGAAACCTCTGTCTTGTGGTCATGGTCATGAAAGGCTGGAGTGTAATAACATTATTGATCCCACAACACCTCTTAAAGTTATTTGGGAAATGGGTGCTAAATGGTCAAATGGGAGTCTAAGCGAGAGAAATATGCATTCTGACACAAGTAGCAGGCCTATTTCGGGTGCAGCTTATGCATGGTTCTGCAGAGGCAGAAGAGGATTTACGACTGGTATTGGCTGTACATGGGTCTATCATGTTTTTGGCTTGGGGTATTTTGCTTCCTGGTGGAATATTTGCAGCTAGGTACCTAAAGCATGGTACCAATTTCATGTTTACTTCCAGTACTCGGGTTTGGCAATTGTCTTCCTTGGCCTTCTTTTTGCAGTAGTTGAGCTTAGGGGATTCTCTGTCTTGTGGTCATGGTCAGTAAATGGAGTTAGTGTGTTCCACAATTATTTTTTTATTTTTATTTTTTCCTTCTTTTGCCAGCAATCAATTCATGGAGGTGGAACAACGGTGGAGGAGAAAGAGATAGAGAGAGAAAAGTAGAGAGAGTCAAATATAACACAGACAAATATAAAATATAATAAATGAAGGATAATTAATAAGATCATAATCAGAATATTAGCATTAATGAGAGTTTTTTTTGACCGTTGAATCTACTTAAATCCAATAATTTAAAAAATGTGTAACTCTAAGGCCTCGTTTGGGAGGAGGGAATGGAATGGAATGGAAAAGAATGAAAAGAATAATTTTAGAATATTCTTCCCTTCCCTTGTTTGGGAGTTTTAATCAAAGGAATGGAAAGTCCATTGAGAAAACTTGGCACAGATGGAAGGCAATATTAAGAAATCAATATTTTAGCACTCCTTGGAGAGCGGCTTCTACCATTGCTGCTATTATTCTATTGGTGCTCACTTTAATATAAACCGTATGCTCTATCATCCAAATAGTTCCTATTGTTTGATTGCTTCTCCATAATTTTTTATTTGATACGGTGCGAGTGCAGTTTGTGTAATGTATGGCTAGTACGTGGATGGATGTAGCACGTTCATGCACGTTGAGCCAGAGTTGCAAATTGCTTGAGGAAGAGTTTGGGTTGCTGCAAAATTCTTGTCTTTTCTTGATTATTATCTAATTGTTATTTGAATAAAAAGCTTGGAGTGGATTGTTATTTTCTTTGGCTTGGATAGGATTGTTATTTGCTTTAGGATAGTATATATTTATCGGAATAGTGTGATCATGAGTTTTGCACTTTTGCTTCTATCACGTTTACTTTTCAATTGTCTATCACATTTCATTTTCAGTTTTTGTAAGCCTATATGTATGAACGTTGATGAAGTTAATAATAAAAGTCATCAGATATATTTTGCCAAAGTTCTGCAGGTAATTGCTGTAAGAGATTGGTCTTCTTTGAAATTAAAGAGGCACTTACTCGCCTTAAAGGACATATCTACGGAGCTAAAATTTGGGATCAATATATTTTTTACTTTAACAACTCCTCACTTATCAGGGTCAGCCATAAACATTACCAAACAAAAATTAGTACTTTTTATATTTAATTTAACAACAACTATGTTGCCCACAAAAAAAAAAAAAAAAAAAAAAAAAAACAAAAAACAAAAAACAAAAACAAAACAAAACAACTACAATCAAGCTTTAGTTCCAAAATTTGGGGTTGACAATAATAGATCTTCATAGACTAAATTGATGTCATTCACATTTATATGGTTTCTTCATTTTATCAGTTGAACTTTGAGTTGTGTCATTTAGCCTCAAAACCAATTAGTTATGAAGAAGATACACTCTTAAGCCTTTTATAACATTCGACATAGAACTCTGCGGGCCTGATTTTAGAGTAATTATAGGGAGTCAAATTGTGGTGCCCTCAACAATCCTCCTTCACAAAGACACTTCCTTGACTCGAATCCATGACATTTGATAGGCCACAAACGTATTGACCTCTTGTGATAGATTAATTGATTAATTAGTCAAGTTATTAATTAATCAAATTAACATACAAAGCGCGTTGTAGCACAAACAAATCACCAATTGAACTAAGTATGCAGTGAAAATTAAATGACACGGTAATTTGTTTACGAATGGGGAAAACCTACACGGCAAAAACCCCACTAGGTGATTTTAAGGTCACCACTTCTGAAATTATATTATTATCACAATAAGCGGTTACAAATAAAAGAATCTCAAGTATTTTACCAATTTACAGTTAAACCCTTATCCTAATACCCAATTAGACTTGTTCTGTAGTGACAATTCCTCCTTTCAATGCACGGCTCCCAAGTATGTGACTAATCAATTGCGCGGATCCCAGTACGTGACTTCAATTACCAACTAGAGAAGATTGTTGGCTGTAAAGTTTTTCAATTCATCCACACGATGAAGATCACGAAGATTGTTGGTTACAAAACCCTACAGTGCACATTACACAGCGACTTCTTCACAAGAGAGATGAACTAGGGTAAGAACTTTGTCTCTGGTCACAACTTGCTTGAATAAGGATTTCTCAATGCTTGTGCAACTTGTGTATACTTTGTTGCAACTTGTGTATACTTTGACGGCCCTTAAAATAATCATTTTATATGTCTAGGGTTAAGAGAAAAGAAGGCCTAAAGACACATCCACAGATTCCAAGAAAATCAGATAGGATTCTGAAATTCTTAATTCTCGACAGATAGAAGCTGTTGAGCACCTGTAGAGAAGTTGTCGAGCCACGGGGTTGGAACAACTCTTTAAACCTCAATACATGCAAGCTGTTGAGCTAGCTGTCGAGGTTTAATGAACTTGCACTTTTCAGCTTGTTTCTTGGACAAACTTGATGAATTCAACACTTGATCTTGAAACATAGTTTCTTGAAGTATTAAACACATCCTAAATCTACCCAATTACAAGGAAAGTGCGTTTTGTCAAAATATTAGCCAATTACATAAAATAATGGCATATGTTCTAAACAAGTGAAACACATATGTCCTAACAATATTGGCTATGATACCACTAGAAAGTACTCTAGCATGATTACAAGGTGCTTTTTTAAACCCCCAATTTAAATTACGGTTTAATTAATTTTAGGCTAAATACAATTAAAGTAGAATTTTCGTAATTAGCCAATTAAATAACTGGACCACCCAAAAATTGCATGTATAACATAATTGAGCAAAGAAGTCATGTAAAGGGCAGTACTAAGCAGTGTGGGTGATACCGTACCGTACCGGCTGGTATGGCCAGAAAATACCGTTCCGGCCAGTGCATTGGTATAGGTACACCCTTTGTTTCGTACCGGAAAAAATACCGGCTGTTCCAGCCGCATACTGGCCATACCGTCGAAATCCGGCTGTATCAGCCGCATACTGGCCATACAAATCTGAAAGCCAAGAAAACAAAAACACAATCCTCTTCTTTCCTCCTCTCTTCCTTGTTCACTTGCCTCTCTCTCAAACGATAACACAATCAAAACACAAACACAATCTAAAATTAGAATAGAAACAACAGATCAAGAATAGGGAAAAATACAAATTTAATTAGAACAACAAATCTAAAATAAAAAAAAAACAACAGATTAAGAACATGAAAGCTTATCTAAGCTCCATTGTAACAACAAAGTGAATCAGAACAAGAAAAGAAGGAAGAAAAAAAAAAAAAAGACAGACGAAGGCCAATCTCTCTGCTGGCTGTGTGTGTGAGTGAAGTGAGATGAAGAAGAAAGAAAATAAAAAACAAAAAACAAAAATGCAAACATGGAGGAGAAGTCAAAATATCATGGTTGGCTGTGTCACCTGTGTGTGTGAAGTGAGCCGAAGAGGAAAGGAGAAAAAAAAAAAAATGGAAGCACAGATGAAGAGGAGAAAGAGAGCGGTAGGTTCTGGAAAGTAGAGATAAGAAAGGAGGATGAAGTATATTGGAATAGGTCAGGTGTATGGTGGAGAAAAAACAAGCGAAAAAAAAAGAAAAAAAGAAAAGAAAAGGGAACGTATGGATATGGATGAAAGAAATGAAAAGAATAGGAAACGACCACTTAGAAACACTACCATAATATTTTCACAATAAATTTTAAGTAATTAGTTAATAATGGTGAGTAAAAAAATAATTTTAACGGTGGGTTCAAATTAGAACTAGTAAAAACTTTCCACATAAGATTTTGATGTAATTCTTATGAAAATATTGTGAAAAATATTTTGAATATAACACTTTTTATTGTTTATTTAAATTTCCTTTAGTTTAAGCTTAAAAGGCCAATGCTTAGCCTAGGACCCTAGGTGTCCTGAAAGTGAATTGATTTTAAAGAGGTGACAATTTTGTATTTTTACTTTTCCATATAATTTTTTGAAAAGTATTCTTTATTTACTTTTTTTTTTTCAAAAAAAACCTCTCTTTTTTTAAGACAAAAAAAAAAAAAAAAAAAAAAAACCTCTCTTTATTTACTTTAAAGTATTATATAAAACAATAAGCATACCAATAAAATAATCATTACAACTAAATGTTTATAAAAAAAATCATTATAATTTTGTATATTGTATAAAATAGTAAAAAATAGCGGTAAACCCGAAACGGTACACCGGTATTGATCGGTATCCAAAATATATCGTACCGCTGACCAAACCGGTACAGCCTCCGGTACGATATTGACTTCCTTTGTACTAAGTAAAGAGAATGCATACCAAAGATAACATGTGATGTGTTATTGAAGAGGAAAACCAAAGAACTCGACCTAAAAACCTCTCTATGGCCTAAGAAAGACACTCAAGTCTTTCATGGAATTCTACATCTCGCCCCGTGGGCCTATTTTTAAAGTGGTTGTAGGGAATTAAGTTGTGGCCCCCCTTCCCCTAACACAATCATTCCCAAAATCATATTTTTTGTCGCTTCCTTAATAATCATGTCATTTTTTAATACTTCTACTAATGAAATTTATGTCTTTTTCTAACTATTTTCATTCCCTCAACTTAAATAAATCACTCTTCCTTGTTAGTTCATTAATAAGTCTATGTTGTACATTCTTAGCAAAAAAAAAAAAAAACTCTCCCTTCTACATGCTCAAACCATCTTAAGCAACTCTCCCTTATCTTTTTTTTTTTATCAATAGGAGTCATCTCTACCTTTAATCAAATTTATTTATTTGAAATATCATATCTTTCTTATTTTTTCACATATCCATCTTAACATTTTTAATTCAGTTAGTCTCATTTTATGAACATGCAATTTTTTTAAAAGCTCAGCACCATATAGCATGACTAATCTTATGGCAATGTCTTAACAAAGTTGATTTCAAATATAAGAATTGATTTTGAAAACAATTAAACACGGGTAATAGATATTTGCAAAAGATAACAATAGAAAAATATGACACCCCACCCCTAACCTTGAGGGAAATGACACTCTCATCCTTTACGTTTTGACTAAATTAATACATTAGTTTTTTTTTTTTTTTTTTTTTTTTTTTTTTTTTTGAGAAACAAATACATTAGTTTTCCATTAACAATAACAACAAAATATTCCAAATTAAAAAAAAAAAAAAATTCACCTGACCAAACCATGATTAGGGTTTATTAACAAGGAACAATATTTAACCAAAAGAACTTTCACTAACCATAGTTAGGATTTAGTCAAGGTAATCAGTTCAAAATTTAGAATATTCTATTGCTATTATTAACCAAAGACTGATGTAATGATTTTTTTCAAATCTCAAGAGAAGCGATTGTTATTTCCTTTAACGTTTGGAGTGGAATGCTATTTCACAAACCATTTCACAAACCTAAAGGGAGGCATGCTTTATTTATTGATGTCCTCAAATGACTTAAATAACAACCAGTTCAATCATAAGCTAAAATAATAACTTAACTGCTAACTTAATGATGAGACCATCCACTTAGGGTTTGTTCGGTTGAAGGAGTGGAAAAATAGGAGGATGGAAAATTGTGGGAGGATGGAAAAGTGAGAGGATGAAAAATATTTAGTTTTCCCTCTTGTGTGTTCGGTTGGAGGAGTGGAAAAGTGAGAGGGTGGAAAAGTGGGAGGGTATCAATTAACTATTATGCCCTTGTTAATAGTAACATTGAAATGAAAAAAAAAAAAAAAATACAACGTTACTGAAAGTTGAAATGAAAAGAAAAAAAGAAAAAGAAAAAGAAAGAAGGTTACTGAAAGTTGAAATGAAAAAAAAAAAAAAAAAAAAAAAAAAAAAAGAAAGAAGGTTCAACGTGGTTCAGTAATGTTTGAAAAAAAGAAAAAAAAAGAAAGAAGGAGGTTCAACGTCCTTCAATAACGTTTAAAAAAAAAAAAAGGATGTTCAACGTTACTGAAGGTGGGATGGGGGCATTTTAGTAAATGCCCCCATCCCATGTTTTCTTCCCCTTCATTTTTCTCCCAATTTGGGAGGAAAATTTTTGTAGGCCTGAGAGGAAAATTTTTCTCCCGGTTTTCCATCTTCCCTTACTTTTCTCTCCAAACGAACTGTGGAAAATGCCTATTTTCCTTCCTTAGTTTTCCATCCTCCCAATTTTCTCTCCAAACGAACGCACCCTTAGAGTGGAGTATCAATTCTCAACTTCTCATATCTCAATTTTACTTTTGCATTGCCAAGAATCTTACAGCTTAAATTGACATTTTTCGGTATCTCTAAATGAAGCATTCAATGTTCAAATCTCGACCCCCTCACCTCTAATTATCAATATTAAAAAAAAAAAAAATACAAAATACAAATACAAAATCTTGCATCAAAGATTTCTTTTTATTTTTGGGGGAAATATTCTTTTAAGCCCTCTAGTTTAAGAGCGTAAAAAAAAATACAATGTTCTAGATTTCGTTGCTCTCCCTTGGTCCTCCATTAATATTTAACGGAATGGCCACAAATATTTAACGGAATGGCCACATCTATCGTTAAAAAAAATAGCCCATTTAATTAATTAAGTATTGCCTGGTAAAAACATTGACTCCCAGACAAAAGACTTCAAAGTCAATACTCAAATAAGTATAGCCCATTCAAGTCTTCTGAATCTTTCATCGAATGCATGGATCATGCATGATCTAAGTTAGTAGTGACAATATATATAATTCAGCAAAACAATAGTGACAATATATATCGTCCAGTTAAATGTTTAGTCTTTTGAATCTTTCTGTTATGTTTTATTTTTTACTAAATAAAGCATTCACCATCTATATCATATTTTTCACAATATTTTTCATAACAAATGATTCTACAATATTTTTCATAACAATTGAGTCATTACTTTATTACTCATAAGAATATAACTGTAAATTGTGAGACTTCGTGAATAGAAGTAACTCCTAAATTAATAGAAAACGCAACCATCCAATTACCATTGGCATCTCTCTAATCCTCCCAGCTCCCGCAGGATCAGGGTGTCCCGAAGCACTCCCGTAAGTCTTTTAATTTTTATATATATACAGTTGCTTTGCGGTGTATGCCGCCAGATCCATTGTGAACAATGTTTTGCAATAATGTAAGGATTTGTCTAAATGCTAAGAAAAGTAAATTCAATAGCACGTTGGATGATTGAATGACGTACGGATCACTGATCACAAACTTCACTTTGAAAAACATGCTCATTTCGAGCTAGCCAATATATTCCAAATAGAGAGTGCAAAAGTAAAATGATGTTCCAATTAAAATTGAATGTATCAATAGTGCTAGAGAGGTTTGAAATTTGAATAGCACCACTCTTGAATGTCAGTATTGTAGAAATTTGGTCGGGTTTAAGGAATTAAGAAGATTATCCACAGTTAGTTGGCCCAACTACAATTCCACATAATGTGAATATAGGACCAATAGGTGTTGCACGATGATGACATCTAGGGTAGAGTTGATCTTGGGAAGGTAGAAGTGAGAGAGCACCGTTTTGGCAATGCAATTTGCTGATTTTTTTTTTCCAATGAAAACAATGCAATTTGCTGATATTTTACTACTCCCCGTAAGAAAACATAAAAATAGGGATGTTTAAGGTTAAACTATAAAACCTTGACGGATGATGCCTTATATTTATAATGCGCATTCCCCTAAGAATGACTGATCTAGTATAAACTATTTACATTGTTTGGATTCATGCGAGATAACTTTTTTTCTTGAGACAAAACGGTAAACTATTAACAACATTTCAATCACATGGTGCGAGATGACTTTCGTGACAAAGAAAAAGACCAAATGTAACATGACTTAAATTATGTTAGGATTACAATTTTTGTACCACAACTTACATAATACTATTATGAGATATAGTTAACAACTCAAAAATGCGCTAACTTTAGGAAACTTGCCATATGAAGTTAAATTTTTTTTTTAATTAAATTATATACTTCAATAATTATGAGAAAGAAGATTTGAACTATGGACATCTCCACTAAAAACATCATAAAATATGCCCGTTGAGCTTTAAAGCTTTAAGTGATGAAGCTTAGTATTACTTAATATACAAAGACCTGAGTCTTAGTTGCAGTTGCAGTAGTCTTATATATATATATATATATATATATATATATATATATATAATACCACTAGTAAGTGGAACAAAATGCCTTCTTCATAAAAGAAGAAAAACAAAGGGAAAACACCGGCAGAGGGCTATCCTCAAGATAAAAGGCTCTCAGCGGGACAACCTTTTGTATTGTATGAAGGCGCATCTTCTAGAGAAAAATCCAATAATGCAACATCCCTTCAGGAATTTGTCTCGACAGAGGTGACATATTCCAGTGGTGATATAATAATTGCTTTGTAGGATGTTTTGGCTAGAGAACTACAATTCCATAATGTAGCCTTTAGTAAACTTCCAGATCCCATTAAATTCATTCTTGACAACCTCCAAGCTACTTTCTTATTAAACCACCATAAACTTTTCAGGAAGACCATAAAAGCACTTGAAATCCACCTTGTTAACCTTATGGTTCAAAATGAGGCTTGCACAAGCCATCTTGCTGATCTTACTGCCCAAAATGAGTCCCATGCTAGTCACCTTGTTTTTCAGAATGAGGCTCATAGCAGCCATTCTATTAACCCAAATATTGCAACCCTCATTAGTCAACTCTTTGGCAAAGAGGAAATCCACTCAACGGATAAAAAGACTATAATGGGTACTGATTATGCCAGATTGAGTCTTAAGACCTAATCTCTGCTAAGAAGTGTTGTTGCCAACTTGCCTCTAGAAGTACAATCTTGTATTTTTGAAAGCAAGGCTATGACCAAAGATCTTGATCTTTGGCTCAAATATTTCAAAACTCTTGTTGTCATCACTCCTAATCTTTGTTGAACCTAATGGTCCCAATAGTGCTTACATGAAAAGGAAATGGAGAAAATACTTTGGGAATAGTCTCAGAGTTCATGAAATGGGTCACCCTTTCCCTGATACCCATGTGGTTTATGAGCATTAGAAGTGATATTTATGTGATTTTATATATGGGTTTTGTGTTGGTGAAATTATTTGATGAGTGGGTATGTATTTTGTGCTAAAAATGGCTACATAAGGTTTATGTATGGTGGAAAATTTAGGGGTTTTAAGTTATAACATGTGATGATTGGTAAATTTAATTTTTCCATTGCTATTGGGTTTATTTGGAGTTAGTTGAAGTTCTAAATTTCTTTTCTTGGATGATATTGTGATTTTTGCTTTCATGGGTCTCTTAATGATGTAGTATAAATTTATGTAAGTTATAATATTGGAGATGATAGTAAATGAGTTAACTTTATAAATTGGAGTTTATGCCTTGTAAATCAATTTATTGAGAAACTTTGGAAGTGGAATATGTTAAAATTGATGAGGTTAAATACTAGGCTTGCCAATTAAGTGTTTTTTTTTTTTTTTTGACAATTCCTAAATTGTGGCTAGATACAATTTCAAGCTCTATGCTTATTGTGATAGGTTTACTTGATATTGTTTAGGTTCTAGCTAATCTCCTTGGAGCTTGGAGAATTAGGATTTTGCAGTTGCGAGGTAAGTAGCTTTTTAATGGGATTTTTGGAAAATAATCACATTGCATAAATGTCGTTTTTGGGTTAGACACACTTTTGGAAACTACCTATGAAAATTATATTTTCTTAAAAACTATTGTGTTGTAACCTTAATATATATATATATATATATATATATATGTGTGTGTGTGTGTGTGTGTGTATATATATATATGATTATATATAAGAAAAGTGCATCATTTTGGTATTGCATTTGGGGAAATGCATGAATTGTTGATATGGAAAAATGAGCATCTTTTATTTAATCTTGGATAAGGAAATTATGGATTTTATGATTTATTAAAAACTCTAAAAATGCTTATCTTGTCTTGTTATTGGAAAATTGATATAAAATCTTTTTGACAAGAATGAAGTTGAAAACCTTACAAACCATGTGGAAATTAGATTAGTTAAAGTTTTCCTGAAATTACCTAGATACAGATTATGTATTTGGAAGTAATATAACTTGTGAGCTTTATATAATTTTCACCCCATGCCATGTGTGATTTCCCGGTGATCACCCGATTTGATTGTCGTAGTCTTAGTAACAACGGAATCAAATCTAGGTTAGTGCTCTTTCACTTTGGATGACACATTCTTCTCTGCTGCCCATGGGGGGAAGAAGTTCCTTGATTGTGTGTGGGTGAGGCTGCTGCCCATGGGGCCAAGAGACCACATGCAAGAAAAGTCCTATTTGACGCGCTCTCTCTGCTGCCCATGGGGAGAGAGAAAAACCTTGAGGGTCTGGGTGAGGCTGCTGTTCATAGGGCCAAGAGTTTGCATACCAGAGAAGACAATATCATACCAATTGTTAATGGGTGGATCCCTTGACCGGTCTATGTGGTAGTGTAGTATATTTGTGATAATTTATCTTTTATTAGATATTATGACTTTGGAAATTATATTGTTGATGCTCACAAATTATAGTATATAGTTTCAAGGTAGTTACTTAGAGAAAATTTGTATTTCATTATTTAATCATTTTTGTCATATTATTATTATTGAAGATGAAACTTGCATTTCCCCCACCGCCATTAATTATGCTACTTACTAGCTCTATCTCACTCCATTGTTTTTATAAACTTTTCAGAGTAGGCAACAATATTTTGAGACAGCTTTTTGGTGGCTAATAGTAGTTAGACTAACTATGGATGGAGGCTGAACTTTTGTAAAGGAGTTATTTGATGATGTATGTTTTAGAATAGGCTTGACTCATTCTTTTGTATATTATAATCGTTGTGACTGTATTCCCACTAATGGGACAAGCTGTTGATATGTAATCGTTTATTCAGACCTCTATTCTTTTGTGGCCAATGGTCCTTGTAATTAATACTTAGAGTTCTGACTTACTTTGAGAGTACATCCGATGGAATTATTATAATAATTCTTGATATTGATACTTGATAGGATTTATGTAGATTGAACTGTCAAAAAGTAAAAAAATTTACAAGTACTTGGGATTTGGGGTGTGACATAGGCTCTTTTTTTTAGGAAAAAATTAATAATTTGCATCCATTATAATTTGAAATTAATATGTTTTCCAATCATACAATATCTAGAAGTGTGATGAGTATTATGGGTTTGTGGGTGAAATAATTTTTTCATCACACCTCTAGTGTCTTTGCACATGCATTGCACGTGCTTAGAAGCTCTTCTTCTTCTTCTTCTTCATTTTTTTTTTTTTTTTTTTTTTTTTTTTTTTTAGCATTAAAGATGGGACATGAGGATAAGGATGCCAGACATAAGATAAAATTGTAACTCTAAGATTGCTAAGGGCTAACTGGTTGGTGATAATGAGGAGTATAAACTTTAAATTTGTACCTGGGTGGGTTTGTACATGAGAGTTGTTTTTTTTATTGTTAAATACAATGTAACCAAATGTGTATCTATTTATGTTTTTTTTTTTTTTTGGATAAATTTGATTTTTTATTTTATTTTAATTTTTGATAGGAAGATAAACATGGGCATGATTTTTTTTAAAAATGATAAAAAAAAAAAAACACTAACTTGGGGTTGTTTATTTTTTATGTTTTAAGTAAATGTATAGTAGTTTTAAAGAAGTGGGTTAGTGGAAAAGTATTTCTATTTGTAAGCAATGTTTTAGTGCAAGTTAGACATGTTATTTTACCCAACCATTCTTTAGTTTTGTCTCTATTTAAACCTAAGGATGTAGGAGTATTTGGAACAAAAAAAAATCCAATCCAAATAGGGGAAGCTTGTTAAATAGTAGTGTGTGTATATATATATATACCTTATAAACAAACTATTACATTTTCTTTTAAAAACAAACCAAAAAAGTGATTTAAGAAATTGATTAATCACGTTGGAAGTCTTCTATCTTCTATAGTAATTATATTGGTAGTACCTTTTCTACTTTCTTTAGATTTAATAGCTAGGGTAAGTGGAAAAAAAGAAGAAGTAAAGAAACTATATAATATACACACACTGCATAAATTGACACAGAGACCAGCTGAAAATATGTCCATCTACTATATAAAAAATGCAAATTAACATA
Source organism: Castanopsis chinensis (assembly GCA_032878915.1). Lineage (NCBI taxonomy): Eukaryota > Viridiplantae > Streptophyta > Magnoliopsida > Fagales > Fagaceae > Castanopsis > Castanopsis chinensis. The sequence goes on along the minus strand of JAVQMG010000121.1, from coordinate 29,743,715 downwards.
TCTACCACTACTTGTATATTGATGGCTCTAGTCGTTGAAACTAAACAGCATACATACGAATTATGAAAGTTGTAAGGTTGAAATTTATCAACCATTTTGTTGGCTTTATTCCATGCCAATTTGCTTATAATTTAGCACTTAGAAACCCTGTATTTAGGTGGGATTCATGTAAGGGCAGTGTGTGAGAAAGTGTGAAAAAATGCTTAAGATTGTATAGCAGAGCAGGGAATCGCGGCTGGATCTCGCGGGTGACTTGCGCCTTGCAAGCCGCCAAATGATGCACACGAGTGAAGTGTGCAAAGAAGTTGAACAGTCACGCCAGCTGGAGCACTACAAGACAAAAAGTCCAGTTTAGCCATTCTGTTTGCTTGCGGCTTGAACTCATGACTCAGTCAAGTCGCGAGGCCAAGTCGCCAGCCAGCCCTGTTTGGAAAAACCTGATTCTTCGCATTCCACTCTCACTACAGTATAAATACCCCTTATACCCACGAAATGTAGAGAGCTTCCAGAGAGAATTTTGAGAGAGAAACCCTAGAGAAAAACAAGACTAACTCATTCACAATCTTCATATAGAGACTCTTCAAATTCCTTTACTCTCTTCCTCTCCATTGTTATATCCTTGAAAGGTACATTACCAAAACCTTTTCTCCCCATACCCATATCTGTGAGAAGGCCGTTTGGTGCTTTGGGAAGCAGTTAAGAAGGAACCAATTTCATATTGGTTGATGCTATGGGTTGTAGGAGAATCCGGTAAGCTAAAGAAGAAATAGGTTTGGCCAACCTCGTTGGAGTTGGAGTATGGAGGGCTTAGGTACACTGGGTAGATTAGGCTTGGAGGGACTTCAGTTGTCCATGTATCCCAACTACATTCTTTAGTGGATTATTGACTGCTTGGAGGGCGGCGGAGAGGTTTTAGGCCGAGGATTTCGGTTTCCTCTTCAATAACACATCGCTATGTTGTCCTTGTGTTTGCATATCTCTTCCCTTAATCTTTGCCATTTAATTTCTGATGTGGATGTGATTTTATTCGGTTTAGATTATGTTATCAATTCTGTTTTAGCTTATTTACTTTTTCCGCACGTTCATTGTTTGTTAATAAGCTTAAATTGGTATTTTGTAATTTGGGGGTCTAAACGTTCATAGGTATTTTATACACTTTTTGAAGTTTCAATTGGTATCAGAGCGGGTACACTTGTTGTGATTTAAATACCTAAGTGTGATCCTTGACCCTTTGTGTTATTTGCCATGGATAGTGTTTTGTATACTTCTATGCATGTTTTGGATGTTGATGAAGGTAACATGCCATGTGTTTGTGAAAATGCCTCTATGAGTGATAATCCTCATGATTGTGATGCCATGTTACATGAATCCTTGGGTGTTGATGATATTCCTAACTTTAAACTCCTTAAGAAAAAGGCTAAGAAGTTTCATAAGGATTTGAGCAAGTTATTTTGTGAAAAGGATGATTTGATTACTAAGCTCAATAAATCCAACAAATTGGTTGAAAAATATAAGAAACTTGCTGAAATTTCTCTTGAAAAGCTAAAAGAGTTTGAATGTTTGAATATGGACTTGGATGCTAAACTTGTTTTACTTAACAAACTTTAAATCGGTTGCATACAAACACCCACATTTGTGACTTTGAGATCCCAAGAGGTTGTCAATAGTTGGTTGGCCCAACTACAACTCCTCACAATGTGAATATAGGACCAATAGGTGTTTTAGGATGATGACATCTAGGGTAGAGTTGATCTTGGGAAGGTTGAAGTGAGAGAGCACTGTTTTGGCAATGCAATTCGCTGATTTTTTTTTTCCTATGAAAACAATGCAATTTGCTGATTTTTTACTACTCCCCATAAAAAGAACATAAAAATAGGGATGTTTAAGGTAAAACTATAACGGGTCATGTTAACGATTGCCCTTAGGGCATTGGTTAAGAATCCATTTTAGAAAAGTTTTGACATCACTTTTATGGGAAATGAAAAAAGCTATCAAAACATTAATTGCTTTTTTATTTTCTTTTCCAATAAAAACTTTCTTTAAATAGATGATTAACCAATGCCCTACGAGCATTCGTTAGCATTTCCCAACTATAAAACCTTGACAGATGATGCCTTATATTTATAATTCACATTCCCCTAAGAATGACCAATCTAGTAATAAACTATTTACATTGTTTGGATTCATGCGAGATAACTTTTTTTCTTGAGAAAGAAAGGTAAACTATTACCAACATTTCAATCACATGGTGCGAGACGACTTTTCTTACTAAGAAAAAGACTAACTGTAATGTGACTTGAATTATTCTACTACAACTTTTGTACCACAACTTACATAATCCTATTATGAGATACCGTTAACAACTCAAAAATGCACTAACTTTAGGAAACTTGCAATATGAAGTTAATTTTTTTTATTAAATTATATACTTCAATAATTAGAAGAAATAAGATTTGAACCATGGACAACTTTACTGAAAACATCATAAAAAATGTGGGTTGAGCTTTAAAGCTCTTAGCAATGAAGCTTAGTATTACTTAATACACAAAGACCTGAGAAAATGACGTAAAATTTGATAGGCCAAAAAACGTATTGACCCCTTGTGATAGATTAATTTGGTTAATTAGCCAAGTTTAATTAATTAATCAATTTAACATGCAAACGCGTAGTAGCACAAACAAATCACCAATAAACTTAAGTGCAGCAGAAAAGCAGAAAATAAATTGATACGGTGATTTGTTTACAAATAAAGAAAACCTCCAAGGCAAAAATCTCACCAGGTGATTTTAAGGTCATCACTCCTGAGAATCCACTTTTATCAAAACAAGCGGTTACAAGTAAAGGAATCCCATACCTTCTACCAACCTACAATTGAACCCTTACTCCAATACTCAATTGGACTTATTCTGTATTGATAGTCTCTTCTTTTGATGCACGGCTCTCAGTACGTGACTAACCAATTGTGCGGATCTCAGTACGCGATTTCAATTACCAACTTGAAAAAGATGTTAGCTGCAAAGTTTTTCAGTTCATTCACACGATAAGAATCAAGAAGATACTTGGTTACAAAACCCCATGGTACACAAACACAGCAACTTCTTCACAATAGAGATGAACAAGGGCAAACTTTGTCTTTGGTCACAAATTGCTTGAACAGACTTTGCTTAATGCTTGTGCAACTTGTGCTCTCTTTGATATCCCTTAAAATAATCTTTTTATATGTCTAAGGTTATGAGAAAAGAAGGCCCAAAGACATATTCACGGATTAGAATCAAAACAGATCCAAAATTCTGTTTTTCTTAAATCTCGACAGATACCCTATCTATCGAGCTGTTGTTGAGCCATGGGCTTCAACAACTCCACATATTTCAATAAATGCTAGCTGTCGAGTTTTAATGAATAGCATTTTCTCAGCTTGAATATTGGACAGACTTGAATGGCTTCAATACTTGAACTTGAACTCTTGTTCCTTGAAGTATTAAACATATTCTAAATCTACTCAATTACAAGCAAAGTGCGTTTTGTTAAAGGATTAATCAATCACATAAAAGAATGACATATGTTCTTAACAAGTAAACCACATATGTCCTAACAAAATTAAAGGATAAGAGCTTACGTAATATTATGAGACTTAGTTACAGTTGTAGTAGTAGACTTATTTATTATATATATCCTCATCGCTTTATTTGATCGCTGCAAGAACCACACATAGCTTGAGTTGTTGATAGTTTGCACTTTACAAGGCTCATTCTTTCAGCTGCTACACAATTAACTGAGGTAGGTTTTCGTAACACTTCTATATATTCGAGTTACATTGTCTTTCTAGATTGAGAAGTTTGTGTAATTTAACCTCTTTTTTTTTTTTTTTTTTATGATTTATTTAACCACTCGTTTTGTATCCAGATTTATGTTGTGTGCGTGTGTTACCATTTGGACACCAACATGTGAGAAAGTCATTATTTAAAATTTTGATGCATTTTTTTTTGTTGTCTCAGATAATTATAAGCATTTTAATTTGCCAAATGGAAGTTTCTTTTTCTATATTTTGTTATACCTCGCGCATACTCAACTTTTAAGCAACAAATCTGAATACTTAGATTCGTAAATGGAGTGGCAGGGGTACAACAAATTTTAACATATAAACCTTATAAACAAACTATTATGTCTACTTTCAAACACAAAAAAAAAAGGGTAACTAGGAAATTGATTTATCATGTTTGAAGTCTTCTATATATCTTCTATAATAATATTGGTAGTACCCTTTCTAATTTCTTTAGATTTAATAGGAAAGTGAAAAAGAAATAGTAAAGAAACAATAAATATATATATATATATATATATATGTATGTATGAATATATGTATATATATTTGATAAATTAACAGAGAGACAGGCTGAAAATAAATGTCCATCTACTATTAACATATCTACCAGTATATTGATGGCTCAAGTAGTTGAAACTAATTGTCTATTTGTGTCCAATTTATTTGGTTAGTTTTTAGTTTTGATGAACAACTTTTTAAAATTTTATTTTTTCAAAATATCAATACACTTTTAGTAAAAAGTTAAATAAGTTGATGCTAGATGCACACTTAACAGCATACCAATTCAAAAAGTCGTAAACATTTTAAGAATTTCCATTAGACATATCCTATAAAATCTTTCCTATGTGATACCTAGCCGGTATATATATATATATATATATATATATATATATATGGGGTCATAACAATATTACACCACACAATACTTTTTTATTCAATTAATAATTTGAAAATCTCTTTGTTAGACTATTTCTTCTCTATGTTCTTAGCACGAATGACAAATTTCATCTCAATAAAATGTGATTTTCTATTCAATCTATAAACTCATCTTTTATGCATAATTTTTATAAATAAAAAAAAAAAAGAAATTTAAACATTTTATAAATGAGAGTGTTTCCAACACCCCTTTTTTGAAATTTAAGTACAGAATGCATTTGCTTTGTTAAAGATATAAAGTGAGAGAGAAAGACTGAATAGTTTGTGTATATTGATGTATAAAATAATGTATAGTAGAGAGCCTTATATAGGCTAGGTATGTGTGCAGTACAAGTAATATGAGTAAACTATAAGTACAGTATATTGGGCTAAGCCTAGTGGGCTAATCTAGTCTAAGCTATACACTAACATCCCCCCTCAAACTCGAGGTGGCAAGGAGGAAGCCAATTGAAGTTTGGATATAAGATCTCGAAGACGACCAGGCGAGTGAGTCTTGGTGAAGATATCAGCAGGTTGGTCAGCAGAGGAGATATGTTACTATTTTGTGTAATTGGCTTATCCTTTGACAAAACGCACTTTACTTGTAATTGGTTAGATTTAGGATGTGTTTAACGCTTAAAGAAACAGATCAAGTGTTGAAGTCATCAAGTTTGTCTAAGAAACAAGCTGGAAAGTGCAAGTTACTAAAGCTCGACACTTGGTCTCGACACTTAGTCTCGACACATGCATCTATCGAGCTTTAGAAGCTGTTTCAGCCCCGAGGCACGACAGCTTCTCGACAGATCCTCGACACCTCTATTTGTCGAGATTTAAAGAAAACAGATTTTCAGTTCTATTTTAATTCCAATCCGCAAATGTGTCTTTGGGACTTCTTTTCTCCTAACCCTAAACATATAAAAAGATTGTTTTAAGGTCCGTCAAAGTGATGCATGTTGCACAAGCATTGAGTAATTCTTGTTCATGCAATTTGTGATTAAAAACAAAGTTCATACCCTAGTTCATCTCTTGTGAAGAAGTTATTGTGTAATGTGCACCGTAGGGTTTTATAACCAATCATCTTCTTGATCTTCATTGTGTGGATGATTTGAAGAACTTTGTAGCCAACAACTCTCTCTCTAGTTAGCCATCTTCTTGATCTTCATTGTGTGGATGGTTAGTCACGTACTCGGAGCCGTGCATCAAGAGGAGAAACTGTCACTACAGAACAAGTCCAATTGGGTATTGGGGTAAGGGTTCAACTGTAGGTTGGTAAGGTACTCGGATTCCTTACTTGTAATCGCTTGTTGTGATAATAGTGGAGTTTCGGGAGTGGTGACCTTAAATCACCCGGTGGGGTTTTTGACATCAGGTTTTCCCCATTCGTAAACAAATCACCGTGTCTTTTATTTTCCGCTGCATACTTTAGTTTTGGTGATTTGTTTGTGCTGCCACATGAATTTGCATGTTAACTTGATTAATTAATAACTCGGCTAATTAATCAAATTAATTAATCATAAGGGGTCAACGCATTTGTGGCCTATCATTTATGTACAACTTAAATGGAAAGATATAGTTATACCAGTAGTAAGAGTCGTAAGTAAAACTATAATTAGTTTCAATGATAAATTTTGCATATATTTTCTTTGAATTATAAATGTTATAGATTAAAATATAACAATCTGACCTTCACCTATAAATAAATAAACAAATAAAAGAGTAAAAACTTAATTTAGATATGTTAAGAATATAAAGAGAGAGAGAGAGAAAGATTGAATAGTCTGGATATTGATGTATATTCTGTGTATGTAATACTATACAATAGAGAGCTTTATATAGGCTAAGTATGTGTGATGTACAAGTAATATAAGTATACTAAAAATACAGTATACTGGGTTATGCCCGATAGGCTAGGCTAGACTAAGCTATATACTAACATCCCCCCTCAAAATTGAGATGGTAAGGAGGAAGCCAACTGGAGTTTGGATATAAGATCTCAAAGACGACTAGGCGGGTGCGTTTTGGTGAAAATATCAACAGGTTGGTCGACAGAGGAAAAAAGAAAACAACTGGAGATTTCCTTTCTTGAGATGCTGGTGAGTGATGTGGCAGTCAATCTTAATATGCTTGGTATGTTCATGGAAGACATCGTTATGAGCAACATAGATAGCACTCTAATTATATCCAATAAAGAGGAGTGACAGTGGGTTGTGGAGCATCCATGTTAGTCAAGAGCCATCGAAGCTAAACAAGCTCACAAGTGGTGTTGGCAAGGACATGATACTCAGCCATAGTACTGGAACAGGAAACCATGTCTTGCTTCTTGCTACGCCATGAGATAAGATAAGTACCCAACAAGAAACAAAAACTTGTGATGGAGCATCGATTAATCAGATCACCTGCCCAATCCACATCTAAATAAGCATGGAGCTCAAGAGAATACTGAGAGAAGTATTGAAATCATGATAAAGTGTCTTTGACGTATTGGAGAATCCAAAGAACAGCAACATAGTGGAACAAACGAGGGGTGTCCATGAACTTACTAACCATACTCATGGCATGTGAAATATTCAAGTAAGTGACAGTGACGTAGATCAGACTTCCAACCAACTAACGATAGCAAGTAGCATTTAGAAGTTGAAGGGCTATGACAACTGGAACACTACAAGACAAAAAGTACAGTCTGGCCAGTTAATTATTTCACAACTAGAACTTGCAACTCATCATAGTCGCGAGGGAGTCAACAAAACCCCTTGTTTTGCAGAAAAATGGCTTTTCACATTTCTCACATACCCTACTATAAATACCCTTATACCCACGAAATTTAGAGAGCTTACAGAGAGAATTTTGAAAGATAAACCCTAGAGAAAAACAAGATTGACTCATCCAAAATCTTAAACATTTGATTCTCCAAATTCTTCTACTCTCACCCTCTCTATTGACATACCCTTAAGAGGACCTTTAGCCAAGTCCTTATCTCACCATACCCATATTATTGAGGAGGTTATTTGGTGTTTGGGAATCAGTTCATAGAGGACCAATTCATTTTGTTAATGCAATGAGCTTATTACGAGATCCGGAAAGCTAGAGAAAACATTGTTAGACTTAACATTGTTGGAGCAAGAAGCTCGGAGGGCTTAGGTACATCGGGTAGATTAGGCTTGGAGGGTCTATTGCTATTCATGTATCTCAACTGATTTTCTAATGGATCATTTTACCGCTTGGAGTGCGGCGAAGAGGTTTTTCACCGAGTTCTTTAGTTTCCTCTTCGATAACACATGCCGGTGTTATCTTTGTGTTTGCATCTCTCTAACCCTTACTACCTTTTAATTGTTGCTGTGTTGTGATTAATTATGGTTTAGAGTAGTTTGTTTATTTGGGTATTGCTTGTAACTTATCATTCCACACATTTGTTGTTTGAGTATAAACTTGTGTTGGTAATTTTGAAATTTGGGGTCTAAACATTCACAATTGTTTTATACACCAAGTGAGCTTTCACTTTCAATTCAGTTAATTGTTATAAAACCTACTTTCAACCTAATTAAAGTTACTTCCAATTCGCTAATTTTACACTGAGTATCCATACAATTTTTTGTTTATTTTACCATAATAACCGACCTTTTTAATTTTATATACCCATTTTTCAAAATACTCTACATCAAATTATTTATTTTACATTATATTTCATCATAATAATATTTTCTTATCAATTTATCATTATTATCTCAAATCATCTCTCTCTTTCTCAACCAAAATCCACTGCCTTCGATCTAAATAATTTCAAAAACATTCATTTACATTGCTACATTAATTGTGTAAATTTTCCCCATCAACAATAAAATACACCTATGTTAGTCTATCTATCATTGTACAAAAAGACATTTGTGCTATAGTAATTGTCAAAATTTACAAAAATACATAGATTGATGTAGGTGTATTTTGGGATTGATTAGACAAATTTGAAATCTTATGCTATTTTACAACAATGCAATTGCTATTACAATAAAATCAATGTAAAATTGTGGAGGAGATGGCCCAAAATTTTTGAAATACACCTATATTTTTAAAATATAGGTATAACTAGCACCTCCTCTCCTTTATAGGAGTGAGCCCAAAAATAAAATTGTAAATAATATGCCTATATTTTTTAATTTCTTAAGACGGGGCATCCCCCTTGGGGCCTACCTAGTTCCGCCCTCATCATGTAGTGTTTTTAATCCTAGTGGCTCTTATCTTCGTCATCAGGAAATTTAAGGAAAACTTGATTTATGGAAGAATCACGGGATAGCGAAATTCACCAGGTTGTAAACACTTCAAGTGGAAATGAAACTCAAATAGAAGGGTTGGTAAAGGACATCACAACAATGTTTGCAGCCTCTATTCTCAATTACGGGTCGTATCAATGTTCCAGGCCACCTTCGCAATCGCAAAGTGGCTGAAGAAGTCTACACTCCTCCGGTTATTTCAATTGGCCCTATTCACCACTCCATTGAGAAATTCCGACTCATGGAAAAGTGTAAAGTATGGTATCTTGAGTGTTTCATTAATTAGGCTAATACAAACTTGAAGAATTTAATCAGTGCTATAACAGAGATGGAAAAAAACATTCGCCATTGGTATGCAGAGACTATTGTGTCCAGCATGAGCAATGATGATTTTGTGAAAATGATCCTAATGGATGCAATCTTCATTCTTGAGCTTTTCTTTAGAGATGCTTACCCCCATAAGGAACAGGATGATCCTATAAGGGCAGAAGAGGACAATCCTATAATGGCAAAACCATTGTCACGCCCCACCACCGTGTGCATGATATTGTCCTCTTTGGGCGGCCCGAAGGCTCTCTTAGTCCCTCAAGGTTTTGTTCTTCCTCAGGTTGCACTGGGAAAAATGCCTCATACACAACTGGGAAAAATGCCTCATACACAACAAGGGAGGGCACCCTTATGAACCAGGCTTTGGATGCTCACTTAAGGAATGTGGGACTCTTGGCACCTAGTGCCTCACCCACACCCTCAAAGGAGAGCCATCCTCGGCTCTAGTACCATCTGTCATGCCCCACCCCCGTGTGCATGATATTGTCCTCTTTGGCAGCCCGAATGCTCTCTTAGTCCCTCAAGGTTTTGTTCTTCCCCAGGTTATACTAGGGAAAAGGCTCTCTTCCCCAGGTTTTGTGAAGATGTCTACAATATGATGTGCACTTAATACATTTAGAGTTTTGACAGTCCCTTCATGAATTTTGTACCAAATTACATTCCATTTTGAAGTGATTGGTACGCTTGTGGAAAAATGGGTTAGCAACTATTTGTATGGCTGCTTGGTTATCACATAAGTGATGTTGGCTGCTAACATCTAAGTTCAATGCACATACACCAACACAGCGCGGAGTACAATACAGGTATGGGTACAAAAGTATGACATTTCTTGAAAAATTAGGGTACTGCACATTTGGGATACAAAAATTAATTAATTAATATTTATGTTTAGGTATATTTTAAATAATTTTAGACATAATTTATGTTTATTTTAAGTTTCAAAATTAAGTAACAACAAAAAATTCTTGAAAACGTATCTAAAATTAATTATTTATGTAATTAATTAATTAATATTTATGTTTAGGTATATTTTAAATATTTTTAGAGATAATTGTTGTTTATTTTAGGTTTTAAAATTAAATAACAAAAAAAAAAAAGCTTGAAAACATATCTAAAATGAACTATTTATATGATTTCAAGAAGGTTTGGGGCACTTTTGTAATAATTTATGTGCTCGTGGACTTTTTTTTTCTTAGTTAGGAAACTTTGATTTGGGTTTTGGATATATTTATTTACTAGATTTATTTTTGGGTTAAAAGTGGATTGTATACACATAAGCCAACAACCCACTCTATTCACACTAAGCCCATTCTTAAATTTAACCAAACTCAAGCCTAGCCCGCTACAAAAATATATCGACAAACCACTTAAAACCCAAAAATAAATCTAGAACTCTCTTGACTCTCTCTCTATCGCCGAAGACCACGCCAAAGAGGCAAAGAGTTCCGTGCCCCACCTCTCATCCATATTCACCAGGCTTTCTCTCTTTCTCTTCCACGACTCAAACCCCAAAATCGACTCAAATATTAAAGCTTACTGGCGGAGCTTTGGCGACGGTGGAATGGCTTCGTTGATCGTTGATCTACGACTATTTACGGCGGAATGAATTTATGAGAGGAGAAACTCAAATAACAGAGCTAGAGGAAGATTGAATATCTTCTAATTGGAGAAAGTTTTAATTAAAAAAACTTAAAACAAGCAAGTCCAAGAGAAAGCACAAACAAATAACAAAAATACAACAAAAAGTCCGGACATTTCCATAAACACTTCGTACGCATTAATGTAAAAAGGAAACGATTGTAAAACCTATAAAAAAAAAATAATAAAAAATCGATTTACATAACTTACAAGAGTTCTAATAGCTCCAAGTGTCATTATATTAGTACTGTAATGTAAGTTAATAATTTTATTTTATTTTATTTATATATATATATATATATATATATATATATATATATATCCTCATGGCTTTATTTGATCCTGCAAGAATCATACAGCCATTTTAATTTGTCCATACAACCATACATAGCTCGAGTTGTCGATACTTTGCACTTTACAAGTTACATCTCATTCTTTCAGCTGCTACACAATTAACTGAGGTAGATTTGCGTAACATTCCCTATTCAAGTTACATTGTCTATCTAGTTATAGAATCGTGTTTTACGGATAATTTCATATCTTTGTATATCAATAACTTTTTGTTTTCTCATAAATTTTTTTAAAAAGCTCTAAATCAATACTCTTAGAACATTCGTTAACTTTTCTCATTTATAAATATTATGAATAAATAAACTTTGGCTAAAGGCAAAGTACGCCCCTAAAGTTAGGGGTTTTAGATTTTGTATTATGAAATTTCAGAATTTAGATTTTACTATCTAAAGTTACATTATATTTGTATCAACAACCTCTCATTTCATATTTTCTATTAAGCGCCACGTGTTTAATTCGCTCAATAAAATGATGGCACATCATTTTTTATCGTAGTTATTTAAAAAAAAATTATGCTACAAAATGATGTGATATCATTTTATTGGACGAGCTAAACACAAGTGACAAGCTTATGTGGCATTTAAAGGAAAATACGGATGAAGAGGTTATTGATGCAAATATAATATAAATTCAAAGGGTAAAATTTAATATTTGAAAATTCAAGATGTAAAATTCAAATGCCCCAAACTTTAGGGGTGTAAATTGCACGTTTGCCAGAGACTTTTTAAACAATAATACCAAAATTCTTAACATAATAAACATGGCATTTTTAAAATAATTTCCTAAACTGATGAACAAATGCATATTCAATTGTTGCATGTATGTGATTGTTAAACTCATCGACATGTTATTTAATTAAGCTCAAAGAAGTCACCTAATAATTTTGTGTTAAAACAAGTATAATAACTTCCTGGACACTTCTCAAAAAAAAAAAAAAAAAAAAAAATTCTGGACTCAAATTAAAACACATTTTATCAATAAAATCCATTTTCAACTAATATAGTTATGTATTGTATGATATGCAAAATTTTTAATATATGATTTACATCTAAGTATCTTACAATTCATGCGCACTTCTAATCCTATATACAATACTAATTTTTTTGTACACAATACAATATGTATTGTGTATTATACAATACTGACAACTATAATTGATATCTCTAATAACTCGACCCCTAGCTACCACAAGCTTTGAGTATATTAGAACATTCCCATCGGTGTTTTAGTTTTGATAGAATTTCTTGATGGTGTATGCCACCAGATCTATTATGGAGAATGATGTGCAATGTTAGGATTTGTCTAAATACGAAGAAAATTTTGTTGGGCAATTGAATGACTAACGATGTAACATTTGGAACTTGTTTTATCGTTAAAGATATTTATGAATTATTGAGAGTTTTGTAGTTTAACTGGTTGGAACTTTCTATTATTTTTAAGATATCTAAGATTCAAATTCTCTTACCCAATTGTAATTATGAAATTAAAAAAAATTATTTGTGGATTGTAAGAGATTTATTTGGAGTTTTCTTATATTTTGGTATTTAGTAATTATTTTAATTTTTTTTAGTTAAACTAATAAGTTAATTATTACATACCCAAATTCGTATGATAAGAATTAGGATTGTGACATTTTGTAGCCAATTAATGAGAACATCTGATGATCCTAGCTTTGATTGCCATTTACATAAATAGCCACATAGGATTGTGTATGTTGACCGGTACCAAAATCCCACTTATGTAAAGTAGAAATTTGGTAGGGTTTAAGAAATTAAAAAGGTTATCCATAGTTGGTTGGCCCAACTACAATCCGATCAGAATGTGAATTAGTGTTTCAGGATGGTGACATCTAGGGTAGAGTTAATCTTGGGAAGGTAGAAAGCGAGAGAGCAATGTTATTGTTCTTTTCTATGCCAAAAAATGCAATTTGCTTTTTTTTTTTTTTTTTCAATCCCCATAAAACTACATAAAAATAGGGATATTATATATTACTATGAAACCTTATATACTATTTACATCATTTCGGAATTTTTTTTCCAAATAACATTAAATATCAAAAAATTAAGTTAGTTGTCACGTTTCAAAACAATGTTGAAAACTAGCATTTTGAGTGTCTAAAACTCAAGTTCCGAGATAAAACTCGAGCATTTAAGTCTCAATTTGTAAGTGGTGGTAACTGATGGTAACTGATATGAAAGGAAAATCCACATGGAACTCGAGTTTTAAAGACTCGAGTTTTAAAGACTCGAGTTTCATCATTTGATTTTCCTTCTTCTTCCTCAAGTTCTTCTGACCCAGCATTGTTCTTCTTCATTCTTCGACACTGCAAATCATTCCTCTTTAGATCGGAGCTCCAGCGTTCAATCAACCAGATCGGACCTCCAACGTTCTTCGTTCTTCATCTGTTCTCCTCTTCAGTTCTTCCTCTGTTCTCTGTTCTTCATCAGATCGTCAATGCTGCACATCGTTCCTCTTCAGATCGAAGCTCCAGCGTTCAATCGACCAACGTTCTTCGTTCAATCGACCAGATCGGGGCTCCAACGTCTTCGTTCTTCCTCTGTTCTCCTCTTCAGTTCTTCCTCTGTTCTCTGTTCTTCGTCAAATTGTTCCTCTTCGTCTTCAAGTACCAAAATCGAGTCTCAGAGACTCGGTTTTGCTTTTTAGAACTCGAGTCTATAAGACTCGAGATCTATCTGGCAAAAACTAACCAGATCAACCTGTGGAATTCGAGTAATTGAGACTCGATATTTAGATTGAAATCAACCATTTTAAACTCGAGATGCTAGTTTATAGTATTGTTTCTAATGCATGTCAACTTATTATACTTTTTCCCTCACCAATGTTATTCTGCAAATATCCTCCATTGTTTCGATTCATGTGAGACGACTTTCTTCATGAGACAAAAAGACAAGATGGCTAGAATTGGTGGAGCTCAGCAGGAAGATTTCAGGACCATTAATACTATTATTATGAGATGGGTTTATCTGTATAATTCCATCATATTTTAACATGGTGAGATTGCTTCTATTAGACTGTGTTGGTTCTGGAGTTGAGGACAGTACTAAAACAAAGGGTTGCAACTTGAGATTGGAACAAGAATTTTACTTAAAGGTTCATCGGCCAATTCAATTGTTTCTCTTGGGTTGGCAATTTTGTAACGGTAATCGTTGGAGAAATTCAGTTTTCTTTGGTTTATATTTTTATGGCCAAAAAAAAAAAAAAAAAAATGTTATATATAAAGGGAAAGAATCATTAGGTTGGGTTGGGTAATACCCATACTAGATATGTCAACTTCAAGAGCAAGTAAAAACCCCACCCTAAATACCCTAATGGGTTAGGTAAATTATGTGCCGTCGGGTCAAGTTGAGTACCCACTCTCTAACAAGTGGTAATTGACATCCTTAAACTACTACTTATGATTTCATGAGGACCTCTAGCTCTCCGGTGAATCCACTCATCAATAAGTTTAGTAATGTAACTTTTTTATAAAAAATATATATAATAATGCAACATTTTTTACTATTTTTGTTAGGTTCCAAGACTTTAGGAACTATTGTATTAGAACTTTAAATTGTATATGTTGGTAAACCATTATCAAAGCATTTAGTCTAGGTTTGGATTTGCTTAAAATTGGTTTAATGTAAGTTTGGAATCGAGTAATTGTAGGAAATTACTGTTCTATTTCTGCAAGGCTCGATCGAATGAAGAATATACTCGATCGATCGAGAATCGTGGATCAGGAATTTTATGCAGAATTTCCAAATCAGCCCAAGCCCATGTGACGTGTAGGGTTAAGTGTTCTACTCCAAGTATAAAAGGAAAAATGCTAGCCACGTTTTTAGAGTCTTTGGTGTGTTATGTGTTTAATCTTTTGTGAGATCTGAGAGGTGTTTACCTTAGAATACATGCATAGTTCTACCAAGATCAAGATTCACATCAAGAATTGGTAGGTGATTCAGTTGCTGCACAAAGAACTTTCAAGAAGATCTAAAACCTTTGATAGGTGTCTCAAACTCACATATGTCCACCTAAACCTCCACCATGTAGCTCTAATAATCTGCTCCCT
Source organism: Castanopsis chinensis (assembly GCA_032878915.1). Classification (NCBI taxonomy): domain Eukaryota; kingdom Viridiplantae; phylum Streptophyta; class Magnoliopsida; order Fagales; family Fagaceae; genus Castanopsis; species Castanopsis chinensis. The sequence continues at coordinate 29,728,333 of JAVQMG010000121.1, read as the reverse complement.
CAATGAACTTTTAGGGATGCACAACTGATTACCCCAAAAGAGGAAACTATCCTAGATGTACATACTATTGATAGCAGTATGAGTTTGTTGACACTTACCCCAAATATCACCAAAATCCTCATCATTCTCGTAAAACTCCTTAAGGTAATCAAACCCTACAACTTCAGTACGTAGGGTGGTCAACAAAGATGCTCTCCTAGGGAGTAAGAGCATCATCCACCTTATTAGTGATGCCAAACTTGTGCTTCAATGTGAAACGAAAGCATTGTATACAAGCTACCTATCAAGCATGCATCTTGTTAATGCTAACTTAACTATTGATGTGCTTCAATGCCTAATGATCTGTATATAATACAAACTTCATCTGAATCAGGTAGTGTTCCTAATGCTTAAAATTCCGTACTACAGCAAAGAACTCCAACTCATAGGCCAACCATTTACTTCGAGCTTCACAAACTTTCTCGCTAATGAATGCTACTATTGTCTTGTGAAAAAACAACACTTATCCCAACCATAGCTGTATCACACTCCACCTGAAACACCTTATCAAAGTTGGGCAAGGCCAAAACCAAGGTTGTGCTCAACTTCTCCTTGATCAAGGCAAAGCTCTGTTCTGCCTCCTCTCCCATAAGAACCTCCCCTTCTTTAGACACTCAGTGATAGGGGCTATTATGCTACTAAAGTCCCAAACAAACCTTCGATAGAAGGTTGCTAGCCCGTGGAAGCTTCGCACATCACTCACTATCTTTGGGGTTGGTCATTCTCTAACTGCATGGACCTTGTCCTCATCAACATGAATCCCATCCACACTGACCATGTATCCTAAGAACAACAACTTATCAATCAAGAAGCTGCACTTCTTCAAATTGATATACAACTCGTTAGCCTACAACACAGCCAATACTACTCGCACATGGTTATAGTGGGCTGCTTCTGTCTTACTGTAAAATAGGATATCGTCAAAATAAACAAAATGGTTTCAATACCTGATTCATAAGCCTCATGAAAGTGCTGAGAGCATTGGACAAATCGAAAGGCATCACCATCCACTCATACAACCTCTCCTTTGTATTAAAAGCTGTCTTCCACTTATCTCCAAGACGGATCCGAATCTGGTGATACCCACTCTTGAGATCTAACTTAGTTTAACACTTAGACCCACTCAGCATATCAAACATGTCATCTAATAGGGGAATAGGAAATTGATACCTGACAATGATCTTGTTGATGGCTCGACTATCCACACATATACGCCAACTCTCATCATTCTTCAGTGTTAACAATGCTGGTATTGCACATGGACTTATACTCTCCCTGATCCTACCCCTTGCTCAGAAGCTCATCCACCTGCCTTTGTAGAATTTGACCCTCCAGAGGATTCATAATGTAATGTGACAGATTTGGTAGACTAGCTCCAAGAGTTAAATTAATGCAATGCTGGATGTCGTGCATTGATGGTAAACCTGTAGGTAGCTCTTCTGGAACAAGCTCTTCAAACTCCTTGATCAATGGTTGAATTGCCTCAGGTATCTCAGCAACCTTCTTCAGCTCGCCATTTGTCACCACTATAGTATATACCTGTTTCAACTCCTTACACTCCCTATCAAACTCGTCCTCATTGTTGATTATGAGAAGTGATGTCTTCTCCTCCACTTTAGAAGCTTTGGGTACACTGCCTTCCTTAATAGGACCAAGGACAATTTTTCTACCATTCTTAAAGAACACATACACGTTATCCTTACACCTATGAGTAGCATCTACATCATACTTCCAAGGTCTACCCAATATTAAATGATATTCATCCATCTCAACAGCATCACAAACTACTTCATACGCTATCACCCCGATGGCCTTTACTGACACCCCCCTTTGATCTTGCGTTGTGACTTCCTGCACCCTGCTGCTCCAAGAAAGCATGTGCTATCTGTTCTACATCATCTTTTTACCTAAAAGGCCAAATGCAATCTTCATGGCTTTCTTACATACGGGACTTCTCATCATTAATTAAAAAACACTTCGATAAGCTAATTGTTTACCTAAAACACACTGCAGTTCTCCATCCATGGACACCCTAGATTACCACCCTCTATCAACTTTAAATTAGCAAAAACTTCTTTTAATTAGAAAGTTGAAAATTGAGTCAGGGATATTACAAGTTGGGTGAGTCTACAAGATCGAGTTTGGACCTTATTAATGATGTTATATATTAGGACATATTGGAAAATTATTTATACCGAAAACTTAAATTTATAAGGTAATTTGGATCTAATTTATATTAATTTATCAAAAAAAAAATTCATTTAAAATTTTCACTCACATGTGTGTCTCCCTAACAATTTTCACATAACGTGCTAGTTATTATTTCTTCATTATGGGCTTCAGTCCAGGTGCTCCTCTTATATGAAGAATATACTCTTTGAAGATCGAAGTTGATGGTGGTGTGAAGTAAAATGACAAAATTATCAAGATCGGACAATGATCCCTCTTTTATTTTTTTTCTTTCCTGGGCGTGGATGTAGGCTTCTTTTTCACTTTTGTTTTTTTGTTTTTTCTTTTTTGGCGTGGACCTACTGATTTCTCTTTTTTATTTTTCTTTTTAAATCCTGGCGTGATACAAGTTTAAAGTTTTGCTATTCTTATTTTATTTTATTTTTTGCTATTCTTATTTATTTTATCATTGTGATCTCATCAGAATTTTAACCCTACACACCAAATGTGTTTAATTGTTTAAATTTGATGTGATCGGACTAAGTCATGTCACATTAGCGTAACGAACATTTGCATAATCACAAAGAAGTTTAATCATGTAATCTATGAAGTAAATACCCTCCGAATGGAATGCAAGGCTCATGGCCAAGACAAGGTACCTACTTACATTACAATAAATTTAACAAAAGGGTTATTTTAAATCCAAAACTCTCACTTGTTATTTGGATTTTCTATAGAATATTGTGATCTCATTGCAATTTAAAGCAATCTCGACAACTCCTTGGCACCTCACGACAGCTAGGCTATCTATCGAGCTCTTTAGATTCTTTTTATCCCAATCTCAATAGCTTCTCGATAGCTCCTCGATCCATCGATCCCTTTTTGTTGTGGACACCTCTAGATAGTTGCTCGATAGTTGGATCTCTTCAAGCCTTTAAAGCTCGACATCTCTTGACATCTCTTGATTTGTCGAGAATTAAGAGGTTCTATAAATAGGATCCGCGCGACTTTTCTTTATTTCTCCTCAATCTCTCTCGATTTTTTTCAGTCTTTTCGCCTCCTAAACACACTCTTCTCACTCCGAACTTCATCCTCAAGGGTTTTTCAGCCTAAATCAAGTATTTCTTCGCTAGTAAGGGTCCTAAATCCTTCATTCTTCATGCTTTTCATGCATTGACCTAACTTTTTGGGGGCTTTTGAAAATTTTTTGGGGTTTTTCAAAATTGATGTAATTGACTATGTCAACATTTTAGGAACATATGTCAACATTTTATGTAATTGGCTAATCCTTTGACAAAACGCATTTTACTTATATTTGGGTAAATTGAGGATGTGTTTAATACTTCAAGAAACAAGGTTTCAAGTGTAAGCATTAAAACCATGCAAGTCTGTCCAAGATTCAAGTATTGAAGTGCAGGATTTTAAATCTCAACAGCTAGTATCTATCAAGGTTTAAAAGATGTCTAAGCATGAATCTCGACATCTGCTCAACAGATAAGGTATCTATCGAGATTTATGAAAACCAAATTTTTAGTTCTGATTTTCATCTAGTCCGTAAATGTATGTTTGGGCTTTCTTTTCTCACAACCCTAAATATATATAAGGATTATTTTAACGGTCGTTAAAGGTTGCGCGAGTATCGAGCAAAATCTTGCTCATGCAAATTGTGACCAGAGACAAAATTTGCCCTAGGTCTTCTTTCTTTTGAAGAAACTACTGTGTTTGTACACTATAGGGTTTTGTGACCAAGCAACTTCATGATCTTCGTTGTGTGATGAACTGAAGAACTTTGCAGCCAATATCCTTTTCAAATTGGTGATCAAGTCGCGTATTGAGATCTGCGCATCTTTTGGTTAGTCACGTACTAGGAGCTGTACAATACAAGAAAAGATTGTCACTACAAAATAAGTCCAATTGGGTATTGGGATACGAGTTCAACTGTAGGTTGGTATAAGGTACTAAAATTCCTTTATTTGTAACTGTTTGTTTTGATAATAGTGGATTCTTGGGAGTGGTGACCTTCAAATCACCCGGTGGGATTTTTGCCTCGAAAGTTTTCCCTATTCGTAAACAAATCACCGTGTCAACTTTTATTTTTCACTACATTATACTCTAGTTGTTGATTTGTTTGTGCTACCACGTATATTGCATGCAAATTTAAATAATTAATAAACTTGGATAATTAATCAATTAATTAATTATAAGGGGTCAATACATTCTTGGACTATCGGAGTTAATGACTAATTCCTTTTAATTTGAAAAGATCCGTCCCAAATTAATAAATGAACACAATTATTGTTATTATTATTTTTTTAATTGTCAATAACCACTAGTCAAGCCAATTTTAATTACTTGGAATTTGGTAGGAAGATAGCTTTTCTCTTTCCACTATGTTATGTTTTTTTGTGGCTGCTGAATTCCACTACGTTACCTTTGTCTCACCTACCTTTCGCCCACCCTAGACGACATTCATAATTTCATGAGAAAATTACACGAAATCAATTGTAATTACTTTGAATTTGATTGGACAATAACTTTTCTTTCTCCATTACGTTACCTCTATCTTACACGAAATCTAGACTTGTACCATTATGAATAAATAGTATATAAATAAAAGGTCATTGAGAAAAAAACAGTTCACCAATTACAATGATAGATTGCGAAATAAAAATTGTGGAGAGCCAATCACAGGGCCAAAATGGGCAAATGCTATTTTCGTGCAAAAAAAACCAGTGTTTTGCCCCTTTTCCCAAACTAATTAGGAAAATACCCTTGTTTTGAAACTCGATTTTTTCAAAATCGAGTTTCAGTGTAAAACTCAAATTTTGGACAATCAAGTTATAACAAATTGAAAATTAAAAAAAAAAAAAAATTCTGGAACTCGATCTACATAAACTCGAGTTCCATGCAATTATTATTATTATTATTTTTTTTTTTTTTTTTAAGTTTGATCACTCCATACCTATAGTTGCATTCAGGGAGCCCTATAGTGATGTTTTAATGAACATGTCAAGAATTCTCAACTCTAACACAATTTGTTTCTTAAATAGGTCGACTTGACATGACATGTTTAACCTGTTTAATTAACAAGTCATGTAAAGGTTAACACAAATGACCTGTTTAATAACTTGTTTGATTAGTAGGCCATACTTGACTTGAATAACCTGTTATCAATTTCCATATATCTAAAATTAAAATATACTTACAACCATAAATATAGTAAGAAGCATATAATTACAACCATAAATTAAACAATCATAAAAAAAATATAACAAAAGCTAATACAATTATAAACTAAACATGTCAAACGGGTTTGTATATTGAACATGAACATAACTCATTTATTAAAGGGGTCAAGGGTGTTGACTCGAATATGATCTGAACTCGTTTAGCCTTAAATTATGACTTATTTATAAATGGGTTAGTCGTGTCAGGTTCACGGATTGTGTCAGATTTTGGTAGCCCTATTTCTAAGTGAGAGAAAGGGGTTAACTAGGAGTGTCAATTTGGGTTAGCGTGTCAGGTTTGTGTCATATCAAAGTAAGGATATTCGACTAAATGCCTCAATCCCAAAACTCAACCTATTTAATAATTGTGTCATGGCTCTTAAACCCTAACCCGACCTATTAATAAAGTGGGTTGCACAACGCGATCCACTTGACACGCTTATAAAACGGGTCATGTTAGGTTGACATGAATATGACATAACCTATTTCAACTTGCTTTATATTAAATATAACATCTATATAGAAATATTTTATTTACATCTAGTTCTCAAAAAAAAAAAAAAAGTTCTTTACATCTCGAAAGTAATGCATACACTTCAAGTCTTCAACCCACATCCAAAATAACATAGTTTAACAAAAATATAACATCCATCTAGAAATAAGTTCTTTAGACTTCAAAATAAGTTCATACACTTCATTCCAAATTTAAAATAGCATAATTCAACAAAAATGTAACATCCACAGAACTCACCAAATGCTAGGAATCAATATTGAACGATTTAGTGCAAATAGTAGACTGGTCATGAGTCATGACTAGGGTCTATAGAGTTTTAAACTTTCAATTATATCACTTGTAAGCTTTTTTAATTACTCACTTTTCTTTTAAATTTAAAATATAAGTTTGACATAAAAGACATTTGACAAACTTAAATTAAAATGAATATTTATTTGTTATATGAGTTAAATGGAACACAACCCATTTAACTCATATAACAGAATCGTTCGGTTTGACCTGTTCAACCAAGGACTGGACAACAATCCGGTTCGGTTATGCTTAAAAACCAAAAAATGTAATAAAAATCGGATTTAACAAGTAACCATCAGTTTAACTAGGAAAACTAAAAACTGGGATGGTTGAACCAGTTTGCAAAATTGATGAACGAGATCTGGAATGAAGCTTTATTTTGCAGAAAAATCTTCTTTTTTCTTAGATTTGCTGGTCTAAGTGGGTAAAGATAAATTTTTCGCTATAAAAATCTCTCATTTTTCTCAAATCTGCTAGGCTTGAGAGAGTGAGAAAATTTGAATGCTCATGCTTGGTGTTGATACCAGCCTTTTGGACTGATATGAGGTATCCATAGCTCTTGGGTGAGATAGAGGAAATAAGAGGATCCGATGGATATCTTAACTTCCAAAGAGAGAGAGAGATAGATAGATGTACTGGGTGTGCGTTTGGCTTTAAATTAAAAAGCCAACTTATTTGACTATTCAACTTAATTTTTACTACTATTCACGGGCCCCACTATACTCTTTGGTATTACTTATGGGTCCCACTATACTAGTTCAGCTAATTTTCACCTTTATCTATAACACTTTTAGCAAAATTTTTTTAATTTCAACAAAATAAGCAGATCTCAAATAGACCATAGAGGACAAAAAACTGAGAAATGAAAAAATATAAGTTTTTGATAGTAAACGGGTGTGGGGTGCTAGATTTATGAGGGGGTAATTAAAAAAAAATCATTAAAGAAGAGTATACATGTGTGGTTAGGAGTGGGATAGTGTGAAAGTGGATTGGTCATAATAATTAATAAGTCAGTGAGTTGTCTAGTCACCTAACTGTTAGGACATATGTGATTTAATGTTAGGAACATATGTCAGTATTTTATGTAATTGACTAATCCTTTGACAAAATGCACTTTACTTGTAATTGGGTAGATTTAGTGACAAAACACACTTTACTTGTAATTGGGTTGATCTAGGATGTGTTTAATATTTCAAGGAACAAGAGTTCAAGTTTAAGTGTTAAAGCCATGCAAGTCTGTCCAAGATTGAAGTGTGAAAAGTGATGTTCATTAAAACTTGACAGCTAGCATCTATCGAGACTTAAAGAGCTATTTCAGCCCGTGGCTCAACAGCAGCTCTACAGATAGGGTATCTGTCGAAGTTTGTGAAATTCAGATTTTTAGTTTTGTTTTTCATCCAATCTGTGTTTGTATGTTAAAGCTTTCTTTTCCCACAACCCTAGACATATAAAAGGATTATTTTAAGGGTCGTATTAGGTTACACAGCCAAGAGCACAATTGCACAAGAGCATAATTTTTCAAGTGTGACCGGAAACCTAGTTTGCCCTAGTTCTTGAAGAAGCTACTGTGTTTGTACACCATAGGGTTTTGTGACCAAGCAACTTAGTGATCTTTATCGTGTGATGAACTGATGAATTTTGCAGCCAACGATCTTCTCTAGTTGGTGATTGAAGTCGCCAACTGAGATCTGCATAATTGGTTAGTCACGTACTGGGAGTCGTGCTTTAAAAAGAGAGATTGTCACTACAGAATAAGTCCAATTGGGCATTGGGGTAAGGGTTCAATTGTAAGTTGGTATAAGGTACTAGGATTCCTTTACTTATAACCGCCTGTTGTGATAATAGTGAATTTTCGGGAGTTGTGACCTTAAAATCACCCGATGGAGTTTTTGCCTCGAAGGTTTTCCCCATTCATAAACAAGTCACCGCGTCAATTTATTTTTCACTGCATACTCTATTTAATTGGTGATTTGTTTGTGCCATCACGTGTTTACATGTTAATTTGATTAATTAATAAACTTGGCTAATTAATCAATTAATTCATCACAAGGGGTCAATACATTCTTGACCCATCACTAATTTTGGGGGATTTTTTTAAATTTTTTTCTTGAATAGATAAATAGTTAAAGTTAGACTATTATTTATAAAAAGAAAAATATGAAACTTTAATAGAAGATTATTCTTTTTTTTGTCAATAATTACTAACTAGAAAAAAAGGTAGTATGCCAAAAAAAAAAAAAAATTCTATATTTTATATTTTCTTAAAATAAGTTATTAAAATTCAAAATTCATATAAAAATTATTTAAATATTTAAATTATTTTAATTATGAGATCATTAGTTTGACCATCGATCCAACCATAAAACTAGTAACCAATCTCTTTTCCGGTTCTTTGTCCGTATTGGTTTTCAAAACCATGGTTGTGTTAAATGGATCATTTTGGATTGACACAAATAAATTGACTTATCAAACGTGTCTAATGCAGGTCATGTGAGTTGACCCGTTTATGACCTAAATCCACTAAGACCTAACCCTATCCTGCAAAAATCTGTGTCGTGTTTGCGGGTTGGGTTGACACCCCCGGCTTAATTGGACTGAGTCCTAATTCTAGTGTGGGTAGAGTACTATAAATGAGGAGAAAGTTTCTTTGCAATCTGAATTGGATGAAGTCTTTCCAATTTGTGACGTGTCAATATCAGAGAGTGACACTTGTCCAACCCCACTAAACTCAAATTCAAGAGATAACTCCCATTAACTCAAATGTTAGCCACTCTCCCGTTAATGGACTGAGCTATATTTCCTTCTCTTTTTTTATCAAAAGAGCAATTATTTCGCACAATAACCAAAACTTCTCCAAATGAAAATGTTCAGTCGCTAAACCACACTAGTCACTCACACTCTATCTGTCTCCTTCCTTCAGCCCTATGCATTTCAAATCCTTTCTCCATATCTCTCTTTCGTTCTTTTCCCTTTCTATATTCAATTGATCTCAGCCGCACTCAGCCAATGCTCCCTCCACCTGTCCCCCCTAATTTTTCCATTGTTTCTGATAGTCCCACCCATCCACAACTCTTCGCCATTCCACCCATTTAATCCCTTCCCTCTTAGTTGGCGTCACTCCCTCCAAACCTCTCCCATTCTACCGCTCCCACTCCCTTCCCCCTTCTCTCTCTCTCTCTCTCTCTCTCTCTACCTTCCCTATTGCCCACCCAACTTGTTGCCGCCGAGAACCACCTTTCCATACCCTTCTTTTTGTGGCATTCTCAATGATGAAGACGATTATTTTTGCAGTTATCTCTGTGATGAAGACAAAGGTGATTCTTTTGGTGGTAATCTCTGCGACAAACACAAAGACGATTCCTTTCACAATAATCTCTCTGACGAAAACAAAGACTATTGCTCAACCTTTTTCAAGGTTTGTTTTCCATTAGCAGATTTGAGATTTTTATGCATTGGTTTGTTATTTCTATTGTTGTTCATTATTTGTGATTGATTTTCAAAGTTTGAATATTGGAGTTTTCTTGATCTTAGTTGAGTTTTGTGGCTTTGCATTCTGGTGGAATTATGTCTAAAACTTATATGTTGTACTATCTCTATTTTATTTTCCTACTAGTTTTTGTTGTTAGTGATTACTGGTGGTATTTTGGTTGTTGTAGTTAAACTTTGATCATGGTGAAAACTCTTTTTAAGTAAATTGTAACTGAAAATATAGCCTAGGAAATGATTTTATTGGTAGTCAATATTTAATTAGATGAGTACAAGAAAAAAGATCATTTAAATTTCCCTTAATTTACTAACACTTTTTGTGAATTGATTTTTTTTTTTTTTTTGAGAAAATATTTTAAACTAATTTTGACTTGACAAATAAATCAACCCGATCAAATTTAGCTAGTTCACATTTGCTCTTGGGTTTTTTCTTGATTCTTGTGGATTTTGTTTTAAAAGAATTTTTTGGAGGAAAATGTTTAAATCGGAATTTTTTTTGAGGTTTTGTTTGTTTGGATTGGAAATCCTTGCAACAGTGGAAGGAAAATTGAGGCCTTTTTTGGGTTGAAAAAACTTAGCTATAGTTTTACTTAGGTTCACTAATTAAATTCAACTATTTAGGGGTAAAGACATAGTTAGATTTAATTGGAGAACATCAGGTACAAAATTGAACCAAGTGTACCTAAGTTTTGTTCTTTTTGTAACTGGGTATCTAGAAAACAAAAGTATTTACTTACTAAAACAAGTACATTTCAGCTTAGATTTGAGGCTTTCTTTGTTATTTGGAGTTTTGTTAACTATATGAAAATGTTAGTTTTGTATCTTTGTTGAAGTATTTGTTTCCTTTACTTAATCTGCTAGGAAATTAAAAATTTTCAGGTGGGACATGATAATTTCTTCCCAACCATCATAGTCAAATTCTAAGTAAAATTTATATGGGGTTGATAGAAAAGAAAACCATATCAGTCACACTATTTTGCAATTTTGATCACGTCATTGGTCTGTTGTTGTGCATTAGTTCATTTAGTAAAGCTTTTGAACTTCTGGTGTGATTTTAGACACCTAAGCACTCTTGATGACCCTTTAATTCATGTAAAAATGGATGAATGTAAAGAAAGCCATTTCCGAGTAAACAAATGTTGTAAAGTAATTAGATGTGAAGGAAACAAAAGTTGTAGCTTTGTTTTGGTTTCCCTTTTAGTTTCTTGGTTTAGTTGGATAGTTTATGTGTTGGGCTTTTTGGAGCCTAGTTGTGTTTGATTCGGATTATTAATCGACCCGAAATAATATTGTTACAGTTTTTTAATGGGAGATTTTCTTGTCATCTACTGGGTGTGCCTCTTTGGGTCTTATTGTGTATCTAAAACCTTTTACTCTAGTAAATTGGTTTGTGTTAGCTAAATGGGTATGCTAGGTAGCTTGTGGCTTTTTTATAAGTGGGTTTACATTTTTTTTTTTTTTTTTTTTCATATGCAAATTTATTTTTCTAAACTGCTTATGATAGGCCAAGAATGTATTGACCTCTTGTGATGAATTAGCCAATTAATTAGCTAAGTTAATTAATTAATTCAATTAGCATGCAATAAGTGTGGTAGCACAACAAATCACCAAATAAGTTAAAATGCAGCTAAAAATAAATTGACACTGTGATTTGTTTACGAATGGGTAAAACCTACGTAGCAAAAACCCAACTAGGTGATTTTAAGGTCACCACTCTTGAGAATTCACTATTATCACAACAAGCGGTTACAAGTAAAGGAATCGCAGTACCTTATACCAACCTACAATTGAACTCTTATCCTAATACCCAATTGGACTTGTTCTGTAGTGACAATCTCTCCTTTTTAATGCACGACTCCCAGTTCATGACTAACCAATTTGATGCGAGGATCCTAGTACGCGGCTTACTCACCAACTTTAGAAAGATATTGGCTGCAAAGTTCTTCAGTTCATCAACACGATGAAGATCTCGAAACTCCCTAGTTATAAAACCCTACGGTGTACAAACATAGCAGCTTCTTAAATAGAAAGATTAACTAAGGCATATGTCTCTGGTTCACAATATGCTTGTGAAAAAATTTTGCATTGAGTTGCATCAACTGTGACGGTCCTTAAAACAATCCTTATATATGTTTAGGGTTGTGAGAAAAGAAAGTCCAAACATCTATTCACGGATTGGAGTGAAATTAGATCTGAAAAACTGATTTTCATAAAATTTGATAGATACCCTATCTTTCGAGCAGCTGTTGAGCATCGGCCTGAAACAACTTCATTTGTTAAGTACAATAAAATCGATCCTATCATAAACTCTTGAAAAAAATTGTAAGAAGAGAGTTCATGGCAAGATAGACTTTGACAACCTGTAATTCTAAAACACTTTAAACAAAACTCATCATGACATCTTAGTGTGAAACAAAGATAAAAGATTGCATACAATAAATAAAAAGCATGTTCATAAAGAGATAAAAGAAAGAACACATATTAAGATAGGTGTAAAAACTGTAATAACAACCTCACTAAAGTTTGCTATCACAATGTAAGAACGATGTATCTCTAAAAGAAGAAAAAGAAAAAAACAATACATAAGTCCTCACTACATCCCTCAAAAATATAAACACTCCCCCTAACAAAAATCTTCTATGCTAATTCTCATATCAAAACTACTCCCCATTTTTGTCACGAATGACAAAGAGTAAGTAAATCAAGCAATCATCTCATCATCATTGGGTGAGCTAGCATCCTCATCCTCATTATCATCATCGTCATCGGAGTCACTATCATCATCCTCGTCCTTAGATTCCTTTGGAAAAGGAGAGGGAGACTTTACAAAGCCACCAAGGCAAGCCTACCGTCGTGCAATACTGCCGACACTAGTGTTCACCTAACACAACTCATAACTGAGTGTATCAAGGTAAGCATCCATGCGCTATAGCTGCACCACAACTACCTCAAAGGTCACACCACCCGCCGATGAAGAAGGTACGGATGTGGAAGGAGTGGAAGAAGCTGGAGGAGTCGCTGTCTATCTGTGGCCTCTTCGGTTGAAGCTAGACCTCGCTCCTTCTGACAGTAGCCGCGTCTATGGTACACATCACTGAAAAGTGTGTAGACTTGGGATAAGAGACAAAAAAATGGCGAAGAAGCCTCGTGATAGCAGAAGGAAAGATGAGCTTATCACGAGTCGCCGTATCCCTATAGACATATATGAGGGATAGAATGAAGTGAGAGGGAAAATCAATAGAGAGGCCCTCAAGAAGGGATAACAAAAATCGAGTACCAGGCTCTATGATGGATTTATAGTAAGACAATGGATGGAGAACAAATGTCATCTCCATGTTAAGGAATCTCGGACCTTTTGCAAAGCCCAAGCAAGGGGTGTTTTGACGGTCACCCCAAGATGAAGGTGTCTCACAAAATAGAGACAATAGTTCTTCATTGGACACAGTCCTCAAAAGATTGCAACTAAGGTAGTTAGGATGCATTGCCCAAGGAACGTGTAGTACGTTGGATACAATATCCAGTGTAACTAAGATGTGCGTACCTCGAAAGCAAATGAAAAAATGAGGTACTGAAGTGTCGAATCCGTGCATGTTGGAGTAAAACTCCTATATGAACACGGAGGGACAATTGACCGAGATGCCACACATTGACTCCCAACCCCGATTGTAGATGATAGTGGGAAGGTTAGTATCAAAAAAATCTGAATGAATTCCTCATCAAAAGAAGTTCTCTGAGAAGTCCGAATTGGCCTTCTCAACACGGAACCTGACATAGGAAGGAGTAGAATCAGAGGAAGATGCCCCAAAACGAAGAGGGTTCCAGGATGGAGTAGATTTGCATTTAAGTGCCATAGAGAATACTAACGCAAGAAAGAGAGAGGGAGAGAGAGACAAGCAGAAAAGCACAAAAAAATCAATATAAAAATATATAGAATTGAAGGTATGTATGCATGAAAATGCATGAGCATGTGATATGCAACAAAAAAAGACATCATAGGCTCAGCCCAATCCAAACCTAACAACACACAACAATTCACCATATATATCACACATCTATAATGCATGAAAATATAATTAAAATGCAAATGTAATGCAATGCATTATGATTTAAAAACATTTGAACAAAACCCCATCCCAAAATTTTCACAAAAACTCCAAAATTTTGAAAAACCCCAAAGTTTATCACAAATCCCAAAAGTTAGGTCAAAATCATGAAATGCATGATAAAATGAGAGAAATAAGATCTTACCATTGGAAGAAAGAACCAAGAGCATATGGTATGCAAGTTGAAAATGTCCATTTATAGACTTAAGCAAGTATCTAAGTCATAGAACATTAGATTTGATCAAGCAATCAAGTCATTTGGTTTTGAACAAAATCTTGATGAACCATGTGTATACAAAAGACATCGAGATAAAATAGTAATGTTCTTAGTGCTTTATGTTAATGATATTCTACTCATTGGAAATTATGTAGAGGTAATGTCATCAGTAAAGGTTTGGTTGTCAGACCAATTTGATATGAAGGACTAGAGAGAAGCTAACTTTATTCTAGGGATCAAGCTTTGGCGAGATCGAAAGAATAAGATGTTAGGCTTGTCACAAACTAGATATATAGATAAGGCTCCAGAACAGTTTAGCATTCAAAACTCCAAAAAAAGATTACTTCCTTTTAGATATGGAGTTCCTTTGTATGATGACCAAAGGCCTAAAACTCTTGAGGAAAAAGATATGATGAGACAAGTTCCCTATGCTTCAGCGGTGGGAAGTCTCATGTATGCCATGCTATATACTAGGCCAGATATCTGTTATTCCGTAGGCATGGTAAGCCGATATCAATCAAATTCAGGACTTAAACATTGGCAAGCTATAAAACATATTCTCAAGTATCTAAGGAAAACGAGAGATTACATGCTTGTTTACAGGTGTGAGGATTTGATACCTATTGGTTATATAGATTCATATTTTCAATCAGAGCTTGATTTCAGAAAATCCACTTCAGGTTGCATGTTCACCTTAGGGGGTGGAGCCATTAGGTGGAGGAGTGTTAAGCAATCTTGTATTGCTGACTCCACCATGGAAGCTAAATATGCTGCTCTTGTGAAGTGGCAAAGGAAGCTATTTGGCTTAAGAAATTCTTTTCTGATCTTGGTGTTGTGAGAATGGAGCAAGTTCCTATCACATTGTTTTGTGAAAATAGTGAAGCGGTTGCACAATCCAAGGATCCAAGGAATCACAAGAAAGGAAAGCACAAAGAGAGAAAGTACCACATCATTCAAGACATTGTTGCTCAAAGAGATGTAGTAGTAGCAAAGATTGATAGTGCAAACAATCTAGCGGATCCTTTTACCAAAGCCTTGCCCCAAAGGACTTTTGAGTCACATTTGAAGGGAATGTGAGTTAGATTAGTGCACAATAGTCTTTAGGGCAAGTGGGAAATTGTTAGGATTAGTGCCCTTAAATCCTTTTGTATGATCCTATGTATGACTTAATGTTGCGATTTATAAAGTTGTTTTATTATTATCTAAAATAATGGTCACATGAATATTTGGACATTATCATATAGTCCATGAGATACATAGTATGTGATTTATATGATTTAATCACAGAAGATATAAATCACAAGTTCTTTTTAAATTTAGAATTTTAGTTGGTAGTCAGTGATGAAATTGAACATTTCATCTGCGAAGATTATAATATATCAACTAAGACGATTTGTCTTGATCATGGAAGTGGAGCCTTCTAGTTGATATGTTCATATGTTTTAAGAGTTAAAACATATTGAATTAGACTACTGTAAGATTTATTATTCTCCTAATGACTGTCAAATGAATAATAAATCTCACGACTTCTATGAACATGAACTTTTAATCTTGAGAGAATAATGGACCTGATCATGAGGTATAAGTTGCTTTGATATATCAGAAGTGAGATCTAAAGTCACGATCAAAACTTTAGTATATTGGACAGCCATATTTGGGGTTGATGGAACATATATTCTCAAGATGGAATTCATAATCTCTTAACAAAGATATAAAATATTCCCTTGAGATAAGTTTAATAATTGATTATTCAGAATGTTAGGCCTAACTACTTTAGTAAGGAGTTACTAAAGTGTATATATATATATATATATATATATATATATAATTGGATTTCATAAATATATGATGAATAACATAAAAGATTAAACCGAGTACTCAATGATTAAGATGTAGTAATCTTCAAAGTGGTAGTCTATATTCATGACTTTGTATTGCTACGAATATTTTATGAAAGGGTTGCATGTACAATAAAGTCTTGAGGTATAATTTATTAATAAGGTCTAGAGTGCAATTATATTTATATAATGGTATTGAATATAATTAATGGTAACTTTAGACATGTCAAGAGATGACGAAAAAGCCCAAGGCCCATTGGAGCTAAAATCTTATTTGTTTCCTTTTGGTCCTACTCAAAGCCACATACTAGAGCCCAATTGGAATGGCCCAAAAAGCTAGTCCAATTAGATAATCGGTTAGATATTAAGAGAGAAATATACAAAATTTTATTAGAGACACTATTGTGTGATGGTGTGTATGTAAACATAAGCCACTCTCTTATTCTCTCTTGGAAATTGATTGAGAACCACATTTCTTGGGCGTTAGTGAAATTGGAGTAAAAATTAGAAGTTTTCCCAAATTCTTCTAATTTTTGAATTTCACCACACTAAGGTACGCTCTTTTGTTCTTAAATTATGAAATTTATATAGTACATGTTATCGATTGCGAATAAAATAGATTCGTTAATTTTCCATTGTGTATGTTTTGTATGAGATACAAACCAAGTTTTTCCAATAGTTAGAGGTGGTAGTGGTGTGTGTATTAGTGGAGGGGACTGTGGGGTTGCTGGGTTTTTTTTGGTGGTTGTTATGGGGTGTGTGTGGTGGTGGGTGGCTGAGCTAATCTTTCTAGTGGATGCTAGAGAGAGGAAAGAGTGAGATGGGAGAAGAGAGAGAAATTAGTTTATTTTATATATTATTTTATTAAGTAGTTTATATTATTTTATTGGATTATATGTAAAAATAAAAACTAGGATGTAGGGTGAATTCTAAAATGAGTTAATAAAATGGATAAAGTAAAATAGAATTCTTTTGACCACTCGAATACGAATGCTCTAACTCATTTGTTTTAGTCTATAACTCTTAGAAGAAATATGTTAACGAGACAAAAATATTTATTCTCATTCATTTTCAAGTCATATTACCTTCAAGCAAACTAAGTATTTTTAATATTTATTTAATTATCTTGTGCATCGCACGAGTTAAGGACTAGTTCTTTTTAATTTGAAAAGATATGTCCCAAATTGATAGATGAGCACAATTATTATTATTATTATTATTATTATTATTATTATTAGTCAATAACCACTAGTCAAGCCAATTGTAATTCCTTGGAACCTGTTACTCTGTTAGGAAGATAACTTTTCTCTCTCCACTACGTTCTCCACTACGTTACCTTTGTCTTACCAACCTTTCGCCCACCCTAGACGACATTCATAATTTCATGAGAAAATTACACGAAATCAATTGTAATTACTTTGAATTTGATTGGACGATAGCTTTTCTCTCTCCACTACGTAACCTTTGTCTTACCGACCTTTTGGCCCACTCTAGACGACATTGACCATAATTTCACGAGAAAATTACAAGAAATCTGGACTTGTACCATTATGAATAAATAATATATAAATAAGAGGTGATTGTGAAAATAACAGTTCACCAATCACAGCGACAGATTGCGAAATAAAAATTGTGGAGAACCAATCACAGTGACAGATTGCGAAATTAAAATTGTGCAGAACCAATCACAGTGATAGATATATTCAGCAAAAAAAAAATTACAGTGATAGATATGCGTAATGTTATTCATAAATTAATAAACCAAACACTGTAGATCGTCCATCTACATAAAAGACCCTTTTGATCGTCTACCTAAATGGAAGGCTTATCTGATTTTTTTTGGTCTAACAATTGTCATTGGATCCAATACCTTCACGGTAATGGTAGAAATGATAGGCTTTGATTGGCAGACAAAACTCACTTACCGGTAAACATTGTCCACACTTTCACACAAAATGGAGAAAATCCATTCTCACCATGAATGGTTAGAATTTTTTTATAAAAAAATCCCATAGTATACTTGGTGCTACGTCATTTAAATATTATATAATGTGATATCAAGTTCATCTTTAGATTTGTAATATTTAACTTGAGTGATGATATTGATTCATTCGAAATGGAGAGAATCCTAATTAATCAATTAGAAAAAAGAAAAAGAAAAAGAAAAAAGAATCCTAATTAATCAAGAACAGAATATGGATTGTCAAAATAAATATTGTAAATTTGTTGAAATAATTTAAATCAATAAATTAAAATATGTGTAGTAGGTTGTTATTGTTAAAGTATAAAATAAAACCCTCAAAATGAGACAAAAATATCTTTATTCCTCTTTTAGTCATTTAAATTATCCTATTTTAGGTTAGATTTGTTTCTCTTTTTTAAAATGATTCATTGTCAACATTTCTAAAGGTTTTTTTTTTTTTTTTAATCTAATGTTATTTAACATTTTCAATGATGCGGTACAAAGTACTCTATTGAAAATAGAAGATAAATTCTTAACCATGAGTGAAGGGAATGGATGCTCTCCATTTTATGTGAATTTATGGTCAATTTTTACTTAGTCCAAACCAAAGAAAGTGTCTCATAAAAAATTAAAAAATAAAATATAATAACTAAAGAAAGTGAATTTTATTTGCCAATCAAAAGCTTTTATTTTCGACCACTTCCTTGAAGTTTTTGGATCGCATTGATCTTTAATGGGTAAATATGATTACCTCGACCATTAGGTGTGCAACTTTTGGGACGGGTGAATAGACTCAATAGAGAGACCAAGATGCAATGGTCAATTTTTTTTTTCGTTTAAACCCTTTTACGGTCCTTGTTTATTTTAAATATTATTCAATGCTTAAATGGTTTTACACATACTTTTCATAAGATGTCTGGTAGACATAAGTGGGAACAAAGAACAACTTCACGTTATTCAGCCAAAAAGAAAAGAGCAACTTCACTTTCCTTTAGTATAGGAATAAATTGAACATTAAAATGTTCAGCTCCCTTGCAACCAATTAGTTATTAGTTATCGCTTACCACTCAAACTCAACATTTAAAACTGGACCCCGCTGTGGTGGCTATGTTCAGCTACCTTGCAACTAATTAGTTATTAGTTATCGCTTATCACTCAAACTCAACATTTAAAACTGGACCCCGCTGTGGTGGCTGAAAACTATGATTGTTTCTAGCTTCCCGTGGTACTCTTTTGTCGACGACATTAATTACACATTCTTTTTGGCGTAGGATTAGAGGGTGTCATGTTGAGTCCACCTCATCCTTAAGTTATTTCTGGATCAGTTTATCAAAAGCTATGTCTAGCTGAATGTAAAATGCTTTTAGAGTGTAAGATATTTTTAAGTGAAATAATTTTTAGGAAGGAAAATAGTTTTAGGTGCTTGGTTACATTCAAAAAACTGTTTTGGAAAATATTTATAGATGTTTGGTTGTGTTTTTGAAAATCATTTAGAAAGCACATTCTTTCACATTCAACGGAGATGTTCAACATTTAAATCTCTTGTTCTCCAACTATCAAACAAAAAAAAAAAAAAAAAAATTGTTTATTAATTTATTTGATTTTTTTGTTAAAAAAAAATGAAATTACTGTTTCCCAAAAAAGAAAGACTATGTTTGGCACTTGAGTAACTTGCTAATTACAACTAAATTATTTTTTAGGGTGTTTTTTTAAAATTTATTTTTAGTCAGTAACACAAGTAATAGAACATTGGGCATATTACAAAATAAAAATATTGACCGACTGAAGCTGAGTGGTTTCGAATTTTTATTTGCGTTTATTTTTATTTTTAACTTGGCAACAATATTTAGTTTTTAGTTGGATTAATAATGGATATATGATGAGAAAATAAATATGATTTTCATACTATTCAACTACCATATTTGACTTGTCTAACTATAAATATGTCAAAAACAGGTTTCAAAATATAATAGAGAATGATTTTTTTAACAAACTCTTTGATTTGTACATTGAAAGGGAAATTGCAACAATATTTTTTATAGAATCAATCCTCAAAAAATTTTGAAGTAAAAAAAATTTAAATTCCATTTTAATAAGTGATTAAGTTAAAAATTTATGAAACTGTTATTTTGTTAATTTTCATTTATTTATTTTTTATTATCCTGAATAGATAACAGTTTAAAATTTCATATATTAGTTTAGTTTTGAATTACATTTCTTGTTCTTGAAATGTGAAAATTCTTTGTTTAACATTGTTGGTCCCCCAAAGAAATTATCTCGATTCCGTTCATAAACCGAGCTATTGTTTTCAATCATATCATAAAATAAGAGATTCTTTCTTTAAAAACTAACAAAAAGAAGATCAACCTCAATATCCATAATCCACCATCTCATTGCTAGGTATGTGATAATTGGGCCAATCCATCATCTATATGCAAAGGCCCTCATGACTGACCTAAACCTTTCAATCATATAGTTTTTGCAAAAGAGACAAAAAATTCTTATAAGCCTATCTAAAAAGCTTGTGAGCATGTCCCTTGTAGTTAGTCTATTTAGATAGCTGGCAGATTCACAATTCTCTATCTCTACTTGAAATAATCTACTTTGAACCTACACCAAGTCCTCCGATCAGCTGGTTGGTTTGAACGGATTTGGATTAGGTGCAATTGCAAGGGAAAACAGTTGAGAAGGTAAAGTGGTGAAAATGTTAAAAGTTAACAGTTTTGATCCAAGGGTTGATATTGCACTAGATCTCAATCCGGTTTGAACAACCTCCATTAGTTATCCTTAATAACACTGTAAATCTTTCATCAAAAAGAGCTGTGCAGCATTATGTATTAATTCATGTCCAAATTTAGGAAATAGAAGCCCATCTGGAAAAACAAGTAGTTCCCTTGTCCTATTTTGTGCCGAAGAAAAGGTCAAGCAATTATCTCTCAACTTAAGATTTTCCTACAAGTCCAAGAAGATTTGCAAGGAACCTTTTCAATAGAAAAACATACATCCATGCTTCCCAATGGAACTAGGCATAGCAAAAGGTTATATTATATATTCCAAATCTCTTTTTTTGTAACATTTCACATAAAACTTTCACCCCAAGAGCTCCAAGATCTTTTGGGGCCACATCCTTTCCATGTAAAAAAATTCTTAAGTTTTTCTCAATGGTTTTAATCACTTTCTTGGGAAGGATAAACAAACTACCTTGTAAATTTGAATTCTAAAGAAGATTCATTTTAGTAGTGTAACCCAGTTATTCTATATTGAATATTGTTTCAAAAATTCAAAAATAAAATTGTTATCTAACCAATTCCCAGTTGGTGTTCCCCTCCAAAAAAAAAAAAAAAAAAAGCAAAAAATCTCATTTATCGAAATCAAGTTAACATAAGGAAAATTCGACTCAATCTGACCCAAAGATAGTATTAGTTAGTAGTAGGTCCATCGTTCTACCACTCAATGGAATCGAGTTAGTTTCGAGTTGGGGACAAACCCGGCTTGGACCAAACCATGGATAGATGTGGCAAATGGGTTAGTTGGGTTGGGTCAATTGAGTTAAGGGTCAAAACACTTCATTTTTAAATGGTTCAATTGAGTTGCATGTCAATCATGTTCAAGTTGGGTCTGGTTGACCCGTATTTTTCAAACAAACTTTCTATAATTAAAAAAAAGTACAAAAGCAAATTAATGGTAACTTTTTAAGAGAGAATGAATAAAATCAATCAAGGAAATGAATTGCACTTAATGTCACTTGTTAATATCCTTCTAATTCTTACAATTTTGACCATGACTAAAATTCTTTATAGTCATAAATGATAAAATTGTCAATGTTAATATAATGTATAGTATAACTAACCTTAAATCTAATGACTTAATTTTTAGAAAGGGTATGGCTTTTTATGTGGTGCTCTTTTAAACCAGTGAGGACCTTATGGCCCTTAGATCACATGGAACCCTTTGATCCTCCTAATTTCGTAAATAACATAATTAACCTTGGTTTGGAGGAAGGTGGGGTGGCCGAGAGTGAGTTTTTGGAAGGTGAATTTCAGGTTCATTCAAGAGCCATTCCTTTACAAAGTTTATGTAATTTAGAATGTGTAATTCTCATGTTTCAAGTTCTCTTTTTTCCTGGTCTTCTATTTGACAGTTTTATGTAGATAATTTTTAAATTCAAAATTAACATTGAGTTCCATTTTAATAAGTGATTAAAGTTTAAAAATGTATTATAAAACCATTATTTTGTGTGTTTTTCATTTTAAAAATGTATTATAAAATCATTATTTTGTGTGTTTTTCGTTTATTTATATTTTTATTAAAATACTGAATAGATAATGGTTCAGATTTCATATATTATTTTACTTTTGAATTACATTTCTTCTTGAGATGTGAAAATTCTTTGTTTTATATGTTGGCCCCTCAAAGATATAATCCTATTCCGTTCATAGAGCGACCACTAGTTTCAACTTTCAATCATATTATAGAGATAGAATACGAGTTTCTTTCTTTAAAAACCAACAAAAAGAATATTAACTTATACATCTATAATCCATTCTCTCATTGGCACGTTCCAGATAACTGGGCCAATCCATTATCTGTACAAAGAGGCTCCTAGTAACCAAGCTAATATTTTCAATCATAAATGCAATACTAGATTCTTTCCAACAAAGCTGTATCACGTTGTTCCTTTGTTATTTTATATTTCTGAAGATACGATTTCAAAACCAACGGCCCCAAAAAAATCTCTATATCTACGGCCTCATTGGCACGATTCATAGCTGGAACACCTTTTCCCAATTTGCTTGATAAAGTTTATACAATGTCACATCCTTCTCATAAGAAGTTGTTAAACATTTTTTCTCAATGGTTTTAATATCTTGATTGGGAAGAATGAACAAACTACACGAATAAATTTGAATGCTAAAGACTACAGAGGATTGATTTTAGTTGTGTAACTTGCCAGCAATAATAGGTGCTTGGAAGTCTAAAAGGCAATTATGTGATCTATCTTCCCAAGAAGAGGCTGACAGTGCTTGGCCAAAAGTTTGCTAAAAGTTAGGGGTACTCCCAAGTACCTTGTAGGCAATTAAACTTAAATGCAGCAGTGTGGAGATTTTTTTGTTCCTTCAATTTCATCAACGGACCTAACGTATATAGGAAATTGCACTCTTGCTGGAATGACTTTGACTACAGAGATGATGGATTGCTGGAAATCCATTCATATGTATTATTTAAACTAGTATGTAATTCATGTTAACGCACGAGAATGTATATAATTTAATAAACCAATAAATATATTGCATTTTATTATTTAAGTGATACTGTTGGTTTTGTTTTTTATTTATTTATTTATTAATCATGAGTTTAGTCATGTTTAAAAGACTTAATTTATTTATGTTTAATAAAACTTAGTATTATGTAATTTTTTAACAAATATTTTTATCATACAAAATTCTAATGAAAGAATGCTACATAGACATATATATTCAATGTTGATTCATTCACAATACATTTAACTATGATTAAGTTGTTTTATCACAAACCATTTTTAACAAAATATTTTAATCAATTAAATATGAATCTCATAACAATATATAACAATAGAATAACATGAATCTCATTAAAAAAAATTATCAATTAAAAATCACTAAAATTATGAGCATAAAACGTAAAAACAAACAAATAGGATAAATACTAATTCCTTAAAAGAAAACCTACAGTGAGTTGAGAAAACTACATAAATAATATTTGATATTTGAAGAATAATGAGATTACAACTTCCTTTCGAAATTGGGTAGATACTCGTGCTAACGTGTTATGAAAAGGAAAAGAAATATGCAACATCAATGATAGGAAAACAAAACAATTTTATAATTAAACAATAAAAATTATTGACAAAAAGGAAAGAAAGTATAGGCGGATGAAAGACAATAAACATACAACATCATTCATAGGAAAACCACAAAATCATATAATTAAACAATAAAAAATTTACACAAAAAGGAACGACAGTATAGGTAGATGAAAGAAAGTAATAATCAAACCTTAGGAATGGTTGGAAATTATTTTGCAGAGCATAAACCAGGATCATGAAAATTGTAAAGACAAGTATAATCGGAATATTTGGAGAACATCTTCTTATATAAGATACAAAAATACCCAAATACATGCATCATTGATACTAAGAGATTCTTTTGAAATTCCATGTGGAAAAGGAGGTGAACTTGAAAATACGTGGGTGTGGAAAAGGGAGGTGAACCTGAAAATATGTGAGTGTGGAAAAGGGAGGTGAACTTGAAAGAAAGAAAAGTGAACCTAAAAATACGTTGGTGTGGAAAAGGAAGGTGAACCTAAAAATATACAGGTGTGAAAAAAAATGAAAAAAAAGAAGCACATCGAAATTACAAATTAGACTCCACTTTCATATTTACATTGACACATAGCACAACAATAGATTAGAATTCTAATTTAGAATTTCAATTGAAGTTTCTCTCTGCTTCACCTATTATATATATATATATATATATATATATAGATAAGACATATGACAAATCTATTAAGTTATGCGGCTACAAGTCCACGTGAATAGTTTTATCAATTGTCATGTAGTGAGTTGGAGGAATTTTCCTCCAAACAAATACTTCCATTTCAATTTTCAATTTTACTTAGGTTTTGACTTATAATAATCTTACTAACAATGACTAATGTCTTCTCTAAAAAAAAAAAAAAAAAGCTATGACTAATGCAACAATAATTGAATTAAAATTAGTTTAAAATTTTATCAAAATTCATTTCTGTTGTTTGATTATAGAAAAATTGCATTATCAGTTTAGTTTATTGAAACTTACAAAAATTAATTAGTATTTTTGCTTGATGATAAAAATAATCATCATTGATCAGATACCTACCAAATATTTGGATTATATTGTATACTATATATTGGGATTCTGTTATATCTAATAATTTTTTTTTTTTAAGTTGTTTAATCAAATTCAAAACCAAAGATCCTAAAATAATTTAAGGACAACGTGGACGCAATAGGGCTCCCACCAACCCGTATGCACAAAATAATGCAAAATTAGAGTTACCGTCAGAAAGCACCTTGGCAAAAAAAAAAGTCCAAATACTAGTGGTGCTCAGCAGGGAGCAATCCTCCAAGAACATTAATGATCAATTTTTTTTATAAACGACCCTATAAGTACCCTTCTTATAAGGGACTCTAGCAGCGTTTATCAGCCGCCACCGCCAGGTCCAGCAAAAAAAAAAAAAAAATCAAATAGTGACATATACCCTGAATTTTCGGTTATAAAAAAAAAAATAATAATAGTGGCATAAACCCCGAATATTCTGTTATCAATAAAAAAATAATAATTCAAATAGTGGCATATTCCTTTCATGAAAAGAGTATGCCACTATTTGAATTAATTTGAATGGAATACAAATCTGATCATATTCGGTTATTGAAAAAAAAAAAAAAACTCAAACTCTCATTCTCTCACGCTGACCCACCATCAGACCCATGCCGCTGTCGGCTCATGCTGCCGCTGACCCACACAGCCGATCCATGCCTCCGAATGTGCCATATAGAGAGCTTCTAACGTATTGTTCTGTAATGGAATTATGGCATCCCAAGGGGCATCAGCTAGCTTATCATAACATATAGGGTTGACTTCTTTTATTTCTCATACATTATCCTAGTTATCCCACTCAGGTAAATTACCATTTCCTGTGTTCCTCACTGTTTGGTTCCCGGGAAAGTAAAAGGAAAAAACTTACATTGCTGAAACGAAAGGAATGTGAAAGAGAAAAGCGTGAATTTTCATGGTTTGTGATGGTTTTGTTTGTAAATACTAGAAAGCGATGAAGAAAATGGCTCTTTTAGGTTTGCTCTGTTACCATTGCTTTTACATATCCCCTTAAAATGTTTTTTTTTTTTTTTTACATATTTTTTTTCTTTTAATTCCGAATCCTTTAAAAAAAAGAAAAAGAGGGTAAAACGGTTATTTTTAAGTGAGTTTAAGGATAATCTTAACTAAGTTTTAACAGAAGTCTGGATTGACAAAAATTAAAAGTTAGAGGATTAAAATGACAAAACTTAAAGTTAGAGGACTGAAATGAAAAACGTTGAAAGTTAGAGGGTTAGTTTTGCATTTTTGCCTTTGAATTAATTTGAATGGAATACAAATCTGATCATATTCGGTTATGAAAAAAAAAAAAAAAAACTCAAACTCTCATTCTCTCACGCTGACCCACCATCAGACCCATGTCGCTGTCGGCTCATGCTGCCGCTGACCCACGCAGCCGATCCATGCCTCCGAATGTGCCATATAGAGAGCTTCTAACGTATTGTTCTGTAATGGAATTATGGCATCCCAAGGGGCATCAGCTAGCTTATCATAAAATATAGGGTTGACTTCTTTTATTTCTCATACATTATCCTAGTTATGATTTTTTTTTTTAGAATACTATGTATTTTTAATACACACACGGTAAGAAGGAGAAAGTCTTAAAAAAATTGACAGAGGTATATATCCAAACAATAAATTTTAAATCGAGTTGTGCATTTATCATTCTGCAATATTAGTAATAACTATAAAATGGATAAAAATTAATGTAATTGAAAAATGAGAAAGAGAGAAGCAAACAAGGGTGAATCACAACTTTATTTCTCTTGCTAACCGTTAACTTCTTCTTATTTATTTATTTATTACAATATGAAATCTCTACTCTAACGCAATTTAAGTGTATATATGTGTGAAACTCTTTCTTGAAGACTTGAACCTCAACCCTTGCCTCATACACCCCATAAACACTTATATTTGTGGAGTGACTATCGCACTAAGTGTATGCGGTGATAACCGTTAACTCTACTATTACTAGTTTTTGGTGTGTTATAACTGATTAATTAAATCCACTTTTCAATTCAAAAACCACCACAAAAAAAAAAAAAAAAAAAAATGCACCTTTCACGCGACCAATAGTCTTATAATGTCTCTCATTTCTGTTAATCATGCAAGTTTTACCGCACTTATTAATACCGCACCGTTGGATTGAGATCTTGTTCTTAGATTTTTTTATAATAAAGTATAAATTGCATCCTCATGCTCTTATACTTTTCAAAATTAGATTTCTAAACCGACAAAAAAAATTTCTCATTGGGGACCCAGAGCGTGATAAAGTTTATAAAATGATTGAAAAAGAGATGACGTAATGATACTATAGAAATGTTGACCTCATATATTATGAGATATGGTGGCACTTGCAGCACTCTTATTTTTATATATATCCTATCGGGTAGTTCATTTGAACCACATCAGAGAGTTTGTACTTGATAGTTTGCACTTACAGAGTGTTACAGGCTCAATATTGTTTCTGCTGCTAAGTACCTACACAATTAATAACTGAGGTACGCTTCATAACATTTCCAAAATTTCAGTTCCTTTGTCTATCTATATATATATATATATATATATATATATATATTTTATGTTCTCGTTATAATTAGCAACTGAAATAATCTTTTTTATCCTAAATTTTTAATATTTCAAAAAGCACCATCCAACTATATATAGTCGCTGAACTTTAATGGGCAATATAGCATGTCTTGCCTCTCACAAACTAATACAAAAGATCCTGAGATTTTCAATCAATATTGAGCATTGCGTTCATTTACTGTATTTTAATTCGTAATCTTTTTTTCCAGTGCCTGTCTTTTCAATTCTTTGAATTTATTTGTAGCTTTGATTTGGTTAAAATGTTGATATAAATATCACCACCTTTCCCGAATTGAGGATAGATGGTGTTTTAGTTTTAAATCTTAAAAGCCAGCACCATGCAAGAATTATTTGCTGAATTTTCTGCCAATATTTATTAACGGACAATAACATGTTGCCCCTCACAAACTTTAATTATAATAGTTGCTCTGATTCTCAATTAAAATAATAATTGTAGTATGATAAACTCTCACACATTTTGTTACGAATGTCTTATAAGATAGACTGTAATTGTTTGTTTGTCACTATCACAAAAATGATAAATCCCCCAATTTGTCACTGTCTTTTAATTTGTAATTTCTATTATATCCTCTTTCCATTGTTTGCATTTTTCTTTCAATTAATTCTTAGCTTGAATTTGCATTGGAATGTTGATACAAATATAACAAATGATAATCATTGGTCTCGTTTTTAGTATTTCATTTTAAACTTCGTAATATGTCATGTATCTAGTCTCCATCTCTCTCGATTCTAAATTTTTGTTATTTTTTTATTAAAAGATGTGTAATAATATGTGAATGGTGAAGTATAATGTGAGCATTCATGGTATAATAAAACAATTTTATTCAGAATATCATCACCTTTCCCTTATCTAGGATAGATGGGAATTTTACCAATCTTTTCCCCCATATTCTATTATTTGGAAGGCAATTTGAGATGCAACTTAGAATCTGATTTTAGGAGAGACAAAATTATTGTTAATCTATTATAGGTTTTTTACACATGATAGAGTTATTTTATGATATTTTTTTCAAGTCAAATACAACTTATATAAATTATAATATTTTGGTTAATATAAATTCATAAAATGAAAAATTATGAAATTTTTAAAATTATATATATATATATATATATATATAATTGAAACTTAATAGTAACTAAACTTTTGAGTTTATTATGTAATCATTCTTATATTTATTATTTATATACATATCTAAATGTTAAAGAATAAATTATTACAATTAGAATTTGTACTTAGTTTGTTAGTTTTTATCACTTTTGAAAGGCAATGATAATTTTGAGATTGAATCTCAAACCGCAACTTGTCACTTTTGGCGGAAGGAAATTGTTATCTCACATTTCCCTTTATTGGTAATTAAAGAAACTCATTGTTTATCACACACACACACACACACACACACAAAACTCTCAAACAAAAGGTAATATGAGCTTCGACCAACATGATTTGAATTTTTGGATTGTGTGCCTATTCAAGTCTCTATCTCTTGGAATTATCCACTCTTCTGCCAACACGCTTCATCTATCTCACATGATCTTCGATCTTTTCTTCTCTACTTTTCACATCTAAATTGCTGAACATTACATTATATCAATCAATTTCCTTTTATTATATATTTCTCTCTGACTAAACTCTTGAACTTCCTTGAATGCAATCTTGAACTAACATGCTTTATATATTCAAAAGACCTCCACAAAATAATTAACATCCTCAATGAAAAAAAAAAAAATATTCACTTGAGATATTATTCACATGTAAAATTTCTTTAAAATAATGTTTGGGGTGTTACAATCAAGTTCATTGATAATATATTGGAAAGAATATTATTAATCTATACATAATTAAAGTGAAAGTTCAACAATTAAGCTAATCTGCTTTAATTTTGTGTTACACTTTCTTAAATTGGATTGTAAAATTACTCTAATTTTATACCAAGTATCCATACAATTTTAATACTTCCAATTCGCTTAGAGCATTCGCATCATCAATTCATGTAAAAAATTCTTTATTTTATTATAAGAACCTACTTTTACTATTTTACTTAATCACTTTTTAAAACACATCATATTAGATTATTTATTCAACATTCAATTTTATTTATATAATCATTTCTCATTTTATATTATTTTTGTTCTCTCTCTCTCTCTCTCTCTCTCTCTCTCTCTCTCTCTCTCTCTCTCTTGTCTATTTTAGTAACCGTTTCTCTCCTCTCAACCCTCATATCTCTCTCATTCTAGCTCTCTCTTCCAAATTCCAATGTCCCTCTCTAAGATCTCTCATCTTAGCTCTCTCTTTGGCAAACAAAGAAATCTCTCTCTATCGAACTTGTTAGAGAATCAGAGACTTAAAGAAAATTGTGTGTGTGTCTTTGAAGCTTGAAGAGGCTATTTTCTTTATAAACAATTAATCCATCTATTGTTCGGGGCTGTACAATAAAGCAGATATTCATTTCATTTAATAAAGAAGCTATCCGTGCCAATTTCCATTTATGCACGAGTAACGTGAGGGACAAAAATAAAAAATAAAAAAAAATAATAAAAAAAGAAGAAGAAGAAGAAGAAGAAGAAGAAGAAGAAGAATTTTTTTTACAAGTTTTTAAAGAATATATATCCTTTCATGTCTTAGTTTGATCGCTACGAGAGAACCCTAGATCGCATCAGTTGTTGATAGTTTGTACTTACAGGTACAAGGATTCTGCTACTAAACAAATTAATAAGTGAGGTAGGCTTTCATTACATTTCCCTGTTCAGGTTCCTTTGCCTATATATTTATTTATTCTCTTATCATTAGCATTCAGAAATTATCTTCTTATCCTAAATCTTCAATGCCATCAGTTATTTCTTGAAATCTCTGTCAATATTTAATGGATACTAAAACGTTTTACCTCTCACAACCTTTGTAATTGTTGCTGGGATTTTCAATTCATAATAAGCTTTTCCTTCATTGGCTGTCTTTCAATTAATTCTTAGCTTTGGTTTGATTGGAATGTTGATACAAATACCATGAATAAAAATCATTGGTCTCATTTTTAGTATTTTATTTTATACTTCATCCATCTTCTTTTATCTTTTATTTTCTTGAACTTTAGTTTTTTTTTTTTTTTTTTTTTTTTTTTTGAAGGATGTATAGTAAACTATAATTGGTAAAACAAGAAATGAATCACTCATAATAGAATATGATAGGCCACAAATGCGTTGACCCCTTGTGACTAATTAAGTTGATTAATTAGCCAAGTTTTTAATTAATTAAGTTAACATACAAATTGCGTGGTAGCACAAACAAATCACCAAAAACCTGGAGTATGCAGTAGAAAATAAATTGACACAGTGATTTGTTTACGAATGGGAAAAACCTAACGGCAAAAACCCCATCAGGTGATTTAAGGTCACCACTCTCGGAATTCCACTATTATTACAACAAGTGATTACAAGTAAAGGAATCCCAATACCTTACCAACCTACAGTTGAATCCTTACCCTAATACCCAATTAGACTTGTTCTGTAGTGACAGTTTATCATTTTGATGCACGACTCCCAGTACGTGACTAACTAATTGCGCGGATCCCAGTACGCGACTTCAATTCACTAACTAGAGAGAGAGAGTTGTTGGCTACAAAGTTCTTCAATTCATCCACACAATGAAGATCAAGAAGATGCTTGATTACAAAACCCTACAGTGCACATTACACAGCAACTTCTTCACAAGAAAGATAAACTAGGCATGAACTTCGTCTTGGATCACAAATAGCTTGAACAAGGATTTCTCAAAGCTTGTGCAACTTATGTACTTGTGCCTACTTTGACGGCCCTTAAAATAATCATTTTATATGTCTAGGGATAGGAAAAAAGAAGTCCCAAAAACACATTCACGGATTGGAATCAAAACAGAACTTAGAATCTGTTTTTCATAAATCTCGACAGATAAAGGTGTCCAGGATCTGTCGAGAAGCTGTTGAGCCTCGAGGCTGAAACAGCTTCTAAAGCTCGATAGATGTATGGGTTGAGACTAGGTGTCGAGTTTTAGTAACTTGCACTTTTTAGCTTGTTTCTTAGACAGACTTGATGACTTCAACACTTGATCTTGAAACACGGTTTCTTGAAGCGTTAAACACATCCTAATTCTACCCAATTACAAGTAAAGTGCGTTTTGTCAAAGGAAAAGCCAATTACATAAAATAATGACATATGTTCAAAACAAGATGAACCACATATGTCCTAACAATCTCTCCCTTTGGCAATTCATGACAAAACCACAATAAACAAATGAAGATATGAGAGAAGTCATAAACCACTCAACTCATATTCACTTGTTGAATACAATAAAATCTATCCTAACACAAACTTTTGAAAAACTTTGCAAAAAGAAAGTTTATGGCAAGTAGACTTTGACAACCTATATTTCTGACACACTTTAAACAAAACATATCAAGGCATCTTTGTGCGAAGCAAAAATAATAGATTGCATACCAATAAAAGAAACATGTATATAAAGACAGAAAAGAAACAACACATGGAAAGGTAGGCGAAAGAAACATACATCAACATATATATATATATATATATCAAGAAATAAGCACAATGTATGTTAATAAATGATCACAAGACCGGGGTACATGAACAATGTATCTTTATAAGAAAGAAAAGAAAAGAAATACATGTAATCCTCACTACATCCCCCATATCAACACTCCCCCTATCAAAAATATCATATACAAGCTCTTCCCCTATGAATGAGTACTCTCATAACCCAAAACTACTCCCCCTTTTGGTCACGAGTGACAAAGGGTAGAGTGTCAAGTAGACATCTCATCCGAAGAACTAGCATCTCCATCATTAGCATTCGAAGCATCATCGTCATCACCATCATCATACTCAGTCTCAGAAGCTACATGAGGAGGTGGAGGAGAAGACTCAGAGGCAAAGCTGCCCAAGGTCGCCTGTCGCCTGGCAATGCGACCAACACGAACGTTCACTTGATACAACTCCGTAGAGAGCGTATCGAGGGGAGCATCCATGCGCTGAAGTTGCGCCATGATGTCTCCAAGTGTCACATCGCTCTAAGAGAGACAACAAAAATCGAAGGGCAACAAAAATCGAGCATGAGGCTCTGTGATGGAGTTGTAGTGAGAGAGTGGGTGCAAAAAAAATGTCATCATCATGTTTAGGAAACGAGGACCTTTAGCAAAAAGCCTACATGGTGTGTACTGATGCTCACCCCAATTAGAGGGGTGCTCACAGAATGCAGATATCATCTCGTCTTTGGACACAGTCCATAGACGCTCACAACAGGGGTAATCAGGATGATCAATCCTCGGAACATAAAGAACCTCGGAGACCAACTCCCGAGTGACAACAATGCCCGTACCTCGAACGCGAGTATGAAAGAGAGGTACTAAAGAATCAATCTCGTGGATGTTGGAGTAAAACTCCTAAATCAGCACAGAAGGACAAGTGAACGGGAAGTCACACAGTGACTCCCAAGCCCGACTATGAATGACATCAGGAAGGTCAGTGTCGGCAAAGTCTACTAGAATAACTTGGCGTTCCGAATGAACACCTCGTTTAGAAAAGTTCTCCGAGAAGTCCTGTTGGACTTTCTCATCACGGAACCAAACAGAGAGAGGAGTACGATCAGAAGATGAAGAGCCCCTAGAACGAAGAGGGTTCTAGGACGGAATGGATTTACGCTTAGGTGCCATAGACACTACTAACGCAAACAGAAAGAGAGGGAGAAAGAAGGAAACACACAGAAAATTTTCAAAACAATTCAATATATGACAAGTATATTGAAGAGAAAAGAACGTATGCATAGGAAATGTATGAACATGTGACATGCAACAAAATGACATCATGGGCTCAACCCAATCCAATTCTATCAGCACACAATCAGATAACACGCATCTAAATGCAGGAAAATACAGTTAGAATGCTAATGTGATGCAATGCATGTAGTTTTAAAGATCAAATCTACAAAACCAACCTAAAAATTGCAATAAACACTCTTCAATTTTGAAAAACCCCAAAAATTTTCAAAAACCCCAAGACCTAGGTTTTAAAACATGAAATGCATGAAGAATGAGAGAATTGAAGCTTACTAAGAGAAAAAAATCTTGAGGAAAGCTTGAGGAATCCTTAGGAAGAGGTTTGGAGTGAGTGAGAGAGGTTTAGGAGAGAAAAACCAAATGTATCGAGAGAGAGATCGAGAGAAATGAGAGACAAAATCGCGAAGAACCTATATATACTCCTTCAGTAATTCTCGACAGATACAGGTATCGAGAGGTGTCGAGACAGCTATCAAGGTAAGTATCAAAAAAAGCTACTTCGACAGATACAGCTATTGAGAAGGTGTCGAGAATGAAGGATCAACCACCAAAAGAATCTCGATCGATCCACAAATTATTGAGAAACTATCGAGCAGACAGAAAGTTTTTCAATCGATCCATCAAGTGTGGAGAAGGTGTCAAGATTGCGATAAGAAAAAAGTTGAAAAGCTCAACAGACAGTCAGGTATCGAGGATATGTCGAGGAGGTGTCGAGCTTGCTTTAAAAAGCAGTTTTTCAAGAGAAGAAAAATACAGACATGAATGCAATCACGCGTGCAACTCAACCAATGATTCAAGCAACACATTAAGCTCTCAAAATCATCTCTCAACAACAATTTTAAGCACATGGATCCCAAAACACACACACACACACTAAACAAGTCTAACCAATTTTATATTTCAAAAATAAGTCAAGACAGTTTAGTGAGCATACATTAACGCATGTAAACCTTATGATGGCCAAATCACATTGTACCTGCACATGTATCAAGAATAGCAAAGAATATTGCGTGTTGTGTGTGAAAAACATCG
Source organism: Castanopsis chinensis (assembly GCA_032878915.1). NCBI lineage: Eukaryota > Viridiplantae > Streptophyta > Magnoliopsida > Fagales > Fagaceae > Castanopsis > Castanopsis chinensis. Next base: position 29,694,129 of record JAVQMG010000121.1, on the reverse strand, counting down.
CAAGATTGCATAAGTGTCTCAAAGTTATGACGATTTGAGATATGAGAAAATTACTTTAACTCAAACACAATCATAACTGTTTAATGGGGACTATCACTTTCGAGGTACATCCTATAACTCTCACATCTCTTAGAACACACGCTTGCAATCATATTTTAAAGTATTTTGTTCTTTTTGCTTTTATTTCTTTGCATATTTTCTTTTATTAAGCACATCATGCATGGGCATACATGAAAGAAAAGAAATACCCAATTATGTTAAGCTTTTTGATATTAAGCTTTTGCTATGCCGAGGCATACAGATGTCATTTTATGATTGGTGGGTGACAATGGTGAGATGGCTATTTATACCTTTCTCTTAGGATTTTCTAGTCCTACTTGTCAAAAAGCGTGATACGAGTGTTAAGTAAAAGAGATCGCTTAACCTTACTCATCACAAACAAAGAGTTACAAATTTCACTTGCTTAGTTGTGTATAAGGATGCCCATCTAAGTTACAAGAGATACAAAGTTTAGAAAACTGTTTTAATGGCCATTTTAAGGTTCACAGGAACCAATGTACACAAACACACACTACTGTTGTATTTTTCAATTTTTCAAATTTTTATTTTTATTTTTATCAGAAAAGCAAAAATAAAACACAAAACTAAAAACATATAAACAAAAACATGTTAAAGAGAGCAAAACAATGCATAAAACTAGACTGACTCAAAACAGTAAAGTAACACACAAGTAATGCAAAAACAACAAAATCGGGGAGAGAAAGAAGAAGTGAACAAAATCACTTAGAACCCTTTTCCTTCTACACTTTGGAAGAACCTTTCCTTTTTACCAACCCTTGAACTAGTGATGAGGGGGAAGAATTGAAACCGTTCAAGTACGAAAGGAACATAAGGGCTTTGAGAATATCTCCAAGAAGAGCAAGAGAGGTCTAAAACTGATTCTAGTTCCTAGATGCTATCATGCCATTGCTTTGTTGAGTGGCTAACCACTTGTAGTAATTTGGTCAAGTATGACCAACAACACCACAATGATAACAGAGATGATGCTTCTTTTGTTTAGGCTTTTGAGAGATAGCCTTCTTAGTCCTAGGGTTTCTAGTTTCCCTCTTCTCAAGCTTAGGGGGTGCTCCTAAGATGGACTTACCCTTGTCTAAGTTCTCACTTGCTAATTCAGTTTTAATATCTTTATCCTCAATTTTAATGTTATTAGCAGGAGGAATAAAAACAATAGTACTAGTAGAAGGAGTATTAGAGAGAGAGAATGCATACCCCAATCCTCTACGATCCGAAGCAAATTTCTGAACGCTGAGTATCTCATCCAGCTTTGCATTTGACGTCCTCTCTAATTGTGCTCTAACTTGAAATAGCTTCGCTTCAAGTTTCTTGGTTTTCTCAGCCAAAAAATTGTTCTCGAACCTCAGTGCCCCCATGGTCTGATTTGCTTCATCAAACTTAGTGGAAAGCTCCTCACGGTTAAGTTCCACATCACTGAGCTTCTTGGTGGCCAGCCTATAGAGTTTCTCATGCTTCTCAGAAAGCTTGTACAATTTCTCATAGGCGGTATGGATATCATCTTGGTCATCCATAGTTTCAAACTTAGCATCCACCAATTCCTTTTCTTCATCCACTTCTTCAGTAATCCCTTCAGTAGGATTAACAGTGGTAGTGAAGGCATTCAAGATTCTGTCATCTTCATTGTCAGAATCATCATCGGGCTCAGTGTCGCTTAAGGTAGCAACAAGTGCCTTGCTCTTCCCAATGCTCTTGAGGTACGTAGGACACTCTTATTTCATGTGTCCGAAGCCTTAACACCTGAAGCATTTCGGTCCATTGGGAACAGTGTACTGACTGTCGTCCCTGGTATCCTTCTTCCCTTTATCTAGGCTCTTGAACTGAGAAGAACTAGATTGCCTACAGTCCTTGTTGAAGCCTTTTCCATTGGCATTTTTTATGAATTTCTTGAATTGCCTGGTAATGTAGGATTTCATCTTAGAATCTTCATCGTTTGAAGACTCATCTATATCACTGCTTTTGGCCTTTAGTTCCATGCTCTTGCCTTTGCTTGACTTGTCCATTCTAGTCAACCCTAGCTCTTAGGTTTGCAAATTTCCAACCAACTTAGTCAGAGGAATCTTGTCAATATCCTTCAACTCCTCTATCGCCGTGATCTTGGCATGAAATCTCTCAGGCAGAGATTGAGTACTTTTCTTACTATCTTGGGTTCAGGAATGGTTTCCTCAAGATTGAAAGTTGAGTTTACTATGTCTTTGAGCTTTGCATAGAACTCATCAAATGACTCATCCTCCTCCATCTTAATCTCTTCGAAGCTTGTAGTGAGCCTTTGTAGCTTCGAATCCTTGACAGCCTTAGTTCCCTCATAAGTTGTCTGGAGAATGGTCCATGCTTCCTTAGTAGTTTCTGTAGAGAAAATCTTCTTAAACTCCTCATTGGTGACCACAATGAATAGGGCATTCAATGCTCTGCTGCTGAAATTTGCCACCTTGATCTTGGCATCATCCCAATCCGTTGGCGCTTCTGTAGGCTTGGTCCAGCCTATCTCCACAGTTTGCCACACCTTCTCATCTAGTGACTGCAAGAAGCTTTCATGCATACTTTCCCGTATGCATAGTTAGTACCATCAAACTATGGAAGTATAATGAGAGACTAATATCTATCCATGACAAACAGGGGTCAATAGATCACATATAAGAATTAAACCCTAATCAGAGTGTACCTACTCTGATACTACTTGAAAGGCTACAAACGCGTTGACCCCTTATGATTAATTAAGTTGATTAATTAGCCAAGTTTTTAATTAATCAATTTAATATACAAATTGCGTGGTAGCACAAACAAATCACCAAAAACTTAGAGTATGCAGCGGAAATTAAATTGACACGGTAATTTGTTTACGAATTGGGAAAACCTAACGGCAAAAATCCCACCGGGTGATTTAAGGTCACCACTCCCGAAACTCTACTATTATCACAACAAGCGGTTACAAGTAAAGGAATCCCAGTACCTTACCAACCTACAGTTGAACCCTTACCCTAATACCCAATTGGACTTGTTCTGTAGTGACAGTTTCTCCTTTTGATGCACGGTTCCCAATACGTGACTAACCAATTGCGCAGATTCCAGTACGCGACTTTAATTCACCAACTAGGGAGAGAGTTGTTAGCTGCAAAGTTCTTCAATTCATCCACATGATGAAGATCAAGAAGATGCTTGGTTATAAAACCCTACGGTACACATTACACAGCAACTTCTTCACAAGAAAGATGAACTAGGCATGAACTTCGTCTTGGATCACAAATAGCTTGAACAAGGATTTCTCAATGCTTGTGCAAGGATTTCTCAATGCTTGTGCAACTTGTGTACTTGTGCCTACTTCGACGGCCTTTAAAATAATCATTTTATATGTCTAGGGTTAGGAGAAAAGAAGTCCAAAAGACACATTCACGGATTGGAATCAAAACAGAACTTAGAATCTGTTTTCCATAAATCTCAATAGATAGAGGTGTCGAGGATCTGTTAAGAAGCCGTCGAGCTTCGGGGCTGAAACAGCTTCTAAAGCTCGATAGATGCATGTGTCGAGACTAGGTGTCGAGCTTTACTAACTTGCACTTTTTAGCTTGTTTCTTGGACAGACTTGATGACTTCAACACTTGATCTTGAAACATAGTTTCTTAAAACGTTAAACACATCCTAATTCTACCCAATTACAAGTAAAGTGAATTTTGTCAAAGGATAAACTAATTACATAAAATAATGGCATATGTTCAAAACAAGATAAACCACATATGTCCTAACAGAATAGATAATATTTATTCCAAATATCATTGTCTTTCCCCTATCTACAATTGATGGGATTTTGCCCGTCATTTCTTCCATATTCTATTCTTTGTAAAGACAATTCTTGAGATGCAATAATTGGAATGCCACTTATTCTGTTGTTGTTAAGCTCATACATAGTGATAGAGTCAGGATTTTATTTTTAGAGGAAGTAACATTTGTTCTTATATGTAGAGATTTTTACATATGATTGAGTTATTATATGATATTTTTTTAAAGTAGGTACAATTTATGTGAATTATAATATTTTAGTATATAAACTTATAAAATAATCAAATTGTGACATATATATATATATATATATATATATGCAGATTGATAAAACTTGTTTCTAGCTAATAAGAGGTCTTTTGAGGACTTGCTGGGAAGAGATGTCATTGTCGAAAGAAAAGGAGGTATGAGTGAGAGTCTAAAAGAGAGAAGACAAGAGCTAAATTAAACTCATGAGCTTAATTTATCTTGTGAGATAAGGCATTCTTTAGCGTGATTGAGTTTTCCAAAAGAGAGAAGACCTTTCTAGGTTGAGTGTAGTACTCCCCAAAGCTTATTCTAGGTTCTTGAGTGTTAATGTGATGGTTTTTGAAACTTGGCCGTGTTAACGTGAGAGTTAAATAGGGTAAATACCACTTAAGTTTTTATATTCTGCACTTCATTTTTATTTTTGCATGATTCGCAACTCTACATTTCATTGTAAATTTTGTTGGGAAGGAAGTGAGTAAGCAAATCTTTTGGCTCTGTAATCTTGGTGGGGCTTGCAGTACTGGATGCTCCAACCTCGCACAAGTCTTTGAAGTTTGATGAGGTGATTTTCTTTATAAATGAATCCATCTATTGTTCGGGGCTGTACAATAAAGTAGATACTCATTTCATTTAATAAGAAGCTATCCGATCCAATTTCCATTTATGTACGAGTAACGTGAGGAACAAAAAATAAATAAAGAATGATTTTCTATGCAAGTTTTTGAAACTTTATCCTATTATATATATCCTTTCATGGCTTAGTTTGATCGCTGCGAGAGAACCCTATATCTCATCGGTTGTTGATAGTTTTTGAAACTTTATCCTATTACATATATCCGTTCATGGCTTAGTTTGATCGCTGTCAGAGAAGCCTATTTCTCATCAGTTGTTGATAGTTTGTACTAACGAATTCAAGGATTCTTCTGCTACACAAATTAATAAGTGAGGTAGGCCTTTATAACATTTCCTGTTCAGGTTACTTTGTCTATATATTTATTTATTTTCTTTTATTATTAACATTCCGAAATCATCTTCTTAGCCTAAATCTTCAATGCCATCAGTTATTTCTTGAAATCTCTGTCAATATTTAATGGATACTAAAACGTTTTACCTCTCACAACCTTTATAATTGTTGCTGGGATTTTCAATTCATATTAAGTTTTTCCTTCATTGACTGTCTTTCAATTAATTCTTAGCTTTGGTTTGATTGGAATGTTGATACAAATACCACGAATAAAAATCATTGGTCTCATTTTTAGTATTTTATTTTATACTTCATCAACTGTTTCTTTTCATCTTTTTATTTTCTTGAACTTTAGTTTTTTTTTTTGAAGGATGTATGGTAAACTATAATTGGTAAAACAAGAAATGAATCACTCATAATAGAATAGATAATATTTATTCCAAATATCAGTGTCTTTCCCCTATCTACAATAGATGGGATTTTACCCGTCATTTCTTCCATATTCTATTCTTTGTAAAGACAATTCTTGAGATGCAATAATTGGAATGCCACTAATTCCGTTGTTGTAAAGCTCATGCATAGTGATAGAGTCAGGATTTTATTTTTAGAGGAAGTAACATTTGTTCTTATATGTAGAGATTTTTACATATGATTGAGTTATTATATGATATATTTTTTAAAGTAGGTACAATTTATGTGAATTATAATATTTTAGTATATAAACTTATGAAATAATCAAATTGTGACATATATATATATATATATATATATGTGGTGAACAAACACATACCCTTGAAACTTGATAGTTAACTTGAAAACAGTACTAAAATTTTGAGCTTATTATGTGTAGAGGTGAATCCCAATGACTTTGGGCTCATTGGGCCTGAACCCCTAATTAATTTGTATTCTATTCTAGGTTTAGCCCACAATGTGAAATCTTAGGGGGAAAAAAAAAGTTTGGCTGATGAATGATGGTTTAAAACAGTTATGTAATGGTTATTAGCTAGAAATTTGACTAGTGTTCTAGGAGCATATCAAATAGCTGAGGTGCCCCTTGGGTGTCTCAAACTGGATCACTTTTCCTAAGTACTATATTCTAGTTTATCTCCTTTTTCTAGTGTTTCTCTCCTCGAATTAATGTTCCCACCCTTAACATTGACCCCTTTCTTCATTTTTATACCCTTTTGTTAGTGGATCTATCATGATGGGAAAATATTCTGCATGTATGTGGGTCCCTCCACTCGTGGAGCCTGGGTGGCTTTCTGGATCTAGGCTACTATTCTAGCGTGTCTAATCATGTGTCAGGAATGGAATCCACAACTCTGCTGTTGAAATGATTTTCTAGTAATTTGTACCTTATGTCGAATTTTGTGCTCAACTAGCAAATTCTCCTGAGGCACTACTTTCCCTCCTTGAGGAGGGGAGGGGGATTGGGGTTTATTTAGATCTAGTCACCGAGGATACATTAGCCCTTGGGTATTTCAGCTTGGTGCTTATTATGTCTAGGCTGGACCTTGAGCTAACAATTCCCCGCTTGGGCACTGTATGGGCCAAACTCTCGTTCTTAGAGTATACACCCACATGGATAGTTGCCATTGTCTTCTCCGTCATTGCTTTAATATCTTTATGTGCTGAGCGTGGCCTTCATCGACTTGGAAAGGTATTCAAACTCTTCTGTCACAACCTAGTAACATCATTATTATAATGCATATATAGTAATATAGTACCTCTTTAATTTGCTGGCCTTCTCTATATTCGTGGATTGATCTTTTTTTGGCTTTTGGCTGGAAAATACTTGGCCAAATTTCTCTCTCATTTCTAGGCTGTGGAATTCTAGTCTGGCTTGCTTTATTCATGTCAAATTTGATTTAACTTGCTCAAATTCTACTAAAAATGTTGGTTGCATTCTGACCCAAGAAAGTTGTTTCTGTATTCCTTTCTTCTTCTTGTTCTCCAGAGCTAGGTTTTGATTCACTATTGAAGTCACAAATTTAACTGCTTCACTGATCCAGTTGTGACTTTACAATGACAGCCCTCAAACGTAAGTTTTATTCTTAGTTCTAAACTAAATAAGCATTAAGATGAGATGGTTTTTTTGACAAAATTGAGAGTTTTTTTTTTTTTTTTTTTACATTATTTGCAAAGTCTAATCAATGTGCTACTGATTTTGTTGTTGTTGCAGTACTGATGCTTTTAGCGTTCATTTCCCTTCTGTTAACTTTAACGGTCTTTCAAGGTTTCACAAGTCCCATATGCATACCAACTCATCTTTCATCTACCATGCTTCCATGCAAGATGGGGGCTGTTTCCTCCAATGGTCTTGAACATTACTCTAGTCCTCCTCCTCCTCCTCTTCCGACACTACCACTACCACTACCACCCTCCACCTCCAACTCCAACTCCACCTCCACCACCTCCACCTCCACCACCTCCAGCACCACCTCCACCTCCACCTCCACCACCACCACCACCTCCACCTCCACCACCACCTCCACCACCACCACAACCACCACCACCGCCACCATCACCAACATCTCCATCTCCATCAACCTCGACCTCAACCTCGACCTCCACCGCCCTCCTCCTCCTCCATCGACCCGTACTAAAAAGAAGAAGAAGAAGAAGAAGAAGATGAAAGATGACGCCTAGAACAAGGATTAAAAGAAAGGACCCAAGAGAAGAGGATGGCAAAAGCCTAACTTTGGGTGTTTCAAGAAGGATTTGAGAAGAGAAGAGGATGTTAACAAGAGAAGAGGTAAAAGTGAGATTTGAAAGCTCTGGATACCAGATATTTATAATTTAAATTCTCCTCTTAGGATAAAATCTTCCTCTTAGAAAGTCTCATACTTTCAAAGCTTGTAACTCATAATAGTTCTCAAGCTTTGCTGCTTATTTTGTTGATTACTGTAATCTTGTTATTACTTCTACTACTATAAGTGTTTTGAATTATTTTCAATACACAACTATGTTTTAATATCTTTTGATTATTTTGATATAACTCTTAGCTGGTTCTACCGCCTTACTTTCAACTACATTTATTGAATTACTATATTGTTGTGCTTTCGCCTTCTGCGCTGTCGTCCTTCCCCCTTTATGGTATCAGAGCCATTCTTTCCTTGGCCAATAGTGCTATATATATATCCGTGTTCTCGTTATTAGCAACTGAAATAATCTTTTTATACTAAAATTTTAAAATCACAAGCACCATCAATATTGAGCGTTGTTTTTATCAATATATATATATATATATATACAAGAATTGAAAAAGATAGACACTGGAAAAATAAATTACAAATTAAAATATAGTTAATGAATGCAACGTTCAATATATATATATATATATATATATATATATATGGGTTCAAGTTACACCTTTTTAAAATTATGGGTTTAAGTAGATTCAAAGGTAAAAAGAAAAAACCCTCATTAATGCTAATATTCTGATTAGAATCTCATTAATTATCCCTCATTTATTATATTTTATTCCTATCTTTAAACCCAAAAAAGTGTTATATTTGACTCTCTCTCTACGTTTGTCTCTCTGTCTTTCTCCTCCATCGGTGTTCCACCTCCATGAATAGATTGCTGGCAGAAGAAGGAAAAAAAATAATAATAAAATAGCTGTGGTCATGGTCACTCTGGAATTCACATGTCCCTTGAAACCTCTGTCTTGTGGTCATGGTCATGAAAGGCCGGAGTGTAATAACATTATTGATCCCACAACACCTCTTAAAGTTATTTGGGCAATGGGTGCTAAATGGTCAAATGGGAGTCTAAGCGAGAGAAATATGCATTCTGACACAAGTAGCAGTCCTATTCGGGTGCAGCTTATGCATGGTTCTGCAGACGCAGAAGAGGATTTACGACCGGTATTGGCTGTACATGGGTCTATCATGTTTCTGGCTTGGGGTATTTTTCTTCCTGGTGGAATATTGGCAACTAGGCACCTAAAGCATGGTACCAATTTCATGTTTACTTCTAGTACTCGGGTTTGGCAATTGTCTTCCTTGGCCTTCTTTTTGCAGTGGTTGAGCTTAGGGGATTCTCTGTCTTGTGGTCATGGTCAGTAAATGGAGTTAGTGTGTTCCGCAGATATATATATATATATATATATATATATATTGTTTTTTTCCTTCTTCTACCGGCAATCTATTCATGGAGGTGGAACAATGGTGGAGGAGAAAGAGATAGAGAGAGAAAAGTAGAGAGAGAGTCAAATATAACACAGACAGATATAAAATATAATAAATGAAGGATAATTAATAAGATCATAATTAGAATATTAGCATTAATGAGGGTCTTTTTTTGACCGTTGGATCTACTAAAATCCAATAATTTAAAAAAATGTGTAACTCTAAGGCCTTGTTTGGGAGGAGGGAATGGAAAGGAATGAAAAGAATAATTTTAGAATATTCTTCCCTTTCTTTGTTTGGGAGTTTTAATAAAGGGAATGGAAAGTCCATTCCCTTGTTTGGGAGTTTAAGTGGGAGAGAATGAAATGGATAGGAGGAAACACTCATTCCTCTCTATTCCCTTAAAACCTCAAATTTTCATTCCCCCCGAAATTGGGATGAATGGGAGGAAATGAAATTAGATTTAATAAATTTTTTACTAAAACTCCCAAAATATCCCTATATATTCAATTTTTTATTTTAAAATAGAGATCTAATAGTAATATTGTCATAAAATGATTCCATTTCATTTCCTCCATGTTACTTCCAAACAAGATTACTTACATTCCATTCGTTTTCATTCCTTTCCATTCCTTTATTTTAAAACATCCAATCAAGGTCAATTAATTCCATTCCATTCCATTCCTTTCTCTTACTTAAATACATTTCATTCATTCTCATTCCCTTATGATCATTCTATGCTATTCCATTCCATTTCCTTATGAACTCTCAAATGAAGCCTAAAAAGTTACACCAGGTATAACTTGAACCTATCTCATATATATATATATATATATATATATATAACCACCTTTCCCTTATTTAGTATAGATGGGATTTTAGTTTTAAATCTTCAATGCCAGCAACATACAAGAATTATTTGCCAAATTTTCTGCCAATATTTATTAAAGGACAATAACATTCCTTTCCCTTTCACAAACTTTATGATAGTTGTTGGGATTCCCAATCAAAATAATAATTCTAGTACATCACAATTTAACACACACTTTACAACTATTTTATGTTCAGACTACTTTCTCAACCAAAAAAACAAAAACAAAAATCTTATGTGCAGACTATGATTTCTATCACTATCACATGAACTTACAACTTTTTTTTTTTTCCATTACTCACAACCTATCACATGGTACAATCATAATAAAATGTGTCTGAAAATATATGGTATTAAAATTATTCTTTCAATTTTATTATTATTATTTTTTATAGGAAGAATTATTCATTTAATTAATATAGGGCATATCATTCTTGTCTGTCTTTTAATTTGCAATTTCTATTCTATTCTTCTTCCTAGCATTTTTTATCTTTTTCTTTCAATTAATTCTTAGCTTTAGCTTGGATTGGAATGTTGATACATATATCATAAATGTAAATCATTGGTCTCTTTATTAATATTTGATTTTAAATCCATTAATTATAATATGTGATCATGTGTCTAATTTCTCTGTCCATTCTAAATTTTGTTTATTTTATATTAAAAGATATGTAATAATATGTAAATGCACATGCTAAAGTATAATGTGAACACCCATGGTACAATAGTAATTTTTTATTCAGAATATCATCACCTTTGCCTTATCTAGGATAGAGGGAATTTTACTAGGCCTTTCCTCCGTATTTTATTATTTGGAAGGCAATTTGAGATGCAATAACCTGAATGCCACTAATTCAATTATCAGGAAATTGGGACAGCTCTTGCACAATGAGAAAGTTAGGATTTGATTTTAGGAGAGACAAAATTATTTTATTTATTATATATTATAGGTTTTTAGAAAGAGTTATTTTATGATATGTCATATATTTTCCTTAAGTCAAGTACAGCTTATATGAATTATGATATTTTGGTTAATATAAATTCATAAAAAGAAAATTTGTGTCATTTTTTAAATTAGATTGTGTGGGTATATATATATATATATATATACACACACACACACACGTATATTACATTTAGAATTTGTACTTCTAGTTTTATTACTTTTGAAAGGAAATGATAATTTTTTTCTTTTTTATAGATTAAATTTCTTACAACTTTATTTTCTTTCAATATTTTTTTCCCTTAAAAGGTTTTTTTTTTTTTTTTTTAAAAGAAGATTATTTAATAGGTTTTGAACCTTTAAAACACATCAATAAATATTTTCTTTTCCTTTTCCAAATGAACTTTGGCATATAAAAGAAATAGTAATCTATTAATTATCATATAAATAATATATATAATGAATCACATTAAGAAAAAACCATTGAAAAAATATATATATATTTTTTTAAATCAATATTTTAAGATGGGAAGAGGGGAGGGCAATTGCACCCATTGATTCCCTAGCTTTGCTTTTGCTTCTGCATCTAAAGGCGAAATTTGTGGTTTTGTTGGTAATGGTCCAGGACATGCATGCAATTAACGGCTCCCTTGCTTCTACATGTTTCTGTTTATGTTTCCCTTTGTCCAATTCAAACGAATTAACCCGTATAACTTGTTTGAATTGGGTGGGCAGACCACTTAGAACCGGTTTAGGTCAAAATACATTTACAAGTAATTTTAAATTATAAAATAAGGCACCACTGCTTACTCCACAAGTATTAAGTTCTTGTGGAGTTGGGGGAGCAAGGACCAGAGTTTAATTAGTTAGGAGAGAGTTTTATACACATACAATTAGATTAAATTATAGTAGAATTTTTATCTCATATAATATTTACATGTGTGTATGTGATTTAAAATATATCACCTCATTACTTCATTAAATACATAAGTAAAGAAACTAACGGAATTTGATGGAGAGATTAATAACATTCATTTTTGAAATTTTAGGAACCAATGACACTCATTTGAAATTTCACGGACTAAAAGTACCTGATAAATAACTTTAGAGACCAATAATTTAAGTTTATCTTCTAACTCTTATGCACAACAAAAAGCAATAGCGTCATTTGCAACATTTATGTAGGATTTTATATTCCTTTCCTTACATTTTACCTATTATAACTTCTTGCTAATATATTTAAGATCAATATTAGATTTCAGGATAAAAGCTTTGTAGTTTAATTAGCATTTCTTCATACAAAAAGTATTTAATTAAAAATTTTGTGGGTTAAAAAGTTTTGTAGCATATTATAGCTAGCTATCTCAAAAAATATACCAACAATAATATAGTAATATGTTATATATGATGGGGTCGATTTAGAATGGGCCAATCCATTATTTATTTGCAAAGATACTTAACAGCCGGGCTATTCTTTTCAATGACATATCATGCAATACGAGATTTTTTGTTTCAAATACTTTGGCCAATCCGTTATCTATATACAAAAGGCAAAAGGCCCTAATAACTGAGTTATATATTCTTTTGAAAGATGTTAGAGATACAAACTTTTTTGCCAAAAATTTTACAAACTATTGATGTAGTAAGTAATTATTAGTAAATAAAAAAGTGATATTATTAGTAAGTTTAGATAAAAACCAATAAGAAGTTGACCATAGTAACAATTTGTAAAAATGTTACAAAATGCAGCATTGCTCTATTCTTTTCGAACATAACATGCAATACGAGTTCTGTTCATAAAAAGCTGTTGCACCTATCTTTGCTTTTATACTTCTGAACATAAGATTTCAAAACAAAAACAAAAGGAAAATATCTCTATATCTATCCTCTCATTGGCCAATCCATCCTTTATATGCAATGGTTAAGGTCCGTAGATAAGTTTTCATTGAACCTTCTTCCTCTTTTGTTTTTCGAAAGCAACCAAATTTTTTTAAAAGAAGAGAAAATCTCTATTCGTTTTGTCTGTTTGGTAGGATCCAGAGAACGTACTAGACCACCTTTACCCAACCTACTTAATGAAGTTTAAAGTTGCAGTAGTCTTATCTATACGTCCTTATATATGGGCTTAATTTGATCGCTTTGACAACCATACATGCCATGAGTTGTTGATATTTCAGCTGCTACACAATTAACCGAGGTAGGTTCCATAACATTTCATATTTAATTTTCTTTCAGCTGCCATTAGGCTAGTTTAATTTTAAAGGTAGTGAGTCTAGTGACCTTTATTAAGTGGGCCAGCAGCTATTGTTTCTTATTTTGGGATTCCTGTGTTTGTTATCATGAAATTTAAGGAACACAACTTGATAGATGGAGAATTCAGCGAGTGGGCAAATTCAGCAAGAAGCAAATTCTTCAATAAAAAATGAAAATGCTGAAATTCCAGAGAAATCAAGAACTTCAAAAGGAAATGAAAACCAAATTGAACAGTTGGTAATTGACTTCGCAACAATGTTGAAAACGTCTGATATTCTAGTATCGGATGAGTGCGTATCTACAAGGTTCCGTATCACCTTCGCAAATGGAATGAAGAATCCTACACTCCTCGGGTTATTTCATTTGGTACTTATCACCACAGCAAAGAAAAATTTCAAACCATGGAAAAGCATAAAGTAAGATATTTCAAGAGCTTCATGCAACGGGCTGGGAATGAGATCAACTCGGAGAATTTAGTAACCCACTATAACGGAGATGGAAGATATCATTCGACACTGTTCAGCTCGAAAGAGATGATTTTGTGAAAACGATCATGTTGGATGCGACCTTCATTCTTGAGTTTTTCTTGAAAGCTGAGTTGGAAGAATGGACAGAGGACAATCCTATGCTTGTGGAAGCATGGCTTTATCCTATGGTGAGCCATGAGTTGCTATTACTTGAAAATCAGCTGCCATTCTTTGTTATTAAGAAAATATACCACCTCGCCTTACCCTCTCGCTCAAACTCCCTTTCTTTAATCCAGCTCACCTTTGACTACTTTGGGTACTTGAACATTCATAATAAAGCCCCCGAAGGGGAAATAAAACACTTCACTGATCGTCTTAGATTCTTTGCACTACCTCCACACGACAAGCTACCACAGAGAAACCCTAAAGCGGTATTTCCCAAGTACTCTGCTACACACCTGCGTGAGGCAGGAGTAAAATTTGAGGTGGTTCCAAACAAATGCGTGCTGGACCAAAGTTTCAAGAAAGGGATGTTGAAAATTCCACTCTGGTTGAATTTGTTATGTTGGGCTTTGTATTTGTAATGGGCTGTTTATATGTAAACTTTGAGCATTTTGATATGTTTGTGTATTGTCACGGATTGCCAAATGGGGAGTTTGTTAGGTTCTAAGACATTTAGGTTTAAATGTATTAGAACTCTAATTTGTAATGTTCACAAATCATGATCAAAACTTTTAAATGAACAGCCTTGTTTAGACTGCTCAAAGTATGTGTTTTTAATGTAAAGTTAAAATTGAGTTGCTGCAGAATTTACTGTGCAATTCTGCCCGGCTCGATTGATCAAGAATTAAACTCGACTGATCGAAAGTCGTGCAGATTGTTTTTTTGCAAAAAATTTCAACTTAGCCCAAACCCGTTTTGTGTATAGAGTTTTATGTTTTGCCATAGATATAAAAGGGAAAACCCTAACCACGTTTTTAGAGATTGTTACTACTATGTGTGTAAATCTTCTATGAGATCTAGATGTGTTTTCCTTCATACATACTTAGAGTTATCAAGGATCAAGACTATGTCATGAACTTGGTGATTATTCAGTTACTGCATTAAGAGCTTAAAGATATACAAGCGGGAGTGTTTATGCTTGCTGGGAATCCAAGAAGGAAGTAGTCTATGGACTCGAAGCTGTCACGTGATCGTGGTAGCAAGTTTCCTACTCGAGATAGCAATAGGATGTTAGTGGTCTAAGTCGTTATTGTGTAAACTTCAATTCTTGCATAGTGGATTCAGTTTTACCTTAAGGATAGCTAGGTTAAATCCTCCCTAGATTTTTTACCGGTTTAGTTTTCCTAGGTCATCATATCATTATGTTCTTTATATTTCTGCTAATTTGCATGATATGATATATTTGTGTTAACCTAGATTTGTATAAATTACCTAAGTTAATAACTTGGTTAAATAACTAGGTTAATCTAATTGCTCTAAGGGGTCTAAAAACTTATAATATGAACTCTGATTACTACAATCATTGTGAAGATTTGAATGAATTCTATAAGAAACCATGGCACAGATGGAAGGCAACATTATTAAAACATGAATATTTTAGCACTCCTTGGGTAACAGCTTCTACCATCGCTGCTATCTTTCTTTTGGTGCTCACTTTAATAATATGCTCTATCATCCAAGTAGATTGGGTTCAATGCTTGTGTAATTCGGATGGTTGTTTGATTGTTGCTGTAGTGCTATAATGGATATGTAATTTCCAAGTAAGCATTCAAGTCTTTTGTATTATATATTTGGTTGAGCATATCTCGCACTTATCTATCTTTTTTTCTTGTTATGAATCTAGATTTCCTAATTCTCTCTTCCTGCTGCTTCCAACCGCATCAATTGCTTAGTGATAAAACTTTTATTCCTTTGATATTATTGTCAATGCAATTATACTCAAATGAGTGTTACAAGGCTAACTCTAATACCATTTGTAACACCACAGGTCCTTCAAGCCCGAAGAGTTGCTTTGATGTCATTATCACAATCCAAGGAAAGTTTTAGCTGTGTTTATGTTGAAAGACCAATATGACTATTAATTCCAGTTACAATTGAAACTCCTCATAGTCACTTAAATAGTCCAATTCAACCTAGTAAACACCTTATACTGAACTTAGCATATACTCATGCAATACAATGGGGAAGGGGTGCCCAAGAGTTATAAACTTCTCTCTCTCCATCAGTAGTCGATGTGGAACACCACTATGCTTCCACACACAAGCACTAGCCACAACACCATTAGTGACAATGAAGGCGCTTCCCCCTACATACGATGGGGTACGGGAGGTGTGGTACCATGCCCTTTTCATGAACATGACCAGCCGTGAAATGCTTGTTTTGGGGGAGGGGATGAAAGAAAATAATATTTTTACTCCTCCTCAGGGCAACTCCTCCGTTTTGTCTACTTATGCAATTATCCAAGAGTCCTAAATAGAAAAATGACTGTGTATCTTGAGTATTTTCTCAAACATGATATTTATATGCTAATATATGCATTTTAGATTTATTTCCATAATAAAAAAAATTTTAAAGAATATTTACAACTAAAAGAAAATATTTAAAATTATGTATTAAATTTTCTTTTTTGGAAAAAAAAATTATTCAAGTATTAGTTACAGTATTTATTGACAATACTTACTAAAGTTATTTCTGTATTTTTTTTTATAAAAAGGATTAAATAAAATTGATAAAACTCTACCTAAAATTAACTATAGCACAAGAAAAATTAATTGAATTAGCTTGAAAAAGAGGTTTTTAGCAAAACTTGAAAAAAAAAAAAAAAAGGTTAATTAATAATCTTGCATATCAAAACATGAACAAATTGCATTTTAACCAGAAAATTTATTTTCTATGTAAGTTTTAAAATTGAATTTCAACATAAAAGCACAATAGTAAAACAACTGTAGCTTGTTTAGACCCCCTAACTTTAAAGATACAGCTTAACTGCTTTTAATCTATTCAACTAAATGTGGAATAACGCTCCATTTGTTTCAATGGAAAATCTTGTGTAAAGATAATTTTCCTTATTTTCCAATATTTGGTAGCATAAAAAAATATGAGTCAAAGGAAAACTATCTTTGGTCAACAGAATAAGTATGGCTTATTTTTAGAGATTGTTTCCTATTAATTTTTTTTGAAAAACAACGCTATCTCATAGCAAACTAAATAAAGAAAGTTAAGAGGTTGTTTTTTAACTCATTTAAAGTTGCTACCAAACATTAGAAAATGAGATAGTTTTATATAAAATGTTTCATAGAAAATTATTCGTTTTCTAGAAAACATCATTGTTGAAACAAACAGAGCGTAAGAGTAAACAACACGCAATTAACCGGAACTACTCTCTAGTGCATGACCATACATAATTAACAATTAAAAATAAAGCACAATAAGTAAGGGAAGAGAAATGCAAACATAGATAACACACCGATGTGTTATCGAAGAGGAAAATCGAAATACTCGGCATAAAAACCTCACCGCGGCCCTCCAAGCCGAAATGATCCAGTTGTGAATAAATTGGAGTACAAGAATATCAAAAAAACCCTCCAAGCCTAATCTACCCAAAGCACTTGAACCATTCAAGTTCTAGCTCCCAACAGACTTCACTGAATTTTATCTTCACTAGCTTTCCAAATCCCGCAATTAGCTCCAATTGCATACACCAAATAATGTTTTCATCCAATACTTCCCATGAGCACCGAAACAACTTACAAATGGATGATTGTGGGTGTCCAATCTCAAACTCTCAAATGGATTTTTAGGGTTCTCTCTAAAATTCTTCTTACAATTTCATGGGTAATGTGAACTTATATAGCATGGGTGAAAATTTTGAGAAAAGCACACAAAACAAGCTTACAGTGCATCTCGCGATTGATGTTGCGAATTGGCCAAGTCGCAAGATGAGTTGTGAGATGCCTTCAGGCACTTGACTCTTCAGCTTTCAGCATGTATTTCTCATGTGACCTTTCGCGGGTTACTTCACTCGCGAGTCATTCGCGAGCGAGTTGCTCTGTTTTTCACAGTTCTTCACCAATTTCTCACACTAACCCATTACATTGAATCACACAAACATATAGGGAAATGATTGATGAAATACAATCAAATTTGACACGAAATTAAAGCCAACATAAACATAGTAGAAAATCATAACTTTACATATATATATATATATAAACTAAATATTTTATTGAATAGATATTTAGATATATGAAGTTATTAATTTAAACCTCAATTTATACTAATTTACCATATTCCTTACTACAAACTCATATTTCTTCAAAATTCCATTCCATTTATTAATTTACCCTCAAATAAATTGTTGTGTCACTCCTATATGGATATCCATTCCGTTTAAAACTATTACCCAGATTTTTTTTTTTTCTTAAATAAAACAAAATTAAAAATAAAAAGTAAAATGCATTGAGCTTCGTAAGAGCATTCACAACAAAAGTTGTAAAATAGATTAAATACTATTTTGATAGCTCCAAACACTAAAACCTTGCTCCATCAATGATGCTATAACTATAAAATAAAAATAAAAAAATTGACGACTAGCTACAGCGATATGCTACTAATAGCAACTCACTTTAGCTAATAAATATAATTTTTTATTTATTTGGTTTTATTTTTTCATTCTACTCTCTCCCTTCTCCCCTCTCACCATATACCACTCCCATCCTTTCCTCTCTCACTTCTCTATCATCTTTCTTCTCTCACACAGTGGCTCCAAGTTGCTCGTCTCAGTTGCTCTCTTCTCGTCGCCGTGGTGATCTGCGCTTGTTGGTGGTCGCCCTTTGTCGGTGGCTAGGCTATCGATATAGGTTTATGTGAGTGGGTTTCAAAGGAGTTGTGGCTAGGTTTTGGTGGAACTGTGGCTGGGTTTGATAGGTGATTGTGAGATTTTTTTTCTTCTAAATAACCAAATCCCTCAAACAATTTTATTAGTTAGCAAGGTTTCGAAACAAATTAGCAATCTAACAAATCAATTTTGGCATACTCGATTTTGTTTTCCTAAATCAAGTTGGTAAGAGTCGAGTTCCATGGAAATCGAGTCTCAGAGACTCGATTTCCATGAGAACCCACCACCATCAGACCAGAACAAGAAAATATAATGAAGCATCACCAAATCGAAAGACCCAGACAAGAAAAACAACGAATACCTTCGCCTAGAGCTTCTTCACCGCTGCCGCTACCGTCACCGCCTCCTGGAACCGCTGGTTTGTGTTTCTTCTTTGCTGGGTTTTGCCTTCTTCATGTAGTTTGTGTTTCTTCTTTCCTGTGTTTTGCCTTCTTTGTGGTTCTTCATTTGGGTTCCTCATGGAACTCGAGTGCCAAACACTCAATTTTAGTGAAAATCGACTCTTCTTCGATCAATTTCAAAGAGCAAAATCGACTCCTTTGGTCTCAATTTGTTAGATACCAAAATAGATTCAAACCTTGCCTAACTAATAAAATAGTTTGACTTTTGTAGTTATTTTCAAAAAAAAAAAAATTCGTGATTGTGATGAGGGCTTGTGATTTGTGGGTTTGTGGGTTGGATCGATGGTTGTGATGTGGGTTCGGTGGGCTTATGATTTGATTTTGGGTGGTGGGTGCTTCAATTTTCTGGGGTTGTGGGTGGCGATGATGGTGGTTTTGGGTGGTTATTTTGTTTTGGGTTTGATGGGTTCCAAACAGGCCATAAATGCTTCAACCTCTCACAATAAGAGTAGTATACAATTAAAAACCCAAATATTTACAATCGCCATTGAAGGACTCATAGACAGTCATGAATCTCTTTGGTTATTGTTGGTTCAAGCTTCAAATCTTCGCAAAACAATCGAATATATCCAAGCTGTTAAGGATAAAAGCTAATTCATATCAATCCAATTTTTTTTACAAATGTGATAGAGTGAGATGTATTACAAATAACTTCAGATACAAAATACAAATTGTAGCAAACTCTAGATTGTGATAAGATAAGATAGAGTTGTTTGTATTTCAAACACTTGTATCTATAACAATTCAAAATAAATGAAAGGCCCTAAACCGTATGAAGTTAGGCTTGAAAACAATTCTATCATTTTGTTTTACATGGTATTAGAGCCATCAATGACTCACGTCTTCTCCAATAGCTTCATCATCCTCTTCGGCCTCTACTGCCGATACCTCTGTTACTCTCATCCCTCCCACCTCACTAACTACCATTCATCATTTGATTACCCTCAAATTAACTCGTGATAATTATCTGTTATGGAAGGCACAGATCATTCCTTATTTGAAATGCCCACACCTCTATGGCCATCTAGATGGAACTACACCTCCTCCACCTCAAGCCATCATTGTTGCAGCAGCTGGAGCCAATCAGACTCTCCATAATTGAAAATTTCAACACTGGCATCTGTAGGATCAGATTATCCTTAGAGCAATTATCTCTTCTCTCTCTGAGAAGATTCTCACTCATGTGGTTAAATGTATCACTTCTAGTGAAGTCTAGCAAGCATTAGAACGCATGTTCACATCCCAATCCAAGACTACAACAATGCAATCCACTATCAGCTCGCCAGTTTGAAGAAAGGCAATTCCTTTATTGCTGATTATTGTCACCAATTTTCTACACTAGTTGACACACTTGTTGCCATTGCTCAGCCCCTAAATAATTTTGAAATCATCTCTTTTCTTCTAGCTGGTCTTTGATCAGATTATGATTCATTTGTCACATCAATCACTATTTGTTTGTTTAGACCCCTTGAAAATAATATTAGTTTAGCCTAAGGAATTAGCCAAGTAGTTACTTAATGCAGAAAATTAAAGAAGACAGTGTTAGGTTTTAGATCCCTGTAAACTAGATTGTTTAACCTAATTAATTAATCAAATGAATACTTAGGTTTATTATTCAGATCTACATTAAAACAAAACAATCATATCACACAAAGTAGCGGAAAAGTAAATAACACAACGATATGATGACCCAGGAAAACCAAATTGGTAAAAAACCTAGGGAGGATTTAACCTAACTATCCTCAAGGTAAAAAAACAAATTCACTATGAAAGAATTGAAGTTTGTACAATAGAACTTAGACCACTAACATTCTATTGCTACCTTGAGTAGAAAAATTACTACCACGACCCTATAATAGTTCTGAGTCCACAAACTACTTCTTTCCTAAGCCTTTGCAACACAAGCATCCACACTTGTGATTTTGAGACTTCACTCAATGGTTTAGCAACACAAACTCTCATGTCTGTGACTCCAAGACCACCCTTTAAGGTTTAGATCATCAGCACCTTTGATAACTAGAGAAGGCAGCAACTTCTACAACACTTGATCTTGAGATTCTTCAATGAATAACACCGGAAGAAGACATGAGAGAGCTTTTTTACAAAACCTTAGATTCAAAGGAGGCACATTTTTCTCTCCCTGAAAAGCCTTTTTTTTTTTTTTAAACATCCTTAGGGTTTCCTTTATATTCTAGAAGAAGTAAATCTAAAACCTTAATCCTTTTTGGGCTTGAACTGTTGTTGGGCCGAACTTAAAATTTTGCAGATACGTGTTTCGATCGGTCGAGCATGTCTTTCGATTGATCGAGCCTGTCTTTCAATTGATCGAACCAGGCAATTTCTGAATTCTTCTTTCTACAGATTGTATATTCTTGAATTTTGACTTGTATCACCTTAAGCATTGTTGAATAATATGTATAGACTCTAAATTTATATCTAAACAAGTTTGTGTTCATGATTTGCCAATTATTCTAAACTTTTAGAGCCTAACAATCTCCCATTTTGGCAATTCGTGACAAAACTCACATACAAAATAAAATGTTCAAATACACGAACAATCCAATACAATAAAATGCCCAATTACATCACAAATTCCAATCAAAAACTCCTAACCTAGAAGTTGCAAGAAGAGGTAGAAGATCTTGATCAGAATGTATCTGTCTTTCCTGAAACACTCAAAAGAATACATCAACGCATGTGTGAAAAGAAATACATATAAACAATATGAATAAATAAAAATAAAAGAGTAAATTCTAACTCTCCCCTTAAGTTAGATACATCAAAAAAATTTATTTTCTCCCATTTTTAAAAACAATTTCATCTCCCCCTAAACAAAACATTTTAAAATCCTTTTTTCCAAATTCCATGTATTTCTCCCCTTTTTTGTCACATATTGAAAAAGACAACCCAATCAAAGAATAAACTAAAAGCATACGCAACAAAGGATAAGAAGAAATAGAGAATCAAGGAAACAACTCCCCCTATGATCAACATAGGTTTTAAAAACATCTTTCTCCCCCTATTAAAACAGAAAAAACAAAACATATTTTGGGAAAAATAGTGTTTGGGAAAATTTAGGAGGTGGGGATAAATAAAAAGACACAAACCAAACTAAAAAAAAATTGAGGTTACACAAGAACACAAATATTCTCTCCTTCAATAAATACAAACTTGACACTATGTGAACCATAAACAAATGGTGTTTGAACTCAAATCAAGTAGAGAAAATATTTGCACATTATTATCCATCATATCTCTTTAGAAAAATATTTTCTGCAGTTCACACATAAAAATAGCATATACTAAAAAGTACATAACTCAAAAATTAATCAATCAATTTTTAAATCAAGTTGAGTGCCCAATTTAGCAAAGTGTGTGCAAGTTATGTGTGAAAAAAATGAGAGATATGACTGCAAAACTGCAAGATGGATACTAACAACAACAGAATGCACATGAATCCTAAACACAATTGATGCATGAAAAAAAATTGGTCAAATACTTAAAAACTGAAAATTTTTTAGTTTCGATCGGCCGAGAATTGATTGAGTATCAATCGAGTCAGGCAAAAAGCAATGATTAAAAATCAAGGGATTTTCGATCGGTCCAAAATCATATTCGATCGATCGAAATTCTAAAAATTTGAATTTTTTTTTGAAAAACTGTAGAAGATTATGTAGAAACTACTCAAACCAAGGAATTTCATGAATGAAATGCATGAGAATGAGTTTAAATTTTTTCAAAAACATGAGTTTTCAACCCAGAACTTTAAAACAAAGTTTTTAATCGACAAAAACATAATTTTTACCAACCCTTAAACATATTTTGCATCAAACATCATAGAAAACATAATCTTGGATGGCCAAACTAGATTCACACACAATTTCATGTACAAAGTTTAGCAAAGAATAACTTGTGAAGTGTGTGCAACTAGTAAAAACATGAGATACATGTGGGGTGATTTGTAGATAGTAATCAAGCACAATTTAAACCTCAATTTATATTAATTTACCATATTCCCTCCTACGAAACTCATATTTCTTCAAAATTCCATTCCATTTATTAATTTCCCCTCAAATATATAAATTGTCATGTCACTCCTATATGGATATCCATTCCATTTAAAACTATTACCCCAAATAGTTGCACTTAGATAACTTGTACTTCCAAATTTAGCCAAATTAATACCTAAACTTTAACTATATGTTGAATAGCCCCTTCCTAGAGGAAGCCGCAATTTGCATAACAAATTGAGCCTGGAGAAATGGGCTGACAGGCATAACTCATCCATGACTAAGCTAGGCCATGGTTGAGAGTAGAACCAGAGGCACTGATTACATTCTCTCAATTAAGTATAGCCCAAAATTTTCACTTATGTTCTCTTTTCTCATATTCTAAGAAATTGTAGAAATCCATTCACTATTTAAAATGGGAGCATTCAAGTAATTTCTATAAAGAGCTTAAGTACGATAGTTTGATATGTATATTAAATGTCTATTTTGGTTGCAATTAGTTCCTAGTAATCCGATTCATTCTAATTTATTTACTTAAATGGACATCTTGAATAATATATAAATCCAATATATTGCTCGGTGAGAATTCTAAAAAAGCAGCACAAACTGCTTTCTCATTAAAAAAAAATAATGGTAGAGCAATGCAAATTAAGAGATGAACCAAAATTGGAGAAGTTGATAGCAACAACATAAGGGAAGGGGTTATAAGTTCATTCATTATAGCTACAAATGACAATAATCATATGTAAGTTGACACTGGATGCGCTAAGGGTGGTGATCCATTGTTGGTTAAATCTCTCCAAAAGGAAGTAAATGACATTCTCGATAAAGAAAGCCAAATGTGGCAACAACGATCTCGGGCACTTTCTTGAAGTGCAGAGATAGGAACACAGCTTATTTCCACGACAAGGCCTACCAAAGGTTTCGGAGAAACAGGATCCTTGGTTTAATGAACAATCAGAATATTTGGTGTACTGAGGAAAACCAGATAAAAAACATAGCAATGGAGTATTATCAGGATCTGTTCTCTTCATCCTCCCCATTGGATTTTCTGAAATCCTTGGCAAGGTACATCCCACAGTTACTGAAGCTATGAACTCGTCGTTGCTCAATGACTTTAGCAGGGAGGAAGTGGAAGTAGCCATGAAACAAATGGAGCCCATTACAGCCCCAAGCCCTGACGGTATGCCTCCGCTCTTTTATCAATCTTTTTGGTCTACTATTGGTGATGATGTCTGTTCTGTTGTTTTCGACTGTTTGCATAATTGTAAGATTCTTAAAGAAATTAACCTTAGTCATATTGCTTTAATTATGAAAGTAAAATCTCCAGAAAGAATTTCTGAATGCCGCCCTATAAGCTTATGCAATCTGATTTATAAAGTGGTGTCTAAGGTGTTAGCTAACAAGCTTAAGAGTATCCTCCCTTCAGTAGTATCAAAAAATCAAAGTGCCTTTCAGGCAGGAAAGGTGATTACAGACAACATTCTAATGGCTTTTGTAACACTGCACTATATGAAGCATCATCAAAAGGGCAAGTCGGGCTTCATGGCCTTGAAGTTAGACATGCGCAAGGCTTACTGTCGAATGGAAATATTTGGAGCAAATAATGAAAAGGATGGGCTTTGTAGATCGATGAGTGGCGTTAATGATGGAATGTATCTCATCTGTTAGCTACTCGATCCTTGTGAATGGTGATCCCTCTCCAGTCATCCACCCAACTAGGGGCATTAGACAAGGGGACCCACTCTCCCCCTACCACTTTCTCTGCTGCACAGAAGGTCTCCATAACCTCCTTCAGCACGCTACGATTTCGGGCCAAATTAAAGGGGTTTCCATCTGTAAGAAAGGTCCTCGGCTGACCCACCTCTTCTTTTGCCGACGACAGCTTGCTTTTTTGCAAATCCTTAATTACCGAATGCTGCAAGATTCAAGAACTCTTAAGCATTTATGAAAATGCCTCAGGCCAGCAGCTAAATAGGACTAAGACCTCACTCCTTTTCAGCAAATCCACTCCCTCAACAGCCATTGAGCTGATCACCAGTTTCTTTTGGGTTCAAGAGGTTAAACAATACGAAAAATATATTGGTCTTCCTACCCTTGTTGGAAGGAACAAAAAGGCAAGTCTCGTGTTCATCAAAGAAAGGGCGTGGGCCAAGTTACAAGGCTGGAAAGAAAAACCCCTCTCCCAAGCCGAGCGTGAAGTGTTGCTCAAAGCGGTGGTTCAGGCTATTCCAACCTTTGCTATAAGCTGCTTTAAACTCCCTATCACTTTATGCAATGACATTGAGCAGTTGATCCGTAAATTCTAGTGGGGTCACTGCGGAAACCAAAAGAAAATACATTGGGCGAAATGGAGTTCTCTATGCCTTCCAAAAGACCTTGGTGGTATAGGTTTCAAGGAACTGCAGAAATTCAACGATGCAATGTTGGCAAAGCAAGTGTGGAGATTGCTTGAAAATAAAAATTCCCTCTTCCACAGGTTTTTCAAAGCAAAATTTTTTCCAACTAGTAATATTTTTAATGGGAAGGGAGATAAGGGCTCTTTTGCTTGGAGGAGTATTCTCAAAGGCCAAGAGATCATAAAAAAGGGGGGCAAATGGAGAGTGGGCAATGGTGAAAAAAAATCCTCATTTATAAGGACAATTGGCTTCCTGACCCCTAGTATTCTAGAATCCAATCTCCTCTAACATTCTTTGGAAATGATGCTCATGTTTCAATTCTGATTGACAAGAAGAGGAGGTGCTGGATTGAAGATGCAGTGGACAATAATTTCTTGCTTCTTGAAGCCAAGTTGATCAAATCAATTCCCATAAGCTTTAGTGATATTGATGACAAGCTGTGTTGGCCAAGCAATGTGGATCGGATTTACTCAGTTAAGGTCGGATATAGACTCTTGGTGGCTGAAGAGATGATTTCAAATGTAGGATTACCAAATATGTCTCAACCAATGAGCACATGGAAGGGCCTTTGGAAGCTGAGGATTCCCAATAGATCTAAAACTTTGATGTGGCGCTCAATAAAGGATGCTATTCCAACTGGAGCATACCTCGTAAAGCGAAAAGTCCTTACAGATCCCAACTGCCAAGCTTGCAAAGCTGAACCAGAGTCTACACTGTATGCTCTTTGGTGTTGTTCATCGCTCAAGGAGGTTTGGGCTGTGCATTTTGGTGCGTTGATGAATGAAGCACGTGCGTGCTCATCTTTCTTGGATGTGTTTAGCATTTGTTTGGAAAAGTCCCACCCCATGAACCTTTTTGCAACGTTAACAAATCCAATTTGGTTCAGGAGGAATAAACTGAGAATGGGAGAGAAAGTGGCAGACCTAAAATTGATTAATTCAAGGGCTAGAGATGCCCTTCAAGAATTCCAACAAGCCAACTCCACTCCTCCAAAACCCCCTCCTGCTTAAACTCCCAGCAAATGGATGCCACCCCCATTGAAGTGGGTCAAAGCCAATTTTGATGGAGCTGTCTTCCAAGAGCGAGGCAGAAGCAAGATTAGGTACCATCATTCGTAAAGACCGTGGTCTAGTTATGGCTGCATTGATACAAGTTATTCCTCTACCCACTTCTGTCGAAATGGTGGAAGTGTTAGTAGCGCGGAGGGCTCTTATCTTCGCTAAAGAACTTGGTTTTGATAAATTCATCCTTGAAGGCGATTCAGAAATTGCAATTCTAGTTATAAAGAGTGATGTCTATTCTGCTGCTCCCTTTGGGCATATAGTTGCTAACATGAAGGCCCTATCTACTCATTTCAAAGGCTTGAATTTCCAGCACGCTCACAGGCTTGGAAACTCAATAGCTCATAGTCTGGCACGAGCTGCTTGTAATTTTTCTCCTTTTTGTACTTGGATGGAGGAAGTTCCTATAAGTTCTTATGCTTTGCATCTTTCAGAAACCATCAATAATACGTAAGCCCCTTTTCCCTTTTGGGGCGGCTTGTCAAAAAAAAAAAAAAAGTTGACACAATCAAGCTCAAGAGACAAAAATATCTATTGGATTGCATTTCCATATATGTTCATCAATACAAGTAATCATATACTCAACTTTGCTCTGCCTCAAATGCAAACAAATATTCTGCATTTTCAACCTAAATCATGGGGGATGGGGGAAGAGTGATGGTCCAGCCATCATATAACCAAATGACTGATGCATAGCCTATACATGTCTTCCCAATAAGAACATGGTGACGTGATCCTCACCACTTCAACCTTTTTCTGACCAAAATAGCTTATCTTCTATGCATCATCGGAGCAATTTTCTATTCCAACATTCCTTGCAGGGAAACTCCAATATAACACTATGACAGCTAGGTCTTGATATGTTCATCACTCATTCTTAATGGAATAGTACTTGTCCCATAGCGTAGGAGATTTTGATGTTTCAGTCATAAGGTTCTTGAACTTAAGGCTGCAATCTCCTCCACTGCAGAATAAAAGAATACAATAGAGCATTAGAAGAGATTCATTCATATGACACTCACATATTCAGGGGCATAAACAGGAGAGAGAAGGTGTAGGCAAAAGAAGGGAAGGCCTGCTCTGTTAATTGATGTCAAATAACCAGTTCAACGAAAATTAAATGAACTCAATCCACAAGTTTAAGGATGAGACGGGCTACTAAAAGTGGAGTCTCAATTCTCCCTTCCCAACTTACTGTTGCATCAAAGGTTTTTATTTATTTATTTGACTGACAAGTTTCACACTCACCAAGTGAGTCTTGAACCCATAACCTCACCCTCCAATCAATTGTTATAGGAGAAGGTTCATTGGCCTTGCATCAAAGCAATGTAATAGTCAACTTAACCACAAATTTTATTACAAACCCAGCTACTTACACTAACGCAATATCTAGGTTGTCAACTGATTCTCCCTAAGGCACTACAGCATGGTGCAAAGTCCAATTCAAAATTTGACAATTGACGGGTTGAAAAAAGTCACTTATGTAAGAGTATTAAAAAGATGCAAGGGAGGTGGGTTCTTCAGAGGACGAAATCTCCACTAAACATGATGGGAAGTATATATATTAAGCTTCTTGGATAAAGTGGCAAGAGAAAACAATCCCCAAAAAATCTTCCCTAAAAAAGGATGAAACAAAGAAGAAAATACAAATCAAAGCATTAGATAAATCAGTATTGCAAAACCCTGCCCCACAAAAATCTTCTCCCCCCAAAAAATAATAATAATAATAAAGAAGAAAGACAAATCAAGTGAATGAGCCGGTCCAAGTTATCAATAAAAGACATTCTTGAGCTTTATTTCAAAAATGCTTTTCTCTAAACTTGTCTATATAGTAGAAATCTTAATTCAAGCTGTGTGAAAATTACAAACAAATCAGTACTCTGTGAAAGCAATCAATTAAGGCAAATATATTAATTAAACAACCCTTTCCTCCTTAGGCTCAGAATTTTCGCCTACAAAGCTGAGTTTGAACAAGATTCTAGTTCACACGGCCTCTATGACCGCCCCCAATCTTTAAAATAAAGGACAGTATTACCTAAAATCATGATAAGGGGTTAAACTACCTGAAAAATTAGAAATGGATAAGAAAACCACACAACAAATAGGACAACAAATAAAGCAACCCGATAAAGTAAAGAACTAAAACTTATGCGATTCAACGATGCAATTGCTCTAAGAGCACTGCGAATCATGTCTTCATTACGATCTACTTCTTGCTAAACAGCATCTTGCTTTGGCTTAAAATTAATAGTCTTCTGTAGAGGATCCACCAGTGAATCCAACACTGAAGAGTACAAAACTAACATTAGATAGAATGTCTGAAGCTCAGCTAAATCTTAGTGTAGCAAAATCAATGAAATCACTAATCTGCCAATACAACAGATGGACACTTATCCGCAAGTTTTGAAAGGATAAGGTGGCAAGGCATTTTGACATCATAATGATCTACAAGAGAATTCAATTTAGTTTTTGAAGCAACAAAAACCATGAACACCATTACGTTACCAATCACAGCATTTAATTTGAAAGATAAAATCTAAAAGCATTAGAAAGTTGAATCTAACATCACTGTCCAACACAGTCTAACTGAACATGAAAGGTACACTAAGTGAGAATACAAAAGTATAGGCAGGAGAAAAAACCAACTCACCATCCAGACCGGATTTCAGGTATGGAACAATAAAAGAAGAAGGATTCACTTGGTCAAGACATCTATCAAGCAATGTGTCCACACATTCAAAAGCAGCCTTTCTCAACTTAAGTCCATCATCCACAATGTGCTTGAAAGGACCAAAATCAACTGTCCTTACTAATTCTTGCTGCGCCAGAAATTTAAAAACAGAACATCATATCAATACATCAATATATCACTGGTGAACAATAGATAAAGATACAAACAAGTGTAAGAAAGAAAGGGAGAGGAGCACAGACTAATTGGAAATAAAAATAAAAATAAAAAAGGAACAAAATGTCCAAGCCAGAATAATACGTTCAGTCATAGGTCTACACATGAAAGCCAAATAATAAATCACAATAAAATGTAAGTACAACAGTTAAGCGAACTAAAACATCAGTATAGCCAAAGCATTTTTAATGGAATGAAGATGTGTACTAACTGCACCAAATAAGTTCCAAATACAAATCCAGTGAGCAACTAACTAGTCAATAATAAATAAAATCATTTACCCCAAATCGCATGCATAGGAATTATCAATAACCTACTACTTCAGATTATGGAAAAGAATCGTTTAACATGAACTGATGAACAATGTCTAAATCTGAAGTTACCTTAACAATTGTCTGATCATAAAGAAGCGGCAATAATTCTGGAAGAAGTCCCTTGATTAGGTTTGGCTTATTGTGTGCAAACATACTTAAAGCCAACACTGCTGCACGCCTATGGAAAAATCAGTAATTATATGGTTCAAAGCCCAAACCAACCCACTACTACCCTGAGAGAATGAAGGAAAGCTATAAGGTATTCTAAAGAGGAATGATGAGATGCCAAGGTATGAGACTCACCCGGTCATGATCCTTTATAAGCATCAAGAATGATGAGATCTCAGGGTATATAATCTCGTCTATCTTCTCAGGCCTTTCAACTATAGAATATTTTACAGCAATGACAACCGTAGCTCTAGTGAATGCAGTTGGACTGGTTGTTCGTACCTATAGGAAATTAAGAGTATAAAACCAACAAACAGACCCCCATCAAATGTAAAAATAAAGAATTCATCAAAAGCTTGAGGAGAAGTCAACAAATTCATTTGATCAAATACCTTAAGTAATGGAACAAGTTTTGAAGGTTCAATAAGTGCAATTTTCCCCGGACACTCAGCTACAACATTATACAACAGAAACTCTTCTCGGAAACATTATGGCATTTGAGCAAACTCGTTCTGCGAGAGATGGAACTCTTTACAGCTTACTTATCAAGACTGCCGGAGATATGGATTTACTTTGTGATAAGAAAGTTGTGGTTAATCACCTTCATGATAGCAGTGCAGCAACTTCACTTGTTCAAAATCTTTTCAACAATATCATATGTGTAGATCAGAGCTACAGCATTTGCAAAGATTTAAACAGATTTTACGAGCGCCCTTGGAGAACCCAACTACACATATGGAAGAGCACATTAAACTGTGACAACTTTAGCAATCCTTGGAGAAGTGCGGGTACGATCACGGCTATTATCCTTTTGGTACTCACTTTCATTCAAACCGTATGCTCTATCATCATAGTATAGGTTCAATGCTTGTGTAATTTGGATGGTTGTTTGATTGCTTGGTGATGAATTCTTAGTCTTTTGTTGTTACTATCAATACATGTGAACTTGCCATTGTAAAATACAAAATTGTTGTGTTTCCACCTCCTTAATTATTGACTAGCTCTGTTCTGTTTCTTCAGCTAATAAAATCTATTGTTAATGGAAACATTTATGCATGATCGGAAGACATGCATCAACAAATTACTTCCTCTGATGTGCTGAACAATACATGGAATCGATAGACTGCTTGGTGTCGTGTAGGTAGTATCCGTCTTTAAAAAGTTTAAAAAAGAGGCATAGGCTAGTTTCTCTTAAGAAATGAATCTTGGCTAACAATGAGACAAACAATACTAAAATGCATCTTAAAATTTTTAACTAGAACACGGGACTGGTGCACTTGTGGGGCAAGTAAAAGCATTAACGCTCCTAGCCTTAACATAAAGACCTCCCTACAAAAAAAAATTGGGGTTAGCTATGGATTTGGGCCTAGAGTTGGTGTATTTATTTTAACAACTCACTAATCAAGTTTACCCGAAAACGATACAAACCTTTTTTTTTTTTTTCTTTTTTCTTTTTTTTGAGGTAATAATCAAACCAAAGTTAGTACTTATCCCCTGATATATTTTTGATTTAAAAATAAAAAGATTAATCAAACCTCAATCCTTACATTTGAAGTTGATTATGATTCCATATATACTAATCAATTTCGTTCACGTTTTATTTTTTGTTTTTTGTTTTTTATTTTCCTATCATTCTATCGTTAATAGTGTTATTTTATGTCTTTCCTAACTCTTTTTGTTCCCTTGACTTTAATCAAATTACCATTTTTCATTGGTTCATTAATAATTCTCCTTTGCACATTACCAAACCATCTCAATCAATTGTCCTTCTTTCTTTCAACGAGAGCCACTCTTTTTTTTAATTGAATTTCATCATTTTATATCCTATCTTCTCTGGTATTTCCATTCATCAATCTTAATATTCTCATTTCAATTACGTTCAATATATAAACATATTGTTTCTTATAAATACCCCAGCTCAATGCCCCTTTCTTGGGGAGAGGAGCTCCCTATCACCTATAAATCCAAAGTTTGAAAAGAGGGGGGCTGGGATGCCGAGCAAAGTAGAGAGAGTGATTTTCAAATCAGCAATGTGGGGAACAATAAGATGGTTTTCACTTTTGCCTCATTTGCTGATTGAGAACCGATGTTAGTGAATGAACCCTGGTCCTTCAACAAGCATGATATATTGTTGCAAAGAGTAGAAGAGGATGAATTGATTTCAAACGTTCTCTGTTTAATGGGTAGACGACACAGAATATAATTTGTATAGAAGAGCCTGATAACACTGCGCAAAGGGATGGGCCTGATATTTTAGTTCTAAATAGTGGGTCCTCACTCGCTTAACAAGGAACCCAAGCCCAAGACCAGAAATTTGCAAGACAAAGCCCAGTATAAGATCAGGCCCGGGAGAGTTAATGAACCGAGATAGCGAGCCTGTGACTTTTTTCTGAATAGAGGACTTTTATTCAGAAAAAAAAAAAAATAATAAAGGCCTTTTAGGCTTTTATTCAATGTTAAGATATTTTATGAATTTTTCATTTTAGTGAACGAAACCAGCGAAGTCAATTAGTGTTTTTAACTTGTGATAAAAAACAATTATAAAGCTAACTCGTACCATTTGATATATATATATATATATATATATATAAAGCTAACTTGTGCCTGAGTTGGGTGATTAATGATAATGGTGTGGCTCATAAAGGTGTTCTATAACGGACATTATGCGGCTCATGAAAGTGCGTTTATTGGTTTTATAACTATTACTTATTGCAGGCTTGAATGAGGGAGTTATCTCTGATTTTTAAAAAAAAAACAAACACACACACACACACAATGGAGAGGAAAAGGGGTTCTAACACAAAAACACATCACAACTCCACTTAAAAGCCATATAATAGATGACCATTTGAATGCACTTACAACTGTTCATATAATGGACGACCATTTGTTCATTACTCGTCACCAACTACACATGGAGGAACATAATACAGCATGACTACTTTAGAAATCCTCGGAGAAGTGCTTCTACCATTGCTGCTATTATCCTTTTGGCGCTCACTTATATATATACCATATGTACTATCATCCAAGTAGTATAGCTCCTTTGTATTGTGGACATAGCATCTGACTTTTGAAAGTTAAAGAAGCACTTGCTAGCCTTAAAAGAGACGCATCTACGGAGCTAAAATTTGGAATCAACTATGAATTTGGGATCGATACATTTTTGTACTTTAACAACTACTCACTTATCAAGGTCAGCCATAAACATTACCAAACAAAAATTAATACTAAACTTTGTTATATTTAATTTTAGAACAACAACAATCAAGTTTTAGTCACAAAATAACTTCTTTTAAAAAAAATTATCAAGGAAATTAAGTATTGTTGGAATATATAAATAAAGCAACCCAAACATTTGAAATGAAGGAGAAAAAAAAGGGTAAAAAAAAATTTCACATTAATTTTATTTAGGGGAGGGAAGGTGTAGGTGAGTACGTAACTTCCATCTAACCCCCTCTCCTCTCAATTTTCTCTCCAATTTGGGGGCTGAAAAATTGTGAGTTTAGGGAGAAAACATTTAGACCTCATCATTTTATCTCCACCAAAATCTCTCCAACCAAACATGCCCCTCTCACCCAAAATCTTTCATATTTTCTATTCTCTCTATTTTCACTCTTAGGGTAGTTGCACTTAGATACCTTGTGATTTTAATTTAGCCAAATTAATACCTGAACCTTTTTTTTTTTAGGGAAAAGATAGAAAATTGTAAATAAGCAAGGAGAACGTATTCAAGGTAGCTCCCAAAGGAGAGGGAAAGAGCAAGACCGACCAGTACAAATTAAGATAGGCCTGGCTCTATATGCCGAATAGCCCCTTCCCAGAAGAATCTGCAATTTGCATAATAAATTGGGCTAGAAGAAATGGGCTGATAGGCAGAACTTAGCTATGCTAACTTGGGCCATAGATAAGAATAAAACCAGAGGCCATGATTACGTTCTCTCAGTTAAGTACAGCCTAACATCTTCTCCTTTTTTTTCATTTTCTGCGAATAGAACTAGATTCACCTCAATGGCTTCTCTTGCCTTTCTTTAATAGCTAGCTGTCTGTCTGTCCTTCTTCATTCGGAGTCTGAAGGATTGAGTATTTTTGGTGTATTCTATTTGACTGTTGGTGTTTAAAATGGATTATTTTTAAATCCAAAATAACATTGAGTTCCATTTTAATAAGTGATTAAAGTTTAAAATGTATTACAAAACTGTTATTTTGTGTCTTTTCATTTATTTTATATTTTATTAATACTGAATAGATAATGGTTTAAAATTTCATATATTAGTTTAGTTTTGAATTACATTTATTGTTCTTTAAATGTGAAAATTCTTTGTTTTAAATATTGGCCCCTTAAAGTTAAAATCATATCCCGTTCATACAACGATCTACTGTTTTCAATCATATCATGGAATAAGAGATTCTTTCTTTAAAAACTAACAAAAACAAAATTAAGCTTTCTATCTACAATCCATCCTCTCATTGGCAAGTTCTAGGTAACTGGGCCAATCCATTATCTCTACCTAGTGGATGCAATAGTAGATTCTTTAAAAGAAAGCTATATCACCTTGTTGCTTTAATATTTTTGAAGATAAGATTTCAAAACTAATCTCGGCCCTAAAAGAAACTCTGTTTCTATGGTCTCATTGGAAAGATACATAGCTGGACCACCTTTGCCCAATTTGCTTGATAAAGTTTATCCAATGTCACATCCTTTTCATAAGAAGTTGTTAAACATTTTTGTAAACGGTTTTAATAACTTGATGGAAGTATGAACAAACTACACCAATAATTTTGAATGCTAAAGACTAAAAATGATTGATTTTAGTCATGTAACTTGCCAACAAAGAAGGGTGTTTGGAAGTCTAAGAGGCAGTTATGTGATCTATCTTCTCAAGAAAAGGCTAACAATGCTTGGCTAAAAGTTTGCTAAAAACTAGGGGTACTCCCATGTTCCTTGTAGGAAATTTACCTTATATGTAGTAGTATGGAGATTTATTTGTTCCTTCAATTCATCAGTTAACCTAATATAAGAAATTTCACTCTTGCTTAATGACTCTCAAACTATAGAGATGATGAAAGGCATGTATAATTAATTATGTGATGATTGATAAAATCATCCATGTGTGTTATTTAAACTAGTGTGTAATCCCATGAATATACACAGGTACAATTAAAAACCAATTTTGTAGCTAAACTTTGTCTATGAGTAGAAAACACATAATATAATTTGTATAGATGGGCCTGATAACACTATGCAAGGGGATGGGCCTGATTTTATTTCTAAATAGTGGGTCCTCACATAACAAGGGACCCAAGCCCAAGAGTAGAAAATGGAAGAATATTAACAAGACTGAGCGCAGTAGAAGATCAGGCCAATGAGAGTTAATGAACTGAGATGGCGACTTTGTGACTTTTTTCGGAATAGAGGACTTTTATTCAGCCAAAAAAGAAGAATAATAGAGGCCTTTTAGGCTTGTATTCAATGTTAAAGATATTTTATGACTTTTTCATTTTAGTTAATGAAACCAGCAAAGTCAATTAGTGTCTTAACTTGTGATAAAAAACAATTAAAAAGCTAACTCGTACCATTTGAGATATATATATATATATATATTTCCCGATTATGCTTTTTTTTTTTTTTTTGCCTTATCTCTGATGGCTATATTTCGGTTCTTAATTGAAAAATGAATCATGGTGACTCTCCTAAAGTACCTTTTGAAGGATCATAACTCATATCCCCTTATCTATATATATAGTGATTTCATATTCAGATTTTAAATATTTTTATACCATTTTTAATAATTTCAAACAAATTCTCCAAATTTTCTATTTGTAGAAATCTTGGCCTAATTGCATTTTGGAGGAAAAATTCACAGAAGTCCTATAATAAAACTGGTTTGTGGTAAAAACTTTCTAAAGAAAACAACTATTTATGCTTTTAGTATTCATCAATTATCTCTTTTTTATTCCATTGTTTTTTCATAAGTTTTTTCAACAATGTATTTCATACAAATTATCAACTTTTACGTATATATTACTAAATAATTTTTTAGGAGAACTTATTAGGTTTTGAACTCCAATAAGTTTACAAAAGTTATATAATTTGATATTAGAAATGTACAATAATAATAATAATAATAATAATAATAATCTATATATATATATATATAACCGAAACCTCTAAAGCTCCCACAATTTTTCATGTCAGCACAATATTTAAATAAAATTATCATTTTATTTAAATAAAATTATTTTTATTTAATCCAAACTTAACAAGGAGTGAAACTCCATCTCTCTTAGAAGTCTAACTTAAACTCAAACTTATCATCTATTTTTGTAGATAAGTTTTGATAATCAAATTTGATTAGGAATCTATAACTATAACCAAATTTAATTAGGAATCTATAACCATCATCTTATAAATAGTTTTATTTTTAAGAATTATTTGTTACAATTGCAACTCCTGGCTGAAAATTTGTATTTCTCATTCCTTTCTTCTGAAATTTTTTTTTCTTGCTTTATAATTCTGTGTATTCATAATTACTTTTTTTTTTTTTTTGAAAGGTGTATTCGTAATTACTTTGAATTTATTGGAAAAAATTATTGATTTTCTTTATGCTAGAAAGTGTTGCTTCCCTAAAGAGATGTTGATTATATGTCTGCCAATAAATTTGTTGTTTGCACTGGTTATGCTTTGGTTGTTTATTTATTTATATTAGTAATGTTTTATTTTACGTTTTATATTTTAGTAATATTTTTCTTCATATTTCATGCCTAGAACAACCTTTGGTACGTTCAGTTTGTTCCTCATGGAAAAGGGTCATCACAATTACTAAAATCAAATTTATTGTACGGGTATTTAGAAACCACATAACAATCAATGTTTGGGTAGAAATTAGTGTTTTTTTCTTCATTTATTTTTGTAGATAAGTTTTGGTAATCAAATTTGATTAGAAATCTATAACTATAACCAAATTTAATTAGGAATCTATAGCCATCATCATATAAATAGATTTTTTTTTTTTTTTTGGAATTGTTTGTTACAATTGCAACTCATGGCTGAAAATTTGTATTTTTCATTCTGATAGGCCACAAACGCGTTGAACCCTTGTGATTAATTAAATTGATTAATTAGTCGAGTTATTAATTAATCAAGTTAACATGCAAATTCATGTGGCAGCACAAACAAATCACCAATAACTAAAGTATGCAGCGGAAAATATAAGACACGGTGATTTGTTTACGAATGGGGAAAACCTGACGGCAAAAATTTCACCAGGTGATTTAAGGCCACCACTCCCGAAACTCCACTATTATCACAACAAGTGATTACAAGCAAGGAATCCCAAGTACCTTACCAACCTACAGTTGAACCCTTACCCTAATACCCAATTGGACTTGTTCTATAGTGACAGTTTTTCCTTTTTAATACACGGCTCTCAGTACGTGACTAACCAATTGCACGGATCCCAGTACACGACTTCAATTCACCAACTAGAGAGAGAGTTGTTGGTTGCAAAGTTCTTCAAATCATCCACACGATGAAGGTCAAGAAGATACTTGGTTACAAAACCCTACGGTGCACATTACACAACAACTTCTTCACAAGAGATGAACTAGGGCATGAACTTTGTCTTTTTTATCACAAATTGCATGAACAAGAATTACTCAATGCTTGTGCAACTTGCATCTCTTTGACGGCCCTTAAAACAATCCTTTTATATGTCTAGGGTTATGAGAAAAGAAGTCCCAAAGACACATTCACGGATTGGAATTAAAACAGAACTGAAAATCTGTTTTCTTTAAATCTCGACAGATAGAGGTGTCGAGGATCTGTCGAGAAGCTGTCGAGGCTTGGGCTAAAACAGCTTCTTAAAGCTCGATAGATGCATGTGTCGAGACAGGTGTCGAGCTTTAGTAACTTGCACTTTCCAGCTTGTTTCTTGGACGGACTTGATGACTTCAACACTTAATCTTGAAACACTGTTTCTTAAAGTATTAAACGCATCCTAAATCTACCCAATTACAAGTAAAGTGCGTTTTGTCAAAAGATAAGCCAATTGCATAAAATAGTGACATATGTCAACAACTTGAACTACATATGTCCTAACAATCTCCCCCTTTGGCAATCCGTGACAAAACCGTGACAAACAAATGAAAATATAAGAGAAGTCATAAAACACTTTAACTCATATTCACTTATTGAATATAATAAAATCTATCCTGACACAAACTCTTGAAAAACTTTGCAAGAAGAGAGTTTATGGCAAGTAGACTTTGACAACCAGTATTTCTGAAACACTTTTAAACAAAACACATCAAGGCATCTTTGTGTGAAGTAGAAATAATAGATTGCGTACAAGTAAAAGAAACATGTGTATAAAGACAGAAAAGAAACAACACATGGAAAGATAGATGAAAGAAACATACATCATCATATATATCAAGAAATAAGTACAATGTATGTCAATACATGATCAATGTATCTCTACAAAAATAGAAAAGAAAAGAAATACATGTGATCCTCACTACATCCCTCATATCAACACTCTCCCTATAAAAAAAAATGTCCTATACTAGCTCTCCCCCTAAGTATGACTACTCTCATACACTAAAACTACTCCCCTTTTTTGTCACTCGTGACAAAGGGTAGAGTGTTAAGTAGACATCTCATCAGAAGAGCTCGCATCTCCATCACCATCATCAAAAGCGTCATCGTCATCATCATCATCATCAGCCTCAGTTTCAGAGGAAACATGAGGTGGCGGAGGAGAAGCCTCAGGAGCAAAGCCGCCTTAGGTCACCTATCGCCTGGCGATGCGACCAACACGAACGTTCACCTGATACAACTCTGTGCAGAGTGTATCGAGGCAAGCATCCATGCGCTGAAGCTGCGCCATGATATCTCCTAGAGTGACGTCGCTCGAAGAAGAAGAAGGAGCAAATGTCGCTCGAGCAAATCTGGATGTAGTCGGACGGGAGGAAGGAGCAGCAGGATCCGACTGTCTCGATTTGAACTGTGCCTCGCTACATTTTACGGTAGCGGCGTCTATGGCAAACATGACATGAAATGGATCGGACGAAGGGAATGGGATGGAAAAACGGCGAAGAATCCTTGTGATAGCAGAAGGGAAGATGAGCTTATCACGGGTGATCGTATCTCTATAGACATCTATGATAGAGAAGATGAAATGTGACGAGAAGTCTATAGTGAGATGCTCTAAGAGAGACAACAAAAATCGAGCACGAGGCTCTGTGATAGACTTGTAGTGAGAAAGTGGGTGCAAAACAAAAGTCATCACCATGTTAAGGAAATGAGGACCTTTAGCAAAAGGCCGACATGGTGTATACTGATGATCTCCCCAAGAGGAAGGACGCTCACAGAACGCCGAGATCATCTCGTCTTTGGACACAGTCTATAGACGCTCACAACTGGGGTAATCAGGATGATCCACCCTCGGAACATGAAGAACTTCGGAAACTAACTCTGGAGTAACAGCAAAGCGCGTACCTCGAACGCTAGAATAGAGAGAGTAAAAAAAAAAAATCATGAAGCAAAAAATGAAAAAAAATTAAAAAAAAAAAAGAGGCAATGTTAATGCCCAAGAAAAAAAAAAAAAGTACTGAAGAATCAATCCCGTGAATGTTGGAGTAAAACTCCTATATCAACACGAGAGGACATGTGACCGGGACGTCACACAGTGACTCCCAAGCCCGACTGTGAATGACATCGAGTAGGTCAGTGTCGGCAAAGTCTGCCAGGACAACGTAGCGTTCCGAATGAACACCTCGTTTAGAGAAGTTCTCTGAGAAGTTCTTGTGGGCTTTCTCATCATGGAACTGGATAGACAAAGGATTAGAATCCGAAGAAGAAGATCCCTTAGAATGCAGAGGGTTCTGGGATGGAATAGATTTACGTTTAGGTGCTATAGACACTACTAACGCAAACATAGAGAGAGGGAGAATAAGAGAAACACATAGAAAAGTCCCAAATAGTTCAATATAGGAAGAATATATTGAAAAGATAGAACGTATGCATGGGAAATGCATGAACATGTGACATGCAATAGAAAAACATCATGGGCTCAGCCCAATCCAAACCTAACAGCACACAACAAGTTCGCACACATCTAAATGCATGAAAATACAATTAGAATGCTAATGTGATGCAATGCATGTAGTTTTAAAGATCAAATCTATAAAACCAACCCAAAAATATCATAAAATTCTCAACAATTTTGAAAAACCCCAAACATTTTCAAAAATCTCAAAACCTAGGGTTTTTAAAACATGAAATGCATGAATAATGAGAGAATAGAAGCTTACCAAGTGAGGAAAAACAAGAAAAACACTTGAAGAAGCCTTAGGAAGAGGTTTGGAGAGAGTGAGTAAGGTTTTAGGAGGGAAAACACCAGCTATCAAGAGAGAGAGATCGAGTGAAATGAGAGAAATCACGACAGATCCTTATATATAGCCCTTCAGTAATTCTCGACAGATGTAGGTATCGAGAGGTGTCGAGACAGCTATCGAGGTAGGTGTCGAGAAAATGAACGTCGACAAATGAAGCTATCGAGGACATGTGTCGAGAAAGAAGAATCAAGCATTAAAGAATCTCGATCGATCTAGAAGCTGTCGAGAATCTTTCGAGCAGACAAAAAGTTTCTCGATTGATCCACCAGGTGTCGAGAATGTGTCGAGACTGCATTCAGAAAAAGTCTAAGAAGCTCGACAGACAGCTAGGTGTCGAGAGGTGTCAAGGAGGTGTCGAGATGCCTTAAAAATAGTTTTTCAAGAGAGAAAAAACACAAATATGAATGCAATCATGCATGCAACTCAACCAAAGATCCAAGCAACACATTAAACTCTCAAAAACATCTCTCAACAGAAAAAAGTTATAGCACATGTATCCCAAAAAACGCACACACACACTAAACATGTCTAACAAATTTTATATTTCAAAAATGAGTTATGATAGCTTAGTGAGCATACATTAACGCATGTAAACCTTGTAATGGCCAAATCACATTGTACCTGCACATGTATCAAAAATAGCAAAGAATATTGCGTGTTGTATGTGAAAACATC
Organism: Castanopsis chinensis; assembly: GCA_032878915.1. Classification (NCBI taxonomy): domain Eukaryota; kingdom Viridiplantae; phylum Streptophyta; class Magnoliopsida; order Fagales; family Fagaceae; genus Castanopsis; species Castanopsis chinensis. The sequence goes on along the minus strand of JAVQMG010000121.1, from coordinate 29,653,169 downwards.
GCAAGATTGCATGAGTGTCTCAATGTTATGACGATTTGAGATATGAGAAAATCACTTTAACTCACACACAATCATAACTGTTTGATGGGGACTATCACCTTCGAGGTACATCCTATAACTCCCACATCTCCTAGAAAACACTCTTGCAACCATATTTTAAAGCATTTTTAATCTTTTTACTTTTATTTCTTTGCATATTTTCTTTTATTAAGCATATCATGAATGAGCATACAAGAGAGAGAAAAGAAATACCCAATTATGTTAAGTTTTTGACATTGCACTTTTGCTATGCCGAAGCATACGAATGTCATTGACATTGCACTTTTGCTATGCCGAAGCATACAGATGTCATATCATGATTGGCGAGTAACAGTGGTGAGATTGTTATTTATGCATTTCTTTTAGGATTCTAGTTCTACCCGTCAAAAAAAGTGATACGAGTGTTAAGAGAAGATATCACTTAACCTTACTCATCACAAACAAAGAGCCACAAAGCTCACTTGCTTAGTTGTACATAAAGATGCTCATCTAAGCTACAAGAAATACAAAGTTTAGAAAACTCTGTTTCAATGGCCGTTTTAAGATTCATAAGAACCAATGTACACATACACACACTGTTTTTGTATTTTTCAATTTTTCAAAGCAACACACAAGTAATGCAACACAGTAAAACAGGGAGAGAGAGAAGAAGAAGTGACCGCTATCACTTAGATCCATTTTCCTTCCATATCTTGGAAGAATCTTTCCTTTTAGCCAACCCTTGAACCGATGATGAAGGGGAAGAGTTTAAACCGTTCAAGTTTGAAAGGAACATGAGGGCTTTGAGAATGTCTCCAAGAGGAGCAAGAGAAGTCTGAAGCTGATTCTGGTTCCCAGATGCTATCATGCCATTGCTTTGTTGAGTGGTTAGCCACTTGTAACAATTTGGTCGAGTATGACTGGCAACACCACAATGATAACATAGATGCTGCTTCTTCTGTTTGGGCTTTTGAGAGATAGTCTTCTTAGTCCTAGGGTTTCTAGTTTCCCTTTTCAGGTTGAGACTTTTTTTTTTTGAAAAGTAGAAGGCATTCAACTCAACTTTAGGGGGTGCTCCTAGGATAGACTTGCCCTTGTCTACGTTCTCACTTGCTAATTCAGTTTTAACATTTTTATCCTCAATTTTAATATTATTAGCAGGAGGAACAAAAACAATAGTACTAGCAGAAGGAGTATTAGAGAGAGAGAATTCATACCTCAATCCAATACGATCCGAAGAAGATTTCTGAACACTTAGCATCTCGTCTAGCTTTGCACTTAACATCCTTTCCAATTGTGCTCTAATTTGAAACAACTCCGCTTCAAGCTTCTTGGTCTTCTCTGCCAAGAAATTGTTCTCGAACCTCAGTACCCCAATGGTCTGATTTGCTTCATCAACCTTAGTGGAAAGCTCCTCACGGTCAAGTTCCACATCACTGAGCTTCTTGGTGGCCAACCTATAGAGCTTCTCATGCTTCTTATGCTTCTCAGAAAGCTTGTACAGTTTCTCATAGGCGGTATGGATATCATCTTGATTATCCATAGTCTCACACTTGGCATCCACCAACTCCTTTTCTTCATCCACTTCTTCAATAACCCCATCAGTAGAATTAACAGTGGCAGTAAAGGCATTCAAGATTCCGTCATCTTTATTTTCGGAATCATCTTCGAGCTCCGTGTCACTCAAGATAACAGCAAGTGCCTTGCTCTTCCCAATGCTCTTAAGGTACGTTGGACACTCTTATTTCATGTGTCCGAAGCCTTGATACTCAAAGCATTTCGGTCCAGCGGGAACAGTGTACTGACTGCCGTCCTTGACATCCTTCTTCCTTTTATCTGAGTTCTTAAATTGAGAAGAACTGGATTGCCTACAGTCCTTGTTGAAGCCTTTTCCATTTGCATTCTTCATGAATTTCTTGAATTGCCTAATAATATAGGACTTCATTTTAGAATCTTCATCATCTGAAGAATCATCTGTATCACTGCTCTTGGCTTTTAGTGCCATGCTCTTGCCCTTGCTTGACTTGCCCATCCTAGTCAACCCTAGCTCGTAGGTTTGCAAGTTTCCAACTAGCTCAGTCAAAGGAATTCTGTCAATATCCTTCGATTCCTCTATCGCCGTGATCTTAGCATGGAATCTTTCGGGCAAAGACTTGAGCACTTTCTTTACTATCTTGGGTTCAGGAATTGTTTCCCCAAGATTGAAAGCTGAGTTCACCATGTCTTTGAACTTTGCATAGAACTCATCAAATGACTCATCCTCCTCCATCTTAATTTCTTCAAAGCTTGTAGTGAGCCTCTGTAGTTTTGAATCTTTGACAGCCTTGGTTCCATCATAGGTTGTCTAGAGAATGGTCCATGCCTCCTTGGCAGTTTTTGTAGAGGAAATTTTCTTGAACTCCTCATTAGTGACTGCACTGAATAGGGCATTTAATACCATATCTCCACGTCTCTCTCTGTAAACCTCTTTTATTTTTGGTTCTTATTGATGTTTAATTTTAATTTTTTTTCCATGAATGGCCAATGCATCTGGGTTCTTTACTTCTTCAGTTTCCAGCTTGAGAAGGAGGATTCAACCTCCAAAAGGGATTTTCTGATCTGGGTCTCGCTCCCCTGAGGGATTCTCCACGAGGGTATGCTATTCCAGCACCACTGAAGGCGCAGACAAGCTTGCTTCTGTTGCTTCCTCTTCAGAATCTCGGGTTCCCAGGTATGTTGCATTTTTTATTTTTTAGTTTCTTCTGTATTTTGGTGATTGATCACTGATTCTTCAGTTTCTTATGCAAATGGGTTAGTTAAGTTTGTCAATTGGGATATGTTTAAGGAGTAGTGGTTGGGTTTTGATTGTACTATCCATCCCTAATATTTGTGCCAATCACTTTTGTTTTTGGTCGATTTGGTTTGTAAACCTTAAAGACAGTGCCTTTGATTGAGATTCTGTATTGGGTGTGATAGTACGCATGGGGTTTATTTGGGTATTTGGATGAGAAATTTGGATGGTTCTTATGTGATTTATTATGGGATTTTGTGATTGATATTTTGATTTTTGTTTTTTTTTTTTGGGGTGTGGGAAATGCGTAGTTTGATTGATGTGTGTTTTAAAAATTTTCTCTGCATGTTGTGGATGGTGGATGCTGTTAGTCTTATGGATTAGAAGGTGGAGAATCCAAGAGGTTTTGCTTACATGGCTGATTGTACTTTTTATGTTTTATGGCTGATTGCTTACATGGCTGGTGGGTTGGTTGATTTGTTAAGCCAGAGTCTTCATTCGTAGATATTAACTGTGTAAGCAATCAAACTTTTATTGGAGAAAGTAAAATTTACTCTCTCTATCTTTCTCATACACACGCACAAAATATTTAATATACAAGGAGTCTAATTTTGACCATCGGAGCTTGAATTCTATGGCTGACACTCTTAAAATTACTCCAATTGCTAATTTATTAAAAAAGAAAAAGAAAAGGAAAAAAGGAAAACTGAACTTATTTTTTTTACTTAAACTTGACCATTGTTATTTCTTATTAGTTTCTGGAGATTTCAATTAATATAGGCGTTGCGTTCACTAACTGCTTTCTCATTTGTGAGCATTTTTTTTCCTAGTGTCTGTCTTTTTCTTTCAATTAAATCTTAACTTTGGTTTGGTTGAAATGTTGACACATGTCAACACCTATCCCTTATCTAGGTTAGAAGGAATTTTACTACTACTTTGCTCTGTATTTAATTATTTGAAAATACAATTTTTCATGATACATACTCAACAGATTTTACAATATCTTTTTATCATACATATAAAATAGTAAATTGTGACTATCACAATATCATTTTCACTAAGATTTACCATTCTTATCATTTTTATTGTACACTAATATCTCAACTTGTCTCGTGAATACTTGAAAATAAAAATTATAAAATTTGTTATGGTAGGAACCTAAACTTATTCCTTACTGGAATGCTAAGGTGTAATATGAGCTTTTGCCACATCGTGTCAATATATAAGATGCTCAATAAATAAAAAATAAAAAACTATACTATTTTATGCCATAAATTTATTAAAACTTCAATGAGAAATTTATTGAACAACAACATATTTCAAAAAGAAATTGGCTTGAGTCTAGTGCATAAGATCATGATACATGACCAAAAATGAGTACATGTTATAAGTCTGATGGGTCCAATACTCCGAAGCATTGGACCCAATCTTTGCCCTTCCAAAAAACTAATTTCACATTTTCAATATATTTCATAATTATTAAAATTCAATAAATCATTAAAAATTTTATTTAATCACAATAACAAAAATTATATGTGGAAGTAGAAGCTAAATATATGAATATGTCAAAAAAGCTACCTTTTTTTACTTACTAAAATGGAAGAATTCAATATAAACAATTCACTTATTTAATTAAATTAGCAATGAAATTAAATGATTTTAAGTACCTAAATTATTTGTGCTATGAATTATAGTTTGTTGAAAAAGCTAAACTTGGAATCCTTCATTCAAATAGACATCAAGTTATAATATTTGCTAATCTTTTATGCAATTTGTTTTATAGGACAATGTCGTTTGATGATTAGATAGAAAAGAGAAAAATGGAGAGAGAGAGAGAGAGAGAGAGAGAGAGAGAGAGAGATCACCTTCTGCGGCTGCAAGCCAAATGCTATAATATCTCTCTTTGTGCCATTTTTTAGGAAAAATGAAATTAAATACATTTTTATGGAGTAGGTTGAATGAGTTACGAATTTGATTGAATAAGGTTTTATTTGTTTTGTTTTGTTTTTGAATGGGCTCCTTGTTGAATAACTTGTTAATTTGTTGTTGTTTGGGTTATTTTTACTATTATTTTAATTGGCCATTTATTTTTTAATTTTTGTTTAAAGGGTTAAAGATTATGTTTGGGACTTGGGAGGCCAAGACTCTTTTTGAGTAATACTACATCCACATAATTTTAATGACAATTTTGCGATAACTAATGGGTGACAATTGACAAGCCATTATTGGTAAATAAAAAAAAAATGATATTAGAAGTGGGCTCATGTTATAACTAATAGTAACTTATTACCTATGATTTGTTGTGAAAATGTTGTGGAGGTAGTATTACTCTTATTTTAATTAAAACGAAAATTCTTGAAATTCTTAAGTAAATGTGTTCGATGCGAGTAGTTTTTTTTAGGATAGACAAAACATGTTACTTTAGAAAGTGTGTATGTGTATATATATAACAATTATTTTTGGTTTACATTGCAGATTAAACAATGTAATATCTACAATATTATACGCATTTGTGAAAAGTGTACAATGTTGTACAAATTTGCATAAAAGTGTAGAATGCTATATACCTTTGTTAAGTTTAGAGTGTAAATTTAACATTAACTGTACAATGTGAGCTAATAATTTTCCATATACAGAATAACTTAATAGGTAGGCCTCATAAAAAAAAATTCTTATAATTTTTTTTTAAGTGAAATTATAGCTTGCTTGCATGTTTTTAATAATAGTGGCTCTTGTCTATATTATCAGGAAATTTAAGGTAGGCAACTTGATAGATGTTGATGCTTGGATGGAAAATAATGGTATGAACAATATGTTTAAAGAAAGAAATGATCAAAATGGTGAAACTCAAAAGGAAGCAAACACTTCAAGTGAAAATAAAGTTGACATTGATCAGTTGGTAATCGACATCAAAAATAGTTCTGAAGGTTCAGATCTGAAGTCGGATTCATTAACTAAGCCTTGTATCTACAAGGTTCCAGGGCACCTGCGCAAAGTGAATGCAAAGGCCTACACTCCTACGCTTATTTCAATTGGCCCTTTGCTCCACCACTATTTAAGATTCAAAACCATGGAAAAGCTTAAACTAAGATATGTCAAGCGTTTCAGAAATCGAGAAGAATCAGAAGAGCCAGACTTGTTGAAGAAATTGTTAATCACTATAGATGAGAAGAAAGAAGATATTCGCTCTTGCTATGGTGACTCGTTTAGCTTTGAGGATGATTATTTTGTTAAGATAATCCTGGTAGATGCGATCTTCATTCTTGAGCTTTTCTTGAGCTGCTTTCTAAAAACAGATAAATCGGATGAGTCTAATCAAGAAAATCACGACTCAACAGATCCTATTAAAGTGGAACCATGGATGCTTTCTGTTTTGACGCTTGACTTGGTATTACTTGAAAATCAACTTCCATTCTTTGTTATTAAGGACCTATACAACAATGTTTTTTCCACTAAACCAGAAACCCCTCCTTTAATTCAGCTTATTTTTGAATTCTTTAAGGATTTCAATGTTCAAAATATGAAACCTGAGGGTTTCAATGTGGAAATAAAACATTTCACTGATTTGCTTAGAATCTTTTACCTACATGCACCTTCAACTTCAAGCAAATCGAAAAGATGCAACTGCTTCAACTGGATAACACGCAAACCCGCAAGTAAATTGATAACACGCAATGAAAGGCTGCCACGCAAGGAAGTGAGAAAACTTTTGTACTCTGCAACGCAGTTGCATGAGGCAGGAGTAAAGTTTGAGTTGAGTACTTCAAAATGCTTACTTGACTTAGACTTTGATAAAAGTACCGGAGTGTTGAAAATCCCCGGCTTGGAGTTAAATGACTCGGTGGAAGCTCGCATTCGAAACGTTATGGCATATGAGCAATTTGATTTGGGGGAGAAGATATTTATTACCGATTATTTAATAATCTTAGATTTCCTTATCAATACTCCCAAAGATATGGATTTACTTTGTGATAAGGAAATCGTGATTAACTATCTTGGTGACAACAAAGTAGCAACATCTGTTGTCAATTGTCTCAACACCAATGTCTTATGGTTAGGTATTGACTCAAAATACAGTGATATTTGTGAAGATTTGAATAGTTTTGGTAAGACTCCACGGCATAGATGGATTGCAATATTAAGGCATGAATATTTCAACACTCCTTGGAGAGAGGTGCTGCTACCATCGCTGTGTTTATACTTCTGCTACTCACATTAATACAAAGTGTATGCTCTATCTACCAAGTAGTGTAGGTTCAAGGCAATTGTAATTTGGATGCTTGTTTGACTGCTTCTCAATAAACTTACAATATAATTACGTTTCAATGTCCTTGTAGCTTAGTTTTGTTTCTTCATTATCTTCAACTAATAAAATATTGTTAATTTTTTTTTATATTTTTTTTATATCTAAGATAAAATTATACTCTAATTTAATTTAAATGTGTGTGTAAAACTCTATTCTAAAGACTTGAATTCCGATATTTACCGTGATCATTACATCAAGGGGCTGTATATATATATAGCTGTAAATTAATCCTTAAGCAAACTGCTCAAATGAGTGAAAGCTAGCCATCACTCCTTTGACTTGTTGAACAATGTGTGAATCTGTTTCTTACGTACGCTTGTTCCATCTGTCTATTGAAAGTTCAACAGGTGCAAAAAAGGCACTACGCACATTAAATAAAAACAAAATGTAGTGAATATAAAATAAAAATGAATAAAAAAAGAGTGGGTTCCATCGTTTCTATGGTCACTTCTTAAACGGCAAGATCCACAATAAAAAAATCTAGTACTATAAATAAATGCACAATTCATGTGAGATTATTTTCACAATAATCTCACATGAATGCTACTTGGAAAAAAACAAATTAAAATAAAAAGCTTTAATTAAGGACAACCAAAAAACCTGTAAAACCATAAATTAAACAATGGGTCATAGCTATACTACTCATCGTGCAAGTTCAGCTGGAGATGTTATATACACTTGTACAAGTTATCCTATGATTCACTCTTATGCTGCAAGACGTGTTACGTAAATTATTAATCGAAGAAGTAAGCTATATTTCATGCACATATATTAATCGAAGAAGTAAACTACATTTCATGCACATATTACGTTAAATTTTAATTAAGTAGCCGTTACTCTGATAAAGATTGTTTAGAAGTTGCTTAAACATATAAGTGTTTTTTTGAAAATGTTTCAATCTATGACGTCTGCTCCTGATAATAGTTCTTTATTATCAGACCAAGAAACCAATCAGTTTTTGGTGTAGGTGAAGATTGAATTTCAAATGGCCAGATCTCTTATACAACCATCAGAGACTTTACCAGTTGAACTAACTGGAATCCATAAATATATAAGTTATTTAGTTATGAAGTTGTTAGTCTTTACTGTCAATTTTCAGTTAAAGAAGTCTTTAAAGATAGTAGAACATTAAGGCCCATTTAGTTGGTGGAAAAACATGAATGATAAATAATAAATGAGAGAAAATGGAATTGGGGGTTGTTTGATTAGGGTTGAAAATTGGAGGGATTTTGGTGGGATCATGTATTTTTCCCTGGACTAACCAAAAAAAAATCTCTCCAAATTAGAGAGGATAGACAAGTGAAAAGTGATTTTGTTGGTCCAGCCAATTGCTTTTACAAAATGAGAAATTTTAAGAAATTTTCTAAAAGTATTGATTTAGAAACTATTTTTAAAAATATTTTATTGAAAATTGATAAAACAATTAATTTCTTTTGACAATTTTTTATATTTTTCGTAAAAATAATATTAAAACTTTTCATAATTATCCTCAGGTACCATTAATATCCAACCACACTTCTTTAACACGTTCACCCAACCACAATACCAATGTACCACACATCTCAATCACCTTTTTCCTCTATTTCATCCACCGACTCTACGAGTCCACAAAACTACTGCCTAGTTTTATTTATTATCATTATTATTTTCTTGAGGGCTGGCCCAAGGCCTAGGCAAGTTAAGCCTAGGCCTAAGGCCCAAGCAAAAAAAAAAAAAAATTCCTTTACGGAAAAAGCTGAGTTTTTTGACTAAATATTGCAAAAAATGAAGTTTTTAGTTATTGTTATAAGTAATGTTCAAAATTATTTGGCAAAATGAGGAAACAAACTGAATTTTTGCAACAGCATTGCCGAAATTGCAACAAAAAGTATGAGAGAGAAATAAATTATCTGGTGATGGCAGGATTTGAATTTTAGTAATCTCATTACCGAAATTCCTGCTGCCCAAATTGCTGCCCGAGTGAGTGAGTGCCCCGAAATGCAAGGTGATTGTCCGAAGCAAATAAACCAATTGTGGCAATGCCATTGTGGAAAATAGAGGGAAAAAAAATATTGTGCAATTGATTTGTGGTAATAGCATTGCCGAAAATGGGGGAAAAAGTATTTTTCTGATGTATTTTGATTTTGTCCCTTCATACGATGCCATGCATACTAGCCTTTTGTATTTCACATTCATAATGCGTGGGTCAAGAGATTTGAAAGACCGGTATTGCTTAGGTGTCTGAGATATAGGGTCCGTTTGGATACAGCTTATTTTGCTAAAAATTGAAAACTGTAGCAAAATAATTTTTAAATGTGTGAATAGTGTCGTGAGACCCATTTTTAACATTTTTTTCTTCTGAATAAAGTGGTTGTGGGTCCCGTGAATAGTGCGTGACAGTGCACTTTGTCTCCAAAAAGCTGAAATGTGTGCATCAAAAAAAAAAAAAAAAAAAAAAGAGGAAAACGTAATACACCAGACGCAGGAAAATAATTCCTATCCAAACGTATACATTACTAACGGAAATAATACAAAGAGAAACTGAATGAATTCTCATAAATATTATTATTCTGAAAAAAATTATACAATACTATTGGGACTAAGGTGTGACACTTGCACTTTTTAAAGAGATTCAAGTTCTCGGTTGGTTAATCTTCATAATCATTGCGGACATTCTTTGACTTATACCTCACAAAATACAACAACTCAACAAATGTCGTATGGCTATAACAAACTCTTTACAAAGTGTTTAAGCCCAAAGCTGCACTAGAAAAAACATCATTCTTCTATATTAACTCTCGTATCTTTATATTTATGTTATAATATCTATTCATTTTAATTAAATAATATTAAAATGCTACAACAAGATGTAATTGCAATTAATATTAGTAGTTAGATTTTTCCTTAGTTTTCCTTCTTCTTTTTTGGCGAAAACACAATTTTGGTTCCTACATTTTAAGGTCACAGGTAATTTAGTTGCTACAATTTGGCAGCAGTAAATTTAGTCCTTGTTATTTTCAATTTGCAGTCAATGTAGTCCATACCGTTAATGCACTAACAGAAAATGCTTATGTAGCAAATGGTTTGCCTTGTTGGAGCACATGTAGCTAACTTAATTATTTTTAGTTATGCTATTTTTCATTTTTGTTGTTGGACGAATTTTTTGGGACTAGTTAATTTTGTTCTAAATTTTAGAACTATAACTTTTTTTATACCTTTAAATGATCAATAATATTGTTAAGGGAGACTAAGTGTAATTTTGTTGAACCGAAGTGCTAAAATTAGTATATAAGTAATTATATACTAGTTTTTTATTTTATTTTATTTTATTTATAATTGGGGGGAGGGGGGTTATTGCTCCCCGAAAGCCCAAGCATGGTTCCGTCCTTGCCTCACATCCCAAGGGGCATCAGCTAGTTTATCATCAAATATAGGGTCGATTTTTTTTATTTTTCATACACTACCTTAGTTATGAATTATGATTCCAAACAAACAATAGGTTTCAAATTGAACCAGTTTTGGTATGTTATAACTGATTAACTAAATTCACTTTAATATACAAATCTTTGGATGTTAAAAAAAAAAAAAAAATAAACTGCCCTTATTAATACGGTACCGTTTGATACAGATCTTGTGCTTATATTTTTTTATAAGAAAAGTATTAATTGATGTGTAGTTTTGTAGTAGATTAGTTAACAAATATTAAAGTTTCAAATTATTAGGGGAGATTAATCATCATTGATGATCTAACACATTTGCAAATTTTTTTTAAAGCCTTGTTAGATCTAGGTGCCAGGCCACAAATGCGTTGACCCCTTGTGATAACTTAGATTAATTAATTAGCCCAGTTATTAATTAATCAAATTAACATGCAATATCACGTGGCAGCACAAACAAATCACCGAAACTAAGTTATGTAGCGGAAAATAAATAACACGGTGATTTGTTCACGAATGGGGAAAACCTTTCGGCAAAAACCCCACTGGGTGATTTAAGGTCACCACTCCCGAAACTCCACTATTATCACAACAAGCAGTTACAAAGCAAGAAATCCCAAGTATCTTACCAACCTACAGTTGAACTCTTACCTCAATACCCAATTGAACTTGCTCTGTAGTGACAGTTTCTCCTTTTCAATGCACGGCTCCCAAGTACGTGACTAACTAGATGCGCGGATCCCAGTACTCGACTTCAAATACCAACTAGAGAGAGAAAGTTGTTGGCTGCAAAGTTCTTCAAATCATTAGAGATGAACTAGGGCACGAACTTTGTCTTTCAGATCACAAATTGCATGAACAAGAAGTTCTGAATGAATGTGCAACTTGCATCCTATTGACGGCCCTTAAAATAATCCTTTTATATGTCTAGGGTTAGGAGAAAAGAAGTCCCAAAGACACATTCACGGATTGGACTTGAAACAGAACTGAAAATCTGTTTTCTTTAATTCTCGACAGATAGAGGTGTCGAGGATCTGTCGAGAAGCTGTTGAGGCTCGGAGCAAAACAGCTTCTTAAAGCTCGATAGATGCATGTGTCGAGGTAGGTGTCGAGCTTTAAAATCTTGCACTTCCTTGCTTGTTTCTTGGACAGACTTTGATGACTTCAACACTGGATCTTGAAACACTATTTCTTAAAGTGTTAAACACATCCTAAATCTATCCAATTACAAGTAAAGTGCGTTTTGTCTAAGGATAAGCCAATTACATAAAATAGCGACATATGCTAACAACTTGAATTACATATGTCCTAACAATCTCCCCCTTTGGCAATCCGTGACAAAACCACAACAAACAAATGAAAATATGAGAGAAGTCATAAATCACTCAACTCATACTCACTTGTTACATACAGTAAAATCTATCCTAACACAAACTCTTGAAAAAATTTGCAAGAAGAGAGTTTATGGCAAGTAGACTTTGACAACCTCTATTTCTGAAACACTTATAAACAAAACACATCAAGGCATCTTTGTGTGAAACAGAAATAATAGATTGCATACAAGTAAAGAAACATGTGTATAAAGACAGAAAAGAAACAACACATGTAAAGGTAGGTGAAAGAAGAACATACATCATCATATATAAGAAGAGAATAAATACAATGTATATCAATACATGATCAATGTATCTCTAAAAAGATGAAAAAGAAAAAAATACATATGATCACCTCACTACATCCCTCAATCCACACTCCCCCTAACAAAAATGTCCTATGCTAACACTCCCCCTAAGCATGACTACTCTCATACAGACCAAAACTACTCCCTCTTTTTGTCACGAGTGACAAAGGGTAGGTCATGTAGACATCACATCCGAAGAGCTCGCATCTCCATCATCATCATCGTCAGAAGCATCATTGTCATCGCCATCATCATCAGCCTCAGTCTCAGTCGACACATGAGGTGGCGGAGGAGAAGCCTCTGGTGCAAAGCTGCCCATGGTCACCTGTCACCTGGCGATGCGACCAACACGAACGTTCACCTAATATAGCTCTGTGGAGAGTGTATCTAGGCAAGCATCCATGCGCTGAAGTTGCGCCATGATGTCCCCTAATGAGACGTCGCTCGAAGAAGAAGAAGCAGATGCTCGAGCGGATCTAGAGGTGGTCGGACGGGAGGAAGGAGTGGCACCGTCGAACTATCTCGATCTAAACTGTGCCGCGCTATGTTTTACGGTAGCGGCGTCTATGGCAGACATGACATGGTAATGATTGGACGAAGGGAATGGGACGGAAAAACGGCTAAGAATCCTTGTGATAGCAGAAGGGAAAATGAGCTTATCATGGGTGGCCGTATCTCTATAGACATCTATGATGGAAAAGATAAAGTGTGAAGGAAAGTCTATAGAGAGACCTCTCTAGGAGGGACAACAAAAACCGAGCGCGAGGCTCTGTGATGGACAAAGTCATCACCATGTTAAGGAAACGAGGACCTTTAGCAAAAGGTCGACATGTTGTGTACATATGATCTCCCCAAGAGGAAGGACGCTCACAGAACGCCGAGATCATCTCGTCTTTGGACACAGTCCAGAGACGCTCACAGCTAGGGTAATCAGGATGATCCACCCTAGGGACATGAAGAACCTCAGAGACTAACTCTGGGGTGACAGCAAAGCGCGTACCTCGAACACAAGAGTAGAAAAGAGGTATTGAAGAATTGATCCCGTGGATGTTGGAGTAAAACTCCTGTATCAACTCGAGTGGACATGTGACCGGGACGTCACACAGTGACTCCCAAGCCCGACTGTGTATGACATCAGGAAGGTCAGTGTCGGCAAAGTCTGCCAGGACAACGTGGCGTTCCGAATGAACTCCTCGTTTAGAAAAGTTCCCTGAGAAATCCTTATGGGCTTTCTCATCACGGAACCAGACAGAAAGAGGAGTAGAATCTGAGGAAGACTGTCCCTTAGAACGCAGAGGGTTCTAGGATGGAATGGACTTACGCTTAGGTGCCATAGACACTACTAACGCAACCATAGAGAGGGGAAAAAAGAAAAGATAAGCAGAACAGTTCCAAACAGTTCAATATAGGAAGAATATACTGAAAAGAAAGAACGTATGCATGGAAAATGCATGAACATGTGACATGCAACATAAAAACATCATGGGCTCAGCCCAATCCAAACCTAACAGCACACAATAGAAAGGCACACATCTAAATGCATGAGAATACAATTAGAATGCGAATGTGATGCAATGCATGTGGTTGTGAAGATCAAATCTATAAAACCAACTCAACAATTTCAAGAAAACCTCAAAAATTTTGAAAAATCCCAAAAATTTTCAAAAACACAAAACCTAGGGTTTTAGAAAACATGAAATGCATGAAAATGAGAGATAAGACGCTTACCAAGTGATGAGAATCGAGACAACCACTTGAGAAAGCCTTAGGAAGAGGTTTGGAGGGAGAGAGAAGTGTTTTGGAAGAGAGAAAATGAGCTTTCGAGCGAGAGAGGTCGAGTGAAGTGAGACAGAAATCGTGAAGAATCAATATATAGACCTTCAGTAATTCTCGACAGCTGCAGGTGTCGAGAGGTGTCGAGACTGCTATCGAGACAGCTATCGAGAAAAAGCACTTTGACAGATGAAGCTATCGAGGTCATGTGTTGAGAAGGAAGAATCAACCAAGAAGGAATCTCGATCGATCCAGAAGCTATCGAGAAGCTATCGAGCAGACAGAAAGTTTCTCGATCGATCCAGCAGGTGTCAAGGTATCTATCGAGACTACGATAAGAAAAACTCTAAGAAGCTCGATAGACAGCTATGTGTCGAGAGGTATCGAGGAGGTGTCGAGATGCCTTTAAAAATAGTTTTTCAGAAGAAGAAAAACACAGACATGAATGCAATCATGCATGCAACTCAACCAAAGATACGATCAACATATTAAGCTCATCTCTCAACAAGAATATTGATGCATATGTATCTCAAAACACGCACACGCACACACGCACACACACACTAAACAAGTCTAACAAATTTTATATTTCAAAAACAAGTCCAGACAGTTTAGTGAGCATACATTAACGCATGTAAACCTTGTGATGGCCAAATCACATTGTACCTGCACATGTATCAAGAATAGCAAAGAGTATTGCGTGTCGTGTGTGAAAACATCGCAAGATTGCATAAGTGTCTCAATGTTATGACGATTTGAGATATAAGAAAATCACTTTAATTCACACATAATCATAACCATTTGATGGGGACTATCACCTTCGAGGTACATCCTATAACTCCCACATCTCCTAGAAAACACGCTTGCAACCATATTTTAAAGCATTTTTTATCTTTTTGCTTTTTATTTCTTTGCATATTTTTTTTTAACAAGCATATCATGCATGGGCATACAAGAGAAAGAAAAGAAATACCCAATTATGTTAAGCTTTTGACATTGCACTTTTGCTATGCCGAAGCATACAGATGTCATTGACATTGCACTTTTACTATGCCGAAGCATACAGATGTCAAATTATGATTGGCGAGTAACAGTGGTGAGATGGTTATTTATGCCTTTCTCTTAGGATTTTCTAGTTCAACCCGTCAAAAAGAGTGATACGAGTGTTAAGTAGAAGAGATTACTTAACCTTACTCATCACAAACAAAGAGCTACGAAGCTCACTTGCTTAGTTGTGCATAAGAATGCTCATCTAAGCTACAGGTGATACAAAGTTTAGAAAACTCTGTTTCAATGGCCATTTTAAAAATTCACAGGAACTAATGCACACAAACACACACTGTTTTTGTATTTTTTTTTCAATTTTTTTTTATTTTTATCAGAAAAGAAAAAATAAAACACAAAACTGAAAACACACAAATAAAAACATGTAAAGCAAAACAATGCATAAAACTAGACTGATTCAAAACAGTAAAGAAACACACAAGTAATGCAACACACAAAAACAGGAGAGAGAAGAAGAAGTGACTAAAATCACTTAAATCCCTTTGCCTTCCACACCTTGGAAGAACCTTTCCTTTTGGTCGACTCTTGAACCGGTGAAGAGGGAGAAGAATATGAACCATTCAAGTTTGAAAGGAACATGATGGCTTTAAGAATGTCTCCAAGAGGAGCGAAAGAAGACTGAAGCTGATTCTGGCTCCCAGATGCTAATGTGCCATTGCTCTGTTGAGTGGCACGCCACTTATAGCAATTTGGTCGAGTGTGACCGGCAACACCACAATGATAACAGAGATGTGGCTTCTTCTGTTTGGGCTTTTAAGAGATAGTCTTCTTAGTCCTAGGGTTTCTAGTTTCCCTTGTCTCACTCTTAGGGGGTGCTTCTAGGATGGACTTACCCTTGTCTACGTTCTCACTAGCTAAATCAGTTTTAACATTCTTATCTTCAGTTTCAATGTTATTAGCAGGTGGAACAAACACAGTAGTACTAGCAGTAGGAGTATTAGAGAGAGAGAATTCATACCCCAATCCAGTACGATCTGAAGAATATCTCTGAGCACTCAGCATCTCGTCCAGTTTTGCACTTGACGTCCTCTCCAATTGTGCTTTGACTTGAAACAGCTCCGCTTCAAGCTTCTTGGTCCTCTTAATCAAAAAATTGTTTTCGAACCTCAGTGCTTTTATGGTCTGGTTTGCTTCATCAACCTTTATGGACAGCTCCTCACGGTTGAGTTCCACATCACTGAGCTTCTTGGTGGCCAGCCTATAGAGTTTCTCATGCTTCTCAGAGAGCTTGTACAGTTTCTCATAGGCGGTGTGGATATCATCTTAATCATCCATAATCTCACACTTGGAATCCACCAATTCCTTCTCTTCATCCACTTCTTCAGTAACCCCATTAGTAGGATTAACAGTGGCAGTGAAGGCATTCAAGATTCCGTCGTCTTCATCTTCAGAATCGTCCTCAGGCTCTGTGTCGCTTAAGGTAACAGCAAGTGCCTTGCTCTTCCCTATGCTCTTGAGGTACGTAGGACACTCTTGTTTCATGTGTTCGAAGCCTTGACACCCAAAATATTTTGGTCCAGCGAGAACAGTATACTGACCGCCATCCTTGACATCCTTCTTCCCTTTATCAGAATTCTTGAATTGTGAAGAACTGGATTGTTTACAGTCTTTGTTGAAGCCCTTTCCATTTGCATTCTTCATGAATTTCTTGAATTGCCTTGTGATGTAGGACTTCATCTTGGAATCTTTATCATCTGAAGAATCATCTGTGTCACTGCTCTTCGCCTTTAGTGCCAAACTCTTGCCCTTGCTTGACTTGCCTAACCTGGTCAGCCCTAACTCATAGTGTTAGGACATATGTAGTTCACGTCTGTGAACATATGTCGCTATTTTATGTAATTGGCTTATCCTTAGACAAAACGCACTTTACTTATAATTGGGTAGATTTAGGATGTGTTTAACACTTCAAGAAACAGTGTTTCAAGATCCAGTGTTGAAGTCATCAAAGTCTGTCCAAGACACAAGCAAGGAAGTGCCAGTTTTTAAATCTCGACACCTATCTTGACACATGCATCTATCGAGATTTAAAGAAGCTGTTTTTCCCGAGCCTCGAAAGCTTCTCAACATCTCTCGACACCTCTATCTGTTGAGAATTAAAGAAAACAGATTTCCAGTTCTGTTTCAAGTCCAATCCGTGAACATGTCTTTGGGACTTCTTTTCTCCTAACCCTAGACATATTAAAGGATTATTTTAAGGGCCGTCAAAGAGGATGCAAGTTGCACATTCATTCAGAACTTCTTGTTCATGAAATTTGTGATCTGAAAGACAAAGTTCGTGTCCTAGTTCATCTCTGATGATTTGAAGAACTTTGTAGCCAACAACTCTCTCTCTAGTTGGTATTTGAAGTCATGTATTGGGATCCGCGCATCTGGTTAGTCACGTACTTGGAGCCGTGCATTGAAAGGAGAAACTGTCACTACAGAATAAGTCCAATTGGGTATTGGGGTAAGAGTTCAACTGTAGGTTGGTGAGGTACTGGGATTCCTTACTTGTAACTGCTTGTTGTGATAATAGTGGAGTTTCGGGAGTGGTGACCTTAAATCACCCGGTGGAGTTTTTGCCGTAAGGTTTTCCCTATTCGTGAACAAATTACCGTGTTATTTATTTTCCGCTGCTTAACTTAGTTTGGTGATTTGTTTGTGCTGCCACGTGATATTATCTGTTAATTTGATTAATTAATAACTGGGCTAATTTAATTAATCTAAGTTATCACAAGGGGTCAACGCGTTTGTGGCCTGACAAGTGGTATCAGAGCAAGCACACTCTGATTAGGGTTTAATTCATTGTGTGTGATCCATTTGACCCCTGCTGTCATGGATAGAAGACAATCTCTTATTATACCTCCTTTATTTGATGACACTAATTATGCATACTGGAAAATACGCATGAGAGTTTTCTTACAGTCTTTAGATGAGAAAGTGTGGCAAGTTGTGGAGATAGGCTGGACCAAGCCTACAGAAGCGTCGGCCGACTGGGATGATGCTAAGATCAAGGCGGAAAACTTCAACAGCAGAGCATTGAATGCCCTATTCAGTGCAGTCACCAATGAGGAGTTCAAGAAAATTTCCTCAACTGAAACTGCTAAGGAAGCATGGACCATCCTCTAGACAACCTATGAGGGCACAAAGGCTGTCAAAGATTCAAAGCTACAAAGGCTCACCACACGCTTTGAAGAAATTAAGATGGAAGATGATGAGTCGTTTGATGAGTTCTATGCCAAGCTCAAGGACATAGTAAACTCAGCCTTTAATCTTGGGGAAACCATCCTTGAACCCAAGATAGTAAGGAAAATGCTCAGATCGCTGCCCGAGAGATTCCATGCTAAGATCACGGCGATCGAAAAGTCAAAGGATATTGACAAAATTCCTCTGATTGAGTTGGTTGGAAACTTGCAAACCTATGAGTTAGGGCTGACTGGGTTAGGCAAGTCAAGTAAGGGCAAGAGTTTGGCACTAAAAGCCAAGAGCAGTGATACGGATGATTCTTCAGATGACGAAGACTCCAAGATGAAGTCCTATATTACAAGGCAATTCAAGAAGTTTATGAAAAATGCAAATGGAAAGGGCTTCAACAAAGACCGCAGACAATCTAGTTCTTCACAATTCAAGAATTCAGATAAAGCAAAGAAGGATGTCAAGGATGGGGGTCAGTACACTGTTCCCACTGGGCCAAAATGTTTTGGGTGTCAAGGCTTTAGACACATGAAACAAGAGTGTCCTACTTACCTCAAGAGCATAGGGAAAAGCAAGGCACTTGCTGTTACCTTAAGCGACACAAAGCCCGAGGACGATTCCGAAAATGAAGACGACGGAATCTTGAATGCCTTCACTGCCACTGTTAATCCTACTGATGAGATTAGTGAAGAAGTGGATGAAGAGAAAGAATTGGTGGATTCCAAGTGTGAGATTATGGACGATTAAGATGATATCCATACCGCCTATGAGAAGCTATACAAGCTTTCTGAGAAACACGAGAAACTCTATAGGCTGGCCACCAAGAAGCTCAGTGATGTGGAACTCAACCGTGAGGAGCTGTCCACAAAGGTTGATGAAGCAAACCAGACCATAGGAGCACTAAGGTTCGAAAATAATTTCTTGGTTGAAAGGACCAAGAAGCTTGAAGCGGAGCTATTTCAAGTCAGAGCACAACTGGAGAGGACGTCAAGTGCAAAACTGGACGAGATGCTGAGTGCTCAGAGATATTCTTCAGATCGTACTGGATTGGGGTATGAATTCTCTTTCTCTAATGCTCCTACTTCTAGTACTACTGTGTTTGTTCCACCTGCTAATAACATTGACAATGAAGAAAAGAATGTTAAAACTGAATTAGCTAGTGAGAACGTAGACAAGGGCAAGTCCATCCTAGGAGCACCCCCTAAAATTGAGAAAAAGGGAATCTAGAAACCCTAGGAATAGGAAGGCTAACTCTTAAAAGGCCAATCAGAAGAAGCCTCATCTCTGTTATCATTGTGGTGTTGCCGGTCACACTCGACCAAATTGCTATAAGTGGCATGCCACTCAACAAAGCAATGGCACAATAGCATCTGGGAGCTAGAATCAGCTTCAGTCTTCTCTCGCTCCTCTTGGAGACATTCTTAAAGCCCTCATGTTCCTTTCAAACTTGAACGGTTTAAACTCTTCTCCCTCATCACCGGTTCAAGAGTCGACCAAAAGGAAAGGTTCTTCCAAGGTGTGGAAGGCAAAGGGATCTAAGTGATTTTAGTCACTTCTTCCTTTTTTTTTTTTTTTTTTTTTTTTTTTTTGTGTGTTGCATTTCTTGTGTGTTTCTTTACTGTTTTGAGTTAGTCTAGTTTTATGCATTGTTTTGCTTTACATGTTTTTGTTTATGTGTTTTCATTTTTTTTGGTTTATTTTTGCTTTTCTGATAAAAATAAAAAAAATTGAAAAATTGAAAAATACAAAAATAATGTGTGCTTGTGTGCATTAGTTCATGTGAAATTTTAAAATGGCCATTGAAACAGAGTTTTCTAAACTTTGTATCACCTGTAGCTTAGATGAGTATTCTTCTGCACAACTAAGCAAGTGAGCTTTGTAGCTCTTTGTTTGTGATGAGTAAGGTTAAGTGATCTCTTCTTCTTAACACTCGTATCACTCTTTTTGACGGGTTGAACTAGAAAATCCTAAGAGAAAGGCATAAATAATCATCTCACCACTGTTACTTGCCAATCATAATATGACATCTGTATACTTCGGCATAGCAAAAGTGCAGTGTCAAAAGCTTAACATAATTGGGTATTTCTCTTCTTTCTCTTGTATGCCCATGCATGATATGCTTGTTAAAAGAAAATATGCAAAGATATAAAAAGCAAAAAGATCAAAAATGCTTTAAAATATAGTTGCAAGCGTGTTTTCTAGGAGATGTGGGAGTTATAGGATGTACCTCGAAGGTGATAGTCCCCATCAAGCAGTTATGATTGTGTGTGAATTAAAGTGATTTTCTCATATCTCAAATCATCATAACATTGAGACACTTATGCAATCTTGTGATGTTTTCACACACAACACGCAATACTCTTTGCTATTTTTGATACATGTGCAGGTACAATGTGATTTGGTCATCATAAGGTTTACATGCGTTAATGAATGTTCACGAAACTGTCTAGACTTGTTTTTGAAATAAAAAAATTGGTTAGACTTGTTTAGTGTGTGTGTGCGTGTTTTGAGAATACTTGTGCTTATTTTTCTTGTTGAGAGATGATTTTGAGAGCTTAATGTGTTGAGTGGATCTTTGGTTGAGTTGCATGCATGATTGCATGCATGATTGCATTCATGTCTGTGTTTTTTCTTTTTTTGAAAAACTGTTTTTAAAGGCATCTCGACACCTCCTCGATACCTCTCGACACATAGCTATCTGTCGAGCTTCTTAGACTCTTTCTTATCGCAGTCTCGACAGATACCTCGACACCTACTGGATCGATCGAGAATCTTTCTGTCTGCTCGATAGCTCCTCGATAGCTTCTGGATCGATCGAGGTTCCTTCTTGCTTGATTCATCTGCCTCGATACATGATCTCGATAGCTTCATCTGTCGACATGTATTTCTCGACACATACCTCGATAGCTACCTCGATACCTCCCGATAGTTGTATCTGTCGAGAATTACTGAAGGTGTATAAGTTGATCCTTCGCGATTTTCTTCTCTTTCTGCTAGATCTCTCTCGCTCGAAAAACACTTTTCTCTCTCAAAACTTTTTCTCTCTTCCTCCAAAACCTTTTCCCAAGGCTTTCTCAAGTGTTCTTTGCGATCTTCATCACTTGGTAAGCATTTCCTCCCTCATTTTCATGCATTTCATTGTTTTTAAACTCTAGGTTTTGTGTTTTTGAAAATTTTTTGGGAGTTTTCAAAATTGTTGGGGTTTTCATGAAATTGTTGAGTTGGTTTTATAGATTTGATCTTCAAAACCACATGCATTGCATTACATTAGCATTCTCATTGTATTGTCATGCATTTAGATGTGTGCAGATCTATTGTGTGTTGTTAGGTTTGGATTGGACTAAGCCCATGATGTTTTTATGTTGCATGTCACATGTTCATGCATTCTCCATGCATACGTTCTTTCTTTTCAATATTATTCTGCCAATATTGAACTATTTGGAACTTTTCTGCTTGTTTCTTCTTCTTTCCCCCTCTCTATGGTTGCGTTAGTTGTGTCTATGGCACTTAAGCGTAAGTCCATTCCATCCCAGAACCCTCTGCATTCTAAGGGACAGTCTTCCTCTGATTCTACCCCTCTCTCTGTCCGGTTCCGTGATGAGAAAGCCCATAAGGACTTCTCGGAGAACTTCTCTAAACGAGGTGTTCATTCGGAACGCCACGTTGTCCTGGCAGACTTTGCCGACACCGACCTTCTCGATGTCATACACAGTCGGGGTTGGGAGTCACTGTGTGACGTCCCGGTCACATGTCCGCTCGTGTTGATACAGGAGTTTTACTCCAACATCCACGGGATAGATTCTTCAGTACCTTTTTTCTACTCTTGCGTCCGAGGTACGCGCTTTGCTGTCACCCCAGAGTTAGTCTTTGAGGTTCTTCATGTCCCTAGGGTGGATCATCCTGATTACCCTAGCTGTGAGCGTCTCTGGACTATGTCCAAAGACGAGATGATCTCGGCGTTCTGTGAGTGTCCTTCCTCTTGGGGAGATCATATGTACACACCATGTCGACCTTTTGCTAAAGGTCCTCGTTTCCTTAACATGGTAATGACTTTTGTTTTACACCCACTTTCTCACTACACTCCATTACAGAGCCTCGTGCTCAGTTTTTGTTGTCCCTCTTAGAGGATCTTTCTATAGACTTTCCTTCACACTTCATCTTTTCCATCATAGATGTTTATAGAGATATGACCACCCGTGATAAGCTCATTTTCCCTTCCGCTATCACGAGGATTCTGAGTCGTTTTTCCATCCCATTCCCTTCGTCCGATCTTTACCATGTCATGTCTGCCATAGACGCCGCTACCGTAAAACGTAGCGAGGCACAATTTCGATCACGACAGACTGATGGTGCCACTCCTTCCACCCATTCGACCACCTCCAGATCCGCTCGAGGCTCTGCCTCTTCTTCTTCGAGCGACATCTCATTAGGAGACATCATGGCGCAGCTACAGCGTATGGATGCTTGCCTAGATACACTCTCCACGGAGCTGTATCAGGTGAACATCCGTGTTGGTCGCATCGCCAGGCGACAGGCGACCATGGGCGGCTTTGCACCAGAGGCTTCTCCTCCGCCACCCCATGTGTCGACTGAGACTGATGATGATGGCGATGGCGATGACGATGATGCTTCTGACGATGCTGATGATGGAGATGCGAGCTCTTCGGATGAGATGTCTACTTGACATTCTACCCTTTGTCACTCGTGACAAAAAAGGGGAGTAGTTTTGTATGAGGGTAGTCATGCTTAGGGGGAGTGTTAGTATATGACATTTTTGTTAGGGGGAGTGTGGACTAAGGGATGTAGTGAGGTGATCATATGTATTTTTTTCCCTTCTTGTCTTTTTAGAGATACTTTGATCATGTATTGACATTCATTGTAGTTACTCTCTTCTTATATATAATGATGTATGTTTTTTCTTTCACCTACCTTTACGTGTGTTGTTTCTTTTCTATCTTTATACACATGTTTCTTTACTTGTACGCAATCTATTATTTTTGTTTCACACAAAGATGCCTTGATGTGTTTTGTTTATAAGTGTTTCAGAAATACAGGTTGTCAAAGTCTTCTTGCCATAAACTCTCTTCTTGCAAAGTTTTTCAAGAGTTTGTGTTAGGATAGATTTTATTGTATGTAACAAGTGAATATGAGTTGAGTGATTTATGACTTCTCTCATATCTTCATTTGTATGTTGTGGTTTTGTCACGGATTGGCAAAGGGGGAGATTGTTAGGACATATGTAGTTCAAGTCTGTGAACATATGTCGCTATTTTATGTAATTGGCTTATCCTTAGACAAAACACACTTTACTTGTAATTGGGTATATTTAGGATGTGTTTAACACTTCAAGAAACAGTGTTTCAAGATCTAGTGTTGAAGTCATCAAAGTCTGTCCAAGACACAAGCAAGGAAGTGCCAGTTTTTAAATCTCGACACCTACCTCGACATATGCATCTATCGAGATTTAAAGAAGCTGTTTTTCCAGAGCCTCGACAGCTTCTCGACACCTCTATCTGTCGAAAATTAAAGAAAACAGATTTCCAGTTCTGTTTCAAGTCCAATCCGTGAACATGTCTTTGGGACTTCTTTTCTCCTAACCCTAGACATATAAAATGATTATTTTAAGGGCCGTCAAAGAGGATGCAAGTTGCACATTCATTCAGAACTTCTTGTTCATGCAATTTGTGATCTGAAAGACAAAGTTCATGCCTTAGTTCATCTCTGATGATTTGAAGAACTTTGCAGCCAACAACTCTCTCTCTAGTTGGTATTTGAGGCCACAAATACATTGACCCCTTGTGATAACTTAGATTAATTAATTAGCCTAGTTATTAATTAATCAAATTAACATGCAATATCATGTGGCAGCACAAATAAATCACCGAAACTAAGTTATGCAGCAGAAAATAAATAACACGATGATTTGTTCACGAATGGGGAAAACCTTTCGGCAAAAACCCCACCGGGTGATTTAAGGTCTCCATTCCCGAAACTCCACTATTATCACAACAAGCAGTTACAAGCAAGGAATCCCAAGTACCTTACCAACCTACAGTTGAACTCTTACCCCAATACCCAATTGGACTTGCTCTGTAGTGACAGTTTCTCCTTTTCAATGCACGGCTCCCAAGTACGTGACTAACCAGATGCGCGGATCCCAGTACGCGACTTCAAACACCAACTAGAGAGAGAGAGTTGTTGGCTGCAAAGTTCTTCAAATCATCAGAGATGAATTAGGGCACGAACTTTGTCTTTCAGATCACAAATTGCATGAACAAGAAGTTTTGAATGAATGTGCAACTTGCATCCTATTGACGGCCCTTAAAATAATCCTTTTATATGTCTAGGGTTAGGAGAAAAGAAGTCCCAAAGACACATTCACGGATTGGACTTGAAACAGAACTGAAAATCTGTTTTCTTTAATTCTCGACAGATAGAGGTGTCGAGGATCTGTCGAGAAGCTGTCAAGGCTCTGGGCAAAACAGCTTCTTAAAGCTCGATAGATGCATGTGTCGAGGTAGGTGTCGAGCTTTAAAATCTTGCACTTCCTTGCTTGTTTCTTGGACAGACTTTGATGACTTCAACAATGGATCTTGAAACACTGTTTCTTGAAGTGTTAAACACATCCTAAATCTACCCAATTACAAGTAAAGTGCGTTTTGTCTAAGGATAAGCCAATTACATAAAATAGCGACATATGCTAACAACTTGAACTACATATGTCCTAACACTAGGAAAGGAAAATGTTGAAGGTATTACAAAATATTTATTATATAATGTGACAATAACGACGATTGATGAGTTTTAATAGTGTAATTAATGAATATTTAAAATACTTTTTTTGTAGTTGGTAACATGTCAATTTGTAAATCTATAGTAAAATTTGTAATATCCTTAACATCACTAATAATAAAAAGTGCAAAACAATTTGAAAATATTTATATTTTTTATAAAATTCCTTCTTCTTTTTTTTTTTTTTTTGTAAAGGGTAAATATTTTTTGTGGTGGGGGCATAAGGCCTAGGCCTTGGGCCGTCTGTCTGTGGTCCGTATATATATAATTTCTAATCATATAAGTTTAATGAATCTAAGTTTTGTAAGTTTAAAAATGAAAATTAATCTATTTAATTATCTCAAATATAGTTTATTTATTAATCATTAGCATTCATTTACGAAGAGATAAAAAATTGCACTCGTGGTACTTACTTTACACTAGCCTATAAACCGAGGCATGCACAAACACTTTTTTTGTCGTTTAATCATTTCTCTTTTATGCCAGAAGTTTAATTAATTTCAATTTATTTTCATTCTAATTAATATTTATATACAACTTAAAAGGAAAGATATCGTTATAACTGTAGTAAGAATTGTAAGTATTTATTTTTTAATTTTGAGAAAAAAGAATTGTAAGTAAAACCATAATTAGTTTCAATGATAAAGTCCGCATATATATTTTTTGAATTATAAATTGTATAGGTTAAAATATAACAATCTGACCTTCACCTATAGATAAATAAATAAAAAGCGTAAAAACTTAATTTATATAATTATAAATCAGATAACACTACAATCTACGGAATATATTGTCCATCATCATTGCATAGCAGAATTATTACCAGAATATACTTTGCTATTTTTTTTTCTTCTCTCTAAGTGGAAAGTAAGGCTAAATTACAAACTACACCCCTAAAGTGTGGGAGTATTTGAATTTTACACCTTGAAGTTTTAGAATTTAGATTTTACTCCCTGCAGTTTTGGAAATGATTTGATTTTACACCTTGAAATTTCAAAAGTTAGATTTTATCACCTAAAATTTTATTCTATTTGCATCAGCAGCCCCTTTGTCTATATTTTCTGTTAATTGCCACATAAACTTACCATGTGTGTTTAGTTTATCTAATATAATGATGTCACATCATTTTTGTAGCCTCAAAAATTAAAAGATTAAAAATGGCATAGCATAATAAACTAAATGTGCATGATAAGGTTCATGTGGCACTTAATGAAATATATGGACTAAAAAATTGCTAATGCAAATGGAATAGAATTTTAGAGGGTAAAATCCAAATTTTAAAATTTTATGTGTTAAATCCAAACACTTTCAAACTTTAGGGATATAGTTTGCAAATTAACTTAAAAGTAATAAACTAGAGCTCAAGGTTTCAAAAAGTAACAAATGCAACTCCCCAAAAAACCTCAAACATAATGGGTTAAACCTTAATTTTGTTACTTTTTAAGATTTAAGAGTTTAATTATTACTTTTGAAATTATAGTTTTTAATTTGTTACTTTAAAAAAAATGTTATTTTTGAAATGAAAAGGTTTATTTTTGGTACACAATAATTATACGGTTTAACATATATTTTTAAGGGTACCATTGGCTCAAATATTTGAGGGGCAACTAAATTTTTTGTTAGTTAAATCTTTTTTTAAAAAGAATCTTGTTAGTGAAATCTTTAAAATGTTTAATAGAATTACATAACATACTATAAAAAGATTTAAAAATTTTTTGGAGTGGTCCCCCTCCCATGTGAGTAGTTCCACCCCTGATGACGGTGGACGCACCTTCAAAGGCTCCCACCAGTCTATTCGCCCTAAGTAACAATGCAAAGTTAAAGTCACAGACATAAAGTATGAAGAATTCCACCAATCCACCATGTGCAGATGAAGATGATAGGGCCTTGTAGTTAGTCTGTAGGTAGAGATTTACTCGAAATTTTCACACCGCAATTCAAAAAAGTTTTGTGAAATTTTGGTGTAAAAGTCTGCTTTTTGCCAATAGTCATGGATCATGGTGTGGGTGTGTGTAAAATTCTGCTGGTTATCAACTATAATGTGTGCCAAATCAAACGCCATAAAACTAGTCCTTCGGGGACATTCAGATGATGTGTTTAATGACTTGAAGAAAGTGTTGTAAACTTAGAACTCTTAAGTTTCATCCATCACACTATCAATCCATAAAGTTTTCAAGACATATCATTATTAGAGAATGAAATACTTTGGTCAAAGACTAAGACAACATTTCCTTAATTATATAAGAAAAAACCCCAAAAAAAAAGAGACTGTCATAGGTGAACATACACTTTTCATTTTCTCTTAGTACCTTAACAATATATTGATAACTACACAAATACTATTTAACATAAACAACTATGTTAAATTATCGATTGTTTAAAAGCTTAAACTATTGAGATATGATAAATTTAATCATTTAACCATATACTTTTAACACTCTCCTTCACGTGTAGACTGAAACTACTTTTTAATAGGTGAGACCCAACACGTGAAAATTTAAATGAGAGATAGAGCAAAGTAGATGAGGATTGAATTTAAGATTTCATGCTTTGATACCATGTTAAATTACTGATTGTCTCAAAATCTTAAATTATTAGATTATGGTAAATTTAATCATATAACCATATATTTTTAACAAACTAAAATTAACATTGAACATTTAAGGTTCTAAAGAAAAATTTTTACAATTGCATCTTGGTCAGCAAAAGGTGCACAATTTAACTGTCAATACTAACAAAGCCATAAGAGATTTGGGGTTTGTGTCTTAGTTTGTTGATAAATAGCACAATCATTAGAAACAGACATCGAAGATGAAATTCTATAAAAAAAATTATATTGTACTTATTAAAAATCAATTATTTCTTTTTGAGCATCAAATAAACACACAAAGGAGAGAAAATAAAGTTCTAGCAAGCACTCGACAATTTCACTCAAAAATCAAGATAACTTTTGAAAAATAATAAGTCAATTTTTACTTGTTAAAGGTCAATTTGATCCAATATCTTCCAGGAAATGGTCAAAAGAAATGCTTGGATTGGCAGAAAAAACTGACTTACCTAGATTTGGAATCTAATTTTAAGTTTGAGGGTTTGCAATTTAATTTAATTTTTAAAGCAACTATTTTTCAAACTATTGAATCATATCATCAATGCAATTAGAAGACTTTTCTGAAACCAAAATGATAATGTCTGCCAATTAGCTGTAAACAACATAAACATGCATCATCGTATTATTGCCAGGATCTAGAATAGTGGTCTTATTTATACATCCCCATGTAGATGTGGGCATACTTCGATTGCTGTGAAACCCATACATCTCTTCAGAAAAGAAAAGAAAAGAAAAGAAGAGAAAAAAAAAAATCACTTCGTTTGTTAACTAACCCCTAGTAGGCAATGAAAATAACAGTAATTAAAACAGCTTGCAATATATTAATTTAAAATCATATCCTCAATGCCGGAGGACTTCCGTGTCATAGCAAAAAGATACTAACTTTGAAGGATTCAAATTCTCTAAATTTTTTAGGTATTTTATCAATAAATTTTTTTAAATTATAATAATTCTTATATAATTTAAGAGTTTAAATTCTACTACGTCAACATTCAAATTTATTTTTTTTTTTTTGGACTGAACATTCAATATTTTTCTTGAAACGGATGTGAATAGAAGTTTGAATTTTTTAAGATTTAATTTGGGGTCCATGATGTCATGAACTTTCCCTCGTGACTCCTTTTTCCATGGCCTTGTAGAAAAAAGCTCACCCACCGCCCACACACCTAACTTCCATTCTTCCAAGTCTTGGCACATCACTTTCAAATTTTAATCATAGGCACATTTAGCATGTGTAAAACCTTTTTTGAGAACATTTTGACAATCCTTTTGTGAACTTTTTGATTAGCCAAAATCTGTACAATGAAAGGAAGTTATTCTTCTACGCAGTACTGATCAAATCATGGCGAACCATACAGTTTACTGCAACTGGGGCCAAGATTAAAAATTAAAAAATTTACCTGACAAAATCGTGAACATCAGGTCAAGATAAAGCTTTGAAATTATTGCAAGAATCTCCGTCAATAATGATAATGATGATATGGACCCCAACATCCTTTGCAAATTTCCATATATAGCTCGCAATACCGTATATCTAATTATATATCTTGGCTTTGTCCCTTGTAACACCCTGGTTTTTTCGGTACAAAACAATCACTTTAATTGTTTTGTTTGTAATAACATTATTATATCCTTTGAAGAGTATTATAATGCACAAAATTTAGATTCATAAATTATAAAATAATGTTTAAAATTTAAAGAAATTTGTTAATTAAGTATCTTACAAAATTTTGAAGATCCGAATTCTTGAAAGCTAGTGTCATTTTGCTCTGAAATGGATATCCTCTCACATTGAGAATATAATTTAAAATTAATATATTGCAAGATGTAATTTAATTAACGCCATTTTCATACCCATTTGGGGTTTGTTAAACTACGTTTGTCAGTAATAGTAGGCCAACTTGCAAGCTGTGAGCCTGAACGGATGAGACTTGGTGCTAACTATTAATTAACGAATGAAGTGATGTTTTTTTGTTTTCTTGTTTTCTTGTTGAACGATGTATGAGCTTCACAGCGTTCAAATTATGCCCACATCTACGTGAGAATATATAAATAAGACCACTATTCTAGATCCTGCCAATAATACGATGATGCTCGTTTCCGTTGTTTACAGCTAACTGGCAGGCATTATCATTTTGGTTTCAAAAAAGTCATCAAATGGCATTGATAATATGATTCAGGAGTTTGAAAAATAGCTGCTTTAAAAATTAAATTAAATTGCAAACCCTCAAACTTAAAATTAGGTTCCAAATCTAGGTAAGTGAGTTTTATCTGCCAATCCAAGCATTTCTTTTGACCATTTCCTGGAAGATATTGGATCAAATTGAGCATTTTCTTTTGACCATTTCTGAATCCAACTTTCCAAAGAAAATTTAATTTAAGTTATTCGTAATAAGTATGTTTGAAAATGCCGTTAATTAAATTACAACTTGCAATATACTAATTTCAAATTATATTCTCAATGTAAGAGGACTTTGTTTCAAAGCACTAACATTTGAAGATAATTTAATTTAACTTACCTGTATGAAAATGACGTTAATTAAATCACAGCTTGCAATATACTAATTTTAAATCTTATCCTCAATTTTAGAGGACTTTTTTTTAGAGTGTAAATTTAACATTTACTGTAAAATGTAAGCTAATAATTTTCCATACACAGAATAACTTAATAGGTAGGCCTCATAAAAAAAAATTCTTATAATTTTTTTTTAAGTGAAATTATAGCTTGCTTGCATGTTTTTAATAATAGTGGCTCTTGTCTATATTATTAGGAAATTTAAGGTAGGCAACTTGATAGATGTTGATGCTTAGATGGAAAATAATGGTATGAACAATATGTTTAAAGAAAGAAATGATCAAAATGGTGAAACTCGTCAGGAAGCAAACACTTCAAGTGAAAATAAAGTTGACATTGATCAGTTGGTAATCGACATCAAAAATAGTTCTGAAGGTTCGGATCCGAAGTCGGATTCATTAACTAAGCCTTGTATCTACAAGGTTCCAGGGCACCTTCGCAAAGTGAATGCAAAGGCCTACACTCCTACGCTTATTTCAATTGGCCCTTTTCTCCACCACTATTTAAGATTCAAAACCATGGAAAAGCTTAAACTAAGATATGTCAAGCGTTTCAGAAATTGAGAAGAATCAGAAGAGCCGGACTTGTTGAAGAAATTGTTAATCACTATAGATGAGAAGAAAGAAGATATTCGCTCTTGCTATGGTGACTCGTTTAGCTTTGAGGATGATTATTTTGTGAAGATGATCCTGGTAGATGCGATCTTCATTCTTGAGCTTTTCTTGAGCTGCTTTCTAAAAACAGATAAATTGGATGAGTCTAATCAGGAAAATCACGACTCAACAGATCCTATTAAAGTGGAGCCGTGGATGCTATATGTTTTGACGCTTGACTTGGTATTACTTGAAAATCAACTTCCACTCTTTGTTATTAAGGACATATACAACAATGTTTTTTCCACTAAACCAGAAACCCCTCCTTTAATTTAGCTTATTTTTTATTTCTTTAAGGATTTCAATGTTCAAAATATGAAACCCGAGGGTTTCAATGTGGAAATAAAACATTTCACCGATTTGCTTAGAATCTTTTACCTACATGCACCTCCAACTTCAAGCAAATAAAAAAGATGCAACTGCTTCAACTGGATAACACGCAAACTCGCAAGCAGATCGATAACACGCAATGAAAGGTCGCCACGCAAGGAAGTGAGAAAACTTTTGTACTCTGCAACGCAGTTGCACGAGGCAGGAGTAAAGTTTGAGTAGAGTACTTCAAAATGCTTACTTGACTTAGACTTTGATAAAACTAACGGAGTGTTGAAATTCCCAGGCTTGGAGTTAAATGACTCGGCGGAAGCTCGCATTCGAAACGTTATGGCATATGAGCAATTTGATTTGGGGGAGAAGATATTCATTACAGATTATTTAATAATCTTGGATTTCCTTATCAATACTTCCAAATATATGGATTTACTTTGTGATAAGGAAATCGTGATTAACTATCTTGGTGACAACAAAGTAGCAACATCTGTTGTCAACTGTCTCAACACCAATGTCTTATGGTTAGGTATTGACTCAAAATACAGTGATATTTGTGAAGATTTGAATAGTTTTGGTAAGACTCCACGACATAGATGGATTGCAATATTAAGGCATTAATATTTCAACACTCCTTGGAGAGGTGCTGCTACCATCACTGCGTTTATACTTCTGCTACTGACATTAATACAAAGTGTATGCTCTATCTACCAAGTGGTGTAGGTTCAAGGCAATTGTAATTTGGATGCTTGTTTGACTGCTTCTTAATAAATTTACAATATTATTACGTTTCAATATCCTTGTAGCTTAGTTTTGTTTCTTCAGTATCTTCAACTAATAAAATGTTGTTAATTTTTTTTATATCTTTTTTTTTTTTTTTATATCTAAGAAAAAATTATACTCTAATTTAATTTAAGTATATATATGTGTGAAACTCCATCTTAAAGACTTGAATTTCAATATTTACCCCTCCTAACTCGCAAACATTTATACCTGTAAAGTGATCATCACATCAAGGCGCTATATATATCGCTATAAATTAATCCTTAAGCAAACTGCTCAAATGTGTGAAGGCTTGCCATCACTCCTTTGACTTGTTAAACAATGCATGAATTTGTTTCTTACGTACGCTAGTTGCATCTATCTATTGAAAGTTCAACAGGTGCAAAAAAAAGCACTACGCACATTAAATAAAAACAAAATGTAGTAAATATAAAATAGAAATGAATAAAAAAAAAAGGTGGGTTCCATCGTTTTTGTGCTCAGTTGTTAAACGGCGAGATCCACAATAAAAAAAATCTACTACTATAAATAAATGCACAATTCATGTGAGATTATTTTCACAATAATCTCACATGAATAATAATTAAAAAAACAAATAAAAATAAAAAGCTTTAATTAGGGACAACCAAAAAAACTGTAAAACCATAAATTAAACAATGGGTCAAAACTATACTACTCGTTTTGCAAGTCCAGCTGGAGATGTTATATACACTTATACAAGTCCTCCTATGATTCACTCTTATGCTGCAAGGTGTGTTACGTAAATTATTAATTGAAGAAGTAAACTATATTTCATGCGCATATTACGTTAAATTTTAATTAAGTAGCTGTTACTCTGTTAAAGATTGTTTAGAAGTTGCTTAAACATATACTAAGTTATTTAGTTATGAAGTTGTTAGTCTTTCCTGTCATTTTCTGTTAAGGAACTCTTTATAGATAGCAGAACATTAAGCCCATTTGGTTGATGGGAAAACGTGAAGGATAAATAATAAATGAGAGAAAATGGTTTTGGGGGTTGTTTGATTAGGGTTGAAAATTGGAGGGATTTTGGTGGGATAATGTATTTTTTCCTGTACTAACCAAAAAAGAAATCTCTCCAAATTAGACAGGATAGACAAGTGAAAGGGACTTTGTTTGTCTAGCCCGTTGCTTTACCAAAATGGGAAATTTCAACAAAATCTCTCAAGAATATTTGTTTAGAAATTATTTTTAGAAACATTTCATTGAAAATCGATAAAGCAATTAATTTTTTTGATATTTTTTTAGTTTCTCTAAAAAACTGTGTTGAAGCTTTCTTAATTTAGTTTATTAGTAATTGTTAGAAGGTACCACACTTCTTTATCACGTTCAACCAACCGCAATACCAATGTACCACACATCTCAATCACCTTTAATTACCTCTATTTGTTCATTTCCTCTACTGACTTTATGGGGGCGTTTGGTACATGTATTTAAAAATTTAAAATTATTATTTGAAAATATTTATCGAAATACGTGTGGGTGAAAAAGTGTGAAAAAATGCGTGAAATATTGTTTAAAAACTGAAATTGCTTGTTTGAAAACAACCACCAAACACCTAGTCTACAAAACTACTGCTTAGTTTTATTTACTTATTTATTATATTATTATTTTCTTGAGGGCTAGCCCAAGGCCTAGGCCTAAGGCCTCACCAAAAAATAATATTTTCTTAAAGGAAAAAGACCCACTGTTTGGTAAGCCAACTTAAATTCATATTTTCACATTTCAAACAATTTTACACATATTTTTACACATTTTTTTACCCATACAACTTAAATATCCAAATTTTATGAGACAAAGTTGTAGTAATAGTCGTATTTTCTAGGAATCCACGTACCTCTATAAAAAGGGTTGGGGACTAGATTTTTTAAATATCTTGGAGTGTTTGGGAGAGTAATTTAAGTTATGTTGTTTGAGTATTTTTGATATATGTGTGGATGAAAAAATTTATGAAAATGTGTATAATATTGTTTAAAATATGTGAAAATGTGTTTAAACTATCTTGCCAAACACTCTCCATTTCTTTGAGTGATTTTTAACCAAACATGGAAATGTTTCACCTTCTTTAGAAATTCTAAAAGATTATCTCATACCAAATACCACCTAAGGAAAATGATATTCTCTTCCTTTAAGATTTGAGGAAATCAATACATTAGTCATTCTATTAATAACTGTAACAAAACATTTCAAAATTTTATAAGACTCCCATGACCAAGTTTTAACCACAATTTGGTGACAATTAACAACAACAACAACAACAACAACAACAACAACAATAATAATAATAATAATAATAATAATAATAATAATAATAATAAAACTTTCACATAAACTTCTCATTCATCATATTTATATATTTTTGCTCTAAATAAAATTCATTTATGTCAAAAAGTGATAAAAGTTATTTAAGATGGAATGTGAAAGTGCAATACCTAACAACCTAGGAAAATATGTTGGCCCCAATATCCAATTTTATTGCGAAATCACTCTCAATCTAAACTAACCATTTAAGCCATATGTAAGTGATTAACCAATTGAAAAAACCATGGATAGAATTATATAATATTGATACGGCATTATATAGTACTAGTGTGGGTGGCATGTGATTCTTCCTGAGTAAGAAAATTAAGATAAAATTTTTATTTGAAAAAGTATAAAATTATATACATAAAAAATGTATGTCATACAAAGTTAATTAATCTCATTCATATAAGAAATTTGATATCTATTTGTTAAAGTCAATATCCACTCATTAAAAACTTCTAAAAATGATAACGAATATCATCATCTTCTAACAATAAACAACTGAGTTCTGCTAAAACCTTGTCACAATATTTAAATTTTTACAATGAATTATGTCATATGCTACAATTGAAATTCTTCATTGAAAATTTTGTTATTCAAACTTTCTTCGTTATCATTTCACATGAGTCAAGGTGCAATCTCTAGCTTAATTAGTTTTTAATGAACACTCATTTTAGGCAAGAAGGAAAAAAAAAAAAAAAGATAACAAAATACATGTGTCATTGAATTTTCCATTAGATAAATTAGTTTTGAAAATTTAAACTTAGAAAATCAGTGTTCTCTAGGTAACAAATAAAATATCTTATATTACCATTCTAACTTTCTAAGCATAAATACCATAAAAATATAAATTAAAAAAAAAAAAACTCAAAATACGTGAGTAAAATTTTTGAGCTGTTAAACTTTAGTGGAAGTATTTTGGCCACTACACAATGGAATATTTTAAGAATCATAAACTTTTATTAAGGTTTAAGTGAGAGAATAAAAATATGACATATTTGCTCTTTTCCAAAATATTAAGGGGGAAATTGCTTGATTTTAAAGTTTAAGGAGGAATTGTAAACTATCCGAAACATAAAGGATGAAAAATGTTTTAATTCTAAGTTTTTGTTTTTGTTTTTGATGGGGTACAAACTTCAAACAAAGTCCTCTTACATTGACGATATGATTTAAAATTAGTATATTGCAAGTCGTGATCTAATTAATGTCAGTTTCATACATACCTATTATGGGTCAGTTAAATTAAATTTATTAGTACACGCCTATCATGGTCTAAATGTAGGATCTAGATAAAAGTAAACTACCTATACCTAACTTAGTAACTATGTTGGGGTAATAAAAAGAGATGATATTGGAAAGAGTTTTTATTTTATTTTATATACAAGATAAAAATTCTACTCTAGTCTAATATAAGTGTATATGTGTGTGAAGCTTCTTTCTAGAGACTTGAACTCCGGCCCTTGTCCCTTACACCCCACAAATACTTATATATAACAATCAAATTGCTTAAATAGTCAGTTCGATACAACAAGATGCATATCCCCACCTCCCCCCTCCCAAAACAATAGTCTCAATTTTTTATTAAAAGATGAAAAATCCAATCTGAATTTTATCCAGCTTCTTTAAAGAAAGAGCTAAAGCAAAAGCTAAAGGATGCCCTCTCCTAACTCAGTGGTGAGAATGATATTGACAATGACAAAAAATGCTAAAATGCAGCACATGGAAATCTAACCATTGGAATTCTTGGATCAACTTTCAAGATTGATAAGACCAAAATGAATTTGATCTATTAAATTGACCATTGTTGACTAATTATCAGCAATTCAACAAAATGTGGCCTCTTCTCTGGAAGATTGTGAGGCAATTCAAAAAAAGCACAATAATGTGAGTATGTGATGTCCAACAAGAAAGTGTGATATCCAATAATAATTTCTTGAGAAAAATCCAAAAAGGATGTGATGAATAGCAATAATGTTATGATAGTATGTGATATGCACTAGCAATAATGTTATGATTGTATGTGATATGCAGCAGTAATGTTCTTAAAATTCATCTTAGGACAATTAGTAGAGTGAATCACGTGAATTCTCTACTGACGCAAGAAGACAAGTGATCTTTACAAGCACGTACAATGGCTCCTTCAAAGTCTGTTAGATTAGATTGATAATGAAAATTCTGTAAAACCTTATCAATAATTTGAATAACTAGGAGATTGGATACCACAAAAATCATTATCATATTTGAAACACAAGTGAGATAAGCATGTACATGTTCTTCCAATAAATTTGTAATATCATATTCCTTGAATGCAAACAAAAAATGTCCAACAAATTTATCATCCTCAAAATATTGTAATACATCTCTTTTGAGAATGTCAAACTCAATAACATACTCAATCTTATGTAGTAGATCAAAAAAACTTAGTTCTATTTAATTGTTCAAATTTACTTAATTGTTGATGCATAGTACTAACTATGATTAACTCAACAAAAATTTTCAGAAATTAATTTAAAATTTTAATTAAAATCCAAGTCTCTTATTCGAAGATAAAAGATTTATGATTTTATCATTTGAGTTAATTAAAACCGATGATAGCAACAATCATCATAGAGCATATATCATAAATTCAAATCTTATTGTATCCACTAAATAAATAAATAAAAATCTAAAGGGTCCCAAAATAATTTCCATTCATTAATAGTAGCGTTACAAGCTGTTGTGTCAAGCTCCATATTATGTACTATGAACTCGGATCCATAACAAATTGTTACCAGTTTTATTCGAGTTAGGTTTGACAAGTGCTTGTGAGGATCGATCTGTACAACACATACTGTAGGGTTAACATGTCAGATCTTATTTTAGAACTAGTATGTGATTTTTTTTTAGAACAAACTTGTTTATGATTTAAACAACAATAAAAAACAAAAACACCCAAACTGAGAAAAGGAAAAGCCAACTCTATAGAACCATTCATCTTTTCTCTACCTTCACCATTGGAGTAAGCTTGAACACTGCCAATGAGAACTGTGCCTCAACACTTAATATAATAATTTAATTATAATTTTAAAAAGCTTAAAACCCCAATCATAAAAAAGCCATTTGTATTTCTTTGGACACCCACGTGGATCATGTAAAGGTTTAAATCATATCCTCGATGCAAGAGGACTTTGTTTCAAAGCAAAAGGACATTATCTTTCAAAGATAATTTAATTTAACTTTTTTTTTCGCAATAGGTACGTATGAAAATAACTTTATTTAAATCACAGCTTGCAATATACTAATTTTAAATTATATCCTCAATTCAAAAGTTAGTGTCCTTTCAAAACAAAGTCCTTTTACATTGATGATATGTTTTGAAATTAGTATATTGCAAGCTGTGATCTAATTAATGTCATTTTCGTACATTCCTATTACGGGTCAGTTAAATTAAATTTGTTAGTACACGCCTATCATGGTCTTATTGCAGGATCTAGATAGAAGTAAACTACCTATACCTAACTCAATAACTATGTTGGGGTAATAAAAAGAGATGATATTGGTAAGATTTTTATTTTATTTTATATACAAGATAGAAATTCTACTTAAGTCTAATATAAGTGTATATGTGTGTGAAACTCACTTCTGAAGACTTGAAATCTAGCCCTTATCCCTCACACTCCACAAGCACTTATATATATAACGATCAAATTGCTAAAATAGTCAGCTCAATAAAACAAGATGTGTATCCCCACGTCCCCCCTCCCAAAACAATAGTCTCAATTTTTTATTGAAAGATGAAAAATCCAATTTGAATTTTATCTAGCTTCTTTCAAGAAAGAGTTAAAGCAAAAGCTAAAGGATGCCCTCTCCTAACTCAGTGGTGAGAATGACATTGACAATGATAAAAAATGCTCAAATGCAAGACCTGGAAATCTAACCAATGGAATTCCTAGATCTGCTTTAATATTGATAAGACCAAAATGAATTTGATCTATTGAATTGA
The DNA here is from genome assembly GCA_032878915.1 of Castanopsis chinensis. Taxonomy (NCBI): domain Eukaryota; kingdom Viridiplantae; phylum Streptophyta; class Magnoliopsida; order Fagales; family Fagaceae; genus Castanopsis; species Castanopsis chinensis. The sequence goes on along the minus strand of JAVQMG010000121.1, from coordinate 29,614,927 downwards.
CCATTGTTGACTAATTATTAGCTATTCAGCAAAGTATGGCCTCTTCTTTGGAAGAATGTGAGGCAATTAAAAAAAGTACAATAATGTGAGTACGTGATGTCCAACAAGAAAGTGTGATATCCAATAATAATTTTTTGAGAAAGAGCTAAAAATGATGTGATGAATAGCAATAATGTTATGATAGTATGTGATATGCAACAACAATAATGTTATGATAGTATGGGATATGCAATAGTATTGTTCTGACAATTCACCTTAGGACAATTAGTAGAGTGAATCATGTGAATTCTCTACTAATCATGTGAATCATGTGAATTAGTAGAGTGAATCATGTGAATCATGTGAATTCACCTTAGGACAATTAGTAGAGTGAATCATGCAATACCATATTCCATGAATGCAATGAAAAAATGTCCAACAAATTTATCATCCTCAAAATATTTTAATACATCTCTTTTGAGAATGTCAAACTTAATAACTGTTGAAAAATTTGGTTTTGTATCTCATATAAAACACACAGCAGAAGTAACAAATAAGGATTTATTTCATTCATGATTGACAACATGCACTATGTAAATTTTAGAATTTAAGAACAGGATAGCGTACTTTGATGTGGTGAAATTCAACACAAAAGATTAGAAATACTCAGGAGCACTTTTAATCTTCACTCCAATTCCACTTTACGCCCAAGAAGTGTGGTCTCTCAATCAGTTTCCAAGGGAGAATTATCAAGTGGCTTCACTCACTCATACACACCATTTCATAATAATGCCTCTCTTTTTGAATTTTTCTAATAAAAAAATTCTATATGTTTCTCCCTTAATAACGAACTGATTATCTAATTGGGCTGGCCTGTTGAGCATTTCCAATTGGGTTTTAGTGTATGGCTTGGAGTAAGATCAAAAGGGACCAATAAAACACTAGCTCCAATAGGCTTTGAGTTTTTTTTGTCAACTATTGACAAGTCCAAAGTTACCATTAATTATATTTAATGTCACTGTATAAATATAATTGCACTCTAAGCCTTATTAATAAATTATATCTTAAGACTTTATTATACATGCAAGCCATTCATAAAATATTCGTAGTAACACAAAGTCATGAATATAGACTACCACTTTGTAAATTACTACATCTTATCCTTGAGTACTTGGTTTAATCTTTTAAATTTATTCATCATATATTTATGAAATCCAATTTAATAAATATATACTTTAGTAACTTCTTATCAAAGTGGTTAGGCCTAACTCTTTGAATAACGAACTCATTAAATTTATCTCAAGAGAATATTTTGTATCTCTGTTAAGAGATTATGAATTCTATCTTGAGAATATATGTTCCATCAATACTAAATGTGGCTGCCCAACATACTGAGATTTTGACCGTTACATTAGATCTCACTCCTGATATATCAAATTAATCTACACCTCATGATCAGGTCTATTATTCTCTCAAGATTAAGAGTTCATGCAAATAGAAGTCGTGAGATTTATTATTTGTTTGACATTCATTAGGAGAATAATAAATCTGATAGCGGTCTAGTTCAATACGTCTTAACTCTTAAAACATATCAACATATCAACTAGAAGTCTTCACTTCCATGATCAAGGCAAATCATCTTAGTTGATATGTTATAATCTTCGCAGATGAAATGCCCAATTTCATCTGTGACTACGAACTACAATTTTGAGTTTACAAAGAACTTGTGATTTATATCTTCTGTGACTTTTTACATAAATCTCATACTATGCATCTCATGGACTATATGATAATGTCACAATATTCATGTTACCATTATTTTAGATAATAATAAAAAAACTTTATTAATCACAATATTAAGTCATACATAATGTCATACATAGCATCACACAATATGATTTAAAGGCACACAACCTAATAATAACATACTAAATCTTATGCAAAAGATCAGAAAAACTTAGTTCCATTTAATTGTTCAAGTTTACTTAATTGTTGATGCATAGTACTAACTATGAGTAACTCAACAAAAATTTTCAGAAATTTATTTAAAATTTTAATTAAAATCCAAGTCTCTTATTCGAAGATAAAAAATTTATGATTTTATCATGTGAGCTAGTTAGAACCAATGACAGCAACAATCACCATAGAGCATATATCATAAATTCAAATCTTATTGTATCCATTAACTAAATAAATAAAAATCTATAGGGTCCCAAAATAATTTCCAGTAATTAACAGGAGAGTTACAAACTGTTGTGGTGAGCTCCATATTATGTACTCTGAACTTGAATCCATAACAAATTGTTACTTGTTTTATTCGAGTTAAGTTTGACAAGTGCTTGTGAGGATCGATCTGTACAACACGTACTATAGCGTTAACATGTCATATCTTATTTTATAACTTGTTTGTGATTTAATTTTAGAACAAACTTGTTTATGATTAAAATAACAATAAAAAACAAAAACACCCCAACTGAGAAAAAGAAAAGCCAACTCTATATAACCTTTCATCTTTTCTCTACCTTCACCACTGGAGTAAGCTTGAACACTGCCAACAAGAACCATGCCTCAATACTTAATATAATAATTGGATTATAATTTTAAAAAGCTTAAAACCCCAAGGCTAAAAAAGTGTTTTGTATTTCTTTGGAAACCCACGTGGATCATTCAAAGGTTTAAATCATATCCTCAATGCAAGAGGACTTTGTTTCAAAGCAAAAGGACACTATCTTTCAAAGATAATTTAATTTAAGTATATATATGTGTGAAGCTCCTTTCTAAAGACTTGAACTCTGGCCCTTGTCCCTCAACACCCCATAAGCACTTACATATATATAGCGATCAAATTACTTAAACAGTATGTTCAATACAACATGATGCGTATCCCTCCTCCCCCCTCCCAAAACAATTGTCTCAATTTTTTATTGAAAGATGAAAATTCCAATCTAAATTTTATACAGCTTTGTTTAAGAAATAGCTGAAGCAAAAGCTAAAGGATGCCCTCTTCTAACTCAGTGTTGAGAATGACAGTGACAATGATAAAAAAAAGCTCAAATGCAGCACATGGAAATCTAACCAATTGAATTCCTAGATTTGCTTTCAAGATTGATAAGACCAATATGAATTTGATCTATTGAATTGACCATTGTTGACTAATTATCAGCAATTCAGCAAAATGTGGCCTCTTCTCCGGAAGAATGTGCGTCAATTTAAAAAAGCACAATAATGTGAGTATGTGATGTCCAACAAGAAAGTGTGATATCCAATAATAATTTCTTGAGAAAAAGCCAAAAAGGATGTCATGAATAGCAATAATGTTATGATAGTATGTGATATGCAGCAGTGTTGTTCTGACAATTCACCTTAGGACAATTAGTAGAGTGAATCATGTGAATTCTCTACTGACGCAAAAAGACAAGTGATCTTTACAAGCGATCTTTACAAGCACGTACAATGGCTCCTTCAAAGTCTCTCAGATTAGATAGATAATGAAAATTCTGTAAAACCTTATCAATAATTTGAATAACAGAGAGATTGGATACCACAAAAATCATTATCATTTTTGAAGCACAAGTGATGTTGTGAAATTTAGACCCTAAGTGATAGAATTAACAAGTTTTAAACTCAAGATGTTAATTAGATTTATTATGAATAAAACTTGTTACAACAAGCAAACATTAATATCATGTCAAAATCATGCACAACGGAAAATTAAATAAGATAAGATATGATGACCTAGGAAAACCAATGAAACAAACTAGTTTCACAGTAAAAAATCTAAGAGGAATCTTTCCCGAAAATCAATTCACTATAGTAAAGAGAAGTTTCAAATCTAGTACAAAACTTTTGTCCCTAGATTCTACTATCCCCATAGATGAACTTACAGCGGAAACCTTCTACTGCTTCAGAAGCTCTAAACTCTTCAATATATGAGCGCCACCTTTTTTATGCACAGATCCCAATACATGATTAACTCTTTTGCACGAATCCCAATACATGACTCACTCACCAATTTGAAGAAAAAGAATGTTGACTGCAAAGTTCTTCACTTCATCAACAATGAAGATCAAGAAGCACTTGGTTACAAAACCCTAAAGCGCAAAAACGCAGTAGCTTCTTTTAAAGAGAATAAGGCACCAGTCACCTTTTGCATATGTCTTCTATGTATTCTCATGTGAGACGGTCTTCAAAATAATCCTTATATATGTCTAGGATTGTGAGAATAGAAACACTACACATACATGTCAGCATGGGTTAAAAATTAAATCTAAAATTCTGATTTTGTAATTCTTGATAGATAGTATCTGTCAAGCAGCTATCGAGCCTCAATAGATAGCTATCTATCGAGAGCTGTTGAATTTTAATGATACAACACTTTTGCACTTATTTCTTGGACAGATTTTCATGACTTTAATACTAGACTTGAATTCTTATTCTTTGAAGTATTAAACACATCCTAGATCTATCCAAATATACGTAAAATACGTTTTGTTAAAGGATTAGCTAATTCTAAATAACATATGTTCCTGACATGATCACATATGTCCTAACAATTTCCCCCTTTAGCAATTCGTGACAAAACCACAACAAACAAATGAATATATGAGAGAAGTCATAAATCACTCAACTCATATTCACTTGTTAAGTACAATAAAATCTATTTTAACACAAACTCTTGAAAAAATGTGCAAGAAAAGAGTTTATGACAAGTAGACTTTGACAACCTGTATTTATAAAACACTCTAAACAAGACTCATCATGGCATTTTAGTGTGAAACAAAAATAAAAAGATTGCATACAAATAATTAGAAGCATGTGCATAAAGAGAGAAAAGAAACAATACATGAAGGGATAGGTCAAGAAAACATACATCATATATATATATATATATATATCAAAGATAAACACAATGTATATAACAATGGTCATAAGATTGGTGTATAAGAAGAAGAAGCTAAAAGAAGCTCCTACAACAACAAAGAGGTAAGCAATCCCCCTAACAAGATGAAACATAACTCCCCTTTATAGAGGATATATTTCTCCCCTAACATGTAAAATTTTAAAAAGAAACCACATATTCTCCACAATTTCTCTCCGTTTTTGTCATGATTGACAAAGGGCATAAGAAGCTAGAAAGCTTCACCCAAGGAATATAAAGATGATCAAAGATGATCAAGGGGGTACAAAGAATCCATAAAAATCCATGAATGTAATAAAACAAGATGCTATGAATGACAAGATAAAAGAAAGATGCAAAACATGTGAAAAACAATGCATGCAAGAGGATCTCGATGGATCGAAAGGTGTCGAGCTATTATCGAGCCAACTTCGATGGATCGAGAGTCTGTCGAGGATCTATTGGCCAGACTGAAAGTTTCTCGATGAATCAAGAATATGTTGAGAAGCTATCGAGATTGCGATGAAAAGAAGCTGAAGAATTCAATAGATATCCTAGTTGTGGAGAGGTATCAAGAAGCTGTTGAGATTGCTTAAAATAGTTTTCAAAGAAGAGAAAAACACAGACATGAATGTAATCAAGCATTCTACTCAATCAAAGATCCAAACAACATTTTAAGCTCTCAAAAACATTTCTCAATCAAGAAAAATGTCAAGCATTTAGATCCAAAACACACACACGCACACACTAAACAAGTCTAATCAAATTCATATTTCAAAAATAAGTCAAGACAGTTTAGTGAGCATACATTTACACATCTAAACCTTGTGATGGCCAAATCACATTGTACCTGCTCATGTATCAAAAGTAGCAAAGAATATTACGTGTTATGTGTGAAAAACATCGCAAGATTGCATAAGCGTCTACATGTTATGACGATTTGAGATATTAGCACATCCATTTGACTCACACACAATTATAACTATTTGATGGAGACTATCACGTTCGAAGTATATCCTATAATTCCCACATCTCTTAGAAGACATGCTTGTAATCATATATAAAGCATTTTGATTTTTTTTTTTTAACTTTAATTTTTCTTTGCATATTGTCTTTTAAGCATATCATGCATGGGCATATAAGAGAGAGAAAAGAAATACCTAATTATGTTAAGTTTTTTGATATTGCATTTTTGCTATACCGAAACATACAGATATCATTTCATGATTGGAGGGCAACAGTAGCGAGATGGTTATTTATGCCTTTCTCTTAGGATTTTCTTGTCCTTCTCGTTAAAAAGAGTAATACAAATGTTAAGTACAAGAGATTACTTAATCTTACTCATCACAAACACGAGCCACAAAACTCACTTGCTTAGTTGTGCATAGAGATGCTCTTTTGAGCTACAAGAGATACAAAATTTGGAAAAGTTTATTTCAATGGCTATCCAAGGTACACAAGTACCAATGTACACAAAACACACACTGTTTTTGTATTTTTCTGTTTTTTTAATTTATTTTTATGAAAAAAAAAACTGAAAAAAAAAACTAAATATTTGAAAGCATGAAAGAAATATACAGATGCATGAAAGCATGATTCCAAAAGCAGATAAGAAATCAAGCAAAGAGAGTCCTACTTTAGATAGAAAGAATCAAAGCAAAGGACAACAGAAAAGACAATTAAGTCTTAGACTCATTTCTCACCTACATGGCACGAGTTTTTGGCCGTGAAGATAAAAAGACATGTGTCCTAGTATGTCTACTAAAGGACATAGAAGAATTAAGATTCTCCTAAAATTGTGTTAAAAAGCTCAAAACTTTTAATAACTCTTCAAACAAAGGTGTAGGTCCTTGAGGGGTATCCTGTGACCGCTTGGACACTTGCTTTTGAGGATACAACTTAAAGCAATTAGGACGAATGTATCCACAAACATCACAGTGGTGACAAACATGAGTAGTTTTAGAGCTATTAGGCTTCTTAGAAAGAGGTCTAACCTTAGAGGTTGACAGAGTCCTCAACTTAGGACAATTTGGCCTAATATGACCAACAATATGACAATAATAACAAGTGGGGACAAATTTAAAATTTTTATTCAACGTATGAGGAGTTTTAGACATAGGTTTAGAAATTTCAGCGTTAACATCAGAATGTTTACCTTTGTCTATCCTAGCAATTTTAGCCTTTAACTCTTCATTATTCCTTTTAAATGGAGGAATACAAAAATCTTTTTCTTTTGAGTTAGGCTCAACAACAAGTTTGGCACTGGTTAATTTTTTAACTTTAGTTTTCAATTCAATTAGTTACTTTTCCAAACTCTTAATTTTGTCTACCTGAGATAAAATTTGATTTTTAAAATTCTCATTCAAATTATTTGTTTCATCCAGTTTTGCAATCAAATCATCTTTTTCAAGTTTGACCTTTTTAAGTTTAGTTTTTAATTTTGTAGAACATTCAAGAGATTTCATACAAAAATTATAAAACTTGCAATAGAGATCTTGAATATCATCATCATCATTCAATACAAGATCATGCAAATCAAAACAATCAAGAGTTTTCATGACAACAGGGGTCAAGGATCACACTCAGGAAATTAATCCAATCAGAGTGTACCTGCTCTGATATCACTTGTTGGGAAATTTAGGTTTTGGTTTATAGAATTAACAAGTTTTAAACCCAAGTTATTAACTAGATTTATTATGAATAAAATTTGTTACAACAAACAAATGTCAAAATCATGTCAAAATCATGCACAGTGAAAAATTAAATAAGACAAGATATAATGATCTAGGAAAACCAATAAAACAAACTAGTTTCACAGTAAGAAATCTAGGGGAAAACCTGGGGGGAAACCTTCTTGAAAAGCAATTCACTATAGTAAAGAGAAGTTTCAGATCTAGTACAAAACCTTTGTCCCTAGACTCTACAATCCTTGTAGATAAACTTACAGCAGAAACCTTCTCCTGCCTTATAACTTCTGAACTTTTTAATATATGAACGCCACCCTTTTGATACACAGATCCCAGTATGTGACTAACTCATTTGCACGATCCATCATCTCATTAAAAACAAAAAATAAAAAGGGCAAATTACACTCTCCTCCCTTAAGGTTTGGAGGAATGATACTCACCCCCAAACATGAAAGGAAAAAACATTCACTTCTCTTGAAGTTTGAAGAAAATGACACTCCCCCCTTCTATTAATATTAATAACAAAAAAATATTCCAATTTTTTTAAAAATTCATTTTACCTGAGTTTAACTATGGTTGCATTTGCATTAAAAAAAAAAAATGAAAATAGCATATTGTAAATCATGTAGCTAAACTGGACTTTTTAGTTTCTTTTTGTAGCACCTTACCAACTGATATTATTTAAGTTTGCAAATTCTTGAATTTTTTAATTGCACCCCTCACCAATGCTTTACACCAAAATTTATGAGATAAACTTGGAGGGTAATTTTGGTATATAAATTTTTTTTAAGAATATGTGGAGGGTAATTTTAGAAATTTGCCCTTAATCAAAAGGCAAATTAATACAACATTTTTAACTTTAATTTAACATAGTATGGTCAAATGAATTGCAAGCGGGAAGTGTTTTTTCCCTTCAAGTTTAGGGAAAAGTATTATTTTCTTAAATCTCGAGAGAGATGAGTGTAATTTGTCCAAATAAAAGTCCACTTTTTGGTTTTTTTATTTAAAAAAATCCACTTTCCACACGACCAATAGTCTTATAACATGTGTCTCATTTCTGTTAATCATGCAAGTTTAATCGAACTTAAAAAATATGGCACCGTTTGATTGAGATCTTGTGCTTAGATTTTTTTATAAGAAAAGTATTAATTGTATCCTCTTGCTCTTGTACTTTTCAACATAAACCGACACCCAAAAAAAAAAAAAAAATCTCATTCCAAAGTGTGATAGAGTTTATAGTACAATGATATCATAATGCTAAGATTTTCAATCAATATAGCATCTCTTCCCTCTCACAATTGTCGTAGGACTAAAATAACCTTTGTACAAAGTGTTTAAGCTCAAAGCTCTGTCAGAAAAAACACCCTTCTTCTATATTGGCTCTCATAATTTTATATTTATGTTGTAATATTTATTCATTTTAATTAAATTAATTAAAATGCTACAACAAAATGTAATTACAATCAATATTAGTTGTTAGATTTTTCCTGAGTTTTCCTCCTCCTCCTCCTCCTTCTTCTTCTTCTTCTTCTTCTTCTTCTTCTTCTTCTTCTTCTTTCAGTAACATATGATATAATTGAAATTAATTTCTCACATGTAATTCTTATGGTATGCCACAAAATGAGAAGTATAGATGTGCCATATAGAGAACTTCTAACATATTGTTTTGTAATGGAACTATAATATGCCTTCACATCCCAAGGGGGCATTAGCTAGTTTATCATCAAATATAGGGTCAACTTCTTTTATTTTTCATACACTATCCTAGTTATAAATTATGATTCCAAACAATAGGTTTCAGATTGAAATGTTTTCATTATGTTACTGATTAACTAAATCCACTTTTCAGTTTTAAAAAAAAAAAAAAGAAAAAGAAAAAAAAAAAGACCTCATTCCAGAGTGTGATAAAGTCTGTAGTACAATGATAGTATAGAAATGTTGACGTCATATATTATGAGATATGGTTGTAGTTGCAGCACTCTTACAGTTTTTTTATTATATATATCCTTATCGGGTAGTTCATTTGATCACTGCGAGAACCACATCAGAGAGTTGAGTTGATACTTGAGATAGTTTTCACTTACAGACACAGTTACAGGCTCAATATTGTTTCAGCTGCTACGTACCTACACAATTGATAACCGAGCTGGTACGCTTTCTTCATAACATTTCCCATATTCAAGTTCCTTTGTCTATCTATATATATTTATGTTCTTGTTATAATTAGCAACTGAAATAATCTTTTTTATCCTAAGTTTTTAATATTGCAAGCACCATCCAACTATATATAGTCGGTGAACTTACTGGGCAATATAGCATGTCTTGTCTCTCACAAACTAGACAACTGATCCTGAGATTTTCAATCAATATTCAGTATTGCGATCATTAACTCTATTTTAATTTGTAATACATTTTTTTTTTCCAGTGCATGTCTTTTTCAATTCTTTGAATGGTTTGGTTAAAATGTTAAATATCACCACCTTTCCCTAATTTAGGATAGATGGTATTTTAGTTTTAAATCTCTTCAATGCCAACACATACAAGAAATATTTGTTGAATTTTCTGTCAATCTATATATATAATAATAGGTAAAACTGAGAAAAAATTCAATTAGATTTCAAATTGAAATTTAATTAGAGTATAATTTTGTGCCATGTGTCTTATCTAATCTAAATTTTAAATTTTAATGCCAATTAAGTTAATTTAATGTAAAAATTATATTTCAATTAGAGTTTAATTTTGTGCCACGTGTCCTATCTAATCTAATTTTTTTTAATTTTTGTATTAAATGAGTTAATTTAGTGTAGAAAACTCTAGTCCAATATAAATAAACCATAAAAAACCTAATCATATAATTAAAAAGAATTCAAATTTATAAGTCATTTATTTAATACACCATGATTATGTTATATATATATATATATATATATATATATATAAAGTTTAGAAAAAATTCAATTAGAATCAAAATTGAATTTTGGTTTTGTTAGTGTTCCATACAAATTAAATTGTTTAGATTTTTCCTTTTCTTTTTTTACTAAACTAATGAGCATATCTTTTATACCATTTTTATTCAAATATTTTTTATATGAAGATATTGAACGTAATAAACTGTAATTGTGCTGAACGATTTCATACACACATACCCTTTCAATTTAGGAGATACTATTAATCAGTTTATTGTTTTATTTTGTGTTGTATTTAATAAATTTCACAGATAATAATTATGAATTGATATTATATATGTAATATCCAATAGTAATTTTCAAAATTATATACATAATAGCAATGTAACAAAAAAATTGGTGTAATTAATATCATGAAAATTGTAAGGAAAAACTTTTTTAGTACTTCCGAATGTCCTGGTCAAACAATGTTCTATATGTTTAATAACTCAAGCTAACATCAACAACGTAACTATAATTTCCGCATGGGTTACATGCTAGTAATTACTAACAGACAATAACATTTCTTGCCCGGCCCTCACAAAGTTTAATTATAATAGTTACTCCGATTCTCGATTAAAATAATAATTTTAGTATGACACACTTTTAACTGATAAGTGAAAACTCATGTTTTAAGGATTTTATTCGTAAAAGATGTTATGGTAAATAACAATTTATAAGTAACTATCAATTGGTATAACCCCTTTAGTTAATAAACACTTTAAAGTTACAAGTTTTAAATTCCTTGATGGGAGGAGATTATGGAACAAGTTTTAATTTATAAGGGTCCCTAGTCTAGCCTATATATATATAGCCTATCTCCATCCAAAGGAAATGTGTAAGGTAAATGTTATAGACTAGAAGACACCTTTTATAGATACACTAACATATAGTGAATCTTCTTTTTCTAAAAAACTTAAACAATTATGGCTAAAGGGATGTTTATGTTTGTTTTGTTTCTGCTGCACTCTAAATTATTCTTACAACGGGCTGTAATTAGTTGTTTGACACTATTATATGAATCTACCATTTTTCCTCTACTACTCACAATCTATCATATATGATAATTATGATAAAGTGTGTGTGAAAATATGTGGTAGTAAATTTTTTTTTTTTAGAAACTAAAATTAATATAAAGTATCTCATCAAAAAATATATATATATATATATAAAGTATTATTCTTTCAACTTTCAAGTATTAATTTTTTTTTATATAGGAAGAATTATTCTTTCAATTAATATAAAGTATACATTCCTTGACTGTATTTTAATAGGTAATTTCTATTATATTATTTCTCCCTGTGTTTGCCTTTTTCTTTCAATTAATTCTTAGCTTGGGTTTGGATTGGCATGTTGATAAATATACCACAGATGAAAATCATTGGTCTCAATATTAGTATTTCATTTTAAAATCCATTAATTATAAAATATATGTCATGTGACTGATCTCTCTCTCTCTCTCTCTCTCTCTCTTCTAAGTTTTGGTTATTTTATATTCTGATCTATCTCTCTCTAAAATCTTAGTTATTTTATGATATATTTTTGAAAGTCAAACACAACTTATATATATATATATATATATATATATATATATATATTATAATAATTTGGTTCATATAAATTCATAAAATGAAAAATTATGAAATTTATAAAATCATACTGTGTATATATAATTGAAAAACTTGATAGTATCTAAAATTTTGAGTTTATTATGTAATCATTCTTATATTTATTATTTATATACATATCTAAACATGTTAAAAGAATAAATTGTTACATTTAGAATTTCTATTTCTTTTGTTAGTTTTTATCACTTTTGAAGGCAATGATAATTTTCTCTCTTTTTTTATTAAAATTTTTCTACTTTATTTTCTTTTAATATCTATTTTCCTTTAATAGGTTCTGAACCTTTAAAAGACATTGATAAGTATCTTCTTTTCCTTTTACCAAAAAAAAAAAAAAAAAAAAGGCATATAAAAGAAATAATAATGTATTAATTATCATATAAATAAAATAATGAATTACATCAAAGAATAACCCATTTAACTGGGTTCAGGTCAAAACACATTTGGGAGTAATTTTAAAATATAAAATAAGGTATTGTTGCATACCTTTGAGCTATAATGGTTACTCTACAAGTACACGTTTTTTGCGGAATGAGGTGGGCAATGACTAAAGTTCATGACTGCAGGAATGAACATCACAAATATACCTAAATTAGGCTAGAGGAGGATTTCTATCTCAAATTTATAATATATATATATATATATATATATATATCTGTATCTCTGTGTGTGTATAGTTTAAAAATGTCATCTCATTACTCCAATCCATTATCTATATGCATAGGGCCCTAAAGACCCAGCTATGTATTCTTTTCAAACATTACACGCAATATGCTTTCTGTTCATAGAAAGCTGTTGCACCTATCTTTAGTTTTGTACTTTGGAAAATATCTCTATATACATCTTCTGATTGGCCAATACATCATTTATATGCAATGGTTAGGATGTGTTTGGTAGAGAGGATTTTATGGGGGATGGAAAAAAAGAAAGAGAAAATGAAGAGGAAAAAATTTTTAGAGGGTGTTTGGTTGGAAGGATGGGAAGGAAAAGAGATAGTAGGGCACGGGTGTTTCATTTGGATGCTTTTTTTTTTGTCCACTCGCACGCACACAATTTTTATGATAAAAAAAATGTGTTATTTTATTGTTTTCACATGCACAATTTTTTTGCTAAACACTAAGTGGAGAATATTAAATCGTTTCTATCCTCCCACTTTTTTATTCTCTCTACCTTTCATTTCACTTTTCTACTCTAACCAAATGGACCCTTAAGATCCATTATGTTGGGAGATAGGAATTCATTGCAACTCTTACACTTTTCGGAACCAACCAAAAATTTTATAAAAAAAATCTCTATAGGTTTTCTCTTTGTCAACTGGGCTACCTTTACTTAATAAAGTTTATAGTTGCAGTAGTCTTATCTATATCTCCTTATATATGGGCTTAATTTCATCACTGTGACAACCATACATGACATGATTTGTTGATAGTTTCAGCTGCTACAAAATTAACCGAGGTAGTTCCATATATAACATTTCATATTTAAGTTTCTTTCAGCTGCGATTAGGCTATTTTAATTTTTAAGGTAGTGACTTTTATTAAGTGGGTCATCAGATATTGTTTCTAATTCTGGGACTCGTGTTTGTTATAATGAAATTTAAGGAACACGACTTGGTAGATGGAGAATTCAGCGAGTGAGCAAATTCAGCAAGAAGCAAATTCTTCAAGAAAAAATGATAACACTCAAATTCCAGAGGAATCAAGAACTTCAAGTGGAAATGAAGATCAAAATAAACAGTTGGTAAATAAGATTGAAACAATGTTTGAAATGAAGTTTCTTGCACCGAATGAGTGCCGCATCTACAAGGTTCCGTATCAGCTTCGCGAATGGAATGAAGAAGCCTACATTCCTAAGGTTATTTCAATTGGTCCCTATCACCACGACAAAAAAAAATTTGAAACTATGGAAAAGCATAAAGTAAGATACTTCAAGCACTTCATGCAAAAGGCTGAGATAAACTTGGAGAATTTAGTAAGCACTATAAGGAAGATGGAAGATAGCATTCAACGTTGCTATGTAGAGACTGTTCATCTGAAAAGTGATGATTTTGTGCAAATGATCATGTTCGATGCTGCCTTCATTCTTGAGCTTTTCTTGAAAACGAAATTGGGAGGATGGACAAGAGACGATCCTATGAATGTGGAAGCATGGCTTTTTGAGATGGTGAAGCGTGAGTTGCTGTTACTTGAAAATCAGCTTCCATTCTTTGTTATTGAGAAACTATACCACCTCGCCTTACCGTCTCAATCAAACTCTCTTTCTTTAATTCAGCTTACTTTTCACTTCTTTAAGTCGTTGAACGTTCATGATAAAGCCCCCAAAGTGGAAATACAAAACTTCGGTGATCTGCTTAGATTCTTTCAACTACCCAAAAATCCACCAGAAAGACAACTCGAAATTATTTATCCCAAGTACTCTGCAACCCAGCTGCATGGGGCAGGAGTAAAATTCAAGTTGGCTTCAAGTAAATGCATACTGGACATAAATTTCGAAAAAGGAGTGTTGGAAATTCCACTCTTAGAATTCCATGATGATACGGAACCTCGTGTTCGAAATATTATGGCATTAGAGCAATGTGATATTGCAATGGACAGACACATTACAGATTTCTATTTAATATTGGATCGTCTTATCAATACTGACAAGGATGTGGCTTTACTTTGTGATAAGGGAATCATTGTTAATTGCCTAGGCGACAACAATGTAATAAGATCAATGATAAACAAGCTTAACAGGGGAATCGTCAGGCGTGATATGAACACTAGGCACTATAAACTGTGTGATGATTTGAATAAATTCTATGAGCAAACTTGGCACAGATGGAAGGCATTATTAAGACATAAATATTTTAGCACCCCTTGCAGAACTGCCTCTACCATTGCTGCTGTTGTCCTTCTGGTGCTCACGTTCATTCAAACCGTATGCTCTATCATTCAAATAGTGCCTACTTTTAATGGATATGGTGCAAGTGCAGTGTATGGCTATCACGCGGATGCATGAAGCAAATGCACGTTATTTTCTTAATTGATAATGTACTTGAGGAAGAGTTTGGGTTGCTGCAAAATCTTTTGTTTTTCTTGATTATTATCTAATTGTTATCTGTATAAAGCTTGGATTGGATTGTTATTTTCTTTGGCTTAGATAGTATTTTTATTTGCTTTATGACAGTTTTTATCGGAATAGTGTGATGAGGAGTTTTGCTTTTATCACGTTTATTTTTCAGTTGTATATCACATTTTATTCTCAGTTGTAAGCTATATATATGAATTCTGAGTATGTCCATAACGTTTTATTTGTATTTGAAAATATAAAAAAGGAATATATTATTATGCTACTTTTTTTTTTTTTGGAAGCCGGAACCTACCAATTTTCATTATTAAAGTATTAGCATCCAAGTACAAAGCATCCACCACAGGTGGGGGATCCTCCTTTAACCAAACAATATTATCATCAATTAATCTAGCAAATCTAGCCAAAGTATGAGCAACACTATTAGCATTACGCCTAACACAACTAATTGAAATTAATTTAAAGCCTGTAGCCAAGCACCAAATATCTTCATAAAATAATCCAAGCCGTGAAAGATTCAGTTGAGCTTGGGAAACTGTCTGCATCACCAACACACTATCACCTTCCAAAATAATCTCCATGAAACCAGTGTCAATAGCAAACTCAAGGGCTTTACGACATGCAAACACTTCCATCTCTTCGCTATCCTTTATAGCACCACACTTTGCAGCAATAGCAAACATTACTTCGCCCTTTTAGTTTCTAATCATAGCCCCATAGCCCAAAGCAGCTCCCCCATCAAAATTCAGTTTAAACAAATTTCCCTACGGAGGCTGCCATGTTTGTTGCGGTGGAGACGGAATTGGAGCTGATACACTCAATTGGTCTTGTGCTGTTGTATACTCTCTCAAATACTCCAATGCTCGCTGAGATGACCTTAAAGGATGCTGGAATACACCCCCGTGTATGGCTGTATTGCGCTGAGTCCCTATCTGCCAACAAGTGACCTAAAACTGATCCCATTCCTCCCCTGAAAGTTTCGGTATTAAACCTGAAACCAACTGCAGAAAATTGGCCTGCTTAGTACCTAATTTTTGAAGATGACGTAAACTCCCAGCCCAAACATCCTGTGCCGCCCCACAGACCCACAACACATGCAAGACCGATTCAACCTCATTTTGACATACACGGCACCGAGCCTCCTCCACTACCCTTCTGAGTGCCAAATTTTCTTGTGTAGGCAGAATATTAAGACATGCAAATCATGAAAAAATCTTAATCTTGTTAGGAACATTAGCCTGCCAGATACATGACCAAAGTGCCCCATTCATTCTTTGCATTGATGTCTCCCCAAGGTTGCTCCCTTCCATCCGTAGCTGCTTTGCAATATAATACCCGAACTTCACTGTATAATTTCCATTCTTTGAACAAGACCACACTATCACATCTTGCACCACCCGCCTGCTCAAAGGAACTTGGAGAATACCTTCAGCATCAAATGGATGGAACATGGCAGTAATACATTCTTTATCCCATTGGTGATTCGGCTAATCATTTAATCCGAGACCCTCCACTCCTAAATCTCCTCCTCCGGTTGAAAAAGAATTTTTTTTGTTGGGTGATTAGGCAGCCAGCAATCCTTTAAAACTCGAACAGAAGCACCATTACCCACTCTCCAATAGCATCCTTTCTTTAAAATTGGTTGAGCCTCTAGCAAACTCTTCCAAACATAGGAACTATTTTGACAATCCTTCGCCTCAAAGAAATCACACCTCGGAAAATATCTTGCTTTAAAACAGCTATACAAAAAAGAGTTTTTACCCTACAATAACCACCAACTTTGTTTTGCTAGCATGGCTAAATTAAATGATCGTAGATCTCTGAAACTCATTCCACCCTCTTTCTTTGACAAAGTTAAAAAATTCCAATTTTTCCAGTGTATTTCCTCTCCTCCCCAATTTGTCCCCACCAAAATCTAGCACACATAGCGTCCAACTCATCACATAATTTCCCAAGTAGCTGAAAAACCCCCCATTGAATATGTAGGAGTGGATTGAGCCATTGCTTTTAAGAGAACCTCCTTGCCAGCCCGAGAGAACAACTTTCCCTTCCAACCTTGCATCTTTTTCCAAACCCGTTCCTTAATGAAAGCAAAAGTATCATATTTCCTTCTTCCTATTAATGTAGGCAGCCCCAAGTAAGCGTTAAACTTCTCCACTTCCTTTACCTTTAATTTGTCAATTATCCATGCTTTCTGATCCATAAACACAATACTACTACAATAGGTAGAAGACTTCTCCAAATTTATGCATTGGCCCAAAGCTTCAGCATATAGTTGTAAAGTATCAGAAACAACCTGCACTTCATTTTTATTAGCTTGACAAAAAATCAAAGAATCATCAGCAAAGATAAGATTAGTTACAAATGGGGCACTTCTACATACAGCCACTCCGTGTAACCTCCCTTCAAATTCGACCTTAGCAAGGAGTGACGTAAAGCCTTTAGCACATATCAGAAACAAGTAAGGGGACAAAGGATCACCTTGTCGTATACTCCTAATAGGCACAATATTCCCATACGTTTTGCCATTAATTCAGACTGAAAAGGAGGGCGTAGAGACATAACTCATAACCCTTTCCACCCAAACCTCCGAAAACCCCAGTTTAATCATCATGCCTTTAAGAAATTCCCATTCCACCCAATCATAGGCCTTACTAACATCCAATTTAAGAGCTAAAGCCCCCTTCTTCCCCTTTTTTCTAATATACGTGGCATGCAAAGTCTCATAGGCTACTAACACGTTATCAGTAATAAGGCGACCAGGTACAAAAGCACTTTGAGTAGGAGAAATTATTTGTGGAAATATCAACTTTAGCCTATTCGCAAAGACTTTTAAGATAATTTTGTATATCACATTACATAAACTAATAGATTTAAAATCTGTCATTTTTTCCTATTTCTTTACTTTGGGATTCAAAACAATATGAGTATAATTTATATCAGGCACCATATGACTAGTATGGAGAAAATCTAACACAGCATCAGTCACCTCATTACTAACAATGTGCCAAAATTTTTGATAAAAAACTGCATTCATACAATCGGGTCCAAGAGCCTTTGTTAGTCCCATCTGAAACAACACTGCTTTCACTTCTTCATTGCTATATGGCCTGGACAGCACCTCCAACATTTCATCAGTTATTTTTCTGTTAATTGTATTAAGGCATTCCTCCATTCTATCACAAGTACTTGCTTTAAAAATATTCATAAAATACTCCGATGCCACCTCCGCCACTTCATCCACTTCCTCCACCCACACCCCATTAGCATTCTTGATTCCCATAATAAAGTTCCTTTGCCTTCGTTGGGATGCCTTGGAATGAAAAAAAAATTTGTATTTTTGTCCCCATACTTTAACCATTACACTCAGAACCTCTGACGCCAAAAAATCTCTTACTTAAGCATTAAATCATCCAACTGTTTACTCACGGCAAGAAATTCCTTTTTGCTATCTTCGGTCATCTCTTCTGCGTTCAACACCTCCAATTTCTTTTGTAATCTTTTAATTTCCTCCACTTTAGGTTTAGTCTTTGAAGAACCCCACGCATGCAAATCAGCCCCACAGCCTTGAATTCGGTCCATAACACCCCTTAAACCTGGACTACCCTACCCACCTTTTGTCCACTTCTCATGCACAACTTCCTAACAATCATCCCAAAACAACCAGCTCTCCTCAAACTTAAAATCACCACCCCTCCATCCCCTAAGCTGCTTATCATTCATAGTTTTCAACATAATAGGAATATGATTAGAAGCATGGCTGAACAAGTGAGGCACCGAACTGGCAGAGAACTTTTCAATCCATTCTTTATCAGCAACAGCTCAATCTAAACGTTGTTTTGTGTGGGCTGATCTTGGCCGCCTGTTTGTCCAAGTAATTTTATGCGCATTAAAACCCAAATCTGTCAAGTCACAATTCTCCAAAGCAGCCCAAAAATCCTCTATCTGATTATAATAAGGTGCATTAACACTTTGTGTTTCCAATGCACGAAATATGGCATTAAAATCCCCGATGCAACACCATGGACTCTCAACAAAAGATTTTAAATGAGATAAAAGTGTCCACGACTTCCACTTTTCATTTGCCTCCGGCCATCCATAAAACCCTGTGAGATACCACACAAAACCATCCTTCTCCACAACCTTAGCCAAAATATGGTTATCAGTAAAATTGATAACATCTAAAGTCACCTCCTCCTTCCAAAGCAAAGCCAACCCTCCACCCGAATTAGGCTTTTTCACTATGAATTTATTTTTAAAAGGTACATCACCACAATGCGTCTTAAATCCACTTCAATCCAACCTTGCTTCCATTAAGAAGTAGACATTAGGAGCTTGTTACCTCACAAGCTGGAAAGTGTAAGTTCATTAAAGCTCGACACCTGACTCGACATATGCATTTATCGAGTTTTAAGAAGTTGTCTAGCCCCGAGGCTCGACAGCTGCTCGACACCTCTAGCTGTCGAGATTTAAGAAAAACAGATTCTAAGTTCTATTTTGATTCCAATCCGTACATGTATCTTTGGGACTTCTTTTCTTCTAACCATGATTATTTTAAGGCCCGTCAAGAAGAACACAAGTTGCACAAGCATTGAAAAATCTTTGTTCAAGTAATTTGTGATCCGAGACAAAGCTCATGCCCTAGTTCATCTTTCTTGTGAAAAAGTTGCTGTGTAATATGCACCGTATGGTTTTGTAACCAAGCATCTTCTTGATCTTCATCGTGTGGATGAATTGAATAATTTTGTAGCCAACAATTCTCTCCCTAGCTGGTGAATTGAAGTTGCATACTGGGATCCACGCAATTTGTTAGTCACGTACTGGGAGCTGTGCATCAAAAGGAGAAATTGTCACTACTGAACAAGTCTAATTGGGTATTGGGATAAGGGTTCAACTGTAGGTTGGTAAGGTATTGAAATTTCTTTACTTGTAACCGCTTGTTATGATAATAGTGGAGTTTTGGGAGTGGTGACCTTAAATCACCCGGTGGGGGTTTTTGCCGTGTAGGTTTTCCCCATTCATAAACAAATCACCGTGTCATTTTATTTTCCGCTGCATATTTTAGTTTGTTGGTGATTTGTTTGTACTACCACGCAATTTGTATTATAACTTGATTAATTAATTAACTTAATTCATCACAAGGGGTCAACGCATTTGTGGCCTATCAGATTGTATGCAACTCTATTTGAAGGAAGCCATTTTATCTCAGAATTGGAACTCCATCCACTGGAAATTTCTAGATTTGAGAGGATCCGTGGGAAATAAGAGAAATACTATGTTTTTATAACACTTGGGGTAACAAATTCTAATATCTTGTTATGGCTGTAATTGGTGGAAAAAAAATAATTTCAATAATAAATTAAAACTAAAACTAATAACAAAATGTTAGAAATGTAGTACTTTTTTCAAAATAATGCAGAATTAATGTCATGTACAGAAAGGTACCATGGGCAGCTAATAACAGTAATGGTGTGCGCCTCTTTTCAACTACACAAATGAACTTGACCTGTTCAATTGACCATTGTTGATTAATTATCAGCAATTCAACAAAATGTGGCCTCTTCTCTGGAAGAATGTGAAGCAGTTTTAAAAAAAAAAAACACAATAATATGAGTATGTAATAGAAGATGAAAGGTTCTAAATTGTATACAACTCTATTTGAAGGAAGCCATTTTATCTCAGAACTAGAACTCCATCTACTAAAAATTTCTACATTTGAGAGGAGGAATTTTATACTTTCATAATATTTTTTGCAACAAATTTTAAGTGATAAATTGCTAGTGACTATTACTAATGAGCAAAATATTTATTTTAATAGTGAGTTTAAATTGAAATTAGTGACAACTTACCACCTAATATCTATTGTGAAAGCTTCAAAAATATTGTGAAGATAACATCACTTCTTCCAAAATAATGGCCAATTAATGTCACGTACAAAAGAGTACCATAGACAGCTAATAACAGTAATGGTGTTTTCAACTTCCAGAACGGGCACGAGTTTTAAATGTTGAATTGAGTAAAGCATAAACTGGTTGCCTCGCAATTGACGCAAAAAAATGTCCAAAAACAGTTGTGGGCCTGAGCAACACTGCAACACAGGAAGGCAGTTGAACATTAATGTTAATTTTGTTCCTATACTAAAGAGGAACGTGAAAGTTGCCTGTGTTGTCGACTTCATTGTCCCTACTTACGTGTATCGTATTCTTACGAAAAGTGGAACCATTTAAGCATGTTTAATCAAACCAAACATTTTCCTCAGGAAAAAAAAAAAAACAAACAAATCAAGCCAAACATAGATAAACATACACTTTTCATTTTTATTTTATTTTATTTTATGCGAATACACTTTTCATTTTCTCTTTAATGTCTTCAAATTTATTGATAACTAAATGAATAATATTTAACATAAGCAAATAAACTAAACAAAGATCATGCAAGGTTTTATACCAAACGTTTTGACCATTTCATCTTGGTCGCTCAACTGAACTGTCCCAAAAGGTGCAAGTCTGTCTAGGTAATCATATTCTACCTGTTAAAGATCAATTTGATCCGATAACTTCAAGGAAATGGTACGAAATAAATGGTTTGATTGGCAGATAAAACACACTGGCTTAAGTTTAGACTTAAGTAAACATTGTCCACAATTTCACATATAATAGCGAAAATCCATTCTCATCATGAATAGCTTCTTCTTTTTTCTTTTTTTCTTTTTTTAAATTTTTTTTATAAATCCAACAGTGTACCTAGTCTTATATCATTTAAATTTTAAATAATATGATATCAAATTCACTTTTAGATTTGTAAAATTTTAATGTGTAACTTGATTCATGAATTTGATTCATTCAAAATGGAAATGATCTTAATTAATCAAGAACAAAACATTGTCTGTCAAAGTAAATATAATAAATTTGTTGAAATAGGTTGAATAAAATTAATTAAAATACGTATGGTAAGTTGTAATAGTTGAGGTATAAAATAAAACACTCAAAATGAGAAAAGATTCCCCCTCCCCCCCCCCCTTTTTTTAGTTATTTGATTAGCCTCTTTTGGGTTAGATTTGTACCTCTTAAAAAAAAAAAAAAAATTCCATTGCCCATGTTTTTAAAGATTTTGGATGTTTTGAGGAGACCATGATACGAATGACATTTTAATTTTTGACTAGTTTTACTTTACTCTCCTTTACTCCCCTTTTCTCTTTTCCTTTCATCTAAACTGGCCATTGAAAAAATAATTATTGTCATTTCTCTTACGGGTGTCTAGGACGGATTCAGATCCTTTCCATTTCCCTTTGAAATGGAGAGTGTCCATGAAATGGACAGGATTATTTTGAAGAAAGATCAAAGCTCAAAAATGTGCCACGTCATAACTTAACCCAAACCACACTTAACTATGGTTAAACACTTTTTCTCACTCTCTTCTCCAATGTTCAATTTTCTCTCTCTTTCTCAACCGGCATCACGACCACCATCTACAAAAAAAGCTCAACTACCTAGCCACCACTTCCAACCCAGCCACCATCAAAACCCACCACCAAACAACCATCACTGAAACCCACCACCAAACAACCATCACTGAAACCCACCCAAACAACCATCACCCAATTCCAGCAAGCACCAATCCAATTTCTTCAAATTCTAGAAAACACTGATCCAACAACCAAACCAGCAACAACCTAAACCCACCACCTAAATCTAACCCAAACACCACCTAACCCACCGATCATCGCACCAAACCCACCGAACCACCACACTGGGCAAGCCGATCTCCACTCTCCAGGCCGAGCAACACCAGGCATGCCGATCTACACAGCCATACTCCCACCAAACCCCACAGCCCACAACCGGCCACCTCTCTTTCTCTGTTCTACACCACCATCACCACAAAACCCACAACCCAGTGTCAACCGACCCACAAAACCCACTACCCATGTGACCTACAGCCCACAACCTCCATGCCACCACCGGACCACCCAAAACCCAGCAGCAACCCACAAAATCTCAACCCACAACCACCCAAAATCAACCACAAAATCACACCAAGATGGGTTGAAAAATCGGTGGCATGGTGATAGGAAGAGATCTTGTCGGCATTAAGAAAGGAATAGAGATTAGAGATCGGCGGCAGCATGGGGAGAAGAACAGACCGGCAGCAACAGGTTTGGGTGGTTGATAAGCAACTCGAGCGATCCTCGCTGTCCACCTCCAGACCTTCGTTGATCAACAACAAGGATAAGTCCGTTTTCATGCCTAAACCTCCACCCGATCATAGAGACTTTCTACCCAACAACAACAAAAATTACTCCGATGGTATACAACACACACACACACACACTTTTCTTTGAACCAATCTACAAAAAACAGAGATGAGGTTACAGAGGTGTGGTTGTTCTTTGAGCCTCTGTTTTGTGCACGTTTTGTTTTCAGTTTCCCCTTCTATTTTTTTTTTTTTTTTTCCAGTAGCTTGTCCAGTGAGTTAACAGAGATGTGGCTCTGTTTTGTGCACGGACAGGTTTCTCTTGAAAATGTGTTTTTTGTTTTCCAGTAGCTTTGGTCACTCTCTAGTTTTAAGTCTTTAACCATAGTTAAGAGTGAGTTTACATTTTAATTGAGGTGGCATCATTTTGACCCTTGATGATTTTTAAACAAATCCCGACCCTCAAATGGACACTCTCCATTTCAAAGGAAAATGGAGAGGATTTGGATCCGTCTAGGACCCACCAAAACCACTCAACTCACGGCCACCCGATCCGAAGGCTAACTAACCCAAGCACCACTACTATCTATGATGGGTCTGTGCAACGAAACCTGCCCCTTATTTGTTCAAGTATTACTTTCACCTCTCTCAACCCGTTGAAGCAGACTCGACTGAAGAAAATGGTAGATTAGTTAGATTTCTCTCCATTTTCTCTCTTTTTCTCTATCAGATTAGCCTAAAGATCTCGCGTTCTTCGACCAGATTTGGTGGAGATCGTGCAATCTTCATTTAGATCTAGTGGAGATATCACAATCTCCACCTGATTAGATGAAGGCCAATGGATCTCATCAATAAATGAACACCATCATTCTCTCAATTTCAACCAAAATCGACATGACTCGTGAAAAATTTGACTTGATTATAATTGTAGATAGTATCAGTCGGTGGAAGGTCTACCATTCTACCACTTGATGGAATTGGGTTAGTTCTAGGTTAGGCACAAACTTGACTCAGAATGCCGATGGACACCCCTAAATTCTCTCTTCACCTTTTCTCATGTGTTTATGCTACTTGCACCAATTTCTTCTATATTAGACACTTGAACCTAATAACTTAACACATTGTAATTAAAAAGGATTTTCTCATTCTTATTTATATGGAATTCAGTTTTTTTTTTATATAATTTTTTTATCCAAAAGAAAAATGTTAGCCGCAAACAACGCACATGTCTATCATCGTCCGATTGGCAAGATCTAGAATTGGCCCATTTACCTATACCTAACCTGCTGGGTAAAAGTTAATACAAAAAGACGAGAAAAATATAACGTAAGGTCACAGGAGATAAGATGACATAATATTATAAGATATATATATATATATATGCAAGGTGCTAAGTCTACAATATTTTTACAATATTTTCATAACAAATCATAGGTAGTTAGTTATTATTGGTTTAAATTTGAACCTAACACTAAAATTACTTTTTTGCTCCAACAATAACAACCAATAACAACTTGCCACTTATGATTTATTGTAAAAATATCATGAATATATCATTTCCCATATATATATATATATATATATATTTATATATATATATATATATATATATATAGTTGCAGTAATCTTATTTACCCTTATAATATCCTTTACGTGGGCTTAATTTTCTTCTGTGTGACTTGTGAGAACCAAACATCGCATCGTTTGTTACTTTGTTGATGGTTCGCACTTGCAGTTTACAGGACTAGGAGCCTAGGAGGTATGCTTTCCTAATTTCCTATATAAGTTTTTCTTCTTTTTATCTATCTATTTATTTATTTCTCACTATTTATCTTACCGAAACTATCTCTTTTTATCTTAAATCTTCAATGCCAGCACCATACAATTTCACAAACTTTATAATAGTTGCTGGGTCTCTCAATTAAAATGGTAATTCTAGTATGACACACCTTCAGGCATACTTGATTACAACTATCTATGTGACAAGATGTAATTAGACATCTGTTACTATTATATGAATCCAACATTTTTTCTTCGTCACTCATAATTCAACACATAAAACAATTATGGAAAAGTATGTGTGTGAAAAGACATAGTATTAAAATTATTCTTTCAATTATAATATAAGGCATAGTGTGGGGGGCAAAGACGCCAAAACACTATATGGGCCTAAGGCCTGGTCTGAGAACATGGACATCGTCAAAGGGGCCATGAGTCGAGAGTAGGGTCTCCTAAAACGGGGGCCCAAAGGCCCACCGACTAGGCCGTTAGCTAGTGGAATGAGAGTCCGAGGAGAAGGTCTTCTCGGATGGCAGAGCCAGGCACCGAAGAGCGTAACACGACGTCCAAGAAAGAGCTCCTAAAAGCTCAGCGAGTCATCCCAAGCTTCAGTGGGATGCCGAGGAAGGGGACAAGTGAAACGTGCACTGCATAAAGATGCTGCCACCGCATCAAAGGCCTTTCACCTACCCGTTTGGCCGCATTAATGGAGAAATGACTTCTAAGGGGACGGTGGTCAGCCTTACAGGCATTGGGGAGCGTTTTCAGGGAAAAGACAAATGGGAACCAGGGATGGAAAGTATAAATAGAGAAGGGGGGACCATAGGAAAAGGATCGGGATTTTCTCTAAGGAAAGAAGAAGACTCACTCTCTCTCTCCTCCCAGAGAACAGAAGGGAAGTTAGGATATAAGCTCCTCGGCCCACGTCCGAGGAGAGGAAAGGTTGCTCCACCAGCTCGTTGCATGCCAGAAGTGAACTTAGCCCTTACCCCATAGCTTTCTAGAGCCCTAGGAAGTCTAGGCTTTAAGTCCACTCTCTACAAATTCTATTGTGTAGGCCACTTGGGCCGGCCCGGTCACGCATTTGGGCCAGAGGCTTATTTTGTGTCCTTACAATTGGCGCCATCTTTGGGAAGCCTTGACTATAGGGACTGAAAGTATCATGGAAGGTTCAAGCTCGCGTTGTGCAGAATCCATAGGGTCCCAACGCGAGGACCACTTTTTGCAGTTTGAGCGGGAAAGAGACCGTGAAGCCAGCGTGTGCATAGAACGTACACGCGGGAGGAGTCACACACGGGATGGAAGTAGAGCCTCCCACAAAAAAAGAGTTAAGACCTTGTAAAGGAAGATTAACCATCTGAGAAGAAAGCTGAGCCAGGGGAAGCGAAGGCGCACGCCCTCTCCTTCGGACCAGTCCTCAGCGGACGCCAGCAATAGCGTCGACAGTTCAAGGTCAAGGACCTCCCCTAGCAAGTCCTCTTCTCAGGAGGACAAACACCACCGTGACCCAAAGGGTAAAAGGACCCCTTCTAGGGGCTTGGCCAACAACACCTTGAGTAAGGCGCTCCTCCAGATTTCCGAGTCACCTTTCACTCGGAGGATCGAGAAGGGAAAGCTTTCGAGGTGATTCACCCAACCGAACTTCACCATTTACAACGGAAGAATGGACCCAGTAAAGCATGTGAGCCATTCCACCCAGAGGATGGCAGTATACTTAAAGAACGAGACCCTGATGTGCAAGGTTTTCCCCTCCAGCCTGGGACCTGTCGCGATGAGGTGGTTTAATGGCTTGAAGGCGGGCTCTGTTGATTCCTTCACCGAGCTCACCAGGGCATTCGGCTTGTGGTTCATCACATACAGCAGGGTCCCTCGGCCTCTAGACTCACTGTTGTCCATGACCATGAGAGAAGGAGAGACCCTCAAGGCATATACCGACAGGTATTGGGAGATGTACTACGAGATCGATGGGGACTTCAATGAAGTCGCCATAAACACCTTCAAGGTCGGCCTTCCAAACGAGCATGACTTGAGGAAGTCGCTGACCAGAAGGCCTGTCAAGAGCGTGCGTCGGCTCATGGACCGCATTGACGAGTACACGCGAGTGGAGGAGGATCAATTACAAGTGAAGGCTAGGGCGAAGGTTATCCCTCAAGAGAGGAGGGATTTCAGGTCGGACAGATACAGCAACAGTAGGCCGAGGAGAGAATTCATCGGGCAACCTCGTCTGCAAACAATGCAGGTAGTCGGCGTCATGTTCCGAGAACCCATACAGAAGGTGTTTGAGAAAATCCGCCACGAGCCCTACTTCAGGTGGCTTAGTAAATTGGTAGGTGATCCCGTGAAGCGTAACCAGAACCTCCACTGCCAATACCATCAAGAGAACGGCCACATAACGAAGAACTGCAGGAGCTTATAGAACTACCTAGAACAGCTGACGAAGGAGGGAAAGTTGAGACAGTTCGTGTACCAGCATGAAGGGCAGAGAGAGCACCCTAGGCCGACAGGCCAAGGCCATCATACCCCGAGGTCTCCTCTGGGAACAATCAATGTCGTTCTCGTCATTCCTGGGAGGACTGGCTCGTGCCCTTCCAGGGTAATGTCTGTGGCGCAAGCCCGTGTTGAGGGCTCTGGCTCCGAGCCGAAGAGAATTAAGGGCAATGAGCCGCCCACTTTGGCCTTCTCGGACGCGGACAAGGAAAGGACCATCTAACCCCACGATGACGCCCTAGTCATAATGCTAAGAATCAGAGGTTACGATGTAAAGAGGGTGATGGTGGACCAAGGAAGTGGCGTAGACATCATGTACCCCGATTTGTTTAAAGGTTTGAACCTGAGAGAAGAGGACCTGTCGACCTATGACTCACCGCTAATAAGCTTCGAGGGGAAGGCAGTCGTCCCGAGGGGACAGATTAGGCTGCCTGTGCAGTCAGGACCAGCGGTGGTTGAGGTGGATTTCATTGTGGTCGACGCTTACTCCCCTTATACGGCCATTATGGGAAGGCTCTAGCTACACACCCTGGGGGCTGTATCCTCCATTCTTCATGCCAAGGTGAAGTTTCCTTTCGGCTGCCAGGTTGAGGAGATCCTCAGGAGTCAGTCTACAGCAAGACAGTGCTTGACAGCCGCAATTCTGCGCAGGCCGGACCCCGAACCCTTGGCTCCGGCTGCCCCGGCCCCATAGCAATTAGCCTCTTCTGTCACAACTGGAGGAACAGTGGCAGAAGAGCCCGTGTGCGAAGGGTTAGACAGGGTTCTTGTAAACGACGACCCAGAGAGGTTTTTCCAGATAGGGGCTTAACTGCCGACCGAAGAAAGGGATGAGTTGGTCGTGTTCCTAAGGGAGAACCTTGACGTGTTTGCATGGGATGAACATGAGATGCCTGGAACTGACCCAAGCTTCATATGCCACCACTTGAACGTCAGCCCCGCCGTAGTGCCGAAGAAGCAACCCCCTCGGCGCTCCTCCACGGAATATTCCAAGGCTGTCAAGGAGGAAGTCATCAAACTTAAGAGAGCTGGGGCTATCAAGGAAGTGTTCTATCCCGAATGGTTGGCACACACAGTCGTGGTGAAGAAGAAAAGTGGAAAGTGGAGGGTATGCGTAGACTTCACGAACCTGAACAAAGCCTGACCTAAGGACCCGTTCCCGATGCCTCGCATAGATCAATTGGTGGACGTGACGGTTGTCCACCTTCGCATGAGTTTTCTGGATGCCTTTCAAGGGTACCATCAAATACCTTTAGCTTTGGAAGACCAGGAGAAACCGCCTTCGTTACCCCCACCGACAACTACCAATACAAGGTGATGCCCTTCGGCCTGAAAAATGCGGGGGCTACCTATCAGAGGATGATGACCCGGATGTCCGAAGCGCAATTAGGAAAGACCGTCGAGGTATACGTAGATGATATGGTTGTGAAGAGCATGGCCATATTAGGGCATGTGGCTGACCTGGACAGCACATTCCAGACTTTGCGGGAGCACAAGTTGCGTCTGAATGCCTCCAAATGCTACTTCGGTGTGGGATCTGGTAAATTCCTGGGCTATATGCTTACTCGCAGAGGTATTGAGGCCAACCCCGAACAAATCACCATAATCTGTAACCTGCAACCTCCTCGGAACCCGAAAGAGGTCCAGAGGCTGGCCGGGATGACGGCTGCCCTCAGTAGGTTCATTTCTCGATCTGTGGACAGGTGTCGACCCTTCTTCCAACTGCTAAACAAATGGAAGGGATTCGAATGGACCAAGGAGTGCTCCTTGGCATTCTAGCAACTGAAGGAATACCTCTCTCGGTCACCCATTATATCCCGCCCTAATCCAGACGGAGTGATGTTTGCCTATCTAGTTGTGGCTACCTATGCCGTTAGCCTGGTTCTGATACGGGACAACAACGGTATATAGAGACCAATCTATTACGTGAGCAAGTCTCTACAAGAGGCTAAGATCCAGTATTTACCGTTGGAGAAGCCGATTCTGGCCATAGTGCATGCAATGTGCCGGCTCCCGCACTATTTTCAATCTCATATGGTCGTCGTGCTAACCCAACTCCCACTCAAGTTCGTGCTGCGAAGTGCTGACTGCTCCAGCAGAATTGCCAATGGGGAACTTTCTTGGGGGCCTTCGACATCAAGTACTTGCCTCGTACATCTGTTAAAGGGCAAGTCCTGGCTGACTTGGTGGCGGAGTTCACTGAGCCTTCCCTGGAGGAAAACCTGGGGGGATGGGGCACAAGTGGAAAGCCAGTTGGCATAGTCTCGTGTGAAACACCTCCGGCGTGGAAGCTCTTCGTGGACGGGGCCTCCAACCAGAGGGGTTCAGGTATGGGGATAGTGTTGACGTCCCTGGAAGGAATCGTTGTGGAAAAGTCCTTGAGGCTAGCATTCTTGGCTACCAATAACAAAGCCGAGTACGAGGCTTTGCTGGTGGGAATGGACATGGTTCGAAAAATGGGGGCAAGAGCGGTGCTAGCGTTCTTGGACTCGCAGCTAGTGGTCGGCCAGATGGAAGGGAAGTTAGAAGCTAGGGAACTAAGAATGCGAGAGTATTTAGCCCGCGCCAAATACTTGCAGGCCAAATTCGAATCTTTCGTACTATCGCATGTCTCCAGGAGCGGAAACACTCACGCTGACTCGCTGGCCACACTCGCAACCTCCTTAACCTAGAGCCTTCCTCGGGTCATTCTCGTTGAGGACATGTTTAGGCCAACTGGGCCAGATTGTCATGCCATTTGGGTCCCAAAAAAAAAAAAAAAAAAATCACACAACAAATAGGAGATCAAATAAAGCAACCCGATAAAGTAAAGAACTAAACCTTGTGATTCAACGATGCAATTGCTTTAAGAGCACTGCGAATCATGTCTTCATTAGGATCTACTTCTTGCTTGACAGCATATTGCTTTGGCTTAAAATTGATAGTCTTCTGCAGAGGATCGACCAGCGAATCCAACACTGAAGAGTACAAAACTAACATTAGATAGAATGTCCGAAGCTCAGCTAAATCTTAGTTAAGAAAAATCGATGAAATCACTAACCAGCCAATACATCAGATGGACACTTATCCGCAAGTTTTGAAAGGATAAGGTGGCTAGGCATTTTGACATCATAATGATCTAAAAGAGAATCCAAATTAGTTGTTGAAGCAATAAAAACCATGAACACCATTACGTTACCAATCACATCATTTAATTTGAAAGATAAAATCTAAAAGCATTAGAAAGTTGAATCTAACATCAATGTCCAACACAAGTCTAACTAAATATGAAAGGTACACTAAGTGAGAATAAAAAAGTTACGGGCAGGACCAAAAAAAAAAAAAAAACTCACCATCCAGATCGGATTTCAGGTATGGAACAATAAAAGATGGAGGATTCACTTGGTCAAGACAACTATCAAGCAATGTGTCCACACATTCAAAAGCAGCCTTTCTCAACTCAAGTCCATCATCCACAATGTGCTTGAAAGGACCAAGATCAATTGTCATTATTCTTGGTGCTCCAGAAATTAAGAAACAGAACATCATGTCAATACATCAATATATCAGTATATCACTGGTGAACAATAGATAAAGATACAAACAAGAGTACAAAAGAAAGGGAGAGGAGCACAGACTAATTGGAAATACAAAGAAAATAAAAAAGGAACGAAATGTCCAAGCCACATTAATACATTCAGTCATAGGTCTACACATGAAAGCCGAATAATAAATCACAATAAAATTGAAGTACAACAGTTCAGCGAACTAAAACATCAGAATAGCCAAAGCATTTTAATGGAATGAAGATGTGTGCTAACTGCACCAAATAAGTTCCAAATAGAAGATAACGTCAATAACATGGACATTGATGGAAAATCAGTTGGCGTGATTGCGTGCAAAAGTCCCCCACTGTGGACAGTTTACATTGATGGGGCCGCTAATCAAAGGGGATCAGGTGTGGGGTTAGTAATTACGACCCCAGAGGGTCTCACACTGGAAAAGTCCTTGAGACTGGGGTTCTCGGCCACTAACAATGAAGTAGAATACGAGGCCCTGCTAAAAGGGATGGATATGGTTCAGAAATTGGGGGGAAAGACCACACAAATGTTCTTAGACTCGCAATTAATTGTGGGCCAGGTGGATGGAAAAGTGGAGGCCAGAGATCCGAGGATGCAGGTCTACTTAAGCCAAGTCAAGGTTTTGCAACGCAAATTCAAGTCCTTTACTTTATCGCATGTCCCCAGGAGTAACAATGCTCATGCTGACTCTCTAGCAACTCTTGCCATGTCATCGACACAAAGTTTACCCCGAATTATCCTTGTTGAGGACTTACCCAAACCCTCAGGAATGACTAGAGGTGTTAGCCATGTTCATCATATCAGGGTGGGTCCTAGTTGGATGGATCCCATTGTATCCTTCCTTAAAAATGATATTCTGCCAGAGGAAAAAGTCGAGGCGGATAAGGTGTGTCAGAAAGCATCTCGTTTTTGGTTGGCCGAGGATCACAAACTCTACAAACGATCCTTCTCTGGGCCATACCTGTTGTGCATACATCCTGAAGCGACGGAGCTGCTTTTGAAAGAATTACACAAAGGGATTTATGGAAGTCACACGGGAGGTAGATCTTTAGCTCACAGGGCTTTAACACAAGGATATTGGTGGCCCAATATGCAACGGGAAGCTTAAAGCTATGTGAAGAAGTGTGATCAATGTCAAATGTTTGCACCAAATATTCATCAGCTTGGGGGTGTGCTCAATCCTCTGACAAGTCCCTGGCCTTTTGCACAGTGGGGTCTGGACATTATGGGTCCCTTCCCAAAGGCACCTGAAAACAGAAGGTGGTTGGTTATCAGCACTGACTATTTTACCAAGTGGGTGGAAGCCGAGCCCCTAGCAAACATTAGGGATGTCGATGTGAAGAAATTTGTGTGGAAAAGCATTGTCACTCGATTTGGAGTTCCTCATACTCTCATTTCAGATAATGGTTTGCAATTTGATAGTAAAGCGTTCAGGAGATATTGCTGCGACCTCGGCATAACTAATAGGTATTCCACCCCAGCTTATCCGCAAGGAAATGGGCAGACCGAGGCGATCAACAAAGTTATAGTTAACGGACTTAAGAAGAGGTTGGATAATGCTAAAGGGAGATGGGTAGAGGAACTGCCTCATGTTCTGTGGACGTATCAAACCACGCCCCGCCGATCAACGGGAGAAACGCCCTTCTCAATGACTTATGGCGCCGAGGCTGTTATCCCTTTAGAAATAGGGTTTCCAACAATGAGAACGAGTTCCTTCACTCCGAACAATAATGGCAGATTATTAGAAAGAAGCTTAGACCTGGTTGAAGAACGGAGAGAAATAGCCATGATCCAATTAGCTCGCTATCAACAAAAATTAAAGCAGGGGTACGATTCACACGTGAACTCAAGACCACTTACTCCTGGAGATTTAGTGTTAAGAAAGGTTGTAGGTAATACCAAGAATCCAGCATGGGGGAAGTTGGGACCGAACTGGGAAGGACCCTATCGCATTACTGCAATAACCGGAATAGGAGCTAACTACCTTGCGGATTTGGATGAAAAGATTGTGCCCCATCCTTGAAATGTAAGTAATTTACGACGATATAATTATTAATAAAAATCACCTTTACCGTTTTGATTCTATTGATGTTATGTTGCACGCAATGTTATGTTTAAACTGCTAATATGGATTGTCAGACAAACCCAAGGTTACGCCGGATCCTTAAATCCTCTACCTTGTTCTAAAAATGAAAATAAGGTTATGTCGGGTCCTCGGATCCTCTATCTTAGTAAAAAATGAAAATAAGGTTACGCCGGGTCCTCGGATCCTCTACCTTAGTAAAAAATAAGAATAAGGTTATGCCGGATCCTTAAATCTTCTACCTTGTTCTAAAAATAAAAATAAGGTTATGCCGGGTCCTCGGATCCTCTACCTTAGTAAAAAATGAAAATAAGGTTACGCCGGGTCCTCGGATCCTCTACCTTAGTAAAAAATAAGAATAAGGTTACACTGGATCCTTAAATCCTCTGCCTTGTTCTAAAAATGAAAATAAGGTTACGCTGGGTCCTCGGATCCTCTACCTTAGTAAAAAATAAGAATATGGTTATGCCGGATCCTTAAATCCTCTGCCTTGTTCTAAAAATGAAAATAAGGTTACGCCGGGTCCTCGGATCCTCTACCTTAGTAAAAAATGAAAATAAGGTTATGCCGGGTCCTCGGATCCTTTACCTTAGTAAAAAATAAGAATAAGGTTACACCAGATCCTTAAATCCTCTGCCTTGTTCTAAAAATGAAAATAAGGTTACGCTGGGTCCTCGGATCCTCTACCTTAGTAAAAAATGAAAATAAGATTACGCCGGGTCCTCGGATCCTCTACCTTAGTAAAAAATAAGAATAAGGTTACGCCGGATCCTTAAATCCTCTGCCTTGTTCTAAAAATGAAAATAAGGTTACGCCGGGTCCTCGGACCCTCTACTTTAATAAAAAATGAAAATAAGATTACGCCTGGTCCTCGGATCCTTTACTTTAGTAAAAAATGAAAGTAAGGTTACGCCGGATCCTCGGATCCTCTACCTTAGTAAAAAATAAGAATAAGGTTACGCCGGATCCTTAAATCCTCTACTTTGTTCTAAAAATGAAAATAAGGCTATGGCGGGTCCTCAGATCCTCTACCTTAGTAAAAAATGAAAATAAGGTTACGTCGGGTCCTCGGATCCTCTACCTTAGTAAAAAAAAAAAAAAAGAGGAAAATAAAATAAGAACAAGGTTGCGTGGATTCCTTGGAGTACATGTACGCGTCCTACAGGTACAATTGCTCTAGCAGATGCTCAACAAGTTTGTGCTCATAATAAGTACAATGTAACCTCATTTGCTACTAGATATTAAGCACAATGCTTGAGCCACTCCTTGTCCAAGGGTGGAACATATCAGAAACGTTTAGGTTTCGTATCTTAGTATTTTGTTGCGAAGATAGTTTTTAGAATAACTCCTAAACAAATTGGTTACACACAAATATTTTGCGCCTTTAAGTGTCTACTTAATCGCCATAGTGAAATGAAAACTTGTGGTCATTACTTAAAGCATTTGCAAGTATATGAGTTGCACAAATTTCCTTTGTCCTCATTTGGTTATTGATATGGAATTATTAATATATGCCATGAATCCAAACTGTTTTTTTGCCATATTACATGAATAACAATGGAATAAGTTGCCAACACCAAGTATAACACGAAGCAATAGTACAAATTGGAAATTCTTCTCATTAAGTGAAAGATCTATTAGTACATTCATAACCAAATTGTTAAATTGCAAAGGAAGAAAAGTAAAAAATGAAACTAATTAATAAGAGTACCAAAAAGCAAAGGCAACAAAAAAGAAAGGGAAATAGTTGAGACACAAGCTATCACGGCTTAGGCTGGGTCTGGTCCTTAGGGTCAGAAGGAGCTATTGTTGAGGCTGAAGACCCTCCAGCATCCTCTTTGCTTTTGAGGCCCCCTTTTTGCACTATAGGTAGGGTTGCCAAAACCAACTCCAAGGTCCCACTAGCCTTGGGGTTGGGGGGCAGCTCCTTTGGGGCGAGTGGAAGCTGAACATCCTCAGGTTGGACCTCGGCAATAATATTCTTTGCAACAAATTCTTCCACTTGTATCCTAGCCGCGGAAGAATCGGCATCATCCTCAGCTTGACCAGGAGCGGCTACTCGGATTGCAGGAGGGACATAGGCATTCTCTACCTTCCATAGAGGAGAGGAAGCATCAACCCCAGCTCGGGAAAGGGCTTCCTTCCACACTAGGAGGCAGTAATCGCTACATACCTCCGGCACTTGAACTTTAAGGGTGGCAGTGGTTTCTGCCACCCCCACCTCATAGCCACTCTGCTCAGCCTCGTCAACCATCGCCTCGGCTTCCTGTGCCTTGGCGAGTGCCTCCTCCTTGGCTTTAAGAGCCTCTTGCCTGGCTTCCTTGGACTTTGTGAGATATTTTTTGAGATCTTCTACTAATTTCTTTGCTGAGGCAAGGTCTTCATTGGCACGTTTAAGCTGCAGCCTCTGATCCTCAGCCTGCCGGGTAGTAGTCCTTAGCTAGGCCTTCAAACCTGACCTCTCACTTTCTGCCTTTCCGAGGCTGGTTGTCACCTCCTGGAGCTTTTTCTCCTTCAGCTCCAGGATCTTTTGTTTGTGGTCCAGCCTCACCTCTTCGGCCCTTAGCGCCTTATACGAATTAGTGGCGATCTCCTCTGCTCTATGTGCAGATTGGACAGCCTACATACAAAATGTTGTCAGTTAATAGCATGCAGAAGCAGTTAACGCCAAACAAGAAATAATAACCACAAGTGCAATAACGGAAAGCATGGGTACCAAGGAACAATCAATTGAAACTCTTACCATGGCTAACTCTTTCTTGAGGATCATGAAGACATTTTGATCCCTCATCCTTCGTAGCTGACCCATGTCCTCGGGCAGTAGAAGCGCTTGCTCCAATGCATCGGCGATGCATGCAGCTATGCCCTCATCGAATCCCCTAATAGAGGCGTCAGCGGTGACTGCCTGATCGTCTACGTTCATTTGGGGAGCCCAAATGGGCGCATGGATGGCTACCGGAGGGTTGATTCGTCTCTCCGACCTTGTTTGAGCATGACAAGCATACTTTCCTCCCCTCTCCAGCTCTATCTCTTTAGTGGGGAGGTCTTTAGTCCCTTCAATTGTCTCCTTTCTCTTGTGCTGATCCTTTTTCCTTTTATGGTCAGCTAGGTCGGGATGTTGAATTTGGGTTGAAGGAGGAAGAGTGAGTTTCATTGAAGGAACCTTCTTAGCGCACTTATCCTTAGGCTTTACTGGGGGCAGCTTGGGAAGCTCCTACGCTCCAGCTTGACCTTCTAACACATCCTTGAGGCTGGGCTTGGGCCTACGTTGGATGCCCATTCTCACAAGTGGTTGATTGTCGTCGTCCGATGATGTGATGGATGGCGAGCCGACGACGGGAGATGGGTTCCTAGGCGGAAGAAGCCGGTCAAAAGCTTCGAATTCCTCCTCTGAATCCGAAAGCTCAACGACTTCTTCTTTTCTTTCTTCTTCTTCTTCTTCTTTTTCTTCTTCTTCTTCCTTTGTGGTTGGCTGGGAAGAGGAGCCTTCACTCAATTTGGGTCGAGCCGAGGATGTGGCGAGATGAGGGGCTCTTGGTGCAACCCTCACGGGCTCGGTAATAAGAATACCTTGAGGAACTGGAGTACTAGGAGGCAACAGAAAACCTTCAACTGCAACACTGATCCTTGACAGCCGTGGGTCCTTCTCTTTTATGACGCATTTCGGCACTTGGAAGGCAGACGAGATGGGATCGTATCCGAGAATGAGATGCGCCGCTCTAAGCTGACCGTCTAAGTGTACAAACACCTCAGCTTTTAGGATTTTGTCCAGATGAGCGAAATTAACAAGGTAAGCACGGCGAGTGAGTGCGCGACGATCTGCGCATGTGTTCAGAAAACGAAGTATTAAGAACAAACCAAAGAAAAACACAACCAAAGAAAGACAACAAAAAAGAAAATTAGGGCTAACGTTACACGAGGACTCACCAAGTTCCCCCTCCCTTGTCGGACAGGGGCGGCTGTCATGCCAATCCCCAGACAGTATAAAGAAGTCCTTGTCCAAACCCTTGTTGGAGTGGGGAAGGCATTGGATCAACCTAACCTCAGGATGCCTAGATTTTAGGTAGTATGTATGCCCTTTCAAACGGTGAAGGTTATACACCCAATTCACCTCATGATGAGTGAGTCCTAACCCTAGTCTTTCATTTAGGACGTCTACAATGCCTAAGATTCTAAACATATTTTGGGCACACTGTGTGGGAGATAACCTAGCTGTTCTAAGATAGTTCCTAGTAATGGGCATCATAGGGATTCTCATTCCCCCTTCTAGGAACGCTATCATAGGAATCACCACCTCCCTGGTGTCCCTATCGGTGTGCCACTCTCCCTGCTTACAGTGTTTAACGGATACTCTTGGAGGAATCCCGTATTTGGCTTTAAACGCCTCTATTTTTTGGGGGGTATCTACTAAGGATGCGAACCTACCCATTTTCTAAAACTAAAAGAGAGGATACTAGGGTGGGGTTAGGAAATCTAAATGGCTGAGGACAGAAAGAAGAAGAAGAATGACAAGAAAGAATGAACAGTAATAATGAAAACAGAAAGTTGGAGGACTTACTTTAAAGCAACTATGTCACCTCGGCTTAAGATCGAAAGGGTGTGGAGACGCGTGTAGATTGCAAGAGAAGCTAAGTTCGGTGTACAGACTCTGAAATGAACAGAGGACCTTTGAAATGGCAATATTTATTTCGTGGGAAAGCGTAAAGCGAGAAGCCTCCCGCCTGTCCCCTTAGAATGCGCCTACCCGTTGGATAAGCATCGTGCGATTGGACGTGAGAAACAGAGAGCCACCAACATTTAATTGAATCGCGCTCTGCAAACTGAAGCGTCAGAAACGGAATGTCCCGCGTGCATATATCGAAACCCTCATTCCTCTCAATAGGGTAGAAATAAGGGTTTTGAGGGGCTAATGTAGTGCCAATAGGCCCAAGATACGTAGTGGGCTGGCCCAAAGGCTCATATAAAAAGGGAAATCCAACCCAGCATCATGAAATGGTCCGAGGACATAATAAGTTCAGCATGCGAAGTCACGTGACGAAGAAAGGTGCCATGCATGAGCAGAACACCACAAAACATGACGTCCGAGGACAACCTAGTCCTCGGCAGGCTGCCGAGGATAACGTGAGTGATTTGGCGGTTTGAGGGCATCCGTACTGAAGACCTTAGATACAGAAACTGAGAAAGGGAGAATAAGAGATGAAGGGGAATGACAGACAAATATCAAGGAAAAAGCTGCTACCAATGCATTGAAGGCTTTACACCTACCTCTCTGGCCGCATTAATGAGGAAGTGACGCCTGAACATCAAAATTCAACCTTACACTTACCACTAGAGACTTTAGTAAGAAGGAATGATGGGACAAGTATCCAAAAGAAGGATTTGGACCATACGTGGAAGGAAGGAGAAAAAGAGGCAAGCCTATAAAAGGCAAAGGAGGAGGGAGAAAGAAGGGGAGGATAGAGAGAACTTGTAAAGAAATACACAAGATTGTCCTCGGCATTGATATATAAAATTAGATTCCATCCATGTATGAAATATACGCATGTGTTCTGTAATTTAATCCAACTCTTGTGTTATCTACCGCTCAGAACTCTAGATTAGAAGCCCACTCTCTATAAATTCATTGTTTAGGACTCATTGGGCTGGTCTGAAAGTGCAGCTTGGATCCAGCGTGATTTGTGCCTCTGCAGGAGCAAATTGTGAAATCCCTCACACTTAACAATAAAAAAAATAACACAATGGTGGTGTGTGCATAACTTGAGTGAACGAAGATTTGAAAGAGACGAGTCCGTAATAGGTTGAAGGATTTGATGGGGTCTTGAACACATACTGGGGTGCTTTAAATAGAAATTATAAATATTTTGGTAAAAAACAGAGAAAATATAACGTTGTAATTAGCAGTTGTATACTTGTATACAACATTGAGATTAAAACAAGCACACGTCTGTCACGTGCCTTCAGTAAAGGTTCACTAATAATCGTTTCCACATTAGCAGCAACGTGTCTAATTCCTATTGGTTTCTGTAAATAAGCATAATTTTTTTTAGTCTGTTACTTATTGATTCTTTTCTTCTCTCTCTCTCTCTCTCTCTCTCTCTCTCTCTCTCCTTTATGAGATAGATTTTTTATTTAGTAACTTAAATTGAGTGGTTCTTTAGTTTTGGGTTCAGATGCCTTAGAAAGTATAATTATAAAGTCAAATTCTATCAAAAAAGTGGCAAGCCTCATGATTGATGATAAATAGGAATGGCAACGGGTCGGGTTCGAGCCGGGTTTTTGCATAGCCGGACCCGGCCTGATTATTAATTGGGTTTTTTCCCCAGGGCTCAGACTTGCCCTGCCGGGGCTCGTTTATCTCTTGGGCCCAAATCTGGCCCAACCAAAAATAAATAAATAAATAAAGCCCATTGCAATTTTTTTTTCCTAGATCAAGCCCATTCAAGCCAGTTTCCAATACCCTGCACAAGACAAAGAAGAACCAGCTGAAAAAATTTAGTGTTTGGTTATAGAGGTTCAATTTTCAAATCTGATTTGCCAGTGAAAGCCGCTAAGGAATTCGATTCCTAAGCCCAATTCAAAAACACCAATACTGGAAATTTTTCTTGATCTTCGAATTTAGATACTAATTTCTCTCACCTGTATTTACTCAGATTTCAACAAAATGTTGACATTTCGAAGCGAAAATCTTCGATTTCCATGTAAGAATCTAATCTCTCCAACCAATAACTGCTCTTGATTTTTTTTTTCATACGACAAAAAAAAAAAAAAAAAAAAGTTTCAAATTAGAAGTTGTAGGATTTAAAATGAAGGGTGTACTAAAGTTGAATTAAGGATGAATTACTGACCCAAAAATAGTCTAAGACGAGGCTGCTGAGGTGTGAGGAGGGGCTACTGAGGTGTGAGGGGTTGTTGCTAGTGTTGAGGTGTGAGGGGCTGTTGCTGAGGTAGTGAGGCGTGAGGAGGGTTGTTGAGTGTTGAGGCATGAGAAGGGGCTGCTGCTGAGGTAGTGAGGCGTGAGGAGGGCTGTTGAGTGTTGAGGCTTGAGAAGGGGCTGATGGGAAGGAGACTATGAGAGGGGCGGTTGGGCTGTAGTGAGTTAGGGTAGGGTTACTAATACGATATATATATAGGGAGGGTTTTTAGTAATTTAACATTACCGGGTATTTATCCAGGCCGAGTTTCAAGTCGGTTTTCCGATTTTTTTAATAAAACTCGGACTCGACCCGAATTTGCTTCTGGTTTTTTTTTTTTTAAAACCCATACCCAACCCTATTCTTTATCGGACCGGGTAAAATCCGACCCATTAAGGTCAGGCCGGGCCGGGCCGGGTATCCGCGGGTCGAATCTAAATTGCCATCCCTAGTGGTAAACGTCTGGAATCTTTGACCTAGTAGAAATTGCAACTATCTAAATAGGCCTAGGTGGTGTTAAAAGAAGCCCTTAATCTTGTCCGTGTAATAATAAAAGGAAATAAACTCATATGCAGATTGATAAAACTTGTTTCTAGCTAATAAGAGGTCTTTTGAGGACTTGATGGGAAGAGATGTCATAATGGAAAGAAATGGAGGTATGAGTGAGAGTCTATTTACTGGATCTCAAAGAGTTTGAGATAAGACTCGATGAGCTTAATTTATCTTGTGAGATAAGGCATTCTTTAGAATGTGTGATGAGTTTTTCAAAAGAGAGAAGACCTTTCTAGGTTGAGTGTAGTACTCCCCAAAGCTTATTCCGGGTTCTTGAGTGTTAATGTGATAGTTTTTGATTCCGAGAAACTTGGCCGTGTTAACGTGAGAGTTAAATAGGGTAAAAGCCACTCTAAGTTCTTATATTTTGCACTTTTTTTTTTTTTTTGCAGGATTTGCAACTCTACATTTGATTGTAAATTTAGTTAGGAAGGAAGTGAATAACCAAATCTTTTAGCTCTGTAATCTTGGTGAATAAGCAAGTCTTTGAAGTTTGAAGAGGTGATTTTCTTTATAAACAATCCATCTATTGTTCGGGGCTGTACAATAAAGCAGATACTCATTTCATTTAATAAAGAAGCTATCCGAGCCAATTTTCATTTATTTACGAGTAACGTGAGGGACAAAAAAATTAAATAAATAAATAAAGAATAATTTTCTTTACAAGTTTTTGAAACTTTATCCTATTATATATATCCTTTCATGGCTTAGTTTGATTGCTGCGAGAGAACCCTATATCGCATCAGTTGTTGGTAGTTTGTACTTACAAGTTCGAGGATTCTGCTGCAACATAAATTAATAAGTGAGGTAGGCTTTCATAACATTTCCTGTTCAGGTTTTGTCTATAAATTTATCTATTTTCTCATTATTAGTATTCGGAAATAATCTTCCTATCCTAAATATTCAATGGTAACAGTTATTTGTTGAAATTTCTGTCAATATTTGCTGGATACTAAAACGTTTTACCTCTCACAAACTTTATAATAGTTGCTGGGATTTTCAATTAATATTAAGCATTTCCTTTGACGGTCTTTCAATTAATTCTTAGCTTAAGTTTGATTGGAATGTTGATACAAATATCATTAATAAAAGTCATTGGTTTCATTTTATAATTCAAAAGTTTCCCTTTTTTCTTTTTCTTTTTTCCTTTTTCATTTGGTTTTTTATTTTAATTGTTAATATATATATATATATATATATATATATATATAAAGATAAGTGTAATTGGTAAAAAAGAAAATGGAACACTAATAATAAAATAAATAACTTTTTTACAAATATCATTGCCTTTCCTTTATCTAAGATAGATGAGGATTTTACCAGCCATTTCCTCCGGATTCTATTCTTTGGAAAGACAATTTTTGAGATCCAATAATTGGAATGCCACTAATTCAGTAGTTCGACAGCTCATGCATAGTGATAGAAATAGGATTAGATTTTTGGAGGAAGTAAATGTTGTGTTTATCAAGATTTTTACACATGAATTTTGAAATTTTAGTTAATATAAACATAGTAAAATAATAAAAAAAAATTATTTAAATTATATGGTGAACACACACACTTGAACTTGATAGTTAACATGAAAATTGTACTAAAATTTTGAGTTTATTATGTGTTGATACCCATCTTCGTGACACATGCATTTTCTACAAGCTCAAAGTCCTTGTAACCCTAATTCATGTATTATATTTTATTTTATTCTTTTATGTATGATCTAAGCTCATTTGACATCATGGGGAATTGAGAGAGTGTGGTTTGGAAAGTTTGAGTGGACTCTTTTTGGAACGTTTGTATGAGCCCAAACTATGCATGCTGCTAAGTGGCTATAGAGACTTTGGCAATACCTAGATTAAAGGTTTGGTATCCGAAATTTTCATCCAAATAGAGGTCTCTAGTTCTTGTTGTCTGTGATCAAAACCTTCTAACTTGACCATTTTGGCCTAAAAAGCATGGCTAGCCCTCATTGGCTTACCCTGCCTACTAGTAGCCACTTGGTCCAGCCTCTAAGGACCTGTATTGGCTAGGGAAGAACAACCAATGGGGTTTAGTCAATTTATTTCCTCAATTATGCTTCAATGCATATCAATTTTTTATTAAAACAAAAGCAAAATTTGACCATAACCTCTTTACTTAACACCTTGGGGGATCAAAGCTCATTTATTAATCAAAAGTCAGTCCTTAGGAATACCTAAAAAACTCGATATGAGGCCCCCATCCACTCAAAAACAAGCAA
Source organism: Castanopsis chinensis (assembly GCA_032878915.1). NCBI lineage: Eukaryota > Viridiplantae > Streptophyta > Magnoliopsida > Fagales > Fagaceae > Castanopsis > Castanopsis chinensis. The sequence goes on along the minus strand of JAVQMG010000121.1, from coordinate 29,571,927 downwards.
GCCATGTTTTATCCTTAGAGCTAAAACTTCAAAGCAAAAGTCCAATCAACCAACAAATAGTTACAACATTTTGAGACCTAGGAATGAAAATATTGGTACAGAGAAATCTTTTTTTTTCTCTCCCTTACAACCTCTCTCAACTTTCTCTTAGCGCCATCTACAAGGAAAGGTTCCAAACTTAGTGTTCTAGGCATTTTTCGAAATACTATACATCAAATTATTTATTTTACACTATATTTCATCATAATTCTATTTTCTTATCAATTTATCATTATTATCTCAAATCATCTCTCTCTTCCTCAACCAAAAACTATTGCCTTCGATCTAAATAATTTTTAAAACATTCATTTGCATAGCTACATCTATCATGTAAATTTTTCCCATCAATAATAAAATACACCCACATTAGTCTATGTATCATTGTGCAAAAATATAATTGTACTATAGTAATTGTGAAAATTTTCAAAAATACATAGATTGATGTAGGTGTATTTTGGGTTTGATTAGACAAATTTGAAATCTTATTCTATTTTGGGTTTGATTACAATTCAAGTTTATATGTCATCTATCTATCTATCTATCTATATATATATAAGTAAAGCCGAGAAAAAATTCAGTTAGAGTCTAATTTTGCGCCACGTGTGTCATCTAATCAAAAAATTTTAAAATTTTGAACTAAGTTAGTTAGTTCAGTGTGAAAATTGGATTTTAATTAGAGTTTAATTTTACGGCACGTGTTCCATCTAATCAAAATTTTTTAATTTTTGTGCCGAATGAGTTAATATAGAGTAGAAAATGACGAGTCCAATATAAATAAATCATAAAAAAACATAATCATATATCTAACACTACATATAAAATTAGAGGAAGAGAGAGTATAAATAATTTTTTTATTTATGAGCCTTTATTTTATAACTAAAAACAATTCATTTGGCACAAAAGTTATATATATATATATATATATATTAATAGGTAAAGTTTAGAGAAAGTCTAATTAGATTCTACAATTGAAGTCCAATTTTATTCCATGTGTTCTAAATTATTTATTTTTAGAGAGAGTTTTATTTCTTTGTTTTGGAATCAAATGTTAGACTATATCATAAATATCCATTCAAGTGAGTTATTGTGTACAAAAACCAAAGAGTCTAGAATTAATGAACATAAAAATATTTTAAAAATGGACAATTTACATTTTCTACCAAATAACATTATTACAAGACTTTTTAAAGAGTTAAAAATATATATATATAAGAATGTCTATCAATAATTTAAAAAGATTATTATATTATGCATCTTAATGTGTATCTTTTAAATATATTCATGTATATGCATAGGGTTACAAGCTAGTTTGTGATAATACATTGTCGAATTTTGCTAATTTTATACCAAGTATCCATACAATTTTAATACTTCCAATTCAGTTAATTGTTATAAAACCTACTTTCAACCTAATTAAAGTTACTTCCAATTCTCTAATTTTATACCAAGTATCCATACAATATTTTGTCTATTTTACCATAATAACCTACCTTTTTTATTTTATATACCCAATTTTCAAAACACTCTACATCAAATTATTTATATTACACTACATTTCATCGTAATACTATTTTCTTATCAATTTATCATTATTATCTCAAATGATCTCTCTTTTCCTCAACCAAAAATCACTGCCTTCAATCTAAATAATTTCTAAAACATTTATTTGCATTGCTACATTAATTGTGTAAATTTTTCCTGTCAACAATAAAATACACCCATGTTAGTCTATGTATTATTGTACAAAAGTACATTTGTGCTATATTAATTGTGAAAATTTGCAAAAATACATAGATTGATGTAGGTGTATTTTGGGATTGATTAGACAAACTTGAGATCTTATGCTATTTTACAACGGATGCAATTGCTATTACAATAAAATCAATGTAAAATTGTGGAAGAGATGGCCCAAATGTTTTGAAATACACCTATATTTTTAAAATATAGGTATAACTAGCACCTCCTCTCCTTTATAGGAGTGAGCCCAAAAATAAAATTGTAAATAATATGCCTATATTTTTTATTTTCATAAGACGGGGCAGCCCCCTTGGGCCCCACCTAGTTCCGCCCTCATCACGTAGTGTTTTTAATCCTAGTGTCTCTTTATCTTCGTCATCAGGAAATTTAAGGAAAACTTGATTGATGGAAGAATCACGGGATAGCGAAAAACACCAGGAAGCAAACACTTCAAGTGGAAATGAAACTCAAATAGAAGAGTTGGTGAAGGACATCACAACAATGTTTGCAAGTTCGCAGCCTCCATTCTCAATTACGGGTCGTATCAATGTTCCAGATCACCTCCGCAATCGCAAAGTGGCTGAAGAATTATACGCTCCTCAGGTTATTTCAATTGGCCCTATTCACCACTCCACTGAGAAATTACGACCCATGGAAAAGTGTAAAGTATGGTATCTTGAGTGTTTCATTAATCGGGCTAAAACAAACTTGAAGAACTTAGTCAGTGCTATAACAGAGATGGAAAAAAACATTCGCCCTTGGTATGCAGAGACTATTGTGCCTAGCATGAGCAGTGATGATTTTGTGAAAATGATCCTGATGGATGCGATCTTCATTCTTGAGCTTTTCTTTAGATATGCTTACCCCCGTAAAGAACAAGATGATCCTATAAGAGCAGAAGAGCACGATCCTATAATGGCAGAACCATGGCTGCCTGCTTTTGTGAGGTCTGACTTGATGTTACTTGAAAATCAGCTTCCATTCTTTGTTTTAAAGAAAATGTTTGACCTCTTTCCGGATGACTCAAACTCCCTCTCTTTAATTGAACTTTCTTGTGGATTCTTTGAGTTATACAACTTTCAACAGAAGCCCCCTGAGAATGTAGATGTCAGTGTGGAGATACTGCACCTCACAGATCTGATTAGAACCTTTTTTCTGCGTTCACCTTTACCGGAAAGAGACAGTGTAGTGACTAAACTTGTATACTCGGCAAAACAACTGCATGAGGCAGGAGTGAAGTTTACAGTAAGTCCAAAGAATAGCGGGCTTGACATAAAATTTAATTCAAAAAATGGAGTTTTGGAAATGCCAAGCTTAGATATATACGAGGAGACAATAGTTCTTTTTAGAAACCTAATTACATTAGAGCAATCTCGTCATCTGGAAGCTGCATACATTACAGATTACTTTGTCCTCTTGAATTTCCTTATCGATACTACCAAAGATATGGATTTACTTTGCGAAAAGGGAATATTGGTTAATTACGTAAGCGACAACAACACAGCAACAACGGCTTTCAACGATCTGAACAACAATCTCTTATGGAGCGTTATGAACTCTGATTACGTGAAAATATGTGAAGAATTGAATGCATTCTATAAGAAACCTTGGCATAGATGGAAGGCAACATTAAGGAATCAATATTTTAGCAGTCCTTGGAGAAGTGCTTCTACCATTGCTGCTATCATCCTTCTGGTGCTCACGTTCATACAGACTATATTCTCTATCATCCAAGTAGTAACGCCTAAGTAATTTGGATGTTATAATGTTATATCCACATGGGTTAGCTGCTGGAATTGGGGACAGATATGCAGCAGTGGCACTCATCCATATCAGATGTGGATCACTTTAGCCTTTATTGTTTGTTATCTATTGTTTTCAGTTGTTACCTGCATTGAATAAGGAGTCAACTTTTCATTAGGAAGTCCTTAAGTGTGGAAGTGTTGAATAGTGCTTATCTGGATCTGTTCTGTTTACTTTTAATTATCCTTTGACTTCTGTAAGTCTATTTATGACAATATTGATGCCAAAAATGTATTCTTGCGCAGTTCGTTTCATTTTCATGTCCTAATGTGTGTCACTCCCCACTTGGGTGAGGCTCTAATAAGCAAATTCAAATTGTTATTATATTTCGAATTCCCCCTCCCCTTTTCCATTATTTTATTATAATGAAATAATATTAGACATAAATGTATTTTTGGTCCTTATATTTTAGGCCAATTTTTATTTTGGTCTCTACTTTTTAATTGCGCTTACCTGAATCCCTAAAAACGAAAAACTATGTCCATTTTGGTCCTTGCAGAAAAATCAAACATGGCAAATGAAATGCATTTTTAATGTGGTCAATAAAAATAAATCTATTTGACATTTTTTAAATGCAACGTCTGCATTTAAATTATTTTAAAATAACAAAGAAACTCGTCAATAGAAATACCATAGAAAATAACATTAGGAGGAAGCATAGCTTTATCCCATTCAGCCTTTGGTTTATGTCCAATCTTGTCCATTCATCCTCAACGGACGTCCAAACACTATCATCAAGTAATCTAAGGAACGCCATGTGAACCTTCCAAAAGGCCGATATATGCTTCTTTATTTTAATCTCCAATTCTTTTATGTCTAATCCCCCTTCCTTTTTGGAACATGCCATTTCCCATAAAACTTTCAACCTAGGAGCTTTTGTCTCACATCCTCTCAATAAAAATCTGTTATTTTTTTGCTCAATGGTTTTAGTAACTTGCTTGAGAAGGATGACCAAATTACAACATTAAATATCAATGCTAAAGAGGATTAATTTTAGTAGTGTAGCCTGCCTGCAAGTAATTGGTGCTTGGAACTTAAGAGGCAATTATGTGATCAATCTTCTCAAGAAGAGGCCAACAATATATCCTTGTCTGAAAGTTTGCGAGAAATTAGGGGTACTCCCATGTACCTTATAGGTAATTCCCTTAAATGTAGCAATATAGAGATTTGTTCCTTAATTATGTGTCAGATTTTTACCAAGATCTTAAAAAAATGTGCAAGCCTCTTTTTTAAATATTACAAAAAAATCCTCCTCCTTGGACAGAGGTACATACTAAAATTGTCAAGAAAATTAAACAACATGTGAAGAACCTACAATATTTAGGATTACGGAATCCGAACTTACACAAGATTGTAGAAACTGATGCCTCAGATGTAGCATTTGGCGGTATTTTGAGACAAAATGTAAGAACCCAAGGAAAACTTGTTATAGATTAATAGATTTGGCTTCAAAAGAATCAAAACAAATATTTGCAAAAGATGTTCTACAAAAAGATGTTAAGAATTTTATTTTTTAAATTAGCAAAACTTTATATAATGTATCCATCCCGTACCCAGTTGGCGTTTTCCTCCTCCCAAAATCATACTTCTTGTGGAAATTGTGGATCTGACAAGTGTCATGGATTACTTGCCCATAATTTCTCAAACTATAAAGTATATTATTGCAAAAAGCCAAGTGATCTTTATAAATTTTCAATTGATGATTTCCAGGAAAGAATGTCCAATTAGAAAAACAATGTCAAGCAATTCCTATATTATGGCTAACTCCCCCAAGGGAGTATAGTTTCTTGCATCAGGCCTCCCATTCCTCCAACTCCGAATCCTAGATCTTCCAATGCGTCTTCTTCAAATAGATTTCAATAGTTAGGAAATATTCCTATAACCACGACTTTTGCTCAAGTACCTTCCAATGTGTCATATTCTCAGGTGACTAGGCCTCCATCTAATGTGTCTTCTTTCCCACAACAGCAGTCATCCAGATTTGACCGACCTATTAGATCTCATTATCAAGTGAAACCTTGCCATCACCCATTTTTCATAATTAAATCTGAATTTAAGTCTGAATCCAATCCTCTGAAAATTGTCCAAAAGTATCTCCTAAACAATTTTCCATTTCTTCCCAAGTGATTTAAAAAAGAATAAAAAATTTATGAATTCATTTTAGTCGATACAAACTCTGCAATCATTAATCAAAATCTAAAACCAACTGATCAATCACAAATATCGCACTCTAAGTGTACCATTAAAAAAAGTACTCACTCCATCTTTTTTGAGTGGTGCCAAAAAAGTGAAAAAGTTTTCAAGAACATTTGATCCTCAATATTATAGCTAATGGGATTACGTAGATGCAATGTTCAAAATGTTTTATATATAAAATCAAGAAATGAGCCATTCTTGGTTTCAGCATTTTGATACAAAAATGCCCAAAATTCCTCTCCCTAATTAGTTCCTATAATGGTGTACTATTTTAGACCCATTCAAGAAATTTTACCCCATTATGTTATTGTTTTCAAAATTGGGCTTCTGGTTCATTCGATCCCTCATCAATTGACAAAAACCTTGATGTATTTCTCCAAAGTCCCATATGGGTTTTAGAAAATTGTATAAACCATTTTACAAACCCAATTGTACAAAATTCCAAACCCATTTGTATTTTTCCAGAGCATGCTACCAAAGTAGTTAGAAAAAAACCCAGTTGTATTTGTCTTTTATGCAGACAAAAGAAACCCTTTTTCCCCCGTAAATCCACTTCTCTGGAATGTTATTATAATGAGATTGTATGCAACTCAACTTGAAGGAAGCCATTTTATCTCAAAATTGGAACTCCATCTCCTAGAAATTTCTAGATTTGAGAGGATCCGCAAGAAATAAGGGAAATGTTATGTTTTTATAATACTTTCGTAACAAATCCTGACATCTTGACATGTTATTATTGGTTGTTTTTTTTTTTTTTTACTGTGAAGATAGAATTTTATTGAAATACGGGGTTGAAAGAAAAACCCCATAAAGTATACAAGATATAAGGCCTTAAAAGCAAAGCCTCCCCGTGGCAGAAAAATAAACCCATACAAAAGTAAATTTGTCTATTATGACAAGAGCTGATCCTGTATTGTCACCCTCACTGTTTCCTTAGTTACTTAGCTTGGTTCAGCCAGATGTCTATTCCAACGCTGGTAGTCTTGTATAAGGGTTGTAGCGGTCTGGACTATGTCTTTCGGCTGGGATTGTTTTGACTCAAAACAAAACCTGTTCCTGGCGTTCCAAATGGACCAAGCTACCGCCGCCCAAGTCTCCATTTCCTTCCCTGTTAGTCTTTCATCCATCTGTCGCGCCAAGCTATAAAAATTCTGTACTACAGCTCCACACTTCTGTAGCCGTCCATCAATCGTCGCCCACACATTTCTAGCCATGGGACACTCCCAGAGCACATGCCCTATTGTTTCTTCGGCCTGCCCACATATTGGACACAATGGGTCTGTACAAACTTTTCAACCGTAGAGGTTGGCTCGGGTCGGTAGAATATCGCTGCTCGCTCTCCACACAAAATTCCGAACCTTTGGTGGCACATTCAGCTTCCAAATCCTATTCCAAAATCTTTTCTCTTCTCCAACCGTAGAGTGCTCCACTCCTGCCTCTCGTTGCAAACGTAAGGCTACGTGATAGGCTGTTTTAACTGTGAACACTTGGGCTTTGTTTTCTCTCCAGTATAGCTTATCTCTTGTCCGTGCGTGGCTGAGTTGAATACGTAGAATATCATTTTGTGTAGCTTGCATGAAGGTGGCCTGTATCAATGGTCGGTTCCATTGCATGGATTCATGGTGTATGAGGTCTCCCACTTTTAAAGTAGTATCGGCCTCAAGCTTGAAAAGAGGGGGGTGTGGTAGCCAATTATTACTGGTAAGTTTGATACTCTGCCCATCTCCTATCTTCCACATGGAGCCCGCACGAATTACATCCCTTGCAGCCAATAAACTACGCCACACAAAAGAGGGATTGTGGCCTAACTCAACATCCATCAAAGAGCACCGGGGAAAATATTTGGCTTTGTAGACCCGATAGAATAGGGAATGAGAACCGGTGACCAAGCGCCATGCCAGTTTTGCTAGCATAGCAAGATTGAAAGCGTGAATATTCCTAAAGCCCATGCCACCCCTATTTTTTGGCGTGCATAATCTCTTCCAATTAATCCAATGAATCTTTTTTTCATTCCTTGTTTGTCCCCACCAATATTTTACTAAAACTAAGTTGATATCCTCGCATACACTTCTTGGAATCTTGAAAATACTCATAGGGTAGGTAGGTATTGCTTATAGGGTAGGTAGGTATTGCTTGCGCCACAGACTTGATTAAAATCTCTCTTCCCGCCTTTGATATGGTCTTTTCCTTCCAGCCCATCACCTTTTTTGTTATTGTCTCCTGTATCCCTTTGAATGTGCCTACTTTGGATTTAGCCCCAACCATGGGCAATCCAAGGTATTTTTCACAGTTTGTCAAGACTTGTGCCCCCATCATATTTTGGATTGCTTCTTTTTCTCTTTGGCTTGTATTTTGACTAAAAAAGAGAGTGGTCTTCGCCCTATTGATAGCCTGTCCCGAGGCCTTCTCATATTGTGTAAGGATATCCAGCAATTGGCGACATTCTCCCACCTTTGCCTCAGAAAATAGCAGGCAATCATCAGCAAAGAGGAGATGGGAAATACGTACTCCACCCCGGATAGAGAAGATACCTTTCAATCTATTTGTATCTGCTGCCTTTCAGATCAAGGAGGACAAACCCTCAGCACAAAATAAGAAGAGATATGGGGATAGAGGGTCACCTTGCCTAATGCCTCGGCTTGGTGTGATGAAACCCTTGGGTTCTCCATTAATGAATATCGAATATGTGGCTGTTTGCACCGTTTTCATAGCCAAAAAAGTAATTTCAATAATGGATTTAAATTAAAACCAAAAACAACTTATTGAGAATGTTGTAAACATAACAATTCTCCCAAAATAATGCAAAATTAATGTCATATACAGAAGAGTACCATGGGCAGCTAATAACAGTAATGGTGTGTGATTGTTTTCAACTACCAAAATGAATTTGATCTGTTCAATTGACCATTGTTGATTAATTATTAACAATTCAACAAAATGTGGCCTCTTCTTTGGAAGAATGTGAAGCACTTAAAAAACACTTAATAATGTGATAGAAGACAAAAGGTTCTGTTTAAAGGAAGCCATTTTATCTCAGAACTGGAACTCTATCTATTGGAAATTTTTAGATTTGAGAGGAGAGCCTAGATTTGTGAGCAATAAGAGAAATGGTATGTTTTATAATATTTTCATAACAAATTTTAAGTGACAAGTTGTTATTACTTATTACCAGTAGGCAAAAAAGGTAATTTCAGTAGTGAGTTTACATTAGAACTAATAACAAATTACCACCTAAAATTGATTGTGATTTACGAAGATAACACTTCTCCCAAAATAATGCCCAATTAATGTCTTATATAGAAGAGTACCACAAGTAGCTAATCGGCAAATCTCGATTAGTCGAGATGTGCATCTCAATCGATTGAGACAAGTGAGACTTTTTCTGCACTTATCTTTTCCTATTTTCTCTAGTCTTCAATTGGGCAGAACTTCATTTGTCTTGTTTCTAAATATTTCTAGACTAAAAACACTAGATGAAACTAAGTTCTAAATGTTACAATTTCTTCATAGTTGCCTACCTAAAAATATGGACTTTACACATTTAAAATTAAATTTGTCAGTAACCCAAGAGGAACAATTCTTTTTCTCCATTTATCTCTCTCGTTTTTAATATTATATAATTCTCTTGGTATTTGACTTGATCATTTGTCTAATCTTTGCGCAAAAATTCAGCTTAGCTTGAACAAGAAAACTATGACAATCTAGGTAAATTCTTTGGGCCTGCTTTCATGGGGTATACACTAAACATGTAAGCAAAGAAACTAATGGAAGTTAGTGAAGTGAGCAATTGTGTTTACTTTTAAAACTTTAAGGACTAATAGCGCTCCATTGGAATTTTAAGGACTAAAACGCACAGTAGGTAAACTCTAGAGACCAATAATTTAATTTTGCCATTTATTGTGATTTATAAACCTTACACTTCTCCCAAAATAATGTCTAATTATTGTCACGTACAGAAGAGTACCTGGGCAGCTAATAACAAAAATGTTGTAGTTTAGGATCTTATAGGATCTGATCCCTTGTCAAAAATCTTTTAACTTAATGTTCTAATAAAATATTAATTTAATAAGATGCAACTTGACGAGAAAAAAAGAGAGTAAAACTGTGAGTTGTGTGGTATTTAAGTTTAGAAAATTTTGATGATAGACTTTAAGTTTTATTTAAACTAAACAGTTGTTAAATGTTATCCCTTAATTTGAGGAAATATATCATAACAAATAATATAAATTAATTTACTAATTAATTATTCTTTAAATATTGATAATAGACTTTTAGTTGGAGTAGACATCAAAATGATGTTTTTTTTTTTTTTTTTTGAGAAAGAAAACGTAGGTTGTTGTTTAGGATTTAGGTTTAGAATTTTTGATAATAGAATTTTAGGTTGATTAGAATTTAAATTTGTTGAAGTTTAATGGTAAATTTTATCTAAATTAAAAAATAGCTAAATATTATCCCTTAATTTGAGGAATTATATCATAACAAATAATATAAAATTAATTTATTAATTAGTTGTTCTTAAAATATTGATAATAGAGTTTTATTTAGAGTAAAAGTCAAAACATGGGTTTTTGTATAAATAAAGAAAACGTGGGTTGTTGTTTGAGATTCAATTTCAAATTTTTTATAATAGACTTTCAGTTTAAATAGAATTTAAATAATAAAATTTTGCCTAAATTAAATAGTTTTTAAATATTATCCCTTTATTTTGAGTAAATATATCTTAATAAATAATATAAAATTAATTTACTAATTAGTTAGAGTACTCATTTGATACAACCACGGTTTCTAAGATCAAAGGTTATTATTATATATAAAGTATATAATATGATATGATATGATTCGTGAGTTATGTAGTATTTAAGTTTAGAAAATTTTGATGATAGACTTTTAGTTTTATTTAAATTAAATATTTGTTAAATATTATCCCCTTAATTTGAGGAAATATATCATTACAAATAATATAAATTAATTTACTAATCAGTTATTCTTAAGTAGAAGTCAAAAGCTTGTTTATATATTTAAAAAGAAAACATAGGTTTTTGTCTGCAATTTAAGTTTAGAATTTTTATAAGAATAATGCTAGAGATACAAACTATTTACAAAAAATATTAAGCAAAACTATAGTCTAAGTCCCTAAAGTTAACCTGCTAAGCGCAATTGGTCTCTAAAGTTTTAAGTGAGCATTATTGGTCCTTAAAGTTTTAAAAATAAACATTATCCGTTCCTTTGTTAACTTCTATTAGTTTTTTTTTTTTTGCTTATGTGTCTAACAGAATAATGATGTGTCTTTTTTTAATGACATGACAACTATTTTTAGTATTAAAAAATTACATGTCACCAAACACACCAGTCACCTCATGCCAAGTTCTCTCCTCAGACTACCACTGCTTCAAGCATGCCATAGTCTCTGGTGCCATTGCTAGATCCGGCCATTATTTCATCTCCCTCCTCCTTGGCTCTCCACCCCAAGTTGTCCTTCTTGTCACCTACATCGGCAGTGTCTGGACCCAATCCCCACAACCCCAATTTTGCTTACCGCACATTTCTTATTTGGCCCCAAAAACAAAAGCCAAAAACCCAATCATTTCCTATTCCTTCGAATCTTGTTCTATAACGTCTATTAATATTTCTATTGTTCAATATTCTAAACTAGCCACCATCAATTAGGAGCAAGACCAAGTTAGCCCCAAAAAAAAAAAAATTAGAGCAAGATCCACCTCTTCGTTTTGTGGTTTCATGAGCTTAAATGTGTTCTCTAACAGACCCACCTCTTGGTTTCCACCATCTATTTTGTTGCAACTGGGGTTATTGAAAATGGGTTTTGTAATTCAAGCTTAGATCTTGGGCAAATTTTCGTCTAATATTGATTTGAGATTGGAATCTGGGTACCATTTAAAGAAATTATTGAGTTTGTTTGATGAGACTTATTAGAGATAATCCATATGAGGTTGTAGGAGGTGTCCACAACGAGGAGGAGTGCTTGGGGAGGTGAGTCGAGGAGGGGGACTAAGTGCTGGCCTGAGACAGAGGTGGCACCGGAGACAATGGCTGACTTGAAGGTGGTGTTTTTGCTAGCAAGTAATTTTTTAATACTAAAAACAGTTGCCATGTCATTAGAAAAAGACACATTTGACACATAAGCAAAAAAACTAACAAAATTTAACAAAATAACCAATAATGCTCATTTTTAAAACTTTAGAGACCAATAGCACCCACTTAAAAGTTTAGGGACCAATTGTGCTCAGCAAGTAAACTTTAGGGACTTACTGTGTAGTTTTGCCTTTATTTATTGATGTCCTTAAATGACTAAAATAACAACTAGTTCAACATAAGCTAAAAAAATAACTTCATCTACTTCAATGATGAGACCATCTACTTAAACTGCAGTGTCAATTCTCAACTTCTCATATCTCAAATTTATTAATGCCTCACTAAGAACCTTATTACTCAATTGACACTTATTGGTATCTCTAACGGAGACATCCAGTATTCAAATCCCCCTCACCTCTAACTATCAATATAAATAAATAATAAATGATAAATAAAAACCAAAAACAAAAGAAAAATCTTGCATCAAAGATTTCTTTTATTTTGGGGGAAAATATTTTTTCAAGCCCTCTAGGTGTTTTTTTTTTTTTTTTTCCATACCATTTCAAGGGAGAAGGCATAATACACAGTGCAGATTACAAAATAGTAGCACCAACTGGTGAAAACCAGCAATAGTGACTTGGCACACGGGTTGCCAATTTAGCTACAGACCATAATTCTTTTACAACCACATGGGGTACACAAACACATCACAATGAAAACCAGATTGAGGCCAAAAACTAAGATCAGCTAGTCTAGTACCTACGTTGCACGGACACGGCATTTCTGGCGACGTGTCGGTGTCCAACAAGTGTCGGACACCGGAATGGGTACGATTCGCCGGACTCCAATGTCCGAGAAGCGTCCCTTTTTTTTTTCTTTTTTTTTTTTCACGTCTCCAACACGGTGCCGACACGTCCGACATGCCAGCAATGAAAAAAAAAAAAAAAAGAGGAAAATCACAGATTTTGACAGATGGACTTACCGGAACCATTGATCTCATGATATACCCTAAAAAATAAGTTTGAGAAGTGAGAACTTAGTAGTTAGTAGCCCGAAACCCACATCTCAACCTCTCCCTTCGTTCTTAAGTCCACCCTCCCTCTGATCGTTGCCCGTTGCCCTCTGTCCCTCGTCGGAGCTAGGTGGGGCCGATTGGTGAGCTCCATAGACGTCGACGCCGTCCCTGACCCTTCCTATCTCTCTCTCTCTCTCTCTCTCTCTCAGTGTGGACAACTCAGGTCCGACCATTAAGCTTCTCTCTGTTTTTTTTATTTTTTTCTTCAGATATTTGTTTGGCATTTGGTTGGGTGACTTACTGACTTATAAGTTATTAAGTTAAAACGCTTTTTTTTTTTTTAATCCCTTTCTCACGGTCACACAGTGACCGTGAGAGTGGGATATAAATATAATATTAGGTTGTTATATTATGTGCTAATCATGTTAGTTGTTAATGCTCTAGTTTTATTTATATATTAAAGTTAAATTACTTAAATATTATAGGTGATTTACTAAAATGAATGCTGAAAGTGAAAAATCAAATGAGGGAATTGCTCCTCTATGGAAATATGTTACTAAGTTAGAAAAAGCTGTCGCTGGTGGTGGGAATGTTACTTTTAGATGTAATTATTGTGAAAAAACTTTTAAGGGGTCTTATTCAAGGGTGAAGGCACACTTGTTAAAATTGTCTAATTTTGGAATACAACCATGTGCTAAGCTTAATGTTGGAGATGAGTATCTGAATGAAATGCAAAAATTAGAAGATGAGTATGAGGAATCTTCGTGTAAGAAGTCTAAGCTAGTGTCTTTACCATCTGATTCTCCTAGTAGTCCTTATTTGGGTCCTATTGAGAGTAGTACAGCTACAAGTCATCCATTTTTTCAGAAAAAAAAAAAAAAAAAAAGGGGTTGAGAATTCTACTTTGGAGAAGGCTTTTAACAATCAATGTCGAGAGCAATTAGATTCTCTTATTGCTAGGACATTTTATTATGCTGGTTTACCCTTTCACTTTGCTAAGAACCCGTATTGGATTGAGATGATTAAATTTGCATGTAATAATAATTTAGCAGGCTATATTCCTCCAGGTTACAATAAATTAAGAACAACTTTGTTGCATAAAGAGAATGTACATATTGAGAAGTTGTTGAAGTCAATTAAAGACACTTGGAAAGAAAGGGGTTTAAGCATAGTAAGTGATGGGTGGACAGATCTACAAAAAAGGCCACTTATCAATTTTATGGCTACATCAGAGAAATGGCCACTTTTTATCAAATCCATTGATGGTACCAAAAAGTACAAAGACAAGCACTTCATTTCTGATTTGTTTCTAAAGGTCATTGGTGAGATTGGGCATACTCATCTTGTCCAAATAAAACAAGGACATGACACGACATGAACCCGGCAATTAAATAATTAATTAAATTATATATTTAGGCATATTTTTTAATATTTTTAGACATAAAATACATTTATGTCTAAAATTTAAATTATGTAAGAACTACAAATAAGCAAATTAACACCCAAAGTAATATAACAATATACATAAAATTTTTAGAGTACAAACCAAAAGTTTAAATAGGCTACATTCAACATCAAACTGAAAACATAAAAGGAAACTAAGTTTTAAACTTTCAAGATTACCATAGAATAAGAAGTTCAACATCAAACTAAAAACATAAAAGGATAACTAAAAACATAAAAGGATCACAGAACAACAACACCATCATCGGCATCAACAAAGTCATCATTCTCAACAAGGCTTATCTCCATCTCTGGCTCATCTAGTGTGAGATAAGCAATCTCTAGCAACCCAGGTCCTCCAAATGGTTCATTCCAAGTATCTCCACCAATGTCCCACTTCTTAGAGTGTCCTTTAGTGTACTCTTCCCTCCTCCTTGAAAGAAGTCGAAGATTAGAATGAACAAACACTAAATCTTCAGCACGTTAAGGAGTAATTCTATTCCTCCTCATACAATGGATGAAGCTATATGTACTCCAATTCCTCTCAGCACATGATGATGAGCAAGGCTGTCCAAGAAGCTTTAGAGCTAAAGTTTGAAGCATTAGTAACCTTGACCCATAATTTGACCACCAAAGCATTGGATCCAAGATCCACCTATCATCCATGTTATCATCATCATAAGCCCCAATTCTTGAAAAAAAACCAAACTCCATAGTAACATTCTTCCTATCATCAAGATCAAGAAAGAATTTTCTGAGGCACTTGTTTCTCTCCGTAGAAAGTTCAGCATCCTTGTGTGGCGCAACACGGCCTCTACTCTTGCTGTCAGTGAGAAACAAAACATGCTGAAAACCTTGGTCCTTTGCTGCCAGACCAGCTTCAACCACAGCCTCCAACAGTGCCCCAGTTGATGTTCTAGCATTGCTACTGTTCACTCCAAAAAACACCTTATCTCCCTGAATCGTTAGAGCTTCATAAGCAGTGCCATTTCTATATGGTCTCCTGCTTGTAGCTCCTGCAAGTTTGATAATTAGTTGCCAGTCTCCTGCTGCAGATTGCCTCTCTGATCTGTTGCATCTGCCTTCTCTATCTGCTGGGGTACTGCATCTTGAGAGAGTGTCCCTGTACCTGCAAGAGAAGGTTTGAACAGTTAGAATAACTTCCACTGGATCCGGGGTAAGACCTTGATGAACCAGTCTGTTCCTATGAGTCCAGATTGTCGAAAGAGTGACTAAGACATCTTGCAAATAGTTCATAGAATCTGAATCACTCTGAGAATTCCTTGAAAGGAGTTGTTTTAACCAATGTTGAACAGAGATATTGGTGTAGTCAGATGTGTGAATAGCCAGAGTAGACCCATGCCAACAAGCTCTTGCAAAAGGGCAGTGAAGAAAAAGGTGAGTATGACTTTCTTCCTCCTCATTGCACATTGGGCATAATTTTGTTGATGAGATACCCCTGGCATGAAGATTGAGGAGACCTAATGCGACCTACAGCTTTGATAGACTAAAACAAAACAAGGTAGTCTTAGCAGTGAGTCGATGCTACTGGTAATGTCTAGAAAAGAACAATTACAACACTGGGAATCTCCTCGGTCAAACTTAATTTCATCTTTAATTGCCTTTTGAGTCAAATCTCGCGTTCTAGATTTCGTTGCTCTCCCTTGGCCCTTTAATATTCAACGGAATGGCCACATCTATCGTTAAAGGAAATAGCCCATTTAATTAATTAAGTATTGCCTGGTAAAAACATGAACTCCCAGACAAAAGACTTCAAAGTCAATACTCAAATAAATATAGCCCATTCAAGTCTTCGAATCTTGCATCGAACGCATGGATCATGCATGATCCAAGATAGAAGTGACAATATATATAGTTCAGCAAAACAATAGTGACAATATATATGGTCCAGTAAATGTTTAGTCTTTTAATCTTTCCATTATCTTTTATTTTTTATTAAATAAATCATTCATCATCTATATTATATTTTTCACAATATTTCTCATGATAATTAATTCTACAATATTTTTCATAACAATTGAGTCATTATGTTATTACTCATAAGAATAGTAGTGTAAATTGTGACAATAAATTAATATAAAAGGCAACCATCAATTACCATTGGCATCTCTAATCCTCCCAGCTCCCGCAGGATCAGGGTGTCCCGAAGCACTCCCATGAGTGTTCTATATATAGTAGCTTGGTGGCGTATACCATTTCCACTTTGCCAGCAGATCCATTGTGGACAATGGTGTGCAATGTACGGATTTATCTAAATGCTAAGAAAAGTAAATTCAACAGCATGTTGGACGATCGAATGAAGGATCTCTGATCACAAACTTCACTTTGAAAAATAAGCTCATTTCGGGCTAGCCAATATACCCCAAAGAGAGAATGCAAAAGTAAAATGATGTTACAATTAAAATTAAATGTATCAATAGTGCTAGAGAGGTTTGAAATTTGAATAGCACCACTCTTGAATGTCAGTATTGTAGAAATTTGGTAGGGTTTAAGGAATTAAGAAGGTTATTTATAGTTGGTTGGCCCAACTACAATTCCTCACAATGTGAATATAGGACCAACAGGTGTTTCAGATGACGACATCTTGGCAATGCAATTTGCTGATTTTTTTATTTTATTTATTTATTTATTTATTTTTTTGCCTATGAAAACAATAGGGATCTTGTTTTACTTTGAGGATAGTTAGATTAATTTCTCCTCAGGTTTTTTACCGGTTTAGTTTTTCTGGGTTATCATATCGTGTGTTATTTATTTTTCCGCATTGTTTTGCATGATATGATTTACTTGTATTAACTTAGATTTGAATAATTTACTTAAGTTAATCACTTGGCTAAATAACTAGGTTAATCTGTTTGTGTTTTAAGGGGTCTAAAAACCGTACAAAAGCTTATATTTAAAAAAAAAAAACATAAGTTCACTTCATTTCTTTGTTTCTTTTCCCATATCAAGGTGATGTAAATACTAAACTATGGGACACCGTTCATGCGCCTTTGTTTCTCGTTGCTATCGAAGACTTCGATAGCAACGAGACTAATTGAAAAGAATCATTTCCACGTGATCCAACTGGAGTGTTATTATTTGAGAATTGGCATGTTTAGAATACTATATCTTTTGAGAATATTAGTTGAGAATACTATATCTTTTGAGAATATTATTTGAGAATACTATATCTTTTGCTTCTTCTTTTTTTTTTTTTTTTTTTTCGATTGAATTACTGATTAATTGATTGAAGATGGTGATATAGATATGTCAGTGCTATATCCATATCCAATCTCCAAATGGCCTATGGTTCCATGGCATTGGAATCTTAGTTATTTGCCTTCTCCCTTTCACACAACTGAACATCTTTTGTCAAATCAGATTGGGTAATGGAGAGGTAATGATTTGCTTATGGGCATTGCATATAAATAATAACTTTATGTACACAGAATTTTAACAATTTTTTTAAATAATTGTTATGGTGATATATTATGATTTGTGCTAATAAAAGTTATGTTATGTTTGAAATTTTTATGAGTTATGCTTGAGATGCTATAAATTATACTTCATAAAATAATTTGTTATTAATTATATAAAAGTATTTCAAATATTCATGATAATATATGATTTCTTGGTATTTCAAAAAGTAGTAAAATTAGCGCGGTACACACATAATCATGTTAGGACCCGTGGCACTGATGATTATATGGAATATGATTTTATGTTACTGGTGTGAAAATGTTAGGACTACCTTTCTATAACCTACCTAAATATTAACTCTACAAATTCTCTTCAAAAAAAAAAAAAACTCTACAAATTTAAAGGAAGGGAAGGGTGCAAAAAATTCAAAGGATTCCTCTCTTATCAATATGTTTAAGGATGATAACGACTTTTCTTATATTTAAATATTTATTTTTGAAATATTTTTCATCCAAAATGTTTGCTATGTTTTGTTAATTACTTAAAAACAAATTTATCCAAACACCCCTTTTGATACATCGAAGACAAATATATATATATATCACTACAAGAAAGTTTGCTATTTTCAACGGTTGAAACCATTGACAAAAGTATTTTCGACGGTTTAAGTAACCATTGAGAACCGCCACTAAAAACTATATTGAATTTTTTTTTTATAACCTATGTGACCGTCGAAAAATGTGATTCACCTTTATCGACAATTATTTGTCAAAATATTATTAAAATCCATTGAAACATATGTTGTCTTGAGATAAATTTCAACAGTTTGAAACCGTTGAAATAAGTTTTTTTTTTTAATAAATAAATAAACAAATTTGGATGCAGTCCTTCACATGATCAAAATTTAATAATCTGATTCAAAATATAAACATAAACACAATTATGCAATTTCAAATTAAACTCCACTCTCATATAAAAACTAAAGCACCAATCTAATTTTCAAGTATTCAAATAGTTCCAAGTTTTCAAATGGCTAATTAAAAGAAAAAAAAAATTGAAAACCATTGAGCTCCATCAATTATCCTCAAGTAACAGATATATGGAGAAGTGCCACTTCCCAACAAGAAGGCCAGGCCCATGACAAAAGCTAGTATCATTGAAAAAAAGATGACGCATCCTTTCTTCATGTACTTCCCTGCAGAGGACATCCCATCCCTTCTCCCATAAAACACATACATCCACTCTAACAAGTGCATATCCAGGTGTCAATGTTGATATTACATCATTGTGTGCATTAAGGACAACCTGTAAACCACATAAAATTAGGTAAGACTTAAGTGAGGAGCTACCTAAATTTTATTAACTGTGTGGATCAAAAAGTCAAGGCCCAAAGGTAAAAAATTGAAATTAAGAGTATCGACAGACCAAAATGAGCAAGTCACTTAATATATATATCACAATAGACCAAGCTTCACACACAATGATCAAGTTAGGGGAGCAAGAGAATCACTGCACTACAAATATTGATAATGTAAATGAAGTCAAATTGACTCAATAAAATACCAAGGTTTTTGGAGAATATTTTATCTTAGATCAACTTGACTTTTCTTTGTTTAGAGACACGGTCATACTCCATATGATATGATATAAAAATCACAACAGCCTAGAACCTATATAAGGATGGTTCAAAAAACAAATGCCATGAATTGGCACCCCTTATCAAAATGATCTGTAAAAAAACACCAAACACACCCCTCTTTTAATTCCAAGTGCCAATGACAATACACTAGCTATGATCAAGATGATAAGGTTTAAATCTTGCCAAGCTTCCCAAAGGAACCTCTGCAGGAAAATAATGGAGCATGGAAACAAATAAAGAAAAAGAAAAAGAAAACCAAAAAAAAGAAGAGAATTTAAGTTTACATTAACTCAAAGAAAAAGAAAACCCATACCCAAAAATTTTCTTTATTCCTCCTTGCTATTTCTTTTATTTTACAATGTTTATCGCTTTGTGCTTGCCTCATTTATATACATTGGTGACCTTAACCCAAGCAAAAATAAAGCAGTTGGTTCTTTATTTGCTAGCTACTACTAAAGAAATGTTTTAAATAGCTATAAAAATTTATTTTTCTTTATATAGTTTATTTAAGATTGTATCATTCCCTTAAGATGCAATAAATAGGCAAAACCTTGTCTTAAGTTGAAATGATACAGACCAACTAAAACTATTGATAAATTAAGTACAAATTCTCTAAAAATAGAAAGGCAACTATCAAAAAGTGCAAAATACTATAAGCCATAAAACATTGACAATGGCATGGTCAAAATACTATAATAATGCTTTAGGGTGCAGAGGAAAGGCAACAATATAGGAAACTATTGAAAGAGAGAGAGAACAGATGTGTATGAATACTTAATTTGTATATTGCTGCATGTGTATTTCTGTACATAGATGGACAATATATATAGGCCCAATGCTAGTTAACTAGAGGGGACAAAGGATCCTTGATTGAGACTAAAATCAAGGACTTCCAGTGACTTTAACATAGAGCTTGATGCAAAATGTCTAATTTGCTGGTTAACAAATAACAATGCCACTAACCCATTGATGGATTCCTTACCCTCTGATTTTAGGAACTTACTACTCCAACTTGAACACCATCATGTATTTAGGAAAGCTAACCAATGTGCTAATGCATTGGCCAAGTTGGATTCTTACCCTCCACCATTTTTTATGGGGCAGGTACCCTTTGAGCTATAACTCATTGGCGATCATGATTTGGTCATTATTATCCATTGAATAGGTAACTGCTGCAATATGGATGAAACATGTTGTCACAGGACACTTTCATTTCATCGCAACAAAAATGGGTGGTTGGAGCTTCGTCCTCCATTCCATGTGAGTTGCATTAGAGAACAAAGGAAATGCAAATATGTCAAATATTACAGTGAATTGTTATGTAGGGAAACTTACATTTTCTACCACTTTTTCCTATATAACCAAGAAGGCATACAATAATGTGATGTGAGGGGGAAGGCAAAGGGGACACCAATAAAGAAGACAATGTCACAGGAAAATCCTTTCCAATAATAAACTTTTAGAACCTAACACACGTTTTCAAAAGGAGGACAGAAATGGTTTGCTAACTCCTAACTTATAAGATTCTTAGGGTTTATTTGGATATAACTTATTTTGTTGAAAATTGAAAACTGAAAACACTATTGCAAAATAATTTTTAAATGTGTAAAAATTACTGTTCACTCTTTTTTTACTGTTCATATCTTTGAACAGTGCACCAAGCGCTAGTCTTAAAAAAAAGAAAATCTGAAAACACGCAATCCTTACAAACATGAACGTGAACGTGCTATCCAAACCACTTTAGTATTAAAAATTCTTGTCAAAACAACTTAATGACTTAGAGCAAAAAGTTTTACGTCAACTTTAGTTTTTAGTTTTTATGTACAATTTTTTAAAACCTCATTTTTTCTTTTTCTTTTTTCTCACTTTTTCTTTTTTTTTCAAAGTATAAGTATACTTTAGTACACTTTTAGCAAAAGGCTAGATAAGCTATTCCTAAACAGACACTTAAATAAAGGGTAAGCTTCTTTTATTTTTCATACACCACCCCAATTAAATAAAGGGTAAGCTTCTTTTATTTTTCATACACTACCCCAATTAAATAAAGGGTAAGCTCCTTTGTCTACACAATTATGTATTTAACATTTCTATTCTTTGAGAAAGGAAATTTTGAGATGCAATATTAACTAGAATACTAAGCAATAGAATAAGATTTTGCTACAAAGCCTACATCATATGAGTAGTACTACGTACAAGGACATAATCAAAATTTCAACTTTGGAAGGCGAAAGAATGAACCAATGTATATATATATATATATATATATATATATATATTCAAGAAAAAAATAATGCAAGAATAACAAACATACTGTCCATTAAGAGTTAAAAATATAAAAAGAAAAGAAAAGAAACAAAAATTTATTTTTCAATTCATTTTAATTCATTCTTTTATTAAAGCTGGACTTAGCATTCTTTTAAATCCCAAAAATCATTTTAAAATTGATTACGTAGAATAATTTCACTTTTAGGGTTTGTTTAGGATCTACTTATTTTGTTGAAATTGAAAACTTTTTACTGTAAGTACTGCAAATAAAGGTAAAAGTTAACTAAAATAGTATAATAGGACCCATGAATAGTACCAAAAAGTGTAGTAGGGCTCATAAATAGTAGCCAAAATAAGATGAATAATAAAATAAGTTAGCAAAAATAATTTTTGCCAAACACACACTTAGGGGCTGTTTGGTTTTTAAAATTCCATCGCTCATCACTCCTCACTCAATTTCCATCACTCATCACTTAAAATACCCCAATTTCCTAAACCACACCCGTTTGGCACATATTTTCAGCTTCTCATCACTCAATTTTTTCTACTTTTTGTTGGACCCATACTTGAGCTTGTAGTCAGACCCTTCTATTTTTTCTAATTTTTTCTTCTTTCTTTCTTTCTTTCTTTCTGACTCTTCACAACTATGCTTCTTCTCTCTTCTCAGCCATTACTCCAACATCGTCCTTTACTTCTCTCATCCACCTCTCTTAACCTAAAATAAATTTGCTCCATTTGTTTTACCTTTTCTCTTCTTCATCATCTCTCAAGTGGTACGTTTGGAGTTTCATTTCTTCACAGTCGAAGAAAAGGTGTCCTGTTCGAAGAACCCCAGCCCAGTCGAAACCCATCAGACATCAAGAAGCCAAGCCAAAACCGAGGCACTCTTCGGATCTCTCCCTTGCTCAGCTTGTGAATTTTCTGCCAAAGACTTTGCCTAGGTGAGAAGCAAATAATAGACCTGCACACAATTAATCTATAATAAAAACCCATAAATTTTGGTATGCCAACTTCAAAAATTATATTAAAAAATTATAGTCAAATGTCCCAAATTATCTACAGATGCTACTGATTCGGATTTGTGGTGGTATGAAAATAGAGTTGTGATCTGGTAGTCTGAAGTGTGTGAAGTGTGAAGAGAGCCATTGAACAAACCCATCAAAAGCAGCGCTTGGGTGTGATGTTGCTCTGACTGTGGGTCCCATGATGTGGGTTTAATTACAAAAACGATATTGAAACTGAGTTTTGATAACTTGAAAACACCTAAAATGTGTTTTCAGTTTTCGTAACTCATCACTCAAAAATCAGAGAATTGAGTGATAGAAACAAAACTTGAAAACACATCCAAACAAGCTTTCTCTCTATGAGTCCCACCATTTTTGAGTTATGGGTGATGGAAACACAAAAACCAAACAGCCCCTTAGTTTTAACAATCCTTGCAGCTACAAATACTCTTTCTGTAAGTGCGGTAAAATAAGCAAAGTACAACAACTTTATATAAAAGTTGATAGGTCTGCTTGACCAAAGGTTTATACTTCATACCACATTTCATATTAGACCTCAAGTTTTTGTCATTTAAATTTTAAAGTCTCAAAGCTTATATAATTATTTCATTTTGAAACATTTTTCCATCTCCATTATTCATTTCTATTATACTGGACAGTAGCGTAGAATTAAAAAAATAATAATAATAAATAAAAGGAGGAATCCATAGATAAAACTGTGTTTTACCAAGGCAACTAGTTTCAATTTTTTTCAATCACTTTTTTACTATAATCTTTTTTACTATAAGCAAAACTTTCTCTTCCTAAGCTATACTTGTAAATATTATTTGGTCCATTTCGGGGTCTCATTGGTAATTAAGGGGCTAAGAGCTAAGCTATGCTTGTAATTATTTGGTCGGCCCTCTTCGGTCCAATTTGGTGTTTTTGGTCTACTTTGGTTCATTTCGGAATAGTTCAATCCATTTGGTTCACTTCAGTCCAATATGGTCTACTCAGTCCACAACGGTTCAATTCAGTTCATTCAGTCAATTTCTATCCGTTTTGGTCCAATTCGGTCTATTCAATCCAATTTTATCCATTTAGTCTACTTTCGTCTATTTGGTCCACTTTGATCCACTTAAGAATGGGAAAAGACAGGTTTGGGTTAAGACTACTTTAATTGTTTGAGTAATATCAATTGTAATTATATAATAAGTTTTGATTATCATGATAATCTTCTTAAAAAAATGAGAAATTTGAATAATAAATTTGAAACTTAAAAATTATCAACTTTTTTGTATATATTACTAAATTATTTTTTTAGGAGAACTTATTAGGTTTTAAAATCCAATGTGTTTACAAAAGCTATATAATTTGATATAAGAAATGTACAATATATTAATAATGATAATACCAACAACAACAAAAACAACTCCTATCAAAACTATGCTCAATGATGATGTTTCATAGAATAAAATTTATCTTTTACCATTTTATTAATGAAATTTTTAACATTTTTATTTTCAATATAAATTTTCAATTTGTCTATCAAAGTGAACAACAAAATTTTAATAGAGCTAATGGAGTATTTAAAGACATATAATAGATGTAAGATAGCAAGTTTTACAAAAATAAAAATAATGATAAATTGAGGAAAAAATTCATTGACTCTGTAACTACTAGATCAATTGGCCAATTCTTTTTTGAGAAATTTCATTTTAACAAGGTAATTAATTAAAAATTATAGTTTGATAGTAACAAATTAAAATCTTAGGTTTTAAAAAGTAACTAATCAAACTCTATAGTTTTAAAAGTAAGGCTAAATTGCAAACTACACCCCTAAAGTTTGGGAGTATTTGGATTTTACACCTTGAAGTTTTAGATTTTAGATTTTACCCTTTGAATCTTGGGGTGTTTGGATTTTACTTCCTAAATTTCAAATTTTAGATTTTACCCCTTAAAGTTTGAGATGTCAGGATTTTACACCCTAAAGTTTCAGAATTTTGATTTTACCACCTAAAGTTCTATTTTGTTTGTATCAATAGCCCCTCCATCCATATTTTCCGTTAATTGCCACATAAACTTACCGTGCATGTTTAGTTTATCTAATAAAATGATATCACATCATTTTTGTAGCCTAAAAAATTAAATAATTAAAAATGGCACAACATAATATAAATGACGTGACATCATTTTATTGGATAAGATAAACATGCGTGACAAGTTCATGTGACACTTAATGAAAAATATGGATTGAGGAACTGTTGATGCGGCGCATGGGAGCGCATGGAGGTACAGTCCAGATGTGCAGAAGGGGAGAGAGAGAAATGATTAAAAAAATAAATAATTTTTAGCTGATGTGAAAAATAAAAGTTTTGATATTGGGTGTATTGTGAAGTGAATTGTTAAAATAGATAAAGTAGCTTTTTGAGTCGGTAAATGCTAAAAAATTTAACTCCTTTGTTGTGAATTTTGATACTAAAAATTTATCTCCAACCCAAAATTTAACTCCTTAGTGGAGGATTCATAACCAACCCAAAATTTTGGAACTAAAAATTTAGTGTTATTATTACATAAATGTAAACTAAATGAAATTAGTTTTCTAAATTTATTAAAAGATAAGTATTTTATTCGAAGATAAGAGATACTATAATTTTACCATTTAAGTTAATTATAGTCCATAATACGGAACATTCACCATAATCATATAAATCATAAATTAAAATCTACCACCTACTATTAGCACCAAAAATAATGCAAAATTAATGTCACGCACAGAAGAGTACTATGGACAGCTACTAAATGTACCTCACGTAACCATGTTTATCATCCAAAATAACGCAAAATTAATGTCACAAGCAGAAGAGTACAATGGACAGCTACTAACGCAAAATTAATGTCACATATAGAAGAGTCATGGACAGCTAATTAACTATACCTCAATCTACCACCTACTATTAGCACCAAAAATAGTGCAAAATTAATGTCACGCACAGAAGAGTACTATAGACAGCTACTAAATGTACCTCACGTACCCATGTATACCATCCAAAATAACGCAAAATTAATGTCAAACGCAGAAGAGTACAATATGTATACCCAACACAATAAAAGAGTGCGTGATTGTTTTCAACTACCCGATCGGGCACAAGTTTTAAATGTTGAATTGAGTAATAATTAATTTTGCTTGGCCTTTGATGCATAAAACTACAAAAAACTTGCGGGGCTGAGCAACACTACAACGCAAGATAAAGGCAGTTGAACATTAATGTTACAACCTTTTCCTATACTCTTATAAAAACCAATTAATAAATAATAAATAAAAACGTGTTCCTATACTAAGGAACGTGAAGTTGCACTTTGTTGTACACTTCATTGTCCCTACTTAAGCATGTTTAATTTCATCAATTCAACCCGCATCAAACCGACATGGATAAACATACACTTTTCACTTTCTCGTAAGGTGTTAAGCATCCGTTAACAACGAAATGAAAAAAATTTAACATAAACAAATAAAATAAGCAAGGATCATGCAAGGGTTTAAAAAAAAAAGTTGTTCACCACTGCGTCCTGGTCGTTCTATTCAATCGTCCCAAAAGATGCACGTCTGACTGTTGAGCTAATCATATTTTACCTATTCAAGATCAATTTGATCCAATAGCTTCAAGTAAATGGTCCAAAAGATATGTTTTTGATTGGCAGATAAAACTCACTTTCTTAGGTTAGTTTTAAATAAATTCTTATTTAATTGTAGTTGATACAATGAGTTTCTATTTTCTATTGAATATTATGTGTATTTTAGAAAGTCCTTTATTAATAAGACTTGATTTAAATAAGAAGGGAGTCTGAATTTTTTTTTTATTGGTTGGTTTCTCCGGATGAAAACTAATTATTTTTCTGTTATATTTTAATTTTGTCCCTTCATACGGTGCCATGTATACCGGCCTCTCGTATTTTCACATTCATAATGTGTGGGTCAAGAGATTTGAATGACTGGTATTGTTTAGGCACACGAGATGTGTTAGTGCAAACAAAATAATAATAGAAATAATATAGAAAAATTGAATAAATACTTCTGAATATTATTACTTTAAAGAAAAATTACACATGTTCACTCTCTTATTTAAAGAGATTCAAGCTTTTAGTTGGCAGATCTTTGTAATTTGTACAAACCTTCTCTAACATGTACACCAGCTTATTAAGCCTTTCATATTTCACGTTCAACCACCTTGCAACTAATTAGTTATTAGTTATCTTTATCCAAAAAAAAAAAAGTTATTGATTATCAAATTCAACATTTTAAACTGGAGCCCGCTCTGGTAGTTAAAAACTATGATTGTTTCTAGCTACCCATGGTACTCTTCTTTTATCAATGACATAATTTAGCATTTTTTGTTAATAAATATAAAAATTAATCAATTTAAACTTACAAGAATAAATAATTATATATGAGTTGGGTTCAAGTTAAACCTAGTGTAGTTATAAAAAAAAAAAAAAGTTAAACTTGGTATAACTTTAAGCAATGTTCCACTACCTAATAACTTATTATTGAATTAATTTTTTTTGAAAATCCAATCGTTGAGTTATATATTCTATATGTTCTTAACATGTATATCAATTTTCATATCAATCGGATGTTATTTACCATTTGATCCATAAAATTACCATTTATGTATTATTTTAAACTACAAAAACTTAAATTTTAATAATTGGTTGATGGCATGACTATTAATCTTTGATCACCTTGAAATTTTGTAAGCATGAAGAATATATAAAAGTAATGAAATCTAACGGTGGATTTGTCAATATTTGCATCTAATTAAAAATAATTAAGTGGTGTAACATTACTTAAAATTACATTAGGTGTAACTTGAACCCAACCCATTATGAAATGGGTTCAAGTTATATATATCTGGTATAATACTATAAAAGTTATACATTTTTTAAACTATTGATTCTCATTAGATCTAATGGTTAAAAAATCACTAGTGCCAAGTCAGATCTAATATCATTAAAGTAATTTTAAACCACTTTTCACGCAAGTTTAACTACACTTATTAATACGGCATCATTCGATTGGGACCTCATGCTCATGCTTAGATTTTCAATAAGAAAAGTATTACTTGAATCCTTTTCTTGCCCTATACTTTTCCACCTAAGATTTCTAAACCGACCAAAAAAAAAAAAAAAAAAAAAATCTCATTGGGGGATCCAAAGCGTGATAAAGTTTATAGCCCAATAATAGGGCCAAAATGGCCAAATACTACAAATTTCAAAACTTAGTAGCAAAAAAACACTGTTTCGGAAATAAATAGGGAACTACCACTTTTCTGGTACTCGAGTTTCTTAAACTCGAGTTCTAAATGGTACTCGAGCTTAAGAAACTCGAGTACCAAGAAGTTTAGCCACCGTGGCACTGCTGACATGGAATTTGTGCGATTTAAAAAAATAATATGGTTCTTGAGCTTGGTAAACTCGAGTTCCATGCAACACAGTACTCGAGTATACCAAACTCGAGTACCAATTAGAAAAAAAATTATGTTTATTTTTATTTCTAAGGTACTCGAGCTTGGTGAACTCGAGTACCTTGTAAGGAACTCGAGTTTCCTAAACTCGAGTTCCTTATAACTTTTTTTTTTTTTTTTGATAATCGGCAAATAAACATAAACATAAACATAAACATAAACATATTTTTAAGTTTTTATTAATTTAAATAGAAGCATTGTAAAATAGATTTTAATTTCAAAATATGAATTAATTTCTACATTAATTAAAACTGTTCATTATTTTCTCATAAAAATTGTTCACTGTTTTCTCTTTAGCATTATTTAAAAAATTGTTCACTCTATATTTTGCGTAAATTATTTTATGTTCACTATTTAAAAAATTATTAACTGTTTTTTCATAAAACACCAACTAAAATCGTGTTTTATAAATTTAAACGCCAGATCAGAATGTTTTTTCGTGCTTAAATTTCACAATAATTGAATTTGGTTTTCTGCATCAATGAAATCTATTTCTACATTAATAAAATTTTCTCTCTGTACATCACGTTTACTGTATATTCGAATCTGCTTACTACATTCATAAAATCTGTTTTCTGTATTAATTAAAACCGTTCATTGTTTTCTCATAAAAATTGTTCACTGTTTTCTACAAATTTTATTTCTATGATTTTGCATAAAATTATTTTCTCTTTATTACTATTTAAAAAATTGTTCACTCCCTTTTTTGCGTAAATTATTTTACGTTCACTATTTAAAAAATTATTAACTGTTTTTTCATAAAACACCTACTAAAATTGTGTTTTATAAATTTAAACGCCAAATCAGAATGCTTTTTCGTGCTTAAATTTCATAATAATCGAATTTGTTTTTCTGCATTGATGAAATCTATTTCTACATTAATAAAATTTTCTCTCTGTACATCACATTTTCTATTATTGGCACACGTGGCCAACCCATGGGGTGGATGGAAATGTTTGGAAGAAATATTAACATATTTATTTCATTTCTCTAATTTTATTTATTTAAAACTTTTTTTGACATGAAAATTTTTAAAATGGTTCTACATAAATGTTTTTGGTAAAATACATAAATGTTAAAAGGCTGACTTTAAGCTGCTTTATTTAATAAGAAATTAGGATTTAAATTCTCAATCTTTCTTGTTGTAGGTATCAAATTATTAAAAGAAAAGTATATTTAAGGATGCACTTTAAAAAAATCATATATTTAAAATAAATTGGAATGTACATTTAAATTTTTTTTTTGAATAGAAATGTACATTTAATAAATAAATAAAATGAAGAAGATTTTTTTTTTTTGGAAGAACAGGAGACAGATACAATCCCCATCTGGGATTACTTATCAATACGGAGACAAAAGATCAGAAATTCGTGATACTTTATGGTTATCTGAAATGCTAGAAGCAGGGTTTATCAGCAAATTAATCATAACTTTTGAAATTCAGATTAGTTTATTTCCCAAAGTCATCCAAGAAGTAGCCGCACAGATTGGAGGACTTAATTATATGAAGATCACTATTTAGAGTACTCTTCTAGCTTGGGACAGTAGTTATTATATGGAAGCTCAGCCAGCACACATTTTGGTTCTTATTCATGATTGGGGTTCTATCCTTGAATACAAATGATATATAGGAGATACTTATTTACCACTTAATGATCTGGATGCTCTAGCTCAAGAATGGTCTAATTTCATGAGTAGTAAGATTTATGAGATACAGAAAGAATTAGACAGAGGCTTCTACTTATATAGTTACACAAACAGGATAGCCGTATATGGTCCAATACCTTCAGCAAGGAGGCTATTTGGGAAAAGAAAGATTGTTAAGGATCCTAGAATGATACAAACTGAAAGACAGACAAATTAATCACTATTCACTGGTGACAAATCACTATTTCTCTGGCAACAGATCACTATTCACCAGCACGCGTGAATAGCTTCCAGACAAATCAAGACAGTGCAGATAGATACAGACAGTCCAGATAGATACACACAGATGTTCAAAAGTTACTACTATTTACTAGCATGCGTAAAAAGAGATCTGATAGATTTTTGAAATTTGAAAGATTCCCAGACAGACGCAGACAGACTATTAATCATCAGTACTAATTTCCATACTCAGGTTACTTTACCATGGTTCATTTGACCTATAAAAGAGACAGACTATGAAGACAGAAGACAAGTTTCTAAGTTTCTAAGATTCTAAGCTTTTAAGTTCCAAGTTTTAGAAATCCTTTTGTAATATCCTTCCCTCTCCCTCAGAAAGACTTTTGTACTCTCTCCCCCTCTTGTAATCTTGTAACCTTTCTCTTCAGACAATTTTATTTTCAAGCTTGTATCAAAGACAACAGTTTGTTTTCAAGTTTATCAAATACTGAAGTTTTTATTCAAGTAAGATTTTACTAGTTTCTATTTTCATATTCCATACTCCATTTTAACCTTATTTTGAATATATCTATTTTTCTATCTACTCTCTTTATTATCTATTTTATCATTGTTTATGCTTCCATATTAGTGTTGTGCTCTCTCCTGGGTAGTTATTGGTATTAGAGTATCTGGATCATAAAACACCTAATGAACTGTGAATAATTTATGCAGAAAAAACAGTGAACAATTTTTCAACTAATGCTGAACAGAAAATAATTTTATGCAAAATGCTAAAAATAGTTTATGCAGAAAATAGTGAACAATTTTATGAGAAAATAGTTAACATTTTTAATTAATGCAGAAAATAGATTTTATGAATGTAGTAAGAAGATTTGAATATACAATAAACATGATGTAGCACCAACTATGGCATGAGTATTTTTTTAAAGACACGTCTCGAATTTTCACCATTTTGTACTTTCAACAAAATTTGATAGGCCAAAAACGTATTGACCCCAAGTGATTAATTAATTGATTAATTAGCCAAGTTTATTAATTAATCAAATTAACATGCAAAGCGCGTGGTAGCACAAAAAAATCACCAATTAAACTAAGTGCAACGGAAATTGAATGGACATGGTCATTTGTTTTCCAATGGGGGAAAACTAACACGACAAAAACCCCACCGGGTGATTTTAAGGTTACCACTCCTGAGAAAACAGTGAACAATTTTTATGAGAAAACAATAAACAATTTTAATTAATGCAAAAAACAAATTTTATTAATGAAGTAAGCATATTCGAATATACAGTAAACATGATGTGCAGAGCGCAAATTTTAATAATGTAGAAATAGATTTCATCAATGCAGAAAAACAAATTTGATTATTGTGAAATTTAAGCACAAAAAAGCATTCTGATTTGGCGTTTAAATTTATAAAACACAATTTTAGTAGGTGTTTTATGAAAAAACAGTTAATAATTTTTTAAATAGTGAACGTAAAATAATTTACGCAAAAAGGGAGTGAAAATTTTTTAAATAACACTAAAGAGAAAATAATTTTATGCAAAATCATAGAAATAAATTTTGCGGAAAACAGTGAACAATTTTTATGAGAAAACAATGAACGGTTTTAATTAATACAGAAAACAGATTTTATGAATGCAGTAAGCAGATTCAAATATACAGTAAACGTGATGTACAGAGAGAAAATTTTATTAATGTAGAAATAGATTTCATCGATGCAGAAAACCAAATTCGATTATTGTGAAATTTAAGCACGAAAAAGCATTTTGATCTGGCGTTTAAATTTATAAAACACGATTTTAGTTGGTATTTTATGAAAAAACAGTTAATAATTTTTTAAATAGTGAACATAAAATAATTTATGCAAAAAGGGAGTGAACAATTTTTTAAATAACACTAAAGAGAAAATAATTTTATGCAAAATCATAGAAATAAATTTTGTAGAAAACAGTGAACAATTTTTATGAGAAAACAAGGAACGGTTTTAATTAATACAAAAAACAGATTTTATGAATGCAGTAAGCAGATTCGAATATATAGTAAACGTGATGTACAGAGAAAATTTTATTAATGTAGAAATAGATTTCATCGATGCAAAAAACCAAATTCGATTATTGTGAAATTTAAGCACGAAAAAGCATTCTGATCTGGCGTTTAAATTTATAAAACAGGATTTTAGTTAGTGTTTTATGAAAAAACAGTTAATAATTTTTTAAATAGTGAACATAAAATAATTTACGCAAAAAAGATAGTGAACAATTTTTAAATAATGCTAAAGAGAAAACAGTGAACAATTTTTATGAGAAAATAATGTAACAGTTTTTATTAATGTAGAAATTAATTCATATTTTGAAATTAAAATCTATTTTACAATGCTTCTATTTAAATTAATAAAAACTTAAACATATGTTTATGTTTATGTTTATGTTTATGTTTATGTTTATTTGCCGATTATCAAAAGGAAAAAAAAAGTTATAAGGAACTCGAGTTTAGGAAACTCGAGTTCTTTACAAGGTACTCGAGCTCACCAAGGTCGAGTACCTTAGAAATAAAAATAAACATAATTTTTTTTCTAATTGGTACTCGAGTTTGGTATACTCGAGTACTGTGTTGCATGGAACTCGAGTTTACCAAGCTCGAGTACCATATTATTTTTTTAAATCGCACAAATTCCATGTCAGCAGTGTCACGGTGGCTAAATTTCTTGGTACTCGAGTTTCTTAAGCTCGAGTACTATTTAGAACTCGAGTTTAAGAAACTCGAGTACCAGAAAAGTGGTACTTCCCTATTTATTTCCGAAATAGTGTTTTTTTGCTACTAAGTTTTGAAATTTGTGGTATTTAGCCATTTTGGCCCAATAATAGGAAAAGAGATGACGTAATGATACTGTAGAAATGTTGACATCATATATCATGAGATATGGTTGCAGTTGCAGCACTCTTATTTTTTATATTATATATATCCTTATTGGGTAGTTCATTTGATCACTGCGAGAACCACGTCAGAGAGTTGATACTAGAGATAGTTTGCACTTACAGACACAGTTACAGGCTCAAAGTTGTTTCAGCTGCTACGTACTTACACAATTGGTAACTGAGGTACGCAGTACGCTTTCATAACATTTCCTATAATCAAGTCTTTTTATCCTAAATTTTTAATATTGCAAAAAGCACCATCCAACTATAGTCGCTGATTTTTCCTCCACCAAAAAAAAAAAAAAAAGAGCCTATAGTCGCTGAACTTTAATGGACGATGTAGCATGTGTTGCCTCTCACAAACTAGATATATAATCGATCCTGAGATTTTCAATCAATATTCAGCATTGCGTTCATTAATTCTATTTTAATTTGTAATACATTTTTTTAGTGCCTGTCTTTTTCAATTCTTTGAATTAATTTTTAGCTTTGGTTTGGTTACAATATTGAAATAACTATCACCACCTTTCCCTCGTTTAGGATAGATGGTATTTTTGTTTTAAATCTTCAATACCAGCACCATACAAGAATTATTTGCTGAATTTTCTGCCAATAATTATTAACGTACAATAACATGTCTTGCCCCTCACAAACTTTAATTATAATAGTTGCTTTGATTCTCGATTAAAATAAGAATTTTAGTACAACACACTTTCACAAATACTTTACAAAAACTGTTTTATGTAGCAGACTGAATTTAGTTGTTTGTAACTATCATATGAATTCATCATTTCTCTTTGCCACTCACAATCTGCCACATATAATAATTATGATAAAGCTTGTTTGAAAATATGTGATATTAAATTAATTATCAAGTGCTAAAACATTTGAAACAGTAAATCTCTTCATAACCAGTTGAAAAAAGAAAAAAAAAAAAAAAAGAAGCAAAATTTACATTGAATATTTTAATATACACTTTAATTAAAAAATTTAAACTATGAATTTTAATTACAAATAAGATAATTTTAGAAACTTATCTTGGTCTTAAGCAAATAGTAGTTTAGTACACAATATTTTTAATATTAATTTAAAGGTTTAGCTTATTTCCAGTACTTTTTTAATTAGAATTTCCTTTTATTTTAATAAAAAAACTGCTACATCATTTACTAACTAAATAAAAAATTAAAATTAAAATTCACTATTATTTTCTATTTTACATTTAAAATAAAAGGATATATCTAGTGAAAAAGGTATTAAAGAAAAGCTAGACCCTTTATTTAATAAAGTTTCATCAATTGCATGTTAAAGAAGTATTTTTTTCCTCCTTAAATTTTATGTGATTTGTTATTTCTCAAATGTCAAGAGAGACAAGTATAACTGCCCCTTATTTTAATTAAGGCTTGCAATGGGACATTTTTTAAAAAAACCAAAAGGACAATTTTAAGCTGTAAACAACGTACACGTCAATCACGGTCTTATTGGCAGAATCGTGAAGTGCTAACTCTGCTGGGTGAACTTAATACAACTGGGAGAAAATGTGCTTAGACTTTTCGTTTTTTGCCAATAAGATATATTTATATATATAGCTATATTTATATTTATGTGTGTATATATATAATTGATTTTAGACTTTTCATTTTTTGCACATAATAATTGAAAAACTTAGATGGACACGTAGTAGAAAATTAAACTCTAATTTAGAATCTAATTAGATTTGGACTTTTCACTTTTCATACTCAACAATTCATTTGGCACAAAATAAAAAATTAAATGGGATACGTGGTACAAAATTGATAATCCAATTAAAATCTAATTTGATTTTTTTTGAGTTTTGGTTATTAATATATATAAACTAGTATGTAACCCTTTGCAATAGATGAGTATAATTAAAAAAATCATAATTATATGGTTCAAATTATACATGGTTTTAACTTATACATTTTTTAAATCATATATTTCTGAAATATGTAATGGTTTATATATATATATATATATATATATATATAATTTAATTAGATTTAAACTCTTCAATTTTTGCATCCAATAATTCAGTTGCTATAAAAACTAACAAATTAAATGGATATGTGGTGCATAATTGGACTCCAATTGAAATCCAATTTAGAATCTAATTGGATTTGGACTTTTCGATTTTTATCCCCAATAATTTATTTAGCACAAAAATTAAAAATTCAATACGACATATGGCGCAAAATTAATTTAGAATCTAATTGAAATCTAATTAGATTTTTCTAAGCTTTAGCTATATATATATATATTTAGTTCCTAAAGTTTCAATTGATCACTATTAATCCTTTTTTTTTTTTCTTGAGAGTGATCACTATTAATCCTTGAAGTTTCAAAAGTGAGTGTTATTGATACTTTTATTGACTACTGTTAGTCTATTTGTTGGAGCTCCACATGGCGAAGGAGCCGCTACAAGAGGGTTCAGTTTTGGATCTGGGGAAAATTGGGTTTGATTTGGGTATATTCACTAAAACATGCCAATTTATTATTTTGTTCGCCACGTAAACAAAACTAATAGCAATCAGTAAAAAGACTAATAGTTCTCACTTTTGAAACTTTAACAATTAATAGTACTCAATTAAAACTTTAAGGACCAAAAAAACTCATTAGGTAAACTTTAGGGACTAACAATATAGTTTTGCCATATATATATTATTTTATAAAAGTTTTATCAATTAAATAAAATATTATGTACAAGTTTACATTTGAATTTTCGTCTTCTTATTCTTAATGACATGAATTTAAGTGAAATTAAGTCCCTAGATATTAACATCAGTTTTCAAGAAACAAAAAGGCAACAATATCATATTATACCATAGATACCAATACATTACACGTGGATTAATTATAAAATTTCTTGTAAATATTTTTAAAGCTAAATTAACTATAGTGAGCTTGTGCACCACGCAAGTCATCACCGAGTGTTTCCAATGGTAATGGCTAATTGTGTTTTTTATCAGGAAATTTAAGGAAGACAACTATATAGATGGCAAAAGCAGTGAGTGCAGATTCAAACGCTTCAAAAGAAATTGAAACTGAAATGACTGAAAGTCAAAAGGAAGCAAACACTACAAATGAATACAAAAGTCAACATGAAAGGATGGTTTGTGCGCTCGAAATAATGATTGAAAAGCCAGAGCTTTCATTTTCATTTAAGTGTCGCATCAAAAGAATTCCAGAGCACCTTCGCAAAGTGAGTGAACAAGCCTACTCTCCTATGATTATTTCAATTGGCCCTTTGCACCACTTAGACGAAAAATTAAAAACCATGGAAAAGTTTAAAGTGAGGTATCTCAAGAGTTTCATGAAACGGGTTAACATAAACTTGAAGAATTTAGTGAGCACTGTAAGGGAGATGGAAGAACGCATTAATTGTTGCTATGCAGAGACTTCGCTTGACATGGACAGAGATGCTTTTTTTAATGTAATTCTGGTGGATGCAATCTTCATTCTTGAGCTTATCTTTAGAAATTTTCATGAATGTTGGGAAAGTGGCGATCTTTTGATAGAGGAACATAGGGATATTATCATATATGACTTGGTATTACTTGAAAACCAGCTTCCATTTTTTGTCCTTAAGAAACTATTCAAACTTATTTACCCCAAATGGTCAAACTGCTTTTCGTTAATTGATCTGACTTTCAAATTCTTTGAACCTTTCAATGTTCAAAACATTCCCCCCAGGAATGTGAGAATAGACCACTTCACCGATCTGATTAGAATCTTTCAGCTGCCACAACTCCCGAGCCTACCAGAAAGACAAACTGGATCTGAAATGGTTACACTTTCGTACTCTGCAACTCAACTGCATGAGGCAGGAGTAAAGTTTCAGGTGAATCCAAGCAAATGTTTACTTGACATAACATTTGACTTCAAAAACGGAGTATTGAAGATTCCATGCTTAGAGTTATATGATCAGACCGAAGCTCATATTCGAAATGTAATGGCATTTGAGGAGTATTGTTTTGGGGAAAAAACATACATTAGGGATTACTATTTGTTTTTGGATCTCCTTGTCAATACTACCTGAGATATAGATTTCCTTTGCGATAAGGGAATTATACGTAATTATCTGGGAGACAACAAAGCAGCGACGTCTTTGGTCAACAAGCTTAACGTGCATGTCTCATTGTCAGGCATAAACCCAAATCACAATCGTATATTCAAAGAATTGAACGCATTCTATGAGAAACGTTGGCACAAATGGAAGGCAACATTAAGGCGTCAATATTTCAGCACTCCTTGGAGAATTGCTTCTACCATCGCTGCTATCATCCTTCTGGTGTTCACATTCATACAAACAGTATGTTCTATCATCCAAATAGTACCTATTGTTTGATTACTTCTCAATAAATTTGTGCAAGTGCAGTGTGTTCAATGTGTGGTTAGTACGTGGACTCATGAAGAGTTTAGATTGCTGCAGATTACTTATCTTCCCTGATTGTCATCTACTTTTTATCTAAATAAAGCTTGGATAGGATTGTTATCTGCTTTAGTTTGAATAGGATTGTTATTTGTTTTTGGATAGGATTCATTGTGTAAGTGTGATGAGAAATTTTACATCTATGGCATTTCCATTTTCATTGTCCATCGCATTTACTTTTCAATTTTTGTAGGGCGATATATATGAACATTGATGGAGTTAATAAAAGCTATCAGATATATTTACCAAAACTCAGCAAGTAATTTCTGTGTGAGGATTGGCTTTTGCTCAAAGGAGACCAACGTTGTTTCATACCATTTTCTATCCAAACCAAGCAAGAAGGTTTGAGATGTGGAAGAGCAATGGTCATGAGATAATTAATATGAACAAATTCATTACAAATGCATACCCTATGCAACGAAAACCTTAATTAGTCTTCCTATGATAAAAACATATATGGTGATTTGCTTATTACACATGTATCAATAGGGATACAACAACTTCCAACTCTTTGTGTCTGTAGCATTACTTCCACTTCAATCTTTTTCTGCCCAAAACAGCTCATCTTCTATGCATCATCGGAGCAATTTTCTATTCCAACATTCCTTGCAGGGAAACTCCAATATAACACTATGAAAGCTAGGTCTTGATATGTCCGTCACTCATTCTTGATGGAATAGTACTTGTCCAATAGCATAGGAGATTTTGATATTTCAGTCATAAGGTTCTTGAACTTAAGGCTGCAATCTCCTCCACTGCAGAATAAAAGAATATAGTAGAGCATTAGAAGAGATTCATTCATAAGACACTCTCATATTCAGGAGCATAAACAAAGAGAGAGAAGGTGTAGGCAAAGAAGGAAGGCCTGCACTGTTTATTGATGTTAAATAACCAGTTCAACGAAAGTTAAATTAACTCCATCTACAAGTTTAAGGATGAGAATGGCTACTCAAAGTGGAGTCTCAATTCTCACTTCCCAACTTACTGTTGCATCAAAGGTTTTTATATTTATTTGACTAGATAAGTTTCACATGCACCAAGTGAATCTTAACCCATAACTTCACCCTCCAATCAATTGTTATGGGAGAAGACTCATTGGCCTTGCATCAAAGCAATGTAGTAGTCAACTTAACCACAAATTTTATTACAAACCCAGCTACTTACACTGACGCAATATCTAGATTGTCAACTGATTCTCCGTAAGGAACTACTGCATGGTGCAAAGTCCGATTCACAAGTTGACAATAATTGACAGATTGAAAAAAGTCACTTAGGTAAGAGTAGTAAAAAGACGCGGGGGAGGTGGGTTCTTCAGGAGGATGAAATCTTCCCAAAAAAAGGATGAAATAATGAAGAAAAGACAAAGCAAAGCATTAGATAAATCAGTATTGCAAAACCCTGCACCCAAAAAATAATAATAATAAAGAAGAAAGACACATCAATTGTATAAGCCTGTGAAACAGGTCCAAGTTATCATTAAAAGACATTCTTAAGCTTTATTTCAAAAAAGCTTTTCTCTAAACTCATCTATATAGTAGAAATCTTAATTCAAGCAGTGTGAAAGTTACAAACAAATCAGCACTCTGAAAGGGATCAATTAAGGCAAATATATTGTTTAAACAACCCTTTCCCCCTTAGGCACAGAATTTGAACAAGATTATAGTACACACAGTCTCTATGACCACCCCCAATCTTAAAAATAAGGGACACTATTACCTAATCATTATAAGGGGTCAAACTACCTGAAAAAGTAGAAATGGATAAGAAAACCACACAACAAATAGGACACCAAATAACGCAACCCAATAAAGTAAAGAACTAAACCTTATGTGATTCAACGATGCAATTGCTCTAAGAGCACTGCGAATCATGTCTTCATTACGATCTACTTCTTGCTTGACATCATCTTGCTTTGGCTTAAAATTAATAGTCTTCTGCAGAGGATCCACCAATGAATCCAACACTGAGAGTACAAAACTAACATTAGATAGAATGTCCAACGCTCAGCTAAATCTTAGTGAAGCAAAATCAATGAAATTACTAACCTGCCAATACAGCAGATGGATACTTATCCGCAAGTTTTGAAAGGATAAGGTGGCAAGGAATTTTGACATCATAATGATCTAAAAGAGAATCCAAATTAGTTGTTGAAGAAACAAAAACCACAAACAACATTACATTACCAATCTCAGCATTTAATTTGAAAGATTAAATCTAAAAGCATTAGAAAGTTGAATCTCACATCACTGTCCAACACAAGTCTAACTGAATAAGAAAGGTACACTAAGTGAGAATAAAAAGTATAGGCAGGAGAAGAAAAAAAAAAACCAACTCACCATCAAGACCGGATTTCAGGTATGGAACAATAATAGATGAAGGATTCACTTGGTCAAGACAACTATCAAGCCATGTGCCCACACATCCAAAAGCAGCCTTTCTCAACTCAGGTCCATCATCCACAATGTGCTTGAAAGGACCAAGATCAATTGTCCTTATTAATTCTTGCTGAACCAAAAATTTAAAAAACAAAAGGCAAAAATGCAAAACTGACCTTCTAACTTTCACTCTTTTTCATTTTAGTCTTTTAACTTTCAATTTTGTCAATTCAGCCTTTTAACTTTCAATTTTTGTCAATGTAGGATTCCGTTAAACCCACACCATAACTGCTGTTAATGTCACTGTTCTTTTTTTTTTTTTTTTTCTTTTTGGCACTCATCATTTATTAATTAACTCTCTGTCTAGCTTCCCGTTTGTTTCCGGAGAAAATAAAAAAAGAGAAGGCATAAAGATCCTGAAACTCCTGGTCCTACCATCTCTTCCCTTGAGTCTGGCAGAACCTTGCATTCACTGATGCCTCGCATGCATCAATGTAAAAGCTCTTGTAAGAGGCTACAAAGGGAGCCTTGGACCGGTCTGTCTTCTCCAAGCCACCCTTGTGGCCCAGTTGTCTACGTTCCTGAGGCTTGAATATATCTTCATGGGTTGGTTAAATGGGAATCTTACCCCCAAGTCTTTGTTTTTAAGAAATGATCGGAAAAAATATTATCAACGATTCATTTCTAAAAGCTGAAATCAAAAGTTCAGCTGAAAACAAAAAGCATCAAATCAGCTTCATCCAAAACCAAAGCAAAAATCAGTTTCTTCTTTTTTCTATTATGGCGAAAATGGAGGCTACAGGTCGCCGGAAAAGGAGAGCTGACAAGTGAGAGCAAAAATTGATTTCTGGGTTTTGAGTGAGACGGTATAGACAAAAGTTGATTCTCCAGGTAAAAGAATTATATGGGTTCATGTTGAGAGCAAAAATTCATTTCTGGATTTTGCATTTTTTTTCCCAAGGCTCCCTTTGTAGCCTCTTACAAGAGCTTTTACATTGATGCATGTGAGGCATCAGTGAATGCAAAGTTCTGCCAGACCCAAGGGAAGAGATGATGGGACCAGAAGGAGTTTCAGGATCTTCATGCCTTCTCTTTTTTAATTTTCTCGGGAAACAAACGGGAAGCCAGACAAAGAGTTAATTAATTAATGATGAGTGCAAAAAAAAAAAAAAAAAAAAAAAAGAACAGTGATATTAATGGCAGTTATGGAGGGGTTTAACGGAATCTTTTATTGACAAAAATTAAAAGTTAGAGGACTGAATTGACAAAATTGAAAGTTAAAGGACTGAAATAAAAAAGAATAAAAGTTAAAGGGTCAATTTTACATTTTTGCCAAAACAAAACATCATGTCAATACATCAATATATCACTGATGAACAATAGATAAAGATACGAACAAGAGTAAGAAAGAAAGGGAGAGGAGCACAGACTAATTGGAAATAAAAATAAAAATAAAGAAGGAACGAAATGTCCAAGCCACGTTAATACGTTCAGTCATAGGTCTACACATGAAAGCCGAATAATAAATCACAATAAAATGGAAGTACAACAGTTAAGCGGACTAAAACATCAGTATAGCCAAAGCATTTTAAAGGAATGAAGATGTGTACTAACTGCACCAAATAAGTTCCCAATACTAATCCCGCGAGCAACTAACAAGTCAATAATAAATATCTCAAGTTCTCTTTTTCCTGGGTCTTCTAACAATATAATGAAGCTTGTCGAGAACTAGATTCACCTCAATTGCTTCTCTTGCCTTTCTTTCATAGCTGGCTGTTTGTCTTTCTTCGTTCTGAGTCAAGGGGATTGGTTATTTGTGGTGTATTCTGTTTTACTGTTTTACTTGGATGGATCTTTAATAGGTAAAATATGACTCACCAACAGCGTGCGCCAATGATTTTTCTTTGTTTCTTTTATTTTTTATTTTTTTGGGTTAGAATTGTGTGCCCTTGGGATTTTGGTCTAAGTCGAAGGTGGTATATGTAGCATCTCTCTCATATGCATTCGGAACTATAGCATGTGGGTGTCTATTGTTCAGTATCAAGTTTTCCTTTTACCCAGAGTAGGCTGAAGTCTAAAAACAGAGTTCGACACCCCACATTTACAACATTAAAGCCTATTCAATGAGAAGTCCTTTATGCCCTTACAAAACTCGACCTGAGATTTTACATCTAGCCTTATCATCTGTAGGATTACTTCCTCAGATTTGACGACAACGTCATTTACCGTAAAACATGTTTGAGTCCAAATATGATAAATTATGGTAGCTAAAACAGCTGTCCGCATTAACCCTGAAAGGTTGAAATTGTTACCCTTTAGATTCCTTATGCCCGGCTAAAGAATGGTCAGCAGCCAAAATAATCCACGAAGCTCACAAATTTTGAATTGGACACAAGATCCTTTTAGCAAAAGAACACTCAAAACAATATGTTGTCTCTACTATCCATATAGTTTCTACAAAAGACTGAAAATCTCCCTTGTAAGCCCAACTAAGAAGCCTGTCCTAGTAGGTAGCCTATTTAGACAGCTTTCAATCTACAGAGTCACAATTCTCTACCTTCACTTCGAATGGTCATCTCTGAATCTGCACCAAGTCCTCTGATCTAGTTCGTTTTCACTTTAATAACACTGGAAATCTTTGCATCAAAAGAGCTGGCAAAATCTTATATTAATCTATGACCAAATTTAAGAAATGGAAAATTTAGATAACATCTTTTTTACAGGACTTAAATCATATCTTCTTTACTTATCTAATAAATTTATATTAATCTGTGTCTCGATGATTTCTTCTTTACTTATCTAATAAATTCTGGATATTAAGTAGAGGAGCCAAGGAGGTGTAACCAAATTCGTAATTCGTGAAGCACTGCCTGGACTCATCGAGACAACTCACTCTACCCCCCTTTCTCTCCACCGTACAAGGCTTTATCTCCTCTATCCAACAATGATGATAATTGTTCACCGTAGAGGAAGAATATGCTCCCCAACTTGGTCTAAGACTCACCCGATTCAGACATCGACATGTTCAGTAATGAAACTCTCCTCTCATTGAAATGGATTACTTGGATTCTTAAAATCTTAGTTCAATCTGAGAACCAAACAATCTAAAAAATATTTTCATGTTGTAGAGACCGTTCTATATGCAGTTGGTTGTACTCTGATGAATTATGTGAAAAATAAACAAATTTCTTTGATAGAATTGGAATTAATAAATTAATCCAAAAAGGAAAATTCACTGCTTTACAAAAGGTGTTGATAATTTGATATCATAAGGTGGAGGAGTACAGGATTTCAAAAGAAAGATGAGGGATAAAGAGAGAAAAGAGAACTTAACGCTGTTTGCTGAGACCTGGAGAACAATATCTTAAGTATTTTCCTTAGAAAATAGAGGCACATCTGGATGCCATGAATCATGCCATAAAAGCAACATGCAAAGAGTTTCCTTTTCCTATTTTGTGCCGAATAAAAAAGGATTAGCAACATCTCCTCAGCTTCAAGATTTTCCAACAAGTCCAAGAAGAATTGCGAGGAACCTTTACTACCGAGTCCTATTCTTCAATAAATAACCATGTACTCATGCTACCCAAATGGACTAGGCGTAGCAAAAGGTTCCATATATGCTTCATAAATGTAGCTTTATTTCAATCTCCGCTCGTTTTTATGCCCAATCCCCTTCCTTTTTTAGAACACACTGTATCCCATAAAATTTTCACCCAGGAGCTTTGTTTCGCATCATTTCCATGAAAATTTGTTAAATATTCCTCAATGGTTTGAACTTTTAATAACTTGCTTGGGAAGGATGAACTATACTGGTAAATTTGAACGCTAAAGATGATTGAGTTAGTAGTATCACCTGGTCATCTAAATTGAATATTGTCCCAAAAATTCAAAAAATAAAATGGTTATTTAACTAATTCCTAGCTGGTGGTTCCTCAAAAAAAAAAAGAAAAAAAAAAAGAAGAAAAAAAGAGCTCATTTTACTCGCAAGTTCCTAAGTGTTATACTTTTTGATATCAAGTTGTTTATGCCAAGAGCTTTATAGTTCAACTTATGGCTCTTTATATTTTCAATGGAGGTGTTCAATGTTCAAATCTCTTATTCTCTAACTATTGATTTTTTTTTTTTTTTAAAACCTAGTTTATTAACTTATTTGACTTTTTTTGAAAAAGAATATTGAAATTACTGTGTAGCTACCCCAAAAAAGAAAAGAAAGACTTTGTGTTTGACACTTGAGTTATTTGCTAATTGGGACCAAAGTTAAAAATACTAAAACTATGGGATTTAGATATTATCGTATTGTTGTTCTAATTACAACTAAACGATTTGTTTGGGTGCT
Source organism: Castanopsis chinensis (assembly GCA_032878915.1). Taxonomy (NCBI): domain Eukaryota; kingdom Viridiplantae; phylum Streptophyta; class Magnoliopsida; order Fagales; family Fagaceae; genus Castanopsis; species Castanopsis chinensis. The sequence goes on along the minus strand of JAVQMG010000121.1, from coordinate 29,527,809 downwards.
TATTTAAAATATATTTTTTACTCCGCAACACAAGTAAAAGAACATTGGCATATTACAAAATAAAAATATTGAGCGACCGAAGCTAAGTGGTTTCAAATTTTTGTTTGCGTTTTGGAGTTTTATTTATTATTTATATTTTTTACTTGGAAACAATATTTACTTTTTATTTAGATTAATAATGGATATATGATGAGAAAATAAATATGATTTTCATATTATTTGGAGATGATGGGAAATCAACCACCATACTTGACTTTTCTAACCATGAATATGTCAAAACTAGGTTTTAAAACAAAATAGAGAATGATTTTTTTAGCAAACTCTTTGAATTTTGTACATTGAAAGGAAAATTGCAGCAATATTTATTACGAAATCAATCATAAATAAATTTTGAAGTCAAAATAACATTAAATTCTATTTTAATAAGTGATTAAGTTAAAAAATTATGAAATTATTATTTTGTGCATTTTAATTTATTTAGTTATTCATATTGAATAGATAATAGTTTAATTTCATATATTTGTTTAGTTTTGAATTACATTTCTTGTTCTTGAAATGTGAAGATTCTTTGTTTAATATTGTTGGTCCCTCAAAGATATAATCTTGATTCCTTTAATAAACCGAGCTATTGTTTTCAATCATATTATAAAATAGGATATTCTTTCTTTAAAAACCAACAAAAAGAAAATCAACCTCAATATCCATAATCTATCATCTCATTGGCAATACCAAATAATTGGGCCAATCCATTATCTATATCAAAGGCCCCTCATAACATAAACTTTACAATCATATAGTTTCTGCAAAAGGCACAAAAAATTCTTATAAGCCCATCTAAAAAGCTTGTGAACCTATCCTTTGTAGTTAGCCTATTTAGACAACTGACAGATTCACAATTCTCTATCTCTACTTGGAATAGTCTGCTTTGAGCTTGTACCAAGTCCTTTGATTAGCTAGTTGGTTTGAACTGATTTGGATCAAGTGCAATTGTAAGAGAAAAAAGTTGAGAAGGTAAAGTGGTGAAATGTTAAAAGTTAAAAGTTTTGATCCAAGGGTTGATATTGTACCAGATCTCAACCTGGTGTGAACAACTGTTAGGAACCCGATGGTTCCTAATGGGGATTGATGTAAATTATAGGGAAATTGATGGAAATTGTAGGGAAATTGACTTAATTCAAGGTAGTCACCCATCATATAGAGAGAGAGAGAGATGCACTAATACATTAAGAAATTGGTTTATTCTTCAATTGATATCTCATGTTAGATTACAATAATGTATTTATATGAGACTAGCTCTAATCTCATTGGCCCACATGGCCTTATTCTATTGGTTCTATTATTCCCCATGTACATTAATAATTTCAACATGTACTAAATGTGATTAACATATGCTTGAAATTATAACTAACTAACTAACTAAATCTCAATATAACAATTATTATCTATATGCTTATAGCATTCCTAACAATAACTTCCATTGGTCATCCTTAATAACACTATAAATCTTTGCATCAAAAGAGATGTGTGGCATCATGTATTAATCCATGTCCAAATTTAGGAAATAGAAGCCCATCCGGATACCATGAATCATGTCAAAAAAACAAGGAGTTCCCTTGTCCTATTTTGTGCCAAAGGGCAAGTCTAGCAACATCTCTCAACTTAAGATTTTCCTACAAGTCTAAGAAGATTTGCAAGGAACCTTTACTACCCAAAAAACATACACCCATGCTTCCTGATGGAACTAGGCTTAGCAAAAGGTTTATATTATATACGCCAAATCCATTTTTTGTAACATTTCACATAAAACTTTCACCCCAAGAGCTTTTGTGGTCACATCCTTTCGATACAAAAAATCTTAAAATTTTCTTAATGGTTTTAATAATTTTCTCAATGGTTTTAATTACTTTCTTGGGAAGGATAAACAAACTATACCGGTAAATTTGAATTCTAAAGAAGATTGATTTTAGTAGTGTAACCTAGTCCTCTATATTGAATATTGTGAGAAGTTACTACATTCTCACCAAATCTAGCAAGATCTCTATCAGATCTTTGTCGTTTTGAGCAGTTCTCCACCTCTCTTCAACGTTAACTGTTGTCAACCAAACCGCTTGCCACTTGTGAAGAGCCCTATCCACCACTCCTCTTTGGTCAACAATAGGTTGAGTTTTCTTCCACTCGATCTGACCCATGAATACCCCTATTTGTCACATGAGTTAAGCAGTAGAATTTTAATTTTGGCAATATATATCTGTATGACTGTATAAGAGTGTGCAGGTGTACACGACTACACGTGGGTATAATCTTCTTTATTTAGAGGCCAATACACATGCCATGTATGTGGCGATCATGCCTTTTTTCTTCATTTGCAATACACGTGATCAAGAGGCCAATAAAGAAAATGCAGTTTTTTTGATAATTAAAATGTAGTCATTCTCATCTTCAGCCAACATTTTGGTAATTACTATTAGGAGTATGTGTCCTATTAAGAATTATCCTAATTACTAAATTATATTATATTTATATTTATATTACAGTATATTATTTATTTATTTATTTAATGAAATATAAGAGCGAGTCAAAAACTCATTTTATTAGGAGTCTATGTGTGAACAGTTACCTAAAATGCTATTTGGTAAATAGATGTTAATTTTGATAAACAATAACTCGAAAGTCAACCGTTAATGATACTCTTAATCTTTGATGGAATGAGTATAAATAAGAAACAAGCGTTAAATTGAAGATAATCCTAATATAATCTTTGAAAAAAGCCTATGTTTTCCATCAAAAAGGTTTTCTAAGGCATGGACCATAGACTAGAAGAGAATTCCTTCATAAACTATTTTGCAGAAGGTTTTCTATCTTTGTAAATTACTTGAATAGTAGTAAGCCTTTGCTTATAATTTCTTGATTCTTCTGCTAGTTTAAATTTTTCAATGGCTTGTGCACCTAAAAGTTTTTTGAACATAATATGACTAATCACAAAACTACCTTAATAAGGCAAGTGAACAAACATGCCTAATGGAATGGTTTAATGTCCATGCAGAAAATTTTTCACTCTCTTCTTTTAAATAACTCTGTGCCTAAAAGCACAAACATTGAAAATAGGTTCCAAGAATTTGCTACTGCAATGATAAGTGAAAAGCCATTCAGAGTTGAAGGTGATGCGAAGTACTGCCCCCCAACCACCCCCCTACCCCCTACAGTAGGATGGATTAAGTTGAATGTAGATGCTGCAATCTCCCACGAGTTTTCCACTTTAGATGTAGTTGCTAGAGATGGTAACGGAGAAGTCATGCAAGTATGGGCTAAACTTTATGAGTTGTGCTCTCCCTTACAAGCTGAGGCTGCAGCTATCCACTCTTCAAATTGCTCTTGTGAACAAATGGGATTGAATTATTGTGGAACGGGATGCAAAAAATTTTATCAACTCTCTAGCGCCTATGAGTTCAAAGGAAAAGCAAGTGCACTAGTTCAAAGGACTTTTTCTTGTAATAAGTCCAACCTCCCCACTGTTATTACTGATATTTGCAGGACTAATTGTTCTTCTGTTGTTCCCATAGTTTTTTTTTTAAAAAAACCGGACTGGCCAGTTCAATTGGGAATTGGACCTTAATACAGTTCGGTTATTAGTTAAAACCGAAAATGAAAGGAAAACCGTACAAATAATACAAATTGCTGGTTAAACTAACATAACCAAAAACCAGCATGGTTCAACCGGTTTTAGCATTTCTTCATAAATACTTCAGTTTTTGTGTTTTTTAACCCCAAAAAATAAATAAATAAAAAAAGAGATCTTGTTTCAGATTTAAGAAGAGAGATTTTGATTTTGAAAATGCTCTCTCAAGTATGATGCGGTGAGGCCTAAGACACCCACAGTGACCCAAAAATATCAGATTTACTTTACTTACCTTTAACCCTTTGTTCAAAAAAAAAAAAAAAATCAAATTTACTATATTTGTGTTGAGGAAGAACCAAAGAAGTCAAAGATAAGTAGATTTGTAATGATCCTGCTTTAGTTGAGGCTTCTTTTTCTTTTTTTTCTTTTTTTTTTGCAGCTCTTGCCTCTTGCACATGCACATATTCACGAGAGAGAGAGAGAGATATGAAAAGCAAATAGTGAGTTGGGAAAATGTGTGGATGTATGGATTTCAAAATGTGTGATAGATGGGATATTGACGTGTAGAATATGCGGAGGGAAAAAAATATCAAGTGGACAATAATATTGTTACTCAATGGTGCACTTATTTTTTGTTATTATGAAAAGCAAAAAGTGAGTTGGGAAATTGTGTGGATGTATGGATTTCAAAATGTGTGATAATTGGGATATTGACGTGTAGAATGTGTGGAGGGAAAAAAATATCAAGTGAACAATGATATTGCTACCCAATGGTGCACTTAGTTTTTGTTATTTGAAAGGTTAAAAAATAACTAAAATATTTTATATCAGGCTTGTGGGTTGTGGGTGCTTGTATATGTTTGTTTGTTTTTGTTTTGATTGAATTGTGTTGGGCGGTGTCTAAAAGTTGGAAAGCTCAAATTTAATATTTTACCATTATTTTATTTTTTAGTGAAAATGACCAATTATAAATTTATTTATTTATTTTTATAATTTTTAATTAAATTATTTATGACGTCATTAATTCGACCATCAATCTAACCCCGATGCAACCAGAAACCGGTAACCAATCTTTTTTTCGATTCTTTCACTACTCCGATTTTTAAAACTATGATTGTTCCTCAGGTTTTCTTTCCTTTAATGAAAGTCCAGATTATCAAATAAAAATGAGAACTGTCAGGGAAAAAAAAGCTGGCGGCACTTTTCTCCCCCTTTTAATCTAAACCCAATTGTTGCCAATATATTCATTTTTTATTGAATTATTTCCGACATATGACACCTTTATATATATATATATATATATATATATATTTTTTTTTTTTTTTTTTTTGATAGGATTATGACACCTTTATATTGATGTTAAGCAATCATCACTGTTTCAATGAAAAGACAGTGCTTTGCAACGAAATGATATAACGGTGCATTACAGTTCGAACAAATTAAATTCGTTAATTAACAGTGCTAAAACTTGAAATTCAATCAATCATTTTATGGAAAAAGAAATTAAGGTCTGTCTTTTGTAGTTTCACTTATTTTTGGTATTTGCACTGCATTTATCAAAAGATATAATTTTTTTGAAAAATGTTAACGGATACCTGAGGGTATTTATTAGCAAGTCATTTTAGAAAAAAAATTTAAGGGGAAAAAAAATTAATATTGACAGTTTTTTCTATTTTTTATAAAAATATTGTCAAAATTTTTTTAAAATAGTTTGTTAATAATTTCCCTAAGAGCATCTTTTAATATGACTCAATTTAATATGTTTTAGTAACTTTTATATTGATATATTACCAAAAAAAAAAAACTAAATACTAGTTTATTTCAAATAAACTAAAAATTAATATATAAAAAATTGAGAGAAAAAGCAAAAAAACAAAAACTTTTAGAACATAAGTTGTTCACTTCATTTCTTTCTTTGTTTCTTTTCCCATATTAAGGTGATGTAAATACTAAGCTATGGGAGTCACCGTTCACGCGCCGTTTGTTTCTCGTTACTACCCATTAAATTGGTTACACATCCACTACAATATCTCTCCTTTCCGTTTACATCGGAACGAACCATTCCACTTGTCCAAGACAAGGTTGTTCTTCATTACTTCATTTCTCAGAATCTCGAGTGTGTCATGTATGAGATCGTCAGCGACCAACAACAACGCAACAACATGCCAATTCTCAAATTATATCACTCCAGTTGGATTGCGTGAAGATTATTCTTTTCAATTAGGATAGAATACCATATCTTTTGCTTTTTCTTTTTCTTTTTTTGGGTCAGCGGTCAGCCGATTGAATTACTGATGATTAATTGATTGAAGATGATGATATAGATATGATCAGTGCTATATCCATATCCAATCTCCAAATGGCCTATATGGTCCCATGGCATTGGAATCTTAGTAAATTAAAAAAATAAAAATAAAAAATTGTTATGGTGATATATTATGATTTGTGCTAATAAAAGTTACGTTATGTTTGAAACTTTTATGAGTTATGCTTGAGATGCTATAAATTATACTTCATAACATGATTTTGTTATTAATTATATGAAAGTATTGCAAATATTCATGATAATATATGATTTCATGGTATTTCAAAAAAGTAGTAAATTTAACGCGGTACACACATAATCATGTTAGGACCCACGGTACTGATGATAATATGGAATATGATTTTATGTTACTCGTGGTGAACATGTTAGAACTACGTACCTTTCTATAACCTTCCTAAATATTAACTCTACAAATTTGAAGGAAGGGGAAGGGTGTAAAAAATTCAAAGGATTCCTCTCTTATCAATATGTTTAAGGATGATAACGACTCTTCTTCATTTAAAAAAGGAAAAAGAATAAAAAGATGTGGAAAGAGTATCAAATAGCCCATGGTTGCAACATAGTGTTTCGTATGGGAAAAGCTCCCCATTGTAATATGGATTATGGAATTGACGTCCCAAATATTCCTTCAAAGGTGCTTATTGAGACCTAGCTTCCGCCATGTACGTGCTACCAAGAAGAAGGGCGACTTTGAATTTTGGAACCAGGACAGCAGGGTCAGCTTAATGTATTCTGGGGCTTTAGGCGACAACGTGGCCTTTTCTTATATTTAAATATTTATTTTTGAAATATTTTTCATTCAAAATGTTTGCTATGTTTTTTTAATTACTTAAAAACAAATTTATCCAAATACCCCTTTTGATACTTCAAAGACAAATAAATAAATATATATATATATATATATATATATATATACCATTGAGATTAAATTAATTTTTCAAGTTTTTTTTCTTTTTCAAAAATTTTCTTATCAATATGAATATCTTTCCAGTAGAAATTTATAATTGAAAAATATTTACAAATAAATTAAACGTGATCTATCTATAAAAGAAAATTGTAATTTACAAGTAAAACTATTATTATTAGAATTGGGATCCTACAGGATCTATGAGAGGTCCTCATAGACTAGATCATAAAATTGAATCAAGGATCCTAAGATTTTAATTTATGTGAAAAATAAAGTAAAAATACCAGTAATAATGATTTGTTTTAAATAATCATTAATTTGATCAAAGGAAAGGGGACATAATGCAACTTTCATGTCCTATTTCTAATAACTAAAAAAATATTACAAATTTTTAACAACAAAATTATAATTAAGTTGTTTGGGCTGATTTATTGGAGGGGACTAGGGTTGTATTTTTCTTGGACTCAATTAGAATTAGACTCTAACATACCTACAAAACATATGTTTTTCCGCAACTCAGGGGCCAGGGTCCCATTGGCCTTTGTAATTCAAAAACCTAAACAAGTAAACGTACTCTAACAAGTACTTGGTGTTAGATTTTTGTTCGGTGATTCAAAGTAGTTGGCATTAATTATACATTGTTCTGACCTGAATCCGAGTTAATCTACTGATAGTAATCATTCTGCCTGAAGAAACTAATGGCCTGTTTGGAAGTTCAGAGAAGGAGGAGAGCAGAGAGGAGTAGAAGGGAGGAGAGTAGTGGGAAGGAGAGTAGAGGGGAATGATTATTCTCTACCTTATTTGGATGTTTTTAAAATTAAGTAAGGGAGAAGGGAGTAATTAGTCTTTTCATTTGTAATTTTATTAATATAGTAAGAGGAAATTTGATAATTTATTTTGTCAAGCATTTTTATCCTTCACTCTCCTTCCAAATCTCTCCAATTTGGGAGAATTAAAAATGAGGGGTTAGAGAGAGTTGAAACCCCTCTAAATCCCTCTCCCTTCTTCTTTAAAAAACTTCCAAATAAGGGTATTAAATTACTCTCCATCCGTCACCTTCATTTATAAATGAAATTATATATGGAGGTGACTCATGGAACATATATCATAATCGTGTATATATATATATATATATATATATATATATATGCATGGAACATTTTGTGCAAATTGAAGTAATTTTCGGTGTTGATTTACTAGATTTATTTTTGGGTTAAAAGTGGATTGTATACACATAAGCCAACAACCAAATCTATTCACACTAAGCCCATTCTTAAATTTAACCAAACCCAAGCCTAGCCCGCTACAAAAATATATCGACAAACCACTCTAAACCCAAAAATAAATCTAGAACTCTCTCGAATCTTTCTTATCGCCGAAGACCATGCCAAAGAGGCAAATAGTTCCGTGCTCCACCTCTCATCCATATTCACCAGGCTTTCTCTCTCTCTTCCACGACTCAAATCCCCAAAATCGACTCAAATATTAAAGCTTACTGGTGGAGCTTTGACGACGGTGGAATGGCTTCGAAAATAGAAGGCAAACCGATGCAGCCTTTGAAATTAACTTACTCTTAACACACATTTTCAAATATATTCACTATTGCAATTTAATTTCTTCCATTTTATTAATCCAATTATTGGATCGAATTTTCATGTCATATTTGTAGTTGTAGTCACATAACAAATGACCATGTCAATATACTGAAGTTGCAGGTTAAGCATGTTTTGAAAGCACACGTTTGATCTTTCCAGCACGTGCACTGTGCAAGCTTGTAAAGGCCTTTCATTTCTCTTGCTTTACAGATTTTTAGAGGCATGTTCATGAAACCTGTATACATACAAGTAAAATTAAAACTCCACCTTCAAAATAACAGAAACCAAGTAATAATAATAATAATGATAAGGACCATTAGAAGGAGCCTTGCTTCTATAAAATTTGCTTCTGGCAACATTGCACGGCAAGCATCTCAATCTTTTCTATATGGGGATATTAGACCGGCAATTAATATAGATCAAACCAGCATCTGTAAAGAGTTTTGCAATTTCCCCAGTATTAAATAAATAATGTTAAAAATTACAGTTTATCAACCACACATCATGCTACAATATGATTGAACAAATGCTAGCCTTCCAATTGTAATAACCCAGATCAAATGTGTACTAGTAAAAACTTAAAACATGCAAGTCCAAGAGAAAGCACAAACAAATAACGAAAAGCCCATTTGAACATTTCCATAAAAACTTGGTACGCATCAATGTAAAGAGGAAACTATTGTGGTAAATCGTAAAAGGCAATAATCTCAACATTGTTCTCCAATCATACAAAGTTATAAATAAGTATATAACTACCCAATAAAATTTTAAACCTTTTCATGTGAATAGGTTTCGGATTAATTGCTCCATATTGATTGACTGGTTGTCGTTTGAGTGATTGTTATTCGATTACTAACTTGAAATGTTTATGAGTAAGAATATTGGAAAGAATACTTATTCTTTAGCATATATATCTTGATCAATAGTGATTAAAAAATCTTGGTATATGTTAATTCAAATTATTAGCAGGATGAGTGTTTGATATTCAGCTAAAAAAAAATCGTTTTGTTTTTGAATCCGTGCCTGTGGGACCCGGGCATTTTCCATTGGAGCCATTTTCAAATGGCATTGACTCGTGAAATAAGGTCCTATTTAACGGGCAGAAATCATACTTTTCTATACAATATAGAATATACAACAAAACTGACTAGAGAGACTATACAAGCGCAAGTTGTTAGGTTTTTTTTTAGTCCATTGAGTGTTAAAGTTCTTTTTTTTTTTTTTGAAAAAAAAAGGTTCAATTTCAAGTTAAAAGTCCTTTCAATTATGCTCTAATATTGTATTAGCTATATTTGCATGCAAATTCATTCATCTAAACCTCAAAAAGAAAAAGACTTATTCTTATTCAAAATCAAAATGACTTTACAAAGTAACATATCATCGGAATTCAATTTTTTCAATTAAAAAAAAAAGCCCTTTCCATTATCTATTACAAATATATAAGATTTATTCAATTTTTTTTTTTTATCATAACTTTTAGAAACAAACACACACACAAAAAAGAGCAAGATGAAGTTTTAAGTTTTAACACAAAAATACAATAAAAACTTTACTCAAAATCCATAATAACTTTTAAAAGAGAGTCAAAAAAGTTATGCTGCATGCAGCACACTTAATTATTTATTCTACTTTTTATCTGACAGGCCACAAATGCGTTGACCCCTTGTGATAAATTAGATTGATTAATTAGCCTAATTATTAATTAATCAAATTAACATGCAATATCACGTAGCAGCACAAACAAATCACCAAAACTAAAGTATGTAGCGGAAAATAAATGACACGGTGATTTGTTTACGAATAGGGAAAACCTGACGGCAAAAACCCCACCGGGTGATTTAAGGTCACCACTCCCAAAACTCCACTATTATCACAACAAGCAGTTACAAGCAAGGAATCTCAAGTACCTTACCAACATACAGTTGAACCCTTACCCCAATACCCGATTGGACTTGCTCTGTAGTGACAGTTTCTCATTTCATTGCACGGCTCCCAAGTACGTGACTAACCAGATGCGCGGATCCTAGTACGCGACTTCAAACACCAACTAGAGAGAGAGTTGTTGGCTGCAAAGTTCTTCAAATCATCCGAGATGAACTAGGGCATGAACTTTGTCTTTCAGATTACAAATTGCATGAACAAGAAGTTCTCAATGCTTGTGCAACTTGCATCCCCTTTTGACGGCCCTTAAAACAATCCTTTTATATGTCTAGGATTAGAAGAAAAGAAGTTCCAAAGACATATTCACGGATTGGACTTAAAACAGAACTGAAAATCTGTTTTCTTTAATTCTCGACAGATAGAGGTGTCGAGGATCTGTCGAGAAGCTGTCGAGGCTCGGGGCAAAACAGCTTCTTAAAGCTCGATAGATGCATGTGTCGAGATAGGTGTCGAGCTTTAGTAACTTTCACTTCCTTGCTTGTTTCTTGGACAGACTTTGATGACTTCAACACTGAATCTTGAAACACTGTTTCTTGAAATGTTAAACACATCCTAAATCTATCCAATTACAAGTAAAGTGCGTTTTGTCTAAGGATAAGCCAATTACATAAAATAGCGACATATGTTAATCACTTGAACTACATATGTCCTAACAATCTCCCCATTTGTCAATCCGTGACAAAACCACAGCAAACAAATGAAGATATGAGAGAAGTCATAAAACACTTTAACTCATATTCATTTGTTACATACAATAAAATCTATATTTTATTTTATTCTTGAAAAACTTTGCAAGAAGAGAGTTTATGGCAAGTAGACTTTGACAACCTGTATTTCTGAAACACTTATAAACAAAACACATCAAGGCATCTTTGTGTGAAGCAGGAATAATAAATTGCGTACAAGTAAAGAAACATGTGTATAAAGACAGAAAAGAAACAACACATGGAAAGGTAGGTGAAAGAGAAAAACATACATCATCATATATATCAAGAAGTAAGTACAATGTATGTCAATACATGATCAATGTATCTCTAAAATGGTAGAAAAGAAAAAGAATACATATGATCCTCACTACATCCCTCAATCCACACTCCCCCTAACAAAAATGTCCTATGCTAGCTCTCCCCCTAAGTATGACTACTCTCATACCAAAACTACTCCCCTTTTTTGTCACGAGTGACAAAGGGTAGAGTGTCATGTAGACATCTCGTCAGAAGAGCTCACATCTCCATCATCATCATCCTCAGAAGCATCATCGTCATCACCATCATCATCAGCCTCAGTCTCAAAGGAAACATGAGGTGGCAGAGAAGAAGCCTCTAGAGCAAAGCCGCCCATGGTCGCCTGTCACCTGGCGATGCGACCAACACGAACGTTCACCTGATACAACTCCGTGGAGAGTGTATCTAGGCGAGTATCCATGCGTTGAAGGTAGTCGGACGGGAGGAAGGAGTGGCACCATCGGACTGTCTCGATCGAAACTGTGTCTCGCTACGTTTTACGGTAGCGACGTCTATGGCAGACATGACATGGTAAGAATCGGACGAAGGAAATGGGATGGAAAAACGGCGAAGAATCCTTGTGATAGAAGAAGGAAAAATGAGCTTATCACGGGTGGTCGTATCTCTATAGACATCTATGATAGAGAAGATAAAGTGAGAAGGAAAGTCTATAGAGAGATCCTCTAGGAGGGATAACAAAATCAAGCACGAGGCTCTGTGATAGAGTTATAGTGAGAAAGTGGGTGCAAAACAAAAGTCATCACCATGTTAAGGAAACGAGGAACTTTAGCAAAAGGTCGACATAGTGTGTACTGATGATCTCCCCAAGAGGAAGGACGCTCACAGAACGCCGAGATCATCTCGTCTTTAGACACAGTCGATAGACGCTCACAGCTAGGGTAATCAGGATGATCCACCCTAGGGATATGAAGCACCTCGGAGACTAACTCCGGAGTGACAACAAAGCGCGTACCTTAAACGCAAGAGTAGAAGAAAGGTACTGAAGAATCGATCTCGTGGATGTTGGAGTAAAACTCCTGTATCAACACGAGTGGACATGTGACCGGGACGTCACATAGTGACTCCCAAGCCCGACTGTGAATGACATCGGGAAGGTCGGTGTCGGCAAAGTCTGCCAGGACAACGTGGCGTTCCGAATGAACACCTCGTTTAAAGAAGTTCTCCGAGAAGTCCTTATGGGCTTTCTCATCACAGAACCAGATAGAAAGAAGAGTGGAATCCGAAGAAGACGATCCCTTAGAACGCAAAGGGTTCTGGGATGGAATGGACTTACATTTAGGTGCCATAGACACTACTAACGTAAACATAGAGAGGGGGGAGAAGAAGAGACAAACAGAAAAGTCCCAAGCAGTTCAATATTGGAAGATAAATATTGAAAAGAAAGAACGTATGCATGAAAAATGCATGAACATGTGACATGCAACAATAAAAACATCATGGGCTCAGCCCAATCCAAACCTAACAACACACAACAGATTTGCACACATCTAAATACATGAAAATACAATTAGAATGCTAATGTGATGCAATGCATGTAATTTTAAAGATAAAATCTATAAAACCAACCCAAAAAATTTCATGAAAACCTCAATAAATTTGAAAAATCCCAAAAATTTTCAAAAACACAAAACCTAGGGTTTTAAACCATGAAATGCATGAAAAATGAGTGATAAGATGCTTACCAAGTGAAGAGGATCGAGGAAAAATGAGTGATAAGATGCTTACCAAGTAATGAGCATCGAGAAAAACACTTGAGAAAGCCTTAGGAAGAGGTTTGGAGAGAGTGAGAGAGGTTTTGGGAGAGAGAACTCGTGCTATCGAGTGAGAGAGATCGAGCAGAATGACTGAAAATCGCGACAGAATATACTTATAGACCTTTAGTAATTCTCGACAGCTGCAGGTATCGAGAGGTATCGAGACAGCTATCGAGATAGGTATCGAGAAAATGCAGTTCGATAGATGCAACTATCGAGGTCATGTGTCGAGAAGGAAGGATCAAGCATGAAAGAACCTCGATCGATCCAGAAGCTGTCGAGAAGCTATCGAGCAGACAGAAAGTTTCTAGATCGATCCACCAGGTGTCGAGGATGTGTCGAGACTGCATTTAGAAAAAGTCTAAGAAGCTCGACAGACAGCTAGGTGTCGAGGAGGTTTTGAGATGCCTTTAAAAACAGTTTTTCAAAAGAGGAAAAACACAGACATGAATGCAATCATGCATGCAACTCAACCAAAGATCCAAGCAACACATCAAGCTCTCAAAATCATCTATCAACAAGAATTTTAAAGCACATGTATCCCAAAACACGCACACACACACTAAACAAGTCTAACCAATTTTATATCTCAAAAATAAGTTAAGACAGTTTAGTGAACATACATTAACGCATGTAAACTTTGTGATGGCCAAATCACATTGTACCTGCACATGTATCAAAAATAGCAAAGAGTATTGCGTATTGTGTGTGAAAACATAGCAAGATTGCATAAGCGTCTCAATGTTATGACGATTTGACATATGAGAAAATCACTTTAACTCACACACAATCATAACTGTTTGATGGGGACTATTACTTTTGATGTACATCCTATAACTCCCACATCTTCTAGAAAATACGCTTGCAACCATATTTTAAAGCATTTTGATCTTTTTGCTTTTTATCTCTTTGCATATTTTTTTTATTAAGCATATCATGCATAGGCATACAAGAGAAAGAAAAGAAATACCCAATTATGTTAAGCTTTTGACATTGCACTTTTGCTATGCCGAAGCATACAGATGTCATATTATGATTGGCGAGTAACAGTGGTGAGATGGTTATTTATGCCTTTCTCTTAGGATTTTCTAGTTCAACCCGTCAAAAAGAGCGATATGAGTGTTAAGAAGAAGAGATCACTTAACCTTACTCATCACAAACATAGAGCTACAAAGCTCACTTACTTAGTTGTGTAGAAGAATGCTCATCTAAGCTACAGGTGATACAAAGTTTAGAAAACTTTGTTTCAATAGCCATTTTAAAAGTTCACATGAACCAATGCACACAAACACACACTGTTTTTGTATTTTTCAATTTTTCAATTTGTTTTATTTTTATTAAAAAAGCAAAAATAAAACACAAAACTGAAAACACACAAACAAAAACAAGTTAAAGAAAGCAAAACAATGCATAAAACTAGACTGACTCAATACAGTAAAGAAACACACAAGAATGCAACACTAAAAAAAGCAGGGGGGAGAGAAGAAGAAGTGACCGCTATCACTTAGATCCCTTTGCCTTCCACACCTTAGAAGAACCTTTCCTTTTAGTCGACCCTTGAACCGGTGAAGAGGGAGAAAATTATGAGTCGTTCAAGTTCGAAAGGAACATGAGGGCTTTAAGAATGTCTCCAACAGGAGCGAGAGAAGTCTGAAGCTGATTCTGGCTCCCAGATGCTATCATGCCATTGCTCTGTTGAGTGGCTAGCCACTTGTAGCAATTTAGTCGAGTATGACTGGCAACACCACAATGATAACAGAGATGTGGCTTCTTCTGTTTGGGCTTTTAAGAGATAGTCTTCTTAGTCCTAGGGTTTTTAGTTTTCCTTTTCTCAACTTTAGGGGGTGCTCCTAGGATAGACTTGCCCTTGTCTACGTTCTCACTAGCTAAAACAGTTTTAACATTTTTATCCTTAGTTTTAATGTTATTAGCAGGTGGAACAAAAACAGTAGTACTAGCAGAAGAAGTATTAGAGAGAGAGAATTCATACTCCAATCCAGTACGATCTGAAGAAGATTTCTGAGCACTTAGCATCTCGTCCAACTTTGCACTTGACGTCCTTTCCAATTATGCTCTGACTTGAAACAGCTCGGCTTTAAGCTTCTTGGTCCTCTCTGCCAAGAAATTGTTTTCAAACCTCAGTGCTCCAATGGTCTGATTTGCTTCATCAACCTTTGTAGACAGCTCCTCACGGTCGAGTTCCGCATCACTGAGCTTCTTGGTGGCCAGCCTATAGAGTTTCTCATGCTTCTTAGAAAGCTTGTATAGTTTCTTATAGACGGTGTGGATATCATCTTGATCATCCATAATCTCACACTTGGTATCCACCAATTCCTTCTCTTCATCCACTTCTTCAGCAACCCCATCCGTAGGATTAATAGTGGCAGTGAAGGCATTCAAGATTCCGTCATCTTCATCTTCGGAATCATCCTCGGGCTCCTTGTCGCTTAAGGTAACAGCAAGTGCCTTGCTCTTCCCTATGCTCTTAAGGTACGTAGGACACTCTTGTTTCATGTGTCTGAAGCCTTGACACCCAAAGCATTTTGGCCCAGCGGGAACAGTGTACTGACCGCCATCCTTGACATCCTTCTTCCCTTTATCCGAATTCTTGAATTGTGAAGAACTGGATTGTCTACGGTCTTTGTTGAAACCTTTTCCATTGGCATTCTTCATAAATTTCTTGAATTGCCTTATAATGTATGACTTCATTTTAGAATCTTCATCATCTGAAGAATCATCGGTATCACTACTCTTGACCTTTAGAGCCATGCTCTTGCCCTTGCTTGACTTGCCTAACCAAGTCAGCCCTAACTCGTAGGTTTGCAAGTTTCCAACCAGCTCAGTTAGAGGAATTCTCTCAATATCTTTCGATTCCTCGATCGCCGTGATCTTAGCATGGAATCTCTCGGGTAGCGATCTGAGCACTTTCCTCACTATCTTGGGTTTAGGAATGGTTTCCCCAAAATTGAAAGCTGAGTTCACTATGTCTTTGAGCTTGGCATAGAACTCATCAAATGACTCATCCTCCTCCATCTTAATTTCTTCAAAGCTTGTGACAGCCTTGGTTCCCTCATAGGTTGACTGGAGAATAGTCCATGCTTCCTTAGTAGTTTCTATTGAGGAAATTTTCTTGAACTCCTCATTGGTGACTGCACTGAATAGAGCATTCAATGCTCTGCTATTGAAGTTTGCCGCCTTGATCTTGGCATCATCCCAGTCGGCCGGCGCTTCTGTAGACTTAGTCCAGCCTATCTCCATAGCTTGCCACACTTTCTCATCTAAAGACTGCAAGAAAGCTCTCATGCGTACTTTCTAGTATGCATAGTTAGTGCCATCAAATAATAGAGGTATAATAAGAGATTGACCTCTATCCATGACAGCAGGGGTCAGTGGATCACACACAAGGATTAAACCCTAATCAGAATGTGATTGCTCTGATACCATTTGACAGGCCACAAATGCGTTGACCACTTGTGATAAATTAGATTGATTAATTAGCCTAGTTATTAATTAATCAAATTAACATGCAATATCACGTGGCAACACAAACAAATCACCAAAACTAAAGTATGCAGCGGAAAATAAATGACACGGTGATTTGTTTACGAATGGGGAAAACCTGACGGCAAAAACACCACCGGGTGATTTAAGGTCACCACTCCCGAAACTCCACTATTATCACAACAAGCGGTTACAAGCAAGGAATCCCAAGTAGCTTACCAACCTGCAGTTGAACCCTTACCCCAATACCCGATTGGACTTGCTCTGTAGTGACAGTTTCTCCTTTCAATGCACGGCTCCCAAGTACGTGACTAACCAGATGTGCGGATCCCAGTACACGACTTCAAACACCAACTAGAGAGAGAGTTGTTGGCTGCAAAATTCTTCAAATCATTAGAGATGAACTAGGGCATGAACTTTGTCTTTCACATTAAAAATTGCATGAACAAGAAGTTCTCAATGCTTGTGCAACTTGCATCCCCTTTTGACGGCCCTTAAAACAATCATTTTATATGTCTAGGGTTAGGAGAAAAGAAGTCCCAAAGACACATTCACGGATTGGACTTGAAACAGAACTGAAAATCTGTTTTCTTTGATACTCGACAGATAGAGGTGTCGAGGATCTGTCGAGAAGCTGTCAAGGCTCGGGGCAAAACAGCTTCTTAAAACTCGATAGATGCATGTGTCGAGATAGGTGACGAGCTTTAGTAACTTGCACTTCCTTGCTTGTTTCTTGGACAAACTTTGATGACTTCAACACTGAATCTTGAAACACTGTTTCTTGAAGTGTTAAACACATCCTAAATCTATCCAATTACAAGTAAAGTGCGTTTTGTCTAAGGATAAGCCAATTACATAAAATAGCGACATATGTTAACCACTTGAACTACATGTCCTATCATTATCTATTTATCCAACTCTTAATATAAAAGTACAGTCTTAAAATTTATAAATAAGAAAACCTAAAATAGACACAAATAATAAAAAAGTTAATAGTCTGAACATGGTTCTCAATCCATACACTTGCGTAATTATGTAAAACTGTAAACGTTCTAATGTGAATAGATTTTGTTATTCTATCGTTAGCTTGAAACATTTATGAGTGAGAATATGTGTGTGTGTGTGTGTGTGTGTGTGTGTGTGTTGGGTGGCCGGGGGGGGGGGGGGGGGGGGGGGACAGCAAGTTCTTACTATAATAATCTTGATCAATAGTGATGAAATAACTCAGCATATGTATATTATTAGCAGGATGAGTGGTTAATATGCAAATAATGTTAAAGCTTTTGAGTCCGTGCCTTTGTAATATTCTAGGCATTTGGAGCAATAAACATTATACTTTTCTTTACAATACAATTAATATATACAGCAAAACTGATAATTAAAGGGACTTGCAAGTCCAAGTTGTTAGTTAGTTTTTTTAATTAATCCAAGTTGTTTTTTTAATTCAATTACTTCTAACAATCAAATGATGCTTGTCTGAGAACTAGATTCACGTCAATTACTATTCTCGCCTCTTTCTTAGCTAGCTGTTTATCTTCTAACTTAACCACTTGAATAAAAAACCAACCATTTTCTAAGAGACTAAAAAACTATTGATGTGCATGAAATATATACAATAAAGTACTCACATATCTACATATTTAGCCTTACTTTTATGTTATTTTGTTATTGATTATATAATATCTTTGTGTTACAGGTAATAAGAGCTTTACATGCAAAGTGGGGCTAAGCCAATTGAATCAAGCTAACTTACATCTAGCCAGGCATGAATTCAAGAGAAGACTAAGTCAATTAAATTCAAGTCCAAGTGGAGCAAGGAATCAAAGGAAATTTGCACCAAATCCAAGTCCAATTCGGATTAGGATTCCAGCCTGCGCATCAGTAGTATTTTTGGCATAACTTTTGGCTCAGATATCCAATTGAGATGATTCAAGTTGAGCTGTAAATTTAACGTAAAGGGCTATAACTTTGTAGTTTACCAAAAGTCTGACGTTAAATGGGCCAAAATCGTCGATTAAGTGAAGCCTAAAAATCTGGGATTTTCTCCGAACGGAAATGGGACTCCTTGACCTATTTAAAGTCTCTTTAGATTAAAAAAAAAAAAAAAAAAAAAAAAAAAAAAAAAAAAAACCCTGAGAGAAAAAGGAGGTGCCACATAGAAGAACTTGTTTTAGAAGTCCTTATGAAGAGGAGGATTTGAGGACAAAGGAAAGAGCTTCAAATTGATCAACCAATTCAGATGAAAGACATAAGTTTTATTTGTTTTCTTTTCAACTTTATTATGAACTAAATTTATTTTCTAGAGCATTGATGTAGTCTAGCAATGAACACACAATTTATTTTCTGAGTTATTTTATTTTTAATGTTTCCATGATTGAGTGTTTAATTCTTATTCTTAATGCTTACTATTTTCTTTACGAATTATTGTTTGATCAATTGAATTAAAATGAGACCGAGAGGTGATTTGTTATTTTAGTTCTAGAATTAAACATCATTAGTTGAGCGAAAGTAGAGATGCTTTACCATGATTAGTGTGATTTTTCAGAAAATTCAAAGTACGTAATGAGTATCCAATTAATTAAATTCACATAGAGATATAGAATTGTTAGTTGAAGATATTTTTGATATTATTCGAGAGAAGATATTGAATACGTAAGGAATTTTTAATCATCAACGGGAGATTATTTGAATTTAATAATTAGGAGGAATAAATTGTGTGGGATTTATTACATGAAATCAACCGCTCTAGATCCATTCTTATCATATTTTTACACTTTTAGATTTTTGCATTTTGTTAATCTTTTATTCGTAGATTTATTTTTATTAAATAGTTTACTTTAATTCAGATAGTAGAATGTTCCATTTATTTTCAATTTTCCAAATAGTAATTGATTTAGTGAATTTCGGTATTCAATAACATAGTTAATCCCTATGGATTCGACAGTTGTTTTCTAAAAATACTTTACTACTTGTTACGATTCTGTGCGCTTGCAGATTATTTTACGCAAACAACTATCATTTAATCATAACATTACATGTGCTTAATGATAGGCCAAAAATGTATTGACCCCTTGTGATAAATTTTTTTTTTTTATGAGAACCCCTTGTGATAAATTAATCAATTGATTATACCAAGTTAATTAATTAATTCAATTAACATGTAAAACACATAGTAGTACAAACAAATCACCATCTAAGTAAATATGCAGTAGAAAATAAAGTTGACACGGTGATTTGTTTACGAATGGGGAAAGCCTCCAAGGAAAAAACCTCATCGAGTGATTTTAAGATTACAATTCTCAAGAATTCACTATTATCACAACAAGTGGTTACAAGTAAAGGAATCTCAGTACCTTACACCAACCTACATTTGAACCCTTACCCCAATACCCAATTGGACTTGTTCTATAGTGACAATTTCTCATTTTCAATGCATGGCTCCTAATACGTGACTAACTACTAGATGCACGGATCTCAATACGCGACTTAATCACCAACTTGAGAAGGATGTTGGCTGTAAAGTTCTTCAGTTCATCAACACAATAAAGATCACGAAGCTCCTTAGTCACAAAACCCAACGGCGTACAAATGCAATAACTTCTTCAAGAGAAAGATGAACTAGGCAAATTCTGTCTCCAGTCATAATTTGCATGATGAAAACTTTGCTTCACACTCATGCAACTTTTGACGATCCTTAAAATAATCCTTATATATTTTTATAGTTGTGAAAAAATAAAGTCTAAACATGTGCACAAGGATTGGTGTGAAATCAAATCTAAAAAACTGATTTTCATAAATCTCAATAGATAAGGTATCTAATGAGTAGCTGTCGAGCATCGGAAAAAAAGCTGCCTTTCAAACCTCGATAGATGCTATCTGTCGAGCTTTAAAATCCATCACTTCTTCACTTGATTCTTGGATAGATTTTCATGGCTTTAACACTTGGACTTAAAACCTTGTTTCTTGAAGTATTAAACACATCCTAGATCTACCGAATTACAAGTAAAGTGTATTTTGTCAAAGGATTAGCCAATTCAAAATTACATATGTTCCTAACATGATTCACATATGTCCTAACACTTAATTCATGCAAACATGAGTGCATAATTGTGAACACAACGGATGGAGTTGCCACCTAGTTTTTGCGATGATCTAAGAACCATATATATAATGTCCTTTAGAGGAAGGACTATTGATCTTACTACTAGAGATATGGGTTTAAAGTTAAGATACGGTGTTGGAAAGGTGTTAGGCATCCAAAACTGCCCAACCCTAAGGTTAGCTTCCTCTCATTGTATCTTATGTGTTAACCCTAACTATACATCTATCATGCTTGTCAACCAAAACCTAACATTCATCTAATCATGCATAACATTACATCATAGATCCCAACATTCATCTAGCATACATGTCACATCACCTTAGCATTCATCTAATTATGGCATAACATATCATCTCAAATAAAGCACCAACATGTATCATCTAATTAAAGTAAGGATATAAGCAGTGAGCACATCATGTCATCATTAAAGCATTGCATACATATATTCATTAAAGAAGGGTAAAGCTTATAAACAAGCGCATGCATGTACATATGAATGCATGACTCACCTTACTTACCTTACAACAACTCAACACCTATGGCATTATGCATGAGCATGTGAATGTGTGATCATGGCATTGAAATAAAGACAACACAAAACAAACCCTAATTCTAACATGTGAAAGGTAAATATCTAATTAATCATGTGAAATAGAAGCTTTAAAAGAATAAAACGTGAAAAAGAGTCTAAATAGAAGAATACATGTGAAAACAGAAACAACAACAGATAAAACAAAATTAGAGTTCTGGGCTAGTTCATGCACACACATGAACAACCTTGTTTGCGCATAATCAAGCCTACGAGCGAAAGCAAGATTATGCACACGTGGGTTTTGTCCAAAAACCCTAGAAACATAGCAAATATAAAAAATTTAAAAAAATTAAAAAAAAAAAAAAAAAAAAACTTCAAAATGGAAATTTTAACAACCTAACTTGCTTTTAAAATATACAACTACACAAACCCAAACTACAAAAAATATATTACAACATATTACAAAAAGAAACTAAAGCAAACAGAAGGATTTAAGTGCAAAAAGGAAAAGAAAAGAAAAATAAAAGTTTAGACTAGATAATTCAAACAAAAACTCTTCAAGCTTAATTTTTGACCATTCTCCTTAGTCAAATCTATTCATAATTCAATAAAAGAGTGATTAATAATCTTAAACTCAAAAGCTCAAGGCCAAAAAAGGCCCTAATCATAAGAATATTGACTTAAGGATGTTTTGTGAAAAAATTCCTCTTTGATTCATTATTTCTAGTGAATCTTAGTGTTTTCCTGCAGGATTTCTGTGTGTTTTTTAAAATATACCATATAAGGCTACTTATAGTGTGAAAATCGGGGTTTGAAACGACTCCCAAACGATATTGAATTTGTTCCAAACCTCGATATTAATGCAAAAAACTTGCCTTGTTTAGTTTCTGGAATTCACTATGTGTGCGCAAGATTATGCCTGCATGCGCATGCAGAAAGTTGCGTGCGCATAGCAAGGGTTTTCTTGGCTTTACTTTCTAAAAATAAATTTATTTTCTCATTAAAAGTTATATTTTTTATTTTAACATTTTTCAAGTCAAGTTAACATATGATTAGACCCTAAACCAACTTTGGATCTAAAAATTTAGCATCATTGGGGAATGAGAGCCCGAGTCGTAAAGGGTACAAAATGTAGTGTCTATAGATGCCCCTCTTTTGATTCATGAGCCTCGCTAATGGAATCAAAAGAATAAGAGACAAAACATTTTATTTCGACGTACAGCTCGGGCCTAACCCATGCACATGGCACACATCACGCTTACATGGGGCGGGGTGTAACTCCGAAGAGTTGCGTGGAATTCGCATGTCCGAATTCCCACCTTTGTTGCTCGGGAAATGAGCAACGATAGGTTCACTATCTTAGAACCTATTTTGCCAATTGCAAGCAAAAGATGAGTGACTCACTATCCTAGAGTCCCTAAAAAGGAAAAAAGAAAAGAAAATAAACAAAGGTGCTCTTCCAAGCTCAAACAAACAAACAAGGGTGCTCTTACGAGTTTAAAAGGGATATATTTATGGTGTCTATCTGGGGCTCTTGCCTTAAACTTCTCCAGGTGGTACTTGTCTTCCATCTCTATCTTTACCTGTTCTGGTGAGGCTCTTGCCTCAGGGTGACCTTGGTCTCTATCTCTATCTCTACCTCTTCTATTGCGCCTGCATGTTCAATTCTCGTAGGATATGTGCAAGAATTTTGTATGATGTGGCTGAATGTTCAATTTCTAGAGGATATGTGCACAAGTTCTTTGTTCTTCCTTTATGATTTGTATGGGGTTTTGCGACTGCATGTTCAATTCCCGTAGGATATGTGGACGAATTCTATATTCTGACTTGCTTGACAATTTTTTGGATGAAAGATCCACTGGGGATTCTGGAGGACTCACTGGGGAGTATAATTCCATTGAGAAGTGTTTTGGTGATTTTTTTGATCTACCATGAAGTCTTGATGGTGTACAGCCCATTGGGGGGTAGCTTACTGGAGATTTCCTGATGGTGTGTTATTCACTGGGGAATAGCTATCTTCTTCTCTCTTGTGACTCATTGAGGATTGATGTTAACTCCACCCTCAAGGGGGTTTTACCAAAGTATACTGGGGAAATTTTGTTTTGCAACTCTCGAGGGAGCTGCTTCTATGCCTTGGACTCATGGGGAAGTCCATCTATGATACTGGATTTACTTGGGATTTAGTTGATGATCTTGACTCACGGAGGAGTTTTCATGATGATTTATGGTCAACTGAGGATGTTTTTGATGGTTTCTATGCAATGGGGATGCTTTTGATGGTTTCTATCCATTAGGGATGCTTTTGATGCTTTCGATCCACTAGGAATGCTCTTTTAGGGTCTTTGTACTCCTTGCCTATTGAGGGCATTTTTGTCATTTTTTGGGTGTATTTTTTAATTTTCCTTTGCACTTTTGGCCTCTTAGGAACTTCATGGGGATATTTAAATTTTTTTTATAAACTACACATAGTTTAGCATGAAGGCCTAAACTATGCGTAGTTTAGCCATCAAGTGTGTTCCTGCCTCTTCATCTTTTTCTCCAATGGTTATGAACTATTTTTTTTTTGTTTTTTCATTCTCTTCATCTTCCCTCATCTCTTCACATTCTCTAACTCTCTCTACAAAAACCTTCTGCCTCTCTCTCATTCCCTCACAATCTGACTCTCATCCTCTCCTTCAATCTCAACTTATCTCTCAATCTCTCTCATCTCCTTCAATGGCACCCTAGAAAAGTTCCTACATCCTCTCCACCAATTCCTTCCATCTCACCCACTGGAATGGAGCAGAAAGGCTAACAACGGCTCCTTCTTTGACCTACAGATCACAACAATACCTCTCGAAGGGTGCAAGGGCTGGATCACTAAGTTTTTCAAACTTCTCTTATTTTTCAAGTTTGCCTTTGATCTTCCGTTTTAATCTATTTGTAGGCTTATAAATGCTTGGGTTTTGCTATGGGATGGATTTATATGAAAACTTGCACTTTAGGAGGGGTAGAAACATGTTTAGGTTGAGTTTTGATTAAGAAAACTTGGAAAATATCAAAGAACACCCTTCTATGTTATTTCTTGCGTGTGCAAACATGTTCTTGCGCACGCAACCTTAATTCATGCATATGCAGACTCATTCTTGCGCATGTATCTATTCTTCGATTTATGCACGCGTAGGTTCCATCTTACGTATGCGTGCAGAATTCTGCGATGCAGGGTCCTTCCTGTGCACGCATGGCACCAGGTAGAAACCCTAGTTTAGGCATTTTAGATCTTTTTTCATTTGTTTGCAATTCTAACATCATCCTTCACCATTTTTTTCACTTAATTGTGAATCTTATGTCATATTTCATCCTATTGTGAATCCAATATTACTTTCTCACCATTCTTTTCACCTAATCATGAATTTAATCTCATTCCCTTTTTGCAGGTTTCAGCCCTATATTTAGGTAAAGGTAGTACTAGCCGGGTCTTGGTGTGGTACAACATCTTTACCAAGGAGACTTAGGGCCATATCTGTGCTGCCAATTGGGGGTCGGTGTGCTAGGCCTACTTCTACTCCTCTTTTGATACTCTCAATCAGGAGGCACTGTGCCAACTAATGGGGCCTTAGAAGCTTATTGAGGTTAGTTTCTCTCTCTTTTCTGTTGTAGTTCATGCATTCTCATTCTTATAGTCATACATCCACATGCCATATAGGTTAGGAGTATGTACCATATTTTTGCTAATTGCATTTATAACCATATCTTGCAAACTGTTACCTTATGAACTGCCTTATCTGTGTCTTGTAAACTGTACCATATCTGAACCTTGCAAATAATCATCTTGCAAAATGTACCATATTTGAATCTTGCAAACTGTCATCTTGCAAATTGCTATTTTTGAATCTTGTAAACTATCATATCTTTTCAATGCTAGGCTGTGGAGTATGGTCTCATTGCTTGAGGATGGTCACCTCGTTTCGGGCCCACCTTAATAGGCTCTCTCCCAATGATGTAAGTTAGAAACATATCGCTTTCCATTATTTGCATGATTTTTAGCATTCTCTTTCTAACCCCATGTGTTGTCATAGATCATGTGGAGTCTTTGGGCCGGTGCTGACCCTGTAGCGGATGTGGACTTGGAGGCAGCCATTATAGTTGCTTCTAGTATCTCTCATCCCCTTGAGGGCTGTGGATTGAGGGTGATCTCTTTGGCGAAGTGGGCGTGCTACCAGCTGGCAGGTGAGGACGCACCTCAGGTCCTCATGGACCCTCTAGTGTTCATGCTTGCTCCTTGTTCCATGATGAATGCGAAGTACCCCTGTGGGGCTCAATAGACACCACATTTTATACCCCTTATGACTTGTGCCCCCATTCCCCAATGATGTTAGAATTCTAAGGCCTAAGGCCAGTTTAGAGCCAAATCAGATATTAAATTGACTTGAGGAGTGTTAAAATGGAAAAAAATAACATTTTAAATAAGCAAAAATCTATTTTTGGAAATAAAATTGTTAGGACATATGTAGTTCAAGTTTGTTAACATATGTCGCTATTTTATGTAGTTGGCTAATCCTTTGACAAAACGCACTTTACTTGTACTTGGGTAGATCTAAGATGTGTTTAATACTTCAAAGAACATGTTGTTCAAGTCTAGTATTAGAGTCATGAAGATTGGATCAAGAAACAAGTGAAGAAAAAGTGTGTACTAAAGCTGGACACCTGACAGATAGCTGCTGGACACCTGCGAATAGCTGCTGGATAGATAGCTATCTATCGAGGTATCTATCGAGATTTAATGAGGCTCAACAGTTGCCCGATCGATCGAGGTATCTATCGAGGTTACGGGAATTCAGATTTTCAGATCTGATTTTTGGGCCAGGCTTTTGTATTTGTGTAGGGTTTCTTTTCTCACAACCCTAGGCATATATAAGGCATATTTTTGAGGCCGTCACATAAGAGAATACAAGGAGAACACATGCAAAAGGTGACCGAAGCCTAATTCTCTCTAAAAGAAGCTACTGCGTCTTTGTGCCTTAGGGTTTTGTAACCAAGTGCTTCTTGATCTTCATCGTGTGTATGAAGTGAAGAACTTTGCAGCCAACATTCTTCTTCCTCAAGTTGCTGTGGAGTTAGTCACGTATTGGGATTCGTGCAAAGGAGTAAGCCGCGTACTAGGATCCGCGCATCAGATTGGTTAGTCACGTACTTGGGAGCCGTGCATTGAAAATGAGAAACTATCACTACAGAACAAGTCCAATTGGGTATTGGGGTAAGAGTTCAACTGCAGGTTGGTGAGGTACTGGGATTCCTTACTTGTAACTGCTTGTTGTGATAATAGTGGAGTTTCGGGAGTGGTGACCTTAAATCACCCGGTGGAGTTTTTGCCGTAAGGGTTTTCCCCATTCGTGAACAAATCACCGTGTTCTTTATTTTTCGCTGCATAACTTAGTTTGGTGATTTGTTTGTGCTGCCACGTGATATTGCATGTTAATTTGATTAATTAAAACCTGGGCTAATTAATTAATCTAAGTTATCACAAGGGGTCAACGCGTTTGTGGCCTGTCAAGTGGTATCAGAGAAGGCACACTCTGATTAGGGTTTAATCTTTGATGTGTGATCCATTGACCCCTGTTGTCATGGAAACTCTTGATTGTTTTGATTTGCATGATCTTGTGTTGAATGATGATGATGATATCCATGATGCCTATTGCAAGCTTTATAATTTTTGTATGAAATCTCTTGAGTGTTCTACAAAATTAAAAGCTAAATTTAAAAAGGTCAAGCTTGAAAAAGATGATTTGATTGCAAAATTAGATGAAGCCACTAATTTGAATGAGAATTTTAAAAATCAAATTTCATCTCAGGTGGACAAAATTAAGAGTTTGGAAGAGCAACTAGTTGAATTTAAAACTGAAGTTGAAAAATTAACTAGTGTCAAACTTGTTGTTGAGCCTAACTCAAAAGAAAAGGATTTTTATATTCCCCCATTCAAAAGGAATAATGAAGAGTTGAAGGCTAATATTGCTAGGATAGACAAAGGTAAACAAATTGATGTTAACACTGAAGTTTCTAAATTTATGTCTAAAACTCCTCCTAGGCTGAATGATAAATCTGTTTTTGTCCCCACTTGTCATCATTGTCACATTGTTGGTCATATTAGGCCAAATTGTCCTAAGCTGAGGATTCTATCAACCTCTAAGGTTAGACCTCCTTCTAGGAAGCCGAGTAGCTCTAAAACTGCTCATGTTTGTCACCATTGTGGTGTTTCTGGACACACTCGTCCTAATTGCTTTAAGTTGTATCCTCATAAGCAATTGTCCAAACGGTCACAAGTTTCCTCTCAAGGACCTACACCTTTGTTTGGAGAGTTATCAAAAGTCTTGAGCTTTTTAACTCAATTTCAGGAGAATTTTAATTCTTCTATGTCCTTTAGTAGTCATACTAGGACACGTGCCTTTTCATCTTCACGGCCAAAGACTCGTGCTGTGTGGGTGAGAAAGGAGCTTAAGACTTAATTGTCTTTTCTGTTTGTCCTCTGCTTTATTTCTTTCTATCTAAGGCAGGACTCTCTTTGCTTGATTTCTTATCTTCTGTTGAAATCATGCCTTCATGCATATGCATCTTTCTTTCATGCATTCATGATGTTTGTCTGTTTTTGTGTGGTTGTTTAGTTTTTATTTTGTTTTATTTTCAAAATAAAAAAAAATAAAAAATTGAAAAATACAAAAATAGTGTGAGTTAGTGTGCATTAGTTCATGTGAACTTTTAAAATGGCCATTGAAACAGAGTTTTCTAAACTTTGTATCACCTGTAGCTTAGATGAGCATTCTTCTGCACAACTAAGCAAGTGAGCTTTGTAGCTCTTTGTTTGTGATGAGTAAGGTTAAGTGATCTCTTCTTCTTAACACTCATATCACTCTTTTTGACGGGTTGAACTAGAAAATCCTAAGAAAAAGGCATAAATAACCATCTCACCACTGTTACTCGCCAATCATAATATGACATCTGTATGCTTCGGCATAGCAAAAGTGCAATGTCAATGACACCTGTATGCTTCGGCATAGCAAAAGTGCAGTGTCAAAAGCTTAACATAATTGGGTTTTTCTTTTCTTTCTCTTGTATGCCCATGCATGATATGCTTGTTAAAAAGAAAATATGCAAAGATATAGAAAGCAAAAAGATAAAAAATGCTTTAAAATATGGTTGCAAGCGTGTTTTCTAGGAGATGTGGGAGTTATAGGATGTACCTCGAAGGTGATAGTCCCCATCAAAAGGTTATGATTGTGTGTGAGTTAAAGTGATTTTCTCATATCTCAAATCGTCATAACATTGAGACACTTATGCAATCTTGCGATGTTCTCACACACGACACGTAACACTCTTTGCTATTTTTGATACATGTGCAGGTACAATGTGATTTGGCCATCACAAGGTTTACATACTTTAATGTATGCT
This sequence comes from Castanopsis chinensis, assembly GCA_032878915.1. Lineage (NCBI taxonomy): Eukaryota > Viridiplantae > Streptophyta > Magnoliopsida > Fagales > Fagaceae > Castanopsis > Castanopsis chinensis. The sequence continues at coordinate 29,499,088 of JAVQMG010000121.1, read as the reverse complement.
CACTAAACTGTCTGAACTTGTTTTTGAAATATAAAATTGGTTAGACTTGTTTAGTGTGTGTGTGCGTGTTTTGAGATACATGTGCATCAATATTCTTGTTGAGAGATGATTGTGAGAGCTTAATGTGTTGATTGGATCTTTGGTTGAGTTGCATGCATGATTGCATTCATGTTTGTGTTTTTCCTCCTTTGAAAAACTGCTTTTATAGGCATCTCGACACCTCCTCGATACCTCTCGACACCTCCTCGATACCTCTCGACACATAGGCTATCTGTCGAGCTCCTCAGACTCTTTCTTATCGCAGTCTCGACAGATACCTCGACACCTTCTGGATCGATCGAGAAAGTTTCTGTCTCCTCGATAGCTTCTCGATAGCTGTTCGATCTATCGAGGTCTGCTCGATAGCTACTCGATACCTCTCGATCGATCGAGATTCTCTACATGCATTGTTTTTCACATGTTTTGCATGTCTCTCTTATCTTGTCATCCATAGCATATTGTTTCATTACATTCATGCATTTTTATGGATTCTTTGTGCCCCCTTGATCATCCTTGATCATCTTTATGTTTCTCGGTACCCTCTGTCAATCGTGACAAAAAGGGGGAGAAATTGGAGAATTTGTGGTTTCTTTCTTTAAGATTCTACAGGTTAGGGGGAGAAATACATGCCCTTGTAAGGGGGAGTTGTGTTTCATCTTGTTAGGGGGAGTGTTTATCTCCTTGTTCATGTACCTAGGTCTTGTGACCATTTTTACATACAACATGGTATTTATCAAGTGGTATATATATGATGATGTATGTTTCACCTATCTCTATATGTGTTGTTTCTTTTCTATCTTTATACACATGTTTCTTTATTTGTATGCAATCTATTATTTCTGCTTCACATAAAGATGCCTTGATGAGTTTTGTTTAAAGTGTTTCAGAAATATAGGTTGTCAAAGTCTTCCATGCCATGAACTCTCTTCTTGCAAAGTTTTTCAAGAGTTTGTGTTAGGATAGATTTTACTGTATGTAACAAGTGAGTATGAGTTGAGTTATTTATGACTTCTCTCATATCCTCATTTGTATGTTGTGGTTTTGTCACGGATTGCCAAAGGGGGAGATTGTTAGGACATATGTAGTTCAAGTTTGTTAACATATGTCGCTATTTTATGTAGTTCGCTAATCCTTTGACAAAACGCACTTTACTTGTACTTGGGTAGATCTAAGATGTGTTTAATACTTCAAAGAACATGTTGTTCAAGTCTAGTATTAAAGTCATGAAGATTGGACCAAGAAACAAGTGAAGAAAAAGTGTGTACTAAAGCTGAACACCTGGCGGATAGCTGCTGGACACCTGCGGATAGCTGCTGGATAGATAGCTATCTATCGAGATATCTATCGAGGTATCTATCGAGATTTAATGAGGCTCGACAGCTGCCCGATCGATCAAGGTATCTATCGAGGTTACGGGAATTCAGATTTTCAGATTTGATTTTTGGGCCAGGCTTTTGTATTTGTGTAGGGTTTCTTTTCTCACAACCCTAGGCATATATAAGGCATATTTTTGAGGCCGTCACATAAGAGAATACAAGGAGAACACATGCAAAAGGTGACCGAAGCCTAATTCTCTCTAAAAGAAGCTACTGCGTCTTTGCGCCTTAGGGTTTTGTAACCAAGTGCTTCTTGATCTTCATCGTGTGTATGAAGTGAAGAACTTTGCAGCCAACATTCTTCTTCCTCAAGTTGCTGTGGAGTTAGTCACGTATTGGGATTCGTGCAAAGGAGTAAGCCGCGTACTAGGATCCGCGCATCAGATTGGTTAGTCACGTACTTGGGAGCCGTGCATTGAAAATGAGAAACTGTCACTACAGAACAAGTCCAATTGGGTATTGGGGTAAGAGTTCAACTGCAGGTTGGTGAGGTACTGGGATTCCTTACTTGTAACTGCTTGTTGTGATAATAGTGGAGTTTCGGGAGTGGTGACCTTAAATCACCCGGTGGGGTTTTTGCCGTAAGGGTTTTCCCCATTCATGAACAAATCACCGTGTTCTTTATTTTCCGCTGCATAACTTAGTTTGGTGATTTGTTTGTGCTGCCACGTGATATTGCATGTTAATTTGATTAATTAAAACCTGGGCTAATTAATTAATCTAAGTTATCACAAGGGGTCAACGCGTTTGTGGCCTATCAAAAATGACCAAAGTAGCTCTCGGCCTGTGTACGTGGGTCATGGCTTGCATACGCGAGCCAATGCATGTGTATGCAGGCACATTCCTACACACGCAACTAGGGTTTCAGAAGTATAAAAAAGACAACTTTTCTGTAATAATGGCTGAGGTTTGGAATGAATCCCACATCATCTGGAAGCCATTCCAAACCTCATTTTTTCCACTATATAAAGCCTTACATGGTACATTTTCAAAACACACAGAAATTCCACGGGAAAAACCTAAGATTCATTAAAAAATAGTGAATCAAAAGAGAGTTTTTCATAAAACACTCTCAAGTCATTTTTATTTGATTAGAACCTTTTCTGGCCCAAATCCTTTGAGTTTAAGATTGCTAATCACTATTTTATTGAATTGTGATAGATATGATTAAGGGGAACAGTCAAAAATCAAGTCTAAGAGCTTTTGCTTTAAGGTATCCTTTTAAACTTTCCCCCCCCCCCTTTTTTTTTGCCTTTAAGCTTTATTCTAATATGTTTCCATTGTTTAGTTTATGTTTACACATGTTTGTTTAGGTTAGTTTTAGGCCTTCTTTATGTCTTTAAGCATGTTAGGTTGCTAGATTTTATGTTTTATGTTTTGTTTGGCTTCTACTCGGTTTTTGTGTAAATTAGATTTTTTGGGTAAGGATCTGCGTATGCATGATTTAGCCTATGCATGTAGGTTAAACTCATGCGTACACAGACCTGTTCTAGTGTGTGTGATATCGTTACCCAAAAACCCTAACTTTTGTTTGTTTTGTTTCTACATTCACATGTGTTTTCTATGTAGCCTCCTTTTCATATGGTTTAAATCCCATAACTGTTTGTTTACCTTTTAACATGTTTGTTTGTTATCACATGTATAGATTAGGGTTTAGATTAAGGTTTCTTAGTGGTAATGTCATTCATTCACATGTTCATGCATTGATGCCATAGGTGTTGTGCTGCTGAAAGGTAAGTAAAGGATAAGCCATGCATTAGCAATGTTCATGCATTGTATTAGGGTTTTGCTTTGATGATGTGATAGGACATGCTTAGATGTATGATTAAGGTCTTGTAATATGTTTTCTTGCTGCCTTGTTGTAGATGCATGATAGGTTTCCACATGTTAGATTAATGCTAGTGTTTTCTTTTGTGCCTTGACTCTCTTTTGCTTTAGATTGATAAGTATGTGTGTTTTGGGATGAAATATACCATAATTGTATGCATAGATGTATGTTGATTCACTATTTTCTAATGAATCTAAGGTTTTTCCTATGAGATTTCTATGTGTTTTGAAAATGTACTATGTAAGGCTTTATATAGTAGAAAAAATGGGGTTTGGAATGACTGCTAAATGACATGGGATTCGTATGTCCAAAGTCCCACCTTGGTTGCTCAGGAAATGAACAACGACAGGTTTGCTATCCCAGAACTTATTTTGCCACTTGCAAGCAAATGGCAAGTGACCTACTATAACAAAGGTGCATCTAACAAACAATATGACATCTTTAATCCTAAACACTTACTTATCCATCTATCCAAACAAAAGAGAGCCAAACGTATTGAAGAAAACCCTAATCACACATCTAAAACAAAGTAGCAATTTAAACATGGCAGCAAGCATATCATCAAACAAAACATATCAAAAACAGAACATTAACACATTAGAAACCCTAATCATACATCTAAAAACCCTAACACAAATGCATGAACATTGCTAATGCATGACTTACCTTACTTACCTCGCAACACCTCAGCACCTATGGCACCATGAATGGACATGTGAATACATGTTCATGGCATCGAAGCAAGAAACAAGAATAAAACCCTAATCTAAACCCTAATCTAGACATGTGATAACAATAAGCATGTTAAAAGGTGAGCAAACATTTTATAAGGCTTAAAAACATGTGAAAAAGCGATTGTGCATATAAACATGTAAGGCAAAAATGAAACAAACAAAAATTAGGGTTTTCTGGGCAACGACATCACGCATGCTAGATAAGGTCTGTGTACGCATAAGTTCAAACTGCGTGTGCAGGCTAGATCATGCGTGCTCAGATCCTTATCTAAAAACCCTAATCAACATAGAAACAGAGTAGAAACCAAAAATGCAAAATCTAGCAACCTATCATGCTAGATTAAGGCAGAAAAGAAAAAGAAAAGCTCTTAGAGCATACCTTAAAGCAAAAGCTCCTAGGCTTGATTTTTTACCATTCGCCTCAGTCAAATCTATCACAATTCAATGAAAAAGTAATTAGTAATCTTAATCTCAAAGTATTGGGGCCAGAAAAGGCCCCAATCAAATAAAAATGACTTGAGGTTGCTTTGTGAAAAAACTTTCTTTTAATTTACTGTTTTCTAGTGAATCTTAGGTTTTTCTTGTGAAATTTTTGTGTGTTTTGAAAATATACCATGTAAGGCTTTATATAGTGGAAAAAATGGGGTTTGGAACGGCTCCCAAATGATGTGGGATTCATTTCAAACCTCAGCCATTATTGGAGAAAACTTGTCTTTCTTGTGCTTTTAAAACCCTAGATATGTATGTAGGCCACGACCCACGTACGCAAGCCAAGGGCTACTTTGGTCATTTTATTTCCAAAACATAGAATTATGCTCATTTAAAAGGTTATATTTTCCATTTGAACACTCAAGTCAATTTAATATTTGATTGGGCTTTAAACTAGCCTTGGACCTTATAGTTCGAGCATCATTGGGGAATGAGGGCTCGAGTCGTAAGAGGTAAAAAATGTAGTGTCTACACCTAGCTCAATACTAAAATGTCCTCATTCGAAAAGTCTTCTTTACCATCCTCTCCTTCCACGGGGTTCTCGGCACAAAAATCTGACATGATACTTCCTTTGATGGTTTTTCTCGCCAAAAATTTTAGATTGAATTCGGCTAACAGGATTAACCACTTTGATCGTCCTCCACTCAAAGCGGGCTTCTCAAATAAGTATTTCAATGGATCCATTCGGGCTACTACCCATATTTGGAAAGGTAGGATAATGTGTCTTAACTTCTGTATGGTCCATACAAGAGCAAAGCATGATTTTTCTATGGGTGTGTATCTAGTTTCATAGTCATGGAACATTTTGCTCAAATAGTACACGGCTCTCTCATATTTATCATCATTTTCTTGTACGAGCATACTTCCAACCGCATCTTTTATGATAGAGAGATAGAGGAGTAGTGGTTTTTTGTGCATTGGGGGTACCCAGATAGGTGGATGGAGGAGATATTCCTTAATGAGTTCAAAAGCTTTCTGACATTCATCATTCCATTCATGAGGTTCATTCTTCCTTAGGAGCTTGAAGATGGGCTCACAAGTGAAAGTGAGTTTGACAATGAATCGACTGATGTATTGTAATTGGCCCCAAAACCCTCTTATCTCCTTTTTGCTCTTGGGTGGAGGCATTTCTAATATGGCTTTGATCTTCGATGGGTTGACTTCTATCCCTCAATCACTTACCAAAAAGCCTAACAACTTTCTTGAGGTTACTCCAAAGGTGCATTTTTGCGGGTTCAATCTCAGCCTATACTCCTTAATCCTTTCAAAGAACTTCCTCAAGTTAACAATGCGACCCTCTCTATCCTTAGATTTTACAATCATGTCATCAGCATACACCTCTACTTCATTGTGCATTATATCATGTAACAAGGTTATGGTCATTCTTTGGTAAGTTGCACCCACATCCTTGAGCCTGAATGACATCATGGTGTAACAATAAATTCTCCATTTTGTGGTAAAGGTGGTTTTGGTCATATCCCTAGGAGCCATCTTGATTTGGTTATATCCTGAAAAACCATCCATGAAAGACATTAAGGAAATACTAGCTATGTTATCAACTAAGACATCTATGTGAGGAAGAGGGAAGTCATCCTTAAGGAAGGCTTTGTTCAAGTCCCTAAAATCCATGCACATTCTCACCTTTCCATCTTTCTTGGGTATGGCTACAACATTGGCTATCCACTTGGCTTAGTGTACGGGTTTGATGAACCCTACCTTCAATTGCTTGGTAACCTCTTCTTTGATCTTTAGAAGCCATTCGGTTCTCATACGTCTCAAAGTTTTCTTGACGGGTACCATGTGAGCATGAGTGTTAATGTGATGTTGAGCTATCTCGGGATCAATGCCAGGCATATCTTCATAGGACCATGCAAACACTTCTTGAAATTCTATGAGCAACTCTTTGAGATCTTTTTTTTTTTTTTTTTTCATTTAGAGTTAAGCCAATTTTAATTAAACATGGTGTCTCATCATTGCCCAAATTAAGAATTTCAAAAGTTGGTTCCAGAGGTTCAATTTTCCTTTCCAATTGTTTATTAATTTCAATTTCAAATTCATTTAAAGCATTCAAGTGTAGAATTTCAATATTATAGGACACATCAAAATAAGCCAAATCAAAATTCATCTTATTAAAAATGTTGAAAAGTACATTGGGACTTGTATTACAAACTTTCTTTCCCACATTTTCAGAAAACCCAACCCAAGTCCAATTATTAAGTTGCCCCACAACAGGTACGATGAATTCCATCTTTCGTCTTCTTCAAGGCTTGTCACCCTTCTTCTCGCCCTCCTCTTTGAACAAATCCTTTAGCTTAGTAGACCAATCCTCATCTTTCAAAGGTTTCCATATGCTTATAGCCTTGGTTATGTCATATAGAACCTCACCCTCATTAGGGAAATCTCTTCCCACTTTGTCAAAATTCTAGTCGCCATCATCTTCACTCCAATAGCTAATCACCTCATCACCTCCTTCCTCTTCTTCTTCATCTTGAGTCAGCACGAGGTATTGATCATTGTCAAAAGAAGGGTCTATGTCGCGTTCAAGCATGAAGCGAGCTGAGGTGACTGGAGTTGTCCCTACAGTTGAGATCCATTTTGACAAGTAATGATCTTCTCAAGATCCCACGTCTCCTGATTCAGAGAAGTCGTTGATGTGGGCCCTTTTGAAAGTCCATGGTTTGGGACCGCTCTTTAATTGTGGCATAAAGTTGGGTAGAAGTAGGTGAACCTTTCCTTCTATCATCATCCGATCAATGTCCCCTTGAGTCAGCTCACTTTATTCATAATCAACCCTATCCCCTTCATCCCATTCTTCTCCTTGTTTGAGTTCTTCTTCTATCTTGGAGAGCCAAGTTATTATCTTCTCATGGACTTCACCCCGTGCCTCCACTTGATCGAGTAGCTCTTGCATGAAGGTTTCTTCACTTGAAGCGTTCATCCCTTCTTGGAATGTCTTGCCTTCCATTGGACTTGAATTGAAGTGGGAACTTAGTCTTGATTTAGTGTGCAATGGTGTGTGAAACAAAGTCCCCTTTTCATTAAGTCCATGTCCCAATTAAAAGATTCCTTTTAGATTTAGATGTTCTTAGAAAATCTTTAAGTCTATTTTAATGAAGGCCCAATTACACAGTCACTCCCTTTCCTCTCACAAGCCTTGCCCCTTGTTTCATTGGGCTTTGATCCATTTACAATAATGCTCTCATCTTACACTCATGGGCTTTCATTAGAATGTACGTAGAGATTTTTAACCCTTTGTCTCAAACATGGGCTTACAATGCATTCATCACCTTTGGACTCTTCTCTTTTCATTATTCATTATTTTTTTTGAAGTACCCGTTTAGCTAGAATATATTATATCCTTCCTCTCAAAGCCCATGAAGTTCTCATCATTTTGGGCCTAGGCATACAATAAAGAGGTCCAAGATTTGGGAAATTCATGTTGACTTTGTAGGATTTAGGATTCTAAGTTCATAGCATACTTGTTATTTTAGGCCCAAAATCCTCTTTTCCAAAAGGGCTTTTCTGATTTAGGCTTATAATAGCAATTAGGCTATGGTCTAATGAACCTTTCAAGTTAAGATATACCCTTAGATTTAGGGACAAGGCTCTTACATGTGAGAACTTCTTTTCTTTTTTTCTAATTGTCTTAGGGTATGCCATAACTTTAGGGTCAACCTTCCATTTTTACATTTTTTATTTGTCCTTTAAAATTAGGTGATTACAAGATATATGGTTGAACAAACATGAGATATATAAAGGGTACCCTCTTTTGATAGGATCTAGGATCTCTCTAAGTGTGGGTAAGCTTCCTTAAGGCTAAAGGAATAGATAAGTAGGTCACTCAAAACTAGGTGGATTAATTCCAACCAAAGGCCTAAGTGGACCTTTGTGGATTGGTGGAAAACCTTTAACGTATTCAGAGCCCATTATAGGTGATGGCACCAATTATGAGTTGGTGGGATGATCTTCAAAAGACTTTGGCACGAATGGAGCCTTCCATCTTCCCACAGTGGCGACTTCGCTGAGGATAATGAGTTTAATTCCTATGTGTCCTATGTCTTAACTTTAAAAAAGGCTTATTCAATACTTTTTTGCACAGGCATAACTTGGTTCATTTGTCCCTTTGACCTCAGTTGGCATGGGAAGGTGTTAGGCACTCAAAATTGCCCAACCCTAAGGTTGGCTTCCTCTTATTATGTTTTATGTCTTATCCCTATTAAAGGCACACTCAATATTGTTATCAAACTCACACATACACTAACATGCATCTAAACACACAATATGGCATCAATCATCCCTAACCATACATCTATCATGCATAACATCACATCATAGATCCTAACATTCATCTAGCACGACATTCCCTAACATTCGTCTAGCACATCATCCTAGCATTCATCAAATTAGAGCAAGGATATAGGCAGCAAGCACATCATGTCATCATTAAAGCATTGCATACACATATTCATCAAAGAAGGGCAAAGCTTATAAACAAGCACATGCATGTACATATGAATGCAGGACTCACCTCACTTACCTCACATCAACTCAACACCTATGGCATTATGCATGAGCATGTCAATGCGTGATCATGGCATTGAAATAAAGATAGTGCAAAGCAAACCCTAATTCTAACATGTGAAAGGCAAACATCTAATTAATCATGTGAAAAAAAAAAAAAAAAAAAAACTTTAAAAGCATAAAAACATGGAAAAGGGTCTAAATAGAAATATACATGTGAAAGTAGAAGTAAAAATAGATAAAACAAAATTAGGGTTTATGGGCTAGTTCATGCGCATGCATGAACAATCCTACGTGCGTAAAATTAGGCCTTGAGTGGAACAAAACAATTTGAAAGCATTTGAGGTATATTCACCCCCATTATCAGTCCTTAAGATTTTGATTTTGGAGTCAAGTTGTGTCTCAACAGTTGTTTTAAAGGTCTTGAAAACAGCAAGGACATCAGACTTGTGTTTAAGTAAGTAAACCCAACTGAATTTAGAGTACTCATCAACAAACAGCAGGTAATATTGAAAATCATTTGTGGATTTGACAGGGGCTGGACCCCAAACATCAGAATGCACCAACTCAAGAGGTTTAGATGCAAGAAAATTAGAATTAGGAAAAGGAATTTGATGCATTTTACCACTCAAACAATGTTTACAGTGGTTAAGTCCATTAGGACAGTGAGATGAAATAGACATATTCAAAGAAGACAAAGCAATATTAAGGACTTTATTACATGGATGGCCCATTCTATGGTGCCACAACAACCATTTATTTGTCCTATTGGTAGGAAAAGCAACTGGAAAGAGAGAATTAGAAGACATTTGGTGCTGTCTGGAGGAGGAATCAGGACTGACATGTGGAGAGGGGCTGATGAAGTTCTTGGAATGGATAGGGTAAACCCCACTCTCACTCAAGCCCTTGTAAAGGAGTCTCCCCGCAGGAATATCCTGGATTTTGAGTTGTTTTGCATCAAAATAGCAAGAACAGTTATTATGTAGGCAGAATTTATGAACTGAAAGTAAATTCATAGCAATCTTAGGCACATGAAGAACATTTTTAAGGACAAATTTGTGTGAGTCAGTGTGTAAAGTTGTGTTACCTATATGGTTGATAGGTAAAGACTGACCATTACCCACAGTGATTTGCTCAGGCCCCTTATACTGAGATTGATTGGAGAGATTGGTGAGATTGGCAGTTAAATGGTCTGAGGTACCAGAATCAGCAAGCCAGGGATCTTGGTTATTGGTGAGGACAGCATTAGATGCACTAGCCATAGCTGCAAGTTTCGTAGGAGGATTTTTGCCTTGATAAGCAAAATCCATCCTATGGTAACAATCCAATGCTCCATGTCCTGATTTTCCACAAATTTGACAGCTTAGACGTTCATGCTTGAACCCTTGAGGAGGACCTTGGGAAGGGAAGTTCTGAGAGGAAAAATTCTGAGGAGTAAAGTTTGGAGATGCTTGTTGAGGAAAAGAATGTGTCTGTGATGAGGTATGTGGATGATTACCACTGGAATGGTGCTGTTGACTACCAAAGTTATTGTGTCTTCCACCTCCTCTTCCTCTATTAAAATTGTTTCTTCCTCTTCCTCTATTGAATCCATGATTCTGTGACTGATTTTGTGAGGTACCACTACCTTTTCCATTAGAGGCAAACATGGCAAGTGAGTGAGAAACTGAATCAAAATGATCAGTCATGGCTTGTTCTTCACTTTGTAGCATAATAGCTAGTTGTTCATAGGAAATAGGATCACTCCTAGTCCGAATTGCAGAGCAGAAGTGTGCAAATTCTCTAGGGAGTCCTCTAAGCACAATGCAAATTAGTTCTTCATTGTCTACAGCCACACCAACTGCATGAAGTTTGTCTCGTGCAATTTTTATCTTTTGCAGGAAAGAATTCACAGATTCATTTCCTTTCTTGATCCCTTGAAGTTCAAGTTTCAGGTTCAAGATGTTAGCTCTTGATGTAGAAGTGAACCTCTGTTCAAGAGTGTTCCAGACATCTCTAGAGCAAGTAATGCCAACAACAAGTGAAAACACTTGTGGAGTAAGAGTTGAATTTATCAGGGAAAGGAGTGCCTTATCTCTGATCTTCCAAGATTGAAAATCTGGATTAACAACTGAAGTTGCATTTCCTGCTGAATCAAGTATGAAGGATGGTGGTTTTGATGTGGTGCCATCAATATGTTCCACCAGTGAATAGGCCTCAAGTATGGTGAGCAACTGATGCTTCCATGGAATGTAGTTAGTGTAGTCAAGCTTAATGGACATGAGATTGGACATGTTGGAGAGTAGTAACAATGGTGACTGTATGGAGGTTGATGGAGCTGAAGCAGTAAAGGTGGGAATTGTGTGTGTGGATTGAGCAGTATCTGTTGGAGTTGAAGCCATGGATCTTGGCTCTGATACCATGTAGAAAAGTGAAGTTTGAAGAGTGTTTAACAATGGTGATTTAACAATCACAGAGAATTGAGCAGAGAGAAATTTAGAGAAAAGAAAACTGAATTTTATTGATTGCAATATATTATACATTTTGACTCTACTCTGTATATATATAGCTCAAGATCCATCATAACTGGAACTTTCCAGAGATAACTGCTATAACTAACTTTCACCCAATCCCAATCTTTGCTCCGTGAATCAAGGAGAGCCAGCCTGGATGACCGTTACAGTTGGAATTGTAACTGCCACTGAAGAACAGAGGCTTGAATCCTCTGCGCATAGAACAGACTTCTGGGCTAGAGGACGAAGATACACCACAACGACATCGTTCTGTTAATTGGGTTTAAACGACACCGTTCCAATAATCCTTAAATCAAGACGACAGCCTTTCTATTTTAAATACAGCGTTTTCCACTTAATAGGACGACACCGTTTTCGTCATAGAGCCGTTAGTTCTTCAACTAGCCGTTGTGGTCTTCATCTTCTATTTTCAAATTTAGCTGTTGAGATTCAGGGCTCTCCTTAACAGCTACATCATGCACAACACTTAGTGGTATAAGCAGTCTGCTAAACAAGTCTAGTGAAGTAATTAATATTGATAGCAAGCTTTTTAACCTCCAAGCATTTTGCTAAAGGACAATTGACAGAAGATTTCATAAACATAAGATAGCAAACTTGAGGACGCAGAAACACAGTATCACAGACCAAGGTTAGAGGATAAAGCAGAATCTTATTGTTTTCAGAAACCAGACAACTAGCCTGGGCTTTTATTGAAAAAGAACAAGAGTTCAATGGACATCAAAAGGCAACAAAGAGACAATGTCCTCTGATGGGTCATTAAGCCACACCTGAGCACCCCGAGAGCCTTTAGCTTTTCTCGCTAAGGCATCAGCAACGCAGTTACAATAACGGCTAATGTGATTAAAAGCAGAGGACTGAAATACCAGAGCTTGACAGCCGATGTCTTCGATGACGACTATCAGATAAAGAAGTTAGATCAGAATCAGAGGCAAGCAAAGAAGATGAAGAAAGGCCAGGCTGAACGACATGTAGTTTTGCTTTTGTTCTTAGCTGAGCTGTACGTAGTTTAGTCTAGTTTTAAGTAATGAGCGTGTGTAATTAGCTGGTAGTTAGAAATTGTTATTAGCTATTAAGTTAGTTTTCTTGAACTCTGATGTATATAAAAGCAGCACCATCAATGTATCATTTATCCTAGTTAATGCAAATTTCATTCTTAACAAAGTTCCATACACAGAAATCATTTATTTTTACCAAGGTAGTTTAATTGCAATGACAATAACCCCCCCCCCCCCGCGGCTCCCAAAAAAAAAAAAAAAACAAGAAGCAACAAAATTACACAGGTTTTGAATATACTACTGAGATGATAGAGCATATGGTTTGTATGAGAGTGAGCAACAAAAGGATAAAAGCAGCGATAGTAGAAGCGCCCCTCCACGGACTGTTGAAATAGTCACGCCGTAATGCTGCCATCCATCTGTTGCAAGGTTTCTTATAGAACGTATCCAATTCGTCACAGATTTTACAGTATTTTGAGTTGAGACCTTCCCAAGAGATATTGGTGTTAAGATTGTTAACCATATCTGTTGCTGTCCTTCTGTCGCCCAGGTAATGCTTCACGATTCCTGTATCACAAAGTAGATCCATATCTTGGGTACTATCGATAAGTAAATCCAACATGGCAAAGTAATCCGTAACGTATCCTTTTGTCCTATAACTATAGCGCTCTAATGCCATAACGTTTCGGATAAGTGCTTCAGTTGAATAGCTTAATTTTAGGCATGGGATTTTCAACGCACCTTCTTCAAATTCTATGTCATGTAAGCATTTGCTTGCACTCACTTTAAACTTGACTCCTGCCTCACTCAGCTGTTTTGCGGAGTGGGAAAGCATTACATTTTTATCACCTCTTTGTGGTAGGCTTTCCAATGAATTAGGTAACATAAAGCATCTAAGAAGATCTGTGAGGTGTTTTATTTTCACTTCGGAAGCAAGGTTCTTTTTCTCCTCGTTGAACCCATTAAAAAAGTCAAACCCCTTAAAGAAGTCTAACGCAAGTTCAATTAAAGTTGCACCGTGTGAAACAGATGTAAGCTTGAAAAGTTCGTCAAGAACAAAGAATGGAAGCTGATTTTCACATAATAACAAGTCCAACGCCATTGATTCACGCAGAGGTCCAATCACAGATAAAGGATCATCATTTTTTTTTATTTTTTTGAAATAATGTCTCCAGAAAAGCTCAAGAATGAAGAGCGCATCCATTAGGATCATGTTCATGAAATCTTCACCGCTATGCTGATCAGTTGGTTCTGCATAACAATTACGAATGCTTTCGCTTTCCTCCCACTCCTTTATAAAGCTTTCTAAAGTCACGCTTTGTTCCTGAAGTCGTGCCTTGAAACTCTTGTAGTATATTACTTTATGCTTTTCCATGGGTTTCAATCTGCTGTTGCCGTGGTGAACAGGGCCAATTGAAATAACCTTAGGCATGTAGGCATTTATATTCAATTTGCGAACTTCATAGGGAACCTTGAAAATATTACAGGGAACGCTTTCGAACTTTTTTTTTACTTGTGCAATATTTCTTGCAACATTTTCTTCTTGTTGAGTTTGGCTACTTCCTGATTCTTCCATCATTCAAGTTGTCTTTCTTAAATTTCCTGATAACAAACAGAAGAGTACCTAACATTAGAAACACTAGGTGGCTCATCAGAATATTTTACAATAGTTATCTATTCTATTTTATAATTCGCATTCTAGAATACATAGTCTCATTGATATTTGGGATATTAGCTTGGATTACATTCCGTATCATTGAGAAGAGAAAAAAGAAGAAATAGTGCATGCAAATCTGTTTTGTATAATTATGTATAATAATTTAAGTTACTTATTAATAAAATCATATTTCTACTGTAATTATTATGTTCTGTTGCATCAAATTAAATATGACCTACTTTCCTATAGTTGAAATTTAAAGCACAAACCAATACTATAGGATTTTTTTTTTTTTTTTTTTTTTTTTGATGACCAAAAAAAAAACACTCATGAAGCAAATCCACCGAAATTTTCAAAATTTATTCTAACAATAATTTGTCAAATTGAATATAAAAAACTAAAGATTAACTTTCAAAAAATGAGGAAACAAATCATTTTGGCTACTACATCTTTAGGATCACAAGGAAGCAAGCATCCAGATACAGAGAGATATGTTTACAACTGAAAGACCTAATACAATGCTTGGGAACATAAATATGAAGATAGGAGTGGAGGAAAATATTAGGGTAAATTACATTTAAACTCTACACATAGTTTATTAGGGGCCCGGCCAGTCTAATAAACACTGATATTTCAAAATGTTACAAATTAAACCTCACCTAATTAAGTGGAATTACATTGTATTTGATATTTAATATGAGCACCTAAGTATTTAATTTTTTTACTTTTTAAAATTTTGGGATTTCATTTGTTACTTTTAACACTACAGAGTTTAATTTGTTGCATCAACCTTACATTATAATTTTTAAGGTTTAAAATGTCCCAAAGATTAAAAAAACTTATGGGGTGGATTGGTAGAATAGTTCAAGAGACCAAGAGATGGGGAGTTTAACAAGAAGCTCATTTTTTAACCTTTAAAAAAAACATAAATCAACACTTAGGTTTGTATGTTTTTTGTGGTAAAATTTGTAGTAGCTTTAGCCATTTTCTAATTGAAAAATATCACACAACTAGTTTTTAATAACTCTTCTTTTAATTTCTTGAAACATTTATTAATATTTCGAAATAAAATTTTAAATTTTTGAAAAATTTTAATAGAATTTCACATAAAGAAACCATAATAATTTAAGTGAACTTTTAATTAGAACGAGACACATAGGATAAACACATCATTTTAGACTCATACATACATACAACTATTAGGGCCATCAATATACATTTTTATTTTAAATGGATGCACGTGTATTTTTAGCTTGTCTCTGTGCCGTCAAATCTCCCCCCACTATATATATGTTGGAGATATTATGGTCCAAGAGCTCCAAACTAATGGTTTGTATGACAAGCAAACTAACCTAAGGTTAGTCTAAGGATAACGTAGAGGTATTTAGTATATAAATCTTATTTTTTTGGTTCATTGTAAATTGAACTACTTAATAGACAAGATGTAGTTGCCAATGACTTTCGTTGACGTAGGTTGTTAAGCCAGACTGTGTAATTTTTTTTTTTTTGCTAGTTCCTTTTATTCCCCCCCCCCCCCCTCCCTCCTTTTCAATCAAACAGTCACTCAACAAGTTTATTAACGAGAGAGAGAGAGAGAGAGAGTAATTTCTTTGCATTTTTCACTTAACTATCAAATACATGGAAAACTGATATGATAAATAAATTTATCAATTACATTTTTTTATTATTATGAAATTGACACATGCATATATTTACAAAACTTATACAATAAAATTTATAATATACTTAGAGTGTGTTTGGAAAAAGCTTTTTTTGCTTTTTATCTCACTTGTTTTTGTACATTATTTAACTTTTAGTTTTTTAAAAAAAAAATAAGATAGTTTTTAGCTATTTGTCCCACATTAACTTTAAATTTATCAAAAACTATGTATTTTGATAAACACTATTCAAATAAGCTACGACAAATAAGTGAAATATGCCAACACAAAAAAACTCTTATTTTCATGAATAAAAATGCATATAATTATTTGAGAATTGACACAACCATAGAAATACATCCAAAATGGCGTATTTCTTAATTGGTGTGCAAATTAATACTCAAAAAACTTTACAATGGTAGAAAAGGAGTTATTTTCTTAAACATATTGATTACTTTAAAGAATAGGGTAATGTGTTAATGTTCAATTATGAGCTATAATGTATATTTTTTTAAAGAAGAAAATATACTTGTTAATGATTTATAGGTTTACACGCATAAAATTATTGTGGTTGTGTGTATTTTTTTGGATATATGTATATAGTTTAACTTTATTTTTGTAAGGGGTGATTACACCTCTCTCTTTTGATGTTTGGGAGAATGACACTCCACCCCAAACCTATAGAGGAAAAACACTTTCCAGATCTATTTGCCTAGATTCTATACAATAGATGTTAAAAATTTTGTATACTAACCCCCTCTTTGGTTAAGGGCAAATTTTCAAAATTACCCTCCCTTATAGAGTCTAATGCTAACAATATTGCTTTGGTGAGTTGCAACTAAAAATTTAAGACTCATCATTTGTTTTTTGCTCTTGGAATTGTAGTTCATGAATGTGTTTGGGGAGGGAGGGGTTGTTAAGATATATTTACTTAGTAATATATATATATATATATATATATATGAAAAGAACAATGTTTTATTAAGTAAGGTTAATGAGCAACCAAATCTTAATTAGCATATTGAGATAGTAGGTACTTATGTTTAATAATTCAAATTTTAATAATATCAGTTCAATATGTAGCTTAGTCTTTAATTTAAGTTGACTTGTTTTTTTTTTTGAGAAGCAAGTTGACTTGTTGTTTGTCAAAAAAAAATTGGCTTCTTTTTTTTTTATGAGGGGAAAATTTGACTTTTTTAGACACCAAATACAATTGAATTTATAATAGAATTCGGTTAGGGCATACATTAACAATCTATTTTAGGGAAAAAAATTCGAGAATTAAAAAAGCTATTAAAAATTTTGACAACTTTTTCAATTTCCGGTAAATCTTTTTCTTAAAATGGTTTGCTAACCTATTCCCTAAGGGCATACTTTAGTACAACCTTTTATAATAAGTTTTTTTTTTTACTAATCATGATTAAACTTTGATAAAGAGAAAATTTTAAAATTTTGGAATATTCTGTTACTAATATTAAAGGAAGTGGGATGGGGAGTGTTATTTTCTTAAAACTTCAAGAGAGGTGAGTGTCTTTTCCTTTCAGGTTGAGGGTAGAGTGTCATTTCTCCAAGTCCCAAGGTAAAGAAGTGTAATTACCCTTAGCTTCTACCCTTAGGACATTCATTATCAAAAGCAGACTTTAAATGTTTGCTTAAAAAAAATGTTACTTTGATACTCAAATTAATTTGTAATTTAATCATGAATTGATGCATTAATGTCTAAAAATTTAAATTGTCAAATGTAAAAAATAAAATAAAAATGCATTTATAGAAGAGAAAATCTAAGCCCACAAACTTTTTTCTCCACAACTTTACCACAATTGCATGTGATGTGGTAGCAAACTATGAGTGGTGAAAAAAAAAAAAAAAAAAGTAGATTTATGTGAAAATGATAGATAAACACTTACAATTTATTAGAGTTGTAACAAAAAAAAAATTATTGTTCTAGAGCCTCTCTTTGTAGAATGCTTAAGGAGAGAGATTTCAGTTCTCCTTTCAATGAGTCGACCACTCGTTGAAGCTCATACTACTCCGAGTTGAGTTTCTGCTATTTTATAAAATTGATGTGTAGATTTGGATGATAATTTCCATGATGGTGCAAAATTTAAACGAAATTTAGAGACTTGTGAACAAGGTTGTTGCCATTAAAGCAACACCAGTCTTGTTCATTACTCCATTTCAAATTGGCTCTATTGCATGCCTTTTACTGAATGGACTAAAAAGCAACAAGTTCAGACTTCAGAAGTCGGAGTAGTTCCAAACAAACGAATTAATATTTAGTCTCTGAGCTTTGTTGTGAAATTGTTACGAAAATATTTTGAGCTTTGTTGTGAAATTGTTACGAAAATATTATATCTTAGCTGTATAAACATTTAAAACAGTCTTAAACCTATTAGTATATATAACTAATAACGGTCGAAACTCACAGGCATTACGAAAAGTTAAAACGAGAAACTAAATAAATAGATAGGCAGACAAAGGAACTTGAATAAGAAACGGTATGAAAGCCTACCTCAGTTATTAATTGCGTGGCAGTTGCAGCTGAAACAATGAAGTGCAAACTATCAACAGCTAATGCGATGTATGGTTCTCGCAGCAATCAAATGAAACCCATAAGGATATATATAATATGTGAAAACTACTGCAACTATATCTCATAATATTACGTCAATATTTCTCCCGTATCATTACGTCATCTCTTTTTTATATGGATAGCAATTTGTAGTATAAACGTTACCGAGCACGTTGGGGTAAGGTGGGCCAGCTCTGATTCTTCCATATCCATACCATATGCACAGGGACGGACAGGATTTCGAATAAAAGGGTCAGAATATAAATAATAATAAAATCTCTCATTAAAAATTTCGCAACATTATTCAGATCGGGTCGTCAACCGGATCAAACACAAATTAAGCTCTACAAAACTCAACAATAACAAGAATACAATTTTTTTTTATAAAAAAGCACTGTATTATTGGACTAATATACAGTACATATAGTATAATTACTACATATATAGTATTGTACTATTTTTTTGAGTTAAGGATGAATGGTATAGAAATATTATAATTTGCAGTTTGCACCTAGTTAAAGAAAATATAAATAAAAATACAACACAGGAGGCCACGTGACCTGTGCATGGGTTAAAAGTGAACATAAAAATTAGTCTTTTTCACTTTCCATTACTGATTACTGATCACAGTCCATAGATTTCAAAATTTGCATAAGCATTAATTCACAGCGGATAAAAAAAGGAATATAGGGGGAGAGGAAAAGGTGAAATAGAAAAAATAATAATAAGAAGAAGAAAGATAAAAAAGAAGAAGAACGCGAGGTGGGAAACTGTGAACTGAGAACAAGCAGTTGCTTGGTCAATCTACAACGAAAACTACTGGGGATGAGAATGATATTTACTACAATTATAAGCCGAGTAGCTAAGAAAGAGCAAAATTATTATGACTATAAAGTCAAAGAGAACATAACTTTCAGCACTATCAAGGAGAACTCACAACCACATTATACGAAGGAAATATGAAATTATAGATTTTTTTTATGTAATGAGACGAATGAGTTACAAATTTGAATGCTTAGAGATTTTTAATAGGTTTTTTCATGGAATAATTTGTTAATTTGTTGTTGTTTGGTTTAGTCTTATTTTTGTTTGGGTTATTTTGGCTAATTTTTATGGTTGTTATTTAAACCCTTTTTTTTTTTTTTTTTTTTTGGTTCAAGGGTTAAGAATTATGTTTGGGAAGTTAAAATTTTTTTTTTAGTAATATGACGTCTACAATATTTTCACAACAAATCTTATGTAATAATCTATTATTGGCAAGTTTAAAAGTGATATTAATATTGAGCTTAAATTTGAATCAATAACAACTTACCAAATATGATTTTTTTTGTAAAATTATTGTGAAAATGTTATAAATATCATATTACTCTAATTTTTATTAAACCTAAATTCTTGTGATTTTCAAATTAGAAAATTAAACATTTTTATTAGGATGATCATAATAGATTAATTTAACATATAATTTTTTTTGCAAGTATAAATATACATTTTTTTGCTAGTCATAGTGGTTCTGTGATCCCTATAGTTTACGTGCTGAGCCGCTAATGAGAGAATAAATTTTACATTTTAACCTAACTTTTTTTGGTATATAAGTTGTTCTACTGCCACAGACAAACTCAAGACCACATACGGCAACTATATATCTCACAGTATCAAATCATCTCTTCACCCGTGACCTTACGTTACATTTTTTAATTAACTTCAGTACTTCACACGGCAGAGTAGGTATAGCCGTATAGGTGGTCCATTTCGGATTTGAATGCCTACGATTTTGTGAAATTAAAAACATTTATAGGTAAAAAAAGTAAAAGCTCAAAAAATTGTTTTATTTAAGGACTGATATTAGAAGTAAATTTTCAACTGTCAATCATGCCAATTAATTCAGTATTACATGATCATACAATGACCCTATTTGTTGTGCGGGATCCGGATCCGCCCACGTTTATATCCTGCCATTAAGACGATGATAGACATGTATGTTGACAATGTTGTAATGTTTACAGCTGACATTGTCCTTTTGGTTTGAAAAATTTGGCCTTGCATTGCATTGATTGTTAAGAGTAGTGCCTGGCAGCTGCTTTAAATTGATTGCAAGGAATAGGGCACTTCATTTTTCATAGCAAAAACATGTGTAGCTGTTTTAAAATTAAATTAAATTGCGATATAGCCAATAGGCAAATAATTGGTAATAGTAAAAGAAATTAAGTTTTTGGGAATCGAATGGAATAAGTTATAAATTTTAAGAATTTGATGTTAAAAAGATTTAGAGACGGTTAGATAGTGTATTTTAAATAACAATTTTTAGTATTTAAATAATATTATATGTATTTTTATATATTTTTTCTCTCACACATTTTTAAAAAATACAAACAATGCTACTAAAACAATATTATCAAATGACCCTTAGTTTTTAAGGTCCAAATTCCACTAGTTTTTTTTAATATTTCAAAGTGAATCTAAGTCTTGAACATTTAGATATCTTTTTTTAATTAGGATTTTTTTTTTTAATTTGGAATTTGATTGTTCAAGATCCGGAATCTTTGTAATTCTCTCTCATATTTATATATTATTAGTTTTTTAGGAATTATTCTATTGTTATTATCACAAATTTTTGGACAAAAGATATATACTATCGTTATCATTAGGTTTTTTCATCCCAATTATGTTTTTTTTTTTTTTTTTTTTTTTTTGGCCTTATCTCTAATGGCTTATTTCAGTTCTTAATGGAAAAATGAATCATCGTGACTCTCCTAAAGTACCTTTTGAAGGATCATAACTCATATCCCCTTATCTATATATATAGTGATTTCATATTCAGATTTTAAATATTTTTATACCATTTTTAATAAATTCACAAAAATTCTCCAAATTTTATATTTGTAGAAATCTTGGCCTAATTGTATTTTGGAGAAAAAATTTACAGAAGTCCTATAATAAAACTGGTTTGTGGTCAAAACTTTCTAAAGAAAACGACTATTTGTGCTTTTAGTATTCATCAATTATCTCTTTGTTATTTTATTGTTTTTTCATAAGTTTTTTCAACAATGTATTTCATACAAATTATCAACTTTTACGTATATATTACTAAATAATTTTCTAGGATAACTTATTAGGTTTTGAACTCCAATAAGTTTACAAAAGTTATATAATTTGATATTAGAAATGTACAATAATAATAATAATAATAATAATAATTGTGGGGGGTGAAAGCGTCAAAGCACCATATGGGCCTGTGGCCTGGTCCGAGAACGTGGACACTGTTAAAGGGGCCGTGAGTCGCGAACAAGGCCTCCTAAAGGTGGGGCCCAAAGACCCGCCGACTAGACCACCATCCTGTTGGGTGAGGATCCGAGGAGAAGGGCTCCTCGGACATAAGGGTCGGAGACAAAGGAGGGTAGCCCGACGTCCAGGGAAGAGCTCCTCAAGATCGGCGAGTCATCCCAAGCCGTAATGAGACGCCGAGGAGGGAGACAAGGGAGACATGCACTGCATAAAGCTGCTGTCACCGCATTAAAGGCCTTACACCTACCCGCCTGGCTGCATTAATGGAGAAATGACTTATGAGGAGACGGTGGCCAGCCTTATGGGCACTGGGGAACGTTTTCAGGGAAAAGACAGATGGGAACCAGACATGGAAAGTATAAATAGAGAAGGGGGAACTAAAGAAAAAGGATCCGAATTTTCTCCCAGGAAAGAGGAAGGCTCACTCTCTCTCTCTCCTCCTAATGAACAGAAAGGCAGCAAGTGTATAAGCCCCTCGGCTCATGTCCGAGGAGAGAAAAAGACCACCCACCGGTCCGACCCATGCATGAAGTGGACTTAGTCCTTATCCCATAGTCTCCTTAAGCCTATTCTCTACAAATTCTATTGTAAATGCCACTTGGGCCAGCCCGGCTACGCCTTTGGGTTCAAAGCCAACTTTGTGTCCTTACAATAATAATAAACTTTCACATAAACTTCTCATTCATCATATTTATATATTTTTGCTCTAAATAAAATTTCTCATTTATGTCAAAAGGTGATAAAATTTTAAAGATGGAATGTGAAAGTGCAATACCTAACAACCTAGGAAAATATTTTGGCCCCTATATCCAATTTTATTGCGAAATCACTCTCAGTCTAAACTAACCATTTAAGCCATATGTAAGTGATTAACCAATTGAACAAACCATGGATAGCAATATAGCATTATATAATATCGATACAGCATTATATAATACTAGTGTGGGTGGCACGTGATTCTTCCAAAGTAAGAAAATTAAGATAAAATTTTTATTTGAAAAAGTATGAAACTATATACATAAAAAATGTATGTCATATAAAGTTAATTAATTTCATTTGTATAAGAATTTTGATACCTATTTGTTAAAGTCAATAACCACTCATGAAAAACTTCTAAAAATGATAATGAATATCATCATTTTCTAACAATAAGAACTTAGTTTTGCTAAAACCTTGTTACAATATTTAAATTTTTACAATGAATTATGTCATATGTTACAATTGAAACTCTTAATTGAAAATTTTGTTATTCAAAATTTCTTCTTTATCATTTTACATGAGTCCAAATGCAATCTCTAGCTTAATTCGTTTTTAATGAACACTCATTTTAGCAAGAAAAAAAAAAAAAGATAACAAAAGACGTGTCATCGAATTTTCCATTAGATAAATTATAAGTTTCGAAAATTTAAACCTAGAAAATCAATGTTCTTTAGGTAACAAATAAAATATCTTATATTACCATTCTAACTTTCTAAGCACAACTACCATAAAAAAAACTCAAAATACGTGAATAAAATTTTTGAGATGTTAAACTTTAGTGGAAGTATTTTAGCCACTACACAATGGAATATTTTAAGAATCATAAACTTTCGTTAGAGTTTAATTGAGAGAATAAAAATATGACATATTTGCTCTTTTTCAAAATATTAAGGGGAAAATTGCTTGATTTTAAAGTTTTAGGAGAAATTGTGAACTACCTTAAACATAAAGGATGAAAAATGTTTTAATTCTAAGTTTTTGTCTTTGTTTTGTTTTGTGTGTGTGTGTTTGTGAAACTATGTGTATTACTTAAAATGGTGTATAAAGAAAAAAAAAAAAAAAAAAGTTCAACACAAGAAAATTGTATATGAAACAGTGAATTTTGGCTTAACAAAAATTGACTATATAAAAATTTTCTAGAAACACAAAGAATGGCACAACATTTTCATAATACCTTTGTTATATTTTAGTTTGACTTATAAAGAATTGACATCTTAACAGTTGTGAAAATATTGTGACAACAACAAGATATCTTAACATTTTCACAAAAGAAATATTATGTTAACAATATTTTCTGCACAAATTATAAATAGTAGATTGTTATGGGATGTTATTGGTAGGTAAAAAAATAATTTTATTTGTAAGTTTAAATTATAATAACAATTTACCATCTAAGATTTGTTATGAAAATTCTGTAGATGTAACATTTTTTAATGTAGCATTTTTTTTTTTTTGACAATACCTTTATTTTTAGTTATAGTTGGTTCTGGTATAATATTTTATTATTTTATTTTGACATATAAAGAACAAACAAAAGTACTATAGCACAGGTACTCATTGGTTCTTTTTATATGTAGATTTATTAAAAAATTTAATAATTATATTTAATTAGCCACGTAAGTTTCAAATGTGCCAACTGTACAAATCATTTGCTATATAAATATTTTTCGTTAATAATTAAGAAAAATTAAAATAATTACAAGTTGAAAATTACACTTAATGAATTACCATCAAAATTTAGAAATCAAATTATTGGCAAAGCTAGAAATCAAAATATTATAGTCCGTTTGATATACCACTTTAAACACATATTTTCAATTTTTAAATAATATTACAAATACTTTTATACACCTTTTCACTCATATATTTTCAAAAAAATTAAAATTTATTATTTAAATACACGTACTAAACGACCTAATTTTTGCATTTCATTTAAATTACCCGTAATAGGTACGGGCGAAAGTGACTTTAACTTAGTTACAAATTGCAATATACTATTTTTAAATCATGTCGTAAATGCAAGAGGACTTTTTTAAAAGCAAAAGGACAATACCAAGCTGTAAACAACGTACATGTTTATCATGGTCTTATTGGCAGTATCCCGAAGTGGCCCACCTATATCTATCACTGCTCGGTGAGTTAATGCAACAAGACAGAGGAAAATGTGATGTAAGATCAAAGGAGAAGAGGTGACGTAATATTTTTGACATACAGTTGCAGTCTGGTTAATATTATTTGCCTTATTTATATGATATATCCGGATTAGGATTAGGTGCAATTCACCTATTTTCTTTACTTTAATTTTTTACTTTAAATTTTTTTTTATCTTTTTAATTAATGATTTAGATTAAAAATTACTTTTTGTAACTATTAATTTAATCATTAATGGTAATTGCATCAGGTGCAATCTCGATCTTAATATATCCTTCAGGCTTCATTTGATCTCAATCGCATCGTTTGTTGATTGTTTGTACTTTCAGTTGAAGTGCTATTCTGAGGTATGCCTTCTTAAGCTCTTAACATTTCCTCTTCATGATCCTTAATTTTTCTATCTTTTTATTTATTTATCTTCTCCTTATTTTTCTTACTGATATCATCTCTTTTTATCCCATATCTTCAAAGCCAGCACCAATACCTTACAACAATTATTTGCTAAATTTTCTCTAAATTTTTATTAACGGACAATAACATGTCTTATCTCTCACAATCTTGGTAATAGTTGCTCGGATGTACAATTAATATTAGGCACAACGTTCATTGATTGTCTTTTAAGCTGCAATCACTGTTATTTTTTTCCCCCCATTAACTGTTTGTCTTTTTCTTTCAATTAATCCTTATCTTCGGTTTGCTTTGGAATTTTGATGCAAATATTACAAACGAAATCAGCTTTCACATTTTTAAAATTTCATTTGAAATTTCATGTGTTTGATTTATGATATGCAATAACCTGTGATTGGTGAAGTGTAAGTAGAACATTGAAGGTAGAATGGAAAATCTTTATTCCAAATATCAAATTTTTTTATTTTTGGATTTAAAGGAGGACATGCATAAATCAAGAGTTAACAAGTTTATTATAAAACAACTTGGCTTTATCAAAAGCTAATAGGATTTCCACTCTAGATGGTGGTTCATTAAAAGATACAAAAGAGGTGATAAATCCCAATCCAAATTTGCCAATGCAACAACACATTGGTTAGCTTCATAGACCAGTACACGTGCTTAACCTGCTTGTTAGGGATGATTTTCAATAGGTTCATGCAATTAGATTAGAGCACTATACCCAAAGGATTGGTGTTGTGATTCCTATGGCCTCATAATATCCATAAGATTTTGGGTTTGAAACTTTTTGCCAATATCTTTTAGGGTCACCACCATGGAATTCCTTCTTGTGATAACCTAGTGCAAGTGGGATGAGGGAAATACGTATACTCGAGAGAATAGTATACACGAAGAGGATTGAATACTCTCGTTTGTTTTTTTAAAAAGAAAAAAAAAAAAGATAAGAGTACTAGCATCAAGTGTTCTAAATGCTAATTTTTTAGCATTCAATACTCTAAACTACAAAAATACCACAACATCAAATATTCTAAATGCTAAAAAAAATTCAGCATTAGCATCCATAAAGATGTTTCTAGTATTAGAAGTGTATAGACACAAATGCTAAAATTTTTACTTGAGTAAAGTATATATTTGATCTCTATCATTTATATTATATTTCAATTTAGTTTCGAACCTTTCAATTATATCAATTTGATCCTTAATCTTTCAGTATCTTGTCAATTTAGTCCATACTGTTATATCTTGAATGAAAATTGCTAACATGGCAATTGGTCAAAATAAAATTTTAGTTTATTATCATATTAACAAAAGCTAATTTTTTATTTTACTCATTAGATACGTCATTAATTTTCATTCAAAAGATAATGACATGAATTAAATTGACAAGGTATTAAAAAGTTAAGGATCAAATTGACATAATTGAATTGTTAGAAATCAAATTAAAATATAGTGCATAGAATAGGGACCAAATAAGTAATTTAACTTTTTTTTTAAAATTCAGATCTCTCTTCTCTCTCTTGACTCTATCTCTTCTCTCTCACAAAATTTTTTCACGCCTCTTTGGCACTCTCTCTCTCTCTCTCTCTCAATGGCAATGGTTATGGGTTCCAGGTGACGTTAATTCGTGGGTTTTGGGTGGTAGTATCAACTTGCCTCCACCAATGCTACGCAGGATTGGAGTGCTGCCTCTCCATTTAAAAATCCGTCAATTTCACTTATTTCATGTTTTAGATTTTATTTTCTAAGTATAATAATATACCGTCTGCCACATCAGTTAAATTTTTTTTTTTTTTTTAGATAATCACATCACTTAAATTTTAAACGATACCTTTAGATTTTATTTTTATGATTTAAATAAAAATAAAAAAGAAAAACACTTAAACTGAGAAAAAGAAAAGCCAACTCTAGAACCTTTCATCTTTTCTCTGCCTTCACCCCCGCAGTAAGCTTGAACACTGCCAACGAGAACCATGCCTCAACGCTTTGTTAAAAAACTTAAAAACCCCAACACTAAAAAAGCGAGTTGTTTTTCTTTGGAAACCCACGCGGATTTCACAAACCTGATGTATTTCTCCAGAGACCCATATGGGTTTTAGAAAACTGTATAAACTAGTAGTATTTCACAAACCCAGTTGTAAAAAATTCAAAACCCATGTGTATTTCTCTAGAGAAGACCTCCATTTGTCATGCCGCCGAGGTAGTTAGAAGAAAACCAGTTGTATTTGTCTTTTGTGCAAAACAAATGAAACCCTTCTCTGGAATGTTATTATAATGAGATTGTATGCAACACTATTTGAAGAAAGCCATTTCATCTTAGAACTGGAACTCCATCTACTGGAAATTTCTAGATTTGAGAGGAGAGCCTGATCCGTCCGAAAAATTATACGATTTTACAGTACTTCCACAACAAACTTTAAGTAGTAAATTATTATTAACTGTTACTAATAATGAAGAAAAAAATTTTACATTAAAATTAATAACAAAATCATCTACAATTTATTATAAAAATATTAAAAATATTGTCAACACGGATCAGAGGAGACCTACTTTTTTCAAAATAATTAATGTCACGTATATTATGGGCAACTAATAACAGTAATGCAAAATTAATGTCACGTATATCATAGAAGCTAATAACATTAATGGTGTGTGACTGTTTTCAATTATCAGAATGGGCACGATTTTTAAATGTTGATTTTTGTTTTTTTTTAAGGATAAACTGCAGAATTTTATTCAAAAGCAAGGCAGCATTATAAATGTTGAATTTTTTTTTTTTTTTTTTGAGTAAACTATAAACTAGATGCCTCGCTTTTACCCAACATTCATTATAGATCATATATCATAATTTAAAAAAAAAAAAAAAATAGACTCCATATATCATAAATTCAAATCTTATTGTATCTATATATAAAGAAATAAATATATCAAATGGGTCCAAAATTAATTTTCAGAGTAAGGTGGAGGCAACAATGTTCCCACTCTTAAGTACACCCAAAATAATGCCAAATTCCTATCAACAAAAAAAATAAAATAAAAAATGCCAAATTAATATCAGGGGCTGAAGAGTACCATGGGCAGCTACTAACTGCAATGGTGGTGCACGATTGTTCTCAACTACAGAGCATGCATGAATTTTAAATTTTTAATGGGGTAATTAACTAATTAGTGGAGGATTCATATCCAACCCCAAAATTTTGAAACTAAAAATTTATTGTTGTTATTACATAAATGTAAACTAAATGAAATTAATTTTAAAAAATAATTAAAAGTTAAGTATTTTATTTGACAATAAGAGAATCTATAATTTTTCCATTTGAGTTATTTATAGTCCATAATAACGAAGATTCACCATAAATCATATATATAATAAATTCAAATTTACCAACCACTATTAAGCACCCAAAATAATGCAAAATTGACGTCACAAACAGGAGAATACTATGGACAGCTACTAAATGTAGCGCACGTACACTTGTATACCATCCAAAATAATGCATAATTAATGTCAACTACAGAAGAGTACTACGGACAGCTAATAATGTGCCTCACGTACACATGTATACCATCCAAAATAATGCAAAATTAATGTCACTTACAGAAGAGTACCATGGACAACTACTGAAGCAAAATTAATGTCATGTATAGAAGAGTACCTTGGGCAGCTAATAACAGCGATGCAAAATTAATGTCACGAGTACCAAGGGCAGCTAACAACAGCAATGCAAAATTAATGTCAAGAATACCATGGCAGCTAATAACAGTAATGGTGTGCGACTGTTTTCAACTACCGGGCACGAAATTTAAATGTTGAATTGAGTAAACCATAAACTAGTTGCCTCGCCTTTGACGCAAAAACAGACCAAAAACACTAGTGGGCAGTGGGCTTGAATAACACTACAACACAAGAAGGCAGTTGAACAATAATGTTTATTTTGTTCCTATACTAAAGGAACGTGAAAGTTGCCTATGTTGTCCGCTTCATTGTCCCTAATTTATTTATACTATAGCTTATTTTATGTGTACTATATATTTAAAAAAAAAAAAAAAAAAAAGTTTAAGTGGTTTTGTTTTGCATTAATTTGGATGGTGATTTTTTAGAGTCTTCTGATTTTGTTACTTGGTCAATACACACAAAAGTGTGTGGTATAATAGGTTATGAATTAAAAGCATTTATAAGTTACATAAACTTAAGGTTTTTTGGTCTTTTGTTTTAGTACTTCCTTTGAAAAAATGGGATGGAAATACTATGTTACCTCTAGTCTAGAGATATCAATGGGCTAAAAAAATAATTGTGAGGATCTTATTATCTTTTTGTTCTAAATTATATTAGTTTAAAGTGTTTAACTACTCCTCCACTAATCACTCCTAACTTCCGAGCCTCAATTGAAATTTTTGAAAGAGTGATGCATCTTGAGTTCAACAAAACTTAAAATTAAAAGATAAGGTTAGGTTAGGTTTTACCAAGGTATTTTAACTTTTAATATTTAACGCTATTTTGCTCAATTTATTTTGTAGACATGTTTAAATTTTAAAATGAGAATTTAAGGCGCAAAATGTAAGATACTGTATCTAAGTTTTGCCATTAGTTTCATTGTTAATAATAATCACTTCAATGTTTCTATTTAATATTGATTTTTGGACCCAATAAATCAAAGTGGCACAAGTGGAGAAACAGTATATAGTGCTTGAATTTAGAACTAATTTACTTGAATTTAAACATTGCTAGCAATAATGTGGTAAAACTAATGTTAGTTTATATTTTGACATTTGGAAGTGTTCACTTTAATTCTATCAAAATTCATTAAATAAACTCGTGAACATAAAACTCAATTTAAAAACATATAATATAATATTATAGTTTTATATGTATACTTGTTTAAAAATAATACTTATATAAATAATAGTACTTATATTGATTGGGAGTGGCAAGGGAGGACTGCCCCTCGACCTCCCCAAAACTTCATAAATATACTAATATATTATATTAAAGATAGTTTTCTGCCCCCTCCCCCCAACAAAAGACAAATGTAAAATCAAAACTTGCTTTTTCTTATTATTATAAGAAAGCTTGTAACAAGCTATTACCCTGTTTTGACATTATGAAATCATAAATCAAGAAAACACGGAAATTAAGAAAAATCCTAATTTCACCCGAAATGCAAAATAATGCCAAGCAAAAACTCAAACGTCCCCACTTAGCTAGATTTAGGTGCGGTTTGGATCCAGCTTTTTCATTTTACGTTTACATTTTACGTTTTAACTTTTTTTTTTTTTTTTGGTTCTGCTGGGAGACAACAGAGCGTGCGCGCACTGTGCGTGTACAGTGCGCGCACTGTTCATGTACTTTTTTAACAATTTTTTTATTAAAAATGGGTCCCGCAGTACTATTCACACATTAAAAAATTATTTTGCTACAGTGTTTTCAATTTCAGTTTTCAGTTCAGCAAAAATAAGCTCTATCTAAACGGACCCTTAGTACCCGTTTGGATCCCACGTTCAGCGTCCACATTCTGCGTTTATGTCTTTTTTTTTTTTTTTTGACCAGCTCCTCTTGCACTGTTCATAGGACATGAACAGTGCATTAAGGCAAAATTACAGTATTTTCAGTAGCGAACAATAACCTAAAAATTATTATTTTTATTATTTTTAGTAATAAATTTTTAATTTTTAGTAAAATAAATAGTATCTAAATAGACTCTTGACGGAACCAAGTCAAATCTGGAAATTTGGAAGCATGATCTGAAGTTTGACCTTTGACCAAATTTTACTTTTTTGACTGCTGCAATCTCAAAATCCTACCGTTCAATTGAGCCACTATTTTTTGTTAATGTCAATATTTGACCACATTATTTCAATCCAATGGTAGGTTCATGAATCGAAGACTGCTCGAAAATCATTAGCAATAAACATTAATCTCTACACTTGTAAGTCAAATAACTTTGACTACCTTGACTGCAAGATATATCCAACCATCAGAATTCAATGATTTTTCACCCACATGAATTATCCTCCCATAACCTTCAGATCCAACAGTGCGTTTCCCAATCACAAGCAAAACGGACAAGACATCATTAAACCGAGCCAGAACTAGGGTTTAATTCATGATGTAAAACTTCTAGCTTCTTACTTTTCTTGTATTAGTTATTCTCATGTTTGCCGTCAAGGGAACATTGTAGCACATCTTTTGCTAGAAGGGCAATTATTTCGCCCAATTTACTAGTCTGAATGAAAGATGTACCACCAAACATTCTTTATGTTGTTCAAGCTTATTTGTCCTCTTCAGGGGTGGCTCCACATAGAGTCTAGGGTGGTCACAGGACCACCCTAACCTGGGGAAAAAAAATTATTATGTATGAATTAAAAAAATTTATGATTTTTTTATCTTAAAATAAATTGTGACCACCCTAAATTTTTTTAGGCCTAACATAATTAAACTTTAGCAATAAACTTTGTTGTAGACTAAGGCTACAACTCCATTCAATATTTTTTTATTGAATGTAAATTTTGACAAATCCACCATTTAATTACATTTTATTTTTTCATCCTCCCTACTTGCAAAATTTCAAGAAGATCAACAATCAATAGTTATGTCATCAATTAAATGTTTAAATTTCAAATTTTTGTAGTCTAAAATTATACATATAAAATAAATTTATGGATCGAGTAGTAAATAACATCCGATTGACATGAAATTTGACATGTGTTTTAAGAACATAGAAAATATGCAATTCAACAGTTAGATTTTCAAAATATGTAGCAATATTAATTTGTTTAGTGAGATTTGTAGCCTTAGGCTACAATTAAGTTTGTAGCCAAATTTTGTTCTTAAACTTTTGTCCCCTTAACAATATGTTAGTTCCTTACAAATAAAAAGAAAAAGTTCAAAAAAAAATTTTATTTAACTAAAATTTTGAAAGATATTTAGCTTGCAATATTTATAACGAAACTATCATATAACAATTTCAAAATAAGAAAATTCCTAGAGGAAAATTGTAAGATTTTATGCGTTTGTGTATGTGTGTGTTTTTTTGTCAATACTACGGTTGTGAATGAGTCAAGTCAAGCCAAGTTTTAAAAGTTTAGATTTGTTTATTTTATTTTATTTTGAACATAAGTCAAGCTTGAACTCATTAGTAAACAAGATTATATGTTTAAATTTGGACATTTTTTTGTCGAACAAGTCTAAATATTCATGAATTAATTTTTACCACGAATGTGCTATTTATACTATCAATGAACTTTAAAAAATAATTTAATGTCATATAAACCTATTTATAAGCATATACAATTAAATCTCAAGTCTATATAAGTATATTTTTTAACAAATATAAATAGAATATATAGCTAAACTGAGCTTCATGTTCGCAAAATTATATTCACGAGCATATTATTATGTTTCACTTTGGATGTTTAAATTGTTGAGCCTAAACTTGGTCTTAGGCTAAGCTGACTTGTTTGCTAAACAAATGAATATTAATAAGAATTTTTCTTGAGCTAGGTTTTTTTTTTTTTTTAGAAACACACACACATAAGGGGAGAGAATAAGGTTCTAACACAAAAATACACATCAAACTTCATTAAAAAATCATGATAACTTTTAAGAGAGAGTGTACATAACAAGTTATATTATACATACACATTCTTGAGCAAAGCTTGAATTGTTCACATAAACAACTTAATTGATACATTTATTTATAGCTTTGATCTAACCTCATTGTGGACTTTCACGAATCACGTGCTAACATTAATAATAATAGGGCACTCATGGCATAATTGGAGATCTTTCATCTTTGATCACTTACATTTGGAAGTCATAAGATCAAACTGATGTTCCTTGTACATATTGTAGTCAAACTCTCCGAGTAGTTTTCAAGATAAAACTCATGCTTGGGTGGCATGTTATCTCTTTGATGTTTAGTTTTTTGTTTAACGCTCTCAATTTACACTGAAAAGAAAATGTAAAGTTGTTATGTACAACTATTGTGTGTTGACTTTAATTTCATGCCACATTTGGTTGTAATTCTCTTCAATCATATATACCTTGTATTTTATGTAGGATTTCACTGTATAGGTTGTGTATGAGAAAGAGAGTGTAAAGACTCAAGTTCTCATTGAAGACCAGATGGATTTTGCAAAGAAGTTTCGCGAGAAATCTTCCCGCTAAGTGAGCCACGTGTAGAGCATATGACCGTAATGCGAAAAGTCATGACAGCTAGTTTTTGCGAGTAACTCGCTGGTAAGGCCTTCCCGCGAGATACTCGCAAAACTTTTTGTTTTGTTATTTTGGTATATCTGCTCTATTATGTCTTCACTCACACTATATATACTCTCATTACTCACATATTGTAAGGAGTGCTTTTTAGAGAGAAAACCCTAGATATTACCCTTGAGAGTTAGAGATTGTCATACTCACAATCTTTTACACAATCCTTTGTGGTTTTCCTCAACTCCTACCTCTTTATATTCAAATTCTTGAGT
Organism: Castanopsis chinensis; assembly: GCA_032878915.1. NCBI lineage: Eukaryota > Viridiplantae > Streptophyta > Magnoliopsida > Fagales > Fagaceae > Castanopsis > Castanopsis chinensis. Next base: position 29,465,628 of record JAVQMG010000121.1, on the reverse strand, counting down.
GGTTGATAGCCCAAACACTTACCACACCCATTTTAAGTGTAAAGTGAGGTTTTAGTGTTGCTAGAAAGCATTGGAAGAAGCCAATCATTTGGCGGATGCAATCGGGTTGAATTGCGCAATCCAGAGAGTTAGAGAAGATAAGGGTTTGTTAAGTTAGTTGGTAGCAGGAGCTTGGAGGGCTTGAGTACATGGGGTAGACTAGACTTGGAAGGTCTTTTGCTATTCATGTACTCCAACTTATTCTATAGTGGATCGATTTACCGCTTAGAGGACGGCGGAAAGGTTTTTCGCCGAGTTTTTCGGTTTCCTCTTTAATAACACGTCTCGGTGTTATCTTGTGTTTGCATCCTTCTTCCTTACTCTTTTAGCTCTCATTTTATTGTTTATATTTGATGAATATGGCTTAGAGTAGTTTTATTGTTTGTTCGCTCGCATTTACTCTATTTCGCACTTAGTTTAAGTTAGAGTAAAGTCAACCGAGCCTTAATTTTTTATTTGGAAGTCTAAACAGCTCTTGTGTTTTCACACATATTCGAACTTTCTAAAAATACTTGAACAGACAAGCTTTACCAATTCCAACAATCTAATTTCTTCTATGCAAGAAAAAAAAAAAAAAAAAAAAGAGATTAGGGGTTTAAGATATATCATAAATTTGAAATACAAGTATTGCTAAATACAAAAATCTCATAGTTTTTTTTTTTTTTTTTGGTTAAGACTGTAAATAAACAAAACTGTTTATGAGCGGTTCATTTTGGCTTGAGGAAAATATTTGTTTATGTTTTTTTGTTTGGAAAACAAACCGAACTCATGTCCAAGTTTCAGCTCAACTATTAAACAAGTTAAGCTCAAATATAAAAGTGTTTTTATAAATAAACTCGTGAACATAAAACTCAATTTAAAAACGTATAATATAATATTATAGTTTTATATGTATACTTGTTTAAAAATAATACTTATATAAATAATTGTGCTTATATAGATTGGCAGTGGCAAGGGAGGACTACCCCTCGACTCCCCAAAACTTCATTAATATACTAATATATTTTATTAAAGATAATTCCCCAAAACTTCTTTAATATATTATATTAAAGATATATTATATTAGTAACTTGCACTTTCCAGCTTGTTTATTGGACAGACTTGATGATTTCAACACTTAATCTTGAAACACTGTTTCTTAAAGCGTTAAACACATCCTAAATCTACCCAATTACAAGTAAAGTGCGTTTTGTCTAAGGATAAACCAATTACATAAAATAGTGACATATGTTAACAACTTGAACTACATATGTCCTAACAGAGGCAATTTACCCTAAATGCCACAATATGGAGATTTGTCCCTTTTAATTCATCAGCCAACCTAACATGGGAAATTTCACTCTTGCTGGAATGACTCTCAAACTAGAAACTAGAAAGACGATGAAATTCCTGTAAAACATCATTAATAATCTGACAAGTTGAGATATTGGATACCACAAAAATCATTATATCATTTGCGAAACACAAGTGAGATATACATGTATAGATTTTGTTTTGTTTTGTTATTTTAAATTTTTTATGAGTAAAAAATGGATAAGAGGAAGTAATGAAAGTGGCTTTCTTATATGGGTGTGATAATAACACCTTACCTGATAAATTCACGCCTACAAGTAAGAAAATCGGTAACCATAATTGTTATTCTAAACCCATGAGGGCACTAGAGGGGAATAAGCAAGGGGTGTGGGTTTGATCCTAAACGCTTCCTATTATAAAGTTCAAACTTGAGTCATCCGCTCCCGAAACCACTTGAGAGTACATCTATTGACCACTAGACCACCATCTTCGGTAGTAGCTAAACGCATAAATATTCTTCAAATAAAATTTTAATATCATAATCATAATTGAATGTAAACAAAAAATTTCTATACGACTTTATCATCCACAAAATATTTTCATACATCCCTTTGTGACAACATTATTATGTTGAGATAGTGGAGTTGGCATGCTAAAGTCAATAACGTATTCTATCTTATCTAGAAATATCAGAAAAAATTAGTTCCATTTAATTTTTCAATTTTACTTAATTATAGACTTACAATCCTACTAACTATGATTCACGCAACAAAAATTAAAATGACAGTAGTTTAATTTTTTTTAATCAAAATGTAGGCCTCATACTTGGACAAATTGGTCCATAAATAATCTGAGGATGAGATGGTTGCAGTAAGATACCCACCAATACGTACTCCCAAAATAATACGAAATTAATGTTATGGACAAAAGACTGAAAAGAGTACTATGGGCGGATACCAACAATTATGGTGTGTGATTGTTTTCAACTACCAATCGTCAGTCATACATGTCATCAATTATTTATTTATTTTTTTTTATGAGAAAAAATACATGTCATGAAGGTGCGGTTTGGACAGTGAGGTTGCGTTTCTGAGTTTTGCGTTTCCATAAATAATTTGAGGATGAGATGGATGCAACAAGGCACCTACTATTACGCACTCCCATAATAATACCAAATTAATGTCACGGACAAAAGGGTAGTACCATGGGCGGATACCTACAGGCTACAACCAAGGCGTGTGATTGTTTTCAACTACTAGAGCGGACTGGGCACCAGTTTCAAATGTTGAATGTGTGGTACAACTAATAACTACTGGGAAAAGTTAACCTTTAAAAACTTTTTATGAAAAAATTGAGAAACAAACACGCATACAAAGGAAAGGGAGGAAAAAAAAAAAAAAGTTAAAATATAAAAGTAATCCTTTAATTTTATTTCAATCTTTTAATTTTATTTTTGTTCATTTCAGTCTTTTAAATTTCAAATTTATTCAATTAAAACTTTTCTATTAACTTTTGTTCAATTTTTTGAAAAAAAAATCTAAAAAATATTTTTCAATCATTAATTAAAGGAAAAAAAATTCAAAATTGATTTTCTAATTTTTAACTTTTATCATTTCAGTCCTTTAACTATCAATTTGTCATTTCAATCTTTTAATTTTTAATTTTTTTTAATGTAGTCTTTTGTTAGAGCTCTGTTAGTATTTTCGTTAAGGGCTCAAAACGACACCGTTTTGACTTTTTTATTTTATTTTTATTATAATAATTTTCAGAATAAAAGGAATTCTTAAAACAGCTGCTAAAAAAGGAAAGAACCGTGTTGGGACTGGGACTGGAAGAGAACCATGACTTGCAAGCTTTCTAAACGTGAGAAACACATTGGACATCCGAACGGTGGCCAATCGTTACGCCACACAACTGCAACTACGTTGCTCCCAAAGATCAACCTCTTCATAGATCGAACCACCCATGCCCATATGTAGCTTCTGGGTTCAAGCCACGTGGCCACATCCTCAACCGTCTTATGGATATCTATTGCAAATCATCCAATATTGCTTATGCTCTCCACCAGTTCAACAAAATTCCCAAACCAGATATAAGGGCAAGAACGACGTTGATTGCTCTCTAGTCTCTACTGTGGGGAATCTAAAGTTGGCTCAGGAAGTATTTGGTGGAACCCCACTCAGTACGCGAGACACAGTTAGTTTTTTTTTTTTTTTTTTTTTTTTTTAAGAATTCCTTTAATTTTGAAAATTATTTTAAAAAATAAAGAGTCAAAAGGGCATTGTTTTGAGCCTTTAACAGAAAATACTAATAGAGTTCTAACAAAAGGCTACATTTAAAACAATTGAAAATTAGAAGACTGAAATGATAAAACTGAAAGTTAGAATATTATAATGACAAAAGCTGAAAATTAAAGAGGCAGTTTTGAATTTTTGCCTTAATTAAAATTTTTTAATTAAAAAAATTTGAAGAAAAATTTATAAAATCGAAAAATTAACTACAACATATAACAAAAGTTATAGAAAAACCTTAATTAAATAAACTTAAAAGTTAGAGGACTGAAATGAAAATAAAGTTAAAAGACTGAAATGAAATTTGAAGAAACTTAGAAGGTTAGTTTTGTATTTTACCCAAAAGAACTTGAAGTTGCTCTTTGTTGTCCACTTCATCGTCCCTAATTTTGTGTACCATTTATCTTACGAAAGTAGCTAGAACCATTTAAGCACTGTTGCATTAATTCTTATCAATTGGAAAATTATTGAATAAATGACTATCATTGGCTAGATTAGGATGGGGTGGGTACTGTAGCCAGTACAATTACCCCTCTCCACTTACAAACAATTTTTTTTTTTTAATGTGGACATATCCTTTTTTTTTTTTTTTTTTTTTAACATTTTTAGTTTTTAAATTTAATTTTTTTATATTTTATATTTAAGGACTGAGATTAAAAATTACTTTCTTTTTAACTCTCAATTTTAACTCTGGATAGTTATTGCGGGCAATATCTTAAATATTAAATTATGCCTCATTTCAATCAATCCCCATTGGCCAACCTAGCTCAATGACGGGAAAGTATATGACGCAATGTTTCTAGCTAAATGATGACGTAATATCATGATTTAAGATATATTTGTAGCAGTTGTCTTATTTATATTTCCTTCCGTATGGGCTTAATTTGATCGCTGTGAGAAGTGAGCAGAACCATTCGTAATTTCATATCCTTTCATCGCATCGTTTATTGATAGTTTGCACTTTCCATCCAGAGAGAGAGTCATTCTTTCAGCCTGCTTGTGCCACACAATTAATAATTGAGGTAAACTTCCATAACATTTCCTATTTAAATTCCTTTGTCTATCTATTTATTTATTTTCTCGTTATTAATCATACCGAAATCATATCTTTTTTTTTTTTTGGTTGAGAAAGGCCATATCTCTTTATTCTAAATCTTCAATGCCAGCACCATCCAACAATTATTCACTGAATTTTCTGTCAATATTTTATTAACGGACAATAACATGTATATCATAAACTTGATAATAGTTGTGAAGTATGTTGTAGTTCAAGTACTTAATATTTTCCGATGTTTTCAACAGAAATTCCAAGGTTCAAAATCTCCCTACTCCAATTGCTAAATTATTAAAAAAAGAAAAAGAAAAACTTCAACTTTTTTTTTTTTTTAAATTAAACTTGACCATTGTTATTCGTTTCTGAAAATTTCAATTTATATAGGCCTTGCGTGGTTTTTGACCCGGACCGGACCGTACGATCCAACCGGATTAACCGTGAACCTCTCACAAACACGATTCTTTTAGCCTTCAAAACCGGCTATGCCAAAAAATCAGAAATCCGTTAGAACCTCGGTCCAACCGCACGGTTCTAAGAACCGTGATCAGACCGCTGATCACGGTTCCTTACTTCCCTTTAATCTGAACCTTAAAAAAAAAAAAAAAAACAGAAAAACAGTACATCACGCTTACAGCCATTGTTAAAGGCTGAAGCTTCAACCACCGTGAGATGCTATCAGACTTGAGATCGCCATCTTCCTATTATTCTTTCTCTATTTCGCTCGCACCCCTGTCTGTGTTTTTGACATGCGTTGTTTCTTCAATTTTTTCCTCCGGAGTCTTCTTCAGTTTTGGGTAAACGAAGTCCTCTATTTTTTGCTTTTGCTTTATCTCTGTTGCTTTCCTTTATTGACGTTGCTTTCCTGTCAACCACATGTATATGCTTTCCTGGCAACCACTTCTTTTTGTTTGAAACAAGTCAAATAGTTGTCATGTCAACCACTTTTAGTCTAGGCTTTACCTTCGTATTTATCCTATAATTTCTTTTTTTTTTTCTTAATTTATAAACGGTGGACTATTCAAATGGGCTTGGGCTTAAAAAAAGATTGTTTGGATTGTCAAATGGGCTTAGCTATTTAGACATTAATTTATCTCTTTACTATTTTATTGGGTCTTATAAAAAAAAAAAAAATATTGAGTACTCAAATGAGCTTTATCATGACTTAAGAGTTCTAACAAAATTTGTAAATATATATATGTATGTATATAATTATTTAACTTTATTTTTAGATAAATTTTCAATTTTTTACTAATTTAATATATTTATTTATATTTTAAATAATTATTAAATTAATTATGACGTCATTACGGTTTGACCTCGGTTCGACCTCGGTCCAACCTTAAAAATTTTGAACTTCTCTTTTACGGTTTATTGAATGATCCGAATTTCAAAACCATACTTGCGTTCACAAACTGCATTCTCATTTGTGAGCATTTTTTCTTCCTAGTGCCTGTCTTTTTCTTTCAATTAAATCTTAGCTTTGGTTCGGTTGAAATGTTGACACATGTCAACACCAATCCCTTATATAGGTTAGATGGAATTTTACTACTACTTCCCTTCGTATTCAATTATTTGAGAACACAAGTTTTCATGTTACAGAACCAACAAATTTTACAATATCTTTTTATCATATGTATAAGATAGTAAATTGTGACCAGTACAAAATCATTTTCACTAAGGTTGACCATTCTTATCGTTTTTATTGTACACCAATATCTCAACTTGTCGCTTGAATACTTTAAAAAAAAAAAAATTATAAAATTTATTGTGGTAGGACTAGGAACCTAAACTTATTCCCTTACAGGAATGCTAAGGAGTAATATGAACTTTTGCCGCATCATCTCAATATATTTGATGCTCAATAAAAAAAAAAAAAAATTTGAGAAATATACCATTTTATGCCATAATTTTTTTACAAATTTGATGTACTGGACTATAAGTGGTGGAGAAACAAAATGATAGGTTTATGTGAAGAAAAATGTTGGATTTATGAAAAAGTGATAAGCAATCAATTACATGCTACCACATAAAATAGTTGTAAAAAAAGTGTGTGATAAAAAACGTGATCTTAGAATTACTCTAAACTCAAGCTGCTAAATGGTTGCAAGCCCAAACTATATATATTGCCTTCTTGCTGAGAAAGTAGGTCTGAGGTTTGAACCTTTTATGTCACGCTGTTTCTCAGCCAGGTCGATAAGTATTAGTTAACTTAAAATAACTCTATAATATGATTAATATTCAAAGTATATAAGGTAAATTGCAAATTACATCTCTAAAGTTTGGAGGTATTTAGATTTTACCCTCTAAAGTTTGGAGGTGTTTGGATTTTACATCTTAACGTTTTAGAATTTGGATTTTACCTTCTAAATTTTAGGGATGTTTGGATTTTACTCCTTAAAGTTTGTGAGTGTTCAAATTTTACACCTAAAAATTTCAGAATTTGGAGGTGAAAAATCCAAATACTTTCAAATTTTAAATGGTAAAATCCAAGTTTTAAAACGCCAGGATATAAATCCAAACACTCCAAACTTCAAAGGATAAAATCTAAATTCTGAAATTTTAAGGTGTAAAATTCAAACACTTTCAAATTTTAAAGGTGTAATTTGTAATTTATTCAAATATAATCATAGGTTACTAAATTTTAAAAGGATAAATTATAATTTTGGCAAATATTCAATTTACTCAAAGTAACTTTGCTCCATTTTCATTTTAGTTCTTTAAATTTGAAAATTATTATTTTAATCTATTAAGTTTGCCAATCCAGTCATTTTAGTCCTTTTGTTAGCCTTAAAATGACATTGTTTTACCGACTTTAGCATTAAAAAATAATTTAAATAATATTATATCAATTTAACCAACCCCCCTTAGCAAAAAAAAAAAAAAAATCTTAAAAACCTAGTAAATATATAAAATTATAAACGATGACGTCCCGATAGGCTCTCTTTAGTCTCATATATCTTCGTCATCAGGAAATTTAAGAAATACGCAACTAGATGGAAGAATCAGCAGATAGGGGGATTCAAAAACAAGCAGACACTTCAACAGAAAATCAAAATCAAAGTACTGAATCTCACAAGGAAGCAAACACTTCAAGTGGAAATGAAAATTACAATAAACGGTTGGCAGATAACATCAGAGTACAAGTAATTAATAGCTCATCACTATTATTTGGCAATCGTATGACTTGTATCAACAGAGTTCCTGATCACATTCGCCGTGTGAATCCACAGGCTTACACTCCTATGGTTATTTCAATTGGCCCTATTCACCACTTCAATGAAAAATTACAAACCATGGAAAAGCAAAAAGCAGCGTACCTTATGTCTTTCATTGCTCGGTTTAAAATAGACTTGGAGAAGTTTGTAAGCACTATAAGGAAGATGGAAGAAAGGATTCGGTTTTGCTATGCAAAGACTAGTTCGTGCAGCATGAGCAGTGATGATTTTGTGACAATGATCTTGCTGGATGCGATCTTCATTTTAGAGCTTTTCCTTAGATATTATACCGGAGATTGGGATGGAGATGATCCGTGGCAACGAAACCAGTGGATGCTTTCTTTTGTGAGGCTTGACTTGGTATTACTTGAAAACCAGCTTCCATTCTTTGTTCTTAAGGAACTATCCATCCTTGCTTTTGTCCATCACTCACACTCCCTTCATTTAGTTCTGCTTACTTTTAAATTCTTTAAATGTTTCAATGTTCAAAAAATGAACCCTGAGAAAGTGGAAATAGAACACTTCACTGATCTAATTAGAGCCTTTCAGCAACATCCAAACCCATTATTAAGAAGGCCTATAAGAGCGAAGGTTACACTTAGGTACTCTGCAACGGAGTTGCATGATGCAGGAGTAGAGTTTGTAGTGAGTCCAAGCAAATGCTTACTTGACTTACACTACGAAAAAGGAGTGTTGAAAATGCCACGCTTCGAGTTAGATGATCAGACGGAAGCTTTGGTTCGAAACGTTATGGCATTAGAGCACTTTTGTCATTGGAATAACGTATATAATTTGACGGACTACTTTATCTTTTTGGATTCCCTTATAAATACTATCGAAGATATAAACTTACTCTGCGGTCGGGGAATCCTGGTTAACCGCCTAGGCGACAACAAAGCAACATTTTCTTTGGTCAAAAAGCTTATCACCGACATCAAATTGCCAGATATTAACCCAGATTTCACAATAATTTGTGAAGGCTTGAATAAATTTTATAAGAAACGTTTTCACAGATTAAGGGCAACATTAATATTATGGGTGACAACGTTAAAGAATCAATATTTCAATAACCCATGGAGAGGTGCTAGTACCATTGCTGCTTGTCTGCTTCTATTGCTCACGCTCATACAAACTATTACATCTATCTTGCAAGTTGCCAAGGCTTGAGTAATTTGTATGGTTGTTTGATTTCTTCGATCTCAACAAATTATTTTTCTTTGGCTATTATCGTCAATGCAATTAAGCATTTCATTGTAAAATACACAACTGTTGTGTTTCCACGTCCTTGTGAACAAGTTCTATATATTTCTATTAACTATATAAAAAGTGTCTATAGCCATATCTACAGTTGCTTTGGTTTAGTCTTTTTTTGTTTTTTTTTGTTTTTTTGTTCTGGTGAGCAATACGGTGCGTGTTGATGCGACAAGCTAGAAGAAAACCAAAACAAAACTTGATAGTTGTCAGTTGACGCAGAGGCATTCAACGCCTGCTGGGCTTGCTGGCCATTGGGCCTCTTTTTATTTTGTTTTACATCTATGTGTAGTTGTGTAAATCATTTCCATTTTTTTTTTAAATATTTATTTGTGGTGATAGTGTTTTTGTTAGCAATGATACAGATTGTTATAAGACAAAATAAAATAATAAACCATCATCCGAAACGTACCCCAATTAAAAATAAAGCTCATGTGAAAATGTTATAACGTTTTTGGTGTTGTCATAATATTTTTACAATTTTTAAGGTGTCAGTTGCATATAGATACAAAAAATATATAATCCATGAATCAATATTTCAATAATCCATGGAGAGGTGCTGGTACCATTGCTGCTTGTCTCCTTCTATTGCTAACGCTCATTCAAACAATTACGTCTATCTTGCAAGTTACCAGGGCTTGAGTAATTTGTATGGTTGTTTGATTTCTTCGATCTCAACAAATTTTTATTCTTTGGCTATTATCGTCAATGCAATTGAGCATTTCATTGTAAAATACATGACTGTTGTGTTTCCACGTCCTTGTGAACAAGTTCTGTATTTTTAGATAATAAAACTAGTATAAGTTCCCATGTGTTTCAACATTTTGGTCATGTATTTAAAGAAAATATATAATTTTATTAGAAAATAATAAATAATTTTAGAAATCTCATTTTACGCACTAACTGTCTCATAATAACATTTTTTTATCCTTGTAAGAGTATTCACACTAAGGGAGTTAAATATTATAACTTTTTGTAACTCAAAATACTACTTTATTAATTTTAACACCTCACTTTATAACACACCCTATAGCAAAGATTTTATATTTTTTTACCATATCATTAAAATATTATTTCTTTATTAATTTTTAATTCGTTTTTATTCCCAATTTCATCTCTCCCTTTCTCTTTCTTCCCCTCTCTTTCTCTGGGCCAAAATGGCCCAATACCACTATTTCATAAAATTTTTAGCAAAAAAGCACTATTTCGGAAATAAATGACGATGTACCACTTTTTCTAGTACTCGAGTTCACCAAACTCAAGTTCCCTACTTTCTAGTTCCACCGTGGCATAGCTGACATGGCATTTGGGGATTTAAAAATGCTACTTAGTACTCGAGTTTCCTGGGTTCGAGTATTGTATAATGTGGTACCCAAGTCCACTAAACTCAGGTATCAATCTATGTTCGTATCAATCTGTGTTCAATTTCTTGCATGCATCATGCCAATTGATACTCGAGTTTCATGGACTAGGGTACTGTGTTAGCAGTACTCGAGTCCACTAAACTCGGGTATCAATTTGTGTTGGCCCCAATTTCTTGAGTGCATCATGCCCATTGATACTCGCAATTCATGGACTCGAGTACTATGGTAGCAGTAACCGAGTCCACTAAACTCAAGTATAATCTGTATGTGGCCCCAATTTCTAGAGTGTTTTATCATGCACTTAAAATCTTTACATCCATTTGATTTTTTACGTCCATTTGCATGAAGTTCTCGCTTATTGTACACTCTTAAAATCCATTTGATTTTTAAGTGAACATTTTTTTTTGTTTGATAAGTTGATTTTGGTGATTGAGACTAGAATTTCATGCAAATGGGTTGAATCTGTTCGATGGACAAGAGTCACAAGACCCATGAAACAATGCACAAGGTTTCCTCCATAACTAAAGAAAGCTTATATTGAAATAATCAAAGCAACCACCATAAATTGCCATGGTTTCAGACTCCAAAAATTCCAAAATGAAATGATTTGTTGGATAGGAAACATACAAAAGACACTGGCCTTTTGCTAAAAGACACTTCAATGCCGGGTTTTCAAGTCAAAACCCCTCTTGGATCCTTTCGAAAAATTCCTCTTTAATCATGGTCCAACCAGTTCTACTAACAACCAACCATCTTATGGTGGCCTCTCCAGTTCAACCATATCTTTGTCCAATGCTTCTGCCACCAAAAAGATCAATTTAGCACTAATTATATCATCAGATTCTTCAGTTCAACTCGTAATCATTATTTCTTTCAACTGCAAGATTGAAGTTCTCTAAAATATAGCAACTTTGTTATTTTCCTATGCTGAGTTTTATTTTTTACTTCAAACACATGAAGTGCTGGACCATACTAACATTGAGGGAAAACTGTAGAGGACTTATGGGTACAAGGATTTTTAACTTAGCTCAGAGAAGAGGGTCTTCAAAAAAAAAAGAAAAAAAAACTGGCAGCCAGTTTGAGTAGATCAGCTATAAATACTATAATAAATCAAATATAATTCCTTAATTAACTAGTTTTAGTGTCTCAGCCAGTAAAAATAAGTAAAAGGTTCAAGCAAGAACCTATTTTGTAAAGGAAGCCCCACTTAAACTTGGAATCTCATCCCAACTTTAGCGAGCTAAGAGACCAACCACAAGACCCTTGCAGAAAGGACATTTATAGCTTCCAACGCAAAACCCCTCTTTAGGTTCAGCTATTGTCACAAAGAGCGCTGTGGTGCACGGTGTTAAACTGAAGACTAATCATGCATCCCAACTTCAGTTACATTGGCTTCAAATGTGCAATTGGATTTTGGGATGCATTTGCAGATTGAATTCTTCATTAATCATGGTAAAATGGTGAAGAATAGTATTAGAGGTGCAAAATTATGGAACAAAGCTGTGCATTCTAGGATTTTGAGATTGCGATGACCAAGGTTAGTTTTTGAATCGTCAATGTCTTCTTGAGATAATCAACTAGTGCCTGTAAATATATACAAGTTGCAGACCTAAAGACATAGTGTTACAACCAAATCACGAAAGAGCATCATTTCTAAATTACAAGCCAAATCAACTCTGATAAATGATAATGCACATCCACGCTGAAGATAACAATTAGTGCTGCTCTATGTTCACTAAGATTATCATCCACGTGTTAGTTCACCAAATCTAATGAAAATGTTTATAGTAGAGATTCAATCATAAAGCCAAAGGAGGAATTACAAAACCTTCCTCTTCATAAATATTATTTATCTGGAATTAATTGAAGGAACAAAAATTTTACAACATTCTTCCTGTTCTGTAACTTTGTTCATGCAGCAGTCTCTATCTTTACAAACAAGAAGATTTCCTTTTCTGCAAACCCAAAAACTTTAATATTATCTAGGGTGAAGATAGGTAGTTGCTCAAATCATGAGGCCAAGCACAAGTAGGAGTTCAAAATTCAATTATCCTATCAATGTCCCTCTCTTTCCTACCTAACTGCCCCAAAATCTTCTAAAGAGTAAGTAAAGAAATACCAAAAATGGAAGAGAAGAAAAACGGAAGTTGTGGAAAGAATTCAATAAATCCTAAAAATTTAAATTTCTAAACAAGTGAAAAGAAAAATGTTACACTGAGGATGTATCAACAAGAACCTCATTTAGCACATCATCCTCACCGTTTGCAAAGGAGAACAACTCAGCATCCTTATCTTCATCGCTGGAAAAATCCCATCTCTCAAGTTTCAAGTGAGCTGCGATGAATATCAACTTCTGTGCCCGGTCCATACCTGCCCTTGAGTGCCCATGGGCACACACCCATCTCAAGAAAGACCAATTGCATTTGAATCCACAAGAAGTTGCGTGAAGAAAGATAAGCCTAACTGCAGCTTTCCCTAGTGACTTAAATTCAATAAGGTACGTTTCCCACACAAGCCTACTGCTCTGGGGGTTGGCAATTTTCATCTTTCCAGTAATGGGGTCCCTATCCTTCATCTGCACAGCTCGTGCATAGACTGCTTCAAGCCCTTCTGTTCTCCATTTCATAAGTTCCATTAGCGCAATGTGAGCTTCTTCCCATGAGCATATTTGGTTTATAACTGGACTATTTCCTATGAGTGATGATCCATAAAAATCAACAAAAGCAAGAACTCTGACCACTTCAATCAGCAGTCTGTAAGATGTTTAATGTCAATACAATAAACACCTTGTATTACATGTGGTGTGACAAGTTTTGTATGAGAAATATAGGAGATGAGTCCGCTCAAGATCATAGTCTGCATCTCAAAACTACACTAATGAGTGGACACTGTGAAAAAATGATCCTCAATTGATTTGTAACAAAGGTGACTTCTGTTTTGGCTTTTGCATACATAAGTATGAAATATACTAAACGTGAACAAATCTTGCTTTCTTGTGAGATATACGTAAGTATGAAATATACCAAACATGAACAAACGTGAACAAATCTTGCTTTCTTGTATGCATCCTATAGGGAAAGTAGCTTATAGTATAAATGCCATATTTGGTCCTTAAAATTTTATCCAACTTTTCTTAAGTTTTAAAAATACATAATTGAATGGCATATAGCATGCATTTTGATCTAATGGAATATATCATACATTTTGTTTCAAGTTGCATTTAGAAGAATGCCATGGTTCAAACTTAGCGTACCTAGTCCGCGAGACCATTACTCGTCGATACCTCGTTTCGCTTAGGGCATGTTCTTTAGTTATGTCTCTCTTGGTCACACAACCCGCATTGTACATTCTTCACCCTCTCCTTCCATGGTGTGGTTCTAGGCCGTTTCCTGCCCTTGTCCATCTCATTCCTGATTTGTGTTGAGACAGTGCAACCTTTCTCTCAAATCAATCGGGGGTTAGGGAGGACCCTTTGAGTTTCTTTAGGATCCGGCCATGATAATCTATCTTTCAACGTAGGAAAAACGGGAGCATAGCTCTGGAATAGTGCGTCAACGCTATAGCATAGGTTAATGTACTGCTCTGCATCATGTCGATACTTAATACAAACTACAATGACATGTGAACATGGTATCTTGTATAGTTTCCATTTCTGACATGTGCAAGTTCTTTGCAGCAGATTAACTCCATGTGTGTGATCCCCATGTCCAGCAGTCCCTGGATTATGCGGTGTATCTACATAATATGATTATTGTTGCGCATTCAATTTCGTCACCCTGTGGTGCTCCACCTTTGCCTTATTTCTCATGAAGATATCCAAGGCATATTTACACTATTTTTTTCTCGAATTCAACTGTTCTATGCTCTTATTGCAACGATTATTAAAGTAAGCATTCAGTTTGAACCATGTGTATTTCACCATTGCCGTAATGGGCAGGCTACGAGCACCCTTTAGAACACCATTGAAGCACTCGAAGATGTTTATAGTCAGCGCCCCATAACGGTAACCCTTGTCAAAAGTTAGAGCCCATTTCTCTTTGGGCACATCCTTTAAATATTGGTGCGCATCCCGATTGACATTTTCAATTAAATCGAAGGTGGTGTTGAACTTTTGCTCCTGGGTAGCACTTGTTGCCCTCCATACTAGATTCTTTAAAATTTCATTGTTCCATCTAGTGTTGATGTTATCGCATAGATGACGAAGGCGGTAACGATGTTCTGTCATGGGAGGTTACAAAAAGTCTCGATTAGTGCCTCTGAAGATAACTTGTATCCCAAGGTGTTTGTCAGATATAACACACAATTGTCTCCGGCTAGTAACATACCTTCTTATACAAGCCAAGAACCAAACCCCAAGTCTCTGTACTCTCGCTCTTAACAATGGCGAAGGTTAGTGGATAAATCTTATTATTAGCATCTGTCACCATTGCAATCATCAATTTCTCTTTATACTTTCCATAGAGGTGGGTTGTATCAATGCTAATCATAGGTCTACAGTTCTTGAACCCAATAATACATGGACGAAATACCCAAGATACGGACTTGAATGTATAGGTTCCTCGTTCATAATTATCGTCCACTAGTAACTTATACTTTGTACCCAAATTTGCATCCTTAAGTCCTACCAAAAAACGTGGCAGCTCTGCATAAGACTTCTTAAAATCCTAGTATATAGCTGCAACGGCTTTTTGTTTGGCATCCCAAACCTTGTATATGAACCATAATTATTACGTTAGAAATGAATACA
Source organism: Castanopsis chinensis (assembly GCA_032878915.1). NCBI lineage: Eukaryota > Viridiplantae > Streptophyta > Magnoliopsida > Fagales > Fagaceae > Castanopsis > Castanopsis chinensis. Next base: position 29,450,374 of record JAVQMG010000121.1, on the reverse strand, counting down.
AGTTAAATAATTATAGTTGAAGAAAACAAATCAAGACTTGTAAGGCTATAAGATGAAGATAATATTTCTTTCTCTTTATTCCTTTTTTTCTTTTCTTTTTGAATTTTATTTTTCATAATATAAGGTATTCATGGGTTTTGGGAAAAAAATATCATGCTTATACTTCACAGAAGACTGATGTCTCTACATTGTATTGAAAAAAGAATATAAGTTAAAGAATACCTTGTAGTGAGATACTTCGTGTTTTAAGTTTGCTAAAGCAACGTGACGTAAGTTCTTTATCTTATACGCAAGGTCTTCTCGTATATAGTGCTCAAGTACGTATGCTAGGAACATCGAATCAATCATCTGACCATCATGAGTATTCTGAATTTTGTCACACGTGTGGGGGTCCTTGCATTTTGTGATCTTCCAGAAATTGTCTTCCTTGCAACAGATCGCACGGACTGACCATGGACAGGAATCATCCTTGCAACTCACCATAAACCTCTCTGAGTCTGAATGCTTAGTTTTGAAGCTAAAATTCTCTCGCACTGCGTACCAAGTCAATGCATGTTGCACCACCAATTTAGTCGCACATACCATCCCTTTCATGGCTGCTCCCCAGGCGTCCAACTTGATACTTCCGCTTGCATAGCCGGTGATGGATCAAACATATTATCCCAAGTGTTTTTGGTGAAATATTATAAAATTTGTTACCGTAGGAACCTAAACTTATTCCTTACTGGAATGCTAAGGTGTAATATGAGCTTTTGCCACATCATGTCAATATATTAGATGCTCAATAAAAAAAAATAAAAAAAAAATCAAAGACTATACTATTTTATGCCATAAATTTATCAAAACTTCAATGAGAAATTTATTGAGCAACAACATATTTCAAAAGGAATTGGCTTGAGTCCAGTGCATAAGATCATGATACATGACCAAAAATGAGTACATGTTATAATTCTGATGGGTCTAATACTCCGAAGCATTGGACCCAATCTTTGCCCTTCCAAAAAACTAATTTCACATTTTCAATATATTTCATAACTATTAAAATTCAATAAAACATTAAAAATTTTATTGTATCACAATAACAAAAATTATATTTGGAAGTAGAAGCTAAATATATGAATATGTCAAAAAAGCTACCTTTTTTTACTTACTAAAATGGAAGAATTCAATCAATATAAACAATTCACTTATTTAATTAAATTGGCAATGAAATTAAATGATTTTATGTACCTAAATTATGTGTTCTATGAATTATAGTTTTTTGAAAAAGCTAAACTTGAAATCCTTCATTCAAATAGACATCAAGTTATAATATTTGCAAATCTTTTATGCAATTTGTTTTATAGGACAATGTCGCTTGATGATTAAATAGAAAAGAGAAAAATGGAGAGAGAGAGAGAGAGAGAGAGAGAGAGAGAGAGAGAGAGAGAGATATGACACCTTCTGCGACTGCAAGCCAAATGCTATAATATCTCTCTTTGTGCCATTTTTTAGGAAAAATGAAATTAAATACATTTTTATGGAGTAGGTTGAATGAGTTACGAATTTGATTGAATAAGGTTTTATTTGTTTTGTTTTGTTTTTGAATGGGCTTCTTGTTGAATAACTTGTTAATTTGTTGTTGTTTGGGTTATTTTTGCTATTATTTGGACTAATTTTTATTATTATTTTAATTGGCCATTTATTTTTTAATTTTTGTTTAAAGGGTTAAAGATTATGTTTGGGACTTGGGAGGCCAAGACTCTTTTTGAGTAATACTACATCCACATAATTTTAATGACAATTTTGCAATAGCTTTTGGGTGACAACTGACAAGCTATTATTGGTAAATAAAAAAAAAGAAATGATATTAGAAGTGGGCTCATGTTATAACCAATAGCAACTTATTACCTATGATTTTTTGTGAAAATGTTGTGGAAATAGTATTACTCTTGTTTTAATTAAAACCAAAATTCCTGAAATTCTTAAGTAAAGGTGTTCGATAAGAGTATTTTTTAAGGATAGACAAAACATGTTACTTTAGAAAGTGTGTATGTGTATATATATAACAATTATTTTTGGTTTACATTGTAGACTAAACAATGTAAGATCTACAATATTATACGCATTTGTGAAAAGTGTACAATGTTGTACAAATTTGCATAAAAGTGTAGAATGATATATACCTCTGTTAAGTTTAGAGTGTAAATTTAACATTAACTGTACAATGTAAGCTAATAATTTTCCATATACAGAATAACTTAATAGGTAGGCCTCATAAAAAAAAACTTATAATTTTTTTATTTATTTATTTTTTAAAAAGTGAAATTATAGCTTGCTTGCATGTTTTTAATAATATTGGCTCTTGTCTATATTATCAGGAAATTTAAGGTAGGCAACTTGATAGATGTCTTATAATTTATTTATTTATTTATTTTTTAAAAAGTGAAATTATAGCTTGCTTGCATGTTTTTAATAATATTGGCTCTTGTCTATATTATCAGGAAATTTAAGGTAGGCAACTTGATAGATGTTGATGCTTAGATGGAAAATAATGGTATGAACAATATGTTTAAAGAAAGAAGTGATCAAAATGGTGAAACTCAAAAGGAAGCAAACACTTCAAGTGAAAATAAAGTTGACATTGATCAGTTGGTAATCGACATCAAAAATAGTTCTGAAGGTTCGGATCCGAAGTCGGATTCATTGACTAAGCCTTGTATCTACAAGGTTCCAGGGCACCTTCGCAAAGTGAATGCAAAGGCCTACACTCCTACGTTTATTTCAATTGGCCCTTTTCTCCACCACTATTTAAGATTCAAAACCATGGAAAAGCTTAAACTATGATATGTCAAGCGTTTCAGAAATCGAGAAGAATCAGAAGAGCCAGACTTGTTGAAGAAATTGTTAATCACTATAGATGAGAAGAAAGAAGATATTCGCTCTTGCTATGGTGACTCGTTTAGCTTTGAGGATGATTATTTTGTGAAGATGATCCTGGTAGATGCGATCTTCATTCTTGAGCTGCTTTCTAAAAACAGATAAATTGGATGAGTCTAATCAGGAAAATCACGACTCAACAGATCCTATTAAAGTGGAACCATGGATGCTTTCTGTTCCTCTCTCATATCCTGCAAATAGCTTCGTCCCCCGATTTTGATGTATCAATCTATATATGGTATGTATGAATATTACCCATTGCCATGTGCATTGTATGTGCTGTGCCCGCTAGTAATTGAGGCACTTAAATATGATTTGCCTTTTTGTCATTTCTTGTTAGAATGGATTTTCTTTTTCTTGTTAGGGGTTCTCTGGATTTTCTTTTGCAGCTCTAGTCTTGATGAGTTAGTTGTCAGACTCTGGTTCTCAAAAATTTACTTTTTGGACTATAACAAATATTTCATATCGATGATGCATGTGCTATTCTTTTGTTGCATGAATAGCTGTGCAAAATTGGTTTAATTGTTCTGCTTCCTGCTTGGTTTAATTTCTATGTGGCTAGTTAAAGTTGTGAGGACTTGGAGTTAGGCAGTAGAACGCTTCTCATGTAATTCCTACATGATTTTTGCATAATACTTTCGTTTCAAGCGTTGTCTACAACTCATTGTCTTTAAGCTGGTCAAATGCTCTACTTGTTGATATTGATGCTGTCGTTATTATTAGTAATGTCATAATTTTCTATCAACAACACAAGAATTATGTCAGAGGGTTCTTTATGTTGTGAATTTTGCATGGTTGCAGGTTAAGCAGGATGGATTCTTTCCTGCAGATTTGCCTTTTCTTGGTAGTACAAACTCAAATGGTGTCTGTTATATTGAGGTGTTTTTATTTTTTATTTTTCTTATTTTTTAAATATGACTATTATCATGATTTTTCTAGAAGATTGAAGAATGTTTGGTTTTTCTTATTTATAATTCTGTAACTTTGTCACCTTCCCCACTATATACCTATAAAAAAAATATTTCCTTCAATTTTGTCTCTTCTTTTTTTTTTTTTTTTCCTTAATTTGTTATTATTGTTGGATGCAGACTGCAAATTTAGATATGGGGAAACAAATTTGAAAATTAGGAAGGCATTGGAATGACCTGGGATTTCTTGGCTCCTAAGAAAGCATCTGAATTCAAAGGTTTAGTTTTTTTGTTGCTCCGCTTGTTTGTCACAGATTTTGATTTCTGATGGTGTTATTGCTCGAGACATAAACCAAGCTTCATTTTGATGCATTTGTGTGGTTACCATTTTTTTCAGTTCATTGAATTTTATTATACATGGAGTACTTTATATTCAGACTTAGATGATGTTAGTATGTATTTCCTTTTTATTAAGGAAAGAATACCTAGTCTTCAAATGGTAATGAATTACTTCTATAAATTCCACTGTTAGTGATTCCACCTATTGTTTTGGACCAATACTAAGAGAAGTCTGGTTCTTCAGCTTTACAACTCCTTTCTTATTACTATTTGTTTGGATCATATTTTCTATATCAATGATCATCTCACCCCACCCCTTGTTTTATGATGGAAACTTGTGCTTTTTTTCTGTCTTGCGCATCTTTGAATCTCCTTCAATTTAAATGATATTACTTATTATTATTATGGTGATTAAGTGGTCTTTGCTGATCATAAGAAAAATATTTAGTGGATTTTCTCATATCTATCTGGCAATTGGTTCTACCTTTTGCTTCTCTTGGATGCTTCTCCCTTTTGATTCCGACCTTTCTTGTGTAACAAAAACTAACCGTATGCTGATCCTCAACAGCCACTTACAGTTGTCATTTCTTGAAATTTATTCATTTTAACTTGTGATTATCCCTGTCAATTATTTTGGAATCATTTATAACCTAAATGTCTTCTTAAAACACTATATCTTCTTCAGTGGAATTTCTTCCCCACCATAGGGTGTACCAAAGGCACTCATGAAAGCTGGAGCTGTTTACAAATATGACTTGTCATTACCTGTTGAAAATATGTACAATCTTGTAGAGGAAATGTGAACAAAACTTGGCTAGAAAACTTTTTGTTATGGCTACATGCATTTTGAAATATTGTTTTCTTGTCATTACCTGTTGAAAACATGTACAGTCTTGTGGAGGAAATGTGAACAAAACTTGGTTAGACAACTTTTTGTTATGGCTACCTGCATTTTGAAATATTGTTTTCTTTCTCACTTTGGTGATCAGATGTATTTTCTTTAGTGGTTGGGTAGGATGGGTATGGTGTGTGGATGTGAAACTGAATGGTGTCCTTGCAGAAACAGGAAATTTCAAAAGAATAATTTGAGCAGCAGAAACTTCAGTTTCATGTGCCCTTAACTTGTTAAGGGTGCAGTTTCAAATTTGTTGCAAGATATTCTTGTGAAAACAATACTATTTCTTTGAACTTGAAAATTGTTTATGCTAGTAGTATCATGTTATTGCATGTCACAGACTATGACTGGGCTGGTTTATAAATCCACTTTTTGTATGATTCTTTTAATATCAGGTAATTCAGCTAAAGTAATTGGATATGGTCACCTTGGAGACGGAAATTTGCACCTTAATATTTCAACTCCACAGTATATATGTATTTTGTAAAACATAGCTTTGTATTGATATCTTCAATAAATTGCAGATTTTAGCACAAATTGAACCCTTTGTCTATGAATGGACATCTGAGCAGCGGGGAAGTATTAATGCAGAGCATGGCTTGGGACAGATGAAGGCTATTAAGATTTTCTACAGCAAGTCACATGAAAAGTTTTCTAAGATGGTAGCCTAACTTTTCTAAGATGTGCTTCTTGTTCTTCTTTTAATATATAGATTTAGAATGTAAAGTTTCCTTATACTGATGTCTAAAACAAGAATCTATTTGTATAGGTCCAACTAATGGCTTCAATCAAGAAGCTGATGGACCCCAATGGGATACTGAACCCATATAAAGTTCTTCCACACTCAATTGTTTCTTACAACTGAAATAAGGTTTGTTCATTTTTTTTTCTCGTTCTGAACTTTCACACTTGCGTTTGAAGTTTTACACCTGAAAAGGGCTTGCAAAGTTTTAAGATTGGAGGCAGGGATTGGTGATAGAAGAGGAGGATAAAAAAACACGTTAATTTTCATCTCCTAAAAATAGCTGATTTTGAATATACTGTTTGCTTGAGATCTTAATCTTTCATTCCACTTTGTATTTTTTTTAGATAGGAATGCCACATATTGCTTATCAGATAGGAAATAATATTAATAAGGAAGACTTTGTCCATACTAATATCAAACAAATTTATCCATACTGTAAGATGCTCTATGATATAGATCTTGAGTTTGTTTTTTGTTTGAAGTAATTCCATATTTGAACCTTAATTAATTGGAAGGGAATAGCTTTCATTCTTGGGTTGATGGACTTAAGGCATGGTTGTTTGTCCCCTTGGATGATTGGTTTGCTTTAATAAATGAACAGGAAAGTTAGGCTACCATCTGATACGTGCATGATAAGAATTCTTTGTCCTACTTCGGGATCTGCCCAACACAAAGCTTTCTGCTAAATTAGTTTGTCAACTGGATTCATTCCCTGTTTAATATTTATGCATAAAAATCTTCCTTCTCTCATGCTCTCTTAATTTCAATCTCCCAAATCTCATTGCTACAGAAACAAGTCAGACTCACCTTCATTACATATTTAGGTGAAATCATATACAGATGCTATTGCTGATGTACACAAGTGACAAGTCCCTAAAATGTCTTTAGTGTAAAGGACTTCAGAACTTAAAAATAAGTTTTATGTTAACCTTTGTAAGTGTTTTAACTGAGCTTGAATGCTTAAACATAAAATAATTGTGTGGTGTCATTTATTGGGCATTTAATATAACTATGAGTTGGTTTTTGAATAGTAGCTTTTATGTTCGCATTCACATGCTTCTTTTTCACTTCAATAGCTTGTTGCATGCTTCTTAGTCATTTGATTCCTTAAGAGTATGTTACGGTTATTGATTATGAACGTTATGACCATTTTCTGAATGTATGGTTTTTAACATATTTCAGTTTGGAAGTGTGGAGGAGTTCCAAGAAGAGTTTAAGGATATCAATCAAGAGGAGCAGATTATTGTATTGCGTAGAGAAATATTATTTTGAAGTAAACTATTACAGGTTCTTTTTAAACAGGTTACAGAATTACAGGATCTTTGTAAACAGGGTATCTATTTTTTCTTTTCTTTTTTTAATGCCAATAGCGGGAAGACATGTCAACTTGATATATGGAAGAATCAATGAGTGGGGAGATCCAACAAAAATCAGCTACTTCAATATAATATGAAAAATGAAAACTCTGAAATTCAATAGCAAGCATACACTGCAGGTGGAACCGAAAATCAAAATGGACAGTTGGGTAGACGACATAAAAAAAAAAATGCTTGAAATGGCAGTGTACATCCTTAATTAAGTGTCGTATCAACAGGGTTCCATGTCAACTTCGCAAAGTGAATGAACAGGCTGACTCTCCCACACTTGTTTCCATTGGCCTTTTCACCACTTCAACAAAGATTTCCAAATCCTGGAAAACTATAAAGTAAGGTACCTCAAGAGCTTCATTGCACGAGCTAATGTAAAGTTGGAGAATTTAGTGTGCATTACAAGGGACAATGAAGAAACTATTCGCTCTTTCCATGCGGAGACTATGCTGGGTAGACTGCACAATAATGATTTTGTGAAAATGATCCTTATGGATTCAATCTTCGTTCTATCTAGAGCTTTTCTTGAGAAATTATTATCAACTATTGGAAAGTGATGATCCTAAGGTAGCAGACCAATGGATGACTCCTTTATTGACTTGGTATTACTTGAAAATCAGCTTCCATTCTTTTTTTTTTTTTTTTTTTTTTTTTTTTTTTTTTTTTTGATAATCAGCTTCCATTCTTTGTTCTTGAGATACTATTCACACTTGCTTTTCCTTGTCCATCGAAAAAATTCCCCGTATTTAATTCAGCCTACTTTTCTGTACTTTGATTGTTTCAATGTTCAAAACATAACTCCCATGGATGTGAAGATGGAGCACTTCACCGATTTGGTTAGAACCTTTCAGCTACCTCCAATCCCAAGCCTAACGGGAAGACAAATTGATGTGGAAAAACTTTGATATTCTGCAATGGATCTGGTTGAGGCCGGAGTAAAGTTCAAGGTGAGTTCAAGCCGTTGCTTACTTGACTTAAAATTCAACTTCGAATACAGACTGTTGGAAATGCCATTGTTAGTGATAAATAATCATACAGAGGCTCTTATTCGAAACCTTATGGCATTAGATCTATTTTGTCATGGGGAAAAGAAATACATTTTGGATTACTTTCACACCTAGAATTTCCTTGTCAATAATACTAAAGATATCTATTTACTTTGAGATAAGGGAATTGTGATTAATTATCTAAGCGACAACAAAGCAGCAACATCCATGGTCAAAAATATTTGCACCAATTTCTCGTGGTCATGTATGAACTCGGATTATAACATCTGTAGAGAGTTGAATGCATTTTATGAAAAATCTCCGCACAGGTGGAAGGCATTTTTAAGGCATAACTATTTTAGCACTCCTTTGAAAGTTGCTTCTTCAATCCCTGGTTTAATCCTTCTGGTGCTCACGCTGCTACAAACCGTACTGGCCATCTTGCAAGTTGTGTTCAAGCGTCAAGTAATTTGGATATATAGTTGTCAATGCGGTTGAAATTTTCATTGTAAAATACACTATCAGTTTGCTTGCATGTCATGACCTTGTATATAACATCAGTTGTTAATGTATCCTTACAAGCAATAAATTACTTCCTTCGAATGCTGCTTTCTTGTAAGGGATGAGTATTGACTAGCAGTGGAACAAATTGAAAAGGTCCTCGACTTTTAGGGTCAATTTCATTTTGGTCTAAATGACCTTTAACAATGCTTTGGAACTGAAATTTGAGAAGATAAGATGAAAATATTAACCCATCCATTTAATCCCAAAACGTAACTTTGGACCGACTTCTGCAACCCAGCTACAAGAGTGAAGTTTCAAGTGAGTTCAAGCAAATGCTCAGTTAACCTAGAATTCAATATTGACGTATTTGAAATCCCATGCATTAATTAGAGAAAACTCAACGAATACTAAAAAGTATTAATGCGCTATAATAGAATATATATCATATATAAATTTTTCTGCCTAACTTTCAAACGAATTAGCAGTGAGTGTGACTACAAAACAGAGAAGTTCTAAACTTGTGACGTAGAATGGATTTTAAGGAAACGATATGCTGATTGCTTTTTTGGTTGGATTTATATGAGGCTGAAACTTAATTTTGAATAGGCATTTATTTCATTTTTTGGATTTCCATCTTCTAGTATTATAAAATCAAAATATTGTGCAAATTATAGTGGTTATCATTATTTTTTTTTTGGTCTCACAACAATTTGGAAAAAGAGAGATTTGAATTCACGTTTTCACAAGGAAGCCAGAAATGGTCCTAACTCCTAACTTATAAGCTTCTTAGTATTAAAAATTTCTTGTCAGAACAACTTAATGACTTAGAGCAAAAAGTTTTGCATCAACTTTAACTTTTAGCTTTTAGTTTTTATGTACAGTTTTTTAAAACCTTTTTTTTTTCTTTTTTTTTTTATTACTTTTTAATTTTTTTTTCTAGATACAAGTATATTTTAGCATACTTTCAACAAAAAACTAAATAAGTTATTCCCAAACAGACAGACAAAAGGGTCATTTTCTTTTATTTTTCATACACTACCCTAATTAAAATTACAATCAGAAGGTTTATCTATTAATTTCAATCATATAATGCAACATGAGATTTTTTGTCAAAGATAACTTTTGCACCTCTTGCTTTCAAACTAGGTCTCAATCCATCATTTATATGCAAACTACTAATAATGCAACACAAGATTAATTTAAAAGAAAAGTAATATTGCACCCACTTGCTCTTATACTTTTGAACCAGTGATTTATTTCTTTAAAATCACTTTATTTAAACAAATAAGTTAGCACCAAATAAAACCTGTTGTGTTCTCTTTCGCAACTCCTCTGGATGTCTAGTAAATACCGTATAAATTTCAGAGTCAAACCATAAAACCACAATTTAATAAAAATCATACAATACAACATGCTCAAAACTGTCCTGACAGAATTTCATGCAATTTAGAAATTACACCGTTATTTTTATATTGATCCAAATGCTGTGAAACCACTTCCATTACAACTATATGTGTCTTAGATTTCATAGGAATTTTCCCTAGCATCCAAATTCACTGTATACAATTTAATACATAATTTACCATGTGTAAACACAAAATCTGTCACAGTGACAACTTTGCAACATATTCTTATAAATTCACAAACAATTATCAAACGATGGTATTTTCTTACGAAATTTAATACACACATACTAGACATATTATATAATAATCTCCAATAAACCTTTTACCCATAGCTGTCCTAGAAAAATACAGAATTTATAATAACCAAACAGGTTAACAGTGAGTGCAATTCTTAACAAGTTCATGAACTAACACTCAACCAACTTCAATTACTAAATCAACTACCCATATACAAAATCATATAACCATCACTTAAGTTTAAAATGAACAATAGACTAAAAGAATTAGATTTTCCCCTTACCCTAAGCATGGTTCATGGAGTGATTGAGCTAGAATCACTCTAGCTTTAAATTGGGAACAAAAGCTTGAGAAGAATTGAAGAAGTCTTTGTCCTTTGGACCCGTAGGTGTGAGAGGGAGAGGAAAGTTGAGAGCTTTTCTTTCTTTTGGTATTGATCCGTGGGTACGAAAGAGGGAGAGAGTTTCTTGAGTGTACTAGTTGCTTGAGAAAGTCAAAGAATGGATGAGGTGTGAACAAGGGAAAGTAGAAAGAGATAAGAACAAAGAGAAATGAATAGGAAAAGAAGAATAGGGGCTGAACCTTCAGCCAAAGAAGCCAAGGGAAAAAGGGAGTTGATGACTCACCTTTACAACCTTTTTTTTTTTCTCACTTTCCACCCCTCCATAACCTTATATTCTATAAAGGCCCAAAGTATACAATAACTTTGCATATTAACCCTTTCCTTAAACACTTAATTAAACATCAACAACTATATATTTAATAACTTAACTTAATATAGTTTTGTACATACTTATACTTAGTATATATTTATAATATAATTAGTCATTTCAATTATTTATAATCTTTACAATTCTTATTCAATGACACTATAAAATAATATCTTTATTAAATACTCTTATATTAATTTTAGAAAGTAAGGAATTCAAATAATAATTAACCACTTGAACATATAGGTTAATTATAAAATTGGGGTTGGGGTGTTACATAAGCCCTAAAAAATCAAAAGAAAAAAAATTAGAGAAAAAAAGAGGCAATGTTAATGCCCAAGAAAAAAAAGAGTGACAATTGGTAATGTGATTGCCCAGAAAAAGGAAAAAAAAAAAAAAAAGCAAAAAAAATGGCCAATGTTGCTGCCTAGGGAAAAGAGAAGGGAGAAAAAAATGCAACTTAAATTGAGGGTATTTGTGTAAAATTTGTGATATCTTTTACATCACTAATAATAAAAAGTGCATAACAATTTGAAAACATTTATATTTTCTATAAAATTGCCTTTTTTTTTTTTTTTGGTAAAGAGTAAATATTTTTTGTGGTGGGGGCATAAGGCCTAGGCCTAAGTTGCTTAGGCCTTGGGCCGTCTGTCCGTAGTCCGTATATATATAATTTCTAATCATATAAGTTTAATGAATCTAAGTTTTGTAATTTTAAAAATGAAAATTAATCTATTTAATTATCTCAAATATAATTTATTTATTAATCATTAGCATACATTTACGAAGAGATAAAAAATTGCACTCGTTGTACTTAATTTACTCTAGCCTATAAGCCGTGGCATGCACAAACACTTTTCTCTAAAGTGTGGGAGTATTTGAATTACAAACTACACCCCTAAAGTGTGGGAGTATTTGAATTTTATACCTTGAAGTTTTAGAATTTAGATTTTACTCCCTGCAGTTTTGGAAGTGATTTGATTTTACACCTTGAAATTTCAAAAGTTAGATTTTATCACCTGAAATTTTATTCTATTTGCACCAGCTGCCCCTTTGTCTATATTTTCTGTTAATTGCCACATAAACTTACCATGTGTGTTTAGTTTATCTAATATAATGATGTCACATCATTTTTGTAGCTTCAAAAATTAAAATATTAAAAATGGCATAGCATAATAAACTAAATGTGCATGATAAGGTTTATGTGGCACTTAATGAAATATATGGACTAAAAAACTGCTAATGCAAATGGAATAGAATTTTAGAGGGTAAAATCCAAATTTTAAAATTTTATGGTGTTAAATCCAAACACTTTCAAACTTTAGAGATATAGTTTGCAAATTAACTTAAAAGTAATAAAGTAGAGCTCAAAGTTTCAAAAAGTAACAAATGCAACTCCCCAAAAAACCTCAAACATAATGGGTTGAACCTTAATTTTGTTACTTTTTAAGATTTAAGAGTTTAATTATTACTTTTCAAATTATAGTTTTTAATTTGTTACTTTAAAAAAAAAGTTATTTTTGAAATGAAAAGGTTTATTTTTGGTACACAATAATTATACGGTTTAACATATATTTTTAAGGGTACCATTGGCTCAAATATTTGAGGGGCAACTAAATTTTTTGTTAGTTAAATCGTTTTTTAAAAAGAATCTTGTTAGTGAAATCTTTAAAATGTTTAATAGAATTACATAACATACTATAAAAAGATTTTAAAAATTTTTGGAGTGGTCCCCCTCCCTTGTGAGTAGTTCCACCCCTGATGACGGTGGACGCACCTTCAATGGCTCCCACTAGTCTATTCGCCCTAAGTAACAATGAAAAATTAAAGTCACAGACATAAAGTATGAAGAATTCCACCAATCCACCATGTGCAGATGAAGATGATAGGGCCTTGTAGTTAGTCTGTAGGTAGAGATTTACTCGAAATTTTCACACCGCAATTCAAAAAAATTTTGTGAAATTTTGGTGTAAAAGTCTGCTTTTTGCCAGTAGTCATGGATCATGGTGTGGGTGTGTGTAAAATTCTGCTGGCTATCAACTATAATGTGTGCCAAATCAAACGCCATAAAACTAGTCCTTCGGGGACATTCAGATGATGTGTTTAATGACTTGAAGAAAGTGTTGTAAACTTAGAACTCTTAAGTTTCATCCATCACACTATCAATCCATAAAGTTTTTAGGACATATCATTATTAGAGAATGAAATACTTTGGTCAAAGACTAAGACAACATTTCCTTAATTATATAAGAAAAAACCCAAAAAAAAAAAAGACTGTCATAGGTGAACATACACTTTTCATTTTCTCTTAGTACCTTAACAATATATTGATAACTACACAAATACTATTTAACATAAACAACTATGTTAAATTATCGATTGTTTAGAAGCTTAAACTATTGAGATATGATAAATTTAATCATTTAATCCTATACTTCTAACACTCTTCCTCACGTGTAGACTGAAACTACTTTTTAATAGGTGATGCCCAACACGTGGAAATTTAAATGAGAGATAGAGTAGAGTAGATGAGGATCGAATTTAAGATTTCATGCTTTGATACCATGTTAAATTACTGATTGTCTCAAAATCTTAAATTATTGGAATATGGCAAATTTAATCATATAACCATATATTTCTGACAAACTAAAATTAACATCGAACATTTAAGGTTCTAAAGAAAAATTTTTACAATTGCATCTTGGTCAGCAAAAGATGCACAATTTAACTGTCAATACTAACAAAGCCATAAGAGATTTGGGGTTTGGTGTCTTAGTTTGTTGATAAAGAGCACAATCATTAGAAACAAACATCGTAGACGAAACTCTATAAACAAAAATTTTATTGTACTTATTAAAAATCAATTATTTCTTTTTGAGCAACAAATAAACACACAAAGGAGAGAAAATAAAGTTCTAGCAAGCACTCGACAATTTCACTCAAAAGTCAAGACAACTTTTGAAGAATAATAAGTCAATTTTTACTTGTTAAAGGTCAATTTGATCCAATATCTTCCAGGAAATGGTCAAATGAAATGCTTGGATTGGCAGAAAAAACTCACTTACCTAGATTTCGAATCTGATTTTAAGTTTGAGGATTTGCAATTTAATTTAATTTTTAAAGCAGCTATTTTTCAAACTCTTGAATCATATCATCAATGCAATTAGAAGACTTTTCTGAAACCAAATTGATAATGTCTGCCAATTAGCTGCAAACAACGGAAACATGCATCATCGTATTATTGCCAGGATCTAGAATAGTGGTCTTATTTATACATCCTCATGTAGATGTGGCATACTTTGATTGCTGTGAAACCCATACAGCGCTTCAGAAAAGAAAAGAAAAGAAAAAAAAAATCACTTCGTTTGTTAACTAACCCCTAGTAGGTAATGAAAATGACGGTAATTAAATTACTGCTTGCAATATATTAATTTAAAATCATATCCTCAATGCCAGAGGACTTCCGTTTCATAGCAAAAAGACACTAACTTTGAAGGATTCAAATTCTCTAAATTTTTTAGGTATTTTATCAATAATTTTCTTTAAATTCTAATAATTCTTATATAATTTAAGAGTTTAAATTCTACTACGTCAACATTCAAAATTTTTCTTTTTTTTGACTGAACATTCAATATTTTTCTTGAAATGAATGTGAATAGAAGTTTGTATTTTTTAAGATTTAATTTGGGGTCCATGATGTCATGAACTTTCCCTCGTGACTCCTTTTTCCATGGCCTTGTAGAAAAAAGCTCACCCACCACCCACACACCTAACTTCCATTCTTCCAAGTCTTGGCACATCACTTTCAAAGTTTAATCATAGGCATATTTAGCATGTGTAAAACCTTTTTTGAGAACATTTTGACAATCCTTTTGTGAACTTTTTGATTAGCCAAAACCTGTACAATGAAAGGAAGATATTCTTCTACGCAGTACTGATCAAATCATGGCGAACCATACAGTGTACTGCAACTGGGGCCAAGATTAAAAATTAAAAAATTTACCTGACAAAATCGTGAACATCAGGTGAAGATAAAGCTTTGAAATTATTGCAAGAATCTCCATCAATAATGATAATGATGATATGGACCCCAACATCCTCTGCAAATTTCCATATATAGCTCGCAATACCGTATATCTAATTATATATCTTGGCTTTGTCCCTTGTAACACCCTGGTTTTTTCGGTACAAAACAATCACTTTAATTGTTTTGTTTGTAATAACATTATTATATCCTTTTAAGAGCATTATAATGCACAAAATTTAGATTCATAAACTATTAAATAATGTTTAAAATTTAAAGAAATTTATTAATAAAATATCTTAAAAAATTTAGAAGATCCGAATTCATGAAAGTTAGTGTCATTTTGCTCAAATGGATATCCTCTCACATTGAGAATATAATTTAAAATTAATATATTGCAAGTTGTAATTTAATTAACGTCATTTTCATACCCATTTGGGGTTTGTTAAACTACGTTTGTCAGTAGTAGTAGGCCAACTTGCAAGCTGTGAGCCTGAACGGATGAGACTTGGTGCTAACTATTAATTAACGAATGAAGTGATGTTTTTTTGTTTTCTTGTTGAACGATGTATGAGCTTCACAGCGTTCAAATTATGCCCACATCTACGTGAGAATATATAAATAAGACCACTATTCTAGATCTTGCCAATAATACGATGATGCACGTTTCCGTTGTTTACAGCTAACTGGCAGGCATTATTATTTTGGTTTCAAAAAAGTCTTCAAATGGCATTGATAATATGATTCAAGAGTTTGAAAAATAGCTGCTTTAAAAATTAAATTAAATTGCAAACCCTCAAACTTAAAATTAGGTTCCAAATCTAGGTAAGTGAGTTTTATCTGCCAATCCAAGCATTTCTTTTGACCATTTCCTGGAAGATATTGGATCAGATTGAGCATTTTCTTTTGACCATTTCTGAATCCAACTTTCCCAAGAAAATTTAATTTAAGTTATTCGTAATAAGTATGTTTGAAAATGACGTTAATTAAATTACAACTTGCAATATACTAATTTCAAATTATATTCTCAATGTAAGAGGACTTTGTTTCAAAGCACTAACATTTGAAGATAATTTAATTTAACTTACCTGTATGAAAATGACATTAATTAAATCACAGCTTGCAATATACTAATGACGTTAACAATTTTCCATATACAGAATAACTTAATAGGTAGGCCTCATAAAAAAAAATTCTTATAATTTTTTTTTTAAGTGAAATTATAGCTTGCTTGCATGTTTTTAATAATAGTGGCTCTTGTCTATATTATCAGGAAATTTAAGGTAGGCAACTTGATAGATGTTGATGCTTAGATGGAAAATAATGGTATGAACAATATGTTTAAAGAAAGAAATGATCAAAATGGTGAAACTCATCAGGAAGCAAACACTTCAAGTGAAAATAAAGTTGACATTGATCAATTGGTAATCGACATCCAAAATAGTTCTGAAGGTTCGGATCTGAAGTTGGATTCATTAACTAAGCCTTGTATCTACAAGGTTCCAGGGCACCTTCGCAAAGTGAATGCAAAGGCCTACACTCCTACGCTTATTTCAATTGGCCCTTTTCTCCACCACTGTTTAAGATTCAAAACCATGGAAAAGCTTAAACTAAGATATGTCAAGCGTTTCAGAAATCGAGAAGAATCAGAAGAGCCGGACTTGTTGAAGAAATTGTTAATCACTATAGATGAGAAGAAAGAAGATATTCGCTCTTGCGATGGTGACTCGTTTAGCTTTGAGGATGATTATTTTGTGAAGATGATCCTGGTAGATGTGATCTTCATTCTTGAGCTTTTCTTGAGCTGCTTTCTAAAAACAGATAAATTGGATGAGTCTAATCAGGAAAATCACGACTCAACAGATCCTATTAAAGTGGAGCCGTGGATGCTATATGTTCTGACGCTTGACTTGGTATTAGTTGAAAATCAACTTCCATTCTTTGTTATTAAGGACATATACAACAATGTTTTTTCCACTAAACCAGAAACCCCTCCTTTAATTCAGCTTATTTTTGAATTCTTTAAGGATTTCAATGTTCAAAATATGAAACCCGAGGGTTTCAATGTGGAAATAAAACATTTCACCGATTTGCTTAGAATCTTTTACCTACATGCACCTCCAACTTCAAGCAAATCGAAAAGATGCAACTGCTTCAACTAGATAACACGCAAACCCGCAAGCAGATTGATAACACGCAATGAAAGGTCGCCACGCAAGGAAGTGAGAAAAATTTTGTACTCTGCAATGCAGTTGCACGAGGCAGGAGTAAAGTTTGAGTAGAGTACTTCAAAATGCTTACTTGACTTAGACTTTGATAAAACTAACGGAGTGTTGAAATTCCCAGGCTTGGAGTTAAATGACTCGGCGGAAGCTCGCATTCGAAACGTTATGGCATATGAGCAATTTGATTTGGGGGAGAAGATATTCATTACCGATTATTTAATAATCTTGGATTTCCTTATCAATACTCCCAAATATATGGATTTACTTTGTGATAAGGAAATCGTGATTAACTATCTTGGTGACAACAAAGTAGCAACATCTGCAGACAACTGTCTCAACACCAATGTCTTATGGTTAGGTATTGACTCAAAATACAATGATATTTGTGAAGATATGAATAGTTTTGGTAAGACTCCACGGCATAGATGGATTGCAATATTAAGGCATGAATATTTCAACACTCCTTGGAGAGGTGCTGCTACCATCGCTGCGTTTATACTTCTGCTACTCACATTAATACAAAGTGTATGCTCTATCTACCAGGTAGTGTAGGTTCAAGGCAATTGTAATTTGGATGCTTGTTTGACTGCTTCTCAATAAATTTACAATTTTATTATGTTTCAATGTCCTTGTAGCTTAGTTTTATTTCTTCAATATCTTCAACTAATAAAATGTTGTTAATTTTGTTTATATTTTTTTTATATCTAAGATAAAATTATACTCGATCTAGTTTAATTTGAGTGTATATGTATAAAACTCCAACCTAAATACTTGAATCTCGATATTTATTCCTCATAGCTCACAAAAATTTATATATGTAAAATGATTATCACATCAAATGGCGTATAGCGGTAAATTGGGTGGAGCTTGTGTCCAGTGATCAGTGCCACTAGACACATTGCGAAGCAGACACGTGTCCAAAATAGGACATGTGTCTGTATCCTAATGTGTCTGGTGGCCATTGGACACAAGCCATACCTCGGTAAATTAATCCTTAAGCAAATTGCTCTAATGCGTGAAAGCTAGCCATCACTCCTTTGACTTGTTACATTGAACAATACATGAATCTGTTTCTTACGTACGCTTGTTCCATCTGTCTATTGAAAGTTCAACAGGTGCCAAAAAAAAAAAGCACTACGCACATTAAATAAAAACAAAATGTAGTAAATATAAAATAGAAATGAATAAAAAAAGATAGTGGGCTCCATCGTATCTGTGGTCACTTCTTAGTGTACGTTTGAATATCGCTTATTTTGCTGAAAATTGAAAATAATAAAAATTTTATATTTTTGGTTACTATTCATTAATAAATTTACTATTCATTGGCTTGATTGCACTGGACTTAAAGGCCAAAAAATGCAACTTCTAAACGTAGACACAAACTACCCAAATGGAGCCTTGAATGGCAAGATCCACGAAAAAAAAAATCTTATAATATAAATAAATGCACAATTCATGTGAGATTATTTTCACAATAATCTCACATGAATACTATTTTAAAAAAACAAATAAAAATAAAAAGCTTGAATTAAGGACAACCAAAAAAACTGTAAAACCATAAATTAAACAATGGGTCAAAACTATACTACTCATCGTGCAAGTCCAACTGGAGATGTTATATACACTTGTACAAGTCATCCTATGATTCACTCTTATGCTGCAAGACGTGTTACGTAAATTATTAATCGAAGAAGTGAACTATATTTCATGCACACATTACATTAAATTTTAATTAAGTAGCCGTTACTCTATTAAAGATTGTTTAGAAGTTGCTTAAACGTATAAGTTATTTAGTTATGAAGTTGTTAGGCTTTCCCGTCAATTTTCTGTTAAATTAAGAACTCTTTATAGATATCAGAACATTACGGCCCATTTGGTTGGTGGGAAAACATGAATGATAAATAACAAATGAGAGAAAATGGTTTTGGGGATTGTTTGATTAGGGTTGAAAATTGGAGGGATTTTTGTGGGATCATGTATTTTTTCTTGGACTAACCAAAAAAAAAAAAAAAAATCTCTCCAAATTAGACAAGATAAACAAGTGAAAAGTGCCTTTGTTGGTCCAGCCAGTTGCTTTTACAAAATGGGAAATTTTAACAAATTCTCTTAGGGATATTGGTTTAGAAATCATTTTTAGAAACATTTTATTAAAAATTGATAAAATAATTATTTTTTTGACAATTTTTTATATTTCTCATAAAAGTAGTGTTAAAATTTTCTTAATTTAGTTTATTAATAATTATTCTAAGAGTACCCACTAATATCCCACCACACTTTCTATCACGGTCAACCAACCACAATACCAATGTGCCACACATCTCAATCACCTTTTACCTCTATTTGTTCATTGGGTAAGACTTAAGTACAGTATTTAGGTGTTGTTCCTTAGATTCCCCCTCTTAAGATTCTATCATGTAAATTTTTTCTCGTGGAAAGGAAGTGTATTTTTTTAGTTAAGTAGCCACATGGCTAAATCTGAAGAAGAAAATTTAAGGAACAACACTTAAAGTACTGTACCTAAATTTTATCCTTGCTCATTTCATCTGCCGACTCTACGAGTCTATGAAACTACTGCCTGGTTTTATTTATTTATTTATTATCATTATTATTTTCTTGAGGGCTGGCCCAAGGCCTAGGCAAGTTAAGCCTAGGCCTAAGGCCCAAGTAAAAAAAAAAAAAAAATTCCTTTAAGGAAGAAGACCCACTTTTCATGATTAAATATCCAAATTTTATGAGACAAAGTTGCAGTAATAGTCTCATTTTCTAGAAATCCACCTACCTCTATAAAAGGGGGTTAAGGGGGAATCTAAATTGTTTAGACATCTAATTTCTTTGAGTGATTTTTAACCAAACATGGAAATGTTTCACCTTCTTTAGAAATCCTAAAAGATTATCTCATACCAAATACCACCTAAGGAAAATGACATTCTCTTCTCTTAGGATTTGAGGAAATCAATACATTAGGCATTTTATTAATAACTGTAACAAAACATTTCAAAATTTTATAAGACTCCCATGACCAAATTTTAACCACAATTTGGTGACAATTAATAACAATAATAATAATAATAATAATAATAATAATAATAAAAAAAAAAAAAAACTTTCACATAAACTTCTCATTCATCATATTTATATATTTTTGCTCTAAATAAAATTTCTCATTTATGTCAAAAAGTGATAAAAGTTATTTAAGATGGAATGTGAAAGTGCAATACCTAACAACCTAGATAAATATTTTGACCCCAATAGCCAATTTTATTGCGAAATCACTCTCAGTCTAAACTAACCATTTAAGCCATATGTAAGTGATTAGCCAATTGAACAAACCATGGATAGCATTATATAATATTGATACGGCATTATATAATACTAGTGTGGGTGGCACGCGATTCTTCTTGAGTAAGAAAATTAAGATAAAATTCTGAAAAATTATAAAACTATATACATAAAAAAAAATGTGTGTCATACAAAGTTAATTAATCTCATTTGTCTAAGAATTTTGATACCTATTTGCTAAAGTCAATATCCACTCATTAAAGACTTCTAAAAATGATAACGAACAACATCATCTTCTAATAATAAGCAACTGAGTTTTGCTAAAATCTTGTCACAGTATTTAAATTTTTACAATGAATTATGTCACATGCTACAATTGAAACTCTTCATTGAAAATTTTGTTATTCAAACTTTCTTCTTTATCATTTTACAT
Source organism: Castanopsis chinensis (assembly GCA_032878915.1). Taxonomy (NCBI): domain Eukaryota; kingdom Viridiplantae; phylum Streptophyta; class Magnoliopsida; order Fagales; family Fagaceae; genus Castanopsis; species Castanopsis chinensis. The sequence goes on along the minus strand of JAVQMG010000121.1, from coordinate 29,429,397 downwards.
GAGTCCATTCTAACAAATTATAAGTTTTGAATTTTCAAACCTAGAAAATCAGTGTTCTCTAGGTAACAAATAAAATATTTTATATTACTATTCTAACTTTCTAAGCATAACAACCATTAAAAAAAAAAACTCAAAATACGTGAATAAATTTTTGAGATGTTAAACTTTAGTGGAAGTATTTTAGCCACTACACAATTGAATATTTTAAGAATCATAAACTTTCATTAGGGTTTAATTGAGAGAATAAAAATATGATATATTTGCTCTTTTCCAAAATATTAAGGGGAAAATTGCTTGATTTTTAAGTTTAAGGAGGAATTGTGAACTACCCTAAATATAAAGGATGAAAAATGTTTTAATTCTAAGTTTTTGTTTTTGTTTTGTTTTTTGTGTGTGTTTTTGTAAAACTATGTGTATTTCTTAAAATGGTGTATAAAGAAAAAAAAAAGTACAAAAATTTAACCCAAGAAAATTGTATGTAAAATAGTGAATTTTGGCTCAACAAAAATTGACTAATAAAAAATTTTTCTAGAAACACATAGAATGGCAAAATATATTCATAATACCTTTGTTATATTTTACTTTGACTTATAAAGAATTGACATCTTAGCAGTTGTGAAAATATTGTGACAACAACAAGATATCTTAACATTTTTACAAAAAAAAAAAATGTTACGTTCACAACATTTTCTGTACAAATTATAAGTAGTAGATTGTTACGAGGATATTATTAGTAGGTAAAAAAATAATTTTATTTGTAAGTTTAAATTAGAATAACAATTTATCATTTAAGATTTGTTATGAGAATTTTATGGATGTAACATTTTTTTTTCACAATATTTTTATTTTTAGTTATGGTTGGTTCCGGTATAATATATATATATATATATATATATATATATTGACATATAAAAAACAAACAAAAGTACCATAGTGCAAGTACTCATTGGTTCTTTTTATATATAGATTTATTAAAAAATTTAATAATTATATTTAATTAGCCATGTAGGTTTTAAATGTGCCAATTTTACAAACCATTTACTATATAAATATTTTTCGTTAATAATGAAGAAAAATTAAAATGATTACAAGTTGAAAATTACACTAAATGAATTACCACCAAAACTTAGAGAGCAAATTATAGGCAAAGCTAGAAACCAAAATATTATTTTCGCGTTTCATTTAAATTACCCGTAAGGTACGGGCGAAAGTGACTTTAATTTAGTTACAAATTGCAATACACTACTTTTAAATCATGTCGTAAATGCAAGAGGACTTTTTAAAAAGCGAAAGGACAATACCAAGCTGTAAACAACGTACATGTTTATCATGGTCTTATTGGCAGTATCCCGAAGTGGACCGCCTGTAGCTATCACTGCTGGGTGATTTAATACAACAAGACAGCGGAAAATGTGACGTAAGGTCAAAGGAGAGAAGGTGACGTAATATTTTTGACAGACTGTTGCAGTCCGGTTAATATTATTTGCCTTATTTAGATGATATATCCGGATTAGGATTAGGATTAGGTGCAATTCACCTCTTTCCTTTACTTTAATTTTTTACTTTTTAAACTTTTTTTTAATATATTTTAATCAATAGTTAAAGTTAAAAGTTATTTTTTGCAACTATCATTTCAATCATTAATAGTAATTGTATCAAGTGCAATCTCAATCCTAGTATATCCTTCGAGCTTCATTTGATTGCTATGAGTTATGAGAATAAAAAATCACATCGTTTGTTGATAGTTTGTACTTACCATTAAAGTGCCATTCTGAGGTATGCTTTCTTAAGTTCTTAACATTTCCTCTTTATGTTCCTTAATTTTTCTATCTTTTTATTTATTTATTTTCTCCTTATTTTTCTTACCGATATCATCTCTTTTTATCCCCTATCTTCAAAGCCAGCAACAATACCATATTACCATACAACAATTATTTGCTGAATTTTCTCTAAATTTTTATTAACGGACAATAACATGTCTTATCTCTCACAAACTTGGTAATAGTTGCTCGGATTTACAATTAATATTAGGCACAGCGTTCATTGATTGTCTTTTAAGCTGCAATCACTATTATATTTGTCCCCCCATTGTTTGTCTTTTTCTTTCAATTAATCCTTATCTTGGGTTTGCTTTGGAATTTTGATACAAATATTACAGACGAAATAAGCTTTCTCTTTTTTAATATTTCATTTGAAATTTCATGTGTTTGATTTATGATATATAATAACCTGTAATTGGTGAAGTATAAGTAGAACATTGAAGGTAGAATGGAAAATCTTTATTCCAAATATCAAATTTTTTATTTATGGATTTAAAGGAGGACATGCATAAATCAAGAGTTAACAAGTTTATTATAAAACAACTTGGCTTTATCAAAAGCTAATAAGATTTCCCACTGTAGATGGTGGTTCATTAAAAGATACAAAAGAGGTGATAAACCCTGATCCAAATTTGCCAATGCAACAACACATTGGTTAGCTTCATAGACCGGTACACATGCTTAACTTGCTTGTTAGGGATAACTTTCAATAGGTTCATGCAATTAGATTAGAGCACTATACCCAAGGGATTGGCGTTGTGATTCCTATGCCCTCATAAGTCATAATATCCATAAGATTTTGGATTTGATACCTCTTGCTAGTATCTTTTGGGGCCACCACCATGGAATTCCTTCCTGTAATAACCTAGTATAAGTGGGAAGGGGGGAATACATATACCTGAGGGAATAGTACACAAGAAGAAGACTAGACACCCTCGTTTGTCCAAAAAAAAAAAAAATAAGAAGAAGAAAATAAGAGCACTAGCATCAAGTGTTCTAAATGCTAAATTTTTAGCATTCAATACACTAAACTACAGAAACACCACAACATCAAATGTTCTAAATACTAAAAAAAATTTAGCATTAGCATCCGTACAGATGTTCCTAGTATTAGAAGTGTATAGACACAAATGCTAAAATTTTTACTTGAGTAAACTATATATTTGATCTCTATCCTTTCAATTTAGTCTCGAATCTTTCAATTATATCAATTTGGTTCCTACTCTTTCAGTATCGTGTCAATTTAGTTCATACTGTTATATCTTGAATGAAAATTGCTAACATAGCAAATGGTTAAAATAAAATTTTAGTTTATTATCATGTTAACAAAGGCTAATTTTTTTTATTTTACTCATTAGACACGTCATTAATTTTCATTCAAAATACAATAATATGGACTAAATTGACACATTATTAAAACGTTAAAGACCAAATTGACACAATTGAAAAGTTAAAGACTAAATTGACACATAATGTATAGAATAGAGACCAAATACGTAATTTAACTTATTTTTTTATTCAACTGTCTCCTCTCTCTTTTGACTCTATCTCTTCTCTCTCACAAAATTTTTCTCACCTCTCTCTCTCTCTCTCTCTCTCTCTCTCTCTCTCTCTCTCTCTCTCTCTCTCTCTCTCTCTCTGTGTTTTCAATGGCAATGGTTATGGGTTTCGGGTAGGGGTGGCAAAATCAACCCAAACCCATTTGCCCACCCAAACCCACCTACTTAAATGAGACCCAAACCCACCCAATTATTAATTGGGTTAAATGGGTATTAACCCAATTAAACCCAATTAACATTAATGTTTATTAGGTTTTAATTGGGTACCCAATTAGACCCAATTATGATCCAAGTATGATTTCTACAAATCACCCAACTCTAAAATAGCTTAAAACTACTAAAATTACCAAAATACCCCCTCAACCTAAAAAATGACCAAAATAACACCAAAACTTAAAAATGACCAAAATACCCTCTAAAATTGACAAAATGACCAAAATACCACTCAAAACCCAAAAAATGACCAAAATATGCCAAAAAACCTATAAATTACCAAAATACCCCCAAAACATAAAAAATGACTAAAATACCCCTAAAACCAAAAAAATGACCAAAATACCCCCAAAACCCAAAAAATTACCAAAATACCCCCGAAACCTAAAAATTGACAAAAATACCTCCAAAACCTAAAAATGACCAAAATACCCTCAAAACCTAAAAAATGACCAAAATAACCCTGAAACTCAAAAAATGACCAAAATACGATTGAAACCTAAAAATGACCAAAGTACTTCTAAAACCCAAAAAATAACCAAAGTACTCCCAAAACCCAAAAAATTACCAAAATACCCCCGAAACCCAAAAATGACCAAAATATCCTCGAAACCACAAAAATGACCAAAATACCCCCAAAACCCAAAAAAAGACAAAATTTTCCTAGAACTCACAAAATTACCAAAATACCCCCAAAACCCAAAAAATGACCAAAATATCCCCGAGCTCTAAAAAATGACCAAAATACCCTCGAAACCAAAAAAATGACTAAAATACCCCCGAAATCTAAAAAATGACCAAAATACCCCTGTACCCAAAAAATGACTAAAATACCCTTGAAACTAAAAAATGACCAAAATACCCCGAAACTTTAAAATTACCAAAATACCCTTGAAATCCAAAAAAAGACCAAAATACCCTTGAAACCAAAAAGATGACCAAAATGCCCCTGAAACCTAAAAATTACCAAAATACCCCTGAAATACAAAAAAAAATGACCAAAATACCCCCAAAACCTAAAAATTACCAAAATACCTTTGAAACCTAAAAAATGGCCAAAATAACCCCAAAGCCTAAAAAATTACTAAAATAATACTAAAACCAAAAAAATGACCAAAATACCCCTGAAACGTAAAAAATGGCTAAAATACCTCTAAACCTAAAAAATGACAAAAATAACACCAAAGCTTGAAAATTGACGAAAATAAAATTGAAACCTAAAAATGACTAAAATACTCCCAAAACATTAAAAATGACCAAAATACCCCCTAAACCTAAAAAATGACCAACATATTCTTGAAACCTAAAAAATGACCAAAATACCATCAAACCTATAAAGTGACAAAAATACCCCTAAACCTTTGAAATGACCTAAATAAACCCAAAACCTCTAAAATTGCCACAAACAATCCGAAACCTCTAAAATTACCAAAAATACCCTAAAACCTCTAAAACAACCAAATAGCTCTAAAACTATAAAACGACCAAAATACCCAGCAAAATATAAAAAATGACCAACATACCACTAATCCTATTAGATGAGCAAAATACACCCGAAGCCTCTAAAATAACCAAAATAAAGTGTTTCATTTTATTTTTTAAAATTTGCATGAAGCACTTTATTTTTCTAATATCAGGTTTCAGCGGCAATTTTTATTCAAAAAAACTACATAAGTGCCTACCACCATGGCAAAACACGCATGCAACTTAATATTGGTGATATTGAGTTCTACTTAGAATTCAATTTTTACAATATTGAGTTTTTAAAAAATGATATATTGCCAAAGAGTTTCAAAATAGTGTTATTTTGCTAAATTTTTTGAAAATAAATGATATTTTGGTAATTTTTGGGTTTTGGGGGGTATTTTGGTTTTGTTGGGTTTCAGCGGTATTTTGGTAATTTTTAGGTTGTGGGGGGTATTTTGGTCATTTTTTGGGTTTCGGGGTTATTTTGGTAATTTTTAGATTTCGGGGGTATTTTGGTAATTTTTGAAGTTTTGGGGATATTTTGGTAATTTTGAGATTTCGGGGGTATTTTGGTCATTTTTTGGGTTTCGGGGGTATTTAGGTAATTTTTAGATTTTGGGGGTATTTTGGTCATTTTTTGGGTTTAGGGGTATTTTGGTAATTTTTGGGTTTCGGGGGTAGTTTGGTCATTTTTTGAGTTTCGGGGTATTTTGGTCATTTTTTGGGTTTCGGGGTATTTTGGTAATTTTTGAGTTTCAGGGGTAGTTTGGTCATTTTTTGGGTTTCGGGGATATTTTGGTAATTTTTGGATTTCGGGGGGTATTTTGGTCGTTTTATGGGTTTCAAGGGTATTTTGGTAATTTTTAGGTTTCGGGAGTATTTTGGTCATTTTTTGGATTTAGGGGGTATTTTGGTAATTTTTTGGGTTATGGGGGTATTTTGGTCATTTTTTGGGTTTTTGTTGGGTTTTGGGGGTATTTTGGTAATTTTTAGGTTTTGGGGGGTATTTTGGTCATTTTTTGGATTTCGAGGGTATTTTGGTCATTTTTTGGTTTTAGGGGTATTTTGGTCATTTTTTAAGATTTTAGAGTACTTTGGTCATTTTCACTTTAATGGCATTTTGGTAATTTTGATAATTGGGTAATTGGGTGAGTTGGGGTTTACCCATAATAATTGGGTTGGGTTGGATTTGAGTTAGAAACAATTAGTTAAATGGGTTTTAATGGGTAAATGGGTTTTATATACCCAACTCAATTAAACTCACCCCAAACCCACCCAAGCCCACCCATTTGCCACCCCTAGTTTCGGGTGACATTAATCCGTGGGTTTTGGGTGGTGGTATCAACTTGCCTCCACCAATGCTACGCAAGATTGGAGTGTTGCCTCTCCATTTAAAAATCCGTCAATTTCACTCATTTCATGTTTTAGATTTTATTTTTTAAATATAATAATATACCGTCTGCCACATCACTTAAATTTTAAATGATACCTTTAGATTGTATTTTATGATTTAAATTAAAATAAAAAATTGTTTCTCAAAAAAATAAAAAACACCTAAACTGAGAAAAAGAAAAGCCAACTCTAGAACCTTTCATCTTCTCTCTGCCTTCACGACCGGAGTAAGCTTGAACACTACCAACGAGAACCCTGCCTCAACACTTTGTTAAAAAACTTAAAACCCCAAGACTAAAAAAGCGATTTGTATTTCTTTGGAAACCCACGCGGATTTCACAAACCTAATGTATTTCTCCAGAGACCCATATGGGTTTTAGAAAACTGTATAAACTAGTAGTATTTTACAAACCCAGTTGTACAAAATTCAAAACCCATGTGTGTTTCTCCAGAGAAGACCTCCATTTGTCATGCCGCCGAGGTAGTTAAAAAGAAAAAAACACCACTTGTATTTGTCTTTTGTGCAAAACAAATGAAACCCTTCTCTGGAATGTTATTATAATGAGATTGTATGCAACACTATTTGAAGTAAGCCATTTCATCTTAGAACTGGAACTCCATCTACTGGAAATTTCTAGATTTGAGAGGAGAACCTGACCCGCTAGAAAAATGATGTGTTTTTACAACGAGAGATCCTACGTCCATAACATTTTTACAACAAATCATAGGTGGTTAATTATTACTGGTTCAAATTTAAACCTAACAATAAGATTACTTTTTTGCCCCAATAATAATAACCAGTAACAATCTATCATTTAGGATTTGTTGTAAAAATGTTGTGGACATATTATTTCTCTTTTACAATACTTTCATAGCAAATTTTAAGTGGTAAATTATTATTAACTGTTACTAATGATAGGAAATTTTTTTTAAAATTAAAACTAATAACAAAATCATCTAAAATTTATTATAAAAATGTTAAGAAGATTGTCAACATGGATCAGAGGAGACCTACTTCTTTCAAAATAATTAATGTCACGTATATTATGGGCAGCTAATAACATTAATGCAAAATTAATGTCACGTATACCATGGAAGCTAATAATATTAATGGTGTGTGACTGTTTTCAACTATCAGAACGGGCACGATTTTTAAATGTTGATTTCTTTTTTTTTTTTTAAACTGCAGAATTTTATTCAAAGAAAATAACAAGCCTGTACACAAGCAAGGCAGGATTATAAATGTTGATTTTTTTTTTTTTTTTGGAGTAAGCCATAAACTAGATGCCTCGCTTTACGCATAAAATTAAATAGGTCCAAAAACACTAGTGGGCTTGAAAAACACTCCAACACAAGAACGCAGTTGAACAATAACGTTTATTTTGTTCCAATGCTAAAGGAACGTGAAAGTTGCCTATGTTGTCCACTTCATTGTCCCTACTTATTTGTACTCTATCTTATTTTATGTGTACTATATATTAAAAAAAAAATAGAGTTTGAGTGGTTTTTTTTTTTGCATTAATTTGGATGGTGGTTTTGTAAGAGAAGGTATTTGATAATCAAATGATACCATGTCAAAGGTATAAAAATTTAATAAGTGTGAGACATGCCAGTTAAGTTCTTATATTAATCTTACCAATTTGTTAGTAACATAGTTTAGAAGTGTAGATTGGGTTGGCCACATGCTAGTCCATGTTTTTATGGTTTTGAACATTGGGTTTGTTCAGGTTTTGAGCCTTTAATTTGTTTTTTTTTTTTTTGAGGGTCGAGCCTTTAATTTGTTTAAGTTGCGTTTGTGACAAGAGAAGGTTTTAGAGATTTGGTTTAATTTTTCTTTTTAACATGTCAGAGTTTTTTCTCTCCAGGGGATGATTGCATTGACCAAATGGACACATCACTAAAAGAGTAGAGATTAATTAATACAATTGAAAGGTTATGAACAAAATTGACATATAGTGTAAATGATATAAACTATTTATGTAGTTTGCCCAACATTCATTATAGATCATATATCATAATTTTAAAAAAAGTTAGATTCCATATATCATAAATTCAAATTTTATTGTATCTATATACAAAGAAATAAATATATCAAATGGTTCCAGAAATAATTTTCAAAGTAAGGTGGAGGCAACAAGGTTCCCGCTTTTAAGTACACCCAAAATAATGCCAAATTAATATCACAGGCACAAGAGTACCATGGGCAGCTACTAATTGCAATGATGGTGCACGATTGTTCTCAACTACAGAGCATGCAAGAATTTTAAATGGAGTAAATGCACTTTTAATCCTTACATTTTGGGGTTATTTCTATTTTGGTCCCTATATTTTTATTTTACAAATTTTAGTCCCTAAATCAATTAACGCGTTCTATTTTGGTCCTTACCGTTACTCATTTAACAGAAATTGCTGACGTGGCTAACGGCACAATAAAATAATAATTAAAAAATCTATTTTAACATTAAAAAATTGACACATCAGCGCTAAAATTAATTTTAATTAAATAAAAACAAAATTAAAAACAAAAAATTGAATATGAACATCAACCACAACAAACCCAAAATTAAGAACATGAACATCAAACCCAGAATCAAGAACATGAACATCAACGACAACAAAATATATCAGACCGAACCACACCCAAACCAACAAACCCAGAATCCTGACTTTAACCCAAAATCAACCAACCCAAACAAAAATTTGTCATTAGATCATTCTCACTTTTAGTGTATTTACTTTTTTTTTTTTAAGTGAGCTCTCTCTAAAATCATATCAGAGAGAGCTCTGCCGAAAAAAAAAAAGAGTTTAGAGAGAGAGAGAGAGAGGGAGGGAGAGAGAGAGAGAGAGAGAGAGAGAGAGAGAGAGAGAGAGAGAGATAAGATGAGGTTTGGAGCAGGTTTAGAGGAAGGGTGCCAGCGGCTTGGAGCAGATCTAAACCTCCCTGTACTTCGAATCAGGCTTACTCCCAGTTGTCCACTTCACTTTCTTGTACCCCAACTTCCCAATCAACGATCCATAAACCTTATCAAGATCCACATTTTTGCTAAAGAAATGATCTACCCACATCAAAAAGCAAGAACTCCAGCGCCGCCGCCGATATCCACCTATTCACGGCGTGTCCCCACCGAACCAGATCCAACACTCTGACATCGAGGCCGAGCTGGAGGGCAGAGTTCGCCGATTTCGCAATCTGGAACAGCTGAGGATCGGGAGGTCGAGCTTGCCAAATCTGTCGATTTCATAAGATGGGTCAAAGGACGTTCTGGTCGGGGAGAGAAGAAGGGAAAGGGTTAGGGGGAAGAGAGGAAGTGGGTTTTGGTGGGGTTCTGGAGAAGCAACGACGGCGAGGGAGAGGGTGGCAGCCGTCGAGGATGAGGGACTCGACGATGATGACTGGGTTTTCTCTGGGGTTTGTTGAGGATTTGTGGTCTGGAATTTATGGATCTTGGTTTGATGAATGGGTTTCGTTTTGTTGGATGATTTAGTTGTTTTGTTGTTGATTTTGTTGGGTTTTGATTTATTGGTTTTGGAGATATTTTTGGGATGAAATCCGATGTATTTAGTTGAATCTGTGTTGTGAAAAATGTTGGAAAAGAAAATCTTTGTGTACTATGTTCTTTGTTCTTGTGATCTGGGATTGTGATTTTGTAATCTGAATTTAAGATCTTGTTCATACATGTTCTTAAACATAATTTGAATTTTTGTGTTTTTACGTTTTTAATTTTGTTTTTCTATTTTTTAATTTTGCTAAAATTGATAAATTAACATAAGTGACGTGTCAAGTGATGTGGTAATTTTTTAATACTAAAATTGATTTTTTTAATTATTAATTTACTGTACCGTTAGCCACGTCAGTATTTTCTGTTAGTTAAGTAACGGTAAGGACCAAAATAGAACGCGTTAATTGATTTAGGAACTAAAAGTGGTAAAATAAAAATGTAGGGACCAAAATAGAAATGACCCCAAAATATAGGGACTAAAAGTGCATTTACGCCATTTTAAATTTTTAATGGATAAATTATAAAGTTGGTCTCTATTTTTTATATCATATTTTAATTTGGTCACTAACCTTTTAATTGTATCAATTTAGTTCTTAACTTTTTAGTGTCGTGTCAATTTAGTTCTTACTGTTATCTATTGAATGAAAATTTCTGATATAGCAAATGGCCAAAATAAAAAATTATTTATTTGCCTCATCAACAAACACTTGTACCACCACATCAGTTTTTTTTTTTTATATAAATTAAAAAAAAAATTTGAAACACGACAATCAAAATTCGTAAACTCTAATAAAATCCATAACTCATCTTCATCTCCTTTCCCCCTCTCTCTCGTTATTCTCCACCAACCAAAGAAGGGAACAACTGAAGGGCAATCTACCTTACAAGCTAATTGCACAGCAGTCGGTAGATTGCTGTTATTAAAACAAAACGATAGATGAAACTATAGACTTAGGAACTCTTCCTTTGTCTTTTCTGAACCCACTAGGTTATGTGTTTTGGGTCTGGTGGGAATATTAGGATATGGTGAAAGTCTTATGTGGTCCCAGACTTTTAAAGCTCCATACTTTCTCACTTTGGATGGACTGACACAACTTCTATATCTTTGCTAGGTAACATAAGACAAATATTTCAATAAATTATTCTTAAGTTGAACTCGCTGGTATCTGCAACTTTCTTAGAGGATGAGGGAGAAGAGATGAACATGGGTTTGGTTGGTGGTAACTAACGAGAGAGGGAGAGCAAATGGAGTTGAGTTAGGGATTTTGGTTGTCAGATGATGTGACAGTACAAGTGTCAATTTCTGTGGCAATTTTTTTTTTTTTTAATTTGAATCATTTACCATGTCAGTAATTTTCATTCAAAAAATAACGATAGAAATTAAATTGATACGATATTAAAATGTTAGGGATCAAATTGAGATATGATGTAATGGATAGGAACCAACTTTGTAATTTACCCATTTTAATGGAGTAATAAACTAATTAGTGGAGGATTCATATTTAACCCCAAAATTATGGAACTAAAAATTTATTGTTGTTATTACATAAATGTAAACTAAATGAAATTAGTTTTAAAAATAAATTATAAGTTAAGTATTTTATTCGACCATAAGAGATTCTATAATTTTGCCATTTGAGTTAATTATACTCCATAATAACGAAAATTCACCATAAATCATATATATCGTAAATTCAAATCTACCAACTACTATTAAAGCACCCAAAATAATGCAAAATTGATGTCACAGACAGAAGAATACGATGGACAGCTACTAAATGTAGCGCACGTACACATGCATACCATCCAAAATAATGCAAAATTAATGTCAACTACGGAAGAGTACTACGGACAGCTACTAAATGTACCTCACGTACACATGTATACCATCCAAAATAATGCAAAATTAATGTCACATACAAAAGAGTACCATGGACAACTACTAAAGCAAAATTAATGTCAAGTATAGAAGAGTTACAAGAGTACCATGGGCAGCTAATAACAGCGATGCAAAATTAATGTCACGAGTACCAAGGGCAGTTAATACCAGTAATTGTGTGTGACTGTTTTCAACGACCAGAACGGGTACGATATTTAAACGTTGAATTGAGTAAACCATAAACCATAAAGGGCCTACAATAGAGCAGCACATGATCTTGCACAGGTAACTAAGGCCATTGGAACATCTCAACAGTGGATTAGATTGGAGCCCCCTATGATTCAGCGACTGCTCCTTATAGATAGGGCTAAATGTTAAGATGTGTCTATCATGTACCTGTTATCTCTTGTTTCCTCTGTTGTACGCCAATTTCAGCGTTTATTGAATTAACCAGTTCATTGTCCCTACTTATTTATACTATATCTTATTTTATGTGTACTATATTAAAAAAAAGAAAAAGAAAAAGTAAAGAGTTTAGTGGTTTTGTTTTGCATTAATTTGGACGGTGGTTTTGTAGAGTTTTCTGGTTTTGTTGCTAGGTTAATACCAACAAAAGTGTGTGGTACAATAGGTTATGAAGTCACTTTTTTACCCTTAGCAACATTTACTGGAGTGTAAGTTACATAAACTTAAGGTTTTTTGGTTTTTTCGTTTCGGTACTTCCTTTGAAAAAATGAGATGGAAAATACTATGTTACCTCTAGAGTCTAGTCTAGAGATATCATTGGGCTAAAAAAATAATTGTGAGGATCTTATAATCTTTTGTTTTTTTTTTTTATTTGATGAGATCTTATAATCTTTTTGTTCTAAATTATATTAGCTTAAGTGTTTAACTACTCCTCCACTAATCACTCCTAAGTCCTAACCTCCGAGCCTCAATTGAAATTTTGAAAGAGTGATGCATCTTGATTCTTGAGTTCAACAAAACTTAAAATTAAAAGATAAGGTTAGGTTTTACCAAGGTACTTTAACTTTTATTATTTAACGCTATTTTGCTGCTCAATTTATTTTGTAGACATGTTTAAATTTTAAAATGAGAACTTAAGGCACAAGATGTTAGATACTGTATCTAAGTTTTGTCATTGGTTTCATTGTAAATAATATTCACTTCAATGTTTCTATTTAATATTGATTTTTGTACACAATAAATCAAAGTGGCACAAGTGGAGAATCAGTATATATTGCTTGAATTTAGAATCAATTTACTTGAATTTAAACATTACTAGCAATGATAAGGGTCATTCTGATGATACGAAACTGACGAAGCCTAGGGCTGACGACCCTAAGGCTGACGGCATCAAATCTAGGGAGACTTGGAGTTGACGACCTCAAAGATACGAGGATCTGAAGCTGACGACCTCCACCAACAAACCGAGCTTAAATATATGGCCAAGCTGACGGGAACAGGCTGAAGAAGTTAGTTTGGGTTCTGTCTGCAACCTTACTTGGCCAACACGCATACACGAATGATTTTTGAACGACACATCTAATTAAGGAGACTCCTAGGAGGACAAGGATTCTGGGAGATGCGTGAAATCTAAGAATTACTCTCCTAGAATGAAAAGAACTTCTTGATCAAGGCATTAATCTCGGCCCAATGTAACTATAAATACCCCATCATCCTCTCAAAACAAGGTACGTGCAATTAATTCAATTCTAGCACTCTAGTGTTGAGGATAAAGGTTTCTAACTTGACCTTCGAAGGGTCTTTGGCCGGCACCACACCGGTGCCCTTTCTTAGGTCTTCACTCTCTTTGTTGTGCAGGTACGTCATCCGGAGCATGTGCGGACCGTGTAGCTTACTGAAGATTTTGAGCATCATCAAGCAATAATGTGATAAAACTAACGTTAGTTTATATTTTGACATTTGGAAGTGTTCACTTTAATTCTATCAAAATTGATACATCTGCTATGTTTTTCTTTGTTTTTATTATTTTGTCTTGGTGGAATTCTATAGCTTTTTATACTCGGAAAGAAAATTTTACAGTTAATAACATAAACAATTTCTGACAAATACTTCTTTTAGTGCCTTTTGGTCTATGATTCTATTCTATGATTTTGAATTTCATTTTAGTTAGTTTTTTGGTGGGTGATTTCGTTTTAGTTGCAAGATTTTGTCGACATTTTGTAATATAGTATGCTTGCATGTTTTCTTATTGTGTTTCAGAGAGTGAGAGGAAAAAGATAAATATGAAAATATAATCCAACATAAAATAGTTCACTTGAAATGTATAAATATGCCGTTAGTATCTTGGATCTTGTTTATTATGAATCTTCTTTGATAATATTTTTCACATGCCTTTAGCACTAAAACTAGTGGAACCATTTAAGCATGCTTCATCAACCAAACATAGATAAACATATCTACTCTTTCATTTTCTCTTTAACGTCTTACAATGTATTAGTAACTACATGAATAATATTTAACAAAAACAAATAAACTAAACAAAGATCATGCAAGGTTTTATACCAAAAGTTTTGACCATTTCATCTAGGTCACTCAACTCAACTGTCCCAAAAGGTGCATGCCTGTCTATGTCATCATATTCTGCCTGTTAAAGACCAATTTTATCCGATAACTTCAATGAAATGGTATGAAATAAATGGTTTTTTTTTTTTTTTTGAGAAACGAAATAAACGAAATAAATGGTTTGATCAGTTAATTGGCAGATAAAATACACTGGCATAGGTTTAGACTGAAGCAAACATTGTCCAAAAATTTCACGTAAAATAGAGAATATCCATTCTCACCATGAATGGTTTTTGTTATTATTATTATTATTTTTTTTTTTGAGAAACCAGCCAATAAGGCTACTTAATTAAAAAAATGAAAAATCCGACAAATAACAGTTATACAGATCTGGAGGAACAGACTCCAACCAAACCAGCACAGGATGAGACAACCTAACTTTCTTAGCCAAGGCATCAACTAAAGCGTTACCTTGCCTATACACATGAGAGAAAGAACAGCTCTGAAATGAACTAGCTAACATTAAAATGTCATGAATAATATGACCACAAGAAGAATGTAAAAGAAGGCTATTACTAATAGTTAGAATGGAAGACTCCAAGTCACCCTCAAAGACAACATTGCGAACACCAAGTTCTCGAACAAACAGAACCGCACGCCTAGCTACTAAGGTTTCAAGAGTAAAAATAGAATCAAGAATGGGGATTTGCTCAGCCAAAGCTGCAATCACCATGCCATGCTCATTCCGAACAGCCACTCCAATACCCGCTGCTCTTAAATCCTCAAAAATTGCCCCGTCAAAGTTCGCCTTCACAAAACCCGCATCAGGAGGCTTCCATCGGGATCTCTGTGCACGAATCTTCTTGCTAGGACAGCGCCTGACTTGCTGAAACTCCTGCAGATGACGACACCCCACACCAACAACCTTATTCAACGGCCAGACCACCTCTCCAATCCTCAACTTATTACGTCGATTCCATAGAGTCCAGCAAGTCATTGCAAAAACCTCAGAATCCAGCGAGGAACAAAACACAAGCTCAATCAAGTCTCTAAACGACCTGACCCTGGAAAATTCAGAAGGTAAAGACGGAAAACAAGAATCCCACACTAAACGGATAGTCTCACAAGACCAGAGAGCATGTAGAACTGCTTCGTCTCCTACATGACAGTAACTACAAACCGAGGAAGGAACAATTTTCCACTTATGTAGATTAAGCATAGTTGGGATGGAATCTGTACAAGCACGCCACAAAAAAAATTCACCTTATTTGGAATAGTTAGCTTTTAAAGGCCGTTCCAAAACTTCTTTTGTTCAATTGTATCCGAAGATGAAGCCAACTCACGTTCTTGCAAATCAAATAATAGATGGTAACCTGCGCTTTAGATGGCAAACCGAAATGGAGGCCAAAACATAAAATCCTTCTAAGCAAAATGGCAAACCGGAGTGGATTTAATCAGCTGCGCTTCAGAGGGTAAGAAATCGAGTCCACCAAATTTGTGTTCCACCACCGAGAGTCATGATCAATCAGCTGGTCCACTGTGGCTTCTTCTGACAGAATAGAAACAGGGGAAAGAATTTTACCCGATTGGGTACCAGGGAGCCAAGAATCTTTAAAAATCTTTACCGAGGACCCATCGCCTATCCTCCATTGAACACCTAACAAAATTACTTTACGAGCTTTAAGAATACTCCTCCAAGCATACGACCCCGAACCCACCTTGGCATCAAAGATGGAACCTGAAGGGAAATATTTTGCCTTGAACACCCTATAAAATAAGGACTTCGTATCATGGACCAATCTCCAAACCTACTTAGCTAACATGGCTTCATTAAACTTACCCAACTCCCGAAAACCAAGGCCCCCTTTTGATTTTAGTAGACATAAAAGATCCCACTTTTTCTAATGTATTTTCCTACAATCACCCCATTGACCCCACCAAAATTTTTGAATCATCGCTTCAATATCATTACATAGCCCGGTAGGAAGTTTAAAACAAATCATAGCAAAAGTGGGGATAGCTTGCACAACCACTTTCAATAACACCTCCCTACCGGCTTGAGAAAGTAATTTCTCCTTCCACCCCTAAAGCTTGCCCCAAATTCTTTCTTTAATATAATTAAGGCTAGCCCTCTTATTTTTCCCCACCACAGCCGAAAGCCTCAAGTAATGTTCATATTCCTTAATCTCAGGAACACCAAGCAGATTTTTAATAGCATTTTTTGACAAGAGAGAAACAGACTATCCAAAGAATAAAGTGGTCTTACCCGGATTAATCTTTTGCCCCGAAGCAAATTCATACTTTTGTAATATATTTTGGATAGTCTGAACCTCCCTAAGCTCAACTCTAAATAAAAGGAGAATATCATCTGCAAAAAATAAATGAGATATCTGAGAACCATTACAACAAAGGTAAAAGCCTCTAATATCACCCGCTGCCACAGCTTGCTAGATTAAGCCGTTAAGACCTTTAAACACCGAAAGGAATAAATAAGGAGATAAAGGATCGCCCTGTCTAAGTCCCCTAGAAGGTGTAATGTCACCATGAGGTTCACCATTAACAAGGATGGAGTAAGAAACAAAACTTATGCAACTGTGAATCAACTAAATCCACCTATCCGCAAACCCTATCTTCTCCATAAGCCGACACAAAAATTTCCATTCTACACAGTCATAAGCCTTACTCATATCAAGCTTCATAGCCATAAAATCTGATTTTCCCACCTTCTTATGCTTCATATGATGGAGAGTCTCAAAAGCCACAAGAATATTATCTGAAATTGCTGTTAGGACATATGTGGTTCAAGTCTGTGAACATATGTCACTATTTTATGTAATTGGCTTATCCTTAGACAAAACGCACTTTACTTGTAATTGGGTAGATTTAGGATGAGTTTAACACTTCAAGAAACAGTGGTTCAAGGTTAAGTGTTAAAGCCGTCAAAGTCTGTCCAAGAAACAAGCTGGGAAGTGCAAGATTTTAAAGCTCGACACATACCTCGACAGATACATCTATCGAGCTTTAAAGAAGCTGTTTTGCCCGAGCCTCGACAGTTATCTCGACACCTCTCGACACCTCTATCTGTCGAGAATTAAAGAAAACAGATTTCCAGGTCTGTTTCAAGTCTAATCCGTGAGTGTGTCTTTGAGACTTCTTTTCTCCTAACCCTAGACATATAAAAAGATTATTTTAAGGGCCGTCAAAGCAGAGATCACAGAAAAACAAGTTGCATATTCTTTGAGAACTTGTTGTTCAGGCAATTTGTGATCTGACAGACAAAGTTCGTGCCCTAGTTCATCCTTGATGATTTGAAGAACTTTGCAGCCAACTCTCTCTCTCTCTCCATAGTTGGTAATTGAAGTCACGTACTGGGATCCGCGCATTTGGTTAGTCACGTACTTGGGAGCCGTGTATTGAAAGGAGAAACTGTCACTACAGAACAAGTCCAATTGGGTATTGGGGTAAGAGTTCAACTGTAGGTTGGTGAGGTACTGGGATTCCTTACTTGTAACTGCTTGTTGTGATAATAGTGGAGTTTCGGGAGTGGTGACCTTAAATCACCCGGTGGGGTTTTTGCCGTAAGAGTTTTCCCCATTCGTGAACAAATCACCGTGTTCTTTATTTTCTGCTGCATAACTTAGTTTGGTGATTTGTTTGTGCTACCACGTGATTGCATGTTAATTTGATTAATTAATAACTGGGCTAATTAATTAATCTAAAGTTATCACAAGGGGTCAACGCGTTTGTGGCCTGACAAGTGGTATCAGAGTGAGCACACTCTGATTAGGGTTTAATCTATCGTGTGTGATCCATTGACCCCTGCTGTCATGGATAGAGGACAATCTCTCATTATACCTCCTTTATTTGATGGCACTAACTATGCATACTGGAAAGTACGCATGAGAGCTTTCTTGCAGTCTTTAGATGAGAAAGTGTAGCAAGCTGTGGAGATAGGTTGGACCAAACCTACAGAAGCGCCGGCCAACTGGGATGATGCCAAGATCAAGGCGGCCAACTTCAACAGCAGAGCATTGAATGCCCTATTCAGTGCAGTCACCAATGAGGAGTTCAAGAAAATTTCCTCAACTGAAACTGCCAAGGAAGCATGGACCATCCTCCAGACAACCTATGAGGGCACTAAGGCCGTCAAAGATTCAAAGCTGCAAAGGCTCACCACACGCTTTGAAGAAATAAAGATGGAGGAGGATGAGTCCTTTGATGAGTTCTATGCCAAACTCAAGGACATAGTGAACTCAGCCTTCAATCTTAGAGAAACCATCCCTGAACCCAAGATTGTAAGGAAGGTGCTCAGATCGCTGCCAGAAAGATTCCATGCGAAGATCACGGCGATCGAAGAATCAAAGGATATCGATAGAATTCCTTTGACTGAGCTAGTTGGAAACTTGCAAACCTATGAGTTAGGGCTGACTAGGTTAGGCAAGTCAAACAAGGGCAAAAGTTTGGCACTGAAGGCCAAGAGCAGTGATACGGATGACTCGTTAGATGATGAAGATTCCAAGATGAAGTCCTACATCACAAGGCAATTCAAGAAGTTTATGAAGAATGCCAACGGAAAGGGCTTCAACAAAGACCGTAGACAATCCGGTTCTTCACAATTCAAGAATTCAGATAAAGGGAAGAAGGATGTCAAGGATGGCAGTCAGTACACTGTTCCTGCTGGGCCAAAATGTTTTGGGTGTCAAGGCTTCGGACACATGAAACAAGAGTGTCCTACGTACCTCAAGAGCATAGGGAAAAGCAAGGCACTTGCTGTTACCTTGAGCGACACAGAGCCCGAGGATGATTCCGAAGATGAAGACGACGGAATCTTGAACGCCTTCACTGCCACTGTTAATCCTACTGATGGGGTTAGTGAAAAAGTGGATGAAGAAGAAAAATTGGTGGATTCCAAGTGTGAAATTATGGATGATCAAGATGATATCCATACCGCCTATGAGAAGCTATACAAGCTTTCTGAGAAGCATGAGAAACTCTATAGGCTGGCCACCAAGAAACTCAGTGATGTGAAACTTGAACGTGAGGAGCTTTCCACAAAGGTTGATCAAGCGAATTAAACCATTGGAGCACTGAGGTTCGAAAACAATTTCTTGGCAGAGAGGACCAAGAAGCTTGAAGCAGAGCTGTTTCAAGCCAGAGCACAACTGGAAAGGATGTCAAGTGCAAAACTGGACGAGATGCTGAGTGCTCAGAGATATTCTTCAGATCGTACTGGATTGGGGTATGAATTTTCTATCTCTAATACTCCTTCTGCTAGTACTACTGTTTTTGTTCCACCTGCTAATAACATTAAAACTGAGGAGAATAATGTTAAAACTGATTTAGCTAGTGAGAACGTAGGCAAGGGCAAGTCCATCCTAGGAGCACCCCCTAAAATTGAGAAAAGGGAAGCTAGAAACCCTAGGAATAAGAAGGCTAAATCTCAAAAGGCCAAACAGAAGAAGCCGCATCTCTGTTATCATTGTGGTGTTGCCGGTCACACTCGACCAAATTGCTACAAGTGGCTTGCCACTCAATAGAGCAATGGCACAATAGCATCTGGGAGTCAGAATCAGCTTCAGTCTTCTCTCGCTCCTCTTGGAGACATTCTAAAAGCGCTCATGTTCCTTTCGAACTTGAACGGTTCATATTCTTCACCGGTTCAAGAATCAACCAAAAGGAAAGGATCTTCCAAAGTGTGGAAGGCAAAGGGATCTAAGTGATTTCAGTCACTTCTTCTTCTTTCTCCTGTTTTTGTGTGGTGCATCTCTTGTGTGTTTCCTTACTGTTTTGAGTCAGTCTAGTTTTATGCATGTTTTGCTTTCTTTAGCATGTTTTTGTTTGTGTGTTTTCAGTTTGGTGTTTTATTTTTGCTACTCTAATAAAAATTAAAAAAAAAATTGAAAATTTGAAAAATACAAAAACAGTGTGTGTTTGTGTGCATTAGTTCAGGTGAACTTTTGAAATGGCCATTGAAACAGAGTTTTTTAAACTTTGTATCATCTATAGCTTAGATGAGCATTCTTTTGCACAACTAAGCGAGTGAGCTCTGTAGCTCTTTGTTTGTGATGAGTAAGGTTAAGTGATCTCTTCTTCTTAACACTCGTATCACTCTTTTTGACGGGTTGAACTAAAAAATCTTAAGAGAAATGCATAAATAATCATCTCACCACTGTTACTCGCCAATCATAATATGACATCTGTATGCTTCGGCATAGCAAAAGTGCAATGTCAATGACATCTGTATGCTTCGGCATAGCAAAAGTGCAATGTCAAGGACACCTGTATGCTTCGGCATAGCAAAAGTGCAGTGTCAAAAGCTTAATATCATTGGGTATTTCTTTTCGTTCTCTTGTATGCCCATGCATGATAGGCTTGTTAAAAGAAAATATGCAAAGAAATAAAAAGCAAAAAGATTAAATATGCTTTAAAATATGGTTGCAAGCGTGTTTTCTAGGAGATGTGGGAGTTATAGGATGTACCTCGAATGTGATAGTCCCCATCAAACGGTTATGATTGTGTGTGAGTTAAAGAGATTTTCTCATATCTCAAATCGTCATAACATTGAGACACTTATGCAATCTTGCGATATTTTCACACACGACATGCAATACTCTTTGCTATTCTTGATACATGTGCAGGTACAATGTGATTTGACCATCACAAAGTTTACATGCGTTAATGTATGATCACTAAACTGTCATAACTTGTTTTTGAAATATAAAATTGGTTAGACTTGTTTAGTGTATGTGTGCGTGTTTTGAGATTCATGTGCATCAATATTTCTTGTTGAGAGATGATTTTGAGAGCCAAATGTGTTGATTGTATCTTTGGTTGAGTTGCATGCATGATTGCATTCATGTTTGTGTTTTTCCTCTTTTGAAAAACTGCTTTTAAAGGCATCTCGACACCTCCTCGATACCTCTCGACACATAGCTATCTGTCGAGCTTCTTAGACCTTTTCTTATCGCAGTCTCGATAGATACCTCGACACCTGCTGGATCGATCGAGAAATTTTCTGTTTGCTCGATAGCTTCCCGATAGCTGCTGGATCGATCGAGGTTACTTCTTGTTTGGTTCTTCTTCCTCGACACCTGACCTCGATAGATTCATTTGTCGAAGAGCATTTCTCGATAGTTGACCTCGACAGCTACCTCGACAGCTCTCGACACCTGCAGCTGTCGAGATTTACTGAGAGGCTATATAATGGTTTTTCACGATTTTTCTGTTCATTCTCTCGATCTCTCTCGCTCGAAACTTACTGTTCTCTCTCAAATTTTTTTCTTTTTCCCTCTAAACCTTCTCCCAAGGCTTTCTCAAGAGTTTCTTTGCGATCTTCATCTCTTGGTAAGCAATTTATCCCTCATTTTCATGCATTTCATTGTTTAAAACCCTAGGTTTTGTGTTTTTGAAATTTTTTTGGGAGTTTTCAAAATTGTTGGGGTTTTCATGAAATTTTTGGGTTGGTTTTCTAGTTTTGATTTTCAAAACCACATGCATTGCATCACATTAGCATTCTAATTGTATTTTCATGCATTTAGATGTGTGCAAATCGATTGTGTGCTGTTAGGTTTGGATTGGGCTGAGCCCATGATGTTTTTATGTTGCATGTCACATGTTCATGCATTCTCATGCATACGTTCTTTTCATTTCAATATTATTCTGCCAATATTGAACTGTTTGGGACTTTTCTGTGTGTTTCTTTCTCTCCCCCTCTCTATGGTTGCGTTAGCTGTGTCTATGGCACCTAAGCGTAAGTCCATTCCGTCCCAGAACCCTTTGCGTTCTAAGGGACAGTCTTCTTCTGACTCTACCCCTCTTTTTGTCCAGTTCCGTGATGAGAAAGCCCACAAGGACTTCTCGGAGAACTTTTCTAAACGCGGTGTTCATTCGGAACGCCACGTAGTCTTGGCAGACTTTGCCGACACTGACCTTCCCGATGTCATTCACACTCGAGGATGGGAGTCACTGTGTGACGTCCCGGTCACTTGTCCTCTCGTGTTGATTCAGGAGTTTTACTCCAACATCCACGGGATAGATTCTTCAGTACCTTCTTTCTACTCTAGCGTCCGAGGTACGCGCTTCTGTGTCACCCCAGAGCTAGTCTCTAAGGTTCTCCATGTCCCTAGGGTGGATCATCCCGATTACCCTAGCTGTGAGCGTCTCTGGACTGTGTCCAAAGACGAGATGATCTCGGCGTTCTGTGAGCGTCCTACCTCTTGGGGAGATCACATGTACACACCATGTCGACCTTTTGCTAAAGGTCCTCGTTTCCTTAACATGGTAATGACTTTTGTTTTACACCCTCTCTCTCACTATAACTCTATCACCAAGCCTCGCGCTCGATTTTTGTTGTCCCTCTTAGAGAATCTTTCTATAGACTTTCCTTCACATTTCATCTTTTGTATTATCGATGTCTATAGAGATACGGCCACCCGTGATAAGCTCATTTTCCCTTCCGCTATCACGAGGATTCTGAGTCGTTTTTCCATCCCTTTTCCCTTGTCCGATCCTTACCGCATCATGTCCGCCATAGACGCCGCTACCGTAAAACGTAGCGAGGCACAGTTCCGATCGCGACAGACTGACGATGCCACTCCTTCCACCCGTCCGGCCACCTCCAGATCCGCTCGAGCATCTGCTTCTACTTCTTCGAGCGATGTCAGCTTGGGAGACATCATGGCGCAGCTACAGCGCATGGATGCTCGCTTAGATATACTCTCCACGGAGTTGTATCAGGTGAATGTCCGTGTTGGTCGCATTGCCAGGCGACAGGCGACCATGGGCGGCTTTGCTGCAGAGGCTTCTCCTCCGCCACCTCATGTGTCGACTGATGATAATGGCGATGATGATGATGCTTCCGATGATGATGATGGAGATGCTAGCTCTTCAGATGAGATGTCTACTTGACACTCTACCCTTTGTCACTCGTGACAAAAAGGGGAAGTAGTTTTGTATGAGAGCAGTCATACTTAGGGAGAGTGTTAGCATAGGACATAGGACATTTTTGTTAGGGGAGTGTGCATTGAGGGATGTAGTGAGGTGATCAGATGTATTTTTTTCTTCTTATCTTTTAGAGATACATTGATCTTGTATTGACATACATTGTAGTTATTCTCTTCTTATATATGATGATGTATGTTTTTCTTTCACCTACCTTTCATGTGTTATTTCTTCTCTATCTTTATACACATGTTCCTTTACTTGTATGCAATCTATTATTTCTGTTTCACACAAAGATGCCTTGATGTATTTTGTTTATAAGTGTTTCAGAAATACAGGTTTGTGTAGTTTTGTTTTGTTTATAAGTGTTTTGTTTATTTCTGTTTCACACAAAGATGCCATGAACTCTCTTCTTGCAAAGTTTTTCAAGAGTTTGTGTTAGGATAGATTTTACTGTATGTAACAAGTGAATGTGAGTTGAGTGATTTATGACTTCTCTCATATCTTCATTTGTATGTTGTGGTTTTGTCACAGATTGCCAAAGGGGGAGATTGTTAGGACATATGTGGCTCAAGTCTGTGAACATATGTCACTATTTTATGTAATTGGCTTATCCTTAGACAAAACGCACTTTACTTGT
The DNA here is from genome assembly GCA_032878915.1 of Castanopsis chinensis. Taxonomy (NCBI): domain Eukaryota; kingdom Viridiplantae; phylum Streptophyta; class Magnoliopsida; order Fagales; family Fagaceae; genus Castanopsis; species Castanopsis chinensis. Next base: position 29,405,458 of record JAVQMG010000121.1, on the reverse strand, counting down.
AATTGGGTAGATTTAGGATGAGTTTAACACTTCAAGAAATAGTGGTTCAAGGTTAAGTGTTAAAGCCGTCAAAGTCTGTCCAAGAAACAAGCTGGGAAGTGTAAGATTTTAAAGCTCGACACATACCTCGACAGATACATCTATCGAGCTTTAAAGAAGCTGTTTTGCCCGAGCCTCGACAGCTATCTCGACACCTCTCGACACCTTTATCTGTCGAGAATTAAAGAAAACAGATTTCCAGGTCTGTTTCAAGTCTAATCCGTGAGTGTGTCTTTGGGACTTCTTTTCTCCTAACCCTAGACATATAAAAGGATTATATTAAGGGCCGTCAAAGCAAAGATCACAGAAAAACAAGTTGCACATTCTTTGAGAACTTGTTGTTCAGGCAATTTGTGATCTGACAGACAAAGTTCGTGCCCTAGTTCATCCTTGATGATTTGAAGAACTTTGCAGCCAACTCTCTCTCTCTCCATAGTTGGTAATTGAAGTCACGTACTGGGATCCGCGCATTTGGTTAGTCACGTACTTGGGAGCCGTGCATTGAAAGGAGAAACTGTCACTACAGAACAAGTCCAATTGGGTATTGGGATAAGAGTTCAACTGTAGGTTGGTGAGGTACTGGGATTCCTTACTTGTAACTGCTTGTTGTGATAATAGTGGAGTTTTGGGAGTGGTGACCTTAAATCACCCGGTGGGGTTTTTGCCGTAAGGGTTTTCCCCATTCGTGAACAAATCACCGTGTTCTTTATTTTCCGCTGCATAACTTAGTTTGGTGATTTGTTTGTGCTACCACGTGATTACATGTTAATTTGATTAATTAATAACTGGGCTAATTAATTAATCTAAAGTTATCACAAGGGGTCAACGCGTTTGTGGCCTGACAATTGCCTTATTAGACTGGAAGGAACTTTGAGAATCAGAAATAATATCCGGTAACAATTGCTTTAGCCTGTTTGCCACAACCTTAGACACAAGCTTATACAAGATATTACATAAAGCAATAAGGCGAAACTCTATGACATGTTGAGGGCATTTTACTTTAGGAATTAAAGTAATAAAACTATGGTTAAAAGATAGACAAATAGTACCTGAATTAAGCCATGTCAAAACAGCTTTCGCCACATCCCCACCAATCTTATCCTAGTAATGTTGGTAAAAAATAGGAGGCAAACCATCAGGTCCAGGAGGCTTTAAAGGTGACATTTGCTTTAAAGCCACATCAACCTCACTCTTTGTGAATTCAGCCAACAAATAATGGTTCATCTCTTGAGTCACAACATGTGTAGTGGTAGCAAGCACTTCATCCATAGTGCCGATATCAGGACCATCAGACCGAAATAAAGAAGTAAAATAATTCACAAACATAGTGGCTATCTAATGCTCCCCTTCACACCAACTACCATCATCTCTCTGAAGTTTCAAGATCTCATTCTGTCTAAAACGATGCGAGGCCTTCCTGTGAAAAAATTTTGAGTTTTGATCACCATCCTTCAACCAAGCTGTCTTCGCCCTTTGCTGCCATAATTTGTCTTCTTGTACCAACAAATTTTGCAACTCCTCCTTCAGAGATAGAATTAGGTCCGGCTGACTTCTCCCATGTTGCACAACCTTTGTTTCAGCTTCCCTTAAATTTTTTCGAACAATGGCAAGCCTAAACAGCTTACTAAACAGCTAGCCATTGTTAAAATGTTAAAAAATGTTAAAGTAAATATAATAAATTTGTTAAATGTTAAAAAATGTGACATCAAAATCACTTTTAAATTTGTAATATGTAACTTGAATCATGAAATTGATTCATTCGAAATGGAAAGAGTCCTAATTAATCGAAAACAAAACATTGATTGTCAAAGTAAATATAATAAATTTGTTGAAAGAGGTCGAATCAAATTAATTAAAATACATATGGTAAGTTGTAATTATTGAAGTATAAAATAAAACATTCAAAATGTGACAAAAGATTGCTTTTCCTCTTTTAGTCATTTGATTAGCCTAGTCTGGGTTAGATTTGTACCTCTTTTTAAAAAGTAATTCATTGCCAATGTTTTAAAAGATTTTGGATGCTCTGAGGAGAACATGATACAAATGACATAGCAATTTTCGACCAACTTTACTCTACTCTCTTTTACTCCCTCCCTCTCTTCCACTCCATCTAAATTGGCCATTGAAAAAAATAAATTTATTGTCATTTTCTCTTAGGATGCCTAGGACCATCTCATGCCGTGGCCACCTGATCTAAAAGTTGGCTAACCCAAGCACCACCACGGTTGGTAACAGGTCTGTGCAACGAAACCCACCCCTCATCGATTCGAGTCTCAGTTCCACACCTCTCCCAACTTTTTGCAGCCAACCAGACAAAATAAAATGGTAGATTAGTTAGATTTCTCCCCCTTTCTCTTTTTTTTTTTTACTTTTTTTTTTTATGTTAGATCAACATAAATTCGATGGAGATCTCACGATATCTGGCCAAATTTAGTGAAGATTGTACAATTTTTGTCCAAATTCAGTGGAGGTCAATGGATCTCATCAATAAATGTTTGTCTACCACTGTTCACTCGGTTTTTACCGAAATCGAGTTGACCCATGGAAAATTCAACTCGATCTGACCCATAGATATTATCGGTCGGCGATAAGTCCATTACTCTACCACTCGATGGAATCGAGTAAGTTTTGGGTTGGGCACAAACCCGACCATGACTAACTTGTGGCAAACGGGCAGGTCAAGTTGAGTTAATCAAGTTACAGGTCAAAAACTAGTCATTTTTAAATGGGTCAATTGAGTTGTGTGTCAATCGGGTTTCGAGTCTAGTTGGGTCAACTTATATTTTTCAAACAAACTTTTTATGATAAAAAAATTTACAAAAACAAATCAATGGCAAAATAGGCACGTATTAGTGACGATAATATATGGTCATCGCTAATAAGTGCATAGTAGCGATAACACAAAGGTTGTCGCAAATAAGTCGTCGCTAATGCCATAGAGGGAATTTTATTTACTTTTGAAAAATGGAGGGAAACTTTTAGCAACGACAATAAATTTTGTAGCGATTACATTTATGTCACTAAAATAAGATTTATTTTAACGACAACATCTATCGTCACTAATAATCATCTTTAGTGACAACCTTGTGTGTTGTCGCAGATTTGTCGCTAAAAATATAGAGTAAATATATTATATATATATATATATACTTTATTTATTAGCGATGACACATTGGTCGTTGCTATTAGAAGGCTATTAGCGACGATATAATTTGTCGTCTCTAATAATCACCTTTTAGCAACGACACAACATGTTGTTACAAATATATCTATCAAAATATAATGGAGGGAAAAAATTTCACAATCAAAAAGTGGTGGGAATTATTGGAGGGAAGCATATTATATATTAGCAACGAATCAGGTCGTCGCTATAGGGGATCTTTTAATGAAGACAAAGATTGTCGTCACTAATATGTGGCTAAAATAATTTTGATATGTTTTTTATTTATCAAATCCTCCAAATGTTTCTTAAAATATTTAAAATGACATAAATTCCTTTAGTATATTTGAAATGATTAAAATACCATTAGCCTCGTCAAAATGACCAAAATACCCCCAAACTTAAATAATGACCAAAATAACCTTGAAACCTACAAGTAATTTAAAATTTTCAAATACGTAGAGAGAGAGAGAGAGAGAGAGAGAGAGAGAGAGAAAAGGGAGGCCTTGTTGCTTCAGAATACTCTCAAACCATAATGTTACCCATTTGAAACTCGAAATCAATAAAATAACAAAAATCGAGAAGGTTCTAATTCCATTCAAAATAATGACTAATACCCATAATTATCATAATGTAAATCGTATCGTGAATCAATTGATTTCTCAGTATCATATGTCATAAGAAAGGTATTAGTCAATATTTACCAAACTAATAAATTCATTATAAATATTAAAAATTTATAAATTCAAAATATATTCAACTAATAACCAATTCAATAATTAGTTATGCAATAATATTTACCAAAAGTAACTAAATAAATCAAATTAAAATATATTTATAACATACATATTCAAATTAATTAAAATCAGAAGTGATAATACATGATATATGAGCCAAAATAATAAAAAATTTCATCATTTTGCCTAATCAACTTTACCTAAGTCAATGTTAGCATGATGTTCATCATATTTCAAAATTATTACTTCAGTGAAATTTTCTAACAACAATTTCAATACCCAATAATCCACTGAAAACCTTTCCATGAACCTAGTTTCACCAAGTCCAGTGGTCTCTGGACCATCAATTAAGTTTGATCGGGTTTGACCAATTTTAACTAAACCTTCACCACACATTTCTCTAAATCCAACTGTTTGATTGTAACTATAATTTATGAAAATTAACCTTTCATTATACTTTTCAAATCCAACGGTTAATTTCAAATCTAAGTATGATGTGTGATGGACATGTATTGTGTACATGTATGGCTATGTTCTCTCAATCTGACTATCCAATTGGTTTTAAATTTTACTAACACCAATATGTTACCATACTCTTCGATCCCAATGATCGAGATTTGAAAATGAATTTCACCAAGTCTAGTAGTCTTAGGAACATCTATTAAGTTTGACCGGATTTAAGCAACTTTAACTAAATTTTAACTGTGTCTTTCTCTAAATCCAACTGTTTGATTGTGACCATAATTTATGATAATTAACCTTTCATTACACTCTTCAAATCCGATGGTTAGATTTCAAATCTAAGTATGGCGCGTGATGTACATATGTTGTGTACCTATATGACTATGTTCTTTTAATCTGACCATCCATTTGGTTTTATATTTCACCAACACTAATATGTCACCATACTCTCAATAAAATGTTACACTACCAAATAACTTATTATTGAATTCATGTTTTGGAAATTCAACCGTTGGATTACATTTTCTCTATGGTCTTAACATGCATGCCAATTTTTATGCTAATCGGATGTAATTTACCATTTGATCTATAAACTCATATTTTATGCATTACCTTAAACGACTAAAACTTGAATTTAGATAATTGATTAATAACAAAACTATTAATCTTTGATCACCTTGGAATTTTGTAAGCATGAAAAATATATGAAGATAATGTAATTTAACGGTAGATTTGTAAAAATTCACATAGAATTAAGAAATATAAGACTGGTTCAAGCTACAGATAATGTAACTTTAAAAAATGTTACACCACCCAATAACTTATTATTGAATTTGACCGTTAGATTTCATATTCTATATGCTCTTAACACACATGCCAATTTTCCTACCAATCGGATGCAATTTACCATTTGATCTTCAAATTCATATTTAATGCAATATTTTAAATTACAAAAACTTGAATTTAGACAATTGATTGATGACGTGGCTATTAATCTTTGATCACCTTGAAATTTTGTAAGCATGAAAAATATATGAAGATAATGTAATCTAACGGTAGATTTGTCAAAATTCACATCGAATTAAGAAATATAGCGTTGGGTTCAAGTTATACCTAATGTAACTTAAAAAAATATTACACCACTAAATAATTTATTATTGAATTCATATTTTGAAAATTCAACTGTTGGATTACATTTTCTCTATGGTCTTAACATGCATGCCAATTTATATGCCAATCGGATATAATTTACCATTTGACCTATAAACTCATATTTTATGCATTACTTTAAACCACTAAAACTTGAATCTAGACAATTGGTTGATGACATGACTATTAATATTTGATCACCTTGAACTTTTGTAAGCATGAAAAATATATGAAGATAATGTAATCTAACGGTAGATTTGTCAAAATTTACATCAAATTAAGAAATATTACGTTGGGTTTAAGTCATACCTGATGTAACTCAAAAAAATATTACACCACCCAATAACTTATTATTGAATTGACCGTTAGATTAAATGTTCTATACAGTCTTAACATGCATGCCAATTGGATGTAATTTACCATTTGATCTATAAACTCATATTTTATGCATTATTTTAAACCACAAAAACTTAAATCTAGACAATTAGTTAATGACATGCCTATTAATATTTGATCACCTTGAAATTTTGTAAGCATGAAAAATATATGAAGATAATGTAATCTAACGGTAGATTTGTCAAAATTCATATCGAATTAAGAAATATAAGGCTGGGTTCAAGTTACACCTAATGTAACTCTAAAAAATGTTACATCACCCAATAACATATTATTGAATTCATATTTTGAAAATCCAACCATTGGATTTCATATTCTATATGTTCTAAACATGCATACCAATTTTCATACCAATCGGATGTAATTTGCCATTTGATCTATGAACTCATATTTTATGCATTATTTTAAACCACTAAAACTTGAATCTAAACAATTGATTGATGGCATGACTATTAATATTTAATCACCTTGAAATTTTGTAAGCTTGAAAAATATATGAAGATAATGTAATCTAACGGTAGATTTGTCAAAATTCACATCGAATTAAGAAATATTAGGTTGGGTTCAAGTTACACCTGATGTAACTCAAAAAAATGTTACATCGCCCAATAACTTATTATTGAATTCATATTTTGAAAATTAAACCATTGGATTACATTCTCTTTATGGTCTCAACATGCATGCCAAATTATATGTCAATCGGATGTAATTTACCATTTAATCTATAAACTCATATTTTATGCATTATTTTAAACCACTAAAACTTGAATCTAGACAATTGGTTGATGACATGACTATTAATATTTGATCATCTTGAAATTTTGTAAGCTTGAAAAATATATGTAGATAATTTAATCTAACGGTAGATTTATTAAAATTTACATAGAATTAAGAAATATAGAGTTGTGTTCGAGTTAAACTTGACATAACTCTAAAAAATGTTACATCATCCAATAACTTATTATTAAATTCATATTTTGAAAATTCAACCGTTCAATTTCATATATGGTCTTAACATGTATGCCAATTTTCATGTCAATCGGATGTAATTTACCATTTGATCTATAAACTCATATTTTATGCATTATTTTGAACTACTAAAACTTGAATCTAGACAATTGATTGATGACATGGCTATTGATCTTTGATCACCTTGAAATTTGTAGGCATGAAAAATATATGAAGATAATGAAATCTAACGGTAGATTTGTCAAAATTCACATCAAATTAAGAATGATAGGACTGGGTTCAAGTTACACCTAATATAACTCTAAAAAATGTTACACCATCTAATAGCTTATTATTAAATTTATATTTTGAAAATCCAATCATTGGATTTCATATTCTATATATTCTTAACATGTATGCCAATTTTCATGTCAATCAGATGTAATTTGCCATTTAATCTTTAAACTCATATTTAATGCAATATTTTAAATTACAAAAACTTGAATTTAGACAATTAATTGATGACGTGGCTATTAGTCTTTGATTATCTTGAAATTTTGTAAGCATGAAAAATATATGAATATAATGTAATCTAACGGTAGATTTGTCAAAATTCACATCGAATTAAGAAATATAGGGTTGGATTCAAGTTATACCCAATGTAACTCAAAAAAATATTACACCACTAAATCATTTATTATTGAATTCATATTTTGAAAATTTAACTGTTGGATTACATTTTCTCTATGGTCTTAACATGCATGCCAATTTATATGCCAATTAGATGTAATTTACTATTTGATCTATAAACTCATATTTTATACATTATTTTGAACTACTAAAACTTGAATCTAGACAATTGATTGATGACATGGCTATTGATCTTTGATCACCTTGAAATTTTGTAAGCCTGAAAAATATATGAAGATAATGTAATCTAACGATAGATTTGTCAAAATTCACATTGAATTAAGAAATATTAGGTTGGGTTCAAGTTATACCTGATGTAACTCAAAAAAATGTTACACCATCCCATAACTTATTATTGAATTCATATTTTGAAAATTAAACCATTGGATTACATTCTCTATATGGTCTCAACATGCATGCCAAATTATATGCCAATTGAATTTAATTTAAGATTTGATCTATAAACTCATATTTTATGCACTATTTTAAACCACTAAAACTTTAATCTAGACAATTGGTTGATGACATGACTATTAATATTTGATCACCTTGAAATTTTGTAAGCTTAAAAAATATATGTAGATAATTTAATCTAACGGTAGATTTGTCAAAATTTACATCGAATTAAGAAATATAGAGTTGTGTTCGAGTTACACTTGACGTAATTCTAAAAAATGTTACATCACCCAATAACTTATTATTGAATTAATATTTTGAAAATCCAACCGTTGGATTACATGTTTTATATGGTCTTAACATGTATGCCAATTTTCATGTCATTCGGATGTAATTTACCATTTGATCTATAAACTCATATTTTATGCATTATTTTAAACCACTAAATCTTGAATCTAGACAATTGGCTGATAACATGGCTATTAATATTTGATCACCTTTAAATTTTTTAAGCATGAAATATATATGAAGATAATGTAATTTAACGGTAGATTTGTCAAAATTCATATCGAATTAAAAAATATAAGGCTGAGTTTTAATGTAACTCTTAAAAATGTTACACCACTCAATAACTTATTATTGAATTTATATTTTGAAAATTCGACCGATGGATTTTATATTCTATATGTTCTTAACATGCATGCCAATTTTTATGTCAATCGGATGTAATTTTTCATTTGATATTTAAACTCATATTTAATGCAATATTTTAAATTACAAAAACTTGAATTTAGACAATTAATTGATGACGTGACTATTAATTTTTTATCACATTGAAATTTTGTAAGCGTGAAAAATATATGAAGATAATGTAATCTAATAGTAGATTTGTCAAAATTCACATCGAATTAAGAAATAAAAGTTGGGTTCAAGTTACACGTGATGTAACTTTAAAAAATGTTACATCACCCAATAACTTATTATTAGTTTTCATCTAGACCTACCATTAATATCATTTTTTTTTTACTAATAATCACTTACTACATCAGCAGTTTGTTTATTTTTTTGTAAAATTGTTTGTATCACTAGCATTATTATATAGTTTTTGTCAAAATAACTCATGAGATGCAATTAAAGAAAAGAAAAAGAAAAAAAAAGGAGATAATAAAGAGCACTACCTAACGTAACGGATCTGAAGTGCATCATCCCCATATTTTTCTCAGTCACTCAGTTGGTTGTTTTCTCAGCCACTTTTATCTCTTTTTTTTGCTTTTCAGTTTTTCTCTCCTCTTTAATTCTTCTTCACGTTTATCAAGTTTTGCTTTTCAAATTTTCACCACTTTGGCATTAAGTTTGCTGGAAGTCCTATTAGTAGGCCCTAGCCCCTAGGTATGACATTTTTTCTTTATTTTTGTCATTAAATTAATAGATATATAATATGTAAATTCTTTCTTTCTTCTTTACTTCTTCATGTTTATTAAGTTGGTTTGTATTTTTTCTTTCTTTGCTTCTTCTTCGTATTTATCAGTTCATCAAGTTGGTTTGTTTTTCAATTTTTTACAGATTTGATATTAAGGTCTGCTCCAAGTCCTACAAGTGGGCCCTAGGTATGACTTTTCTTTTCTATTTTTGTCATTAAATTAATAAATATATAATATGATAAATTAATAAATATATAATATGATAAACTGTAGCTACAGGTACTGCATTTCTTTATGCTAAGATTTAGAACTCCTTAAAAGTTAAAATACAGTTGCAACATAATATGTTTTCATTGATTCTTTTAAGTAAGGTTAAATATCTAATGGAAATTGAATAGTTTTTTTGTGTTTGATTTTTTTAATATTATTTTTGTAATTAGGATATATTGAAATAGATTCTCAATATTTAAGAAATGCTTATGCCATACCTAAACAAATGTTTTGCACCAAATGCCATACCGAAACAAATAATTGTTTGTTTTCAAAAAAATTGTTTGCTTTCAAAAAAATTGTTTGCTTTCAAAAAAAAAAAAAAAAACTATTTGTGTATTGCACATTACATAATGGATTTATTCAATTTCCAAGTGTAAGTGTTTTTTAGTTGGTAATGCTACAGGTTTTATTTAATTATCATGTTCATAGTATTCACCAACTAGTTCTTAAATATTGATCTACTAAATATGTTAATAGTATAATGTTTAAATTTGATGGTGGCGCTGTAGGTTGTTGAAGTGATAATCATAGTGAATTCACAATATTTATCAGCTAGTTCTTTAAAGAAAAATGCTAGTACCACAATTTATTGCAAAACTTTTGTCACAATTTATCAAATGGCAAGTTGTAAGTGGAAGGAAAAAACTTTTGAGCCCACACTACCACAACTCACAACTCGTGGTGAGTTGTGGCAAAAATTAATACTAATCTACCCAATATGCTATTAGAATAATGCTTAAATTTGATGTAGTTCAATAGGCTATTGGAGTGACAAATAAAGTGAATTCATAGGCTAAAAAGACATGCATTTAACTATATTCGTATATCTTCGTTAAAACTGCAAACCACTTCCATTAGAGTATTTCAATAATTTCCTTTGTGGCCAAAATGTACCAAGGGGATGAGAGAAGTAGTTTAATTTCTTATATCTTGGGGGGGGGGGGGGAACAAATAAAAAACACGGATCACTCGAAAAAAGTGGATTAATTTTATTCTTTGACTCTTGAGTTCTAAATGTAACCACTTCCTATGTCATTCATCTCTCACAAAATTTCCATCTTTTTTAGTATGAGTGTGTAGAACTAATGGAGAATTACTTTGAGCTTCTTGTCAATTTCTCCATTTATAGATAAAAATATGGTATAAAATCTAATTTTATATTATTTCTTGCTTTTTCAAACATATCTAACTTATGTAATAATTGATTACACTTTTTTTGTAGCATACTATGAACAATAAATAACTTAAATTGTATATTGAATTGCATATTGTATATTGTAAAGAAAAAAACATTAATTCTCTCTCTCTCTCTCTCTCTCTCTCTCTCTCTCTCTCTCTCTCTCTCTCTCTCTCTCTCTCTCTCTCTCTCTCTCTCTCTCTCTCTCTCTCTCTCTCTCTCTCTCTGGGATATTGGGACTTAACATGTCTATTGCCTTTCTATTATTCTCCAAAAGAAACATTCTCCTTTGATGCTAGACTGCTGTCTTTTTGGTTTGGGAAGTAGAAGAAAGAATTAGGCTTATTTTTTCTATTTATTTTTTGTTTAATTAGCAATCTGTTTGTGTCTCCATTTAAATTATTTTTCTTTAAATTCATGATATGTTTTTTTAGATATGTGATATTTTGTACGTATTAATGATTTTTTATTTGCTTTAAATTATTTTACTTTAATTTCTTTACAATATTTTTCTCTGCAACATATATTAATTGTTGTCATTTTTTCCACAAGAAAATGATGAAAACTCAACTTTGTTACATAGAGATGATGTGCCAGCAATAGATTTAGGGCCTTGATAGCTATTGATGATGTATATGTACAACTTGATGAAAGTATGTTCATCAATAATGACTTGTCTAATGAGGAATGAGATACAGATTCCAACCATGAAGAAGAAATATGTAGTGATAATGATGTTTCAATCTCAAATTAGGAAAAAGATTTATCAAGCAATGATGAATTCAATGGAGATTTTGGGGATAAAGATTAAGTTGAGTTTTGATACAGGTTAAGTTTTTTTAAATACACATAAAGCTTTCATATCTTCTCATCTATGGTATTTATGAAAAATAAAAATGTTAAAGTTTTACTTGGATGTTAAAACTATTTTGTTCGCATTTTTGTCATCTACTTTAGTTGACTTTTACATTAGTATAATTGCTCTTTTTTATATTTCAGGTTAAAATGTCGCATACCTTGGGCTACTGATGATGTTGAGGGGAGATACATTTCATTGCAAGCTTGGTTGTATATCTTCTTGAAAAATGTGTTATTATTTGATTCATATTTGAGATAGCAGATTTGAATTTAAATTATGTATATGATATTGAACTTGAGTATTATTTTTCCTTATTAATAGTTATTGACTGAGCAGTTTTTATGCTTCTTTGAGTACTGTGATGTGTGGAATTGTAGTTTATTATTTCTCATTATGTGCATAGGATTGTGCTTTGTTATTTCCCAACAGCTACCCACGTAAAATTCAGAATGTAAATTTTAAATAAAAATAAAAAATGTAAAATATTATTAGCGACGACAATGTCATCGTTAATATTTTATCATATCATTAATAACGACAAACAATATCATCGTTAATATGCAATTTTTAGTGATGTCATGTTTGTGGTTACTTATATATCATTATCTATGATGACAGCAAACATTGTCGCTAGTAATGACATATTAGCGACAACAAAAATGTCGTCGTTAACAATAATCTAATATCGATGACAAAAAAATTCGTCACTATTAATGAGCTAGTAGCGATGACATTTCGTCTTGGGGTCTTGAGTTATTTATGACAACAATTGTAACTATTAGCGACAACTTTGTCGTCGTTAATAGTATTGTAATTTGCGACGACATTAATATCGTCACTAAAAAACTTTTTTGTTACCACTTTTCTTTAACGAAAATTAGTGATGACATTTTTTTTCGTCGCCAATATAATTAGCGATGAAATTTAAAGCATTAGCGACGACTATGTGCCGTCGCTAAAGACCAAATTTCTTGTAGTGACCCTTAGAGAAGAACATGGAACCCTTTGATCCTCCTAATTTCATAAATAACATAATTAACCTTGGTTTGGAGGAAGGTGGGGTGGCTGAGAGTGAGTTTTTGGAAGGTGAATTTCAGGTTCATTCAAGAGCCATTCCTTTACAAATTTTATGTAATTTAGAATGTGTAAATCTCTTTTTTCCTGGTCTTCTAACAATCAAATGAAGTTTGTCTGAGAACAATATTCACCTCAATTGCTTTTCTTGCCTTTCTTTCATAGCTGGCTGTTTGTCTTTCTTCATTTTGAGTCTAGGGGATTGAGTATTTTTGGTGCATTCTATTTGACTGTTTTATATAGATAATTTTTAAATTCAAAATAACATTGAGTTCCATTTTAATAACTGATTAAAGTGTAAAAATGTATTATAAAACTACTAGCCTTATGCTTTGTGCGTGCGATGAGGCTTTCTTTTTTTAAATTTTATTTTTATAGTTTCATAATTTTTCATTCATTCTAATTTAAAGTTTACACATTTTCTTATTAATATTATGCATTTAGACTACTAATACAACCAAGAGTGTCATAAGGCTAGCTTCAAAAAATGAACAAATATTACACTTTTATTTTGTAGCCAAAAAAAAATAAAAAATTTGTTCTTATTTTATATATATAAGTGGACAAAGCAATTTAAAAACCAATAGTAGAGTGGCTCCATTTTTTAGGCAATATTTTAGCAGGAGTTAGAATTGTATTTTTACCAAATTATCTTTTAGTTTTGTTTCTACTTAAACATAGGGGTGTAGGGATATTTTTGAACCAAAAAAAATCCCAAACAAAGGAAACCTCTTAAATAGTAGTATAGATTATTTTGTGTGTTTTTCATTTATTTATATTTTTATTAATACTGAATAGGTAATAGTTTTTTTGAAACATGAATAGGTAATGGTTTAAAATTTCATATATTAGTTTAGTTTTGAATTACATTTCTTCTTGAAATGTGAAAATTCTTTGTTTTATATGTTGGCCCTCAAAGATATAATCCTATTTTATTCACTCCCTCCTTTCTCATTCTATGTGTCTTCTGTATATACTCAGGGGCGGTTTGATGCATTTAGGGGCCTAAGGCGAAAATTAATTATCTTGTATTAGATGCAAAATTACTACTAATTAATATGAACTAAGTAGAATTTTTTCTTTTCTTTTTTTTTTTTAGAAATTTTATAAACAAAAAAAGTTTAACAAAATTTTCTATACTTGTTGATGTGGTAGATTGATTGTGGTAAGTAAAAAAGCGGTATAAGTGGTAGATTTAAATGAGAACTAGTAACAGTTTGTTAACTTAACTCTTATTATTATTATTATTATAGAAATGTAATATTCACAATATTTTTTTAACAAATTCTAAGTTTTAAGTTGTTTTTTGTTTTCTATTTGAAAATATCACTATAATTATTTTTTTTCCACAATAACAACCTACTACTTAACATTAGTTGTAAAAGTATTATGAAAAATATTGTGGACGTTGTATTTTTCTTTGTTTTTTATTTGTTTCTCCTCTAGTAAAAAAATATTATTTTATTTATTGATTATAAATAACTCTATTGGTTAAAATTTGGGGGCCTTTTTTTTGCTTGGGGCCTTAGGCGACTGCATTTTTTGCTCTAGTATTCAGCCGGCTCTGTATATACTATCTCAAATATATATATATATATATATATATATATATATATATATAAGTGATCTAAAGTACCACATCGGTCAGTTAGTGAATGAATTTGCAGTTTATAAGTCTCGTTAGTATTTACAAAAGTTAGGCTATTTTGTAAGTGTTATGTGGCGTTTGGTACGAGAGAATCCACATTGCCCTTGGCATCTAGATTCCTAGGAATGTAGCTATTCCTATGTTTGGTTTCATTGGAAATCTCTTAAGATTCCTAGGAATGTGAGATAATAACGTTTGGTTTATTCCCAGAAGTCCTAAATGGATTATTTATTTTTCCCATTCTATCCTTAGATTTTAATGCTAACTACCAAGTCTTAAAAAAAAAAATATTCCTCTAAATAAATAATGAAAAACCAAATATAAACTATTAATTATGACAAATTCATTAAAATTATAGTCTAACATTTCAAAATGACAAGTATAATACAAAAATAACTATTTAAATTCTCAAATGCTTTTATTCTTAATAATAATTTTTAAAAGAGTTTAATCCATAATAATTTTCTTTATATTTTATCTTAATTGCTTAATTTTAAAAGCGATAAAATTGTCAATTTAAAAAAAAAAAACAATTTCCTTTAAGCTTGGGAATTTGGATTTCCACCTGTTTTAAAAGGAATTCACATTTCTACTGAGAAAGGTTTAAGGGAGGAATCCAGATTCCCTTAGCATTTGATTCCCTAGCATGATTTGCAATCAAACATGGAAATCTTAAAACATTTCTGAAAATCTTAAAACATTATCCTGTACCAAACGCCACATTAGTGTCATAAGTCTTGTCGTTCCACTCACTTCTTCCTCATTCCCTATGTTTTTTGTCTATATTATCTTTAAAAAAAAAAAAACACCATTATCTCTACAAAGAGGCCTCTAGTGACCAAGCTAATCTTTTCAATCATAAATGCAATATTAGATTCTTTTCAAACCAGGCTGTATCACGTTGGGAAGATCATGGCCGCTCTGGGGGCCATTGAGGCCGAGGCAAAAGCTGTGGATGTGGGGCCGCAATTTGCAAAAGATTTGTCCATACTGGATTTTACGTTGGAGATTGATTCACAAGTATTGGTCAATGCCTTGACGGAAACATCCCCTGCACCAGCATCTGTTGCTGCTATTATGTATAGCGTGATGGCTGATTCTCATAGTTTTCATGGAGTAAATTTCTCCCATGTTCTTAGACAGGGCAACAGGTCAGCTCATTTACTAACAAAATATACTTTAGGCATTGCTAACTTCTCTGTTTGGGTTGAAGAGATTCCTTATTTTATTGAACAAGATCTTAACCAAGATGTAAATGTTGCTTTTCATTTTTAATAAAAGTCTTTGCAGTCTTCGTAAAAAAAAAAACTAACTGAATCACGTTGTCCTTTTATTATTTTATACTAGTGCATAATCTCCTACACATGCATAGGTACATTTTTTTTTTTTTTTGAATCCGGGCCAACCATATTATTAATCATTGGTAGAAATAGTGTCCATATACAGGGCCTCAACAGTAGGAGGTGGATTCTCCTCCATCTAACAAATATCATCATCAATCAATCTAGCATACCTAGCTAAAGAATGGGCAACGGTATTAGCACTGCGTTTGACACATCGAAAGGATAGACAACTACACCCAGCCGCTAGCACCCAAATGTCCTTATAAATATTACCTAGTCTAGACCTGCTGGCATGCAAGGAAGCCAACGTCCTCATAACTGTGGCATTGTCACCCTCTACCTCCAACTCCCTAAAGCTCACATCAACTGCAAACTCCAGAGCTCTCTGACATGTGAGCCCTTCTGCCTCTTCACTGTCAACAACCTCCAGTCCTTTAGCTGCCAAAGCTGCCATAACCTCCCCCCTATTATTGTGAATAACCACCCCAAACCCCGTGGCTCTCAAATTGGTAAAGACCGCCGCGTCGAAGTTCAGTTTGTAAACCGAGCCCGATGGAGGCCTCCATAATTGTAATGAACCAATTACCTCCGTGATGCCCAACTGTGCCTGTGTAGCCCAAAACTCCTCCAGATAGTCCCTTGCCTTTTGGTTTAGTCTGCCTGGGTCTTGGATGATAACCCCATACATTAAAGAGTTCCGTTGGTTTCAAATTAACCATCATTGGACCCAAAAAATTTCCAACTCTTGGTTGGACAATCTGCTATGAAGATCTTTGACCAAGTGCAGCATGTCAACATGACCTATCGAGCTCTTTTGCAGGGAACTAATACAACCAGCCCATATGTCCTGAGCCAACCCGCATTCCCATAATGCATGATACCCTGTTTCCGTGGCCAAAAAACAGACCCACACCTGGCATCCTCAATTATTCTTCTCCGAGCCAAATTCTCTCGTGTAGGGAGAATATCAAGGCATGCTCTCCAACCAAATGTGTTGCATGCATAGGAACATTTAAAAACAATCATAATTATATACATATATATATATATATATATATATATATATAATATCTGATTAGATTTAGATTCTTTAGTTTATGTACCTAATAATTCACTTGCCACAAAAATTAAAAAAATTAAATGGGACACTTAGCGCAAAATTGAACTTCAATTTAGAATCTAATTGAATTTAAACTCTTTGATTTTTGCACTTAATAATTCATGTGACACACAAAATCTCTATATCTATGACCTCTTTGGCAAGATTCATAGCTGGACCACCTTTGCCCCATTTGCTTGATAAAGTTTATACAATGTCACATCCTTGTCATAAGAAATTGTTAAACATTTTTTCTCAATGGTTTTAATAACTTGATTGGGAAGAATGAACAAATTACACCAATAAATTTGAATGCTAAAGACTAAAGAGGATTGATTCTAGTTGTGTAACTTGCCAGCAATGATAGGTACTTGGAAGTCTAAGAGGCAATTATGACTTATGAGATCTATCTTCCCAAGAAGAGGTTGACAATGCTTGCTTGGAAGTTTGCTAGAAACTAGGGGTACTCTCATGTACCTTGTAGGCAATTAACCTTTAATGCAGCAATATGGAGATTTGTTTGTTCTTTTAATTCATCAACGACCTAACATAGGAAATTTCACTCTTGCTAGAATGACTCTCAGACTAGATATGATGAAAGTCTTGTAAAATTGATTGCGTGATGATTGATAAAACTATATATATATATATATATATGTATTATTTAAATAAGGCATATGACTAATCTAATAAGTTATGTGACTACAAGCACATGTACGTGAAATGTTATATCAATTGTCATGTAGTGAGTCAGAGGAATTTTGCTCCAAACAAATTGAAGATCATAAAAATTAATTCCATTTAATTTTTCAATTTTACTTAGATTTTGACTTATAATAATCCTACTAACTATGACTAATGTCTTCTCTAAAAAATATACACTGTACATATATGACTAATGCAACAAAAATTGAATTAAAATTAGTTTAAATTTTATCAAAATTCATATCTGTTATTTGACTATAGAAAAATTGCATTATCAGATCAGTTTATTGAAATTTGAAACTTACAAAAATTAATTAGTATTTTGATTGATGATAAAAATAATCATCATTGATCACATACCTACCAAAGATTTGGATTATATTGTATACTGAGATTCTATTATATCTATTTTTTTTTTTTTAAAGTTGTTTAATCAAAAGCGAGGATCCAAAAATAATTTAAGGATATCATGGACGTGGGCTCCCACTAACCCCTACTTACAAAATAGAGCAATGCTAGTGCCATATAAAGCGGAGAAATTATACTGCTTCTTAAAAAAAAAAAAAAAAAAAGTGGAGAAATTATACAATTTTTTGGTGAATTACATCACTTGTCCACCATTCCACTAAAAGACTTCAATTTGTTTAAAATTGCTGAGTCAGTAATCAGTTTCTGTTTTAAAAAATTTTCTAACTTAGCATTTTCAAATAGGTGAGAATCTTTTAATAGAATAGGAGATCACGTTACTTATCCATCGTAAAGACCTTATAGTTTCGCACAAGCATAACTCCGCAAAATAATGCAAAATTAGAGTCACAGTCAGAAAGCACCTTGGTAGGTACTAGCAGTCATGGTGTGATTGTTTTAAATTTTGAGAGTCAGTTGTCTGACCTTGTCAAAGAAAAATTCCAAATACCTGTGGGGCTGAGCGATCCTCAAAGAACAAGAAGGCAGTTGAACATTAATGATCAATTTTTTTTATAAATGTCACTATAAAGGGACCCATAGCAACGTTTATCAAATGTCACTCTAAGTCCACCCAAAACATAAATGAGGGATCTAGTGGCATTTAAAAACGGTCCAGCCAAAAAATAAAATAAAATCAAATAGTGGCATTTTCCTTTCAGGAAA
Source organism: Castanopsis chinensis (assembly GCA_032878915.1). Lineage (NCBI taxonomy): Eukaryota > Viridiplantae > Streptophyta > Magnoliopsida > Fagales > Fagaceae > Castanopsis > Castanopsis chinensis. The sequence continues at coordinate 29,386,751 of JAVQMG010000121.1, read as the reverse complement.
AGAATATGCCACTATTTGAATGAATTTGAAAGGAATACGAATCTGATCATATTTGGTTATGCAAAAAAAAAAAAAAAATAATAATAATAATCTCAAACTCTCACTGTCTCTTACGCCGACCCATTGTGAGTTCCACGCCACTGTCGACCCACCATCAGACCCATGCAGCCGATGACTCACACCTCCGCTAATCCATGCCTCCGAATGTGCCATATAGAGAACTTCTAATGTATTTTCTGTAATGGAACTATGGCATCCGAAGGGACATTAGTTAGTTTATCATAAAATATAGGGTCGATTTCTTTTATTTCTCATACATTACCCTAGCTATGAATTATGATTCCAAACGATAGGTTTCAAATCGAACTGTGCATTTATCATCCTACAATATTAGTAATAATTGTAAGATAGGTGAAAATTAAAGAAATTGAAAAAGGAGAAAAAGAGAAGAGAACAAGGGTGAATCACAACTTATGTCTCTTGCTAACCGTTAACTCTACTATTACTCGCTTTTGGTATGTTATCTGTATATATTAAGAGGATTAAAAAAGATAGTTATTATTTTTTTTCTTGTCAAAAATACCCCTAAATTAATTAACCAGCAATTTAAAAATGGGGTTAAAATAGTAAATTGACAAAAGAAAGTTAGTTATTGCTTTATTTACTGTCAAAAATACCCCTACCTGAAGCTTAAAAATGGGGTTAAAATAGTAAATTGACAAAAATTATAAATTCTTACTTCTAGGTTCAAATGCCTTCCTGCTTTTACTAAACTCTTACTTTTACGTTGATTTGAATTTCTACTTCTACTCATTAACTCCTTACAAAATAGAAAATCTGTACATATTAAGAGGATTCATAAAGTTAGTTACTACTTTTTTTCCTGTCAAAAATACCCTTAAATTAATTAACCAACAACTTAAAAATGGAGTTAAAATAGTAAATTGGTAAAAGAAGGTTAGTTATTGTTTTATTTAATGTAAAAAATACCCCTACCTAAAACTTAAAAATAGGGTTAAAATAGTAAATTGATAAAAATAATAAATTCTTACTTCTACATTCAAATGCCTTCCTGCTTATACTAAACTTCTGCTTATACTAAACTTCTACTTTTACGTTGATTTATATTTCTACTTTTACTCACTAACTCCCTACAAAATAGGATCACTCTTTTGTTAGTTTTAAAACTCCTCCGATCTACAAAACTCACCCCACGTATTCATCACACCCTTAGTCTTTTTTTTTTATTGGAAAAAGTAGAAACCCCAAATTATAATAAATGCAAATTATTAAAAAAAAAGAAAGACATTATTACTCATTCTATTGTACAGCTAATGAAAAGTATTTTCTCTTCAATCTCTTCACATAACGCTTGTAAGCAATTTTTTTGTGAGCTTGTTTTGTGGTGGTTAATTTGGTAGGGTAAACTAATTTCTTTCACAACTTTTTTTGAATCATACCCATTGTATAATAGGTTAGTGAAGTGAGTGTAATATTTGTAGTACCAAATCAATTCCCTAGCCTTATTCTTTATTATGACTATATTGCTACGGTGTGTTCATTGCTATGGCAGTGTTATTATTATAATTATTTTTTAATTTTTAAAATGAATTGAGCACTTTACTCCATTTAATCCATCAAAATAGGATAAATTGCAAGAGCTTATTCATTCATAACACAAACTAACTTTAATTCCCAAATCCCATGAAGGTATCTCATGCACATACAAGAGTCTTCCTAGATCCCAAATTCAATACAATCCATTTAATTCAAAGAGAGAGTCACTTTTTGGAATATGGCTAAGGATATGGCCAAGCACAACAAACTACCCTGTTAAAAGCATTTTACAGGCAACACATGCCATTGACAAGCTTTTTCCTATTTGTTTAGATAAAGGAGAAATTTTATTATCAAAACAAACACAATTTATAATGAAATCCAAACACCAAAACGAACGCAAAACATTTGCAAATACTAACCTCTAAACTTCCACAAATACCTCTAACCTTCTTTTTTACTATTCCAAATTATAACAACTATTCCAAACCACACAAGTACATCACATCAGAATCAATGTTCAAAGCTCATAGCAAACCCACGACTAAATATAACATTTTCAATCTTCAATTCAATACTTTGACATCAATCTTTGCTATTAGATGGTAGCTGATTGCGCAATATTCGGACATGCACACCAAGGCCAACCACTACCGTCACACTGTTAATGTAAAAATAAATTCAAAAAGAAAGTTAGTGGTTAAATAGTTATTTGGAAAAAAAAAAATACACAGTAATAAAATCTTGATGAAAACGAAAAAATTGCTCTGTAGCTTTGACGAAAATCCATCATGCCTTCATTTTCATCATTCTTTTAAAATACACATCTATGAACCGTGTAAGCACCTATACTAGTCGGCCATATTCTTTGCCGTAAAAGCTTAAGACAGATCGGTGATGGTTGTGGAGAGAAAGAAGGAAACAAATCTAGAGTTTTGAGAGATAAAGACCTCTATGGAAAGATTTATAAGGTCGCTAAAACTAAATACAAACTGATGAGATTGAGCTTTTGGATTTCAAATTTATTTCAAATTTTTGAATCTTGCTTGTTTATATATTAAATTTATTTGAGTTTTTTCAATTAATTCTTTTTTTTTTTTAACTAGAGTTAAATTTATGTGGTTTTGTTTCGATTTTCATTTAGGAAGTTGAATCAAAGTTGTTTTAAATGTGTGGCCTTTATTGTTGGTTGGGACTACTTGGGACCTAGGTCTTGATAATTCTTACTTAGAAGAACCTAATAGCATATATGAATTGAATAGTAATTCCTAGGAAAGAAACCTACTTAACAACACAAAAGACCATCCTACTAAGACACACCTTGTCAAACCCATATAGAATAGAGATAAGAAACATTTCTAACACCCAAATACAAGCACTCCTAAACTAAATTCCCAAAAAGAAAAAAAGCCCATTAAAGAAACTCTTAACACTCATATACTCAGACCGAACCAAATGGTAAAAATTGGGGGGAAAAAAATATAAAAATCCAAACAGATAGGAAAAAACATTACTTGTATATTATCTTGCTTCGGTGGCTGGTAGGACCAAAATGGCGGCCCTTTGTCCCCTTGCGGCCCTTTGTCTCCTTTGTCCCCTTTCGGCCCTTTGTCCCCTTGCGGCCCTTTGTCCCCTTTGTCCCCTTTCGGCCCTTTCTCCCCTTTGTCCCCTTCGTCCCCTTTTTTCCCTTTTCGCATGCTAATGGAAAGTGTTACTGAGACGGTTAAGGTGATTGATATTGTTAGAGCGAAGGTAATCTCCAGCACGACCGACAATGGTACTGATTGTTGTTGACATGGTGGAGGATATATGTTGCCATTTGGTGGTGATGGAGTAAGGGAGGGAAATGTGGGGAAGGGTGGTGGTGGTTCTGAAGAGAGGGTTGGAATTAGTGGTGGTGGTTGTGATAAGAGCGTTGGAATTAGTGACGCGATGATGGTGGTAAACAACATGAACAACAAGGCAAACATGGTTGAAATATTTAGATTTTAGAGTTGGAGGTGAAGGTCTGTTTTCCCTGAAATAACTACAAAGCTATGCTTTTTATAGTTGCTTGGATCACCATCGTTTGGTAGATAGTCTCGTGGCAATCTCTAACTTCACCAACCTTATTATGATTTTTAGCATGAACCTCTTTTGTTTTGTTTTATTATCTTTTCCAAGGACTGCCCTATGGTAGGGCAGGGGGTCCCCCTCAGTTTAAAAAAAAAAAAAACTGATATATGAATCAAAAAAATCACTGACAAACTCTCATTTAAGGGAAAAAAAAAAAACCCGATAAACTAAAAACTACAAAATAAAAAATAAATATGGACTGAAGTCTGAAATCCTAAATTACAAGTCTCATCAAGCATCAACGCTTTCTCTGCTGCCTGCTGGGGCTGGTACTGGTGCTGCCTGCTGCTGCTGTTGTTTTTCCCAGATCAGATCCGGACTGCTAGTCTGCTGTTACTGGCGAATGATGACGTAATAATGTAATATCATGATTTTAAGAGATATTTGTAGCAGTTGTCTTATTTATATATCCTTATGTATGGGCTTAATTTGATCGCAGTGAGAAGTGAGCAGAACCATTCATCTCATCGCACACAGCCTCCATCGATCTCTTAAGCCCGATCTCCCTTCGCTTCCCTCATCTTCCCCACGACCATCTCCGCCGACCTCCACCAGATCCCTCCCTCCGGCAATCTCGTCACCACTATCTTCCAAACCAGCGGCGTAGTTTCGATCCTTTCGTGAAGAAGAGAACGCTAAAGTCATCAGGTCGGACGGACCTGATTCCTCTGCTTTGAAGATCGAATTGGACGAACTCAAGTCCAAGATCCAAGCTCTTCGTTAGTTTCCTCCTTACTTCAGAACTTCACAGGTTTTATTTCCAATTTTTTAAATTAAAATAATCTTTCTTAATGTTCTGTTTGGTTGCTGAGAAAACTTATTAGTCATTTTTGTTCGTGTTTAAATTTTATCCGTGTGTTGAATTTTACGCAGTAAGACTTATGAATTTTTGAGGAAATATTGCTTTGGTTTATTGTTGACTCCAGTTTACCAGGATTCTAAGATTGATTTTAGGAACGATTGGTTTGTTTAATTTCTTTGGTTTCATTTTGTGTGTGTGTGTGTGTGTGTGTGTGTGTGTTTTTGGCTTTTTTGTTCATCATCTTTGCATTTGGGGAAGTGGGTATTTCTAAAGTCGATTTTTTTTTTTTTTTTTTTTAATTTATGGTTTTGTTTGAGAGATTGAGGTGCTGGGTAATTCTGTAGATTTTTTTGGTAAAGGTAGGATAGCTCTCCGATCTCAGTCTTTCTTAGTCACCCCCATCACCATCGAAAGCTAACGAGTTTGATTTCATGGGTTTTTTGCACCCAACACAAACACAAACACAACTCTCTCTCTCTCTCTCTCTCTCACCAACACCATATCTCCATGTCTCTCTCTGTAAATCTCTTTTATTTTTTGTTCTTATTGATGTTTAATTACAATTTTTTTCCATGAATGGCCAATGCATCTGGGTTCTTTACTCCTTTAGTTCCCAGCTTAAGAAGGAGGATTCAACCTCCAAAAGGGATTTTCCGATCTGGGTCTCGCTCCCCTGAGGGATTCTCCACGAGGGTATTCTGTTCCAGCACCACTGTAGGCGCAGACAAGCTTGCTTCTGGTGCTTCCTCTTCTGAATCTCGGGTACCCAGGTATGTTTCATTTTTTTTTTTTTTTAATTTCTTCTGTATTTTGGTGATTGATCGCTGATTCTTCAGTTTCTTATGCAAATGGGTTAGTTAAGTTTGTCAATTGGGATATGTTTAAGGAGTAGTGGTTGGGTTTTGATTGTACTATCCATCCCTAATATTTGTGCCAATCACTTTTGTTTTTGGTCGATTTGGTTTGTAAACCTTAAAGACAGTGCCTTTGATTGAGATTCTGTATTGGGTGTGATAGTACGTACGGGGTTTATTTGGGTATTTGAATGAGAAATTTGGATGGTTCTTATGTGATTTATTATGGGATTTTGTGATTGATGTTTTGATTTTTGTTTTTGTTTTTGTTTTTTGGGATGTGGGAAATGTGTAGTTTGATTAATATGTGTTTTAAAAATTTTCTCTGCATGCTGTGGATGGTGGATGCTGTTAGTCGTATGGATTAGAAGGTTGAGAATCCAAGAGGTTTTGCTTACATGGCTGATTGTACTTTTTATGTTTCATGGCTGATTGCTTGCATGGCTGGTGGGTTGGTTGATTTGTTAAGCCAGAGTCTTCATTCGTAGATATTAACTGTGTGTAATCATTCAAACTTTTAATGGAGAAAGTAAAATTTATTCTCTCTATCTTTCTCATACACACGCACAAAATATGTAATATACAAGGAGTCTAATTTTGACCATCTGAGGTTGAATTCTATGGCTGACACTCTTAAAATTACTCCAATTGCTAATTTATTAAAAAAGAAAAAGAAAAAGAAAAAAGAAAAACTAAACTTTTTTTTTTTTACTTAAACTTGACCATTGTTATTACTTATTAGTTTCTGGAGATTTCAATTAATATAGGCGTTGCATTCACTAACTGCTTTCTCATTTGTGAGCATTTTTTTTCCTAGTGTCTGTCTTTTTCTTTCAATTAAATCTTAACTTTAGTTTGGTTGAAATGTTGACACATGTCAACACCTATCCCTTATCTAGGTTAGATAGAATTTTACTACTACTTTCCTCTGTATTTAACTATTTGAAAATACAATTTTTCATGATATAGACTCAACAGATTTTACAATATCTTTTTATCATACATATAAAATGGTAAATTGTGACTAGCACAATATCATTTTCACTAAGATTTACCATTCTTATCATTTTTATTGTACACTAATATCTCAACTTGTCTCGAGAATACTTGAAAATAAAAATTATAAAATTTGTTACCGTAGGAACCTAAGCTTATTCCTTACTGGAATGCTAAGGTGTAATATGAGCTTTTGCCACATCATGTCAATATATTAGATGCTCAATAAAATAAAAAAAAAAAAAAAAAAATCAAAGACTATACTATTTTATGCCATAAATTTATCAAAACTTCAATGAGAAATTTATTGAGCAACAACATATTTCAAAAAGGAATTGGCTTGAGTCCAGTGCATAAGATCATGATACATGACCAAAAATGAGTGCATGTTATAATTCTGATGGGTCCAATACTCCGAAGCATTGGACCCAATCTTTGCCCTTCCAAAAAACTAATTTCACATTTTCAATATATTTCATAACTATTAAAATTCAATAAAACATTAAAAATTTTATTGTATCACAATAGCAAAAATTATATTTGGAAGTAGAAGCTAAATATATGAACATGTCAAAAAAGCTACCTTTTTTTACTTACTAAAACGGAAGAATTCAATATAAACAATTCACTTATTTAATTAAATTGGCAATGAAATTAAATGATTTTATGTACCTAAATTATGTGTTCTATGAATTATAGTTTTTTGAAAAAGCTAAACTTGGAATCCTTCATTCAAATAGACATCAAGTTATAATATTTGCAAATCTTTTATGCAATTTGTTTTATAGGACAATGTTGCTTGATGATTAAATAGAAAAGAGAAAAATGGAGAGAGAGAGAGAGAGAGAGAGAGAGAGAGAGAGATATGACACCTTCTGCGACTGCAAGCCAAATGCTATATTATCTCTCTTTGTGCCATTTTTTAGGAAAAATGAAATTAAATACATTTTTATGGAGTAGGTTGAATGAGTTACGAATTTGATTGAATAAGGTTTTATTTGTTTTGTTTTGTTTTTGAATGGGCTTCTTGTTGAATAACTTGTTAATTTGTTGTTGTTTGGGTTATTTTTGCTATTATTTGGACTAATTTTTATTATTATTTTAATTGGCCATTTATTTTTTAATTTTTGTTTAAAGGGTTAAAGATTTTGTTTGGGACTTGGGAGGCCAAGACTCTTTTTGAGTAATACTACATCCACATAATTTTAATGACAATTTTGCAATAGCTTTTGCGTGACAACTGACAAGCTATTATTGGTAAATAAAAAAAGAGAAATGATATTAGCAGTGGGCTCATGTTATAACCAATAGCAACTTATTATCTATGATTTTTTGTGAAAATGTTGTGGAAATAGTATTACTCTTATTTTAATTAAAACCAAAATTCCTGAAATTCTTAAGTAAAGGTGTTCGATAAGAGTATTTTTTAAGGATAGACAAAACATGTTACTTTAGAAAGTGTGTATGTGTATATATATAACAATTATTTTTGGTTTACATTGTAGACTAAACAATATAAGATCTACAATATTATACGCATTTGTGAAAAGTGTACAATGTTGTACAAATTTGCGTAAAAGTGTAGAATGCTATATACCTTTGTTAAGTTTAGAGTGTAAATTTAACATTTACTGTACAATGTAAGCTAATAATTTTCCATATACAGAATAGCTTAATAGGTAGGCCTCATAAAAAAAAAAAAAACTTCTTATAAATTTTTTATTTATTTATTTTTTAAAAAGTGAAATTATAGCTTGCTTGCATGTTTTTAATAATATTGGCTCTTGTCTATATTATCAGGAAATTTAAGGTAGGCAACTTGATAGATGTTGATGCTTAGATGGAAAATAATGGTATGAACAATATGTTTAAAGAAAGAAGTGATCAAAATGGTGAAACTCAAAAGGAAGCAAACACTTCAAGTGAAAATAAAGTTGACATTGATCAGTTGGTAATCGACATCAAAAATAGTTCTGAAGGTTCGGATCCGAAGTCGGATTCATTAACTAAGCCTTGTATCTACAAGGTTCCAGGGCACCTTCACAAAGTGAATGCAAAGGCCTACACTCCTACGCTTATTTCAATTGGCCCTTTTCTCCACCACTATTTAAGATTCAAAACCATGGAAAAGCTTAAACTAAGGTATGTCAAGCGTTTCAGAAATCGAGAAGAATCAGAAGAGCCAGACTTGTTGAAGAAATTGTTAATCACTATAGATGAGAAGAAAGAAGATATTCGCTCTTGCTATGGTGGCTCGTTTAGCTTTGAGGATGATTATTTTGTGAAGATGATCCTGGTAGATGCGATCTTCATTCTTGAGCTTTTCTTGAGCTGCTTTCTAAAAACAGATAAATTGGATGAGTCTAATCAGGAAAATCACAACTCAACAGATCCTATTAAAGTGGAACCATGGATGCTTTCTGTTCCTCTCTCATATCCTGCAAATAGCTTCGTCCCCCGATTTTGATGTATCAATCTATATATGGTATGTATGAATATATCACCCATTGCCATGTGCATTGTATGTGCTGTGCCCGCTAGTAATTGAGGCACTTAAATGATTTGCCTTTTTGTCATTTCTTGTTAGAATGGATTTTCTTTTTCTTGTTAGGGGTTCTCTGGATATTCTTTTGCAGCTCTAGTCTTGATGAGTTAGTTGTCAGACTCTGGTTCTCAAAAATTTACATTTTGGACAATAACAAATATTTCATATTGATGATGCGTGTGCTATTCTTTTGTTGCATGAATAGCTGTGCAAAATTGGTTTAATTGCTCTGCTTCCTGCTTGGTTTAATTTCTATGTGGCTAGTTAAAGTTGTGAGGACTTGGAGTTAGGCAGTAGAACACTTCTCATGTAATTCCTACATGATTTTTGCATAATACTTTCGTTTCAAGCGTTGTCTACAACTCATTGTCTTTAAGCTGGTCAAATGCTCTACTTGTTGATATTGATGCTGTCGTTATTATTAGTAATGTCATAATTTTCTATCAACAACACAAGAATTATGTCAGAAGGTTCTTTATGATGTGAATTTTGCATGGTTGCAGGTTAAGCAGGATGGATTCTTTCCTGCAGATTTGCCTTTTCTTGTTAGTACAAACTCAAATGGTGTCTGTTATATTGAGGTGTTTTTATTTTTTATTTTTCTTATTTTTTAAATATGACTATTATCATAATTTTTCTAGAAGATTGAAGAATGTTTGGTTTTTCTTATTTATAATTCTGTAACTTTGTCACCTTCCCCACTATATACCTATAAAAAAATATTTCCTTCAATTTTGTCTCAATTTTGTCTCTTCTTTTTTTTTTTTTCCCTTAATTTGTTATTATTGTCGGATGCAGACTGCAAATTTAGATGGGGAAACAAATTTGAAAATTAGGAAGGCATTGGAATGACCTGGGATTTCTTGGCTCCTTAGAAAGCATCTGAATTCAAAGGTTTAGCTTTTTTGTTGCTCCACTTGTTTGTCACAGATGTTGATTTCTGATGGTGTTATTGCTCAAGACATAAACCAAGCTTCATTTTGATGCATTTGTGTGGTTACCATTTTTTTCAGTTCATTGAATTTTATTATACATGGAGTACTTTATATTCAGACTTAGATGATGTCAGTATGTATTTCCTTTTTATTAAGGAAAGAATACCTAGTCTTCAAATGGTAATGAATTACTTCTATAAATTCCACTGTTAGTGATTCCACCTATTGTTTTGGACCAATGCTAAGAGAAGTCTGGTTCTTCAGCTTTACAACTCCTTTCTTATTACTATTTGTTTGGATCATATTTTCTATATCAATGATCATCTCATCCCACCCCTTGTTTTATGATGGAAACTTGTGCTTTTTTTTCTGTCTTGCGCATCTTTGAAGCTCCTTCAATTTAAATGATATTACTTATTATTATTATGGTGATTTAGTGGTCTTTGCTGATCATAAGCAAAATATTTAGTGGATTTGCTCATATCTATCTGACAATTGGTTCTGCCTTTTGCTTCTCTTGGATGCTTCTCCCTTTTGATTACGACCTTTCTTGTGTAACAAAACTAACCATATGCTGACCCTCAACAGCCACTTACAGTTGCCATTTCTTGAAATTTAATCATCTTAACTTGTGATTATCCCTGTCAATTATTTTGGAATCATTTATAACCTAAATGTCTTCTTAAAACATCATAAGTTCTTCAGTGGATTTTCTTCCCCACCATAGGGTGTACCAAAGGCACTCATGAAAGCTGGAGTTGTCTACAAATATGACTTGTCATTACCTGTTGAAAATATGTACAATCTTGTAGAGGAAATGTGAACAAAACTTGGTTAGACAACTTTTTGTTATGGCTACATGCATTTTGAAATATTGTTTTCTTGTCATTACCTGTTGAAAATATGTACAATCTTGTGGAGGAAATGTGAACAAAACTTGGTTAGACAACTTTTTGTTACGGCTACATGCATTTTGAAATATTGTTTTCTTTCTCACTTTGGTGATCAGATGTATTCTCTTTAGTGGTTGGCTAGGATAGGTATGGTGTGTGGATGTGAAACTGAAGGGTGTCCTTGCAGAAACAGTAAATTTCAAAAGAATAATTTGAACAGAAAAAAAAAATCAGTTTCATGTGCCCTTAACTTGTTAAGAGTGCAGTTTCAAATTTGTTGCAAGATATTCTTGTGAAAACAATATTATTTCTTTGAACTTGAAAATTGTTTATGCTAGTAGTATCATGTTATTGCATGTCACAGACTATGACTGGGCTGGTTTATAAATCCACTTTTTGTATGATTCTTTTAATATTAGGTAATTCAGCTAAAGTAATTGGATATGGTCACCTTGGAGACGGAAAATTGCACCTTAATATTTCAACTCCACAGTATATATGTATTTTGCAAAACATAGCTTTGTATTGATATCTTCGATAAATTGCAGATTTTAGCACAAATTGAACCCTTTGTCTATGAATGGACATCTGAGCAGCGGGGAAGTATTAATGCAGAGCATGGCTTGGGACAGATGAAGGCTAATAAGATTTTCTACAGCAAGTCACATGAAAAGTTTTCTAAGATGGTAGCCTAACTTTTCTAAGATGTGCTTCTTGTTCTTCTTTTAATATATAGATTTAGAATGTAAAGTTTCCTTATACTGATGTCTAAAACAAGAATCTATTTGTATAGGTGCAACTAATGGCTTCAATCAAGAAGTTGATGGACCCCAATGGGATACTGAACCCATATAAAGTTCTTCCACACTCAATTGTTTCTTACAACTGAAATAAGGTTTGTTCATTTTTTTTTCTCGTTCTGAACTTTCACACTTGCGTTTGAAGTTTTACAGCTGAAAAGGGCTTGCAAAGTTTTAAGATTGGAGGCAGGGATTGGTGATAGAAGAGGAGGATAAAAAAAACACCTTAATTTTCATCTCCTAAAAATAGCTGATTTTGAATATACTGTTTGCTTGAGATCTTAATCTTTCATTCCACTATGTATTTTTTTTAGATATGAATGCCACATATTGCTTATCGGAATAGGAAATAATATTAATAAGGAAGACTTTGTCCATACTAATATCAAACAAATTTATCCATACTGTAAGATGCTCTATGATATAGATCTTGAGTTTGTTTTTTGTTTGAAGTAATTCCATATTTGAACCTTAATTAATTGGAAGGGAATAGCTTTCATTCTTGGGTTGATGGACTTAAGGCATGGTTGTTTGTCCCCTTGGATGATTGGTTTGCTTTAATAAATGAACAGGAAAGTTAGGCTACCATCTGATATGTGCATGATAAGAATTGTTTGTCCTACTTCGGGATCTGCCCAACACAAAGCTTTCAGCTAAATTAATTTGAATTTTGTCAACTGGATTCATTCCCTGTTTAATATTTATGCATAAAACTCTTGCTTCTCTCATGCTGTCTTAATTTCAATCTCCCAAATCTCATTGCTACAGAAACAAGTCAGACTCACCTTCATTACATATATAGGTGAAATCATATACAGATGCTATTGCTGATGTACACAAGTGACAAGTCCCTAGAATGTCTTTAGTGTAAAGGACTTCAGAACTTAAAAATAAGTTTTATGTCAACCTTTGTAAGTGTTTTAACTGAGCTTGAATGCTTAAACATAAAATAATTGTGTGGTGTCATTTATTGGGCATTTAATATAACTATGAGTTGGTTTTTGAATAGTAGCTTTTATGTTCGCATTCACATGCTTCTTTTTCACTTCAATAGCTTGTTGCATGCTTCTTAGTCATTTGATTCCTTAAGAGTATGTTACGGTTATTGATTATGAACGTTATGACCATTTTCTGAATGTATGGTTTTTAACATATTTCAGTTTGGAAGTGTGGAGGAGTTCCAAGAAGAGTTTAAGGATATCAATCAAGAGGAGCAGATTATTGTATTGCGTAGAGAAATATTATTTTGAAGTAAACTATTACAGGTTCTTTGTAAACAGGTTACAGAATTACAGGATCTTTGTAAACAGGGTATCTAGTTCTATATATATATATATATATATATATATATTTTTAAATACCTATAGCGGGAAGACGAGTCAACTTGATATATGGAAGAATCAATGAGTGGGGAGATCGAACAAGAATCAGCTACTTCAATAGAATATGAAAATGAAAACTCTGAAATTCAAAAGCGAGCATACACTGCCGGTGGAACTGAAAATCAAAATGGACAGTTGGGTAAACGACAAAAAAAAAAAAACGCTTGAAATGGCAGTGTACATCCTTAATTAAGTGTCGTATCAACAGGGTTCCATGTCAACTTTGCAAAGTGAATGAACAGGCTCACTCTCCTACACTTATTTCCATTGGCCCTTTTCGCCAATTCAACAAAGATTTCCAAACCCTGGAAAACTATAAAGTAAGGTACCTCAAGAGCTTCATTGCACGAGCTAATGTAAAATTGGAGAATTTAGTGTGCATTACAAGGGACAATGAAGAAACTATTCGCTCTTTCTATTCGGAGACTATGCTGGGTAGACTGCACAATAATGATTTTGTGAAAATGATCCTTATGGATTCAATCTTCATTCTATCTAGAGCTTTTCTTGAGAAATTATTATCAACTATGGGAAATTGATGATCCTAAGGTAGCAGACCAATGGATGACTCCTTTATTGACTTGGTATTACGTGAAAATCAGCTTCCATTTTTTTTTTTTTTTTGATAACCAGCTTCTATTCTTTGTTCTTGAGATACTATTCACACTTGCTTTTCCTTGTCCATCAATAAAATTCCCGTCTTTAATTCAGCTTACTTTTCTGTACTTTGATTGTTTCAATGTTCAAAACATAACTCCCATGGATGTGAAGATAGAACAGTTCACCGATTTGGTTAGAACATTTCAGCTACCTCCAATCCCAAGCCTAACGGGAAGACAAATTGATGTGGAAAAACTTTGGTATTCTGCAGTGGATCTGGTTGAGGCCGGAGTAAAGTTTAAGGTGAGTTCAATCCGTTGCTTACTTGACTTAAAATTCAACTTCGAATACGGACTGTAAGAAATGCCATTGTTAGTGATGAATAATCATACAGGAGGCTCTTATTCGAAACCTTATGGCATTAGAGCTATTTTGTCATGGGGAAAATAAATACATTTTGGATTACTTTTACATCTAGAATTTCCTTGTCAATAATACTAAAGATATCTATTTACTTTGCGATAAGGGAATCGTGGTTAATTATCTAAGCGACCACAAAGCAGCAACATCCATGGTCAAAAATCTTTGCACCAATTTCTCGTGGTCATGTATGAACTCAGATTATAACAACATCTGGAGAGAGTTGAATGCATTTTATGAAAAATCTCTGCACAGGTGGAAGGCATTTTTAAGGCATAAATATTTTAGCACTCCTTTGAAAGTTGCTTCTTCAATCCCTGGTTTAATCCTTCTGGTGCTCACGCTGCTATAAACCGTATCCGCCATCTTGCAAGTTGTGTTCAAGCGTTAAGTAATTTGGATATATAGTTGTCAATGTGGTTGAACTTTTCATTGTAAAATACACTATCAGTTTGCTTGCATGTCATGACCTTGTATACGAGTTTCTATATCTTTAGATAATAACATCGTTTGTTAATGTATCCTTACAAGCAATAAATTACTTCCTTCGAATGCTGCTTTCTGGTAAGGGATGAGTATTGACTAGCAGTGGAACAAATTGAAAAGGTCCTCAACTTTTAGGGTCAATTTCATTTTGGTCTAAATGACCTAATACAATGCTTTGGAACTAAAATTTGAGAAGATAAGATGAAAATATTAACCCATCCATTTAATCCCATAACGTAACTTTGGACCAACTTCTGCAACCCAGCTACAAGAGTGAAGTTTCAAGTGAGTTCAAGCAAGTGCTTAGCTGACCTAAAATTCAATATTGACGTATTTGAAATCCCATGCATTAATTAGAGAAAACTCAACGAATACTAAAAAGTATTAATGCGCTATAATAGAATATATATCATATATAAATTTTTCTGCCTAACTTTCAAACAAATTAGCAGTGAGTGTGACTACAAAACGGAGAAGTTCTAAACTTGTGACGTATAATGGATTCTAAGGAAACGATATGTTGATTGCTTTTTTGGTTGGATTTATACAAGGCTGAAACTTAATTTTGAATAGGCATTTATTTCATTTTTTGGATTTCCATCTTCTAGTATTATAAAATCAAAATATCGTGCAAATTATAGGGGTTATTATTATTATTATTTTTTTTTGGTCTCACAACAATTTGGAAAAAGAGAGGTTTGAATCCTTGTTTTCACAAGGAAGATAGAAATGGTCCTAACTCCTAACTTATAAGCGTCTTAGTATTAAAAATTTCTTGTCAGAACAACTTAATGACTTAGAGCAAAAAGTTTTGCATCAGCATTAACTTTTAGCTTTTAGATTTTATGTATAGTTTTTTAAAACCTTATTTTTTCATTTTATTTTTCTTACTTTTTTAATTTTTTTTTTCTAGACACAAGTATATTTTAGCATACTTTCAACAAAAAACTAGATAAGCTATTCCCAAACAGACAGACAAAATGGTCATTTTCTTTTATTTTTCATACACTCCCCTAATTAATATTGCAATCAAACGGTTTATCTATTATTTTCAATCATATAATGCAACATGAGAATTTTTTTCTAAGATAACTTTTGCACCTCTTGCTTTCAAACTAGGTCTCAATCCATCATTTATATGCAAACTACTAATAATGCAACACAAGATTAATTTAAAAGAAAAGTAATATTGCACCCACTTGCTCTTATACTTTTGAACCAATGATTTATTTCTTTAAAATCACTTTATTTAAACAAATAAGTTAGCACCAACTAAAACCTGTTGTGTTCTCTTTCGCACACATCTATCATAGTCTTATTGGCTACATCTAGAACTAGGCCATCTATTCCTACCCTGTTGGCGAAGAAATTAATATCAACAAAAAAATAAAAATAAAAACAGTAGAAAATGTAACCTAAGGTCACAGGAGAATAGGTTACGTAACATTTTGACATATAGTTAGAGTGATCTTATATATGAGTTCAAATTTTTTGTCTCATTTTTTCTACTTCACTCTAAATTTCACAAATAAAAAAATGTCACGTAGCAATGTATTTAATTGTCTCATACCATTAAACCTTTCCTAATTTCAATTACTTAAAATAAATAATAAATAAAAACCCCAGCCCCACCTCCACCAGGCAACCACTACAACCACCGGCGCTGGCCCCATCAACATCACTGGCCATGGCTAACTACCGTTGCCTAGTCTAAACCACCGTCTCTCTATTTTCAAATCCAAACCACTGTCACGCTACCACCCAAAAATAAATCCAAGAACATAGCAAAAGTGCAGGTGCGATAAAAAAACTGTCCAAATCAAAGAAAACCAAACCAACAAAACAGAAACAAGAAGAAGAAGTGAAGCAACTTTCCACATTAACCCTCAAAGGCTGAAACTGTTATCCTTTAGATTCCTTGTGCCCTACTAAAGAATGGTCAGCAGGAAAAATTATCCACAAAGTGCAAATTTTGAATTGCACACAAGATCCTTTTAGCAAAAGAACGCTCAAACAATATGTTGTCTCTACTGTCCATATAGTTTCTACAAAAGACTCCCTTATAAGCCCAACTAAGAAGCCTGCCCCTAGTAGTTAGCCTATTTAGACAGCTTTCAATCTACAGAGTTAATTCTCTACCTCTACTTGGAATGGTCTTCTCCGAACCTCCACCAAGTCTCTGGTCTAGTTGGTTTCCACTTTCCACCTCCATTGGTCATCCTTAATAACACTGGAAATCTTTGCATCAAAAGAGCTGGCAACATCTTATATTAATCTGTGACCATATTTAAGAATGGTCAAGATTTTGATAATTTCTTCTTTACATGACCCAAAGCATATCTTCAACGATGATTTCTGCTTTACTTATCTAACAAATTTTGGATATTAAGTAGAGGAGAGACCAAGGAAGTGTAACCCAAATTCGCAACTCGTGAAGCACCGCCTGGACTCATGGAGACAACACACTCTACCCCTTTCTCTCCGCCGCACAACGCCTTGTCTCCTCCATCCAAACAATGATGATTGTTCACCGCAGGAGAAGAACATGATCCCCAATTTGGTCTAGGACTCACCCGATTCTGTCATCAACATGTTCAGTAATGTTATTCTCCTCTCTCATTACTTTGATTCTTAAGATCTTAGTTCAATCTGTGAACCAAACAAACTAAAAAATATTTTCATGTTGTAGAGCCCGTTCTATATGCAGTTGGATGTCTCTATGAATAATGTGAAAAAGAAACAAATTTCTTAGATAAAATTGAAATTGATAAATTAATCCAAGAAGGAAAATTCATTGCTTTACAAAAGTTCTTGATATCATAAGGTGGAGTGCAGGATTTCAAAAGAAAAATAAGGGATAAAGAGAGAAAAAAGAGGAACAGTGAGAAGAGACAAAAGTATTGTTGGCTTTACTGGTTTTCTAGCTTGAAAAAAGAAAAAGAACATTAAGAGACGTTTTAAATGCTGTTTGCTGAGATGTTTAAGTAAACGAGTGGCTGAAATATAAGAGGGATACCTATTCTAGAGAACAATATCTAAATATTTTCCTTAGAAAATAGAGGCACATCTGGATGCCATGAATCATGCCATAAAAGCAAAGGGTTTCCTTGACATTTCTCAGCTTTAAGATTTTCCTACAGGTCCAAGAAGAATTGCAAGGAACCTTTACTACCGACTCCTATTCTTCAATAGATAAACATGCACCCATGCTACTCAAATGGACGTAGGCATGGCAAAAGGTTCATATATGCTGCATGAATGTAGCTTTATTTCGGTCTCCACTCCTTTATTTTAATAACTTGATCATTGGGAAGGATGAACTACACCGGTAAATTTGAATGCTAAAGATGATTGATTTAGTAGTGTCACCTGGTCATCTAAATTGAATATTGTCCCAAACATTCAAAAAATATAATGGTCATTTAACTAATTCCTAGATGGTTGTTCCTCCCAAAAAAGAAAAAAAAAAAAAAAAGGATCATTCCCCAATTATTGATATCAGGTTGTTTATGCAAAGCTTTATAGTTCAACTAACGACTCTTAATGTTTTCAAGGAGGATGTTCAATGTTTAAATCTCTCATTTCTCAATTATCAAATTATTAACAAAAAAAAAAAAAAATTGTTTATTAACTTAGTTGACTTTTAAAATATATATATATATATATATATATTGAAATTACTGTTTGGCTCACACCAAAAAAGATAAACAAAGAAATACTTTGTGTTTGGCACTTGATTTATTTGCTAATTAGGACCCAAGTTAAAAATTCTAAAACTTTGGAATTTATATGTTATCGTATCATTGTTCCAATTACAATTAAACGATTTGTTCGGGTGTTTTTATAAAATTTTATTTTTTACTCCGCAACACAAGTGAAAGAACATTGGGCGTATTACAAAATAAATTTGAGAGTTTTATTTATTTATTTACTTGGCAACAATAATTAGTTTTTAGATAGATTGATAATGGATAAATGATTAGAAAATAAATATGATTTTCATATTATTTGTGTATGATGGGATATCAACTACAATATTTGACTTTCATGTCAAAAGTAGGTTTCAAAACAAAATAGAGAATGGTTTTTTTAACAAACTCTTTAATTTTGTACATTGAAAGAGAAATTGCAGCAATATTTCTTACAGAATCATTCATAAATAAATTATGAAGTCAAAATAACATTAAATTCCATTTTAATAAATAATTAAGTTTAAAAATTATGAAACTGTTATTTTGTGCATTTTCTCTTATTTATTTTTTATTCATACTGAATAGATAATAGTTTAAAATTTCATATATTATTTTAGTTTTGAACTACATTTCTTGTTCTTGAAATGTGAAAATTCTTTTCTTTTAAATTGTTGGTCCCCCAAAGATGTAATCTTGATCCCGTTCGTAGACATAGCTACTGTTACCAATCATATCATAGAATAAAATATATTTTCTTAAAAATTCTTTAAAAAACCAACAAAAATAAAATCAACCTCTATATCCATAATCATTGGCAGGTTTCCAATAACTGGCCAATCCATTATCCATACTCAAAAGGCCCCTCACGAGCCATGAATCTTTTCAATCGTATAGATTCTACAAAAGACTGAAAAAATTCATTTAAGCCCAACTAACAAGCCTATGAGCCTATCCCTTGTAGTAGTTACTTTTTAGCCTATTTTAGATTGCTGGCAATGTAGAGAGTCAAAATTCTCTATCTCCACTGGGAATAGTCTGCACCAAGTCCTATGATCTTAACAATCTCCATTGGTCATCCTTAATATGGCCGGAAATCTTTGCACCAAAAGATTTCTAGTGCGTTTAGTGTCTGCTGTTTATAACCTCAGTTTACAATTACAAAAGTTAGGTTCTTTTGTAGTTGTGCTTTGGTTAAATAATGTATTATAAACATGGTTTAAAACACTAGTATTATTATTTTTGTGTGTGTTCTAATAAGTATTATTGATTACTTAATATCTATGACCAAACTTAGGAAATAGAAGGAGTTCTTCATTGTCCCTACTTATGTGTACCATCTTAGGAAAAGTAAAACCATTTTAAGCATGTTTTAATCAAATTAATTCTCATCAAAATAATATAGATAAACACACTTTTCATTTCTCGTAATGTGTTAACAATCTATTAATAATGAAATGAATAATATTTAACATAAACAAATAAAATAAACAAGGATCATGCAAGGGTTTAAACACAAATTTGTTGACCATTGCATCTCGATCGCTCAATTCAACAGTCCCAAAAGGTGCACCTCTGTCCAGGTAGTCATATTTTTACCTATTAAAGATCAAATGGATCCAATACCTTCATGATAATGGTAAAAACGAAAGGCTTTGATTGGCAGATAAAACTCACTTGCTTTGGTTTGGATTTAAGTAACATTGTCCACACTTTCACATAAAATGGAGAAAATCCATTCTCACCATGAATGGTTAGAATTTATATATATATATATATATATAAATCCAATAGTATACTTGGTACTACATCATTTAAATATTATACAATGTGACATCAAGTTCATCTTTAGATTTGTTATATTTAACTTGAATCATGAGACTGGTTCATTCGAAATGGAGAGAATTTTAATTAATCAATTAGAAAAAAAGAAAAAAAGAATCCTAATTAATCAAGAACAGAATATGATTTCAAAATAAATATTGCAAATTTGTTGAAATAATTTAAATCAATAAATTAAAATATGTGTAGTAAGTTATCATTGTTTGAGTATAAAAAAAACACTCAAAATGAGACAAAAATATCTTTATGCCTCTTTTAGTTATTTAATTGTCCTATTTTAGTTTAGATTTGTCTCTTTTTTAAAATAATTCATTGTCAGCGTTTTAAAAGTTAAAAAAAAAAAAAATAATGTGACGTTATTTAACATTTTAAATGATGTGGTACAAATTACTCTATTGAAAATAGAAGTTAAATTCTTAACCATGAGTGAAGGGAATGGATGCTCTCCATTTTATGTGAATTTGTGGTCAATTTTTTCTTTAAGTCCAAACCAAAGAAAGTGCATTTTATCTGCCAATCAAAATAAAAGAAAATAACTGAAGAAAGTGAATTTTATCTGCCAATCAAAAGCATTTCTTTTCGACCATTTCCTTGAAGTTTTTGGATCACATTGATCTTTAATGGGTTTATTTAAAATTTTATTCAATGCTTAAATGGTTTTACGCATATACTTTTCATAAGATGCATGGTAGACATAATTGGGGACAATGAAGTGGACAACAAAGAGCAACTTCACGTTCCATTAGTATAGGAATAAATTGAACATTGAAATGTTCAACTACCTTGCAACTAATTAGTTATTACTTATTAGTTATCTTTTTAAATATATATATATATATATTATAGTTATCACTTATCACTCAAACTCAACATTTAAAACTGGAGGTTATCGAAGCCATCAATACAAATAGCTATAATGGAGAATTTGGTCCTGTTATTCAAGGTGTGTTGGAGCTTTTGCTCAATTTCCAAAGCTGGAAAGTGAGGCATCTGAATCGGGTCTATAACAGGGCAGCACATGCTCTTGCACAGGTAGCGAAAACTGCAGGAACATCTCAACAGTGGATTGGTTTGGAGCCTCCTATGATACAGCGTTTGCTCCTAATAGATAGAGCTAAATGCTAGAATGTGTGGTTCTGTCTTTCTGTACCTGTTCTCTATGATTCTCTTTGTAAACTTTTCTCTAAGTTTTTTTCAATCAAACAGTTCAGTTTCAAAAAAAAAAAAAAACTGGAGCCCGCTCTAGTGGTTGAAAACTATGATTGTTTCTAGCTGCCCACGGTACTCTTCTGTCGACGACATTAATTTTGCATTATTAATCGTGAGTGTAGGGAATGGATAAATTCTTAACTGTGAGTGAAGGGATTGGATGCTCTCTATTTTATGTGAATTTGTGGTCAATTTTTACTTAGGTCCAAACCAAAGAAAGTCTCATAAAAAATAAAATAAAAAATAACCAAAGAAAGTGAATTTTGTCTGCCAATCAAAAGCATTTCTTTTCGACCATTTTCTTGAAGTTTTAGGATCACATTGATCTTTAGTGCGTATGTATGATTACCTCGACCATTAGATGTGCACCTTTTGGGATGGGTGAATAGAGTCAATAGATTCAATAGAGAGACCAAGATGCAATGGTCAAATTTTTTTCGTTTAAACCCTTTTATGGTCCTTTTTTATTTTAAATATTATTCAATGCTTAAATGGTTTTACACTTGTACTTTTTGTAAGATGTATGGCAAACATGAGTGGGGACAATGAATTGGACAACAAAGAGCAACTTCACGTTCCTTAGTACAAGAACAAATTGAACATTAAATATTCAAGTACCATGCAACTAGTTAGTTATTAGTTATCTTTATATAAAAAAAGAAAGTTATTATTTATCACCTATCACTCAAACTCAACATTTAAAACTAGAGCCCATTCTAATAGTTGAAAACTATGATTGTTTCTAGCTACCCTTGGTACTCTTCTGTCAACGACATTAATTTCGAATTATTTTGGGCGTACAGATTAGTGGGTGCCTTGTTGAGTCCACCTCACCCTCTAATTATTTCTGGACCAGTTCATTAAAAACTATGTTTGGCTTAATGTAAAATATTTTCTGAGTGTAAAATATTTTTATGTGAAAATAGTTTTTTGAAAGGAAAATAGTTTCAAGTGTTTGGTTGCATCCAAAAAATGTTTTGGATAATATTTGAAAGTGTTTGGTTGTATTCTTGAAAATCTTCTAGAAAACACATTCTCTCACATTTTCTCAGCTTCTAATATAAAATGTATAATATAAAAGGTATTTTACAAATCTAAAATAAAATAAATATTTATTTGCTATACGAGTTAAATAGGTTGTAATAAATTGTTAATTTCAGGTTGACATGAATAAATCGATGTGTCAAATCTATCAATTGTGGGTCACTTAGGTTGATCCACTTATGATACGTTTCTTATCGTATCGCTTCCAAGTTAACCTATTTATGACCCAAATCTACTAAGGCTCAACCCTAACAAATAAAAATGTATGTCGTGTTCGCTGGTTGTGATAAACATTGACACCCTTGACTAAGGAAAAGGTGATGTAATGACACTTACTTAAAAAAAAAAAAAAAAAAAAAAAAAAAACTTCACCATTTTCCTGTGTGTTGCTTGACCAATTTCTTCTCTATTTTGACACTAGATTAATTAACTCCAATAACTTAATAAATTAATAAATTAGAAAGCGTTCTCTCTTCTTATTAATAGGGATTTTTTTTAAAATAAACAAACACCGGAAGAGGGGATGGGGTCTTCCTCTCATTCAAAAATTCAATTTCCCAGCTTAGTATTTAATTTATTTATTAGAATATTTTAATATTAAATTCTACTACTAAAATTTCATTTTAAGTAATATGTTGCAATACTTTTTACACAAGATTTTAAAACAAGAAAAATAAATAAATTATATATCAATCCTATCATTGGCAGGATCGAGAACTGGGACAATCCAGCCACAAACTTTTTTTAATAACACTTTTACAAATAATTAATCACACTCTTTTTAAGCTTTTATCCATTAGATTCCTTATGCCCTCCTGAAGATTGTTCTCCCAAAATCAGCCAAAGTAATCAACCAAGAGCAAATTTTGAATCGGACACCAGATCCTTTCAGTAAAAAACCAATCAAACAATATGTACGTAGTTTCTTATTTTAATCTTTGACCAAATTTTGGAAATAGAGGTCCATCCAGATGCCAAGAAAACAGAAGTTCTCTTGTCTGAATGAAATGTCTAGCATAATCACTCAACTTTCAGATTTTTCACAAGTCAGAAGAATTGCTAGGAACCTTTACTATCCATAAACTAAACATGCACCCGTGCTACCCAAATGGAACTAGGCACACCAAAAGGTTCCATATGTGCTTCATGAATGTAGCTAAATTTCAATCTCCAATTCTTTTATGCCTAATGCCCCTTACTTCTTTGTAACACACCGTTTCCCATGAAACATTCACTCCAGGAGCTTTTGTGTCATATCATTTGCATAAAAATTTGTTAAATTTTCCTCAATGGTTTTAACAAATTGCTTGGGAAGGATTAACAAACTACACCAGTAAATTCGAATGCTAAAGAGGATTGATTTTAGTAGTGTAACCTGCCAGCATGATAGGTGCTTGGAATAAGAATTTATGTGATCAATCTTCTCAATAAGAGGCTGACAATCCTTGGCTGAAAGTTAGCTAGAAATTAGGGGTACTTCAATGTACCTTAGAGGCAATTTACCCTAAATGCCACAATATGGAGATTTGTTCCTTTAATTCATCAGCCAACCTAACATAGGAAATTTCACTCTTGCTGGAATGACTCTCAAACTAGAGACTAGGAAGACGATGAAATTCCTGTAAAAGATCATTACTAATCTGACAAGCTAAGATATTGGATATACATGTATAGGTTTTATTTTGTTTTGTTTTGTTCTTTTTTTTTTTTTTTTTTTTTTTAAATTTTCTATGAGTTAAAAATAGGTAGGAGGAAGCAATTGAAGTGGCTTTATTACATGGGTGTGACCATAATAACACCTTACCTGATGAATTCAGGCCTACATGTTGGAAAATCGGTAGCCATAATTGTTATCCTAAACCCATGCAGGCACTAGAGGGAAATGAGAAGGGGGTGTGGATTTTATTCTAAACGCTTCCTAATGTGAAATTTTTGAGAGTACATCCATTAAATACTAGACCACCATCTTCGGCAGTAGCTAAACACATGAATATTCTTCATACAAAATTTTAATAGCATATTCCTTGAATGTAAACAAAAAATTTCTAACGACCATATCATCCTCAAAATATTTTCATACATCCCTTTATGACAACATTATTATGTTGAGATAGTGGTGTTGGAATGCCAAACTCAAAAACGTATTCTATCTTATCTAGAAATATCAGGAAAAATTAGTTCCATTTAATTTTCAATTTTACTTAATTGTTGACTTACAATCGTACTAACTATGATCGATTCACGCAACAGAAAATTGAAATGAAAGTAGTTTATTTATTTTTTAATCAAAATGTAGGCCTCCTACTTGGACAAATTGATCCATTAATAATTTGAGGATGAGATGGTCGCAATTAGCACCAAGACGTACTCCCAAAATAATACGAAATTAATGTTACAGACAGAAGAGTACCATGGGCAGACACCAACAATCATGGCGTGTGATTGTTTTCAACTACCAATCGTCTGTCATACATGTCATCAATTTTTTTTTGATGGGAGAGAAAATACATATCATCAAGTTGAGAAAAGAGTTTTGACAAATTCAATAGTCTTGGACAAATTGGTCCATAAATAATCTGAGGATGAGATGGACACAGCAAGCACCCACCAATACGTACTCCCAAAATAATACGAAATTAATGTCACAGACAAAAGGGTAGTACCATGGGTGGATACCAACAACCATTTTATTAATGAAATTTTTAACATTGTTATTTTCAATATAAATTTTCAAATTGTCTATCAAAGTGAACAACAAAATTTTAATAGAACTAAAGGAGTATTCAAAGACATGAAGCAAAATTGTAACAAATGCAAGGTTTACAAAAATAGAAATAACCATAAATTGAGGAAAAAATCATTGTCTGTGTAACTACTAGATTAATTGGCCAATTCTCTTTTGAGAAATTTAATTTTAACAATGTTCTGAATTAAACATTATAGTTTGATAAGTAACGAATTAAAATATGAGGTTTTAAAATAGTAACAAATTTATTAAATTCTATAGTTTTAAAAAGGCTAAATTGCAAACTACACCTTTAAAGTTTAGGAGTATTTAGATTTTGTACACCTTAAAGTTTTAGAATTTAGAAACTTTCTGAAGTTTTGGGGTGTTTGAATTTTACACCTTGAAGTTTCAAAAGTTAAATTTTACCACCTAAAATTCTAATTTGTTTGCATCAATAGCCCCTTCGTCTATATTTTCCATTAATTGTCACATAAACTTACTATGCCTGTTTAGTTTATCTAATATAATGATGTCACATCATTTTTGTAGCTTCAAAAAATAAATGATAAAAATGGCATAGCATGATAAACTAAACATGCATTAGGTTTATGTGGCACTTAATAAAAAATATGGACTGAAAAACTGTTGATGCAAATGGTATAGAACTTTAAGGGGTAAAATTCAAATTTTGAATCTTTATGAAGTAAAATCCAAACACCTCCAAACTTTAGAGATATAAGGTCTGTTTGGTACATTTGTTTAAACACGTTTTCAGTTTTTAAACAATATTACACGTATTTTCACATACTTTTTTACCTACATGTATTTTCAAAAAATACAAACAACGTTACTAAAGCAACGTTACCAAATGGCCTCATAGTTTGCAATTTAGCTTAAAAGTAATAAAGTAAACCTCGAAGTTTCAAAAAGTAACAAATGCAACTCCCCAACAAACCTCAAACATTATGGGTTGAACCTTAATTTTGTTACTTTTTAAGATTTAAGAGTTTAGTTATTACTTTTGAAATTATAGGTTTTAATTTGTTACTTAAAATTTTTTTTTTTTTTGAAAATATGTTATTTTTGAAATGAAAAGGTTTTTTTTTTTTCGTACACCAAAATTATACGGTTTAATGTATATTTTTAAGGGTACCATTGGCTCAAATATTTGAGGGGCAACTAAAATTTTTGTTAGTTAAATCTTTCCTTAAAGAATCTTGTTAGTTAAATCTTTAAAATGTTTAATCTTGTTAGTCCCCACCCATGTGAATAGTTCCGTGCCCGATGACAGGGAACATGCCTTCAAAGGCTCCCACTAGTTCGTTAGCCCTAAGGAACAATGCAAAGTTAAAGTCACAAACAGAAAGTACGAAGAATCCCACCAATCCACCAGGTGTAGATGAAGATGATGGACCTTGTAGTTAGCCTGTAGGCAGAGATTTACTCGAAATTTTCACACCCTAGCTTCAAAAGGTGTGAAATTTTGGTGTAAATGTCTGCTGCCTACCAACAGTCATGGATCATCACTATTGGTTTTTGGGAAAAATAGTGGTACTGCTACATTATTCATCTATCTCATATTTATTGGTAATTTAGTGAAGAGATGTTTTGTTTTCATATACTTTGATGGTAATGTGGTTGCAGATAAGGTTCAACAAGAACAAGGCCAGTTGAGATAAACAGAAGGAAATACCAAGGTCGGGGGCCAAAAGTTTTACAAGAATTTCTGATGACATGGTAAGAAATGTGTTACAAGTGCTATTGTATTCGTGTATCACATAAGCTGATTTTATGCTTCTGAATCACAGTAAATTTTGAAAATACTCTTTTTACTTTTTTACTGGTGGTAGATATAAACTTAGAATTCATGAACGCCTTAGTCAATGCAAATGACAAACAATTTATTTTAAAATGAAAGGTTGTTCATCATGTAGGCGAAAGCTAACAGGGCTCCGGACGAGCACGCAGACGTGTATCTAAAAGTATACAAGAGGAGAGATGGGGTTGCTATCACTCCACATGCACAAGAGAACATCGTAAGTACAACTATAGGTTGCTTAAAACGTCGCTATAAGGCTTAACTTGAATTTAAAAAAATCGAGTTTCAAAAGAGGGAAATTTCCCTAATTAGTTTGAAAAATGGGGCATAATGCTGTTTTTTTTTTTTTTTTTTTTTTTTGGGCGTGAAAAGAGCATTTGCCCATTTTGGCCAACCTAACATAGGAAATTTCACTCTTGCTGGAATGACTCTCAGACTACAAAGATGATGAAAGTCTTGTAAAATCGATTGCGTAATGATTGATAAAACTATTCATATATATATATATATATGTATTATTTAAGTAAGGCATATGACTAATCTCATAAGTTATGCAACTACAAGAACACGTACGTGAATAATTTTATCAATTGTCAAGTAATGAGTTAGAGGAATTTTCCTCCAAACAGATTGAAGATCATAAAAATTAGTTCCATTTAATTTTGCAATTTTTTATAATAAAAGTATAAATTGCATTCTCTTGCTCTTATACTTTTCAAAATTAGATTTCTAAACTGATAAAAAATAAATATCTCATTGGGGGACCCAGAGCGTGATAAAGTTTATAAAATGATAAGAAAAGAGATGACGTAATGATACTATTAAAATGTTGACGTCATATATATTATGAGATATGGTGGCACTTGCCGCACTCTTATTTTTATATATATTCTATCAGGTAGTTCATTTGAACCACATCAGAGAGTTAATACTTGATAGTTTGCATTTACAGATTGTTGTAGGCTCAATATTGTTTCCGCTGCTAAGTACCTACACAATTAATAACCGAGGTACGCTTTAATAACATTTCCAAAATTTAAGTTCCTTTGTCTATCTATATATATATTTTTTATGTTCTCGTTATAATTAGCAACTGAAATAATCTTTTTTATCCTAAATTTTTAAAATTTCAAAAAGCACCATCCAACTATATATAGCCGCTGAACTTTAACGTGCACTATAGCATGTCTTGCCTCTCACAAACTATACAATAGATCCTGAGATTTTCAATCAATATTGAGCATTGCGTTCGTTTACTGTATTTTAATTTGTAATATTTTTTTTTCCAGTGCCTGTCTTTTTCAATTCTTTGAATTAATTTTTAGCTTTGATTTGGTTAAAATGTTGATATAAATATCACCAACTTTCCCGAATTTAGGATAGATGGTGTTTTAGTTTTAAATCATCAAAGCCAGCACCATGCAAGAACTATTTGCTGAATTTTCTGCCAATATTTATTAACGAACAATAACATGTGTTGCCCCTCACAAACTTTAATTATATATAATAGTTGCTCCGATTCTCAATTAAAATAATAATTTTAGTATGATGAACTCTTGCACATTTTGTTACAAATGTTTTATAAGACAAACTGTAATTGATTGTTTGTTACTATCACATAAATCCTTTAGTTCATCATTGTCTTTTAATTTGTAATTTCTATTATATTCTCTTTCCAGTGTTTGCCTTTTTCTTTGAATTAATTCTTAGCTTGAATTTGCATATTGGAATGTTGATACAAATATCACAAATGAAAATCATTGGTCACTTTCTTAGTATTTAATTTTAAAATCCGTCATATGACATGTATCTAATCTCTCTCTCTCTTCTAAATTTTTGTTATTTTATATTAAAAGATGTGTAATAATATGTGAATGGTGAAATATAATGTGAGCACTAATGGTATAATAAAACAATTTTATCCAGAATATCATCACCTTTCCCTTATCTAGGATAGATGGAAATTTTACCAGTCTTTTCCCCCGTATTCTATCATTTGGAAGGCAATTTGAGATGCAACTTAGAATTTGATTTTAGGAAAGACAATTTTTGTTTATCTATTATAGGTTTTTTTACACATGATAGAGTTATTTTATGATATATATATTTTTAAGTCAAGTACAACTTATATGAATTATGATATTTTGGTTAGTGTAAATTTATAAAATTAAAAAATATGACATTTTTAAGATTATATATATATATATATATATATATATATTGAACTTGATAGCAACTAAATTTTTGTGTTTATTAGGTAATCAATTTTATATTTACTATTTATATTTTATATAAATATCTAAATGTTAAATAATAAATGATTACATTTAGAATTTATGCTTAGTTTGTTAATTTTTATCACTTTTGAAAGGCAATGATAATTTTGAGACTTAAACTCAAACCATGACTTATCACTTTTGGTGGAAGGAACTTATTATCTCACTAAAGCCCTACCTCTAACCCTATTTCAATTTATGTTTTTTTTTTTTTTTTTAATTTGTCTTCTTTTATTGGTAATTAAAGAAACTCACTATTCATCACACACACTCACACACGCAAAAAAAAAAAAAAAAAAAAAAAAAAAAAAAAAAAAAAAAAACACTCTCACACAAAAGGTAATATGAGCTTCGAGCAACATGATTTGAATGTATGGATTGTGTATTCAAATCTCTATCTCTTGGAATTATCCACTCTTCTACCTACATGCTTCATCTGTCTCTTATGATCTTCTTATCTTCTCTGCTTTTCACATCTAAATTGCAGAACATTACATTAGATCAATCAATTTCCTTTTATCATATATTTTTCTCTGACTAAACTCTTGAATGCAATCTTGAAGATGTCAAGGTAGCGGTAATTTTGCAAAACTGATGCATTTCTATCACTATATTTAGAAGTTCATTTTTTCTGTTGCGTTAGTAAAATATATTTTTAAGATTTCCATTGTTATTGGATAGCCCCTTCCATTTTAATGATGATAAGGAAAAGGTTACAAAAGCAACCACTCTGGTGAGAATTAAAAATATTCCAGCACTCTCAACCAAAAAAAATACAATTCAAGATATTAGTGTAAATGTAAACTTTTGTTGGTCTCATCCATACTAATAAACTAACAAAAGAAAATTTAACTATTATGGGACTGTGCTTTAAACTTCTACCATAGGGAAAAAAAGAAGTAATAATCGTTATGTTTGATGCAGCATAATATAGCTATATATTATTTTGTTATAAGTTTTATCAATTAAAAATAAAATACTATGCTTAATTAACAACTTACATTCCAATTTCTCTTCTACTTATGACATGAATATAATAAGTGAAGTAACTCCCTAGATATTAACAACATCAAATTATACCATAGAATGAGCATTACACATGGGTTCCCTAGAAAATTTCAAGAAAATATTTTTTAAAGCAAAATTATAGTGAGTTTGTGCCTCATGCAGGTCATCACCCAGTGTTTCTAATGGTAATGGCTTACTGTGTCACCAGGAAATTTAAGGAAAGCAACTCTATAGATGGAAGGAGCAGTGGGTATAGGAATTCATCAAGGATCAAATGCTTCAACAGAAAGAGAGAGTGAAAATACTGAAAATCAAAAGGAAGCAAACACTTCAAATGAAAATAAAATTCAACGATTGGTTGATGATCTCAAACTAATGATTGACGCGCCAGTGCCTCCATTATCAATTGAATGTTGTATCAGAAGAATTCCAGATGACCTTCGCCAAGTGAAGGAACAAGTCTACACTCCTACGACTATTTCAATTGGCCCTATTCACGACTGCAAAAATAAATTTCAAATCATGGAAACGTGTAAAGTACGGTATTTTAAGAGTTTCATTTCCCGGACCAAGATAAACTTGGAGAATTTAGTAAGCACTATAAGTGACATGGAAGAAAGAATTCGAAGTTGCTATGTAGAGGCTACTTTGCCCTCCATGCACAGTGATGAATTCGTGAAAATGATTCTGGTGGATGCGGTCTTCATTCTTGAGCTCTTCTATAGAGACAGTAATAATGATTGGGAAATGGACGATCTTATTTTACAGGACCAAATAACGTCTATAAAATATGACTTGATATTACTTGAAAACCAGCTTCCATTCTTTGTTCTTGAGAAACTATTCGACCTTATTTCTCCCTACCGCTCAAAATCTTTTTCTTTCATTCAACTTACCTTTGAGTTCTTTGACAATTTCAATGTTCCAAAAATAACCCCCCAGAATGTGCAAATAGAACACTTCACTGATTTGATTAGAACCTTTCAAATACCTCAACTAATATGCCTACCGGAAAGACGAACTAAAAAGTTTACACTTCTGTACTCCGCAACACAACTGCATGAGGCAGGAGTGAAGTTTAAGGTGAGTTCAAGCAAATGCTTAGATGACTTGACATTCGAATTCACAACCGGAGTGTTGGAAATCCCACGCTTAGAGTTATATGATGAGACGGAAACTCTTATTCGAAATGTTATGGCATTAGAGGAATTTCGTTACCCGACAAACAAATACGTTACGGATTACTTTATCTTCTTGGATGACCTTATCAACGCTACCAAAGATATGGATTTACTTTGCAATGAGAAAATCGTGATTAATTATCTAGGCGACAACGGTGCAGAAACATCCTTTTTCAACAATCTTAACACAAATATCTCATCACCAGGTGTCTACTCAAATTACAATCATATTTGTCAAAATATGAATAAATTCTGTGAGAAGCCTTGGCACAGATGGAAGGCAATGTTAAGGCATCAATATTTTAGCACTCCTTGGAGAACTGCTTCTACCATCGCTGCTATTATTCTTCTGGTGTTCACGTTCATACAAACAGTATGCTCTATTATCCAAATAGTGCCTATTGCTTGATTGCTTCTCAATAGATTTTTATCAGATGCGGTGCAAGTGCAGTGTGTGCAATGTGCCTATTGTCATCTGCTTTATATCTAAATAAAGCTTACATAGGATTGTTATTTTTCATCTAATTTTATCTAAATAAAGCTTGGATAGGATTGTTATCTGCTTTAGTTTGGATAGGATTGTTATTTTCTTTTGGATAGGATTCATTGCATAAGTGTGATGAGAAATTTTAGTTCTATGGCATTTCCATTTCCATTGTCTATGGCATTTCATTTTCAATTTTTGTAAGGCGATATACATGAATATTGATGAAGTTAATAAGTCTATCAGATATATTTACCAAAACTAAGCAAGTAATTGCTGTAAGAGGATTGGTTTTCCCTCAATGTAGGCCAACGTTGTTTCATACCATTTTCTATCCAAACCAAGCAAAGAGGGTTTGAGATAAGGAATAGCAATGGTCATGAGATAATTCATATGAACAAATTCATTACAAATGCTTACCCTATGCAAGCTAGGAAAACCTTAATTAGTCTTCCTATGATAAGAACATATATGGTGATTTGCTTATTACACATGTATCAACTATCAACAGGGATACGACCGCTTCCAACTTTTTTTTTTTTTGGCACCAGAATTTTATCCTTCAAACATTAGAACATTGTCCTATTCCATTACTTGCAGAAGAATTCATGACTTATAGTTATTCATGATGGAATGCTACTTTTCTCATTGTGTACGTAGGAGATTTGATACTTTCTTTTTTAATTAAAAAAAAAATAACAACATAAAACAGCAAAATGATAGCAAATTTATTTATTGAAATTTTCTCATTTTGTACATATGATGAGAAAAGAATTTCCTCCCCCAAGCCTATAGACAACCTCACAAAAGAGTGTCTTTTGCCAAAACATGAGAAGCATGATTAAAAATAGAGCTAGTATAAAGAGTGTCTATATCTTCTAGCGACATTAAAACATGAATATTTTAGCACTCCTTGGGGACGGCTTCTACCATCGCTGACATCTTTCTTTTGGTGCTCACTTTAATACAAACAATATGCTCTACATCCAAGTAGTTTAGGGTTAATGTCTGTGTAATTTGGATATCGATGGTTGTTTGATTGGTGCTATAGTGCTATAATGGATATGTAATTTCCAGTTCAAGAGCATCCATTGGAAGGGGATCAGTTAAAGCCTCTTGTCCCCCAAAAATCTTCTCCCCCCAAAAAATAATAATAATAAAGAAGAAAGACAAACCAAGTGTGAGCCTGTAAGACAGGTCAAAGTTTTCAATAAAAGACATTCTTGAGCTTTATTTTAAAAAAGCTTTTCTCTAAACTTGTCTATATAGCAGAAATCTCAATTCAAGCAGTGTGAAATTGCAAACAAATCAGCACTCTATGAAGGGGGATCAATTAAAACAACCCTTTCCTCAGGATCAGAATTTTGGCCCACAAAGCCGAGTCTGAACAAGAGGCTAGTTCACACGGCCTATATGACCACCCCCAATCTTCAAAATAAAGGACAGTAATAGGGGTTAAACTACCTGAAAAATTAGAAATGGATAAGAAAACCACACAACAAATAGGACACCAAATAAGGCAACCCGATAAACTAAAGAACTAAACCTTATGCGATTCAACAATGCAATCGCTCTAAGAGCACTGCGAATCATGTTTACATTACGATTTACTTCTTGCTTGACAACATCTTGCTTTGGCTTAAAATTGATAGTCTTCTGCAGAGGATCCCCCAGTGAATCCAACACAGAAGAGTACAAAACTAACAGTAGATAGAATGTCCGAAGCTCAGCTAAATCTTAGTGAAGCAAAATCAATGAAATCACTAACCTGCCAATACAGCAGATGGACACTTATCTGCAAGTTTTGAAAGGATAAGGTGGCAAGGCATTTTGACATCATAATGATCTAAAAGAAAATCCAAATTACTTGTTGAAGCAACAAAAACCACAAACACCATTACGTTACCAATCACAGCATTTAATTTGAAAGATAAAATCTAAAAGCATTAGAAAGTTGAATCTAAAATCACTGTCCAACACAAGTCTAACTGAATATGTGAGGTACACTAAGTGAGAATAACAAAGTATAGGCAGGGAAATAAAAAAAAAAAAAAAAAAACTCATCATCCAGACCGGATTTCAGGTATGGAACAATAAAAGACGGAAGGATTCACTTGGTCAAGACGACTATCAAGCAAGGTGTCCACACATTCAAAAGCAGCCTTTCTCAACTCAAGTCCATCATCCACAATGTGCTTGAAAGGACCAAGATCAACCGTCCTTATTAATTCTTGCTAAACCAGAAATATAAAAAACAGAACATCATGTCAATACATCAATATATAACTTGTGAACAATGGATAAAGATACAAACAAGAGTAAGAAAGAGAGGGAGAGGAGTACAAGTTAATATATATTACTAAAAGCTGAAGCGTGATATTTATTACTGCTGAGCTGTTATTGCGTCACCTCATTGCCACGTTATTCGCTACATAATTATTATTTATTATTTATTTCTCTTTTTTTTTTTTTGCCAAAAAAAATATAAATAGATTATTGACTTTACATTTCATCTTTATCAGTTTTAACATCTATATATATATATATATTTCTTTTTTATTTCATCTTTGTTAGTTTTAACATCTGTGAGGACCTGAGGACCCGAGGATAATGGACCCGAGGATCATTAAACAATCGAAATAAAATCCCGCTTAGGACGGGGGCCGAGGACCCGAGGATCTGTGAACAGTCATCGTAGGCATCCGCCAATATCCGGAAGCATTGAATGCTGGAGATAAGATCTCCTGACCGCAATAAATAAGGAAACGACAGCTTTACTCTCAACATTAATAAGGAAGTGACCTGAACAGTGAAGAGGATCTCCAGATATTTTTACCACCATTATTCTCTGCAAATGAGACAACAGGTGTCGCCAAAGCAAAGAGGAAGAAGAACGAGATGAAGGGTTGGGATGATAAAAACAAAGGGTATAAATAGGAGGAGGAGAGATAAAAAAAAAGGAGGGGACGAAGAAAAAACAGAAAAGTGCAGCCAAGAGAGTAGTAAGAGAAGAGTTAGAATTGGAAGGAAAAGTGATGATAAGAGTCCTCGGGGCTAGTATGTTTCTCTGTTGTTTGTTTCCATCTCTACAAAACTTTATTGTTTTGGGCCAAGATTCGTAATGGGCCTCTGCCATCTGTAACTTGGGCTTGGACTTGGACTTAGGACCATTAGGAAAATTTGGACCTTACAACATCTATATATATATATATATATTTATTTCTTTTTTATTTCCAATTTTCCTATAATTTTTTTTACGTTCACTTATTTTTTAAATATTTACAACTTTTTCAACATTTTTTCTTTTCTTACCTTTTCATCTCTTCACTATCCTCTACTTTAATACTGTCATTCATTTTTCCCTTCATCTTCATTTATTTGTCTCTTCTTATCTCTTCCATTTTACTATAAATTTGTTACTCTTTTCCATTCTTTGCATAGTTTTCTTTGACAAAATGGTTCTCTCTCTCTCTCTCTCTCTCTCTCTCTCTCTCTCTCTCTCTCAATGTTTTGGTGGATTTTTATTTTTTATTGCATCTCCACATTAGGTTGATAAATTTTTTTGATTTTAAGAACTCTAATTTATGTTGATACAATTTAGTTTGTATTTTAAGTTATTATTATAATTATTTTGCTCTTTGATTGCTAAATTTTATCCGATTACATTATAAAAAATTAAAGATAGTAGATAAAAATAAAATAGTATTCTATTACATAGCATGATTTGGATAATGTAGTGTTTATTGTATCTTTTAATTTTTCTTATTTTATTTTTCTCTTCTGTTTTACTCAATATTGAAATGCAACCCTCCTTATCATTAAATTATTTATATTTTCTCTCTCTTTTTGTTTAAAAATAAAAAATAAAAAATGTAATATTTTACTTAAATTCAAATAAAAGAAAATTGTGCACATCAAATTGTACTCATTTTTTTAACATTTATACTTTCTTCAACCTTTCTCCTTCTCTTTACCTTTTCATCTCCCCAAACATTCTACTTTGATATCACTCTTCCTCTTTCCTTTTATCTTCCTTTATTTTGTTTCTTTTTATTATCATCCTCTTAGTATAAATTTGTCATTCACTCTTCCATTCTTTACATAATTTTCTCTCACAAAAAAGTGGTTATTTCCCACTCTTTCTCCCTTAATTTTTTGGTAGATTTTTATTTTTATTTTTCTTGCATCTCTATTTTAGCTTGATAAAGTTTTGTATTCTTTAGAACTCTATTTTGGTTGATGGGATTTAGTTTTGTGTTTTAAATTTTTTTTAATTTTTAATTTTTTATGAATTTAATTGTTAAATATTATCATATTGCATTATAAATAATTAAAAATAGTATATAAGAATGTACTATTATTATATTACATAGAATTATTTGGATAAGTTAGTGTTTATTGTTATGTATTTTATTTTTATTTTTTTTCTCATATCATTTTATTTAACACTTAAATTCAGCCACATCCCCCATATATATCATTAAATTATTTATATTTCCACTCCTTTTTTATTTTAAAAAAATTTAAAATATAATATTTTGCCTAAATTAAATAAATAAAATTGACTACATTAAGTGAAGTAATGCTAGGGAAACACTTATTCTCACACACAATGCATCAAAGGAAGAATGAAATGCAAAGCAAATCAAGTTAGAAACACTAAATTAAAAAAAAAAAAAAAACTAATAATGCATATTTAATGTCATAGAACCATTATCAAATTTTAGAAAATGATAGGTTGCCAATGGAGAGAGAGAGAGAGAGAGAGAGAGAGAGAGAGAGAGAGAGAGAGAGAGAGAGAGAGAGAGAGAGAGAGAGAGAGAGAGAGAGAGAGAGACCAATACAAAGTAATAAAGAGTAGATAAAGAAAAAAAAAAAAACCAAACTTCAATTAATAATTGTTGATTGGAAAACAAAGAGGTTGTAAGAAGAAGTACGAAGAAATTGATATCTCATGTTGGATTACAATAATGTATTTATAAGAGACTATCTCTAATCTCATTGGCCCACATGGCCTCATCCTATTGGTTATACTATTTCCCATGTGCATTAATAATTCCAACATGTACTAAATGTGATTAACATATTTGAAATTGTAACTAACTAACTAAATCTCAGTACAACAATTATTATCCATATGCTTATAGCATTCCTAACATTTCCCTCCACTTGAAAACACCTTGCCCACAAGGTGATGTTGTGAAATAGCATATTCATCAAAGGAGATCTTCCAAAGAACCAATACCATAGTGACATTTTGATCACTATATTCATGCATTTCTCTTTGACATGCGGTCTAGTGCACATGAAGGTTTATTCTTTGTAGATCTTCAAACTATGCTCGAATTCTTTAGCCTTCAATGGTTTTTCAATCTTCAAGGTCTCATTGGTTCTTTGAATTTTCAAATGTTCTTGTATCCTTAAGACCTCATTTGATTCTAGAACCATTAAAATTGTTGGCGCTTGTATCTTGGATCACCGACACTTTTTGAATCGGAAATTTTTGAATCATAGACTCTTGTATGGAAGCCTCCACTGGTGCATCAAGAATTGGCTCTTAGAAGATCATCATCACCTTTTTTGTTGGTTCTTTTGACTGAACTTCAAGGGCAATGTGTACATATATATTATCATCCACTTTGACACAAAGATCAACATCCCAGCTTACAACAACAGCAGTAAATTCTTGAAACTTGATTTATTCTTCGAGTTTTATTGAATCAAGATATTGTAACTCTTCTTCCATAATGTTCTTGAGACCCTCTTGTAATCTTGAAAGCTTTTCCTTCATGGCCATGTTAAATTCATCCAAGACTTTGACTTTCTCTAAAATGGCATTGTGAGATTCGTACAAAGTCTTGAAATTCTTTAATACTTCATTCACCATTTTCAAGATTTTTTGCCAATCATATTCACCCATATCAAGATCGATGGTTTTGATACTAATTGTTAGGAACCTGATGATTCCTAATGGGGATTGATGAGAATTATAGGAGAATTGATGGGAATTATAGGGAAATTAACTTAATTCGAGGTAGTCACCCTCCATAGAGAAAAAAAGAGATTAAGAGAAAGAGAGAGAGAGATGCACTACTGCA
Organism: Castanopsis chinensis; assembly: GCA_032878915.1. Classification (NCBI taxonomy): domain Eukaryota; kingdom Viridiplantae; phylum Streptophyta; class Magnoliopsida; order Fagales; family Fagaceae; genus Castanopsis; species Castanopsis chinensis. The sequence continues at coordinate 29,348,988 of JAVQMG010000121.1, read as the reverse complement.
CTAAGAAATTACTTTATTCTTTAATTGATATTTCATGTTGGATTACAATAATGTATTTATACGAGACTAGTTCTAATCCCTTTAATCCACATGGCCTCATCCTATTGGTTCTATTATTTCCCATGTGCATTAATAATTCTAACATATACTAAATGTGATTAACATACTTGAAATTGTAACTAACTAACTAACTAACTAAATCTCAATACAACAATTATTATCTATATACTTATAGCATTCCTAACAATAACTTCTATTGGTCATCCTTAATAACACTGTAAATTTTTGCATCAAAAGAGATGTGTGGCATCATGTATTAATCCATGTCCAAATTTAGGAAATAGAAGCCCATCCGGATACCATGAATCATGCCGGAAAAACAAGGAGTTCCGTTGTCCTATTTTGTGCTAAAGGAAAGGTCTAGCAACATCTCTCAACTTAAGATTTTCCTACAAGTTTAAGAAGATTTGCAAGGAACCTTTACTACCCAAAAAAAATCGTATTCTTCATTAGATAAACATACACCCATGCTTCGCGATGGAACTAGGCGTAGCAAAAGGTTCATATTATATACGTCAAATCCATTTTTTGTAACATTTCACATAAACTTTCACCCCAAGAGCTTTTGGGGTCACATCCTTTCGATACAAAAATCCTAAAATTTTCTCAATGGTTTTAATAATTTTCTCAATGGTTTTAATTACTTTCTTGGGAAGGATAAACAAACTATACTGGTAAATTTGAATTCTAAAAAAGATTGATTTTAGTAGTGTAACCTAGTCCTCTATATTGAATATTGTGAGAAGTTACTATATTCTCACCAAATCTAGCAAGATCTCTATCAGATCTTTGTTGTTTTGAGTAGTTCTCCACCTCTCTTCAACGTTAGCTGGTGTCAACCAAACTGCTTGCCACTTGTGAAGAGCCCTATCCACCACTCCTCTTTGGTCAACAACAGGTTGAGTTTTCTTCCACTCGATCTGACCCATGGATACCCCTATTTGTCACATGACTTAAGTAGTAGAATTTTAATTTTGGCAATATATATCTGTATGACTGTATGAGAGTGTGCAGGTGTACACGACTACACGTGGGTATTATCTTCTTTATTTAGAGGCCAATACTCGTGCCATATATGTGGCCATCATGCCTTTTTCTTCATTTGCAATACACGTGATCAAGAGGCCAATAAAGAAAATGCAGTTCTTTTGATAATTAAAATGTAGTCATTCTTATCTTCAGCCAACATTTTTTATGGACTACAAATGATGGAGCCCTCCTAAGAAAATCTCTATTAGGAGTATGTGTCCTATTAAGAATTATCCTAATTTCTAAATTATATTATATTTAGATTTATATTACAGTATATGATTTATTTATTTATTTAATGAAATATAAGAGTGAGGCAAAAACTCATCTTATTAGGAATCTATGTGTGAACAGTTACTTAAAATGCTATTTGGTAAATAGATGTTAATTTTGATAAACAATCACTTGAAAATCAACCGTTAATGATACTCTTAATCTTTGATGGAATGAGTATAAATAAGAAACAAGCGTTAAATTGAAGATAAGCCTAATCTAATCTTTGAAAAAAAGCCTATGTTTTCCATCAAAAAGGTTTTCTAAGGCATGGACCATAGACTAGAAGAGAATTCCTTCATAAACTATTTTGCAGAAGGTTTTCGATCTTTGTAAATTACTTGAATAGTAGTAAGCATTTGCTTATAATTTCTTGATTCTTCTGCTATTTTAAATTTTTCAAAGGCTTGTGCACCTAAAATTTTTTTGAACCTAATATGACTAATCACAAAACTACCTTAATAAGGCAAGTGAACAAACATGCCTAATGGAATGGTTTAATGTCTATGCAGCAAATTTGTCACTCTCTTCTTTTAAATAACTCTGTGCCTAAAAGCGCAAACATTGAAAATGGTTCCAAGAATTTGCTACTGCAATGATAAGTGAAAAGCCATTCAGAGTTGAAGGTGATGCGAACTACTGCACCACACACCCCCCCCCCCCCCCCCCCCCCCCCCCAAACAATAGGATGGATTAAGTTGAATGTAGATGCTGCAATTTCCCACGAGTTTTCCACTTTGGATGTAGTTTCTAGAGATGATAACAGAGAATTCATTTAAGTATGGGCTAAACTTATGAGTTGTGCTCTCCCTTACAAGCTGAGGCTGCAGCTATCCACTCTTCAAATTGCTCTTGTGAAAAAATGGGATTGAATTATTGTGGACCAAGATGCAAAAATTTTTATCGACCCTCTAGTGCCTATGAGTTCAAAGGAAAAGCAAGTGCACTAGTTCAAAGGACTTTTTCTTGTAATAAGTCCAACCTCCCCACTGTTATTACTGATTTTTGCAGGACTAAATGTTCTTTTGTTGTTCCCATAGTTTTAAAAACAAGACCGGACCGGCTGGTTCAATCGGAAATCGGACCTTAATCCAATTCGGTTATTAGTTAAAACCAAAAATGAAAGGAAAACCGGACAAATAGTACAAATTGCTGGTTTAACCGACATAACCAAAAACCGGTGTGGTTAAACCGGTTTTAGCATTTCTCCACAAATACTTCAGCTTTTGTGTTTTTTAACCCAAAAATAAATAAATAAATAAATAAAAAAGAGAGATCTTGTTCCAGATTTAAAAAAAGAGATTTTGATTTTGAAAATGCCCTCTCAAGTATGAAGCGGTGAGGCCTAAGACACCCACAGTGACCCAAAAATATCAGATTTACTTTACTTACCTTTAACCTTTCGTTCAAAAAAAAAATTCAGATTTACTATATTTGTGTTGAGGAAGAACCAAAGAAGTCCAAAGATAAGCATATTTGTAATGATCCTGCTTCAGTTGAGGCTTTTCTTTTTTTTTTTTGCGGCTCTTGCCTCTTGCACATGCACATATTCATGAGAGAGAGAGAGAGAGAGAGAGAGAGAATTGAAGAGAGTGATATGAAAAGCAAAAAGTGAGTTGGGAAAATGTGTGGATGTATGGCTTTCAAAATGTGTGATAGTTGGGATATTGACGTGTAGAATGTGCGGAGGGAAAAAAAATATCAAGTAGACAATGATATTGTTACCCAATGGTGAACTTATTTTTTGTTATTTGAAAGATTAAAAAATAGCTAAAATATTTTATATTAGGCTTGTGGGTTGTGGGTTGTGGGTGCTTGTATATGTTTGTTTGTTTTTGTTTTGGTTGAATTGTGTTGAGTAGTGTCTAAAAGTTGGAAAGCTAAAATTTAATGTTTTACTATTATTTAATTTTTTTGTGAAAATGACCAGTTATAAATTTATTTACTTATTTTTATAATTATTAATTAAATTATTTATGACGTCATTAGTTCAATCATCGGTCAGACCCCGACCCAATCAGAAACTGATAACCAGTCTTTTTTTTGGATTTTTTCACCGTACTCATTTTAAAAACCATAGTTGATCCTTAAGTTTTTTTTCCTTTAATGAAAGTCCAGATTATCAAATAAAAATGAGAACCATCAGGGAAAAAAAGGCTGGCGGCACTTTTTTCCCCCTTTTAATCTAAACCCAATTGTTGCCAATATATTCATTTTTTATTGAATTATTTCCGAGATATGATACCTTTATATTGATGTTAAGCATCATCACTGTTTCAATGAAAAGACAGTGCTTTGCAATGAAATGATATAACAGTGCATTACAGTTCGAACAAATTAAATTCGTTAATTCGTAGGGCTGAAACTTGAAATTCAATCAATCATTTTATGGAAAAAGAAATTAAGGTTTGTCTTTTGTAGTTTTACTTATTTTTGGTATTTGCACGGTATTTATCAAAAGATATAATTGTTTTGAAAAATGTTAACACATGCTTGAGGGTATTTACTAGCAAGCCATTTTAGAAAAAAATTTAAGGGGGAAAAAAAAATATTGACAGTTTTTTCTATTTTTTATAAAAGTATTATAAAAGTATTGTCAAAATTTTCTTAAAATGGTTTGTTAATAATTTCCCCAAGGGCATCCTTTAACATGACTTAATTTAATATTTTTTAGTAACTTTTATATTGATATATTACAAAAAAAAAAACTAGTTCATTTCAAATAAACTAAAAATTAATATATAAAAAATTGAGAGAAAAAGCAAAAAACAAAAACTTTTAAAACATAAGTTGTTCACTTCATTTATTTTATTTTATTTTTTGTTTCTTTTCCCATATCAAGGTGATGTAAATACTAAGCTATGGGACACCGTTCACGAGCCGTTTGTTTCTCGTTGCTACCCATTAAATTGGTCACACATCCACTACAATATCTCTCCGTTCCACTTGTCCAAGACAAGGTTGTTCTTCATTACTTCATTTCTCAGAATCTCGAGTGTGTCATGTATGAGATCGTCAGCAACCAACAACAACGTAACAACATGCCAATTCTCAAATTATATCACTCCAGTTGGATCACGTGGAAATTATTCTTTTCAATTAGGATAGAATACCATATCTTTTGCTTTTTTCTTTTCCTTTTCTTTTTCTTTTTTTGGGTCAGCGGTCAGCCGATTGAATTACTGATGATTAATTGATTGAAGATGATGATATAGATATGATCAGTGCTATATCCATATCCAATCTCCAAATGGCCTATATGGTCCCATGGCATTGGAATCTTAGTAATTAAAAAAAAAAAAAAATTGTTATAGTGATATATATATATATTATGATTTGTGCTAATAAAAGTTACGTGATGTTTGAAACTTTTATGAGTTATGCTTGAGATGCTATAAATTATACTTCATAACATGATTTTGTTATTAATTATATGAAAGTATTGCAAATATTCATGATAATATATGATAATATATTATTAATTTAAATATTTATGACGTCATTAGTTTGACCATCGGTCGGACCCTGCCCCAACCAGAAAATGATAACCAATTTGCTACTGCAATGATAAGTGAAAAGCCATTTAGAGTTGAAGGTGATGCGAAGTATTGCACACCCCCCCCCCCCCCCCCAACAGTAGGATGGATTAAGTTGAATGTAGATGCTGCAATCTCCCACGGGTTCTCACTTTGGATGTAGTTGCTAGAGATGATAACAGAGAAGTCATGCAACTATGGGCTAAACTTTATGAGTTGTGCTCTCCCTTACAAGCTGAGGCTGTAGCTATCCACTCTTCAGATTGCTCTTGTGAACAAACGGGATCGAATTATTGTGGAACGGGATGCAAAAAATTTTATCGACTCTCTAGTGCCTATGGGTTCAAAGGAAAAGCAAGTGCACTAGTTCAAAGGACTTTTTCTTGTAATAAGTCCAACCTTCCCACTATTATTACTGATATTTGCAGGACTAATTGTTCTTCTGTTGTTCCCATAGTTTTTTTTTTTTTAAAACCGGACTGGCCAGTTCAATCGAGAATCAGACCTTAATATAGTTCGGTTATTAGTTAAAACCAAAAATGAAAGGAAAATCGGACACATAGTACAAACTGCTGGTTTAACTGACATAACCAAAAACCGGTGCTGTAAACTGGTTTTAGCATTTCTTCATAAATACTTCAGTTTTTGTGTTTTTAACCCAAAAAATAAATAAATAAATAAAAAGATCTTGTTTCATATTTAAGAAGAGAGATTTTGATTTTGAAAATGCTCTCTAAAGTATGATGAGGTGAGGCCTAAGACACCCACAGTGACCCAAAAATATCAGATTTACTTTACTTACCTTTAACCCTGATAGGCTACAAATGCGCTGACCCCTAGTGATGAATTAATTTGATTAATTAACCAAGTTATTAATTAATCAAGTTAACATGCAAATAGCATGGTAGTACAAACAAATCACCAATAAACTAAAGTATGCAACAAAAAATAAATTGACATAGTGATTTGTTTACGAATGTGGAAAACATACACAGCAAAAGCTCCACCGGGTGATTTAAGGTCACCACTCCTGAAATTCCACTATTATCACAACAAGCAGTTACAAGTAAAGAAATCATAGTACCTTACCAATCTATAGTTGAACCCTTACCCCAATACCCAATTGGACTTGTTTTGTAGTGACAGTTTCTCCTTTTAATGCATAGCTCCCAGTACGTGACTAACCAATTTGCGCAAATCCTAGTACGCGACTTCAATTCACCAACTAGAGAGAGTTGTTGGCTGTAAAGTTCTTCAATTCATCCACACGATGAAGATCAAGAAGATGCTTGGTTACAAAACCCTACGGTGCACATACACAGCAACTTCTTCACAAGAAAGATGAATTAGGGCATGAACTTTGTCTCTGGTCACAAATTTCTTGAACAAGGATTTCTTGATATTTGTGCAACTCGTGTCTCTATTGACGGCCCTTAAAATAATCATTTTATATGTCTATGGTTAGAAGAAATTAAGTCCCAAAGAGACATGTACGGATTGGAATTAAAACAGAACTTAGAATCTATTTTTCTTAAATCTTGATAATTAGAGGTGTCAAGGTACTATCGAGCAGTTGTCGAGCCTCGGGGCTGAAACAGCTTCTTAAAGCTCGATAGATGCAAGTGTCGAGCCAAGTGTCGAGTTTTAATGAATTTGCACTTTTCAGCTTGTTTCTTGGACAGACTTGATGCTTTCAACACTTGATCTTGAAACACAGTTTCTTGAAGCATTAAACATATCCTAAATCTACTCAATTACAAGTAAAGTGCGTTTTATCAAAGGATAAGCCACTTACATAAAATAATGATATATGTTCAAAAACAACTTGAGTTATATATGTCCTAACAGATCCTTTGTTCAAAAGAAAAAAAATAAATAAATAAGATTTTCTATATTTGTGTTGAGGAAGAACTAAAGAAGTCAAAGATAAGTAGATTTGTAATGATCTTGCTTTAGTTTAGGCTTTTTTTTTTTTTTTTTTTTTTGCAGCTCTTGCCTCTTGCACATGCACATATTCAAGAGAGAGAGAGAGAGAGAGAGAGAGAGAGATGAAAAGCAAAAAGTGAGTTGGGAAAAATGTGTGGATGTGTGGATTTCAAAATGTGTGATAGTTGGGATATTGATGTGTAGAATGTGCAGAGGGAAAAAAAATATCAAGTGGACAATGATATTACTATCTAGTGGTGGACTTATATTTTGTTATTATGAAAAGCAAAAAGTGAGCTGGGAAAATGTGTGGATGTATGGATTTCAAAATGCGTGATAATTGGGATATTGACGTGTAGAATGTGGAGAGGGAAAAAATATCAAGTGGACAATGATATTGCTATCCAATGGTGCACTTATTTTTTGTTTTTTGAAAGGTTAAAAAATAACTAAAATATTTTATATTAAGCTTGTGGGTTGTGGGTGCTTGTATATGTTTGTTTGTTTTTGTTTTGGTTGAATTGTGTTGGGCGGTGTCTAAAAGCTGGAAAGCTAAAATTTAATATTTTACTATTATTTAATTTTTTAGTAAAAATGACCAGTTATAAATTTATTTATTTATTTTTATAATTATTAATTAAATTATTTATGACGTCATTAGTTCGACCGTTAGTCGGATCCCGGCTTAACCAGAAACCAGTAACCAATCTTTTTTTCGGTTTTTTCACTGTACCGATTTTTAAAACTATGATTGTTCCTTAGGTTTTTTTTCCTTTAATGAAAGTCCAGATTATCAAATAAAAATGAGAACCATCAGGGAAAAAAAAAAAAAAAAAGCTGGCGGCACTTTTTTTCCCCCTTTTAATCTAAACCCAATTGTTGCCAATATATTCATTTTTTATTGAATTATTTCCGAGATATGATACCTTTATATTGATTTTAAGCATCATCACTGTTTCAATGAAAAGACAGTGCTTTGCAATGAAATGATATAACGGTGCATTACAGTTCGAACAAATTAAATTCGTTAATAAACAGGGCTGAAACTTGGAATTCAAACAATCATTTCATGGAAAAAGAAATTAAGGCCTGTCTTCAGTAGTTTTACTTATATTTGGTATTTGCACTGTATTTGTCAAAAGATATAAATTTTTTAAAAAATGTTAACGGATGGCTGAGGGTATTTATTAGCAAGCCATTTTAGAAAAAAATTTGAGGGTAAAAAAAAAAAACAATTAATATTGACAGTTTTTTTCTATTTTTTTATATAAAAGTATTGTCAAAATTTTCTTAAAATGGTTTGTTAATAATTTCCCTAAAAACATCCTTTAACATGACTCAATTTAATATTTTTTTGTAACTTTTATATTGATATATTACAAAAAAAATAAAAATAAAAAACTAAAAACTAGTTTATTTCAAATAAACTAAAAATTAATATATAAAAAATTGAGAGAAAAAGCAAAAAACAAAAACTTTTAAAACATAAGTTGTTCACTTCATTTCTTTCTTTGTTTCTTTTCCCATATCAAGGTGATGTAAATACTAAGCTATGGGAGTCACTGTTCACCCGCCGTTTGTTTCTCGTACCTACCCATTAAATTGGTTACACATCCACTACAATATCTCTCCGTTCCGTTTACGTCGGAACGAACCATTCCACTTGTCCAAGACAAGGTTGTTGAGTTGTTCTTCATTACTTCATTTCTCAGAATCTCAAGTGTGTCATGTATGAGATCGTCAGCGACCAACAACAACGCAACAACATGCCAATTCTCAAATTATATCACTCCAGTTGGATCACGTGGAGATTATTCTTTTCAATTAGGATAGAATACCATATCTTTTGCTTTTTCTTTTTCTTTTTTTTGGGTCAGTGGTCAATCGATTGAATTACTGATTAATTGATTGTAGATGATGATATAGATATGATCAGTGCTATATCCATATCCAATCTCCAAATGGCCTATATGGTCCCATGGCATTGGCATCTTAGTAATTTAAAAAAAAAAAAAAAAATTGTTATGGTGATAGATATATTATGATTTGTGCTAATAAAAGTTACGTTATGTTTGAAACTTTTATGAGTTATGCTTGAGATGCTATAAATTATACTTCATAACATGATTTTGTTATTAATTATATGAAAGTATTGCAAATATTCATGATAATATATGATTTCATGGTATTTCAAAAAAGTAGTAAATTTAGCGCGGTACACACATAATCATGTTAGGACCCGCTGTACTGATGATAATATGGAATATGATTTTATGTTACTCGTAGTGAACATGTTAGGATTACCTTTCTATAACCTTCCTAAATATTAACTCTACAAATTTGACGGAAGGGAAGGGTGTAAAAAATTCAAAGGATTCCTCTCTTATCAATATGTTTAAGGATGATAAAGACTCTTCTTCATTTAAAAAGGAAAAAGAATAAAAAGACGTGGAAAGAGTATCAAATAGCCCATGGTTGCAACATAGCGTTCGGTATGGGAAAAGCTCACCATTGTAATAAGGAATATGGAATTGACCCAAATATTCCTTCAAAGATGCTTATTGAGACCTTTATGCTTCAGCCATGTACGTGCTACCAAGAAGAAGGGTGGCTTTGAATTTTGGAACGAGGACAGCAGGGTCAGCTAGCTTAGTGTATTTTGGGACTTTAGGCGGCCTTTTCTTATATTTAAATATTTATTTTCGAAATATTTTTCATCCAAAATGTTTGCTATGTTTTGTTAATTACTTAAAACAAATTTATCCAAATACCCCTTTTGATACTTCAAAGACAAATATATATATATATATATATATATATATATATACACCTTTGAGATTAAATTAATTTTTCAATTTTTTTTTTCTTTTTCAAAAATTTTCATATCAATATGAATATCTTTCTAGTAGAAATTTATAATTGAAAAATATTTACAAATAAATTAAACATGATCTATATAAAAGAAAATTGTAATTTACAAGTAAAACTATTATTATTAGAATTGGGATCCTACAGGATCTATGAGAGGTCCTCATAGACTAGATCATAAAATTGAATCAAGGATCCTAAGATTTTAATTTATGTGAAAAATAAAGTAAAAATACCAGTAATAATGATTTGTTTTAAATAATCATTAATTTGATCAAAGGAAAGGGGACATAATGCAACTTTCATGTCCTATTTCTAATAACTAAAAAAATATTATAAATTTTTAACAACAAAATTATCATTATTGTTTGGGCTGATTTTTCCGCAACTCAGGGGCCAGGGTCTCATTGGCCCTAAAGTGGGTCCGTCCCCATCCGAAAGCGGGGTTTATTTCAGTCAAAGTTTGTAATTCAAAAACATAAACAAGTAAACATACTCTAAGAAGTACTTGGTGTCAGATTTTTGTCCGGTGATTCAAAGTACTTGGCATTAATTATACATTGTTCTGAGCTGAATCCGAGTTAATGTACTAACAGTTATCATTCTGCCTGAAGAAACTAGAGGCAAAAGCTGGTGAAAGTAGATTCCTTTAGGCAAAATGAAATTACATATGGAGGTGACGCATTGAACATATATCATCGTATATATATATATATACACACACATATGCATGCAACATTTTGTGCAAATTGAAGTAACTTTCGGTATTGATTCTTGATATATTGGGTTTCTCCTTGATTTCAAAAACAGAACTTAGAATAAAGTTGCGTTTGGTAACTTTATACTTTAGAGAATAAATTCTAAGTAGAAGTTATTTTGGAAAGTAGTGTTTAGCATGAAAAAACCATTTTTCTCTATAAATACCTCAAACTCCTTCGGTTAGACTTGCAATACAACTTCCCTCTACCCATACATCCATTGTAGTGATTCTTCTCAGTATTGGAAAGCAATGGTAGGTTGATTAATCAATATTGATCTTGCTTTAGTTAATTTTCAGCTACCTCTCATTTGGCATTCACCATATTTTTTCTTATTGTTGACCAAGCGAGCTAGTCATCTAAAGAAACAGTCAAATCATACTAAATATTTTGTGCATGTATTTTCCTTGGTTTTACAATTTACATCCTTCATGCAAATTTTATTGGTTTACAATGATTGTATACTAAATTGTGATGCAGAATTATGATGGATATGAGCAAGGATTTGCAAACATGAGACTGGTAGTAAAAGAAAAAGAAGATTATACGTTTGCACCTTTCAGTAACGTTGAAACCTATGACCAGGTGACTATTTATTATACATGTTGTAGCCTTAATAACTAGATTTAAACGAACCAAAATAATAGTGTATTACCTTTGGCTTACAGGCGTATGCTATTGCTGAAACTGAGAAACCCTCTGCATATATGAGGCATGCTATAAGAGAGAATGAGGAGGACTACACATTTTTGCCTAATAACGTAGTTTTCAATGACTTTGAAACTAAGAATAAGGTGTGTTTTTAAATTTTCCTTTTAATATCATATACTATATATATAATAAAAGTTACATATTAAAATACGTGATTATGTTATGTGGTTCAATGTAAATATATTATAAACCATTTAATGGTTTTCAAATTGTTATTATGCTCTCGGCTTTCATTTGTTTAGGTGGTAAACTTTTTTTGAAAAAAAAAGTTTTCATCGTAGGAGTATGGGGCAATTGAAAAAGGTCAAACAATTTATTTTTTGTTGATTAGGAAAAATACTTTCTTTAGGACTGAAAAATATTTAATGCACCTTTAGGAGGTATAAAACATTTTCAACAAAACAGAAACCTCTATTATGACAAAATATCCCAAAATCTCCAACATAACCAAAATAGTGTTAGAACCTCTATAATGCTACTAAAAATCTTCAAAATAACAAAAAAAAAAAGTCCTCAAAACCTCTAAAATGATAAAAATACTTTCGAAATTCTCTAAAAGAACCAAAATATCCTAAAAACTAGTGCAATGATATAAATATCTCTAAAATATCAAATATAAACCTTAAAAATTACAAAATGCCAATTAAAATATTTAAAATGACCAAGTACACTGAAAAATATTAAAAAATACCCCTGACTTTCAAAATGACCAAAATAATTTTAAAAATCCAAAATGAGCAAAATACCGTCGAAAATTTAACATTTAACATGATTGAAATACTCCCCTTAAACCACCAAAATGACAAAAGTACCCCTTAAAATTGTTGAAATGACAAAAATACCTTTAGAAACTTCAAAAACAGCTATAATATGCCTTGAAACTTTGGGAACAGACATCAATCTTTTCAAAGTCGAACAAAAAACCTTTCAAATGAGCTTCTATATATTTCAAGTTTTTGTAACTATGCATATGAATTTGTAAATTTAGTTGATAGTTTTAGCTTTCTTTTTTCTTTTTTTTTTTTTCCATGTTGTTGCATTTTTATTTTGATTGTGCTTATTAATGTAATTTTCAATCATTTTATTTTTGTTGTATTTTTTAGGTTGATTATAGTTGTTTTATATTAAAAGCTTAAAGAGATGGATTAAAGTTGTGTTTGGATACCGCTTATTTTGCTGAAACTAAAAACTTATTACTGAAAGTACTATAGATAAAAGTAAAATTTAGCTGAAATAGTACAGTGAAGTGTATGAATAGTACTAAAAAGGCGGTAAAGCTCATGAATAGTAGCAAAAAATAAGTTGAATAGTAAAATAATTTTAATTTTCCATCCCAATCCAAACGTACACTAAGGTGGCGTTTGGATTTCGTTTCTGCAGCCACATTTTTTTTTTTTTTTTAGTTGAGCGCCTCTTACACTGTTCATTGTTCATGAATTGTAAATTTAGACATGTGCACAGTAAAAATTTTGTGAACAGTACTTTTTTATTATTTTTTTATTGTTTTCAGTTTTCAGTAAAATAAGCAGTATCCAAACGGACCATAAAATTGCTATTTAAAATTCATATTAAATTTATGATTTTTCATATGAGTCAAATTTTGGAAAATGTTTTATGTGTGTTGTGTTTATATATTTGTATAAAGTTGAAATTAAATATATGCTTCAGGTGTTTGGCACTATCAAGGTTTTCAAGGGTTATTCAAACTGGAGGCAGACTGAGGATAATATGTTCCAACAGAACAAATATTTATGCAAATATGGTGAAGTTGCCAATGGTCATTCAAACATGAGGCAGACTAACATGAGGTATACTAAGGATAATATGTTTCAACCAGACAGATTTTTAGGAGAATGTGCCATAGGTGCCATGGGCTATTCAAACATAAGGCAGACTGAGGATAATATGTTCCAACCAGACAGATTTTTAGGAGACTCTGCCGATGTTGCCATGGGCTATTCAAATATGAGGCAAACTGAGGATAATATGTGCCGAATGGTACCCAAGGACCAGGTTGGTGGTATTTTCTGCTGTTGCATTTTTTCTTTTTTAATTCAATAATTGCATTCGTATGTTGATTAAAATTAAGATTATATAAATTCTTATAGATTTCTTCTACCAAACGACCCGAGGTTATGACACGTGGACCTTGGGGTGGTACTGGAGGAATGCAATTTGATGATGGATCAAACTATACAGGCGTGCGTGAGATTCAATTAACACTCTCTGCCTCTGGTGGTCTTGTTTCCATTCAAGTTTTTTATGATTCCAAAGGCCAGATTAAACCGGGAAAGAAGAATGGTGATGGAGGATCGACATCGAAAAAGGTGAATATCTGTTAACATACATGGCTCCAATCTTGATTTAGAGATATATATACAATATTACAACACACTCTTTTTTATTTATTTATTTTTTTTATTGAGGGCTGCGTGCATGGTTAGTTATAAAATGTGCATACTATACTATACATTGCATATACATGTGTACTTTTTTTAATACAACTCCCATTCACTGTACTAGACAAAAATACTCTGAAAATACACGTTTTCTATAATTAAATGTAAGCATAAATGAACTTTTAATCCTTATACTTTAGTCTCATTCCTATTTTGATCTATACTTTTCTATGTCACTGCTTATAGTCCCCAAAATGAAAAAACGCATTTTATTTTAGTCTCCATTGTCATCTCACTAATGGAAAATAGTTTATGTGGTTGACGGAGTACGCAGTTAAAATATAAGAGATTTACGTGGCCATTAAAATAAGGTGTTAATTCTATAATATTTTCACAACAAATCAGTGATGATTAGTTGTTTATTAGTTTAAATTTGAACATATCACTGAAATTACTTTTTAACTCTACCATTAACAAACTGTAACAACCTGTCACATAAACTTTGTTATGAAAATAATATGGACACAACGTTTTCTAAAAAAAAATTACATAATAATAATAATAATTTTTATATAGCAGTTATATAATGTCACATCAACATTTAAAAAAAAGCAATTAAAAAAAATTTTAAACTTGTGATTTAAAAAAAAAGATTAATAAAAAAAAATTCTTTTCTATTCGTTATTTTTTCGGAAGAATACAAAGAACCCAGAACATGATTGTTCATGTCTTCCCGGCCATGAAATAATATGTATGATTTCCCAGAAAATTAAAAAATCAAGATTTTCTTTTCTTTTCTTGCATTTTCTTAGCAACCAAACTTATCATACCACCAAAACACTGAAATGACCGAACCCAACAAATCAAACCCCACATATTAACAAACAGATGGCTCTCTCACTCTCTCTCTCCGGATTAAAGCTTCCCCCTCTCTCAAAATCAAAATTACGACAAACTCAAAATCAAACCCAAATTCAAAACCTCTCTCTCTCTCTCGGGGGTGGGTGCCTAAGGGAGCTAGCACGTAGTAGTGGTGGTTGGGCATTTGGATTTTTTATTTTCAAGGTGGGTTTGGGGGTTGAGGTTTGGTTTGGAAGCACTTGAGCTTTTGTTTATTTGGTTGGCTTGAAGCCTGCAGATGCTTTACAAATGGGTCTATGAATAGGGTACTTTGAATTTTGGGTTTTATCTTTTGAATTTTGGTTTCATCTGCAGGTGCCTTTATCATTGCTTGGTTGGATTTTTGTTTTTGGTTTGTTTCAAATTCATTTGTAAGTGAAATCCTGAAGCCAAGAGTTGTTCTTATCCCAAATTCAAGATCCCATTTCTCTCTACTCTTCCTTCTTTTTTATCTTCTTTCATTTTCTTATTAATTTTTTTTTCCATGTGGGTAGATTTTTTTTTTTTTTTTATATATATATAAGATAGAATTCTACTCTAACATAATCTAAGTGGATATGTGTGTAAAACTTCTTCTTAGAGACTTGAACCCCGGCCCTTGCCACCTACACTCCACAAACACTTATATTCATAAAGTGGCTATCGTATTAAGGGTATGCAGTGATGGGTAGAATTGATAACTATAAAAAGAAAAAAATGTTTAATTTAACTTAGGCTAGTCTTTATTGTTGCTTGGTTAGATTTACATTTGTTGGGTTTTTTTTTTTTTTTTCAAATTCTTCTGTGGTTGAATACTTGAATTTAGGGCCTGGGAAATTAAGTTTTTTGTTTTTAATTTTGAAACAATGGCATTTTTTATGCCAAATATTTTTTTAATTACTTTTTTAATAGCCATGTCAATATTAAGTGTACCAACAGTGTTTTTATTAATAAAATGACAGCAAAGACTAAAACGAGAACACATTTTAATTTTGGAAACTAAAAGGCGGTAAAATTAAAAGTAAGGAAAAAAATGAAAATATGATCAAAATATAGAGACAAAAAGTACATTTATGTCTTAAATGTATTAAACAAGTATTAAAGGTTTCCCACATTATGCTTGTACAAAAATATTTTAACTTAACTAAAATTCAAAACTTTTATCTGCAGTATATTTGCTTAGTTTGTTCAAACGTTACACACACACACACACACACACACACACACACACTATATATATATATATATATATATATCAATTAAATTATTAAAATTAATATTTTTAGTTCCATTTATCGTTTAAATTCGTAATATATCCGTCTTTATGTTTATTTAGGATTTTTCTCATTTCCGTTTTTTATACTGTATTCTTACCATTTTTCTTAATATATCTCCTGCCAAATGAAACATGGGGGATTCTAGCCTTTTACCCCTATTTTTAAAATATTTGGTAATATGCTCCTGTTTCCAAATTATTTAGGTTCGTGCCTCTGTTTTGAAACTCGATTTTATCAAAATCGAGTTTCAATAAAAAAACTCGATTGGTTTAAAATCAAGTTATGTACGATCAAACTTAAAAGAAAAAAAAAATTGCATGGAACTCGAGTTCATGGAGCTCAAGTTCTATATAAAACGCCGTTATAGGTCTTATAAAACGTAGCTATAGGTTTGGAGTGATCAAACTTTAAAAAAATAAAATAAAATAAAAATTTTCATGGAACTCAAATTCATGGAGCTTGAGTTCCATATAAAACGCTGCTATAGGTCTTATAAAACGCAGCTATAAACATGAGCTCGAGTTCCATGCAATTTTTTTTTTTTTTTTTTTTTTTAAGTTTGATCACCCCATACTCAAATTTCTACCAATCGAATTTCGAAACAGAGGCACAGATCTAAATAGTTTTAAAACAGGAGCATATTACCAAATATTTTTAAAAATAGGGGTAAAAGGCTAGAATCTCCATGAAACATGTAGATATTTCGTACCATATATAGCTAATTATGGCGGGTTGTTGTGGATCAGATAACATTTGGTCCAAGTGAGCGCTTAACTCACATAAGTGGATATTATGGACCATTAATGGAATCTACAATTATCAAATCCATCACATTTCACACTACCGAGAAAGAGCATGGACCTTTCGGAGATAAACAAGGGACTCGTTTCTCCTCAGACTCCTCTAGCTCAAAAGATAAGAAAATTGTAGGATTCCACGGGAAACTCAAACGAGGCTTTGTGCACAGTATTGGAGTCTATGTTATGAAAGGATAATCGGCACTACCTCGTCCTCCTATATATTGACGCATTCAACAGGAGTGGCATGGGAAATTCCAGGTGCCCAAAGGGTGCCCTCCACAGTACCAGTTCAATTTTTACCAGTAATGTGTGTCTATGAAGTATGCATTAGAAGCCAAGTGATTGGCCCAAAATAATATTCTGAAAGTGTAAAAATGGAAAAGACTTAATATGTGGATCAATTATTAAGTATTTGATCGTGTAATAAATAAATTTGCTACTTGGATTTTATATGCTTTTTTTTCTCATTATTACCTTTCATTGATAAGTTGTGATTGGTGTGATATCACTTTTACATGAATCACATTTTGATACTATTTTAAGTGTTCATTAATCAGAACATTACACTTCAATAGTTGTTACAAAAGGTTGTAAATTTTGTGTGTGATTAAATTTATCATTTATGATTACCAAATTTAAGACAACCTCAACAAATAGAGCATATAATGATTGAAAAAACAAAAATCTTAGTTAATCCACTTATCTAAGTAATTAATCCTTGTCAATTTGGTGCCAACTCCTTATTGCTTTGGATTTTAGTATAGTTGGAAACATAAAATGTTTCGGCACAAGAATCCTATCTATTTGAAATGGATTCATTTTATAATTCAAATTGACAATTACACACTCAAAGGTATATCTAGAGTTATATCATTTATAACTTTAAATGATGTGACACTTTGTAGATTGTTAGTTATAGGAAATGAAAGCTCAAATTTGTGTTAAAAACACAAGAACTATTTAGACCCCAAATTAATAAATTACGGCTCGGTTGATTTTACTCTAACTTAAACTAAGTGCGGAAAAGAGTAAATGCGAGAGAACAAACAATATGTGAGATTGAATTTATTCAATCATGTATTGGCTTTATTCTGGGCCAAATTTGCTTGTAATTTAGCAATTAGATACCCTGTATTTAGGTGGGAATTATGTAAGGGTAGTGTGTGAGAAAGTGTGAAGAAAACTTAAGATGTCTACAATTCAAAGGAGTTTCAAGACTGGATCTCGTGACTAGCAAGTCGTCAAAATGACACACATGTGAAGCATGCAGGGGGAGTTGAAGGGTCACAGCAGCTGGAGCACTATAGGACAAAACTTTCAGTCTAGCCAGGCAATTAGCTCACAACTCAGACTCGCGACTCATTCCAGTCACGAGATTGAGTTACCAGAATGCCCTGTTTGGTTGAAACTGACTTTTCACATTCCTCATACACACTACTATAAATACCTTTATACCCACGAAATGTAGAGAGATTCCAAATAGAATTTTGAGAGAGAAACCCTTGAGAAAAACAAGATTGACTCATCCACAATTTTTATTCTTTGATTCTCCAAATTCCTCTACTCTCACCCTCTCCATTGATATATCCTTGAGAGGTACATTCAGCCAAATCCTATCTCACCATACACATATCAGTGAGGAGGTATTTTGATACGTGGGAAGCAGTTCAGAAGGGACCAATTCATTTTGGTTGATGCAATGGGCGATCGCGGGATCCAGTAAGCTAGAGAAGACAAGGTTCTGTGTAACCCTGTTGGAGCAAGAAGTTTAGAGGGTTTAGGTGCACTGGGTAGATTAGGCTTGCAGGGTCTTTTGTTGTTCATGTATCCTAACTTTATTCTCTAGTGGATTATTGATCGCTTGGAGGGTGGGGAAGAGGTTTTTCCCTAAATGCTTCGGTTTCCTCTTCAATAACACATCGTTGTGTTATCTTTGTGTTTGCATTTCTCTTCCCTTACTCTTACATATTAATTGCTGTTGTGTTGTGATTAATTATGGTTTACAGTATTTATTGTTTTGGATATTGCTTGTATTTATCATTCCGCACATCTATTGTTTGAGTATAAGCTTATGTTGGTATTTTTGTATTTGGGGGTCTAAATGTTCATAGGTGTTTTAAAAAATATTTGAACTTTCAATTAGTATCAAAGCAGGCACACTTATTGTGGTTTCATTACCTAAGTATGATCCTAGACCCCTTTGCTATGGATGAAGCTATAGAAAAGACTATGTTGAATTGTAGGTTAAATGTTTGTGATAATGACTCTATGAGTATGTTTGAAGATTGCCCTAACAAAGAACTCCTTGAGTTATTAAAAATAAAGATACATGCTAGAATGTTTGTTCACATGCTAAAATATTTTAAAGATGAGAATCATATCTTACACAATAGTCTATGTGAGTCAAATTCTTTGATTAAGAAGCATAAAAGAAGAAATAGAATATTGTGTGATAGGGTTGATAATTTAAAAAAGAAAATTCAATCTAACAAGAGTGTGGAAAATGAAGATAATTTTCTATTTGAATGTCAAGAGTGCATGTCTCATGCTTGCTTATTTATGCACACTTCTTTGAAAGTATTTAATTCGTGTTTATGGTATCTTGATAGTGGTTGCTCTCACCATATGACAGGAGATAAAACACTATTTAAGTCACTCAAAGAGAAGGCCTGTGACTATATGACATTTGGCAATAGAAGTCATGTTCAAGTACTTGGCAAAGGGATTGTTGAGATACCGAGATTACCTCTATTGAAGGATGTCTTATACATCAAAGAGTTTAAGGTGAATCTCTTAAGCATCACTCAAATATGTGATGACGATTTCCTTGTCAAAATCTTAAAGAAGGGGTGTGTAATCATTGATGAAGAAGGGATTTAAGTCTTTAAGGGAAACAGGACTACCGACAATTGCTATGGACTAGTTCCTACGTCAAAGATTTCCTGCAGAAGTGCTCGTGTTGACATGTTGGAACTTTGGCATCAAAGATTTAGGCATGCAAATTTCAAATAAGTGGCTAAAGTATCTAAACTTGAAGCTGTTGAGGGACTTCAGAAATTTGGAAAGGTGGAAAAGACCATTTGTGGTGCATGCCAAATGGGGAAGCAAACAAAGACAAATCATCACAAGGTGAATGTGATCGCAACTTCACGCTGTTTAGAGCTTCTTCATGTTGATCTGATGGGGTCAACAAGGACTAATGTTGATGATTTCTCAAGATACACTTGGGTGGAATTTCTTAGAGAAAAATCAGAAGCATGTGAGAAAATGGAAATTTTGTGCAAGAGACTTCAAAATGAGAAAGGGACTTCTATTGTTAAGATAAGAAGTGATCATGGCAAGGAGTTTGATAATGCAAGATTTGAGTCTTTTTGTGAGAAGAATAGGATAAAACAGGAATTTTCAGTCCCTAAAACTCCTTAACAAAATGGGGTGGTTGAGAGAAAAAGATCGAGTGATTTAAGAAATGGTAAGAGTTATGCTACTCAACAAGCAAATTCCTTAAAAGTTTTGGGGAGAAGCTGTGAATAATTCATGCCGCATTGGTAATAGAATATTCTTCCAAGAGGGAACAAAGAAGACCACTTATGAAATTTGGAATGGAAAGAAACCAAAAGTATAGTACTTCTGAGTATTCGGAAGCAAGTGTTACATTCTAAATGATTGGGAGAACCTTGGAAAATTTGATGCAAAAAGTGATGAAGGCATCTTCCTTGAGTATTCTACTACTAGCCGAGCATATAGAGTTTCCAACAAAAGAACAAAAACGGGTGATGGATTCCATCAATGTAAAAATTGATGATGCTATAACAAAAGTGGAGATTGAAGATGATGGAGAAGAACCAAGCTCCAAAGAACCCACCATTGAGGTTGAAGCCCAAGATATTGAAGGAGAAGGACTTACACCAGAAAAGGAATCAATTCCTATAAACTCAAAAATGGAAACTAGATCAATTTCTAGAACATCAAATCCTCTCACTCCTCCGGAAGTTCATCCTCCTATCTCCTGGAATGATGAAGTTTCCATCTCAAAGAAGCCATCATCAAAAGTGGTTAAAAACCATCTAGACAGCAACATTATTGGGTCTCTAGATAAAGGTCTTCGCCTTAGAAAGGGAACATACTTCTGGCCAATCATGTAACATACCATTGCTACCTTGCTTAATTTGAGCCGAAAAAGGTAGAAGAAGCTCTTCAAGATGAAAATTGGGTTGAGTCAATGCATGAATAGCTTAATCAATTTGTGAGAAATGATATGGGAACTTGTTCCTAGGCCTGAAAATGTTCATGTCATCGGCACCAGATGGATCTTCAAAAACAAGACCAACGAAGACGGAGAGATTATATGGAATAAGGGTCGGTTGGTGACTCAAGGATATACTCAAGTGGAAGGAGTAGATTTTGATGAATCCTTCACTCCTGTAGCAAGGCTTGAGTCTATTTGCATTCTTATGTCAATTGCATGCATTATGAATTTCAAACTCTATCAAATGGATGTGAAATTTGCATTTCTCAATGGATATATGAATGAAGAAGTGATTGTTGAACAACCCAAAAGGTTCCAAGATCCACACTTCCCTGATTATGTGCTGAGATTGAAGGAGGCTCTATATGGCTTGAAACAAGCTCCTAGAGCTTGGTATGATCGGCTTACACATTACTTCTTAGATAGAGGATTCAAAAGAGGATATGCCAACCAGACTCTATTTGTTAAGAATGATGAGGACTACCTTCTCATGGCCCAAGTATATGTTAATGACATAGTATTTAGAGCTAGCACTGATGCTCGAGCTATAGAGTTCTCTGAGGAGATGAAGAAAAATTTTGAGACAAGTATGGTGGGGGAGCTTACATTTTTCTTAGGCCTTCAAGTCAAACAAACCAAGGAAGGCATATTCATTTCACAAGAAAAATATGCTAGAAACATTTTCAAGAAGTTTGGATTAGATTCCAAAAAGCATGCCTCGACTCCCATGAGTTCATCTACAAAGCTAAACCTTGATTCTTCCAGGGTAGAAGTGAGTCCCACTTTGTATAGGAGGATCATTGGGACTTTACTCTATCTTACAGCTAGTAGACTAGATATTACTTTTAGCGTGGGAGTTTGAACTCGATATCATGTTGCTCCAAAGGAATCCCATCTAATTGCGGTGAAGCGAATCATTCAATATGTCAATGGCACTCCGGATTATGGCTTGTGGTACTCAAAGGATTCTAATGCTTGCCTCGCAGGTTATTTAGATGTAGATTGGGCTGGAAGTGTAAATGATCGAAAGAGTACCTCAGGTGGTTGTTATTACCTTTGGAACAATCTTGTCTCTTGGATGAGCAAGAAACAAAATTCCATGTCCCTCTCTATGGCGGAAGCAGAGTACATAGTTGTTGCACACAACTTCTCTAGATAAAGAAGTTACTTCATGACTACGAGATTCCTCAAGATACAATATGTGTGTTCTGTGACAACACCAATGCTATAAATCCCTCTAAGAATCTGGTTCAGCATTCAAAGTCAAAGCACATAGAGATATGTTACCACTTCATCCGGGATTTGGTGAAAGATAAAGTTGTGTGTCTTGAATTACATACAGATAGTCAAAAGGCGGACATCTTCATCAAATCTCTCGATGGTCCTTGGTTTGAATCACTCCGTATGACCATCGGTGTTGGTACAATTCCTTGAATCTCATGTGCGATGTGTGCTTTACCTATTTATCTTGATTTGATCACATTAGTGTAGAGCACACACTACTTTGTTGGTTATGTATAGTATGTTTTGAAAAAGTTTTGTTTATTTGTTATTTGCTTTTGAATGTTGTTAAATTTTTCATCAATCTTTACTTGTTTTTGTGTCAAAAATCCAAAAATACATAAAAAGTAGAAAATCCAAAAATTTTGATTGGCATTATTGTGTCACACGCATGTTTTGCCTTGTACCTCCGTACAAATGGCTCTGTGCATTTAAGAGCGTAGCTTGTTTTTTATGCACTCATATTATTGTGAGAAAAATCTTGACATCTATGAAACTGTTGTAAATAGATCTTCAAACTTGTCAAGAATGATTAGTTAATGGTTTTGTTGATCTTGAGACTTGTATAGACTTGTGCCTATATATCTTCCCACATTTTTTTTTTTAGCTTAAAGATCTCAACCAATGTAAATCTCAATATAAAAAGAGATAATGAGCTGCAAAAACCATCGTACATACTAGTATTTGACTAGGAAAAAGGGAAAGCGATTTTTATGAAAATGTATGATGCCCTAAAAAGCCACAGGCTTGTTCATCAAATTGAAATATCAAAACTTTCAGGCATTGATTTCAAAAAGAGATGTAAAGATAAAAAAAAATGATCAAATCTTACACGTTGTAAAGAAGCCAAATGAAAACTTCAAAGTTATGTAATAAAGTTTTGTAGGAGGTCATATATCCATATTTCTATAATGGAGATTGGTCACTCTTCCTAGTGCTAATTGTGTATATCTTGATTGAATTGATCATTGAAGTTTCACATTAGCCTAAGAACTATCTCACATTTGATATTCACACACATCACACATGTCTATGTTCAATGAATGTCTTATTCATTTGTGTGATTATACATAATTAAATGTATTGCACATGCTCAATCATATGTTGATCAAACAAAAAAAAGATTTTTGAGTGTTTTAATTGTTTTTGGAAAGTGTTCTTGTTTTAAAAATTTTCAAAAATTTCAAAAACTGTGCAACTCTGTTTTGGAGACTCACTCTCGCGAGTCACTCCAGTCGCATGTCTCCAATCACAAGCTTACTCAGAAGCTTTCGCAACTCCCTAGCGAGTCAATTCTCAGTCACGAAAAAGTCTTGGAAAAATTTCAAAATTTCTGGGTTTTTGTCATCTTCGCTACTCAATAGTTCGCAAGTGGAAGCTTCAGTTGCAACTTTGCTCAGAAAGATTTGTGACTCCCTTCGCGACTCACTCGCGAGTGGATCTTCTAGTTGCGAAAAACACTTAGACAAATATGACGGGTTTTTGGCGGCTTGACTTGGCGACTTGTTCGCGACTCATTCCAGTTGTAAAAAACGCGTGTTTTGTACAATGAGGGTTATTTATAAGGCAATTTCCAAAAATCTATTTAGTTTTCCCTCGCATATTGTGTCTGTCCATTGTCTCCCTCTTCCTAACTCACCATGTTCACTCACAAAAATCCTCCATTTTCTTCATCATCTCTACACCGTTTTTCAAGAAAAGGTATGGGTTCTCTATTTTTCTTAAAGTATTTAATGTTTCTAGCCTTTGAGTTATTGGATTTTGAGTTTCTGTTGAGTTTTGAAAATATGATGTTGAATATGGTCTATGGATATTTTTTTGAGTTAGATGAATGGGTTGTGTTAGTTTTTGGTAATATGATGCCTAGAATACATGTTTTCTTGTTTGCTTCTCATTTTTAAGTAGTATGTCTTGTCTATGTTGTGTTGTGCATATCATACCCATGGTTAAATGTCTAATAGATATTTTCGTGTGTTTCTGAAGACTTCATGGAATACAATGTGCTTAGCCCTACTTGCACATGCATCACATATGCACACCACATGCTCCTTTGTTTCCTAAGTGGTTCATTTAACATGGTTGAGTGATATTTCTTCTTGTCTATCATTATATGCTTATTTCATGGACTAACTTGGATCTAATCAAATGTGTGTTTGTGTCTTGTGGGTTTGCACTTGGTTCTCTACTGTGTGTCTACTCTTTTGCAGATGTCTCGCTGTTTCTCTCGTGGAAAAGAACCAATGATAGATGTTTCATCATCCCCTATTTCAAAACGGACCCGTCATTCATCCCATGACTCAAACAGTGAGAGATTCACGACTCCCCTCGATTCTCAGACCTTCTCCAGCGTTTTTTAAAAAGATCCTGCTGTGGTGGAACGAATTATGAGATTTGATACCTTCGGAACAACTGTTATTCCTAGGATTTTTAAAGAAAAAGATTGGGCTGATCTATTTGGAAACTTCGAGGACCCAATTGATAAATTAGTTAAGGAGTTCTACTGGAATGCTAGATTCACTGGAGTTCAAGTAAAGTGTTGGGAATGGGGAAAGGAGTTCATCCTTACTCCACATTACATTGCAAAGGTCCTTTGGATCACTTGACCAGCAAATGCAGACCTCACTCCATATGATGATAGACTTCCTCAAGTGCAAGATATTCTTCAAATTCTTGGGCCAGATCATGAGATTTCATCCAAAGGCACATCCATTTGAATTGCAAAATTTGCACCTGAATTGAAAAATCTCACTTTGATCATGTTCTTCAACCTTTATCCACTGTCTAACACTGGATTTGTCAATCTTGGAAGAGCTCAGTTCTTATGTGATCTCATCACTAGGGTTCCGATTGATATTTGTGCTCACATTTTCTAGACAATAGGGAAAATTAACGGCAGCTTGAACATGTCTTCCTTTTTGTAGTCTTCTTATGAAAATCATGGTACTTAAAGGCGTTCATCCACCAAACGATGGAAAAATATTGGTTTGTCTTCACCCAATATCCATAGTGTCTCTTCAAGCAAGCAAAAGTCACTCTTCCAAAGTACCTAAGAGTGAATCTTTCTCTCATGTCACTCCTTCCAGTCATGGCTCAGCTAATCACACTTCGCCTGGGCATACCAAGACTGCATCTCCTCACACTCTTGAGTTACAGACGACTAGCACTTAGCATGTACAATCTAGCTCTCAAGCTGACAAGTTGAGTATTTTGGTTGAGGGTTTGCATCAGTGTATTTCAGAATTTGAAAAAGTCATCTACTCCACCAATAGCCAGGTTCAAATGCGCCTCAGAACCATTGAGACACAATTAGATGCTATTCAACGCAAACTAGAGAAGAGTCTTTAGCTATTCGTGCCAAAAAAGGGGAGAGCAATTCATAGATTGGACGATAGCATATAGTAAGGGGGAGAGCAACACAAGAAGGGAAGTGTTCATATTTGGTCAAGTCATGCGTTATTGCTTTAATCTTTACTACTTAATCACATTGTGCTTGCTTTATATGCATTTCAAGATTTCTGCCTACAATGATCATCTTGTGTTATTGTTTTCAGGAAAAACTTATTCGTATGGTTCAAGAGATTCACAGTTTCTAGAGTTAGGTGTGAGTGAGTTTTGGCAACTCTTCCCAACTCACATGTTAAGTCTACAGTCTGTTTTAGGGTTTTGTCACGGAATAGTCAAAGGGGAGATTGTAAAGTTGAATTCATTCAATCATGTGTTAACTTTATTCTGTACCAAATTTGCTTGTAATTTAGCAATTAGATACCCTATATTTAGGTAGAAATTATGTAACGGTAGTGTGTAAGGAAGTATGTAGAAAACTCAAGATGTGTGCAATTTAAAAGAGTCTCGCGACTGGATCTCGTGACTAGTAAGTCGCCAGAATGGCACACATGTGAAGCATGCAGTGGGTGCTGAAGGGTCACAACAGTTAGAGCACTACAAGACAAAACTTCCAGTCTGGCCAAGTAGTTAGCTTGCGACTTAGACTCGTGATTCATTCCAATTACAAGGTTGAGTCGCCAGAATGCCCTGTTTGGTTAAAACTGACTTTCACATTCCTCATCCACACTACTATAAATACCCTTATACCCACGAAATGTAGAGAGCTTCCAGAGAGAATTTTGAGAGAGAAACCCTAGAGAAAAACAAGATTGACTCATCCACAATCTTCATCCTTTGATTCTCCAAATTCCTTTATTCTCACCCTCTCCATTAATATATCCTTAAGAGGTACATTTAGCCAAATCCTATCTCACCATACCCATATCAGTGAGGAGGTATTTTGGTGCTTGGGAAGCAGTTCAGAAGGGACCAATTCATTTTGGTTGATACAATGGGCAATTGCAGGATCCGGTAAGCTAAAGAAGACAAGATTCGGCGTAACCCTATTCATTTTGGTGGGTCTTCTACTATTCATGTATCCCAACTTTATTCTCTAGTGGATTATTGACCGTTTGGAGGGCAGCGGAGAGGTTTTTTGCATATTGCTTCGGTTTCATCTTCAATAACACATCGCCGTATTATCTTTGTGTTTCCATTTCTCTTCCCTTACTCTTACATATCAATTGCTGTTGTGTTGTGATTAATTATGGTTTAGAGTGTTTACTGTTTTGGGTATTGCTTGTACTTATCATTCCGCACATCTATTGTTTGAGTATAAGCTTGTGTTATTATTTTTGTATTTGGGGGTCTAAACGTTCATAGGTGTTTTATACACTATTTGAACTTTCATAATACAACTACTTTAAGCCATATTCATCAAATCATAGTAGTTAAATGAAAGCTAAAAGAGTATAATGCAAACACAAGATAACATGCCGATGTGTTATCGAAGAGAAAATCGAAAAACTCGGCGAAAAACCTCTCCGCCGCCCTCCAAGTGGTAAATCGATCCACTAGAAAATAAGTTGGGATACACGAATATCAAGAGACCCTCTAAGCCTAATCTATCCTGTGCACCTAAGCCGTCCAAACTCCTACTCCAACAAGGCTTTTTAGAACCATGTCTTGTCTAGCTTTTCATATCCCGCAATGCGCTCGATTGCATCTGTCAAAGCTTGGCTTCTTTCAATGCTTCCTAGCAACACCAAAACCTTACTTGACACTCAGTATGAGTATGGTAAGTTTTTGGGCTATCAATCTCTCAAAGATTTGGACATGGAGAGATAGGAGTTGAGGAAAACCATAATAAATGGTGTAGAGGATTGTGGGTATGACAATCTCTAACTCTCAAGGGTTTGTGGCTAGGGTTTTCTCTCTAAAAAGTACTTCTTTCAATATGTGGGTATATATAGTGTATATGAGAATGTAGTAGAGCAGATATGAAAAAATAGCAAAACAGACTATTTCACAGGTATCTCACAAGAAGGCTTTACCCGCAAGACACTCGCGTAAACCAGCTGTCACCATCTATTATGACTCTTTGCATTCCAATCATGTGCTGAGCACATGCTTCACTTCGCGGGAAGACTACTAGCGAGCTACTCACGAAAACTTCTTTAGTCTTTAATGTTGCCTTGAGTCTTCACACTTTCTCTCTCACACACAACCTTTACAAATAAGTTCCACATAAAATACATGGTACAAAAGATTGAACAAAATTACAATCAAATTTGGCACAGAATTAAATGGTGTAGAGGATTGTGGGTATGACAAAATCTAACTCTTAAGGGTTCGTGGCTAGGGTTTTTTTTTTCTTCTGAAAATCACTTCTTTCAATATGTGGGTAATGTGGGTAAATATAGTGTGTATGAGGATATAGTGGAGCAGATATGAAAAAATAGCAAAACAAACTGTTTCACAGGTATCTCACAAGAAGGTCTTACCCGCGAGACACTCACGTAAACCAGCTGTCACCATCTATTATGGCTCTTTGCATTCCAGTCATATGTTGAGCACATGCTTCACTTCGCGAGAAGACTACTAGCGAACTACCCGCAAAAACTTCTTTAGTCTTTAATGTTGCCTTGAGTCTTCACACTTTCTCTCTCACACAGAACCCTTACAAATAAGTCCCACATAAAATACATGGTACAAAAGATTGAACAAAATTACAATCAAATTTGGCATTGAATTAAAGCCAACACAAAATAGTTGTAAATCACAACTTTACAATCTCCTTCTTTGGCTATTCCGTGACAAAACACCCTATAACAAACTCTAGACTTAAACGTGAATTTGGGAACAATGGCAAAAGTCACTCACACCTAATCTAGAAGCTGTGAAGCACTTGCACAAATACACCTGTATCCTGAAACACCCGCACAAAAACAAAACGTTCATTAAGCTCATGACAAGTTGAATACAAGGTACGTATAGGAGTAAGTATAATGCGATCAAGGTAATAAGCAAGATATAAACAATGAAGCAAAGCTTGATCATACAAGAACAATCATTAAAGAGCGACTACAATAATCATTTAACAAGTATACGATCATCCAGACATGTAATGCAATTAAGTGCAAAGCAAAAATCAATTGTATGTCTAAACACACAACCAATGCAAAACACCAAAGTATTTTCATTAAGGATATATGATCCAACAAGGGCACAAATGTGTAGTACTCAAGATAATGCAACAACATCTAAAAGTACTAAGAAAATTGCTACAAAGCAAGAATACAAACACAAAGTACTGAATATTAAACTGAAATTAAACCAAAGTACTTAAAGCTTTAAAAGAAAGCAATATAAAAAACCAAAAGTTATAACAACTATGGCAAAAGAAACTAGACAACTAAAACCACAAGAAGCTACTAAACCACCAAAATGAACCAATATATCGATGATGTGCATGTGCTACGCTATTCTCTCCCTCAAAATGTGCAACTCCCCTTTAAAACTTTCTCTCCCTTTTTGACTGGAATGGCCAAAGGAGCTAGAATTGCTCAGATTCTGAATCGGATCCTTGTGCCATCGTAATGTCATCAATCTGCGATGAAAATGCAGTGATTTGGCCTTGGATGTAAGCAAACTGGTCTGCGGTGTGCTGCACATGAGATTCAAGCATGCCATACATATGCTCTACCTTCGCAATAAGGCGATCAAGACAATCGAGTCCTCGTGCTTGAGCTTGTGAAGATGGTTGTGCAGAGCCCTCTGGGGTTGAGGTGAAACTATCAATCTCATCCTCTGTGTCCCCACCTTCTTCCTCAACATTAGCCCTTGGAATTTGAGAAATGTCGATTTTTGATCTAGTGATGTGTGCTTGGCTTCGGGTCATCGTATGAGCACCAATGGGATAGTCCCTTTGCACGATAGTAAGACTACTTGGAATCTTCAGCTTTATCTTTGCAATGAGATCCATGATGAGAGTAAGGAATGGCATTATTGTCCTTGAGTTCCTTTTGGTGATGCTCTTTGTCAGGAGATGATAGATGTGACCACATATGTCGATCTCCTTATGTGTGAAGAGATCATGCAGGAAAATAGTTCTTGGTGCGAACAATGTTATCAAGTTCGTCACCGGGTAGAGATTGTGGATCATTACATAAGCCAATGTCCTCATCTCCGCATTGAAGGCAATAGTGTTCATTGACCTCTTTATGAGAGAACCATTAAGGCGCCTTGCCATTGACTCAAGAGAATCCAATCTATTATCATATTGTATGGAGATTGGTTGAGATGGTGGACGAACTTCTAGGAACTCTTGAATTGAATCCCTTGTGATAATGAACACTTTTTGTCACACCCAACAGTTGATGTGATCTCCTTCCACTATGGCATTAGCGAAGAATTCCTTGATTAGTTCAGCATACACATTTCCACTTGGATTTAGCAATTTTGTCTAAATTCTCTCCTTGAATATCTCAGTAATGATAGTGATGATGCGAAGAAAACTAGTAGGCTGGATGTTTCAGATCAGAGAGGGCTCACGGTTGATCTTGGTAGCCTGAAAAAAGAAAGAGAAGTGATCAAAGGTGACCGGGGTTGCCGACCAATAACCCTCCGATGACAAAGTCAGTTTCTCTCAAATATTTTCAAGTTCCAATTTTTTAGGAAATGATTTCACGTACCTTTTCCTGGTCTGAACCAGTGTTTATATAGTGTCTTAAGAGCGGTTATTGGATTTGTAACCTCCCCTAGAATTGAGGAGGTTTGTATTTGAATGTAACTTCCAACTGTTTAGGAGTTATCATTTTTGCACCCAACGGTCACTTGGAGGTTACTCGTACAATACGGAGACATTTTATCTTTGTAAATTTTCCAAGTGCTTAGGTCTCGTCCGTAATTCCTCGTCCTGATTACGTCAAGGCAACTTACCTCGTCTTGAGCACGTCAAGGCAGCTTACCTCGTTTCGAGCACGTCAAGGCAGCTTACCTCGTCTTAAGCACGTCAAGATAGCTTACCTCGTCTTGAGCACGTCTAGACAGCTTACTTCGTCTTGAGCATGTCGTGACAGCTTACCTCGTCTCGAGCACCTTGCTCGTCCTGGACGATCTCCATGGACAAATTCAAAGTTGCATTTGTTTATACCACATCAGATAGTGTT
Organism: Castanopsis chinensis; assembly: GCA_032878915.1. Taxonomy (NCBI): domain Eukaryota; kingdom Viridiplantae; phylum Streptophyta; class Magnoliopsida; order Fagales; family Fagaceae; genus Castanopsis; species Castanopsis chinensis. Next base: position 29,318,450 of record JAVQMG010000121.1, on the reverse strand, counting down.
TTCAAGGGTCTCCATTCTTACAACCCTTTCCATGATGATTGTTGCCTTTTTGTAAGAGTCATTGTAGGCCATGTTTGCCTCAATAGAGTGAAAATTTGCTAAGTCCGTGCAAGCATGCTTTGAGAATTTCTTGGTGGCAAAGTGCTTAGTAAGAGACATCTGCAAAAACAGAAGCATAAAGGAACAAGTGCAAAAACACAAAGACATGAACACAAACTTGATTAGTGTCAAGTTAGTCCATAAAAAATAAGCACAAAGTCCTAATAAGAACAAAGAAAATGTTACACAATCATATTGAAAAGTTCTAAACATGTAAGAACATATATCTGGCATAAATGATATGCAAAACATAACAAGTGAACAAGCGTGTTCATCAAGTGTGCATGTGGCGTGCATATGTGATGCATGTGTAAGGCATGACTAATCACATTTGGGTCAAAGTGTATAAAACACATTTCCAATGATCAAGACATGATAAACAAGTCTAATCATGGTAATCTCCAAAGTTTGGTATTCATTGGAGTCCAAAACAACACCAAAATGTCATTTAGGCATTTCATCAAACACTTGATATGCACTTATAAAACTAACATGTAGGCAATGCATGAACATGAGTGAATCTTGCCTAAATACATATTTAAATTGCCACAAGGGGCCAACACAAACACAAACACAAACAAATCAAGTGGGACAAAGCCCAATCAAGAAATTGAAAATATTTTCACAAAATATAAAATTTCCAACCTTTTTTCAAAAATGAACCCAACTTAAGAAAACCTAGAATTTTCTACATAATCTAAGTAAATAGAGAGAAAAGATTGTATAAACATACCTTAGATATGATGTGAAGAAGTTTTCTTTTGAGTTTTGGTTGGGTTTTGAGTGAAAATTAGTTTGGGGTTGAAAGAGGCGCGAGGGAGGAAAAGTGAGTGAAATAGGGTATATTTGAAAAACTATCTACATCAGCCCTTTAAAATTGAAAACACACATTTTTCACGAGTTACCTTCTCGCGAAGTTACTCACGAAAAAAGCATCTGATCACGAAAAACGCATCTGAAGCACAAAGTTTTTCGCGGGTAAGCATTACTTGCTAAACAGTCGTGAGATAGTCACCAAAGTCTCTATCTGAATTTTGTGTTTTCAGGTTTTCACCTTAACCCATTTTCGCGGAAAGAGCTTAGTCGCGAGCTTCTTCTGAAAATGCCCCTGAATAAGTTTTTGTTGAAAAACAAGGAAAATGCACTTTGAACAAAAACTCAAAACACAAAAGCATAAAAACACTTTCAAAACATAAATAAAATACTCAAAAAACTTTTTGGGTTTAATCGACAAGCAATTGAGTATACATATCACATTTGAACATGTACAATCACACAAATAAAATAAGCATTCATTGAACAAAGTCTTGTGTATTGTGTGTGAGTATCAAAAGTGGAATAGTCCTTAGTCTAGAGTGAAACTTTAATGATCAATTCAATCAAGTCATACACAACTAGTACTAAGTCAAGTGGACATTCTCAATTATAGAAGTGAACATATATGATCTCCCACAAGAAAATAATTACATATCTTTGAAGGTTTTCATTTGGCTTCGTTACAAATCATAACATTTTATCATTTTTTAACAATACATCTTATTTTGAGATCAATGCCTGAAATTTTTGATATTTCAATTTTGTGAGTAAACCTTTGGCTTTTTGAGGCACCATACATTTCAATACAAGTCACTTTCTCTTTTTTCTAGTCAAATATTAGTATGTGCGATGCCTTTTGCAGCTCATTTTCTTTTTCGAGATTTGACATTTGATGAACTATAAACAAAAATATAAAAACGTGGGAAAAGATATAGGTATAAGTCATGCATGTATTAAGACCAACAAGACTATTAACTGATCATTCATGACAAGTTTGAAGATCAATTTACAACAATCACACATAGATTTTAAGATTTTTCAAATGTACATACATAACAAGTTAAGTTCGTAAATGCACTACGCCATTAGTACAAAGGTACTAGGCCAAACTCACATGTGATATACATAAAACAAGCGATCAAACTTTTTGGAGATTTTTCAATTTTTATGGGTTTTTGAATTTTTCAACACACTCGAAAACAAAACAAGAAAAGTAATATCAACAAAAACAAGTACAAAACGCAACTTGCAAAAGAAACATGTAATCATACACGTAAGACCTATAAAGCATGTATGCAACAATGAACAACATAAGGTCACACAAGGGATGGAAGTCAATGGATAATACCGACATCGATGGTCTTACATAGAGACTCAAATCGTGGACAATCAAGGGGTTTGATGAAGATGTCTGCCTTTTGGTTGTCGATGTTGATAAACTCCAGCCACACAACCTTGTTCTCTACTAGATCTTGAATGAAATGATACCGAATCTTGATATGTTTCAATTTCAAGTGTTGAACTCGATTTTTTGACAGGTTTATGGCGCTTGTGTTATCACAGAACACACACATAGTGTCTTGAGTGATTCCATAATCATGTAAAAGCATCTTCATCCACAATAGTTGTGCACAACAACTCCCTACTGCGATGTATTCATCTTTAGCCGTTGATAGAAAGACTGAATTTTTCTTTTTGCTAATCCATGACGCTAAGTTATTCCCAAGATAAAAATAACCACCGGAGGTGCTTTTCCAATCATCAATACAGCCGGCCTAGTCAGCATTCGAATATCTAGCTAAGCACTCATTGGAGTCTTTTGAATACCAAATTCCATAGTCGAAGGTGCCATTGATATAGCCGGATGATTCGTTTTACCGCTGACAAATGTGATTCTTTGGGTGCTGCTTGAAATCGAGCACATACCCCTACACCAAAGGCAATGTTCGACCTACTTGCCGTGAGGTAGAAAAGACTATCGATCATGCTCCGATAAAGTGTTGGATCTACTTCCACACCGGCTGGATCAAGACCTAGTTTTGCCGATGAACTTATGGGGGGACGAATACTTTTTGGAGTTTAAGCCGAATCTCTTAACCATATTTTTGGCATAATTCTCTTGAGAGATAAATATCCCATCTTTTTGTTATTTCACTTGAAGCCCTAAAAAGTAGTTTAGCTCCCCCACCATGCTCATTTCAAACTCCTTTTTCATTTCTTCTGAAAATTCTTGAGCAAGGTGATAAATTATGGATCCAAAGACAATGTCATCCACGTATACTTAAGCAACATGGAGGGATTTCTCATCTTTTTTAACAAACAGTGTTCGATAGGCTTGAACTTTCTTGAAACCATGATCCACAAGATATGCGGTGAGGCAATCATACCTTGCTCTTGATGCTTGCTTTAACCCATATAAAGCTTTTTTCAATCTTAGCACATAGTTCGGAAAGTGAGAATCTTGAAACCCTTTTGGTTGCTCAACAAACACTTCTTCGTTCAAAAATTCATTCAAGAAGGAACTTTTCAAATTCATTTGGTATACCTTGAAGTTTATAACACACGCTATGGAAAAAAGAATTCGGATAGACTCTAATCTTACTACTGGAGCAAATGACTCATCGAAGTCTATGCCTTCAACTTGAGTATATCTTTGAGCCACTAATCTAGACTTGTTTCGAATGACCTCACCATCTTCATCGGTCTTGTTCATAAATATCCACTTGGTGCCGATTACATATGTATCCTTGGGCCTTGGTACCAACTCCCATACATCCCATACATCATTTCTAATGAATTGCTGTAACTCTTGATGCATGGATTCCACCCAATTCTCATCTTTTAATGCTTCTTCCACTTTCTTGGGTTCAAATTGAGCAAGATAGCAATTGTATGTCACATGATTCAAGCTATAGTTCGGTCCTCTTCTCAAAGGAAGTTCCTCATCTAAGTCACTGATGATGTTGCTTATGGGATGATTGAGACTTACTCTTGATGATGGTTTCTTGGAAGTAGAGGGTTCCTCATCCCATGAAATTAGAGGTTGAACTTCCGGAGGGGTGAGTGGACTTGAAGGCCTTTTCATTGATCTAGTCTCCTTTCTTGATGTAGGAGGTGTGCACTCCTTTTCCAGTGATTCTTTCTCACCTTCATCACTTTGATACATGATATCATCACCCTCATTCGTCTGAACGGTTTGTGCTTCACCATCCTCACCATCATCCTTTTTAGAGATGGTGTCATCTATGACCACATTTATTGACTCCATCACCATCTTAGTACGCTTGTTGTATACTCTATATGCCCGACTATTTGTGGAGTATCCTAGGAAGATCCCTTCATCACTCTTAGCATCAAACTTCCCAAGATTCTCCCTATTATTGAAAATTTAGCATTTGCTTCCAAATACTCAGAAGTACTTTACTTTCAGCTTCTTTTCTCTCCAAATCTCATACGATGTCTTATTTGTTCCAGCCTGAAAGAAAATCCTATTCCTAATGTGACATGATGTGTTCATCGCTTCAGCCCAAAACTTCTGTGGAATGTTTTTATTGAGAAGCATTACTCATGTCATCTCTTGGATCATTTGGTTCTTTCTTTCCACCACCCCATTCTGTTGTGGTGTCTTTGGAGAAGAGAATTCCGTTTTGATACCGTGCTCATTGTAAAATGCTTCAAAGTTTGTATTTTCAAACTCTTTACCATGATCACTCCTTATTTTGACTATAGGAACTCCCTTTTCATTTTGGAGCTTCTTGCATAACCTTTACATCTTGTCACACGTCTTTGACTTCTCTCTAAGGATCTCCACCCAAGAATATCTTCAGAAATCATCAACCACCACCATGGTCTATCGTTTTCCACCTAAGCTTTCTGTTCTTGTTGGACCTATTAGATCCACATGAAGTAACTCCAAAGGACAAGAGGTAGCCACTACATTAACTTTGGGATGGGTTGATTTTGTTTGTTTTCCCAATTGACATAGACCACAAAAATTGTTCTCAATCTTTCCAAACTTTGGCAAGCTAATCACCGTTTCAAGCTTTGAGATCTTTGCTACTTGCTTGTAATTTGCATGCCCAAACCTTTGGTGCCACAACTCCAAAAAATTTACTCGAGCACTCTGACATGATATGCTTGGCTTGGGAACAACACCATAGCAATTGTCAGTGGTTTTAAGTTTCTTCAAGACTTGAACACCTTCTTCAAGACTTGAACACCTTCTTCATTGGGAATTAGACACCCCTTCTTTGAGAATTGAACTATGAAGTCTTCATCACATATTTGGGTGATACTCATCAAGTTCACCTTCAATCCTTTGATGTAAAGAACATCGGTCAACAAGGGAAGTCTCGAAATATCAACGGTTCCCTTTCCAAGAACTTGTGAATGGTTACCATCTTCAAAAGTCACAAAGCCGTCTTCCTTCTCCTTAAGAGTTTTAAACAGTGTTTTATCTCTTGTCATGTGCCTTGAACATCCGCTGAAAAGATACCACAAACACGAATTAAACACTTTCAATGTGGTATGAACAAAAAGACAAGCATGAGATAAGCACTCTTGACCCTTAAAGATACACTTCTATTCTTTTATTTTATTCATAGATGAGTGGAGCTTTCTTTTCAAACCATCAAGTTTATCACACAAATGTCTATTCCTTCTCTTGTATTTAGCAATTAAGGAATTTGACTCACACAAGTTATTATGAATATCATGATTCCTTTGTTCTAAGGATTTCAGCATGTGTACAAAAATTCTAGCATGTTTCTTAGATTTGAATAGCCCTAAAAGCACATTGCTTGGAAAATCTTTATAAATGGTCATAGAGTCATTATCACAAACACATGAACTACGCTTCATGTTGGCCTTAGCCATAACACTATCCATAGCAAGACAAGGGGTCTAGGATCCCACTCAGGTAATGATACTATAGCAAGTGCATCTACTTTGATACTAATTGAAAGCTCGAATTTGTGTTAAAAACACAAGAGCTGTTAAGACCCTAAATTAATAAATTACGGCTCGATTTATTACTCTAACTTAAACTAAGTGTGGAAAAGATTAAATACGAGTGAACAAACAATACAACTACTCTAAGCCATATTCATCAAATCATAGCTAAAAAATGAAAGCTAAAAGAGTAGGGAGGAGAAATGAAAACACAAGATAACACGCCAATGTGTTATCGAAGAGGAAATCGAAGAACTTGGCGAAAAACCTCTCCGCCGCCCTCCAAGCGGTAAATTGATCCACTAGACAATAAGTTGATATACACGAATAGCAAGAGACCCTCCAAGCCTAATCTACCCAGTGCACCTAAGCTTTCCAAGCTCCTACTCCAACAAGACTTCTTGGAACCGTGTCTTGTCTAGCTTTTTAGATCCCACAATGCGCCCGATTGCATCCGCCAAAGGTTGACTTCTTCCAATGCTTCCCAGTAGCACCAAAACCTTACTTGACACTCAGTATGGGTGTGGTAAGTGTTTGGGCTATCAACCTCTCAAGGATTTGGATATGGAGAGGTAGGAGTTGAGGAAAATCACAATGGATGGGGTAGAGGATTGTGCCTATGAAAATCTCTAACTCTCAAGGGTTTATGACTAGGGTTTTCACTCTAAAAAGCACTTCTTTCAATGTGTGGGTAATGCGGGTATATATAGTGTGTATGAGGATGTAGTGGAGTAAATATGACAAAATAGCAAAACAGACTGTTTCACAAGCATCTCGCGGGAAGGCCTTACCTGCGAGACAACGTGAAAATCAACGGTCACCGTCTGTCATGACTCTTCGCATTCCAGTCATGTGTTGAGCACATGCTTCACGTCGTAGGAAGGCTACTTACAAGCTACCCGCGAAAACTTCTTTATCCTTTAATGTTGCCTTGAGTCTTCACACACTCTCTCTCTCTCACACAACCCTTACAAATAAGTCCCACATAAAATACAAGGTAAAAAAAAAAAATTAAACAAAATTACAATCAAATTTGGTACAGAATTAAAGCCAACACAAAATAGTTGGAAATCACAACTTTATAGGAAACAAATTTTTAACCAAAAAAAATGCACTTTCTCCATTTCAAGTATCATGAGAGTTTACCAACTAACTTTTAGCCTATGAATTTGTTGTTAAAATCATCATTTTGATAATAATCCTTTGCATTAGAATTGCTTTTGAAATTCACTTTTAACATTTACTGAATGTCCACAATTCTTTTCTAAAAATCCAGTACATCCCCCAAGTCAATGCCAAGAGCACACATATTCCTAGGCATGCTAAATGGAGCATGCTTCCAACAATGATTGCAACAATGATGTCTTCACGAGCATTACTACAACTTGAGCTTAGGCCACCATTGCAATCCACATCGGTCCACACCTCGAGTTGATTGGTGGACACCAGTTCGTTACCGTACATTTACTTCTAAGTTCTATTTAATTGCTAAGAATTTAAGATTATGAGAGTTATAAATTCTTGAGAGTTTAAACTCATAAGAATTAAATTCTAGATAATTGACATTTATATTATTCATATATTCATAGAATTTGACTTTATATCATATTATTTTAGTAACCCCAAAGTAATAATTTGGTTATTGGGGATAATTTTTTTAATATGATAAAAATATGCTTGAACATAAATAACAACTTATTTGGATGAAAATAAATATTTTTGTTTTAAAATGAACTTGAAAATCCACTAGATTCAATGAGACCTCACCAAATTCAGCAGATGTCCACTAGATCTGACAAGATCTTCATTGAATCTAGTAACTCACCAGATTTAGCAAGATTATCATCGGATCTTTGTCATTTTGAGCAGTTCTCCACCTCTCCTCAACGTTAGCCAGTGTCTACCAAACCGTCTGCCACTCGTGAAGAGCCTTATCCACCACTCCTCTTCGGTCAACAACAGGTTGAGTTTTCTTCCACTCAATCCAACCCATGGATGCCCCTATTTGTCACATGACTTAAGTACGTAGTAGAATTTTAATTTTGGCAGTACATATCTGTATGAGTATGTGCGGGTGTGCACGTGGGTATTATCTTCTTTATTTAGAAGCCAATGCATGTGCCATATATGTGGTGATCATGCCCTTTTTCTTCATTTTCAATACACGTGATCAAGAGGCCAATAAAGAAAATGCAGTGTTTTTGATAATTAAAATGTAGTCATTCTCATCTTCAGCCAACATTTTGTATGGTCTATAGATGATGAAGCCCTCCTAAGAAAATCACCATTAGGAGTATGCATGTGTCCCATTAAGAATTATCCTAATTACTGAATTATATTATATTATATATATACAACAGTATATTATTTATTTAATGAAATATGAGAGTGAGGTAAAAACTCATCTTATTAGGAGTCTTTGTGTGAGTAGTTACTTAAAATGCTATTTGGTAAATAGATGTTAATTTTGATAAATAATGACTTGAAAATCAACTGTTAATGATACTCTTAATCTTTGATGGAATGAGTATAAATAAGAAACAAGCGTTAAATTGAAGATAATCCTAATCTAATCTTTGAAAAAAGCCTTCTTCTTCTTCTTTTTTTTTTTTTTTCATCAAAAAGGTTTTCTAAGGCATGGACCATAGACTAGAAGAGAACTCGTTCATAAACTATTCTGCCGAAGGTTTTCGATTTTTGTAAATTACTTGAATAGTAAACCTTTGCTTATAATTTATGATTGTTCTGCTATTTTAAATTTTTCAAAGGCTTGTGCACCTAAAATTTTTTTGAACCTAATATGACTAATCACAAAACTACCTTAATAAGGCAAGTGGACAAACATGCCTAATGGAATGGTTTATTCCATTTTCACCATTTTCTGGTTTTGGGTCGGTTTGGGGAAAGTACAGAGGATTCTTCGGCTAGGTCATCTTGGACAATTATTGCATCATAGAGGAGGTAGTCGAAGTTGATTCTTGGGGGGTAGTGACTGAGAGGGACAGGTTGTTAGAACCCTGAGAAGGCTTTAGGGTGATCAAGGGGAAGAAAGACATTCCTTAGGAGGGGGGCTGGTTGGTCAAACATATTCAATTCCGTATCAATCTCAATAATTTGATTGTAAAAAATGGGTAAAGAAAAATTAGGGAGTGGGGAGGAAATCTTGGGAGTGGACTTACTTGCTAGGGAAGGTGGGGCGAGATTCTCGAGATTGATGTGACTTTCCTTACCGGTAGAGCTCGGTGCAACTGGTGGAACTGATGGTTCAAGCATCCTATTAACATCGAGAGAGGGATGAGTCGCTCCCCTTGGCTGTGAAGCAACAATTTGGGGTTGGGGGACTTGTCTTTGATTGCTGGAGCTAATCCTTTGACCTTGACAAAGATTTTTTTTTTCGAGTAGAGCTGAGGGGCTTGGAGCCAGGCGTTGTATTCTTGTGATTCAATTAGGAGTAAGCATCTACTGCTTGACCATTTTTCAGCCTTTGTTGTCATGGAATAAAGAACCACACCAATAGCAAAAGTTTGGCAGTTTCTTGTATTTGAAAGAGATCCAACCAATCTTTCCTTGACTCAGGTTCACTTTTCGACCCCTACAGAGGGACTGAGTTGTGTTGATGCGTATCCTGATACGCTTTAAATCTTCCCCAAACATACTGGTCACGTCATGTGATTCTATGACGGTACCCAGGGTTTTGCCAATGCCTATGGTAGTAAGAGCATCCATCATTCTGATTGGCAAGTCGAGGAGTTGTATCGATAAGACAGTGGAGGAAAAGTTGATGCCTTAGATAGGGGTGTTATCCTTGTAACGTTGGTTTTTGAGATCAATAAAAGCGAGTATTGACATCATTAGAAGCTAACCATAAAGGCTTATGATCAGAAGACAAACCTTGAGGCTTATGATCATAAGACAAACCTTGCAGATGGTGAAGACGGGTTGAAGGGAATTTCAAAATCCAGTCAGCTATGGCCAAAGCTCTATCTTGCCAAACCCACACTAGAGGACCATTAAAACGCATATTACACCAAGTAAAGGGAAAATTTGTATAGCCCAAATCCTTAAACCCACAGAAATCCTGACAATCTTTGAAGTCCTGCATTTTTTTTTTTTTTTCAGGCCAAATATCTCCTCCCAATTTCTCTTCTGCCTGGGAAATCTCGTTAAAATCACCGATGCATACCCATGGTAAATTTTATTGAGAGGTGAGATGGCGAAGCATTGACCAAGAATCTTCCCGGTTGGCCATTTTAGGAGCTCTGTAGAATCCCATGAAACACCAAGCGTCAACAATTCTTGGATTTATCATCGTGTCAATGTGTTGAGGTGAGAAAGTTCAAATGTGCAAATTCAGGCCATTCATCCACAGCAAGGCAAGACCTCCACCCCGATTTTTCCTTGGCACAATAAACAAGTGGTCAAACTTCAACCTACATCTCAATCTCTCCAGATAAAATATTTTCCTCCTGGTTTCCATTAGAAAAACCAAGTTGAAACCTTTTGCTTTCACTAACTCCGAAAGATCTCGAACTCGCTGGTGATTCCTAAGCCCTCGGTAGTTCCAACTTACCTAATTCATGGTGAAGGCAAGGCTGGGATCCAACCCCTGCCGATGATTCAGATTGGGGAGGAAACTCATAGCTGCAAACCACTATTCTCTTCACGGGTTGAGGTTCTGAGATTATAGGTTTCGGCCATTCACGTGCTAGGTCAATACTTGAAGTCTGAGTTACATTACCTTGGGTAGAACGATCAATCCTGATCCATTTCCACCCCTACACTCCCTATGAAGCCTTAGGCCTCGCTTGGGAGGAGGGAATGGAATGGAATAGAAATGAATGAAAAGAATAATTTTAGAATATTCTTCCATTCCCTTGTTTGGGAGTTTTAATGGAGGGAATGGAAAGTCCATTTCCTCGTTTGGGAGTTTAAGTGGGAGGGAATGGAATGGATAGGAGGGAACACTCATTCCTCTCTATTCCCTTAAAACCTCAAATTTTCATTCCCCCCGAAATTGGGAGGAATGAGAGGGAATAGAATTAGATTTAATGAATTTTTTATTAAAACTCCCAAAATACCCCTATTTATTCAACCATTTATTTTAAAACAGGGGTCTAATAGTAATATTGCAATAAAATGGTTCCATTCCATTCCCTCCATGTTACTCCCAAACAAGATTACTTACATTCCATTCATTTTCATTCATTTCCATTCTTTTATTTTAAAACATCCAATCAAGGTTACTTAATTCCATTCCATTCCATTCTTTTCCCTTACTTAAATTTATTCCATTCCATTACATTCCATTCTATTCTTTTCTATTCCCTAATGATCATTTCATTCCATTCCATTTCCTTCCCTTATGAACTTCCAAGCGGAGCCTTAAGGAGAATGGGCCTAGTAATTGAGTCTTGATAAGGTGATCCAGGATTTTCCATATCCAAACCATTTAGAGGTGATTTGGTAGTGTCTAGGCTCAGCCCAAAAGTGGGAGGCCCATATACTTAGACACTGCCAATATGAGAAAACTCTCCATTCCCCCTGCCTTCGCACTTTGGATTTAAAATACCAACAGGATATAAATGAGAAGTTAAGGGGATATTATTGGAAAGCTCACCACCCACTGGATCTGTTCCACGTTTCTTGCTTTCAAACTTCCCAATATCCCTATCAATCTCCTAAGTTTAGCTAGGAAAGGATCCTTACCTTCAAGTTGACCCTGTTTTTTCGGTTACAAACCTGAATTCTCGCTCAAGGACTTTACTCGCATAGTAACGCCTTCATTATTAGTCTCACCACAGCCGTCTACACTAACACAAGACTTCTGTGATTTTGAATTACACCTAGCTGTACTATCCATCTCAATGGGCAAAATAGACGGAGAGATATTAATTTATTCCTTTTCAGTTCCCCCATCCGTGTCCAATTCCATATCAAGAGTGGATTCGAATTGATGCGCCTAAAGAGTTTCCTCCGCCATATCTGAGTTGCTCTCTCCGTCGTCTGACCGAATTTTTTTGCAAACCATCTTGGCTCCATCATAGTAGCCAGATACCAAAAAAAAAATGAAAAACTGGTTTATTATAGGACCTATATGGGGTAGCTTTTAAACTCTGGTCGAACTACTTCTGGTAAGGGGTGAGAGTACTTTTGCTTTCAATCCACAACTTGCATTCCTTATCGCCATGATCTAGACATCTACACCAATAACAAATATTAGGCGGTCTTTTGTATTTAAACTTGACCTAATTTATTTCTATTTTTCAAAGGATACTAACTGACCTCTAGAAAAAGGTAAGGAGATGTCCAGAGTCAACTTTACTCAAATAAAACTACAACCATCCTCATCCACTCCGCCAATTGACCTACTCACATTGCCAATAATATCACAAATGCTCTCAGCCACTCCCCACTTCATGAAATTGATTGGAATATCATGCACTTGGACCCAAAACGTGGCCTTTTGAAACTGGGGCTCTTGGACGGGAACATCAGCATCAAAATTTTCCAACACAACAAGGTGTTGTCAAAACACCAGGGTTCACTTTAAATGATTCAAGTAACATCCATCTGATTACTAAAAACAAAAAGGACTATGTTTTTATTGAGGTTTTAGATTTTAAAACCACTGGTAGACCACCATAGTTGCTTGAACGTTCACGCCACTGTTTCTATATTTAAGGCTTGCCTAGTTAGGAATTTTGCAGCTATGAAGAACTCAAGAAACCTTAGTTTATTCTGCAATGTAATATCCAAACCTTCTCTCTCATTGAGAGAAAGGTTATTCCAGGATTTGGTAATATCCTCCATGGTAATGATGTTTCCCAAAACCCCACAAAAAACTTCCAACAAGCTCCAAAGGTAAACTTGTTACCTAACGAGGACAGAAACACCTTCACAAGGAAGGGACAACCTATTTTACAGCCTAAGAGAAGATGGCCAAAGTCAAAACTTTCTTAGCAACAAAGAAACCTCGACTAAACAAAATCAAGTGATTATAAGTATAATGAATCTTACCCTCTTGGCCTTTCCCAAAGTACCTACTTACAGTAGAATCCTTACACCAATTCTTAATTGGACTTGATTTTTTAGAGACTTCTTCAATTGCACAGATCTCCAATTTGTAACTAACTCCTAGCAACTTGAAGCTTGTTGTTGGATGCAAAGTTCTTCACCACGCACTTGTAGAAGAGGAAGCAGCTTGGTTACAAAATCCTAAGGCGCATAAGAATGCAGTAGCTTCACAATAAGTGTATAGATTCTCTGTGCGAGTCTTTGTGTATGATTATGACTGTAAAATAATGCTTTTACATCATCTAGTAGGTTAGACAATGAAATCCTAAAAAGCCAAGTCATCATGGGATGAAAATCATATTTGAAAATTCTAGACTTGCGAAGCTCGATAGATCGAGAGGTATCAAGCCTCATTTATTCTCGATAAATGCTTGTATCGAGCTAGGTGTTGAGCCACCAATTTTCAGCCTTTCACGTTTGTTTCTTTGTGCAGTCTTCATGTCTTCCATACTACCACTTGTAAATTTTATCAAACATACTTCATGATATTCTTGAATCCACTAAAAACTACCAAAATACAAGTAAAATGTATTTTGTCCAAGAATATGCCAACTATATAAAAATATGACCCTAATAGACTTTAACATAATATTATATGAAATGATGGGTGTGAGACTAAGACTAAGAACGAGGGACATCTTCTATTAAATTGAAAAAGAAAAAAAGAAAAAAAGGGAGTATATAATACTAGATACACTTATTTTGGTTTTTTTAATTTAAACGTGTATAACATGTTCACACATGATTTGCCATTTGATATCAATAAAAAGTAAAAGTTTATGAGACATTCTTTCCTTTGTAACTTTTAATTTGAGTGGTTCTTTAGTTTGAGATAAGACTCATGTATCTTGTGAGATAAGGCATTCTATAGTATGTGTGAGTTTTCCAAAAGAGAGAAGACCTTTCTAGGTTGAGTGTAGTACTACCCCAAACCTTATTCCGGGTTCTTGAGTGTTAATGTGAGAGTTTCTGATTCGGAGGAACTTGGCCGTGCTAACGTGAGAATTAAATAGGGTATAAACCACTCTTAAGTTCTTATTCCACTTTTTTATTTTTTATTATTTGCAGGATTTGCCACTCTACTTTTCATTGTAAAGTTTGTTAGGAAGGAAGTTAATAAGCAATTCTTTTGGCTCTATAATCTTGGTGGGGCTAACAATACCGGATGCTCCAACCTTGCACAAGTCTTTGAAGTTTGAAGAGGTTCTTTTCTTTATAACCAATCCGTCTATTGTTCGGGGCATACCATAAAGTGTATTTTCATTTCATTTAGGCTGAAGTCTAAATTGTACTTTGGGTTTGGGAGTTTTTGAATTTTACATTGAAATTTCAAAATTTGAATTTTACCTTGAAAGTTATATTCCGTTTGCATCATTAGCAACCCCTCCATCAATATTTTCCATTAAGGTTATATGAACTTATCATGCTTGTATAGGTTATATTGTGCAATTTACAATGGTTGTTAAAATTTTTTTTTTTTCTTACAAAAATATATTTCAGGAAAAGACATTAGAATCCACTTTTATATATATATATATATATATATATATATCTTCTTTTTTTTTGTTTCACAGGAAGCCAGAAATGGTCCTAAGTTATAAGACTCTTTTATTAAAAATTTATTGTCAAAAAAACTTAATGACTTACATATAGGGTCAGCTTCTTTTATTTTTCGTACACTACCCCTAATTAACGTTCCAAATCAAAAGGTTCAGCTATTCTTGTCAATCATATAATGCAATATGAGATTTTTTTAAAGAAAGCTTTTGCACCTCTTGCTTTCATCGTATAAGGCATATTTCTCTAACTCTTTTGACTATGTACACTTTCCTTACAATAGCTTTGAACAAAGCTACAAAGAAAATCTAATGAACGCTACTTTTACATTTTTATATGCGAACGACCAAGCTATTCCTTTTTTTTTTTTTTTTTTTTTTTTAAAGACCAAGCTATTCTTTCAATCATATCACTGAAGACAAGATTAATTAAAAGAAAAGTAATATTGCACTCACTTGCTTTTATACTTTTGAATCAGATATTTATTTCCCCGAAATCACTTTTTATCTCAAATTTAAACAAATAAGTTAGTGTTGGAATATTTATGTATGAATATTGTGGTTAGTTAAGTAGTGAAGTCTCAAATAAGTTAGGGTTGGAATAATTTTTTGAAAAACAACTTTATCTCACAACAAGTTAAATAAGGAAAGTTAGGACATTATTTTTCAATTATTTAAAGTTTCTACTAAAAATAGGAAAATATGATAGTTTTATAGAAAATAATTTTTAGAAAAAAATGACTTATTTTCTAGAAAATATTATCGCCAAAACAAATAGAGCGATGAGAAAAAAGAGTGGTTAATAGAACATAATTGAGCTCATACACATTGAGCTTAGACTTTTTGAGTTAAGTATGTTTCTATATGTTATATTAACTTATGAATTAAAGTCTTCCTAAAATATTTATCTACCAAACCATTAGAGCATTCTCATCAGATATGTCAGATGCTATATTTCTAGCATTTGGTACACCAAACATCAAAATATTAGCTTCATAAGATGTGTTAAATGCTAAAAGAAATGACATTGTGCTACAGTGCAATTCTAAACTTGGCACTGTACGGAAAAAAATGGTAAAATATTTATTATTATTTTATTAAGATTTTCTCTCTCCTCACCCATTTACCTCTCCCCATTTGTGTTTGTGTGTGTGTGTCTCTCTCTCTCTCTCTCTTAGCCCACCACTGATGTCACCACTCCTAGCTGCTGCCTTTGCCACGTCATTCTCCACACCCTGCCGATGAACTTGACATGTCTTCTTGTAGCCACACCGACAACCTCCCCACGTCATCGGAACCTCCCACCATCGGATCTCTCTCAATCGGCCTGCAATGGTGGGTTTTGCTTTGGGTTTGTTTGATTTGGGATGGATTTTGAGGTTTATGGATATGGTAGGTTGTGGGTTAGTTGTAGCAGTGGTTGTGGTGGCAATTTGGTAGTTGTGGTGGTTATTTTTTGGGTTCTTGTGGATTTATTTTTTTTTTTTTTTTTTTAAAAAAGGTGGTGGTGGTGTTGGGGTTTCCAATTTGGTGTTGGTGGGCTATGAGTTTGTTTTGAATTGTATTTTGGGTTGTGGAGGGTGTGGTGATTGTGTGGTGGTGGCTATTGGTTGGTGGCAATTGTGTGGTGGTTGTGGCAGTGGTTTTCCTTGATTGTGTTTAACGAGTTTTAGTTAAATATTATTTTAATGTGTTTTATATATTATTCTAATGTAGAAATTTGAAGAATAAAACATGTAATATCGGGTGTATTATAAAATAATATATGTTAAAATAATAAAGTAAATTTTTTAGTATGTCAAAATAGCATATTTATATAACAGCTCATGAGAATGGTCAAACTCTGCTGTGTGTCATCTCTTGTTGGCAGGATCTAGAACTGGGTAAAAAGTTAAATACAAAAAGAAAGGAGAAAATGTACCGTAAAGTCAGAGAAGAAGCGGTGACGTAATAGTTTGAGATACCGTTTCCGTACGTGGTCTTATTTGTATGTATATATATATGGGCTTTATTTGATCGCTGTGAGAAGTGAGAACCGTTCATTTTCGCATTGTTTGTAAGTAGTTTGCACTTACAGTTACAGACTCACAGGGCCATTCCTAAAATTTCCAATTTAGGAGGTATGCTTTCATAACATTCCCTATTTAAGTTCTTTTGTTTGTCTATCTATTTCATTTATTTTCTCCTTCAAAAAAAAAAAAAAAAAAAACTTATTTATTTTCTCGTTATTTATCTTACCGAAATCATCTCTTTTAATCCAAAATCTTCAAGGCCAATATCATACAACAAATATTTGCTGAGTTTTCTGTCAATATTTATTAACGGACAATAACATGTCTTGCCTCTCACAAACTTTATAATAGTTGATGCGATTTTCAATTAATATAAGGCATAGCATTCCTTGACTGTCTTTTAATTTGCAATCACTTTTAAATTCTTTTTCCCATTGTTTGTCTTTTCCTTCAATTAACTCTTAACTTGGATTTGCATTAAAATTTTGATACCAATATCACAGATAAAAACCACCGGTCTCGTTTTTAGTGTTTCATTTGCTATTTAAACTGCTCTTAACTTCTTCTTTTATATATATATATATATATATATATATATATATATATATAAAAACCTGCTCTTAACTTCTTATATTTATCCATGTGTATTCATGGCAAACAATAATTTAAACTACTCACTCACTCAACGTACATCAACAATATTAAATCCTTCATTGTTCATAATGCTATCGCTATATGTTGGACGTTTCGAATACAAGGAGTTTAATGTGATTTTTTATGTGTTTAATCTTTAATGTTTTTTTTTTTTTGATAAACAATCTTTAATGTTGTTTTGAAAGTCATATCTCGAATTTTAGGTTCACTGTTCATGCATTATGTTGTTATTTGCTTATTTTTATCCTTTGTGTAGATGAATATGTTGGTTAAAATTTATGCTCTCTGGATTGTGTTGGGATCTCAAAAATTAGATCTCTATAAAGTTTTATGTATATATATATATATATATGAGCTTTTGAGCATAGGTGTGAGTACGTGGTCAAAGACTAATATCAATTATAAATTTATGATATTTTGGTTAATATAAATTCACAAGATGAAAAATTGTGATACTTTTAAAACTATATTGTGTGTATATATCTACATATTAGGTAATCATTCTTATATTTATTATTTATATACATATCTAAATGTTAAAGAATAAATTATTACATTCAGAATTTGTACTTTGTTTGTTAGTTTTTATTACTTTTGAAAGGCAATGATAATTTTTTTTCTCTTTTTATTATTATTAAAATTCGTACTGCTTTATTTTCTTTCAATATTTCTTTTCCTTTAATAGGGCAGGTTTTGAACCTTTAAAGACATTGATAAATATTTTCTTTTCCTTTTCTAAATGAACTTTGGCATGTAGAAGAAATGATATTCTATTAATTATCATAAAAATAAAATTATGAATTACATCAAAAAAAAAAATCATTAAAAAAATATCTTAAAAAATCAAAATTTTAAGATGGGAAGGGGGGGGAGGGCAATTGATCCCCTAGCTTCGCCTTTGCTTCTGCATCTGAAGGCAAAATTTGTAGTTTTATTGGTAATTGTCCAGGACGTCCATGCAATTAATGGCGCCCTTTGTCCTACATCTTTCTGTTTCTCTTTCTCCAATTCAAACAAGTTAACCCGTTTAACTTGTTAGAATTGGGTGGGCAGACAACTTAGAAGTTAGAACCGGTTCAGGTCAAAATATAATTACGAGTAGTTTATAATCCGAACTGGGTCAATCCATCATTTATATGCAATAGTTAAGGCCTGTTACTTCCGCATAGATAAGATTTCATTCCACCTTCTCGCTCTTTTAATTTTCGAAACTAACCATAATTTTTTTTTTTTATTAAAAAAAAAAAAAAATTCTGTTCATTTTGTCTCTTTGGCAGGATCCAGAACTGGACCACGTGTACCCAACCTGCTTAATAAAGTTTATAGTTGCAGTAGTCTTATCTATCATGGGCTTAATTTGATCACTGTGACAACCATATAGACACGCCATGAGTTGCTGATAGTTTCAACTGCTACACAATTAACCGAGGTAGGTTCCATAACATTTCATATATAAGTTTCTTTCAGCTGCCATTAGGCTATTTTAATTTTGAAAGTAGTGACCTTTATTAATTGGGTCATCAGCTATTGTTTCTAATTCTGGGTCTCTCGTGTTTGTTATCATGAAATTTAAGGAACACAACCTGATAGATGGAGAATTCAGCGAATGGGCAAATTCAGCAAGAAGCAAATTCCTCAATAAAAAATGAATGTGAAAATATTGAAATTCCAGAGGAATCAAGAACTTCAAGTGGAAATGAAAATCAAAATGAACGGTTGGTAAATAATATTGACACCGAACCATTGTTTCCAACATGTCATATCTACAAGGTTCCATATCATCTTCGCAAATGGAATAATGAAGCCTACACTCCTCAAGTTATTTCAATTGGTCCCTATCACCACGACAAAAAAAAATTTCAAACCATGGAAAAGCTTAAAGAAAGCTACTTCTGGCGTTTCATGGAACGGGCTGAGATGAACTTTGAGGTTTTAGTAAGCACTATAAGGAAGATGGAAAATAGGATTCGATGTTGCTATGTAGAGACTGTACCGTTTGATAGTGATGATTTTGTGAGTATGGTCAGGTTGGATGCAAGCTTCATTCTTGAGCTATTCTTGACATCTTATGACGACAGGTGGACAAGTAATGATCCTATATTGGTGGAAGACTGGCTATTGTGTATTGTGGAGGAGGAGTTGGTATTACTTGAAAATCAAGTTCCATTCTTCGTTATTGACGAACTATACAACCTAGCATTACCCTCAAAATCAGACTCCGTTTCTTTAACTGAGCTTACTTTTAAGTTCTTTAAGGACTTCAACATTCATGAGAAAGCCCCAAATGTGACAATACAACACTTCACTGATCTGCTTAGATTCTTTCAACTGCCCAACGACGACCTACCTGACAGAGGCCCTGAAATGATTTTTCCTAGGTACTCTGCAACCCAGCTGCGTGAGGCAGGAGTAGAATTCAAGGTGTCTTTAAATAAACGCATACCGAACCTAAATTTCAAAAAAGGAGTGTTGGAAATTCCACGCTTAAATTTCTTTGATGATACAGAACGTCAAGTTCGAAACATTATGGCATTAGAGCAGTGCGATCAAAGAAAACCCTTATACTACACTGATTTCTATTTATTATTGGACCGTCTTATCAATACAACCAAAGATGTGGATTTACTTTGTGATAAGGGAATCGTGGTTAATTCTCTCGGCGACAACAATGTAGTGACATCTATTATTAACAATCTTAATAGAGGAATCATCAGAAGTGATATGAACAAGGATTACCATCCTCTCTGTGAAGCTTTGAATGCATTCTATGAGCAACGCTGGCACAGATGGAAGGCTTTGTTAAGACATCAATATTTTAGCAGTCCTTGGAGATCGGCTTCTACCATCGCTGCTATCATTCTTCTTGTGCTCACTTTAATACAAACAATATTCTCTATTATCAAGTAGTATAAATTCAACGTCTATCTATGTACTTTGGATGGTTGTTTGATTGTTGATGTAGTGACAAAATGGATATGTAATTTCCAAGTAAGCATTCGAAAAGAAGTCATTGAAGATTAAAAGTTGCTTGGAAATGTGATCTTGCTTAAGTAGTCTTTAGCTTGAAAATAAGCTTTGTAGTTATCAAGTCTTATTATGTGTGTCTTGTTTATCTTCTGAGTTTGTGTTTTCAAATGTTGGAAGTTATGGTCGTTATGTTGTTTGTATCTTAAGACTATATTTATAGTAGAAATTTGAGATTCCAAATAAAGCCTCTTGTATTAATCTTATATTCAACGTTATCGTTAGATCGAGAATAGTTCCAAGTTTATCAATCTTTTTTCTCTTATTATGCCTTTTTACGTGTCCTAACTCTTTATTCCTTCCTCTTCCACCTGTTTCAATTGCTCCCCCAAAAAAATAATAATAATAACCAAAAAAAAAACAAAAAAACAAAAAAACAAAAAACAAAACGAAATTTACTCTGACTGCTCAACAACCATCCTCCCAATCATTCAGAAAATTCTATTGTCCATTTTTTTTTGTTAAAATTACATGTTTATCTAAAATTAGTTCTTAACTGTGGAAGGGGGGACTACAATACTACACACTAAATGGAATAATTAAATACTTTAAGAAGTCTGGATACTTTCTTTTCTCAAAAATATAAAAGATAAATAAAATAAAAGTTATTAATTATTTGAATTAATCAAAACTCTGTTAAAATTCTAAAACTTATATGATTAGCTCAAGTTCAAAGAATAAAGTTAAATGAGAAATTTATTGAAAAGACCATTTCAAAAAACCAATTGTTCATTTTCAATTTTTTTCATATATAGTGACTGAATTTAAAAATTTGTTTTTTTGAAAAATATAATAAACATTAACGAATTTTATAATAACACAATAACAAGAATCACATTAAGAAGCATAATCTAATTATGTAAAGGAAGCCCCTTCTGATCTACAATTTATATCTACACTAAAGGTTGAAACTTAATATTTATTATTATTACACTCCTGATGATCCACATTAGCGTAGCATTTGGTCCATTTGGCTCACTTCGGTCTAAAAGCTCACTAGTATAAATACTAGAGCTAGTTTTTAGACACCCACTTCTCAAAAAAAGGAAAAAAATTCATGGGCTCAAATTAAAGCACATTTTATCAAAAAATCCATTTTAAACCCACATAGCTATGTATCGTACAATATGCAAAATTTTTAATATACGATTTACATCTATGTATCGTATAATTTATAAGCATTTTTAATACTCGTTTACAACATGATGTTTTTTGTACACGATACAATACGTATTGCCTATTATACAATACTAACAACTATAATTGATATCTCAAATAACCCGACCCCTAGCTACTGTAAGATTCGAGTGTTTCAAAACACCCCATCAGTGTTTTAATTTTGATTGAGTTTCTTGATGGTGTATGCCACCAGATCTATCATGGAGAATGATGTGCAATGTTAGGATTTGTCTAAATGCTAAGAAAATTTTGTAGGGCAATTGAATGACGAATGATGTAACGTTTGGGAACTTGTTTTTTAGTTAAAGATATTTATGAATTACTGAGAGTTTTATAGTTTAATTGGTTAATACTTCCTATTATTTTTAAAATATCTAGGGTTCAAATTTCTCTTACCTTGTTGTAATTATCAATTTTTTTTTATAAAAAATTTATTTATGGATTGTAAGAGATTTATTTGGAGTTTTCTTATACACTATGGGATGCTTCCTCCTTCCTCAAAGATTATGTGAAGAAATTGAAAGTATGTTGAGGAATTTCTGGTGGAGCCAAAGGTAGCAAGAAGCTAAAATATGCTGAGTTGGTTGGAAAACAATGTGTAAACAGAAAGTTTGTGGTGGTATGGGCTTCATGAATTTGCAAGCTTTTAACAAAGCAATGTTGGCAAAGCAACTTTGGCGAATTCTCCAAAACCTCAAAGCAAGATACTTTCCTACTAGGGATATTCTAAGCGCAAAACTTGGTAACTCTCCCTCTTACTCATGGAGAAGCATCCACAACAGTCTAGAAGTTATAAGAATGGGAACTCGGTGGAGAGTAGGGAATGGGAAGCTAATTCATATCTGGGACAACAAATGGCTGCCAACCCCATTGACTTACAAGGTAATCTCACCTCCTAATGATACCCTACAATTCCCAATGGTCTCCTCTCTCATTGACCCAACAACAAAGTGGTGGAAAGTAAACACCATAAGGGCTATCTTCCTTCCTTTCGAAGCAAACACAATTCTGAAAATACCCTAAAGTCATGATCTCCCGGAAGACAAAATAATCTGGATTGGGAATAACCGCGGGGTTTTCACTGTCAGAAGTGCCTATCACTTAGCTCATGCTCTGCTTAAATCAAATGGGAGCGAAGAATGATCATCTGGAGACCCTTTTAGACCGATTTGGAGGAAGCTATGGCACCTTAATATTCTAGCAAAAATTAAAATTTTTGCGTGGTAATGGCCTACCTACAATGGAGGTTATAACCAGTAGGGGGATTTCTCAAACCAAGACCTGCCTAGTGTGCAGAAATGAAGTGGAAAGCTTAGACCATGCCCTCCTCCATTGTGCTTTCTCAGCTTTGGTCTGGTCTCTTTGGCCTGAGAACCCACTGAACAACCATGGTATTAAAAAGTCTTTCCTTGACTCCACAATTTTTAATCTCTCCCACGCAACACTCAAAGATTTCGAGATTTTCTTTATTACTACTTGGGCCATCTGGTATAATAGAAACAAGATTACGCATGGGGACATCTAGGGTAGAGTTAATCTTGGGAGGGTAGAAAGCAAGAGAGCAATGTTATTGTTCTTTTCTATGCAAACAATGCAATTTGTTGTGTGTGTGTGTGTTTTTTTACTAGTCCCCGTAAAACTACATAAAAGTAGGGATATTGTAACGGTAATCATTGGAGAAATTCAGTTTTCTTTGGTTTATATTTTCATGACAAAACACTAAAAAGTAAAAATAAAAATGTTCTATTTTTTTTTTAGTAAATATATATATATATATATATATATAAAAGAGGAAAGAATCATTAGGTTGGGTTAGGTAATATATATATATATATATATATATATATATTTACTAAAAGAGGAAAGAATCATTGGGTTGGGTTAGGTAATAACCATACTAGATATGTCAACTTGGAGAGCAAGTAAAAACCCGACCCTAAATATACCATAATGGGTTGGGTAAAATATGTGCCCGTTGAGTCAAGTTGATCACTACCCGCTCTCTAACAAGTTGTAATTGCCATCCCTAGACTACTAGTGATTTCAGGATGACCTCTAGCTCTCCGGTGAATTTACTTATCAATAAGTTTAGTAATGTAATAATAATAATAATGCAACACTTTTTACTATTTCCAATATAAAATTATGATTAGTACATAATAAAAGTTTTTTTTAATATATAATAATAAAAGTATTATTAATAGTAGACTTATGTATAATGACACCAACAATTAGTAAAAAAATTATGAAAAATATTGTATTGTTAGCATTACTCATTCAATTCCTATTCTTCTTTTGGTGCCAAAACTCACAGACCTCTAGGCTTCGCTGCAAGCCCTTGCCCCCGTTTCCACGGAATGGCCAGATCAATCGTAAAAACAAATATATATATATATATATATATTGCATATTGGGAGGAAAAATTAGTAGAAGCATCAACTTCAAGACCAAAGGCATCTCAAACGAAAGGACTTCATGACCAAAGACTCTTGGAAGTCTCTTTTTTTTTTTTTGGAGAACAAAGACTTAGAGGTCAATACTTTTTTGAGAGTCAATATTTGAAATTCAATACTGCATATGATATAGCCCATTTATGGCATTTATGGATGGATTCGACTGAGATTAATATATAGTTGACAAAATGTTATGTACGTAGTCCTTTGCATGAGAAATTATTGTATACTTCCAGAGTACTATAAACGCGTACTTTCTTCTCTCACATGAATGGTAGGTCTCACTAATTAAATTCATGGTAGGACTCACCATTCATGTGAGAGGAAAGAGTATGCATTTATGGTACTCCAAAAGTACCTAATAATTTTTCCCTTTGCATAAACAATTTAGACACGTTTTCTGCATATATCTTTCACTAGTCGCTAACCCGTGCAATGCATGGGAACAACTACTAAATGAGTTTTAGGAAAAAAAAAACTATTATTTTTTTATTTTAGGTAGTAAACAAAAATGTATGAAATTAAAAAAAAAATGATATTGAAAGAAATAGTATTAATTTTTATCACTTACGTAGAAGAAAGCAATGTTGTTTTATTTATTAGTTTTTTGTAGTAAATAATAATAGATAAAATGTTGCGGCTCTAGTTTAATTTTTGTTGTATATATAGGTATATAAAAGATAACTTGTAAGATATATACCAAAAGAAGTCTATTGAAATATCATAATCTTTCAAATTAGATATATTAAAAGGTGTGTATTAAAAAGTTAAAACCCTTCAAATTAGATATTTTTAAAAGGTATCTATATATTAAAAGGCACCTATTGAAAAGTCACAACCCTTCAAATTAAATATATATTAAAAGTTGCCTATTGAAAGGTTACAACATTTTATATTGAATATACCAAAAGATGCATATTGAAATGTTATAACTTATAACTCTTCATATTGGATATACCAAAAGGTACCTATTAAAAGGTGATAACCTTTCATATGAAATATATATTAAAGGTACTTATTGACCGAAAATGTGCCTATTAACTGAAAAATGTGTTTATTGCATGAAAATATTCCTATTGACCGAAAAGGTACTTATTGAATGAAAAAATGATTATTGGCTGAAAAATTGCATATTGATGAAAACATGTCTATTGAAGGTCATAAATAAATAGTGGTTCATATTCATTTGATAACTTCTTCTCAAATTCTTCTCTTTCATATTTCTTAGAAACACAAAAAACCTATGTCTTCTCCAAACTTCCTATTTGCAAAACCTAATAATTTTTTTTTTTTTGAGATTTTCCTATTTGTAAAACCTAATAAACTTTGTTGTGTGTTTCTACGAATAAGGAGTGGTCATCAATATCTCCAACCAAGATAATCTATATTGATTCATTCATAAACCTAGCAGGTATATAATAGCCATTTGTAATACACGAGTATTTAAGCACTTGAATAAAATATAAAATATAATACCATGGCCAAGAAACTCATCTATTCCTGAACATGTTAAAACAAATATAATATACAATAATCAAAAGACAATCTCCCTGTATATTCATAGCAATCACAAAAAACCAATTAGTTCTAAAAGTTCTTAATGGTTACTAACCAAGGAAATCTTTGAAGCAGTGCAAATTTCCAAAGCAAATCATCGTCGCAAATGGATATCATACACAAGAGCCAAACCGAAATCATAACACCATGCATAATTCACAAATCCTCTTACAGAATCAGACGCAAGCACCTGTGATTGATTCAAATGATTTAAAACACGCAAATTTTTTTCCAATTGTCACAAAATAAATACAATTTTGGCCATTCATTGTATTTATTGGTTTGGGTTAAAGATGAGTATAGTTTGATTAATAAATTATAGAATGAGAGAAGGGATCTGACCTTGGGACTTGCTTTGGCACTTTTCTAATTGATTTTATCGTAAAGCAAAATTGTATTTCCTGAATTAGTTGTAGGAAATAAAGTATAGAGGGAGGGAGGAAAAGAACATATAGAAATAGAGGAATTTTTTTTTTCTTGTGGGAAGAACTATGAAACGTGCAAAGTTTAAAACTACCCAACCGAGAGAGAATGTTGGGGGAAACAATTGGAAGAGTTTAAAAACAGAGTCTAAAACTTTGCAAGAGAATGTTGGGAAACGATGGGAAGAGTTTAAAAATGGAGTAAAAAACTTTGTCGGCAGTGCTTTTTGAGAAAGATCGGTCTGACCACGGTAAAAGTCGTGCACCAAAAATTGCAAAAAAATAATACTGAAACGAAGTACCAAGAAATAAAACTGTTCCTTTAATAAGCCCAACGAAAAGGTGCAATTTTTCAGTGTTTTTAAATGTAAATGTGGCAGAAATTTATGTAGACATGTGGCGCAATGAGGAGTGGTCAACAAAAAGTCAAACGTTTCGGCTATTAGTTATTATATAGATCACCTCAGTCTTTTATTTTAGAAAAATATTATGTCCATATCAATTTTACAACATATTCACAACAAATTATGGCAAGTTGTAACTGGTGATTACGGATGGGCAAAAATTTCATTCCAGCAGTGTGTTTAAATTAGAACAACTTATCACCTAAAATTTGTTATGAAAGTATTGTGAATGTAGCATTAATTTTTCTTTATTTAACCTCATTCCCCAAAAACAGGGAGAAATTATTCGTGAGAACTTAATCATTGCTCATTAAACTATTAAAAATTCTTTATTCTCTTTTTCCCTACTTCTATTTTTGATAATTTTTATTTGTATAATATTTGTGAATATATATCACTTGTATGATACTAAGAATGACAACATTTGACACTATTTATGAACAAAACTAATTTAAATATGGCATGATTTTTTTATGGGTTATGTAAAATCTATATTTTTAGGTTGGAAACCATAAACAAATTATAATCTTTAGAACTTAGTTTGTCTAGTTGTTTAGTCTAGAAATATTCAGCTAAACAAGACAAATGAAGTTCAACAAAATTGAAGACTCCAGAAATCATAAAAAGTTGATGTGTCGATAAATTTCACTTATCTCAACTGATCGAGATGCACATCTCGACCAATTGAGATTTGCGCAAATTGTAGATATGGATTTTTCTTTTAGCCGTTTGATCTAGGGTTTTGATGGATCTTAAGTGTACACACACACACACAAACCCTAGAGCACGCTTTTACACATTCAAGAGGGCAGTGTTTTGTAAATAGATCTGAAGATTTTCCATATCCTTTTGGAGCTATAGTTAGAGACCTTATGCAAACAACGAATCCAATCATAAAGCAAAGTTGCTACATTCAATCAACCACAGTTGCTGATCTAAATGTTTGAGTGGATATCTCAAAGTTACAAAATGGAGGGTTGTGTTGTTGATCCAAATCTTTGAGTGGAGATCTCAAAGCCACAAATTGGAGTGTTTGTGTGCAATAGTTTCACAATAGAAGAGTATGTGGATTTAAAGCTACATGTGGTTACGCTAGTAAGTACTATATAAGGAAACAACAGATCACTACAAAAAAATGTATTTTTAGTGATGAAAATTAGTGAGGAAATATTTTTCGTCGCTAAAAATATAGCTTTAGTGATGAAATATGCATTTCGTCACTAATAATGAAAAAAAAATTAACATTTAGTGACGAAAAATAAATTTCGTCACTATTGTGATCTCAAAAATGGGCGCCAGGGGAGGGAAACTTTGGCGCGAGTTTAATTAATCTACAGTGACGAAATATTTCGTCACTAAAAGTTGAATTTTTAGTGACGAAATATTTCGTCACTGTAGGTTTTGCACTTATATGTTTTTAGTGACGAAATCACAATTCGTCACTAAAAGTATGCTTTAGTGACGAAATATGAATTTCGTCACTAAAAACCTTAACAAAGCCTTGGTTCTATAGTGACAAAACTGACATTCGTCACTGAAAACAAAAAGACCTGATACCTTTAGCGACGACAAAGTTGGCATTAGCGACAGAAAAAGTTCGTCGCTAAAGCCAAAAGCCCATCTATAGTTCTATACTCTCTACTTACTGAATACTTGTTCCTCATCTATAGTTCTATACTCTCTCTACTTACTGAATACCAGTATCTCCCAAAAGCCAAAAGACAAAGATGAAGCCCATCGGCGACTGTTCAGAGATCGGCGACGGTTAAAACCCATTCGTCGCGACGGTTCATCTGATCCAGATCGGCGACGGTTCATCTCCAGATCGGTGATGACCCAAATCGACGACGGTTCAGCTTCTGACGTCGCGATTCGTGTCCAGATAAGCGGCGGTTCAGCTTCTGACGTCGCGATTCGTGTCCAAATCGGCGACGTGTCCAGATCGGCGATGGTTCAGCTTTTGACGTCGCGATTTCGTGTCCAGATCGGCGACGGTTCTCGACGATCGCGACGCCGGCGACGCTTCATCTCCAGATCGCGATGCTTCATCTCACCAGCGCAATCGCGATGATTCAGCTCCCAATCGCGACACTTCAGCTCCCATCCGGCGACGCTTCAGTTCCCGACGGTATTTTTTTATTTTTTTTTATTTCAGTTCGCGCATTCCTTCTGTGAAGAGTGAGTGAAGCAATAGGAAGAGTAGTTATGGAAATTTTGGAAACATTGCTTACTATGTTTGGACTTGGTTTTAGTTTTTGTTCATTTCCAAGTTTAGATTTTTTGGGTTCAAAATGTGGGAATGGGTTTTGTTTTTTGTTTCTTTTCCTGGAGGGTCTTTGGCTTGGTGGTGTTGTTGTTGTCGTTGTTTTTGTTTTTTGTTTTTTTATTTCTTTGGGTATATTAATTTGGTGGAGAAAAATGTCCTCATCTTCTTCACTGTGCTATTCATGAATTTGTTATGGAATAAAATAGTTATAATATTTAAGTGATTAGGGACAAATTATAGAGATAGAGAATTAAGCTAAATTCTTAAGAGTATTTAAAAAGAAAATAGTGTTTATATACATAGATGGTTGGTGTGTTAGATCTTAAGGCATTTCTGTTGAATTCCTTTAGATTTTAAATAAGCTTTCCAATTTTGCTGCACATGTTTCTTTTACTGGAAATGAGAATTGTAGATTATGTGATCAATGTTTCATCCATATTCACTATTTCATTTCACTGCTCATATAGAAACCTTTCACTCAACGAAATTTTTAATGGCAAACTGATTAGGGGCAAGTAAGATAATGGACTAAGAAACCGCAACTTTCTTGCAAATCCATTTGCTATGGGAGTCTAGCTTGCTCATAAGCATAGCAAGGTTTTTTATATTCCTCTGTTATTACAATGGGCAATGTTAATTAGACAGTCACTTTCACACAGTCAGTACACACGCAAAAAACAGTAAATTTGTGTATGAACTTGTTTTTTGCGTGTGTACAAAAGTGTGCGCAATAAGTTTTAGCCTATTACAATTATCAAAATTCAAAAAGAGAATATGTGAATCTTTGCCTTTAGAAAAACTATAAAAAGTTTTATGATATGCCACCTTAATTAAACTTTTTGTCACCCAATATGGTAGACCACTATTCCCTAGAATACCTTAAATTCCTAAGGTGTAGATTTGAAAATAAAAATCTTTAATTTGTCTCACCCACCCAAAGGGGCAAGATTATGTGTCTAATTTTTTCCTTTTCCATTTATAACTATTATTACTTTATAAGGAAAGAAAAGTGTGATAAGATGCAGTTGATGTAGAACATTAAATGAAACATTTAGGGAGTGATAAATTTTATTTGAGGTTTGGAATCCACCATGAAACGAAAGGAAACAAAACATTGAAATTTTTTTTGGTAGTGGATGAATGTGATGATTTTCATTTTGCAATGTGGCCACTGTTTTAATGGTTTTAGAAAACTTGGCTAGTTTTCAAGTAAAAATTCTACTAAACAAATTCTACTTAATATCATACTATATACTAAAACACTCTTAAAAAATACTCAAAAATAAGGAAATAAAAGCATATATTAATTTCCAGAAGTTACAAAATAAAAAATAAATTCTTCCAATAATCATGTGCTTACATCATATAGATCTTGATTCATTTTGTTTAAGAGGGTTAACTAATTATGCGTTCATATTCACATTGGAAGTCTAAATGGAGAATTATTTGGACAAAATTGACAAACTTGTAACATAATTTATCATTTTCATCATCATCATCTACCAGCTCTTCAATTTTCTTATCTTTTAGCTCTAATTTTTCTTTGAATGTTATTTGCACACCTCCTATAGTCCTATATATAATTCTTGTGCACTGTCTTTGAATGTTATTTGTTTAGAAACTTTCTGTTCTCCTCAATTTTCAATTTTGTTTCTTTTTCTGCAGGAAAGCATTTCAACAGTAAGTGTCCCTTTGGCAAAAACTAGTGATTGATCACTCCTAGCCTGGTGCCTTCGCTTCTTTTTATTATGAGAGGATCATTTTTAAGACTGAAGTACTTATAAATTTAACTTTTCTTTTGTAGGCTAAATACACATTGTTTGCAATAACTTTGGATTTTTTCTGAAAGTTGTAAGCTTAGCTTGAGCAAAGTAAGTAAATTTTAGTTGAAAACTTTATAAAACTCTATACTTGTGATGTTGAAAATTTGATTTGTGGTGGTATGTTGTGTTGGAGCAAGCGGGTAGCTTGCATGGTGTTATAAGGTGGGTTAAACTAATATTGGGAGTGTTTTTCATTTTCTTGCAAATGTTAATGAGTATTGTTGATTAGATGTGATGAATAATATTTTATTTGATTTAAATACTTGTAAAAATCTATACTTGTGATGTTTGTGATTGGTTTTATGGTGGTATGTTGTGTTGGAGCAAGCGGGTGGCTTGCGTGGTGTTATAAGGTGGGTTAAACTAATATTGGGAGTGTTTTTCATTTTTTGCAAATGTTAATGAGTATTGTTGATTAGATGTGATGAATAATATTTTATTTGATTTCAATACTTGTGCATTCATGAATGAAATAGAACTTTATCTAAGTAGCTTATAGACTTAGATGTTAGAATACATTTTGCATGAGTGACATCTTTTACTAAAGTAGCATTTACCTTATTGTAGTCAAACATAGATAAAAGTTGGATGCCAATGGCTAAGACACCTGATGGCAGATTAAGTCGTACATATATTGAAGGAGTTAATACATTTATTAATTTTGCAAGATCGATTGTGGACTTGAGTGGTAATATTCCGTGCCCGTGTATTCACTGTGTGAATTGCTATCGACAATCTCCTTAAATTGTGCGTATCCATTTGCTTCATCGTGGGATTATGCAATCTTATATTAATTGGTATAATCATGGAGAACCTCGTGTATTAAACGAGAACATTCATGATAGTGAAATGTCAGATGGTGATCATATGGATGGTATCGATGCCTTGGCAGGTGACCGAATAACTCGTCTTTGTTGTAACTAAGCATATTAAATTCAAATAATAATATTTTTATAATACATATATACTTCATTTTACAGGATCAGTTTGAGCTACAAGGAGATTCCAATTTGGTAACGAAAACATTAAATACAAAATGTGGAAAATTATTGAGTTCCAGCTCTCACAAGTTGCATCAAGGTTATAAAAAGCTCGTACAATCTCATGGTACTGACTATGCAAGAAGCCACCCGCCAAAGAATGCCAAACTTGAGCTGTGGACTGAACTCATTAATAGGAGATGGACCAATGAAGATTGGCTGGTAAATTATTTATACATATATTGTTATTATTCAATGTTTACTATATTATGTTGTAAACTAATTAGATTAATACTTAGATAAAGTAAATGTATGCTGTTTTATTCATGATCTAATAAATATCTTGAATGTTGTTTATTAGAAAAAATCAAAAAATAATTTTGAAAATAGGAAGAAAACTTGAAGCAAACATAGATGCGGGACAAAGGTACTTGCTGTTAGGGTTGATGAGGAGGTGCATGTTTTTTCATTTTTCTCAAACTTTAGTACATTACATGTTGTGATTAATTAAGTATATCTATCTAACACTTGAATGTTAATTATCAGACAAATAGTAATGATGGTCAAGTTCCTGAATTGGCAAAAATTTTCAAAGATGTTCATTTCAATCCAAATACAAATATGTGGATACACCATGAGGATGAAGCGACATATGTATGTATATCATTCCATCCCTATCATGTTTGTAAAGCTATAACATATGTATTATTAATGTTGCGATTGTTTGTTTCTTTTTCTTTTCAAATGATAGGAAAATATTCTCAAAGTGCAAAAGGATCATTTGTCAAAATCCTAATGCAATTCCACTTACACAAGAGGAGATCTCAAACTTGGTTTTTAAGAAGAAGTCCGGTATTGTGAAAGGACTTGGCATGAGACCTTCCTCTTCTCTAGTAACCACGGCCTCATCTAATTCCTCGGTGGAGTATATTCAACGGTTAGAAAATGAGATCATTGAGCTCAAAGAGGCAAGAGCTAAGGACGAAGAGGAGCGAGCTAGGGACCAAGAGGCACAAGCTAAGCAAGAAGAGGTCCAAAAGAATATTCTTAATTTTTTAAGGGGGGATGGTTATGATGACGCTTTTACCTATGAGGGTAATTCAACTTCAAGTTAAAACATATGAGGATATCTTTCGTTATTGTATATGTTGCAAACAATTATATCTTGAGTTATTGTATATGTTGCAAACATTTATTGTATGGAAGAAGTTTGAATTAGATACTTATTTTATTTTTTACTTGTGGAATGTATGGATTTTTTTTTATAAATGTGTTGTTGAAATAAATGTATTATTCAAATGTGAGGTTTTAGTAATATAATAACAGGTTACAGGTTAATATCAAATTTATGAAAAAAATAAAAAATAGAAAATAAGTTTTAGTGACGAAATATTTCGTCAATAAATGTAGCAAAATTTTGTAAGAAATGGTTTTAGTGACGAAAATTTTCGTCACTATATGTGCATGGATTTTCTTAAAAATAGTTTTAGTGACGAACTTTTTCGTCACTATATGTACCCGAAAATAGTTTTAGTGACGAAATTATTCGTCACTAAATATGATTTAATAGGCTAAAATGTTTTTAGTGATGAAATATTTTCGTCACTAAATGGTGTTTTTAGTGAGGAAAACATTTAGTGACGAAAGTTTTTCGTCACTAAAAGTTTTTTTACAAAAAATCAAATCGGACTTTTAGTGACGAAATTTTTCGTCACCAAGACTTTTAGTGACGGGGTTTTAGCAACGAAATGAGTTTCGTCACTAAAAGTCCAATTTCGTCACTAAAGGTTCTTAGTGACGAAAAACTGGACTTTTAGTGACAAATTTTTTCGTCACTGAAAATACATTTTGTTGTAGTGGATTCAGAGTTAAGTTTATTGTATAAACTTTAATTCTATTAGTGAAATATTGCCTTGAGGATTGTTAGGTTATATCTTCCTTAGATTTTTTACTTTGAAACTAGAGTTTCAAAAGTTTTCCTAGATCACCATTCTTGGTGTTTATGTGATCCGTCCTTGTTTGATGTTCAATTGATTCAGATCTATTGCATAATTAATCTAAAAATTATTTAGTTAATATTTGATAAAATTTTAGACAACTGGAGTCTAAAACCCTAACAAGTTATTAACTTATTATATTTGGTGTTAGTAATAATACCCTAAAATATAATTAAAATTTAAAAACGATAAGAAATCCAAAATTAGAACGGTATAAACAAAGATACGGAAATGGAAAAAAATATATATAAAGAAACCAATCAGGCTAAGACATGAAAATCTCATTCTCTTTAAGGAGAATTTAAGCTCTCTACAATTAGTGAATTGCTTAAATCATTGTAGCAGCATTTCTATTTTGACTTATCCCTTCTAGGATTCAACAACCCAGTTGAATCGTCATGTGGATTAAGTTAATTCTACACTAATATCTTACCCCAAAGTTCCACTAAATAAGACACCTTTCTTTACCTAACTATTCACAAATATAAATTATTATAGAATTGTAGGACTTTCTCTAAATTAACTGGAACTATAACCCATTTACTCACATAAATTTTGTACCTATTAAAGAATTTTTTAAGACATTTTCTAAAATATAGATTGAAAGTTAGAAGACGAGAAACTAACTTTCTATTAAAAAATTGAAACTCCTACGCCTTTTTATACTCCAACCAACTTCAATACAATTAGATAGCATAATAATAAAATTTCATATTATTTATCAATTAATATTAAAATGCACCAAAATTTAGTATACCAAATTGATCGGTGTCAAAGCGGATTGACATTTTTTAAGAAGCTTAAAAAATGAGTCAATTTCGTTATCAACTTAAGATTACCCAATTCATTATTCGTGATAAGAAAGGATTGACTCATTTTGACAAAAAAAAAAAAAAGTTACATGATGAGACCGAAGCTCTTATTCGAAATGTAATGGCATTTGAGCAGTATTGTTTTGGGGGAAAAAATATACGTTATGGATTACTATTATATTGGATGACCTTGTCAATACAACCAGAGATATAGATTTGCTTTGCGATAAGGGAGTTATACGTAATTATCTGGGAGACAACGAAGGAGCAACATCTTTGGTCAAAAAGCTTAACATCCACGTCTCATCGTTAGGCATAAACCCAAAACACAATCTTATCTTCAAAGAATTGAACGCATTCTGTGAGAAACCTTGGCACAAATGGAAGGCAACATTAAGGCATCAATATTTGAGCACTCCTTGGAGAATTGCTTCTACCATCGCTGCTATCATCCTTCTGGTGTTGACATTCATACAAACTGTATGTTCTATCATCGAAATAGTACCTATTGTTTGATTGCTTCTCAATAAATTTGTGCAAGTGCAGTGTGTGCAATGTGTGGTTAGTACGTGGACTGTGAAGAGTTAAGATTGCTGCAGATTTCTTATATTCCCTGATTGTCATCTACTTTTTATGTAAATAAAGCTTGGATAGGATTGTTATCTGATTTAGTTTGGATAGGATTGTTATTTGCTTTTGGATAGGATTCATTGTGTAAGCGTGATGAGAAATTTTACTTCTATGGCATTTCCATCTCCATTTTCTATCGCATTTCATTTTCAATTTTTGTAAGGCGATATATATGAACATTGATGGAGTTAATAAAAGCTATCAGATATAGTGATATATTTACCAAAACTCAGCAAGTAATTGCTGTGAGAGGATTGGTTTTCGCTCCAAGTAGACCAACGTTGTTTCATACCATTTTCTATCCAAACCAAGCTAGAGGGTTTGAGATGAGGAAGAGCAATGGTTATGAGATAATTAATATGAACAAATTCATTACAAATGCATACCCTATGCAAGGAAAAACCTTAATTAGTCTTCCTATGATAAGGACATATATGGTGATTTGCTTATTAAACATGTATCACCAGGGATACGACCGCTTCCAACCATTCTTTTTTTTTTTTTTGGCACCAGAATTTTTTCCATCAAACATCAGAATTTGAAGTTGATATACGTAGTTTAGATTTATTTCCATACCTTAAAGGTTTTAAAGAAGTTTTACAATTAGAATACAATATTTAAAATAATGTATTAAATTACATCTTAAAAAAAAAAAAATTAAATCATGCAAGTATTATTTACTAAATTTTATTGACAATATATATTACAGTTATTCATGTATATTTTCTTTAAAAAAATAAAATAAAATTGATAAAATAAACTTGAAAAAAAAAGTTTAAGTAATAATTTTGCGTATCAAAACATGAAAAAAATTTGAATTTTAAAATATATCATTGAGACCCAGTACTTTTAAATACCCTGTACTTTTAATTTTGCCAAATTAATGCCAAATAGCCCCTTCCCATAAGAAGCTGCAATTTACGGAACAAATTGGGCCTCGAGAATGGGTTGAAAAGCAGAACTCATTCATGAATAAGTTGGGTCACGGTCAAGAATAGATCTAGAGGCCCTGATTATGCTCTCTCAGTTAAGTATAGCCCAATATCTTTTCGTTTTTTCTCTTTTTTTTTAAAAAAAAAAAAATTAAAATACCGTTTCCTTTTTAATTTCCCGCGAAATTGTAGAAATCCATTCGCATTTTAAAAATTGGAGTTTTCAAGTATTTTTTTAGAAGAGCTTTATTACGACATTTTGATAGGTATATTTTTATGTGTATTTTGGTTGCAATTAGTTCCTAGTAACATGATTTTTGCTTATGTATTTACCTAATTGGACATGTTGAACAACACATAAAACCAATACACTGCTCGGTTTATGCTAAAAGTGCGGCACACACTGCATTCTCAATAATAAAAAACAACGGTAAAGCAGTGCAAATTAAGAAATGAACCAAACATGGAGAAGCTGATAGCAATAACATAAAAGAAGGGGTTATAAGTTCATTCATTATAGCTACAAATGACAATAATCATATGTATGTTGAACAATCTAGCTCAAGAGACAAGAATATCTATTGGATTGTATTTCCATATCTGTTCATCAATACAAGTAATTGTAAACTCAACTTTACTCTGCCTCAAATGCAAACAAATATTCTGCATTTTCAACCCAAACCATGGCGAGGGCAAGAGTAATGGCCATGCCATCATATAACCAAATGACAGATGCATAGCCTATACATGTCTTCCCTATAAGAACATGGTGACATGATCCTTACCACTTCAACCTTTTTCTGACCAAAATAGCTTATCTTCTATGCATCATCGGAGCAATTTTCTATTCCAACATTCCTTGCAGGGAAACTCCAATATAACACTATGACAGCTAGGTCTTGATATGTCCATCACTCATTCTTGATGGAATAGAGAATACTACTTATCCCATAGTGTAGGAGATTTTGATATTTCAGTCATAAGGTTCTTGAACTTAAGGCTGCAATCTCCTCCACTGCGAAATAAAAGAATATAGTAGAGCGTTAGAAGAGATTCATTCATAAGACACTCATATTCAGGAGCATAAACAAGAGAGAGGTGTGTCGGCAAAGAAGGAAGGCCTGCACTGTTCATTGATGTCAAATAACCGGTTCAACGAAAGTCAAAACAACTCCATCCACAAGTTTAAGGATGAGACAAGCTACTCAAAGTGGAGTCTCAATTCTCACTTCCCAACTTACTGTTGCATCAAAGGTTTTATTTTTTTATTTGACTGGATGAGTTTCACACGCACCAAGTGAGTCTTAAACCCATAACTTCACCCTCCAATCAATTTTAATGGGAGAAGACTCATTGGCCTTCTATCAAAGCAATGTAATAGTCAACTTAACCATAAATTTTATTACAAACCCAGCTACTTACACTAATGCAATACCTAGATTGTCAACTGATTCTCCCCAAGGCACAACAGCATGGTGCAAAGTCTGATTCACAAGTTGGCAATCGACAAGTTGAAAAAAGTCACTTAGGTAAGAGTATTAAAAAGACGCAGGGGGCAGGTGGGTTCTTCAGGAGGATGAAATCTCCACTAAACGTGATGGGAAGTATATATATTAAGCTTCCTGGATAAAGTGGCAAGAGAAAACAGCCCCCAAAAATCTTCCCAAAAAAAGGATGAAATAAGGAAGAAAAGACAAATCGAAGCATTAGACAAATCAGTGTTGCAAAACCCTGCTCCCCAAAAATCTTCTCCCCGCAAAATATAATAATAATAAAGCAGAAAGACAAATCAAGTGTAGGAGCCGGTCCAAGTTATCAATAAAAGACATTCTTGAGCTTTATTTCAAAAAAGCTTTTCTCTAAACTTGTCTATATAGTAGAAATCTTAATTCAAGCAGTGTGAAAATTACAAACAAATCAACCCTCTGTGAAAGGGATCAATTAAGGCAAATATATTGATTAAACAACCCTTCTCTCCCTTAGGCTCAGAATTTTGGCCTACAAAGCTGAGTTTGAACAAGATTCTAGTTCACACGGCCTCTATGACCACCCCCAATCTTTAAAATAAAGGACAGTATTACCTAATCATGATAAGGGATTAAACTACCTGAAAAATTAGAAATTAATAAGAAAACCACACAACAAATAGGCCACCAAATAAAGTAACCCAATAAAGTAAAGAACCAAACCTTCTGCGATTCAACGATGCAATTGCTCTAAGAGCACTGCGAATCATGTCTTCATTACGATCTACTTCTTGCTTGACAGCATCTTGCTTTGGCTTAAAATTGATAGTCTTCTGCAGAGGATCGACCAGTGAATCCAACACTGAAGAGTACAAAACTAACATTAGATAGAATGTCCGACGCTCAGCCAAATCTTAGTTAAGAAAAACCAATGAAATCACCAACCAGCCAATACAGAAGATGGAAACTTATCCGCAAGTTTTGAAAGGATAAGGTGGCAAGGCATTTTGACATCATAATGATCTGAAAGAGAATCCAAATTAGTTGTTGAAGCAATAAAAACCATGAACACCATTACGTTACCAATCACAGCATTTAATTTGAAAGATAAAATCTAAAAGCATTAGAAAGTTGAATCTAACATCACTGTCCAACACAGGTCTAACTGAATATGAAAGGTACTAAGTGAGAATAAAAAAGTATAGGCAGGAGAAAAAAAAAAAAACTAACTCACCACCCAGACCGGATTTCAGGTATGGAACAGTAATAGATGAAGGATTCACTTGGTCAAGACAACTATCAAGCAATGTGTCCACACATTCAAAAGCAGCCTTTCTCAACTCAAGTCCATCATCCACAATCTGCTTGAAAGGACCAAGATCAACTGTCCACAATGTGCTTGAACATCATGTCAATGCATCAATATATCACTGGTGAACAATAGATATACAAACAAGAGTAAGAAAGAAAGGGAGAGGAGCACAGACTAATTGGAAATAAAAATAAAAATAAAAATAAAAAAGGAACGAAATGTCCAAGCCACATTAATAAGTTCAGTCATAGGTCTACACATGAAAGCCAAACAATAAATCACAATAAAATGGAAGTACAACAGTTAAGCGAACTAAAACATCAGTATAGCCAAAGCATTTTTAATGGAATGAAGATGTGTACTAACTGCACCAAATAAGTTCCAAATACAAATCCAGCAAGCAACTAACAAGTCAATATAAATAAAATCATTTACCCCAAATCATATGCACAGGAATTATCAATAACATACTACTTCAGATTACAGAAAAGAATCGTTTAACATGAACAATGTCAAAATCTGAAGTTACCTTAACAATTGTCAGATCATAAAGAAGCGGCAATAATTCTGGAAGAAGCCCCTTGATTAGGTTTGGCTTATTGTGAGCAAACGTACTTAAAGCCAACACTGCTGCATGCCTAACATGTTGCACGTCCATGAAAAATCAGTAATTATATGATTCAAAGCCCAAACCAACTACCACCCAGAGAGAATGAAGGAAAGCTATAAGGTATTTTAAAGAGGAATGATGAGATGCCAAGGTATGAGACTCACCCAGTCATGATCCTTTATCAGCATCAAGAATGATGAGATCTCAGGGTATATAATCTCGTCTATCTTCTCAGGCCTCTCAACTATAGAATATTTTACAGCAATGACAACCGTAGCTCTAGTGAATGCAGTTGGACTGGTTGTTCGTACCTATAGGAAATTAAGAGTATAAAACAAACACACAGACCCCCATCAAATGTAAAAATAAAGAATTCATCAAAAGCTTGAGGAGAAGTGAACAAATTCATTTGATCAAATACCTTAAGTGCTGGAACAAG
This sequence comes from Castanopsis chinensis, assembly GCA_032878915.1. NCBI lineage: Eukaryota > Viridiplantae > Streptophyta > Magnoliopsida > Fagales > Fagaceae > Castanopsis > Castanopsis chinensis. Next base: position 29,278,983 of record JAVQMG010000121.1, on the reverse strand, counting down.
TTTTGAAGGTTCGACAAGTGCAATTTTCCCCAGACACTCAGCTACAACATTATACAACAGAAACTCTTCTCGGAAACATTATGGCAATTAAGCAAACTCGTTCTGCGGGAGATGGAACTCTTTACAGCTTACTTATCAAGACTGCCGGAGATATGGATTTACTTATCAAGACTGCCGGCTATTATCCTTTTGGTACTCACTTTCATACAAACCGTATGCTCTACCATCATAGTATAGGTTCAATGCTTGTGTAATTTGGATGGTTGTTTGATTGCTTGGTGATGAATTCTTAGTCTTTTGCAGTTACTATCAATACATTTGAACTTGCCATTGTAAAATACACAATTGTTGTGTTTCCACCTCCTTGTTGACTAGCTCTGTTCTGTATCTTCAGCTAATAAAATCTATTGTTAATAGAAACATTTATGCAAGATCGGAAGACATGCATCAACAAATAATTACTTCCTTTGATGTGCTAGTTTCTCTTAAGAGATGAATACTAAAATGTAGCGCCTGGTGGACTCGCGGGGCAAGTAAAAGCATCAACGGTCCTAGCCTTAAACATAAAGACCTCCCTACAGAGAGAAAAAAAATTTGGGGTTAGCAATGGATTTGGGCCTAGGATTGGTGTATTTATTTTAACTTCTCACTAATCAAGGTCAGCCGAAAACGATACAAAACCTTTTTTATTTCTTTTTTTTATTTTTAAGATAATTACCAAACCAAAAGCTAGTACTTAACCCCAGATATATGTAATTTAAAAATAAAAACATTAATCAAGCATTAATCCTTACGTTTGGAGTTGACCATGGGTCTATATATACTAATCAATATCGTTTACGTTTTGTTTTTTGTTTTATTTTTTCTTGTCATTCTATCCTATTTAAGTACTATTACTAGTGTTATTTTGTGTCTCTTTCTTTAACTCTTTTTGTTCCATTGACTTAAAATCAAATTACTATATCATTGGTTCATTAATAATTTTCCTTTGCACATTACCAAGCCATCTCAATCAATTGTCCCTCTTCTTTTCCTCAGCTGAGGGCCACTCTTTTTTTAATTGAACAATTTTCATTTTAACAATTTAATGAATTAAACAGTATAGTTTGATGAGTAACAAATTAAAATCTAAGGTTTTAAAAACTAACAAACTTATTAAACTTTATAGTTTCAAAAGTAAGGCTAAATTACAAACTACACCCTTAAAGTTTAAGAGTATTTAGATTTTACTCCTTAAAGTTTTAGAATTTGGATTTTACTCCTTGAAGCTTGGGAGTGTTTGGATTTTACACCCTAAAATTTCAAAAATTAGATTTTACCACTTGAAATTTTATTCTATTTGCATCAACAACCCCTTCATCTATATTTTTCGTTAATTGCCGCATAAACTTACTGCACATGTTTTGTTTATCTAATATAATGATGTTACATCATTTTTGTAGCCTCAAAAATTAAATGATTAAAACTGGCATAGCATAATAAACTAAACATGCATGTTAAGGTTCATGTGGCAGTTAATGAAAAATTTGGACTAAAAAACTGCTGATGCAAACGAAATAAAACTTCGGGGAGTAAAATCTAAATTTTGAAACTTAAAGACGTTAAATCCAAACACCTTTAAACTTTAGAGATATAGTTTGCAATTTAGCTTAAAATTAAAAAAGTAAACCTTGAAGTTTCAAAAAGTAACAAATGTAGCTCCCCAACAAACCTCATATATAATGGGTTGAACCTTAATTTTGTTACTTTTTAAGATTTAAGAGTTTAATTATTACTTTTGAAATTATAGGTTTTAATTTGTTATTTTTTATTTTCACTTTTTTGAAAATATGTTATTTTTGAAATAAAAAGGTTTATTTTTGGTACACCAAAATTATATGATTTAACATATATTTTTAAGGGAACCATTGGCTCAAAATATCTGAGGGGCAACCAAAATTTTTGTTAGTTAAATATTTTTTTAAAAGAATCTTGTTAGTTAAATCTTTAAAGTGTTTAATAGAATTACATAACATACTATAAAAAGATTTATAGAAATTTTGGAGTAGTCCCCCACCCATGTGAGTAGTTCTACCCTTAGTGATGGTGGACGTGCCTTCAAAGGCTCCTACCAATCCGTTCGCCCTAAGTAACAACGCAAAGTTAAAGTCACAGGCAGAAAATACGAAGAATCCCACCAATCCACCTTGTGCAGATGAAGATGGTGGGGCCTTGTTGTTAGTCTGTAGGTAGAGATTTACTCGAAATTTTCACACCGCAGTTCAAAAAAGTTGTGTGAAATTTTGGTGTAAAAGTCTGCTACCTACCAACAGTCATGGATCATGGTGTGTGTGTGTGTAAAAGTCTGCTGCCTATTAACTATAATGCGTGCCAAATCATACCCCATAAAACTAGTCCTTTGGGGACATTCCGAAGATGTATTCAATGACTTGAAGGAAGTGTTGTAAACTTAGAAGTCCTAAGTTTCATCCATCACATTATCAATCCATAAAATTTTCAAGACATATCATTATAGAGAATGAAATAATTTGGTCAAAGACTAAGACAAAATTTTCTTAATTATATAAGAAAACACCAAAAAAGAAAAAAAGATTATCATAGATGAATGTACACTTTCCATTTTCTCTTACTACCTTAACAATATATTGATAACTACACAAATACTATTTAACATAAACAAATATGTTAAATTACCGATTATCCTAAAAGTTTAAGTTACTGTGATATGATAAATTTAATAATTCAACCATATACTTCTAACACTCTCCCTCATATGTGAGCTGAAACTACCTTTTAATAAATAAGACCCAATACGTGAGAATTTAAATAGAAGGTAGGGTGGAGGAGACAAAGGATTGAATTCAGGATCTCATGCTTTGATACCATGTTAAATTACTAATTATCCCAAAAACTTAAATTATTGAAATATGGTAGATTTAATCATTTAACCAAATAATTCTGGAAGAAGAATTATATGGTTCAAAGCCCAAACCAACCCACTGCTACCCAGAGAGAATGAAGGAAAGCCATAAGGTATTTTAAATAATAATGATGAGATGCCAAGGTATGAGACTCACCCGGTCATGATCCTTTATAAGCATCAAGAATGATGAGATCTCAGGGTATATAATCTAGTCTATCTTCTCAGGCCTCTCAACTATAGAATATTTACAGCAATGACAACCGTAGCTCTAGTGAATGCAGTTGGACTGGTTTTTCGTACCTATAGGAAATTAAGAGTATAAAACAAAAACACACACCCCCATCAAATGTAAAAATAAAGAATTCATCAAAAGCTTGAGGAGAAGCCAACAAATTCATTTGATCAAATACCTTAAGTGCTGGAACAAGTTTTGAAGGTTCAATAAGTGCAATTTTCCTCAGACACTCAGCTACAACATTATACAACAGAACCTCTTCTCGGAAACATTATGGCATTTGAGCAAACTCGTTCTGCGGGAGACGGAACTCTTTACAGCTTACTTATCAAGAATGCCGGAGATATGGATTTACTTTGTGATAATAAAATTGTGGTTAATCACCTTCATGATAGCAGTGCAACAACATCACTTGTTCAAAATCTTTTCGACAGTATCATATGTGTAGCCAAAGGTACAGCATTTGCAAAGATTTAAACAGATTTTACGAGCGCCTTTGGAGAACCCAACTACATATATGGAAGAGCACATTAAAGCGTGACTACTTTAGCAATCCTTGGAGAAGTGCGGGTACGATCACGGCTATTATCCTTTTGGTACTCACTTTCATTCAAACCGTATGCTCTATCATCGTAGTATAGGTTCAATGCTTCTGTAATTTGGATGGTTGTTTGATTGCATGGTGATGAATGCTTGGTCTTTTGTCGTTACTATCAATACATTTGAACTTGCCATTGTAAAATACACAATTGTTGTTTTTCCACCTCCTTATTAACTAGCTCTGTTCTGTATCGTCAGATAATAAAATCTGTTAATAGAAACATTTATGCATAAGCAAATAATTACTTCCTTTGATGTGCTGAACAATACATGGATCAGATAGACTGCTTGGTGTTGTGTAGATAGTATCCGTCTTTAAAAAGTTTTAAAAAAGAGGCATAGGCTAGTTTCTCTTAAAAGATGAATACTAAAATGTAGCTAGCCTGGTGGACTTGTGGGGCAAGTAAAAGCATTAATGCTCCTAGCCTTAACATAAAGACTTCCCTACAAAAAAAAATTTGGGGTTAGCAATGGATTTGGCCTAGGATTGGTGTATTTATTTTAACTACTCACAAATCTAGGTCAGCCGAAAACGATACAAAACCTTTTTATTTTTTTATTTATTTTTGAGATAATTACCGAACCAAAGTTAGTAATCAAGATCAGCCAAAAACGACACAAAAACTTTTTTATTTTTGAGATAATTACCAAACCAAAGTTAGTACTTAACCCCAGATATATGTAATTTAAAAATAAAATCATTAATCAAGCCTTAATCCTTACATTTGGAGTTGACTATGGATCCATACATACTAATCAATATCATTCACGTCTTATTTTTTGTTTTTTTTTTTTTTCCTATCATTTTTTCCTATTTAAGTACTATTTCTAGTGTTATTTTGTATGTCTTTCTCTAATTCTTTTTGTTCCCCTGACTTAAATAAAATTACTATAGCTCATTGGTTCATTAATAATTCTCCTTTGCACATTACCGAACCATCTAAATAAGTTGTCCCTCTTCTTTTCCTCAACGAGAGCCACTCTTTTTTTAATTGAATTACATCATTTTATATCCTAGTATTCTGGTATTTTCATTCATCAATTTTAAAATTCTCATTTCAATTACATTCATTATATAAACATTTTTTTTTTAATAAATATCCCCGCTCAATGCCCCTTTCTTGGGGAGAGGAGCTCCCTTTCACCTATAAATCCCCCAATTAATCCCAATTTTGAGATAGTGTAGACATGGCAAACGAGCAGGTCAGGTTAATTGGGTTGTGGGTAAAAAATGGGTAATTTTAAGCAGGTTAAAAATAGGTTCGAGTCAATCTGGTTGTGGGTCTGGTCAGGTTGGCCCGTATTTTTCATATGAATTATATATATATATATATATATATACACACACACATATATATAAAGATATATGTATATATATATATATATATATATATAAAGAAAACAACACGTAATTGCCACTTATATCAAGAATGAACTCAATTAAACTTATTAATACTTATTCAATAATTTTAAAATTATACAAATCTCAACATTGCTAACCAAAACAAAATAACACAAAGATAAATAAAACAAATACACAAGTTTTATTTCTACACAATATCAACATCCCAAAATATAAAACAAATTACAAATGACTTATTGGATAACTCATTTGACAAAGAATAAAAACATATAAGAAACATACAATCTTGAAAAATAATTTTATAATCTATTATCAATTGTGGTTGGCAGTCTATTTCAATTTGAGAATATAAATTAAAGTTTGATCGTTTATTTATTTATACACGGTCTCTTTTATGAATATAATATGATTGTTAAGCAATACACACTCTAGAAAATATCATAATTTATTTTGAATAATCGTTTAATTTGGACATAAATTGTTAAAAACTAGGTCTAAGCATTTATAATTTATGCTAATTTGATACTTTGGCTTCACTATTTTCATACTTATGAATGTTTCTAACACGTCTACAATTTTAAATTTATGCTTTTAACTCTACTGTAACCAAATTATCTTGACATGTACTTTGCTATTTGATATCTAAAAATCTTTACTCATTATAGAATACTCAACCATTCATCTTTCAATTCATTCGCATGTAATTATGTAAATATCTGAATTGCTTCCTTAAAGCTCGCAACAAACATTTAAACCAATATTGTCTTAATTTTATTATTTTTTTTTTACCCAAAAATAAGTTTTAAAATCACAAGTTGGGTCAGGTTGACCCACAAAAAAAAAAATACAAGTCGGGTCACGGGTCAACCTGTTTTTGCTTCAAATTAAAAAAACAGGTTCGAGTCTAGTCGGGTCAGAAAATTCTGACCCGTTTTGCCATGTCTACAATTGTGTATCGAGCAAAGTAGAAGAAGTGATTAACAGGTTTTCTAATCATTAATATGGGGGACAATAAGATGGTTTTCACTTTTGCCTCATTTGTAGATTGATAATCGGTGCTAGTGAATGGACTCTGGCCTGGTCCTTCAACAAGAATGATATATTGTTGCAAAGAGTAGAAGATGATGAATTGATTTCAAACATTCTTTTCAACATCTATTTAATGGATAGGGTACAAAGTTTAGCTACAAAATTGGTTGTAGCATTAAGCAATAACTTTACCCAATTAAATAAACATTACTAATATTTTTAAAATATAATAATTGAATTGCATGCTCTTTACACTCTTAATACACATATCAAATTTTGTGTTAATCGGATATTATTTACTATATGATCTATAACTTTATATTTTATATATAATTTTGAACTACAAAAACTTGCCATTTAAACAATTTGTTGATGACATAGTTATTGATCTTTAATTTTCTAGAAATTTTATAAGCATTGAGAATATAAAAAGAATATATCATCCAATAGTGGATTTGTCAAAATTCACCTCCAATAAAAGATATTGAATAAGGTTGTAACCTACCAATTTTGTAGCTAAACTTTGTCTATGGACAGAAGGCACATAATATAATTTGTATAGATGAGCTTGATAACACTATGCAAGAGGATGGGCCTGATTTTATTTCTAAATAGTGGCTCCTCACTTAACAAGGAACCCAAGCCCAAGAGCTAAAAAATGGATGAATACTAGCAAGCCTGAGCCCAGTAGAAGATCAAGCCTGGGAGAGTTAATGACCCAAGATAGTGAGCTTGTGACTTTTTTGGGAATAGAGGACTTTTATTCAGCAAAAAAAGAAGAAGAATGGAGGCCTTTTAGGCATTTATTCAATGTAAAAGATATTTTATGACTTTTTCATATTAGTTAATGAAACCAGCAAAGTCAATTAGTGTTTTAACTTGTGATAAAAAAAAAAACAATTATAAAGCTAACTCGTATGATTTGATATATATATATATATATATATATATCCCAATTATGCTATTTTTTCTTTTGCCTTGTCTCTAATGGCTATTTTTCGGTTCTTAATGGAAAAATGAATCATGGTGACTCTCCTAAAGTACCTTTTGAAGGATCATAACTCATAACCCCTTATCTATAAATAATGATTTCATTTTCAGATTTTAAATAATTTTATACCAATTTTAATAAATTCACAAAAATTCTCCAAATTTGCTATTTGTAGAAATCTTGGCTTAATTGTATTTTGGAGGAAAAATTTACAGAAATCCTATTGTGGAGGCCTGAGGACCGAGGAAAGGGTTGTTGAACTATGGAGTTGATATTGGGGTATTACATGTCCGAAGAGGAGATTACCCAAGGACAAGAGGAAAAGAGGCGAAAGGTTTTTAGGAGCTTTAGATGGGAAGGATTGGCTGAGGAAAGAGAATCATGAGGAGTAGGGGAAGTTTCCAGCAAGAAGTAGCATGTTACCTCCGCATTAAATGGTAGGCAGCAATTTTTTTAGCTACATTAATGAGAAAGTGACTTGAATGGTGTAATTCACATCTAAACAACTGATTCTACCACCTTCCTTAAATGTTTAAAAGGACAGGTATCACTAGGAGAAATTTGGTAGGTAATGATGGGGGGTCAAGATGTGATGTGGAAGGAGCATATAAGAAAAAGAAGATTCTCAAAAAAAAGGGGTAGGGACATAAAGATCAGAAAAAGAAAAGTAACAGAAAGAACATTGACAGAAGAGAGTGAACAATGTATTTTTCTGTGTATCATGGGCCTCCTCGAGCAACCTTGTACTTCGACATTAGCTCACATACTCCACAATATTAAGCCTTTTTTTCTTACTTCTATCCTCAGGCAAAGCCCTCTCTTGTTGTTTGATTCTATCTCTTACAAATTTATTGATTTGGGCTATAGTTGAACTGTGCAAACCCGTTGTTCTAAGTGGGCTTGGGCTGTTAGACCGTTTGGTCCTTACACCTATAATAAAACTTGTGTGTGGTAAAAACTTTCTAAAGAAAACAACTATTTGTGCTTTTAGTATTCATCAATTATCTCTTTGTTATTCGATTGTCTTTTCATAAGTTTTTCAGCAATGTATTTCATACAAATTATCAACTTTTACGTATATGTTACCACATAATTTTTTAGGAGAATTTATTAGGTTTTAAACTCCAATAAGTTTACAAAAGTTATATAACAACAACAACAACAACAAAAACAACAACAATAATAATAACTCCTACCAAAACTATGCTCAATGACAATCTTTCATAAAATAAAATTTATCTTTTACCATTTTCATAATGATATTTTTAACATTTTTATTTTCAATATAAATTTTCAAATTGTCTATCAAAATGAACAACAAAATTTTAATAGAACCAATAGAGTATTCAAAGACATGAAGCAAAACTATAACAGGTGTACAACAATAAGGTTTACAAAAATAAAAATAACATAAATTGAGGAAAAAAATTCATTATCTCTATAACTAAATTCATTATCTCTATAACTACTAGATCAATTGGCAATTCTCTTTTGAGAAATTTCATTTTAACGATGTAATGATTTAAACAATATAGTTTAATAAGTAACAAATTAAAATCTATGGTTTTAAAAAGTAACAAATTTATTAAACTCTATAGTTTTAAAAGTAAGGTTAAATTACAAACTACACCCTTAAAGTTTGGGAGAATTCAGATTTTACACCTTCAAGTTTCAGAATTTAAATTTTACTCTTTGAAATTTGGAGGTGTTCAGATTTTATATCCTAAAATTTCAAAAGTTAAATTTTACCACAAGAAATTTTATTCTATTTGCATTAGCAACCCATTCGTCTATATTTTCCGTTAATTGCCACATAAACTTATCACACGTGTTTAGTTTATCTAATATAATGATGTCACATCATTTTCGTAGCCTCAAAACTTAAATTATTAAAAATGGCATAGCAAAATAAACTAAACATGCATGATAAGGTTCATGGGGCACTTAATGAAAAATATGGATTGAAAAACTGCTAATGCAAACGGAATAGAACTTTAGGAGGTAAAATCTAAATTTTGAAACTTTAGGGTGTTAATTACAAATACCTTCAAACTTTAGAAATATAGTTTGCAATTTAGCTTAAAAGTAATAAAGTAGACCTCACAGTTTCAAAAAGTAACAAATGCAACTCCCCAACAAACCTCAAACATAATGGGTTGAACCTTAGTTTTGTTACTTTTTAAGATTTAAGAGTTTAATTATTCCTTTTGAAATTATAGGTTTTAATTTGTTAATTTTAATTTTTTTTTTTGAAAATATGTTATTTTTGAAATGAAAATGTTTATTTTTGGTACACAAAAATTATACAGTTTAACATATATTTTTAAGGGTACAATTGGCTCAAATATTTGAGGGGCAACTAAAATTTTGTTAGTTAAATCTTTTTTCTAAAAGAATCTTGTTAGTTAAATCTTTAAAATGTTTTATAGAATTACATAACATGCTTTAAAAACAATTTTAAAAATTTTGGAGTAGTCCATCGCCCATGTGAGTAGTTCCGCCCTTGATGATGGTGGACGGGCCTTCAAAGGCTCCCACCAATCCATTCACCCTATGTAACAATGCAAAGTTAAAGTTATGGACAGAAAGTACGAAGAATCCCACCAATCCACCATGTAGAGATGAAGATGATGGGCCTTGTAGTTAGTTTGAAGGCAAAGATTTACTCGAAATTTTCACACTGCAATTAAAAAAAGTTGTGTGAAATTTTGGTGTAAAAGTCTGTTGCTTGCCAACAATCATGGATCATGGTGTGTGTGTGTGTGTGTGTGTGTGTGTAAAAGTCTGCTGCCTATTAACTATAATGTGTGCCAAATCAAACTCCATAAAACTAGTCCTTCGGGACATTCGGATGATGTGTTCAATGACTTAAGGAAGTGTTGTAAACTTAGAAGTCCTAAGTTTCATCCATCATACCATCAATCCATAAAGTTTTCAGGATATATCATTATTAGAGAATGAAATACTTTGGTCAAAGACAAAGACAACATTTCCTTAATTATATAAGAAAACACCCAAAAAAAAGACTATCATGGATGAATGTACACTTTTCATTTTCTCTTAGTACCTTAACAATATATTGATAACTACAGAAATGCTATTTAACATAAACAACTATATTAAATTACCGATTGTCCCAAAAGTTTAAACTATTAAGATATAGTAAATTTAATAATTTAACTATATACTTCTAACACTCTCCCTCACATGTCGGCTGAAACTACATTTTAGTAGGTGAGACCCAACATATGAGAATTTAAATGAGAGGTAGAGTTTAACTAAATACTTCTCATGCTCTGATACCATGTTAAATTATTGATTATCTCAAAAGTTTAAGTTATTTGGATGTGATATATTTTAATCATTTAACTATATATTTTTAACAAACAAAAATTAACATCAAACATTTAAGGTTCTAAACAAAAATTTTTACAATTGCATCTTGGTCAGCAAAAGGTGCACATTTAATTGTCAATACTGACAAAGCCATATTCTTTTGTTTAGGGAGACCAAGATATGTGTATCAAGAAAATTTTAAATCCAAAGGATATAACATGCACGCACACATCACACACACATATATACATATAATATGCCTATAAGTTTTTAACATATATTATTTTCTTATATATAACCATAATATTTACTTCAAATTTAATTTATATTAGTTAAAAAAAAATTATCCAATCATTCATAAAATATGAACTATCTTTTAAATATGATTGCTTAGGATTAATATTTTTTATACTTTTCAGATCAAGTCTTTTATTAAACAGTTAAATACACTGATAGTTTTAAAAACCACAAAACATGTGAAAATTTAGTTAGTTTTAACTAATTCAAATAATAAACTTCATTTTATATGCATATACATATACAAATCAATATAAGAAAAAAATAACAATATCATAAATCCACTTCATCGCAGAAACTAGAACTCCATCCACTAGAAATTTCTAGATTTAAGTGGAGAGTCTAGATATGCCAGGAAAATTATATGTTTTTATAATACTTTTACAACAAATTCTAAGTGATAGATTATTATGAGTTGTTACTGGTAGGCAAAAAAAGTTTAAATTATAACTAATAACAACTTATTATCTAAGATTTGTATATTGTAAAAATATTGTGAACGCAGCACTTCTTTCAAAATAATTAATGTCACATATACCATAGGCAGCTAATAACAGTAATGCAAAATTAATGTCATATATACCATGGGCAGCAGCTAATAACAGTAATGTTAAGGACATATTTTATGTAGTTGGTCAATCCTTTGACAAAACACATTGTACTTGTATTTGGGTAGATCTAGGATGTGTTTAATACTTCAAAGAACTTGTTGTTCAAGTCTAGTATTAAAGCCATGAAGATTGGACCAAGAAACAAGTGAAGAAAAAGTGTTCACTAAAGTTAGACACCTGCTAGACACCTGCGGATACCTGCTGGACACCTGCTCGACAGATAGTTGTAAATCATAAAACATAGTTGTAAATCACAACTTTATAAGATGGAAAGAGCACGATATTAAATGTTGAATTGAGTAAAACATAAACACCAGTGGGCCTAAAAAACACTACAACACAAGAAGGCAGTTGAACAATAATGTTTATTTTGTTCCTATACTAAAGGACGTGAAAGTTGCCTATGTTGCCCACTTCATTGTCCCTACTTATTTATACTATATCTTATTTTATGTGTACTATATGCTTAAAAAAAAAAAAAAAGAGTTTAAAGTGGTTTTGTTTTGAATACAGCAAAAAAAGAAAGAAAAAAAAAAAAGGTTTTGTTTTGCATTAATTTGGATGGTGATTTTGTAGAGCCTTTTGATTTTATTACTTGGTCAATACCGACAAACGTGTGGTATAATAGGTTATGAAGTCACTTTTTTACCCTTAAAAGCATTTATAAGTTACATAAACTTAATGTTTTTTTGTCTTTTCGTTTTAGTACTTCCTTTGAAAAAATGGGAAGGAAATACTATGCTACCTCTAGCCTAGAGATATCGATAGGCTAAAATATATATATATATATATATATAAATATATATATATATATATATTGTGAGGATCTTATAGTCTCTTTGTTCTCAATTATATTAGTTTAAAAAGTTTAACTACTCCTCCCCTAACTACTCCTAACCTCCTAGCCACAATTGAAATTTTGAAAGAGTGATGCATCTTGAATTCAACAAAACTTAAGAAGTTTAAGGATTAATATTATTTATAAATTTCGGATCAAGTCTTTTATTAAATAAATTAAAAATTAAATAGTTAGAGTATATTGATTGATAGCTTTAAAAACCACGAAACATATGAAAATTTTGTCAGTTTTAACTAATTCAAATAATAAACTTCGCTTTATATGCCTACACATATACAAATCAATATAAGAAAACATAACAATATAATAAACTTATGAAAAACCTTATTTGTCAAAGATAACAAACACATGTAATAAGGATCTTTAGCTAACTTCTAACCACAAAATCTACTATTGTGTCCTTTCTTCTAAAAAAAATAATAATAATAAAACATAGTGTTCACATCTCTAATTCTCCAAAAGAAAATTTTATTTTTTTTTAAAAAAAATTGGTTTCTTTAAAATAAAGAATATTTCTATTAAAGAAATTTTTTTATCTATTTCTAGGAATATATTTATTGAATATTACTGTAAGTGCACAAATCAAACTAATCTTAATTTGAACCAATGGACCAGCTCAATGAGCACTAAACAATGAATTTGTAGAGAGTGGGTGTTTAATCTAGCTTTTTGGGTTGATAGATAACACGAAGGTTAGAAAAATGCACTTCATTTGTATAAACATGTAATACTGAGTTGAATACATTGATGCCGAGAACGATACTTCTTGGTTTTCGTACAAGTTCTCTCTTTTCTTTTTTCTCTATTTCTCTCCTGTTTCTCCCTTTTTCTGTTCTATTTTTCACCCCCCTTCTCTCTCGTCTTCTCTTTCCCTTTATAGGCCTCATTTTCTCCTTCTTCCTCCTTCCACACATGTGATCCAGGTGTTTCCTTTTAGATACTTGTCCCATTTTACTCAAAAGTAGGGATTCCCCCTTACTCAAATATCTGGTGATGATGGTAGGGCTGAATTTCAATGTTCAGATGTCACTTCTCCATTAATGCGGCCAGAGGGGTAGGTATAATGCCTTCAATGCGGTGGTAGCAGCCTTTTGTCTGATATTTGCCCATCAATTTACCTTGTCCGTTGTCCCTTGTCCTCATTTTCTGAGTTACTTGTGCATAAGGCCCTCAGTACGGGAGTCTTTGGACCACCAGGCCACTAATATTGTCCTCGGCAACAAGCTGCCGAGGACAATATCATCCTCGGACGTCATGCCCAGTGGTGCAACGCTCATGCATGATGGCTTCCTTTGTCACGTGGTATCACAGGAAAGAATCGTTATATCCTCGGATCACTCTAAACTGTCGGGTTGGACTTTCTTCTTTATAGGGGCTTTTGGGCTGGCCCAATACGCGATTTGGGCCCAAGGGCCCCACAATTACGATAAAGAGATATATTAATATTATAAGTGTAATAATAAATAAATTGAAATATTTATCTATATATATAATATTATAAGTGTAATAATAAATACATAAATAATTTTATCTAATTTAGGAATTATGTATTAAATACATATGGATTATTTGAACTATGTATGATATAAAAGTAAAAAAAAAAAAAAAAAAAAAAAGTAAAATACAAATGTATGGTCATACAATTTTTTTCCAACATTTGAGGGGACATAAATTAAATTATATATATATGTGTGTGTGTGTATTTTATAAAAAATAGTGGTGGTAAAGAGTACAATCATCAAAAATAGACATTGTAGATGAAACTCTGAAAAAAAAAAATATATTTTACATATTAAAAATCAATTATTTCTTTTTGAGAAACAAATACACACACAAAGAAGAGAGAATAAATTTTAGCACAAAAGCACTCAACAATTTCACTCAAAGTCAAGATAACTTTGGAAGAATAATAAGTCAATTTTTACTTGTTAAAGATCAATTTGATCTAATATCTTTCAGGAAATAGTCAAAAGAAATGCTTGGATTGGCAGATAAAACTCACTTACCTAGATTTGGAATCTAATTTTAAGTTTGAGGGTTTGCAATTTAATTTAATTTTTAAAGCAGCTATTTTTCAATCTCTTGAATCATATCATCAATGCAATTAGAAGACTTTTCTAAAACCAAAATGATAATCTCTGCCAATTAGCCGTAAACTATGGAAATGTGCATCATTGTATTATTGGCAGGATCTAGAATAGTGGTCTTATTTATATATCCTCAAGTAGACGTGGGCATAATTTAATCGTTGTAAAACCCATAAATCGCTTCATCAAGAAAGAAAGGAAAAAAAAAAAAAATTGCTTCGTTTGTTAATTAATAGTTAGCACTAAGGCCCATCCGTAGAGGCTCACAGTTTGAAGGTTGGCCAATTAGAAGTAAACAACGGGAACGTGGATCATCGTATTATTGGCAGGATCTAGAATAGTGGTCTTATTTATATATCCTCAAGTAGATGTGGGCATAATTTGATCATTGTGAAACCCATACATCGCTTCGGAAAAAAAAAAAAAAAAATCGCTTCGTTTGTTAATTAATAGTTAGCACTAAGACCCATCCGTACAGGCTCACAGCTTGCAGGTTGGACTACTACTACCGACAAATCTAATTTAACTAACCCCTAGTAGGTATGAAAATGACGTTAATTAAATTACAACTTGCAATATATTAATTTTAAATCATATTCTCAATATAAGAGGATTTTCATTTCAAAGCAAAAAGACACTAACTTTTACGGATTCAGATCTTCTAAATTTCTTAGGATACTCTACTAATAGATTTTCTTAAATCTTAATAATTTTTTTATGATTTAAGAGTCTAAATTCTGTCATGTCAGCAGCCCACTAATATTACTCTTAAAAAAATATAATAATGTTACAAACAAAACAATTAAAATTATTGTTTTGTACCAATAAAGTAGGTTGTTACAAGGGACAAAGCTAAGATATATTCTTAGATATATGGTACTGCAAGCTATATATGGAAATTTGCAGAGGATGTTGGGGTCCATATTATCATTATTGACGGAGAATCCTGCAATATATTCTTAGATAGGTTCACGTTTTTGTTAGGTGAATTTTTTAATTTTTAGGGTGTGCTTGTTTCCAGTGGCTGCGTTTGTGATTGTTTCCCTTGCGTTTTTTTTTGGCTGGTCCATGGCACTGTTCATGAACCAGTCAAGTACGAAAAATGGATGAACAGTAATTTGTAGCAATAAAAAATATTTTGCTACAATATTTTCACTAATAAGTTTTCAGCTTTCAGTAAAATAAACAGTATTCAAAAGCACACTTAATCTGGCCCAGTTGCAGTAAACTATAATAGTAGACTTTGCGATTGCTTTGGCTTTAGTAGCAAATGATTCAGAGTATGGTTCGCCCTGATTTGATCAGTACTGCGTGGAAAAATACCTTCCTTTCATTGTACAGGTTTTGGCTAATCAAAGAAGAGAAAAGTTCCTATCAAAAAAAAAAAAAAAAAAAGTTCACAAAAAGATTGTCAAAATGTTCTCAAACAAGGTTTTACACATGCAAAATATGCCTATCATTGAAATTTGAAAGTGATACCATGACTTGGAAGAATCGAAGTTAGGTGTGTGGGTGGTGGGTGAGCTTTTTTCTACAAGGCCTGGAGAAAAGAGTCACGGGGGAGAGTTCATGGCATCATGGACCCCAAATTAAATCTTAAAAAATTCAAACTTCTATTCACATTCATTTCAAGAAAAAAATCATGTCTGATGAAATGCTGATATGGTAGAATCTAGACTCTTAAATTATAAAAAAATAGTAAGCATTTAAGGAAATCTATTAGTAAAATACCCTAAAAAATCTAGAAGATCTGAATTCTTAAAAGCTAGTGTCCTTTTGCTTTGAAACGGAAGTCCTCTTGCATCAAGGATATGATTTAAAATAAATGTATTGTAAGTTGTAATTTAATTAATGTCATTTTCATACCTACTACGGGTTAGTTAACTTAAATTTTCCTGTAGTTGTAAGCCAACCTACAAGCTGTGAGCCTGTATAAATGTGACTTAGCGCTAACTATTAATTAACAAAAGAAGCAATTTTTTTTTTCCTTGCTGAAGCAATGCATGGGTTTCACAGCGATCAAATTATGCCCACATCTACATGAGGATACATATATATATATATATATATATATATACACATATAAGACCACTATTCTAGATCCTGCCAATAATATGATGCTGCACGTTTCCGTCGTTTATGGCTAATTGGTAAAGATTATCATTTTGGTTTCAGAAAAGTCTTCTAAGATGATATGATTCAAGAGATTGAAAAATAGCTGCTTTAAAAATTGAATTAAATTACAAACCCTCAAACTTAATATTAGATTCCAAATCTAGGTAAGTGAGTTTATCTGTCAATCCAAGCATTTCTTTTGACCATTTCCTTGAAGATATTGGATCAAATTGACCATTTTCTTTTGACCATTTCTGAATCCACCTTTCAAAAGCAAATTTAATTTAAGTTATCCATAATAAGTATGTATGAAAATGACATTAATTAAATTGCAGCTTGCAATAAACTAATTTCAAATCATATTCTCAATGTAAGAGGACTTTGTTTCAAAGCAAAAAAACACATAACTTTTGCGTTCATGAATTATATCTCAATCTCTAATAATTTTTTCGAGTATCTGTTTTTTTCTTCTTCATCTTTTTTCCCCCAATTAATTCCTAGAATTTCCCTCTTCATTCGTCCATATACTGTTCTTTGGGAAAGGAAACTCTGAGATGCAATATTAACTAGAGTACTAAGCAATATAATCAGGGTACAAAATAATTTTTAAATGTGTGAATAGTACCGTGGGACCCATTTTTAATATTTTTTTCCTGAAAAAAAGTGCTTATAGGTCCCATTAATAGTGCGTGAATAGTACATGAACAGTAACTTTGTCTCTCACACAGTGCTAAATAATACCGGTTACTGTTCATGAACAGTAATCGGCACAGTGAAATAACGTGCATGAACAGTCTCGGTTACTGTTCATACACGTCGAAAAAAAAAAAGCAGAAAACGCAGAAACCCAAAACGTAACAATTATAATTTGTATCCAATTGGATACTAAAAACTGAAAACTAAAAGCATTGTAGCAAAATAATTTTTAAATGTGTGAGTAGTACCGCGAGTCTCATTTTTAATTAAAAATTGGCTGAAAAGTGAAATTTGTGGGTCTCTTGAACAGTAAACAAAACCCACAAATGTGATAAAAGGCTAAAAAGTCAACAAAATATGGTTACCGTTTATGAACAGTAGAATTTGTCCCCCCTGAGGCTTGCAGCAGCAGAAGGAAAGAAAAAAACAAAAAAAGGAAAATGTGAAAACACTGAATGCTAGACGCGTTCAGTTGTATCCAAACACCTCCTAAGATTTTACTACAAAGCCTACATCTAGCTATGAGTAGTACATACAAGGGCAGAATCAAAATTTCAACTTTGGAAGGCGAAAGAATGAACCAAAATATATATATATATATATATATATATATATATAAAGACAAAAATAATACAAGAATAACAAACATAGTGTCCGTTAAGAGTTAAAAATATAAAAAGAAAAGAAAAGAAACAAAAATTTATTATTCAATTTATTTTAAATCAGTCCTTTATTAAAACGGGCCGGAATTAGCGTTTTTTTAAATCTCAAAAATCATTTTTAAAATTGTATATTCATAAGCAAAAATAATCTTTGACCAAAATAGTATTTTGGTAAAATAAGTCTTTTTTGTCATTCTTGGAGGATGAAAATTTTCCCTTGCCAAAAGACTTCCAATTGTTCTTCATCTTTAGGAATTTTTTAAAGTTCTTTGCAAAATACACCACCTCTTTCTTAACATCTTCCTCATTCAAGTAATCACCGGTTCTCTCATTTATGGTTTTGAGAGCATGTGATTTGCTAGACCACTTAAAGTTAGTTTATGATATAAAGTACTTTATTTTTTGCCACAATTTGGGCCAAATTAACTTAAGTTTTTTTGCATTTTGAACTAACGTAGGCTGAACTAACGTAGGCTTAACTCATTAACATTGTAGGCATAACTAACTTGGCCATCCCTAGAAAAATTTCCTGTCTCCACCACGGTACCTAAGATTCATCTTTTTGCTGACTTCCTAAAAAAATATCATGGAGCTGCTATTGTGACTATGGCCTTAAAAATGTGTAATTTTTCCAAGTTAAACTAAGTGAAGTTATATGAACGAGCAGATTTTATTAAATGAAAGAGTTTTCATTATACATGCACGCGAAATACAACCCAACTGGAAATCAACTACTTGAAACACTACACTATCAGGACTGCCACACAAACCACAACTGAGATGTTAACAACCATAATATTACGTACAGGGCAAAGAACAAGACAGTTTTGTGAGAAACCCATCACACCCAGTATAGAAAATTCAACAGGAAAGTGGGTGCATGTATTATTGTACATGACTAGATATTCAGTTGTGGTTGTGGATGTAACATTTCTATATATTTATCAAAAAGATAGATTTTTTTTTAAAGGGAAAAAGATCAAATATTTAGTAATTAGACTTTTTTGTACATGTGTTTCTTTTGTGATTTTTTTTTTTTTTTTTTTTTTTGCATCAAGAAATTTGATTGAAGTGGGTTTCAGTTAGCTCAATTAGTAAAGTTTTTGCTGGTTGATAGTTCAATCCGCATCTACATAAAAAAAAAATTAATTGGTATCTTGGTCTGCTGATAAAAAACTATTTTCAGGAGTGGATGTCACAGGCTGAAACTCTCAAAAAAAAAAAAGTTTTGATTGAAGAAAAAAAAAAGTGTTGCGTTTAAAAGATGTTAAGAAATTTTGATTATAAGATCTCAATTTTTTTAATAATTTATTCTCTTCCATTAAAATTTATATATAAATAACAAAGTTCGAAGATGATTATATAATAAATATTCATAATATTGTTTTCAATTATTGCCATTGCCATGCCAAACGTTGACAATCCACCCCAGCTATAATAACCACCAAAGCCAAACCCAGCGACACTAGCACTGACAACTCACCCTAGCCATAACAACCACGACTACCACCCAGATCAAAAATGACGACCAAAAATGACAACCTAAATCCGACCACAACAACCCACAGATGAGAGAATTAAGGAGTGAGAAGAAATTAGAGAAAGAAAAAGAGTGGATAAATAGATAGAAAAAATGATTTAGATGTTGCTACAATAACATCAATATTTAGATGTAATTGCAACATGTGGTAAAATATTTTGAAAAATGGCTCACCGAATGTAGGGTTTTTGTGAATAGTGAACCCTATTTGCATTTTTAAGGACTTTTGCATGTTCTTATAATTAATTAGCTAGGATAAAAAAAATATGGTCATCAAAGACTTCTATATATCTTCCACGAAAGGTCTACAATGCTTTATAAGAATATAATAAAAACAAAAGTCCATGTCGCATGGGCCCATGGCCCATGTGGGCTTAAAGAAGTGAGCTCTTTTTTCTTGTCTTTGTTTGGGGTTATTTTTTGTTTTCAAAGTATTTTAGGCTTTCTATTGTTTAAGTCTTTTTAGTAGCAAACCAAGAAAAGACAACAGAACAAAACAAAAGAGATTCATGCAAAAAATCATAATAAGGTTGGTGAAGTCAGAGACTGCCATGAGACTATCTACCAAATGATGGTGATCCAAGCGACTATAAAAAGCATGGCTTTGTGGCTATTTCAGAGCAAATGGACCTTCACTTCCAACTCCAATATCCAAACATTTCAACCATGTTTGCCTTGTTGTTCATGTTGTTTACCACCATCATTGCACCACTAATTCCAACCCTCTCATCACAATCACCACCACTAATTCCAACCCTCTCTTCAGAACCACCACCACCTTTCCCCACATTTCCCTCCCTTACTCCATCACCACCAAATGGCAACATATATCCTCCACCATGTCAACAAAAATCAGTACCATTGTCGGTCGTGCTGGAGATTACCTTCGCTCTAACAATATCAATCACCTTAACTGTCTCAGTAACGCTTTCCATTAGCCTGCGAAAAGGGAAAAAAGGGGACGAAGGGGACAAAGGAGAGAAAGGACCAAAAGGGGACAAAGGGGAGAAAGGGCCGAAAGGGGACAAAGGGGACAAAGGGGATGAAGGGTCGCCATTCCGACCATGCCAACCATGGCAGCAAGGAAATATAACAGTAATTTTTTTTCCTATATGTTTGGATTTTTATATTTTTTTCCCCCCAATTTTTACCATTTGGTTTGGTCTGAGTACATGGGTGTTAAGAGTTTCTTTAATGGGCTTTTTTTTCTTTTTGGGAATTTAGTTTTGGAGTGCTTGTATTTGGGTGTTAGAAATGTTTCTTATCTTTGTTCTCTATGAGTTTGACAAGGTGTGTATTAGTAGGATGGGCTTTTGTGTCGTTAAGTAGTTTTCTTTCCTAAGAATTAGTATTCAATTCATAAATGCTATTAGGTCCTTCTAAGTAGGAATTATTAAGACCTAGGTCCCGAGTAGTCCTAACCAACAATAAAAGGCCACACATTTAAAACAACTTTGATTCAACTTCCTAAATGAAAATCGAAACAAAACCACATAAATTTAACTCTAGTTAAAAAAAAAAAAAAAGAAAAAGAGAATTAATTGAAAAACTCAAATAAATTTAATTTATAACAAGCAAGATTCAAAAACTTGAAATAAATTTGAAATCCAAAAGCTCAATCTCATCAGTTTGTATTTAGTCCACAACTATCACTGATCTGTCTTAAAAGCTTTTATGGCAAAGAATATGGCCGACGAGTATAGGTGCTTACACGGTTCATAGACGTGTATTTTAAAAGAATGATGAAAATGAAGGCATGATGAATTTTCGTCAAAGCTGCAGAGCAATTTTTTCGTTTTCATCAAGATTTTATTACTGTGTATTTTTTTTTCCCAAATAACTATTTAACCACTAACTTTCTTTTTGAATTTATTTTTGCATTAACAGTGTGACGGTAGTGGTTGGCCTTGGTGTGCATGTCCGAATATTGCGCAATCAGCTACCATCTAATAGCAAAAATTGAAGTCAAAGTTTTGAATTGAAGATTGCAAATGTTATATTCAGTCGTGGGTTTGCTATGAGCTTTGAACATTGATTCTGATGTGATGTACTTGTGTGGTTTGGAATAGTTGTTATAATTTGGAATTGTAAAAAAGAAGGTTAGAGGTATTTGTGGAAGTTTAGAGGTTAGTATTTGCAAATGTTTTGCGTTTGTTTTGGTGTTTGGATTTCATTATAAATTGTGTTTGTTTTGATAATAAAATTTCTCCTTTATCTAAACAAATAGGAAAAAGCTTGTCAATGGCATGTGTTGCCTGTAAAATGCTTTTAACAGGATAGTTTGTTGTGCTTGGCCATATCCTTAGCCATATTCCAAGAAGTGACGCTCTCATTGAATTAAATGGATTGTATTGAATTTGGGATCTAGGAAGACTCTTGTATGTGCATGAGATACCTTCGTGGGATTTGGGAATTAAAGTTAGTTTGTGTTATGAATGAATAAGCTCTTGCAATTTATCCTATTTTGATGGATTAAATGGAGTAAAGTGCTCAATTCATTTTAAAAATTAAAAAATAATTATAATAATAACACTGCCATAGCAATGAAAACACCGTAGCAATATAGTCATAATAAAGAATAAGGCTAGGGAATTGATTTGGTACTACAAATATTACACTCACTTCACTAACCTATTATACAATGGGTATGATTCAAAAAAAGTTGTGAAAGAAATTAGTTTACCCTACCAAATTAACCACCACAAAACAAGCTCACAAAAAAATTGCTTACAAGCGTTATTTGAAGAGATTGAAGAGAAAATACTTTTCATTAGCTGTACAATAGAATGAGTAATAATGTCAAAGAATACAGTATTTTTTTTTAACAATTTGCATTTATTATAATTTGGGATTTCTACTTTTTCCAATCACAAAAAAAAAAAAAAAAAAAAAAAAAAAAAAAAACTAAGGGTGTGATGAATACGTGGGGTGAGTTTTGTAGATTGGAGGAGTTTTAAAACTAATAAAAGAATGATCTTATTTTGTAGGGAGTTAGTGAGTAAAAGTAGAAATTTAAATTAACGTAAAAGTAAGAGTTTAGTAGAAGCAGGAAGGTATTTGAACGTAGAAGTAAGAATTTATTATTTTTGTTAATTATTTATTTTAACCCTATGTTTAAGTTTTATGTAGGGGTATTTTTGACAGTAAATAAGCAATAACTAACCTTCTTTTACTAATTTTACTATTTTAACCCTATTTTTAAGTTGTTGGTTAATAAATTTAGGGGTATTTTTGACAGGAAAAAAAGTAATAACTAACTTTATGAATCCTCTTAATATGTACAGATTTTCTATTTTGTAGGAAGTTAATGAGTAGAAGTAGGAATTTAAATCAACGTAAAAGTAGGGGTTTAGTAGAAGCAAGAAGGCATTTGAACCTAGAAGTAAGAATTTATAATTTTTGTCAATTTACTATTTTAACCCCATTTTTAAGTTTCAAGTAGGGGTATTTTTGACAGTAAATAAAGTAATAACTAACTTTCTTTTGTCAATTTACTATTTTAATTCCATTTTTAAGTTGTTGGTTAATTAATTTAGGGTTATTTTTTACAGGAAAAAAAACAATAACTATCTTTTTGAATCTTCTTAATATATACAGATAACATACCAAAAGCTAGTAAGAGTAGAGTTAACGGTTAGTAAGAGACATAAGTTGTGATTCACCCTTGTTCTCTTCTCTTTTTCTCCTTTTTTAATTACTTTAATTTTCACCTATCTTACAGTTATTACTAATATTGTAGGATGATAAATGCACAGTTTGATTTGAAACCTATCATTTGGAATCAAAATTCATAGCTAGGGTAATGTATGAGAAATAAAAGAAGTCGACCCTATATTTTATGATAAACTAACTGATGCCCCTTGGGATGCCATAGTTCCATTATAGACAATATGTTAGAAGTTCTCTATATGGCACATTCGGAGGCATGGATCGGCGGAGGTATGAGTCATCAGCGGCATGGGTCTGATGGTGGGTCGACGATGGCGTGGAACTCACAATGGGTCGGCGTAAGAGACAGTGAGAGTTTGAGTGTTTTTTTTGCATAACCAAATATGATCAGATTTGTATTCCTTTCAAATTCATTCAAATAGTGGCATATTCTTTTCATGAAAGGAAAATGCCACTATTTGAATTTTTTTTTTTTTTGGCTGGACCGTTTTTAAACGCCACTAGATCCCTCATTTATGTTTTGGGTGGACTTAGAGTGACATTTGATAAACGTTGCTATGGGTCCCTTTATAGCGACATTTATAAAAAGTTGATCATTAATGTTCAACCGCCTTCTTGTTCTTTGAGGATCGCTCAGCCCCACAGGTATTTGGAATTTTTCTTTGACAAGGTGAGACAACTGACTCTCAACATTTAAAACAATCACACCGTGACTGTTAGTACCTGCCAAGGTACTTTCTGACAGTGACTCTAATTTTGCATTATTTTGCGGAGTTATGCTTGTGCGAAACTATAAGGTCTTTACGATGGATAAGTAATGTGATTTACTATTCTACTAAATGATTTTTTCTTATTTGAAATTGTTGAGTTATAAAATTTTTTAAAACAGAAACTGATTACTGATTCAACAATCTTAAACAAATTGAAGTCTTTTAGTGGAATGGTGAACAAGTGACGTAATCCACCAAAAAATTGTATAATTTCTCTATTTTTTTTTTTTTTTTTTTTAAGAAGCAGTATAATTTCTCCACTTTATTTGGCACTAGCGTTGCTCTATTTTGTAAGTAGGAGTTAGTGGGAGCCCACGTCCATGTTATCCTTAAATTATTTTTGGATCCTTGGTTTTGATTAACAACTTTAAAAAAAATTTTAGATATAATAGAATCTCAGTATACAATATAATCCGAATCTTTGGTAGGTATGTGATCAATGATGATTATTTTTATCATCAATCAAAATACTAATTAATTTTTGTAAGTTTCAAATTTCAATAAACTGAACTGATAATGCAATTTTCTATAGTCAAATAACAGATATGAATTTTGATAAAATTTAAACTAATTTTAATTCAATTTTTGTTGCATTAGTCATATATGTACGGTGTATATTTTTTAGAGAAGACATTAGTCATAGTTAGTAGGATTATTATAAGTCAAAAATCTAAGTAAAATTGAAAAATTAAATGGAAATAATTTTTATGATCTTCAATCTGTTTGGAGCAAAATTCCTCTAACTCACTACATGACAATTGATAAAACTATTCACGTACATGTGCTTGTAGTCACATAACTTATTAGATTAGTCATATGCCTTATTTAAATAATACATATATATATATATATATATAGTTTTGTCAATCATCAGGCAATCAAGTTTACAAGACTTTCATCATAACTATAGTCTGAGAGTCATTCTAGCAAGAGTCAAATTTCCTATGTTAGGTCGTTGATGAATTAAAGGAACAAACAAATCTCCATATTGCTGCATTAAAGGTTAATTGCCTACGAGGTACATGGGAGTACCCCTAGTTTCTTGCAAACTTCCAAGCAAGCATTGTCAACCTCTTCTTGGGAAGATAGATCAATTGCCTCTTAGACTTCCAAGTACCTATCATTGCTGGCAAGTTATACGACTAGAATCAATCCTCTTTACTCTTTAGCATTCAAATTTATTGGTGTAATTTGTTCATTCTTCCCAATCAAGTTATTAAAACCATTGAGAAAAAATGTTTAACAGTTTCTTATGAAAAGGATGTGACATTGTATAAACTTTATCAAGCAAATGGGGCAAAGGTGGTCCAGCTACGAATCTTGCCAAAGAGGTCATAGATATAGAGATTTTGTGTGTCAAGTGAATTATTAAGTGCTAAAATCAAAGAGTTTAAATTCAATTGGATTCTAAATTGAAGTTGAATTTTGCGCTAACTGTCCCATTTAATTTTTTTAATTTTTGTGGCAAGTGAATTATTAGGTACATAAACTAAAGAGTCTAAATCTAATCAGATTATATATATATAATTATGATTGTTTTTAAATGTACCTATGAATGTGTAGGAGATTACGCACTAGTATAAAATAATAAAAGGACAACGTGATACAGCTTTTTTTTTTTTTTTATAGGAAGACTGCTAAGACTTTTACTCTCTCTCAGTCTCTCACTCTCTCTATCTATCTGAATCACTGAAATGAAAATTATGAGTCTCTCTCTCTTTATTCTTTAAGTCTAATTTTAATACTTTGTCTTTATCTGATTCTGTGATTGGGCCGCTGAACTGTTGAAGCTTTAACTTTATCTTTATTAATATTTGGCTGATTTTTGACTTTTTGAATTTGGCTTTATCTTAATATCTTACCTGTTGGTGTGAGTGGACGTTGTTGTTGTTGTTGTTGTTGGTGGTGGTGTTGGTGTGTGTGTTTGTGTTGGTGAGATATTAAATTATTAATTGTCTTTTTTGTAATGTGTATTGTGATTTGTGATTGTGAAATTTTCTGATTGGCAGCTGGCTCTTGTGATTAAGGAAATTTTCTTGAGGCTTGATTGGATTGTCTGTTGAGTAAGGTGGGGGGTGGATGAACACATAGGGCCGGATAAACAATAATTAAATCGGTGTAATGTGCACATCAGCCCATGGGATGTGTAATGTGCACATGGCTGGCTCTTTTAGTGTAATGTGCACATAGATGTGTGCTAGTGAAACTAATAAAAAATAATTTAATTAACCAATAATTAATTGGGAAAAGCAACTAATAAACAATAATTAATAATTTAATTAACCAATACATTATAAAAGACAAACAAATTCAATTATGTTAGGCTAAACAACAATTAATAATTTAATAAATAATGAAACAATAATACAACAAATTATAGTTTATAAAAGACAAACAATTTAATGAAATAACTAAACAGCAATAATTAATAATTTTATTAATATTTCAAATGAACTTTTAGTTTATTGTATAGGTACCTTTGTTCATTTTATTTCTTTTCATTTTTTTTTCCTTTTGAGGTTTATAAAGCAAATTTATTTTGGTTTTAAGAATTTTTTTTTAAGCACAAACTTCATTCCAGACAAATCTTGAATTTCAGCTGATATTTCCCGAAACACTCGAAATAGACCGAAATGACCCAAAATTTTTTCAAAGTAAAATCAAAACAGCCTAAAAAAATTTTTTTGAGTCGTTACCGCCTTAGCTCCACCTTCTCTTGGACGGAAGCCAATGAGGTTGCGGCTAAGTGCACCACTCAAGTCCTTGTCCAACAAGTCGAGAATGATATAGTCCATTTTGGGGTTTTTTTCTTAAAAAAATAATTCTTCTCTCTAATCAGATTGTATTTCTCATTTCCTTTCAGGTTGTGGAAATTTTTTATCCTGTAAAATCTTTTGAATTTTTTTTGTATTATAAAGATCTTTGTATTATGACCGGTTTTGTGGTAACATTGCTAGTGGGTATATTTGTATTAAAAAGATCTTTTGTACCATTGATGCTCTGAAACCCAAGCGGTATTATTTTTAGCCTAACACCGTGACAGCCTGAGAAGGTGTCCAACCATCTCCACTACCTCATAAAATGTTCTCACCATAAGACCCTTTAGAGTTTAGAGTGCTTCAAAGCACAGTTGGATCGCCTTCGGTTAGTTTACCATTGTGCATAGCGTGCAAGTTTTGCATCCCACACCAATGGTTGGAGTCCAAGTGCTAAACGCGCTGCATTATGAGGATCCAAAAGTATGGGGCTTGTTTTGCCCTGTTTTGTCCAACTAGCTTTAATTTCGGTGCCTTTGATGCTCATATGGCGGTGGTGATGGAGAAGAAGAAGAAGAGAGGCAAAGAAGAGTGAGCCAGTGAGGCTTGTTAGGGGAGAGAGAGAAAGAGGGTCAGACTTCTTGGGAAAGACAAAAGTTGTATTTGGCGTGCTCTCTTTGTAACCCTTGGATTGTGTCTTTGCCACTTGTCGCTCATTGGTTTTAAAATAGGAGAAAATGGGAGACTTCCAAACCGGAGGTGAGCCTTTCCTCTAGTAAAAGTCTATTATGAATATTTTAAAAACAAATAATTAATAAATTAATTTTATATTATTTTTTTGGGTAAATTGTAAATTACACTCTTAAAACTTATGGGTGTTTAGATTTTACATTTTAAAGTTTCAAAATATAGATTTTACCTCCTGAAATTTGAGAGTCTTTGAATTTTACACCCTAATATTTTAAAATTTGGATTTTACCTCCTAAATTTTAGGGATATGTGAATTTTACTCTCTAAAGTTTGGTAGTATTTATATTTTACATCCTAAAATTTCAGAATTTTAGGATATAAATCTAAACACTTCTAAACTTTAGGCACTAAAATTAAAATTCTGAAATTTTAGGGTGTGAAATCCAAACACCTCCAAAATTTAGGAGTGTAATTTACAATTTACTCTATTTTTTATGATTTAATTCCTCAAATTAAGGGATAATATATAGCAATTGTTTAAATTAGATCAAACATATCATTTAAACTTCAACAATTTTAAATTATATTCAAATTGAAAGTCTATTATCAAAAATTCTAAACTTAAATCGTAGACAAAAATCCACGTTTTCTTTCTAAATATATAAACAACCTTTTGACATCTACTCTAGCTAAAAGTATATTATCAACAACTCAAGAACAACTAATTAGTAAATTAATTTATATTATTTGTTATAATATATTTCCTCAAATTAAGGAATAATATTTAACAAATATTTTATTTAAATAAAAATAAAAGTCTATCATCAAAATTTTCTAAACTTAAATACCACAGAACTCATGAACCATATCATATATTATATTTATAATAATAAAAGCTGAGATTAGAAATCGTGATTCTATCAAATGACTACTCTTAGTAATTAGTAAATTAATTTTATATTATTTATTAGGATATATTTCCTAAAATTAAGGGATAATATTTAAAAACTATTTAATTTAGGTAAAATTTTATCATTTAAATTTTAACAAATTTAAATTCTATTTAAACTAAAAGTCTATTATTAAAAATTATAAATTTTAATCTCAAACAACTACCCATGTTTTCTTTCTTAAAAAAAAAAAAAAAAAAAAAAAAAAAAAAAAAAAAAATCCTTATGTTTTGACATCTACTCAAATTAAAACCCTATTATCAATATTTTAGGAACAACTAATTAATAAATTAATTTTATATTATTTTTTATGATATAATTCCTCAAATTAAGGGATAATATTTAGCAATTTTTTAATTTAGATA
Organism: Castanopsis chinensis; assembly: GCA_032878915.1. NCBI lineage: Eukaryota > Viridiplantae > Streptophyta > Magnoliopsida > Fagales > Fagaceae > Castanopsis > Castanopsis chinensis. The sequence continues at coordinate 29,250,439 of JAVQMG010000121.1, read as the reverse complement.
AAACTTATCATTAAACTTCAAAAAATTTAAATTCTAATCAAACTAATAGTCTATTATCAAAAATTCTAAACCTAAATCCCAAACAGCTACCTATATTTTCTTTCTAAAAAAATCATTTTGACTTCTACTCAAACTAAAAGTCTACTATCAACATTTTAAGAATAATTAATTAGTAAATTAATTTATTTTATTTTTTATGATATATTTCTTCAAATTAAGGGATAATATTTAATAATTGTTTAATTTAAATAAAACTAAAAGTCTATCATCAAAATTTTCTAAACTTAAATACCACACAACTCACAATTTTATTATTATTTTTCCTCAATTTTCATCTTATTAAATTAATATTTTATTAGGATATTAAGCTAAAGGACTCTTGACTAAGAGATAAGATTTAACACTAATTTAATTTAGATAAAACTTTATCATCTAAGTTTTAGAAATTTAAATTCTACTCTAACTAATAGTCTATTATTAAAATTTTCAGAAAACACACACACACACACATGATACATAAATACATCCCATGTTTTTGTATTATTTTTACTTTTTTTTCCCCAAGATGCAACTTACGCTTATTGTTCATCATGCTTAATATTTTAATTTAATAAATTCTTCTTACTTATTTTACTTTACTTCTGAATTTGCTTAAAAAATATTATGGCAAAGGAAGTTTAATTACTATAAAGAAGCAAAACAATGGGTACCATTTAAGTTCTTGATTCTTTTATGTAGGTTTTTAATTTTTTTTTTTTTATATTCTCAATTTTTGTAACTCTTTTGTGTATGTTTTGATTTTGGGTTTTGATTATTATATTTAATTTGTGAGTGCGTTTATTTTTTAAATTAGACTATCACTAGGGAAAAAAATATGTATTGAGGAACTATTTTGTTTATTATTAGTTGTGTTGCCTATGGCATAACCCAAATAGGAATAATCAAACTCATTACATATCTCATATTAAGAAATTAACACAAAGCACAAAGAGAATTTTAAAATATAAAAATAGATGAACTTTGATAATGTCCAAACTCTAAACAATCAGAACTTAAAGTAATTTTTTTTATTAAAATTACTTACTTATTTTAGAAATTATTATTACTTGTTGTTTAATAATTTTGTTTTAATTATTTTTTCATAAAAAAAAATTAGTTTACATATTAATCTTCATCAAGCTATGCATCGATCCCACGGGAATAATACTAGTGTGTGTGTCTATATATATATATATATATATATATGTCTCTCTCTATATATATATATATATATATAATATGATCATTGATTATATTATTATTGCATATAAAGGGTGGGACATAGAGAATTGTTATATCCACAACATTTTTACAACAAATTCTATATGACAGGTTGTTACGGGTTGTTATTAGTGGAGTATAAAAGAAATTTCAGTGATAAGTTCAAATTAGAACCAATAATAACTAACCACCTATGATTTGTTGTGAAAATATTGTGAAAACATTGTGGCCGTAGCACCTCTCCGTGGGATATATGGCTTTCAAATTAGACATGAATAATGTTTATAATAGGGTGAAATGACGTTGTTTGTCCAAAAGAATGTTTAATTTCTCACTATTGATAAAATAAGGGTGGCATTTACTTCGTAACCCATATTCCTTGGTCTATCAGGTGCTTGAGTATACTTTCCAAATCCTCGTTTTTGACAGCTAGAGGTTGGACGACCAATAGCCTCATACATTTGATATTTTGAAATCATTATTTCTCAAATCTAGAAATTTCCAGTAGATGGAGTTCCAATTCTGAGATGAAATGGCTACCTTCAAGTAGAGTTGCAAACAATCTCATTATAATAACATTCCAAAGAAGTAGATTTTTTTTTTTTGGGGGGGGGGGGGGGGGGGGGTGTGTGTGTGTGTGTGTGTGGAAGGTTTCTTTTGTTTTGCACAAAAGACAAATACAGCTGGGTTTTTTTCTAACTACTTCGGCAGCATGACAAATGGATATCTTCTCTGGAGAAATACAAATGGGTTTTGAATTTTGTACAACTGGGTTTGTAAAATGGTTTATACAATTTTCTAAAGTCCATATGGGTCTTCGGAAAAACACATCAGGGTTTTTGTCAATTGATGAGGGATCGAATGAGCCAGAAGCCCAAATTTGAAAAGCCACATTAGATCAAGGGGTAAAATTTATTGAATGGGTCCTAAAATAGTACACCATTACAGGAACGAATTAGGGAGAGGAACATTAGGCATTTTTTTCGCAAAACGATAAAACCAAGATTGGCTCATCATTTCTTGATTTTGTATATAAAACATTTTGAACATTGCATCTACGTAATTCCGTTAGAGTATTTGCAGCAGTGGAGCTAAATAACTATATAGCTATTTTAGCTCCACCAAAACATCAAAAATCTTCCTGCAGCAGTGAAGGTATAGCTAAAATTTTTAGCTTAATTGCTACAATGCTCATGTATAGATACATGAGCACTGTAGCTCAAAGCTAAAAAAAAAATATTAATTTTTTATTCAGCTTGATTAAAATAATATAGGTTGATTTTTTTTTTCTTTTATTCACGCCTTTGTCCCTCTCTCTCTCACAGTCTCTTCCCATTGTGTATTGCCGTCGAGGTGAAGCAGTGGAACCCTGAAGGGGTGACCCAAGTGGCAGTGTTTGGAGGGCCCAGAAAGTTTGAGATTTTCCGGGATATCAACTCGGAAAATGCTCCACCAACCATCTTTAGCTTGGCTGTGAAAGTAGATGACTGAGTCACCAAACCAGGTGGGCTAGCCACCTCGTTCGCAAACAGTGACACGGTTAATCGGGTCCGATTCTGGGAACACAACTATATCAGTGTTTAGCTCGTGGAACTCACCGCCACAAGAACGAGACCCATAGGAAGCAACGGCTATAAACTTTCTAGACTGAGAAATAGCTGGACTGTAATCAACAGAACCCAACGGAGTCAAACGGGTAAGGTCCAGTTGATTGATCCGGGTCGAATAGAGAGCGGACCAGCTCTTAAAGAGCCGGCCGGGATCTTCGTGAGCGGAGATGAAATAGATTCGGTCGTTGTTCACGACGGGACGGTTGTGGAAAAGACTAGAGGGCACGAAAGGTAGAGATTTGGGAGAGGAAAATCCGGGTCGGGTAAGATAAAAACAAGGCGAACCGGTTTGCTCGGAGACGAAGACAATGGTTTGGTTGTCATCGAGGAATTGGGCATTGAAATTGACAGAGATACCGTCAGTGAGGCGGTGCTCTAGGCCGAGAGTGGTGGGTTGTTGGGGTTGGGATTGAAGTTGGAGGTGGAGTGTTGGGGTTGGGTTGTGGTTGGTGCTGTGAATATTTTTTTTAGTAGTTGGATATATTATTTTATTGTAATAAATATATTATTTTATTATGATGTTTATATTAGTTTATTGTGTTGAAAGCTAAAATAGATCAACTGCTGCAGCATGTTTTGTAAAGTAAGTAGGTAAAATAGATAAAGTAACTTTTTGTGAAGCTAAATTGCTAAAATTTTAGCTCCACTACTGTAGATGCTCGCTATAATATTGAGGATCAAATGTTCTTGAAAACTTTTTCACTTTTTTGGTATCACTCCAGAAAGATGGAGTGATTACTTTTTTTACGGTACACTTAGAGAGCGATATTTGTGATTGATCACTTGGTTTTAGATTGATTAATGATTGCAGAGTTTGTATCAACTAAAATGGATTCATAAAATTTTTTATTCTATCTTAAATTACTTGAGAAGAAATGGAAAACTGTTTAGGAGATACTTTTGGACAATTTTCAGAGGATTGGATTCAGACTTAAAGTTTGGTTTAATTATGAAAAATGGGTGATGGCAAGGTTTCACTTGATAACGAGATCTAATTGGTCGGTCAAATCTGGATGACAGCTGTTGTGGGAAAGAAGACACATTAGATGGAGGCCTAGTCACTTGAGAATATGACCCATTGGATGGTACTTGAGCAAAAGTTGTGGTTTTAGGAATATTTCCTAACACTTGAAATCTATTTAAAGAAGACGCATTGGAAGATCTAGGATTCGGAGTTGGAGGAAGGGGAGCTCTGATTCGAGAAACTATACTCCATGGGGGGAGCTAGCCATCATATAGGAATTGCTTGACATGGTTTTTCTTGTTCGACATTCTTTCCTGAAAATCATCAATTGAAAATTTATAAAGATCACTTGGCCTTTTGCGATAATATACTTTATAGTTTGAAAAATTATGGGCGAGTAAGCCATGACACTAGTCAGATCCACAATTTCCACAATAAGTCATGATTTTGGGAGGAGGAAAAGGCCACCTGGGTATGGGATATACATTAAATAAAGTTTTGCTAATTTAACAAATAAAATTAGGGGTAAGCAAAAAATCTACGAACCGAAAAAACCGGCCAAAACCAACTGAACCGATGCCAAAATTTCAGTTCGGTTTCAGTTTTATTTTACCCCAAAATGAAACCGAACCGACTGAAATATATATATATATATATATATATTTATTTATTTATGTAATTTTAAAACATAACTAATCAGTGGCTTAGTGGTATGCTCCTTGTGGTTTGCCTTGTTAATCCTAGGTTCGAGCCTTCGCGTGAGATGTGGGTCTTTTTTTAGCTATTTAATTCTTTAAAACCCTAGTGCATATAAAGACGGAAATACCCCCTCTTATTTTCTTCTCTTTTCTTTTCTTCAGCCGCCCCCTTCTCCAACTTTATCTCTCAATTTTTTCTGTCTCTTTCTACCTTTCTCTCTTGTTCTTGCTTCAATTGACACACACACACACATACAGAGCAAAATGGAAGAAGAAGCTTTCTCAAGCTTTCTTCACTCAAATTCTTCTCTCTCTCTCTCTCTCTCTCTCTCTCTCTCTCTCTCTCTCTCTCTCTCTCTCTCTCTCTCTCTCTCTCTCTCTCTCTCTCTCTCTCTCTCTCTCTCTTTCATCTCTTTGCTTCAAATCGATGAAGACCAACTATAAGAGATCTCTACTTCCCTTTTCTTTCATATATTTGAGATTCTCATATAATCAATGAGGCTTTTTTACACTTTAGGTTGTGTTTGTTTTGTTTCGTTTATACTGTGATTTTTTTTTCAAGTGAATGGTGATTTTGCTTTAGAGTGATCTGTGTGAAAAGTTTTGAGCTTGTGGTTTTTATCGATTCTTAGTGTGATTTTATATGCTTTGATTTTGGCTTTATCGTTTGAAAGAGTGTGGTTTTGAAAATCTCAAACCCTCTCTTTGGAAAACCAAAAACCGACCGAAACCAATTGAAACCAAAATACACCCAAACCGATTAGTTTCCAACCATTTCGGTTGGTTTCGGTTGAGAATTTCACAAACTGAAATATTTGGTTTCGATTGTCCATACCCATACAAACCAACTGAAACCGAACTGAGCACGCCCCTAAATAAAATTCTTAAATCTAAGGGTAAGTCTTCAAAAAATTCCTTTGTTTCTTTGGAGAAATTCACTTGTAAGAAAATTAGGGATTGAGTTCCAATCACCTTTGATGTATTCTTTTTGAAAATCAAATGCAGATAAAAGAGCTTGCCATTTTACAAACATTTGTTTTGAAGCCAAATTTTTAACATCTTTTTATAGAACAGCTTTTGCAGTTTTGCAATCAGCTTGGAATAAAAAATTCTTGGTTGATCAAATCATCTTGGAATTTTAAAATGCACAAAACAATTTATCAAATTTATTTATTTTTATAGTAGAATATTTTACTTGGTTTTGATTCCATTAGCCAGAGTGGAATCTAATAAGTTTTCCTTGGTTTCTTACCTTTTGTTTTAAAATACCTACAAATCCTACATCTGAGGCATCAGTTTCTACAATCTTGGGTGGTAATCCTAAATATTGTAGGTTCTTCACATGTTGTTTAATTTTCTTGACAATTTTAATATGTACCTCTGTCCAAGGAGGATTTTTCTGTAATACTTAGAAAAGAGGCTTGCACATTTTTATAAGATCTTGGTTAAAATCTGACACATTATTAAGGAAGAAATCTTCATATTGCTACATTTAAGGAAATTAACTGTAAAGTACGAGAAATTATTATGTCCATCAGAAGGACTGTTGACGTGATTCTCCCTGACCTCCTAACTAATAAAATGCTATTATTTATACAAATATGACATCATCTGGTAATTTTTATTTTTTATTCTTTGTGCTAATTAGGAAGCTCACTCATACATTTGCATAGATGACATCATCTCATTGGTCAAGGAAGACCACATCATCAGTCCTTTCAGTGTAAATAATAATTTCTCGTAAGATATATGAGAGTACTCCTAATTTCTAGCAAACTTTCAGCCAAGTACCTATCACTTGCTGGCAGGTTACACTACTGAAATCAATCTTCTTTAGCATTGAAATTTAATGGTGTAGATTGGTCATCCTCTCAAGCAAGTTATTAAAACCATTGAACAAAAAAATATCAAATTTTTATTGAAAGGATTTGGTACAAAAGCTCCTAGGTTGAAAATTTTAAGGGAAATGGCGTGTTTGTTCCAAAAAAGGAAGAGGGATTAGGCTTAAAAGAATTGGAGATTGAAATAAGGTAGCGTATATCGGCCTTTTTTGGAAGGTTCACATGGCGTTCCTTAGATTACTTGATGATAGTGTTTGGATGTCCATCGAGGATGGACAAGATAGGACAAACCTAAGCCTGAATGGGATAAGGCTATGCTTGCTCTTAATGCTATTTTTTATGGTATTTCTATTGATGAATTTCTTATGATATCACATGTGGAGAGAGGTGTGGGACATTCTTAAGACAACCTATGAAGGCACCAAGAAAATGAAAGATAGAGCTTCAAATTCTCACAAGAAGTTGATTGAAATTATTACAATCATCACATGCTATGCCAAAAGTTATGAAAAATATTGTTGTCCGTAACAATTTTCTTTAAACTTTTTGAAGACAAATGCTATAGGCACACCAAACAATAAATTGGATTAATGTATTATTCAACACGTCAAGGAAGTAATCTATTAATGGCTGACATTCAAAAATCCAAGCATTTTTCTTTAGGATCAATCAAATAGATTTTATTAGCTGAAGATATAGAACGAATATATAAGGTTGCAGAAACATGTCAATTGTAAAATATTAGTATATAACAAGTCATGTATATTACAATGGCAAAGTTCAATTGCGTTGACAATATATAATAAGTTAATAACAGTAGAATAAAACATTATTACGAAGCAATCAAATTACTTATGCTTTGGTACTACTTGGATGATAGAGCATACGGTTTGTATTATAGTAAGCACCAGAAAAATGACAGCAGCAATGGTAGAAGCGGTTCTCCAAGGAGTGCTAAAATATTCACGCCTTAATGTTGCTTTCCAACTGTGCCAAGGATTCTCATAGAATTCATTCAATGCTTTACTGAGACGGCAGTAATCAGAGCTCAAATCAATCAATACACCGTTAAGATTATTAATCATAGATGTTACTGCACTGCTGTTGCCAAGGTAATTAACCATGATTCCCTTATCACAAAGTAAATCCACATCACGTGTAGTATTGATAAGGAAATCCAATATGAAATAGTAATCTGTAATGTATGCTTCTTCAAAAAAATGACATTGCTCAAATGCCAAAAGGTTTCGAGTAACAGTTTCTGTATTATCCTGTAAATGTATGCGTGGGATTTCCAACACTCCGTTTGTGAATTTTAATTCAAGTAAGCAGTTGCTTGAACTAACCTTGAACTTTACTCCTGCTTCATGCAGCTGGGTGGCAGAGTACAAATGTTTAATCATTTTATTGCGTTCTGTTGTTAGCCTTTGGGGTGGAGGTAGCTGAAAGATTCTGAGTAAATCGGTGAGTTGTTTTATTCTCTTGTTGGGAATGGGTTCAAATTTCTGAACGTTGAATAGTGCAAAGAAATCATAAGTAAGATGAATTAAAGAAGGGGAGTTTGGGAGGAAGGGAAATGCAAGGTCAAATAGCTCCTCAATAATAAAGAATGGAATTTGATTTTCCAGTAGAATTAAGTCTTGCATCAAAGAATAGTGTAACAATGGTGAAAGGTCACTTGACCAAGCTGGCCCAGCAAATTCCCAAAACATTTCAAGAATGAAGCTCACATCCAGCAAGATCATTTTCACAAAATCATTACTGTTAAGCTGAATGGTCTCTTCATAGTCTTCATAGTAACCGCGAATCTTTCCCTCCAACTGCTTTATAGTACTTACTAAATTCTCCAAGTTTATCTTAACCCTTTTCAAGAAACTATTGAGGTATTTTACTTTTTTCTTTTCCATGGTTTGTAATCTTGTGTTGCCGTGGTGAAAAGGACCAATTGAAACAACCTTGGGAGTGTAAGATTCTTCACTCAATTTACGAAGATGATATGGAACCCTATAGATACAGCAATCAGTTGATAAGGGAGGCTCCAAGTTATTTAACTTTTCTGTCATGTCATTTACCATCTCTATATATTGTTGTCCATTTTCATTTGAAGCATTTTCTTCTGTTTGAACTTCTTCATATTTTTTATCTCCACTTGATTCCGCTTGAATATCAATATTTTGACGTTTATTTTTAAAAGCGTCTGCTTCTTGTTGAATGTCTCTATTCGTTGATTCATCCATCTATCACCTGACAGGCACAAGAATAGAGTTAACAATAGAATACTAGTTGATTAATCCATCTATGCACGTGCTTCTTATAGGATTTTTTTTTTTTTTTCAAAATAACTTATAGAAAATTTTCTATGTGGACTCTATGTATAAGATGATGTCATTATTATTTAGGGAATTATTTTCAGTTAATCATAAGCATTTATAGTTATTTAATTGATATATTTATTAAAGAATATTAATTAATATATAATCATGTTGTACATATCATATGGGAGGAGGTGTTGTAAATAATGGGGTTATGATCTGACCATGGAAAACTGAAGCTTGATGGGTGGTGTATATCTCTTGTTAGGTAGAGGCAAATCCTTAAATCCATAAGCAGTTTCTTGATTCAACAAAAAAAAAAAAAAAAGGAATCCACCACTAAGAAGAGAAAAAAAAAAATCTCTAAAAATAGTATTGATCAAATTGTCAATAGAATTTTCGTTTTACATATTGTAAACCTATTTAAAGGCTTGAAAAAAAAAAATTCAAGTAAAAATATTCTTAAATATATCCAAATTAATAGAGTACCATAATTGGACTCTATTTTGACAAGAAAAACTGTAAAAAAATATTAAATCAAGAAAATAAAATCTTATCTTCTAATTAATAGAGTAATGAGGTAGCCTTTTTAAATTGTATGACACCCATCTTAAAATTTTGATTTTTAATGGTTTTTTCTTGATGTAATTCATTATTTGATTTATATGATAATTAATAGATTATTTTTATTTTTATATGACAAAGTTCATTTGGAAAAGGAAAAGAAAATATTTATCAATGTCTTATAACGGTTCAAAAGGAAAACAAATATTGAAAGAAAATAAAGTAGCAAGAATTTTAATAAATAAAAAAAGTCAAAAAATTATCATTGCCTTTCAAACACAATTTTTTAAATTTTATATTTAAGATAAAATTTCAACCTATAACATCTACTTTATAATGATCACTCCTATCATCATCTTAAGACACTAATTAGATTTTGAGATAGATGGCGTTTGAACATTAAATTTCCTTTCCGTTAATAAGAGAATTTATTAGTGGAGGTAACTGGAACCCACTATTTTATTATATTTAAAGGGAAATGTTAATGAAAAAAGAAAAAAAAAACAATTAATATCTTGATAGAATTTTCAATTTTTCATAAAAATGGTATAAAAACTTTCTTAACAATTGTCCTAAAATCACCATTAACATGTCCCATAATTAAATCATTCTTTAGTTGGCTTATTAAATTATGGATGACAACAACAAAAATTCTACATTTACACTAATATCTTGAATTGTAATTATTGTGTGTGTAGGTGAAAACTGTTGGATATCCCGAGGGCACATACATTTTAACCAACAAATTCATCTACACAAAGCATAAAATTTAAAAATAAGTAAATAATAGCATAACGCAGGAATGGTGAACCTAAAATCAAATATATGACTTTCAAAACAACATTAATGGTTAAACACAAAAAAATCACATCAAACTTCTTGGATTCAGTAGCAACAGTATTATGAACAACGAAGTATTTGATATTGTTGACATATGTTAAATGAGTGAGTAGTTTGAATTATTGTTTGCCATGAATGCACAATTAAGAAGCAGAGAAAATTAATAAAATAGATAGACAAACAAAAGAACTTAAGTAGGAAATGTTATGAAAGCGTACCTCCAAATAAGTTATTCACCGTGTAGCTTTGGAATGGCCCTGTAAGTCTGTAACTGTAAGTGCAAACTACTAACAAACAAAGCAAATATATGGTTCTCACAGCGATCAAATTAACCACATTAAAGGACATATATATATATATATATATATATATATATATATAGGCGTAAATGCACTTTTAGTCCCTACATTTTGACCCGATTTCTATTTTGGTCCCTACATTTTATTTTTACCACTTTTAGTCCCTAAACCAATTAACGCGTGATATTTAAGTCCTTACCGTCATCTAACTAACAAAAAATACTGACGTGGCTAACGGCACAGTAAAATAATAATTAAAAAATCAATTTTAGTATTAAAAAATTGCCACATCACCTGACACGTCACTTATGTTAATTTATCAATTTTAGCAAAATTAAAAAACAAAAAAACAAAATTAAAAATGTAAAAACACAAAAATTCAAATTATGTTTAAGAACATGTATGAACAAGATCTTAAACCCATATTACAAAAACACAACCCCAGATCACAAGAACGAAGAACATAGTACACAAAGATTTTCTTTTCCAACATTTTTCATAACACAGATTCAACTAAATACATCGAATTTCATCCCAAACATATCTCCAAAACCAATAAATCAAAACCCAACAAAATCAACAACAAAAATATTGATGCTTTAATGTTTGGGATGAAATACATCAAATTTCATCCCAAACATATCTTCACTTTTTTCTTTTTTTTTTGAGAACGATATACATATTCATCTTGGTTGGTTTTAATAGCTGATAGACACATTCAAATATATAGCCAAGATTGTATTTTGATATAAATTCAAAATCTCACTTATAAAATAACTAAGTATTATGTCAAAAAAATCAAACAAAAGTTATAAGAGGAAAAGAGAAGACTAGTGATGGACAGCTAAAAATTAAAAAACACACACACATGCTACCAAATCATATTAATGCAAAATAGTATTACAAAAAAAAAAAAAAAATACAATGATTCGTCAACCTATAAAGTTGCAAGAAAGAATAAATTATATATATACATATAGAGAGAGAGAGGATCAATAACTAACTAACAGAAAATTATGGTTATTTATAGGAACCAATAGGAATTAGACACGTTGCTGCTAATGTGGAATTAATGAACCGTTACTAAAGGCACGTGACAGACGTGTACTTGTTTTAATCTCAACGCTGTCGTTTTACACTTGCTGCTGGGTCTCTTTACTTTGATACAAAACGTTGCTGTTTCTAATTTGGTTAAGTTCTCATACTTGGAACAAAACGATGACGTTATTGTCTTCGGTCTTAACACTTAACAGTCCCATTGAAGACCAGAGTTTCATCGTTTCATCTGAGTGACTGATCGTCTTGTATTAATGTAAGACAGAATGGTGAACACAAGAGGCATAGATATTGGTGAGTCCCAATCTATGTAACGAATTTGAGAATGCTGGAAGACCAAGAGTTTTGGCAAAAATATCAGCTAGTTGAACCTTACTTGCCCTCTTGAATCTTCTCAAAGATCAAGTGACAATATATTCGATAGCCTTTAATAAAACAAAACAAAAAAAAACAAAATAGAAATAAACCTTCATCAACATTCAGTTAAAAGGCCTTACATCAATGAAATTGAAATGTGATAGAAAATTGTAAAGCAAATGCCATAGAAGTAAAACTCCTCAATCGTCACACTTCTTTGATGAAAATTTAATACTATACAAAAGCAAATAACAATCCCATCTAAGCTTTATTTAGATAATAACCAAGGAAGATGAGAGTTATACAGCAACCCATAACTCTGACATAAAGGTGCATGTGCTTTAAGCGTCCACATACATGCTACATAAACATTTCACACACTGCACTTACAAACCAACCAATAGGCACTACTTGACGATGGAGCATGCGGTTTGTATGAAGGTGAGCAAGAGAAGGATAATAGCAGCAATGGTAGAAGCAGCTATCCAAGGATTACTAAAAAATTGATGCTTTAATGTTGCCTTCCATCTGTTCTGACATTTCTTACAGAATTCATTCAAATCTTCACAGATACCACCAAAATGTTCGTGACAACCTGCCAGATAGATATTACTGTTAAGTCTGTTGAAAAAAGATGCTGCCGAATTTTTCTTGCCTAGACAATTAACCAAGATTCCATTATCACAAAGTACTTTTATATCTTCAGCGGTATCAACAAGAAAATCCATGAAGATACAGTAATCCGTAAATTGTATGTCTTCTCGAGAACAAAAGACCTCAAATGCCATAATGTTTCGAAAAAGAACTTCTGTATCATCATATAAATTCAAGCGTGGGATTTCCAACACTCCGTCTTTGAATTTTATGTCAAGTAAGCCTTTGCTTGGAGTTTTAACCTCAAGCTTTACTCCTGCGTCATGCAACTGCGATGCAGAGTACGAAAGAGTAACCAATTTATCGCAGTTTCCTTGTATCCTGTCGGGTAGCTAAAAAGTTCTCATCAAATGGGTGAAGTGAAATATTTTCTTATCCTTGGGTTCCTTTTCTTGAAGGTTGCGGAAGTGAAAACACTCAAAAGTCAGAGAAGTTAAATCAGTTTTGGATAAATTGGGATAGGCTTTAATGAATAGTTTCTCGGGGACAGAGAATGGAACTTGGTTTTCAAGTAATAATACTAAGTCACTCAGAATAATCATCTCTTGTCTCTCTATCATGAGATCCTCACTTTCCCATTCAACTTTAACTCTCTTACGGAAAAACTCAAGAATGAAGGTTGCATCTAGCAAGATCATATCCATCAACTCAGCATCATCGTAGGGCAAATTAATTCCTCATAGAAGTCGCGAATCTCATCTTTCATTTCCCATATAGTGCATCTTAAATCTTCCGAGCCAGTCCGTTCAATGAACCTCTCAAGGTATCTTTGTTTATACTTTTCCATAGCTTGTAAATTTGAATTGGCGTGGTGAACAAGGCCAATTGAAATAACCTTAGGAGTGTAGGCTTGTTCATTCACTTGGTAAAGGTAATTTGGAATCTTGTTGATACGGTGGTCAATTGGAGGCCCAAAACTTTCATAGTTTTCTAATAGAGCAGCTATAGCTATTACTTCAAATACTCCTAGTTGAATTTGCGAGTCCATTAATGGTGAGCCTTCATCTATAGAGTTGAAGTTGCCCGACTTAAATTATTTCTTGTTGATGAAGACGAGCCACTAGAATAAAAAACACGCTAGCATACTATGACTTCACTTCAAAAAAAAAAAAAAATCTATAAGAAGTTTTGAAATAAAATTATTAATCATGCTCCAGTAAGCTAGGTCTTAGAAAACAAATTTCACAAAAGATTCCTATATGTATAGCTAGATGACTTAAAATCATTTTATTTATAGACCATAATTTGATAGAGGATGTAATTAATCAATTAATATTTTAAAAAATAAACAAAAACCTACAACAACAAAAGTAGTCATTCGACCTCATAAACGCATTATGTAATTCCTTTATAGCACGCATGCCTCGTTCTTGCAGGTGGGGTCGGAAAGCTTTAATTAGGGTTTCAGCTCAGCCAGTATGGACGAATCAACAGCTGTGATGATTTCTTCCTCATCTTGTTCTTTTGGACGGTTGGATTGAAGTTGATGGGTGAGAACAATATCTGAGAGTGTGGGAGTTGGAGATGGGAGGGGTTTATGGGTTTTGGCGGGAGCGTTTTAGGTTGAACTAGTTGGGGCAGCACATGTGCTTGTTTTGAAAAAAAAAAAAAATAGTAATTAAAGTCAATTCTAAATTTCATTGCTATCACAAAATAAGAATATAAATCAATTGATTTTTAAAGTACATAGAGATTTATTTTAATCAAAACATTAATTTTAAGAGTTTTAATAATTATGTCATAAAAAATTAATCTCATTCGTATAAAAATTTTGATTAACTACAACGTTAATTAATTGGTAAGTACTCAGTAGGAAATCACAATTGCCATGACACGAGGTAAGATGTCAGAAAGAGTTGGCTACTTTATATAATCAAGTTTTGTAACACATTTTTGATAAATTTGAATAATTTCCAAAGAAATTTCTATCTAGTAGGATTTCACACCCACTTGTCAAATGATGCTTTCCAATTCTTTAAATTATCTAATTATTTGTAATATCCATTATAAACGAATCACATCAAAGCAAATATCCTAGAATTAATAGAAGCTTAGCAATTTTCCCACATTATATATGTATATATATATACCACTACAAAAAAATCGTCCTATCCCAGCATTTTTTTCCCGGCACTTTTAAAAACCGCCGTAATAGATAAGCCTATACTAGCACTTTTTGAAAGCGTTGGTATAGGAAACCTTATTACAGTGACTCAAAACTGGCGCTATACAAATCGCTGCAGTAAGAGGCCTATACTAGCGTTTTTGAAAACCACCGCTATATGCCTTCTATTGTGCTAGAATAGGGTTACTGATTTCCCTTATGGGAAAGACCTATCTCGGCACTTTTAGAGAGAGAACTGTCCCAGCGCTTTTGGAAGTGCTGGAATTGGGTGACCTATTCCAGCGCTTCAAAAAGCGCTAGGATAGGGTCCCTCCATAAGGAAATAGAGAGAGGCATATCCCAGCGCTAGGATAGGGTCCCTCTTTAAGGGGAATGGAGAAAGACCTATCCCAGCGCTTCAAAATGCACTGGGATAGGCCTTTCTCCATTCTCTTATGGAGGGACCCTATCCTAGTGCTTTTTGAAGCACTGGAATAGGGTGACCCTATTTCAGCGCTTCAAAAAGCGCTGGGATAGGCCTCTCTCCATTCCTTTAAGGAGGGACCCTATCCCAGCACTTTTTGAAGCGCTGTAATAAGGTTACCCTATTCCAGCACTTCAAAAAGTGTTGGGATAGGTCTTTCTCCATTCCCCTTAAAGAGGGACCCTATCCTAGTGCTAGGATAGGCCTCTCTCCATTTCCTTATGGAGGGACCCTATCCCAGCGCTTTTTGAAGCGCTGGAATAGGTCACCCTATTCCAACACTTCAAAAAGCGTTGAGACAGATCCCTCTCCATTACGAAATGGAGTGACCCTGTCCCAGCGCTTCGAAAAGCGCTGGTATAGGGTCATTCCATTCTCTTATAGAGAGAGACCTGTCCCAGCGCTTTTGGAAGTGCTGGAATAGAGTCCACCTATCCCGGCGCTTCTAAAAGCGCTGAGATAGGTCTTTCCCATAAGGAAATCAGTAACCCTATTCTAGCGCAATAGAAGACCTATAGCGGCGGTTTTCAAAAACGTTGGTATAGGCCTCCTATTGCAGCGATTTGTATAGCGCCGGTTTTGAGTCGCTGTAATAGGGTTTCCTATACCAACGCTTTCAAAAAGCGCTAGTATAGGCTTATCTATTATGACGGTTTTAAAAAAAAAAGCGTTGGTATAGGCTTATCTATTACGGCGGTTTTTAAAAGCGCCGGGAAAAAAATGCTGAGATAGGACGATTTTTTTGTAGTGGTATATATATATATATATACACATATATAATATGGGAAAATTGCTAAGCTTTTATTAATTCTAGGATATTGGCTTTGATGTGATTCATTTATAATGGATATTACAAATAATTAGATAATTTAAAGAATTGGAAAGCATCATTTGACAAGTGGGTGTGAAATCCTTCTAGATAGGAATTTCTTTGGAAATTATTCAAATTTATCAAAAATGTGTTACAAAACTTGGTTATATAAAGTAGCCAACTCTTTCTGACATCTTACCTCGTGTCGTGGCAATTGTGATTTCCTATTGAGTACCTACGAATTAATTAACGTTGTAGTTGATCAAAATTTTTATACGAATGAAATTAATTTTTTATGACATAATTATTAAAATTTTTAAAATTAATTTTTTGATTAAAATAAATCTCTATGTACTTTAAAAATCAAACCATTAATATTCTTATTTTGTGATAGCAATGAAATTTAGAATTGACTTTAATTACTATTTTTTTTTTTCAAAACAAGCACATGTGCTGCCCCCAACTAGTTCAACCTAAAATGCTCCCACCAAAACCCATAAACCCCTCCCATCTCCAGCTCCCACACTCTCAGATCTTGTTCTCACCCATCAACTTCAATCCAACCGTCCAAAAGAACAAGATGAGGAAGAAATCATCACAGCTGTTGATTCGTCCATACTGGCTGAGCTGAAACCCTAATTAAAGCTTTTCGGCCCCACCTGCAAGAATGAGGCATGCGTGCTATAAAGGAATTACATAATGCGTTTATGAGGTCGACTGACTACTTTTGTTGTTGTAGGTTTTTATTTATTTTTTAAAATATTAATTGATTAATTACATCCTCTATCAAATTATTGTCTATAAATAAAATGATTTTAAGTCATCTAGCTATACATATAGGAATCTTTTGTGAAATTTGTTTTCTAAGACCTAGCTTACTGGAGCATGATTAATAATTTTATTTCAAAACTTCTTATAGATTTTTTTTTTTGAAGTGAAATCATAGTGCGCTAGCGTGTTTTTTATTCTAGTGGCTCATCTTCATCAACAAGAAATAATTTAAGTCGGGCAAC
Organism: Castanopsis chinensis; assembly: GCA_032878915.1. Taxonomy (NCBI): domain Eukaryota; kingdom Viridiplantae; phylum Streptophyta; class Magnoliopsida; order Fagales; family Fagaceae; genus Castanopsis; species Castanopsis chinensis. The sequence goes on along the minus strand of JAVQMG010000121.1, from coordinate 29,233,572 downwards.
TCTCAACTCTATAGATGAAGGCTCACCATTAATGGACTCGCAAATTCAACTAGGAGTATTTGAAGTAATAGCTGTAGCTGCTCTATTAGAAAACTGTGAAAGGTCTGGGCCTCCAATTGACCACCGTATCAACAAGATTTCAAATTACCTTTACCAAGTGAATGAACAAGCCTACACTCCTAAGGTTATTTCAATTGGCCCTGTTCACCAAGCCAATTCAAATTTACAAGCTATGGAAAACTATAAACAAAGATACCTTGAGAGGTTCATTGAACGGACAGGCTCGGAAGATTTAAGACGCACTATATGGGAAATGAAAGATGAGATTCACGACTTCTATGAGGAATTAATTTGCCCTACGATGATGCTGAGTTGATGGCTATGATCTTGCTAGATGCAACCTTCATTCTTGAGTTTTTCCGTAAGAGAGTTAAAGTTGAATGGGAAAGTGAGTATCTCATGATAGAGAGACAAGAGATGATTATTCTGAGTGACTTAGTATTACTTGAAAACCAGGTTCCATTCTCTGTCCTCGAGAAACTATTCATTAAAGCCTATCCCAATTTATCCAAAACTGATTTAACTTCTCTGACTTTTGAGTGTTTTCACTTCCGCAACCTTCAAGAAAAGGAACCCGAGGATAAGAAAATATTTCACTTCACCCATCTGATGAGAACTTTTCAGCTACTCGACAGGCTACAAGGAAACCGCGATAAATTGGTTACTCTTTCGTACTCCGCATCGCAGCTGCATGACGCAGGAGTAAAGCTTAAGGTTAAAACTCCAAGCAAAGGCTTACTTGACATAAAATTCAAAGACGGAGTGTTGGAAATCCCACACTTGAATTTATATGATGATATAGAAGTTCTTTTTCGAAACATTATGGCATTTGAGGTCTTTCGTTCTCGAGAAGACATACAATTTACGGATTACTATATCTTCATGGATTTTCTTGTTGATACCGCTGAAGATATAAAAGTACTTTGTGATAACGGAATCTTGGTTAATTGTCTAGGCAAGAAAAATTCGGCAGCATCTTTTTTCAACAGACTTAATAGCAATATCTATCCGGCAGGTTGTCACGAACATTTTGGTGGTATCTGTGAAGATTTGAATGAATTCTGTAAGAAACGTCAGAACAGATGGAAGGCAACATTAAAGCATCAATATTTTAGTAATCCTTGAATAGCTGCTTCTACCATTGCTGCTATTATCCTTCTGTTGCTCACCTTCATACAAACCATATGCTCCATCGTCAAGTAGTGCCTATTGGTTGGTTTGCATGTGCAGTGTGTGAAATGTTTACGTAGCCTATACGTGGACGCTTCAAGCACATGCACCTTTATGTCAGAGTTATGGGTTGCTGTATAACTCTCATCTTCCTTGGTTATTATCTAAATAAAGCTTAGATGGGATTGTTATTTGCTTTTGTATAGTATTAAATTTTCATCAAAGAAGTGTGACGATTGAGGAGTTTTGCTTCTATGGCATTTGCTTTACAATTTTCTATCACATTTCAATTTCATTGATGTAAGGTCTTTTAACTGAACGTTGATGAAGGTTTATTTTTGTTTTGTTTTGTTTTGTTTTGTTTTATTAAAGGCTATCGAATATATTGTCACTTGATCTTTGAGAAGATTCAAGAGGGCAAGTAATGTTCAACTAGCTGATATTTTTGCCAAAGCTCTTGGTCTTCCAGCATTCTCAAATTCGTTACATAGATTGGGACTCACCAATATCTATGCCTCTTGTGTTCACCATTCTGTCTTACATTAATACAAGACGATCACTCACTCAGATGAAACGATGAAACTCTGGTCTTCAGTGGGACTGTTAAGTGTTAAGACCAAAGACAATAACGTCATCGTTTTGTTCCAAGTATGAGAACTTAACCAAATTATAAACGGCAACGTTTTGTATCAAAGTAAAGAGACCCAGCAGCAAGTGTAAAACGACAGCGTTGAGATTAAAACAAGTACACGTTTGTCACGTGCCTTTAGTAATGGTTCATTAATTCCACATCAGCAGCAACGTGTCTAATTCCTATTGGTTCCTATAAATAACCATAATTTTCTGTTAGTTAGTTATTGATCCTCTCTCTCTCTATATGTATATATATAATTTATTCTTTCTTGCAACTTTATAGGTTGACGAATCATTGTTTTTTTTTTTTTTTTTTTTGTAATACTATTTTGCAACTTTATAGGTTGACGAATCATTGTATTTTTTTTTTTTTTTTTTTTTTTTTTTGTAATACTATTTTGCATTAATATGATTTGGTAGCATGTGTGTGTATTTTTTAATTTTTAGCTTTCCATCACTAGTCTTCTCCTTTCCTCTTATAACTTTTGTTTGATTTTTTTTACATAATACTTAGTTATTTTATAAGTGAGATTTTGAATTTATATCAAAATACAATCTTGGCTATATATTTGAATGTGTCTATCAGCTATTAAAACCAACCAAGATGAATATGTATATCGTTCTCAAAAAAAGAAAAAGAAAAAAGTGAATATGTATAGACAATAATTTTTTTTTTCATTGATTTATTATTTAGTTATAACATCAAAATTAAAATAGATGAAAATGTAAAGTTAAAACTACCTAAAATGAATTTGTAAAGCCAATATATTTATATATTTAATATTTTCAAAAAACTAAAAGTAAAAAAATAAATAATAAAAAAATAATGATGTGGCCAATGATGTGGTAGATGAGGAGACTAAAAAGAAACGTAGCAACAGCAAATGCAATATGAAGGCCAGTTAAAGGCAATTAAATCTTAATAAGTAAAAGTGTATGTAGTCAATTTTTATATTTATTAGATCACGTTCTCTTTACGTTGGTTTTTTTTTTTTTTTTTGAGAAAATTATCTTTACGGTGTTATACAGATTATTTTCTTAAATTCAATATGTGAAGTGTTCAATTTTAGAAAAAAAGACTACTTTTTTTTTTTACATATTATTTTAAATATTAAATTTATATTATGGTATAATCTCCTATGAATTTTTTAGAAATATGCAATTTCATCTCATGTGTTTATATTAGTAAACAAAACCCAATCAATAGTTCAAAGTTACTCATATGATATGAAAAAGTATAAATATGATAATCTCTTTTAAGAGAATGAAAATTTTGAATAATATATTTGAAATTTAAACAATTTAGTTGTATGGGAAAAAAATAAAATAAAAATATAATGCATAATAACATAATTTAGCAAAATATGGACCGCCTAAAAAATAAATAATATCAATCAAAAAATCCAAATAATAAAAAGATGATATATTTTTTGGGATAGATAAATGGAAAATAATTTTAGAAATTATTTAATTTTTTGAGAGAAAAAAATTATTTTTCACAGAATTTTAAGAACATATTATATATTATACCATAACTACAAAATAATTGTTAATTCCCACGCATCGCGTGGGTTTGCGACTAGTTCAATTAATTGAGAACACAATTTTTCATATTACAGACCCAACAAATTTTACTTTAATATCTTTTTATCATATATATGAGATAGTAAATTGTGGCAAGTAGAATATCATTTTCATTAAGGACCACCATTCTCATCATTTATATTTATGTTGTACACCAATATCTAAATTTATATTTATGTTGAACACCAATATCTCAACTTGTCGCATGAATAATTGAAAAAAAAATTGTAAACTTTATTGTAGAAGGAACTTAATCTTATTCCTTACTAGCCGGAATGCTGAGGCGTAATATGAGCTTTTGCCCCATCATGTCAATATTTGATGCTCAAGAAAAAAAAAATCTTAGAAAACACCATTTTATGTCATAATTTTATCACAACTTTGATATAATAGACTATGAGTAGTAAAAGAAAAATATAGATTTATATATAAAAAAATAGTAGGTTTATGTAAAAGTGATAGGTAATCAATTATAACCTATAATTTACAGGCTACAATATAAAATAATTGTAAAAAAAGTGTGTGATAGAGGATGTGAACCCATAATTACTCCAAGCTCTAGCTAAATGGTTGCAAGCCCAAACTATATATGTTCCCTTCAGCTTGCCGAGAAAGTTGGTCTGAACACTGAAGTTTTGAACTTTTTATGTCACGTTGTTTCTCAGCCAGGTAGAAGCATTAGTTAACTTAAAATAACTCTATGATATGATTGATATCCAAAGTATATATAATCATATGTCCCTAAAATTTAAAAGTATAAATTATAATTCTGGAAAAAATTCAATCTATACAAAGTAACTTTGATCAATTTTCATTTTAGTTCTTTAAATTTGAAAATTGTCATTTTGATCTAATAAGTTTGCTAATCCAGTCATTTTAGTCCTATTGTCTCTTGCCATTGTTTTACCGACTTTAGCATTAAAGAATAATTTAAATAATACATTATTATATTAATTTAACCAACATAACCCCACCTCCCAAAAAAAACCTTAAAAACCTAGTAAATATAGACGATGTCGTCCCGAGAAGCTCTCTTATAGTCTTATATATCTTCGTCATCAGGAAATTCCAGAAACGCAATTAGAAGGAAGAATCAGCAGGTAGGGAAATTCAACAAGAAGCAAAAAATTCAACAGGAAATCAAAATCAAAGTACTGAATCTCACAAGGTAGCAAACACTATCAAGTGGAAATGAAAATCACAATAAATGGTTGGCAGATAACATCACAGCACAATTTGAAAGGTTAACGACTTCATCAATTGACTATCGTATCAACAGAGTTCCACATCACATTCGCAGTGTGAATCCACAAGCTTACACTCCTATGGTTTTTTTAATTGGCCCTTTTCACCACTTCGATGAAAAATTACAAACCATGGAAAAGTATAAAGTAGCGTACCTTAGGGGTTTCATTGCTCGGTTTGGAATAGACTTGGAGAGGTTTGAAAGCATTATAAAGGAGATGGAAGAAATGATTCGCTGTTGCTATGCAGAGACTAGTTCGCGCAGTATGAGCAGTGATGGTTTTGTGAAAATGATCTTGCAGGTACTACCGAAGTAATTAATTGTACTAGCTAGTTTGGCTTGTTGTTTGATTGCTTGCTGATGAATTATTAGTATTATTTTGCTGTTTATTGTCAGAACTTTCCATTGTAAAAAACACGATCCGTGTGTTTCAATGTCCCTGTAGGCTAGTTTTCCCTTGTGTGTATGTGCTTGTTCTAATAAAAAGGAAAAGAAAAAATGTTGTTAATTGATACTCTTAACAGAATAACAAAAAAGATCAAGCCAAAGCTATAGTTCAAAAGGCACATACTTCGGTCTCATTAGCGAATCTTGAATAGCGAAGGGACAAATCGAAACTTAATTATATAAGCATCTTCAATTTGCAAGTTGAACAAATGACAGGTGCATTATGGCTGTTCTTAAAACACTAATCTATTCTGCATTGATTCGAGATTTGAGAAGCACTTATTTTAATTATCGTGGAAGTTCTCTACAAGCTAGCAACCAAAATTAGCGTATGAACTGTACAATAGCATATCGCCAAAGTCTTTAATAAATATATATTAAAGTAAAAAAAGAGTTGAATAGCAACGCATATTAATTAAGGAATCAACAAATATACACGTGTGTCTATATTTTATAGCCAGCCTATTACCATTTTTTTTTTTTTTGGGAAATAAACCAGCCTATTACCTTTATATGCTAAAACATTAGGAGTCCTAGTTGTGAAGCAAATAGAGGCCCGGCCACCTTTTCTTTACCCTTGGGCTGGAGTTTATGGCCCACTATATTTATTTCCTTAGTCCCAAAAAGGCCCATAAAACTCTTAAAACTTACGTTTAATTAAAATATAATTTACATCTTCTAAACTTTTAATTTTTGTAAGTAAAGTACTAAACAATTACTTCCAAATAACTATCCTCACTATCCCTTACATTTTTTTTTTTTTTGTAAGATAAAATAATGTAACCTTCGAAATGAATAAAAAAAAAATTCATCAATTTAACTCTAAAAACTATTAAAATTATCTCCTCAAAAAAAAGAAAAAATTAAATTAAGGTTAGGTAATGTGGATATTTACAATCAAGGTTGAAAGAACCAAAGACTCAACCCTAGATTTAACGCAAACTAATTTTCTGTATGATTACTTCCTCAGATTTAACAACAGCATAATATACCGTAGCACATGTTTGAATCCATCAATTCAAATATGAAAAATTATGGTAGCTAAAGCAAGTTTCCACATATTATCCCTGAAACTTTCTATCCTTTAGATTCCTTTATTCTCTACGACAATTTTTTGTTTTAAGATATATATATATATATATATATATATTATGCAGTTACTAAAACCGATCCAACAAAATGAAAAGGCACAACTGTTTGGTGTTTTCAAAAGTATATGTGACATAAATTTATGTAGCCGAGTGACGCAACGAGGAATGATTAACAAAAAGTCAAACGTTTCAGCTATTAGTTATTATATAAATGCATGTTGGCTCTACATTTCATTTGAGTTTTTTTCCCTTTTCTTACTTGTGTCACATTGTGTGTTCTTCAATGTTCTTCGTCTATGTTATTTTAGTTATTCATTTTCATTATTCTAGGCAGTAGCATAGCATTTTTTATTTTTTTTTAAAGGAGGAATCCATAGATAAAACTATGGGAAAGTGATGATCCTAAGGTAGCAGACCAATGGATGACTCCTTTATTGATGCTTGACTTGGTATTACTTGAAAATCAACTTCCATTCTTTGTTCTTGAGATACTATTCACACTTTCTTTTCCTAGTCCCCCAAAAAAATTCCCTTCTTTAATTCAGCTTACTTTTCTGTACTTTGATTGTTTCAATGTTCAAAACATAACCCCCATAGATGTGAAGATAGAACACTTCGCCGATTTGCTTAGAACCTTTCAGCTACCTCCAATCCCAAGCCTAACGGGAAGACAAATTGATGTGGAAAAACTTTGGTATTCTGCAATAGATCTGGTTGAGGCCGGAGTAAAGTTTAAGGTGAGTTCAAGTCGTTGCTTACTTGACTTAAAATTCAACTTCAAATACGAACTGTTGGAAATGCCACTGTTAGTGATAAATAATCATACAGAGGCTCTTATTCGAAACCTTATGGCATTAGAGTTATTTCGTAATGGGGAAAAGAAATACATTATGGATTACTTTTACATCTAGAATTTCCTTGTCAATAATACTAAAGATATGGATTTACTTTGCGATAAGGGAATCGTGGTTAATTATCTAAGTGACAACAAAGCAGCAACATCCATGTTCAAAAATCTTTGCACCTATTTCTCATGGTCATGTATGAACTCAGATTATAACAATATCTGTAGAGAGTTGAATGCATTTTATGAAAAACCTCTGCACAGGTGGAAGGCATTTTTAAGGCATGAATATTTTAGCACTCCTTTGAAAGTTGCTTCTTCAATCCCTGGTTTAATCCTTCTGGTTCTCACGCGACTACAAACCGCATTCGCCATCTTGCAAGTTGTGTACAAGCGTTAAATAATTTGGATATATAGTTGTCAATGCAGTTGAACTTTTCATTGTAAACTTCACTATTAGTTTGTTTGCATGTCATGTCCTTGTACGTATACAAGTTTCTATATCTTTAGATAATAACATCAGTAGTTAATAATGTATCCTTATAAGCAATAAATTACTTCCTTCAAATGCTGCTTTCTTGTAAGGGATGAGTATTGACTAGCAGTGGAACAAATTGAAAAGGTCCTCAACTTTTAGGGTCAATTTCATTTTGGTCTAAATTACCTAATACAATGCTTTGGAACTAAAATTTGAGAAGATAAGATGAAAATATTAACCCATCCATTTAATCCCATAATGTAACTTTGGACCGACTTCTGCAACCCAACTACAAGAGTGAAGTTTCAAGTTAGTTCGAGCAAATGCTTAGCTGACCTAGAATTCAATATTGATGTATTTGAAATCCCATGCATTAATTAGAGAAAACTCAACGAATACTAAAAAATATTAATACGTATTAATAGAATATATATCTCTTTTTGAGAAGCAAAAAGCTAGAGATATTATGTAATAGAGTATATATCATATATAAAATTTTCTACCTAATTTTGAAACGGAATAGCAGTACGTGAGTGTGACTACAAAATGGAGAAGTTCTAAACTTGTGACGTAAAATGGGTTCTAACTTCTAAGAAAACGATATGTTGATTGCTTCTTTGGTTGGATTTATACGAGGCAGAAACTAAATTTTGAATAAGCATTTATCCATTTATTGGATTTTCATCTTCTGGTATTATAATTTCAAAATATTGTGCAAATTATAGTGGTAGTTATTATTATTATTATTATTATTTTTTTGGTCTCATAATAATTTAGGAAAAGAGAGATCTGAACTCCTAACTTAAAAGTTTTACATCAGCTTTAGTTTTTGGTTTTTATATGTAACTTTTTAAAAACTTTTTCTTTTCTTTTCTTTTTAAATTTTAAGCTTTTTCCAAAGTACAAGTATACTTAAACACACTTTTAGCAAAAAAAAAATAGAGAAAAACTGCTTTGTATAGGCACTTAGATAAATGGTTAGCTTCTTTTATGTTTCATACACTACCCTAATTAATATTGCAATAAAAAGGTTTAGCTATTCTTTTCAATCATATAATATGAGATTTTTTTTCAACGATAGCTTTTGCACCTCTTGCTTTCAAACTAGGTCAATCCATCATTCATATGCAAACTACTAATATTGCAACACAAGATTAATTAAAAGAAAGGTAATATTGCACCCACTTGCTCTTATACTTTTGAACCAGAGATTTATTTCCTTAAAATCACTTTTTATCTCAGATTTTAACAAATAAGTTAGCACCAAATAAAACCTGTTGTGTTCCTTTTCGCATCATAGTCTTATTGGCTGCATATAGAACTGGGCCACCTATTCCTATCCTGCTGGTGAAGTAATTAATACAAACAACATAATATAAAAAAAAAATTAGTAGAAAATGTGACCTAAGGTCACAGGTGAACAGGTTACATAATATTTTGACATATAGTTGGAGTGATCTTATATATATGAGTAATACTATATACACAACAAATTTCATAACGTGTTAAGTTAGCAAAATATAATTGAAAGCAACATTGTTTTCATCTAGAATTACCACTATCATCACTTTATGATATACTAATTATAGACCTAACCCCCTTAGAAAATGTCAAAATTGTTATCAAATTCTTTGTGTACTTAAGACTTTCAGTATATATATGAGCTTAATTTTATCCCTACTAGAACCATACATTGAATCGTTTGTTGATAATTTGCACTTGTGGGGTCATTCTTTTGCCTGCTAGTTCTACACAATTAATAATTGAGGTAAGCTTTCTGCTTTTATAACATTTCCTAGTTTAGTTGTCTATATATTTAATTATTTATTTTCTCGTTATTATCTTGCTGAAATCGTCTTTTTATGATTATTAAAAGAAAGAAATCATCTTTTTACACTATATAGCGTATATATCGTGAATGAAAAAACCATCCGATAATTATTCGCTGAATTTTCTGTAACTTTTTTTAAAGGGAATAATTTTCTGTAAATTCATTCTGGGCAATGACATGTCTTATCACATATTAGATAGTAGATAATGAGATTTTCAATTAATAGTAGGCTTTGCGTTCATGAATATTACATCTCAATCTGTAAGGAGTATCTGTTTTTTCCTTTTTCGTCTTTTTTTCCCCCAATTAATTCCTAGAATTACCCTCTTCTTTCCCTCTATATTCTATTCTTTGAGAATGGTGTGGATAGGTTTCGGATTGCTCCATCTTGATGCACTTGTTTTTGTTTGAGTGATTGTTATTCTATCATTAGCTTGAAATATTTATGAGTGAGCATATTGGAAAGACAGCGAGTTCTTTACTACAATAATCTTGATCAACAGTGGTGAAATAACTCCTCATATGTATATTCAAATTTAGCAAGTTAAGTGGTTAATATGCAAATAATGTTTAGGCATTTGAATCCGTGCCTTTGTAATATTCCAGGCATTTGGATCAAACAATATACTTTTCTTTACAATAGTACATATACAGAAATTATACGGACTTACGAGTCCAAGTTGTCAGTTAGATTTTTTAATCAATACAAGTAGTTTTTATTTTTTGAGTTAAAAATTCAAGTTGTTAGCTAGACTATATATTTAAAAGTTAGGTAACCACCTTTTTTTTTTTTTTTTTTTTCTTTTGAGAAACGTTAGGTAACTACTTTAAATACAAATAACTAGGAAAGGTACTCTAATGCAAGTTGCTCCGTAATATTATTTTCAACAAAGAAATTGCACATGCAAAAGAGTCCAAAATATCAATTAAAAAAAAAAGAAAAAAAAAAAGCCCAATTAGCCGGTGGAGGCGATATCTACTGCACAGTCACAGACTGCACGCATAGCATATAAGCTGGCAAGGTCTACACTTTTAAGTTCTATCTCAGGTACTCCAAACTTGATCCTGACTTTTGCACAACCTTGTCTCTCTCTCTCTCTCTCTCTCTCTCCCGTGCCGTACGCCTGAATAGACATTGGTGTTCCACTTTTCCTATCCTTCAGGTTCCATATCTCTATCTCTCCCACGCACTCCTGAATTTTTGTAATGTAGCCTCCTTATTTTTACACTCGCTTAGCTTTCTTCTTTCTACAATACTTCACATCGTTGAGCATGTCATGCACTGATAACCTACACTATTAAAAGAACGTCTATATTGTTTATATATATATATATATATATATATATATATATATTTTATATCTCTACCTATATAATACACTTAAATGAAAATTAGTCTATTTAATTATCTCAAATATGGTTAATTTTCATACATTTACGAAGATATAAAAAATTACACTTGTGGTACTTACTTTACACTAGCCTATAAACCATGGCATGCACAAGCACTTAAAATTAACATGCAAATTGCATGGTAGCACAAATAAATTATCAATAAACTAAAATATGCAGTGGAAATTAAATGACACAGTAATTTGTTTTCGAATGGGAAAAACATACACTGCAAAAAACCCCACCGGATGATTTTAAGGTCACTACTCTCGAAATTCCATTATTATCACAACAAGCGGTTACAAGTAAAGGAATCCAAAGTACCTTACCAACCTACAATTGAACCCTTACCCCAATACCCAATTAGACTTGTTCTGTAGTAACAATTTCTCCTTTTGATGCACGGCTCCCAAGTACGTGACTAACCAATTGCACGGATCCCAGTTCGCGACTTCAATCACCAACTAGAGAAAGTTGTTGGCTGCAAAGTTCTTCAATTCATTCACACGATGAAGATCAAAAAGATGCTTAGTTACAAAACCCTAAGGTGCACATTACACAGCAACTTTTTCACAAGAGAGATGAACTAAGGCAAGAACTTTGTCTCAGGTCACAAATTGCTTGAACAACGGTTTCTCAATGCTTATGCAATTTTGTACACTTTGACAGCCCTTAAAATAATCATTTTATATTTCTAGGATTAGAAGAAAAGAAGTCACAAAGACACATCTACGAATTAGAATAAAAAACAGAACTCAGAATCTATTTTTCTTAAATCTCGACAGCTAAAGGTGTCGAGGTGCTGTCGAGCAGCTGTCGAATCTTGGGGCTAAATAGCTTCTTAAAGCTCGATAGATGCAGTTGTCGACTCAGGTGTCGAGCTTTAATAACTGGCACTTCTCAACTTGAATCTTGGACAACTTGCATGACTTTAACATTTGATCTTGAAACCTTGTTTCTTGAAGTATTAAAATCATCCTAAAACTATCCAAATACAAGTTGAGTGTGTTTTTTCAAAGGATAAGCCAATTACATAAAAGAATGACATATGTTTAAAACAAAATGAAACACATATGTCCTAACAATACCTATAGTAAGAAATGTAAGTAAAACCACAATTAGTTTCAATAATGAAGCTTGCATATATTTTCTTTGAATTATAAATTTTATAGGTTAGAATATAACAATCTGACCTTCACCTATAAATAAATAAATAAATAAAAGAGTAAAAAGTTAATATATTCAATTACAGAATAGTCGAAGGTCTATTTACTGAATTGGCACCTCCTCATGTATAAAGTGTTGGGGGATCTAAGAGAAAAAGGGTTTGAGCTACAGGGTTAGCAGCATATTGTAATTATTTTTCAAAAAGAGAATTACAGAATAGATAACACTACAATCATTAGAATACAGTGCATGTCCATCAAAATTGCATAGAAGAATTACTATCAGAATATACTTAGCTAGTTTATTATACTAGCTAGCTTTTCTTTTCTCTACGTGGAATTTCTCATTTCTCCTTTTGTGTGTGTGAATTGATATTCAAATCTATTCTTTGTAAAAAGAATAATAATAGAAAAATGGTGTGAAAACAAGTACCTCGTAATTTTTTTTTCCCTCCTGCTGTTGCAATGTAGGTTTATATAATTCACTAAAAATAGTTTTAAAAGTAAGATACGTCAGAGCTCGTAAACTTATTCAAATAGAATATAATAACTTCGTTACATACGTATATCTCCACTTCAATTTTTATATATAAAAAGTCAGAACGATTCAATTAAGTAGTCTTTAATGTAATTCTGTATGTAAATTCTCAAATAATTTTCTTTAGTGGGTTGTTTTATTGCATGTGATCTCTTTTTATTTTGAATTGTGTCATATATTACTATATAGAAATCATAGTTTATGTTGTTCTTTTAGTGGCATTTCTGTTAGATTTTGTGTTAATAATGATTTGATGATGCTTTATATATATCAAAGACGAACCCAAGATTTTGAGTTAGTGGACAGAGTGTAAGTAAAAATAAATAATTTTGAAATTTTAAATAAGCATCTATTTAGCATTAAAAAACTATCAACAAAGACACATATATAAAATTATTTTTTCGTAATACATTATAATGCAATTATCTATTAATAAAGACAGACACAAAATACCATTTTTTCTTACTACATTAGAGCATTTGCATCAACTCATGCAAATTGTTTTTGTCTATTTTACCATAATAACCTACTTTTTTATAGTATTTTATATACTTATTTTTCAAAATGCTCTACATTAGATTATTTATTTTACACTAAATTTCATCATAATACTATTTTCTTATCAATTTTATTATTATTATCTAAAACCATCTCTCTCTTCCTCAATCAAAACCCACTGCCTTCAATCTAAATAATCTCTAAAACAATTATTTGCATAGTTACACTAATTGTGTAAATTTTTCTAATTAACTATAAAATAAACATACATCAGTTTATATATCATTGTACAAAAATAACTTTGTGTTATAGTAATTATGTAAATTTGCATATGTATTTTGCACAATGATATGTAGACTAGTGTGGGTGTATTTTAGGGTTGATTTAACAAATTTGAGTACTTAATATATCCAACATGTATCATGGAATGGGTTTTGCTTTAAATTTTTTTCTGCAGTAGAAAAAAGAAGAAGATAAATACTATGATGCAAATTAATATAATTGTATTAAATCTATCAATTTAATAGAGATATAATGCTTGAAAATTTCCATTCCATTTTCTTAATTAATTATTAATAATAATAAATTATGAAATGAGTTTGTGAAAAAAGAAAAAGAAAAAAAGAGCGGATGCAATTAAGTTAGTATATCCGTGGATCACACGCATCATCCTGTAGTATTTTTAATGCTAGTGGCTGTTGTGGTGTTTTTGGCACTCAGGAAATTAAACCAAAGCAACTTGGTAGATGGCAGAATCAACTATTGTTGAAATTGAACAACCAGTAGGTGCTTCATCAAATAGTGCATTGATAGCAACTGAAGGGCAAAAGAAGTTCAGAAGCATTCCTCCTATCCACAAGGTTCCAGCTAGCATTCGCAAATGGGACGAACGAGAGTACACACCTAGTGACATTTCAATTGGCCCTTATCACTGCATCATACGACCTGACGATTATGAAAAATTAAGATCTGAATGCGCTGAAAAACATGGCCGGAAACTAGGTGTAATGGATGAGTTCGACATTCGCCATTATTATAAAGAGGCTATTGACCCTAACTGTGTTACACATAAATTATTCGTTCGGGATGCGTATCTCATTATTGATAATTTCTTGCTCCCGGCACGTGAATATGTAGAAAAAGACCTGTTATTACTTGAAAATCAGCTTCCATTCTTTCTTTTAGAGGAACTATTCCACCATGGATATGTCAATACCTCATCCAGTTTGATTGAACTTACTTTTGACTTTTTTAAGGAATTCAACGTTCTAAACATAAAACCCTCAGATCTGAAAATAGAGATAGAACACTTCACGGATTTGCTTAGAACCTTTTACTTACCTCCATCCCGTCAACTACCAAAAAGAGGCAGGAGTCAAGATTGAGGTGAGTTCAAGCAAATGCATACTCGACTTTAAATTCGATCTCCAAACTGGACGGTTGCACTATCAAAATGCTGACTTCAGGACTGATTATGCACTATCAATTGTTCAAGATCTTTGCAGAGATATCGAATCGATAGATATGAACCATGATTACATTCGTACCTTTAAGGAATTGAAAAAATTCTATAATCATCCAAGAAACCTGATACGCATGTGGAAGAAACCGCTGAAGCGGGATTATTTTAGCAATCCTTGGCGAACTGCTTCTACCATAGCTGCTATTATCCTTCTGGTCCTCACTTTCATACAAACTGTATTCTCGGTCATCCAGGTACTACCGAAGTGATTAATTGTACTAGCTAGTTTGGCTTCTTGTTTGATTGCTTCCTGATGAATTATTATTTATTAGTATTATTTTGTTGTTTATTGTTAGAACTTCCCATTGTAAAAGACACGATCCGTGTGCTTCAATTAATGTCCCTGTAGGCTAGTTCTCCCTTCTGTACACGTGCCTGTTCTAATAAAAAAAAAATGTTGCTAATTGATACTCTTAACAGAATAACAACAAAGATCAAGCCAAAGCTAAAGCTCAAGAGGCACATACTACAGTCTCATTAGCGAATCTTGAATAACGAAGGGACAAAATGAAACTTAATGATAAAAGCATCTTTAATTTGCAAGTTGAAAAAATGACAGGTGCATGACGGCTGTTCTTAAACACTAATCTATTCTACATTAATTTGATTCGAGATTTGAGAAGCACTTATTTTAATTATCGTGGAAGTTCTCTACAAGCTAGCAGCCAAAATTAGCATATGAACTGTACAATAGCATATCGCCAAAGTCTTTATATATATATATATATATATATATATAAAGTAAAAAAAAGAATTGAATAGCAACGCATATTAATTAAGGAATCAACAAATATACACGTGTATCTATATTTTATAGCCAGCCTGTTACCTTTATGTGCTAAAATATTAGGAGTCCTAGTTGTGAAGGAAATAGAGGCTCAGCCACCTTTTTTTACCCTTGGGCTGAGGTTTATGGCCCACTATATCTTATTTCCTTAGTCCCAAAATGGCCCATAGAACCTTAAACCTTTTTTTTTTTTTTTGAGAGGTAGAACCCTTGAATCTTACGTTTAACTAAAATATAATTGACATCTCCTAAACTTTTAATTTTTGTAACTAAACCATTACTTCCAATCAACTATACTCACTATCTCGTACATTTTTTTTGTAAGATAAAATAATGTAACGTTCCAAACGAATTAAAAAATTCATCAATTCAATTCTAAAAACTATTAAAATCATCTTCTCAAAAAAAAAAAAAAAATTAAGGTTAGGTAATGTGGGTATTACAGACGGTCAAGGTTGAAAGAACTGAAGACTCAACCCTAGATATAACACAACCTAATTTTCTATATGATTACTTCCTCAGATTTAACAACAGCATTATATACCGTAGCACGTGTTGAATCCATCAATTCAAATATGAAAAATTATGGTAGCTAAAGCAAGTTTCCACATATTATCCCTCAAACTTTCTATCCTTTAGATTCCTTAAGCACCATTGAAGGATGGTTCACCAAGCAAAAATTTTGAATCAAACACCCGATCCTCTTAGCAAACGAACACTCGAACGATATGTGGTCTCTACTCTCCATATGGTTTCTACATAAGAGACAAAAAATCTCCCTTACAAACCCATCTAAGAAGCCTGTCCCTAATATTTAGCCTATTTTAGACAGCTTCCAATGTACTTTCTATCTCCACTTGGAATAGTTTGCTTTGAACCCACACCAAGTCCTCTGATCTAGTTGATTTCCACCTCCATTGGTCATCCTTAATAACATTGGAAATCTTTGCATCAAAAGAGTTAGAAGCATCTTACATTAATTTGTTACCAAATTTTGGAAATAGAGGCCCATCCAGAATCCAAATGCGAAGAAAAGAAAAGTTCCCTTGTCCTACTTTGTGCTGAATGAAATGTCAAGCATAATCACTCAACTTTATGATTTTTCATAAGTCAAGAAGAATTTTTAGGAACCTTTACTATCCATAAAAAAAATAGAATAAACTAAACATGCACCCATACTACCCAAATGGAACTAGGCAAACCAAAAGGTTGCATATATTCTTCATGAAAGTAGCTATATTTCAATCTTCAATTCTTGTATGCCTAACCCCCTTCCTTCTTTGTAACACACACCATTTCCCATGAAACATTCACTCTAGGAGCTTTTGTGTCACTTCATTTCAATAAAAATTTGTTAAATTTTCTTTAATGGTTTTAATAATGAACAAGCTACAATTTGAATGCTGAAGAGGATTAATTTTAGTAGTATAACCTGCCAGCATGATAGGTGCTTGGAAAAGAGTTATGTGATCAATCTTCTCAATGAGAGGCTGGCAATCCTTCCTTGCATATGCCTTATAGATAGTTTACCTTAAATGCAACAATATGGAGGTTTGTTCCTTTAATTCATCAGCTAACTTAATATGGGAAATTTTAGTAATCTTGCTGGAATGGCTCTCAGACTAGAGAGACGATGAAAGTCCTGTAAAATTGTTGGAAAATTTAGAACTCAGTTGATAGAATTAACAAGTTTTAAACTCAAGTTGTTAATTAGATTTATTATGAATAAATCTTGTTAAAACAAACAAATATCAATATTATGTCAAATATAAGTGCAGAGGAAAAGTAAATAAGACAAGATATGATGACTCAGGAAAATCAATGAAACCAACCACTTTCACAATAAAAAACCTGGGGGAAAACCTTCCCAAAAAGCAATCCACTATAATAAAGAGAAGTTTTAGATCTAGTACAAAGCATTTATTCCTAAACTCTACAATCCCCGTAGATAAACTCACAGCAGAAACTTGTTATCGCTTCAGAACTTCTGAACTCTTCAATATATGAACACCACCCTTTGATGCACGAATCCCAGTACGTGACTAACTCCTTTGCACAAATACTAGTACGTGACTCACTCACTAACTTAAGGAAGAAAAATGTTGACTGCAAAGTTTTTCACTCCATCAATAATGAAGATAAAAAAGCACTTGGTTACAAACCCTAAGATGCAAAAACACAGTAACTTCTTTTAGAGAGAATAAGACTTTGGTCACCTTTCTCATATGTTCTCCTTATATTCTCTTATGTGACGGCCTTCAAAATAAGCCTTATATATGTCTAGGATTGTGAGAAAAAAACTCTACATAAATACAAAAGCATAGGCTGAAAATTAGATTTGAAAATTCTGATTTATATAATCTCGATAGATACCTCGATAGATAATATCTATTGAGCCTCATTAAACCTTGATAGATAGCTATTTGTCAATAAGCTATCGAGCTATCTGTCCGCAGGTGTTGAGCTATCTGTCCAGCTTTGGTGAGCACATTTTCTTCATTTGTTTCTTGGTCCAATTTTCATGGCTTTAATACTAGACTTGAACAACATGTTTTTTGAAGTATTAAACACATCTTAGATCTACCCAAATACAAGTAAAGTACATTTTGTCAAAAGATTAGCCAACTACATAAAAGAATGACGTATGTCCTTAACAAGTGAACCACATATGTCCTAACAAAAGCATCATTAATAATCTGACTATTTGTAATATTGGAAACCACAAAAATCATTATATTATTGCGAAACACAAGTGAGATTGACATTATACAGGTTTTGTTTTTAAAGTTTTAAACTTTTTTATGAGTAAAAAAAAGGTAGGAAGGGGCGATCAAAGTGATTTTTCTATCTAGGTGAGACCAAAAATCTAAAATCATCACAGACACCATTAGATCGATCTAACCAAAATAACTAAATATAAAATTTTCTATTTAAAATACCTTTATTACTTTCGATTGTGGGGTGATGGCCTGAACAAGAATACTTTCTTGACGGTAGTAGTGCCCCCCAGATTGCTCATTCTTTTTTTCTTTTCTTTTTTTCCTCTCCTTAGGCCTTAATTATGTATTATTCTCTACGACATTTTATTTTTCAATATATATACATATATATATATATATTTATATTATGTAGTTACTGAAATTGAACCAACAAAATGAAAATGCACAACTATTTGGTGTTTTTAAAAGTAGACATGGCATAAATTTATGTAGCCAAGTAGCGCTATGAGGAATGGTTAACAAAAAGTCAAACGTTTCAACTTCCGATTCAGAAAAATTGTTTCTTAGTACCAATTGACCATCAATGTTGGTGAGAAGAAATCAACATCCATTTTTAATGAGAATACCGTATGCATTGGGTTTTCTTTGTAGATAGGGTGAAGTTTCGGTGGGGGTATTGAAACTCTAGACATGTGAACCCCCAAGTCAAAGAAAATAAACCTACACAAATTTCAGATTTAACAAAGAATTTGAAGCAACTTCTAACATCCATGTCGTTGGATTATAATTGTCTTTAAAAGCAGGCACCCCAGGTATACTTTACAAAAATTTGTTAGTGCGTTTGGTTGTATAAAGACAGATAATTATTCTTCATTTATTAGTGATTAATATAAGATTATATATATATATATATATATAATAATTTTTTAGCATATGATTTTTCATTATACATGCATCATGTAAATTGATTATGAGATTCTGTGTTTGAAATCTCTAAACAAAAAACATGGGTTATTTTTAAAAGATTCTTCATTTTAATACATAATGTGTATTTGATAGAAGACTATATACATCTAAAAAAAATAGCCAGATATTAAAAAAAAAAAAAAACTTTATTGATATCGTACTAAAATAAATAATGTTGACGTTATGTCAATGAGAAACAGTATGGAAGACAAGGATTCTCCTTGACATAGAAAGAAAAATATACATTATTGAATAAGTAATGAATATTCCTTATCTATTAAGGAATAAGTTTTGGAGCCTTATAAATAGACATTGTTGTAAAGGGTTTGGTGGGTTTTGCCCAAGTTTCTTCCCACATGAGGAGAGGGGAAAAACTCCTAGAATAACATTATTGGGTTTCTTTGAAGAGTAGTTGGTAGATTATTTTAGTTGAAAGATTACCCATAGTTTTGTGTTGAAAGTTTGTTTCTTTTGTGAGTGTGAGAGAGTTATTGAGTGTGTTTCGGGTTGTGAGTTTTTGTTAGTATCGTCCATAGTAGATATTTTGATGTGAGGCAAAAAGGATGTGAGTATGTGAGGCAATAGTAATTTCTTTGGAAGAATGTGAGGCAATTCAAAAAGGCACAATAATGTGAGTGTGTGATGTCCAACAAGAAAGTGTGATATCCAATAATAATTTCTTGAGAAAAAGCCAAAAAGGATGTGATGAATAGCAATAATGTTATGATCTCGTGTGATATGCAGCAATAATGTTTTGACAATTCCCCTTAGGACAATTAGCACAGTGAATCATGTGAATTCTCTACCGACGCAAGAAGACAAGTGATGTTTACAAATATGTACAATGGCTTCTTCAAAGTCTCTCAAACTAGATAGATAATGAAAATTCTGTAAAACCTTATATATCAATAATTTGAATAACCGAGAGATTGGATACCACAAAAATCATTATCATTTTTGAAACACAAGTCATGAGATAAGCGTGTGCATGTTCTTCCAATAAAATTGTAATATCATAGTCCATGAATGCAATCAAAAAATGTCCAACAAATTTATCATCCTCAAAACATTTTAATACATCTCTTTTGAGAATGTCAAACTCAATAACATACTCAATCTTACCTAGAAGATCATAAAAAGTTAGTTCCATTTAATTGTTCAAATTTACTTAATTGTTGATGCATAGTAATAACTATGATTAACTCAACAAAAAGTTTCAAAAATTAGTTTAAAATTTTAATTAAAATCCAAGTCCCTTATTCGAAGATAAAAGATTTATGATTTTATCATTTGAGTTAATTAGAACCGATAAAAACAACAATCATCATAGAGCATATATCATAAATTCAAATCTTATTGTATTCATTAGAAATAAAAATAAAAATCTAAAGGATCCGAAAATAATTTCTGGCCAGTAATTAATGGTAGAGTTACAAACTGTTGTGGCATGCTCCATATTATGTACCCTGAACTCAGATCTATAACAAAGTGTTGCTTGTTTTATTCTAGTTAGAGTTGACAAGTGCTTGTGAGGATCGATCTGTACAACACTGCTAAAAAGAAAACTTGTTTATGATTTATTTTTAGAACAAACTTGTTTATGATTTAAATAAAAATAAAAAACAAAAACACCCAAACTAAGAAAAAGAAAAGCCAATTCTATAGAACCTTTCATCTTTTCTCTACCTTTGCCACTAGAGTAAGCTTGAACACTACCAACAAGAACCATGCCTCAACACTTAATTTAATAACTGGATTATAATTTTAAAAAACTTAAAACCCCAAGACTAACAAAGCGATTTGTATTTCTTTGGAAACCCACGTGGATTATGCAAGGGTTTAAAAAATAAATTGTTGACCATTGCATCCTAATCACTCTATCCAACCGTCCCAAAAGATGCCCATCTAACTGTCAAGCTAATCATATTTTACCTATTAAATATCAATTTTGATCCAAAAGCTTCAAGGAAGTGGTTGAAAAGAAATGCTTTTGATTGGCAGATAAAACTCACTTTCTTAGGCTTGGATTGGACAAAATTGGCTTTTGTCCTTTTCAAAAAAACAATCTAGCATTTTGCCCTTTTTTTCAAATTAATTAAGGAAATGCTTCTCTTTTGAAACTCGATTTTCTCAAAATTGAGTTAAGCCTTATAGCGACATTTTAAGAAGCTTATAGCGACGTTTTAAGGACCTATAGCGACGTTTTTAAACTCAATATTCATGAAATCAACTTACATACAATTTTTTTCCTTTTTTTTTTTACCTATAACTCGATTTCATGAAAATCGAGTTTAAAAGTGCTGTTATAGGTCCTTAAAAATGTCACTATAGACTCCTTAAAATGTCTCTATAGAGCTTAACTCGATTTTGAGAAAATCAAGTTTTAAAAGAGAGGCATTTCCCTAATTAGTTTGGGAAAGGGGGGGGTAAAATGCTAAATTGTCTTTTTGAAAAGGGCAAAAGCCCATTTTGGCCGGCTTGGACTTCAATAAACACCATCTACAAATTCACATAAAATGGAGAGAATTCATTCTTAAGATTTAGTTTTTAAGTAATGTGACATCAAATCTATTTTTAGATTTGTAATATTTAACGTAAACCATAAAATGGTTTTGTATAAAATAGATCCTAATTCATTAAGAACTTGAAGTTTAGTTCGGCCAATATGAGCACAAGCACGGCAACAGAAATTGTAGAGACCAAAGAAAAAGCCAATGATAAAAATTGAGGTAAAATGATTATTATTATTATTATTATTATTATTATTATTATTATTATTATTATTATTATTTGGGGGGAAGGGGGGGGGGGTCCTAAATTTCGGTGGTATATTAATGACTCTTGAAATAATTTATGCCAAGCACCGTCCCATAAATGGTCTACAATCGGCTTCCCTAAGAAAATAATAGCACGAAAATAAGGATTCAAATGACAATTAATAGAACATGGTCTGTCAAAGTAAATAAAATAAATTGTTAAGTTTATTAGTAAGGTGGTACAAATTGTTAAGTTTATTAGGTTTGTTTTAAATAAATTCTTATTTATTTGTAGATAGTTGATACAATGAGTTTCTATTTGCCTTTGAATATTATGTTAATTTTAGAAAGTCCTATATAAATAAGACTTGATTTTAAATAAGTAGGGAGTCTGAACTTTTTTTTTTTTTTTTTTTTTTTTACTGAGCAAAATTTCATCTCGCATATTGATTTCTCCGGAAGAAAACTAATTTTGTTTCTGTTATACTTTAATTTTGTCCCTTCATACGTACGGTGCCATCTATCTTCATACGGTGCCATCTATACCAGCCTCTCGTATTTTCACATTCATAATGTGTGAGTCAAGAGATTTGATTGGCCGGTATTGTTTAGGTACATGAGATGTGTTAGTGCAAACGAAATAATAATGGAACTGATATAGAGAAATTGAATTAGTACACACACTCATTTTCTTTAAAGAGATCCGAGCCCTCAATTTATATTGGTTAATCTTTTTAATTTGTGCAAACTTTCTCCAACATGTATACCATCTAATTAAGTCTTTCATATTTCACATTCATAATGTGTGGGTCAAGAGATTTGAATGACTGGTATTGTTTAGGTATCTGAGATATAATGGCAATAAGGTGCATGAGATGTGTTGATGCAAACAAAATAATAATGGAAATAACGTAATGAGAAACAGAATAAATACTTCTAAATATTATTACTTTGTAGAAAAATTAAACAATACTATTTGAATTGATGCACGACACTCGCTCATTTTAAAGAGATTTAAGCCTTCAATTGACTAATTTTTGTGATCTGTGCATACCTTCTCTAACATGTATACCAGCTTATTAAGCATTTCATATTTCACATTCATAATGTGTGGGGCAAAAGATTTGAATGACTTGTATTGTTTAGGTGTTTGAGATTAATGGTAATAAGGTGGTTGGTATTGTTCAGGTGCATGAAATATGTTAGTATAAACACAATAATAATGGAAATAATACAAAGTGAAACTGAATAAATGTTTTTGATCTATTACTTTAAGAAAATTACACAATACTATTTGAACTGGAGTGCGGTACTCGCTCTCTTTAAAGAGATTTAAGTTCTCGATTGGCTAATTTTTGTAACCGATGTTGACATTCTCTGACTTATCTCTCCCAAGATACAATAGCCCAACAAATACCGTATGGCTAGTATTCAAGCTCCAAACTTTACCAAAAAGAAGATTGTTCTTCCATATTAACTATTATATCTTTATATTTATTTTGTAAAATTTATTCATTTTAATTAAATAATATTAAAATGTTACAAAAAAAAATATAATTGCAATTAATATTAGTAGTTAGATTTTTCCTGAGTTTTCCTCTCTTTTTTTTTTTTCTTGTTAGTAACATATGATATAATTGAAATTAATTTCTCAAATGTAATTCTTATGGTGTGCCGCAAAATGAGCAGTATAGATGTGCCATATAGAGAACTTCTAACTAACATATTGTTTTGTAATGGAACTATGATATGCCTTCACATCCCAAGGGGTATCAGCTAGTTTATCATCAAATATAGGGCACCGTTTGATATGCCTTCACACTTTTCACGCAAGTTTAACTGCACTTATTAACAGGGCATCGTTAGATAGAGATCTTGTGCTTAGATTTTTTATAAGGGAAGAATTAATTGTATCCTCTTGATCTTAATACTTTTCAACATAAGATTTATAAACCGACGCACCAAATAAATAAGGGTCCATTTGGATAGAACTTATTACTGAAAACTGAAAACACTGTAACAAAATAATTTTTAAATGTGTTAATAGTATTGTGAGACCCATTTTTAATATTTTTTTCTGAATAAAATGCATGTGGGTCCCATAAACAGTACGTGAACAGTGTCTAAACAGTGCTAAACAATGATTTTTGTCTCTGCACAGTGATACTACAGTGAAATAACGTGCATGAACAATGTCAGTTACTGTTCATGCACGTTGATAAAAAAAAAAAAAAAAGGGAAAACGCATAAACATCAAAACGCAACAATTATAAGCTCAATCCAAACACACATTAAATAAATATAAAATCTCATTCCAGAGTGTGATAAGGTTTATAGTACAATGATAGGAAAGAGATGACGTCATGATACTATAAAAATGTTGACGTCATATTATTGTTTTTTTATTATATATATCCTCACGGGGTAGTTCATTTGATCACTGCGAGAGTTGATACTTGAGATAGTTTTCACTTACAGACACAGTTATAGGCTCGATATTTTTTCAGCTGCTAGGTACCAACACAATTGATAACTGAGGTACGCTTTTTTCATAACATTTTCTATATTCAAGTTCCTTTGCCTCTCTCTCTCTCTCTCTCTCTCTATATGTATATATTGTTCTCATTATAATTAGCAACTGAAATAATCTTTTTATCCTAAATTTTTAATATTGCAAAAAGCACCATCCAACTATATACAGTCGCTGAACTTAATGGGCAATAGAGCATGTCTTGCACTCTTTCCTCTCACAAACTAGATAATAGATGCTGAGATTTTCAATCAATATTGAGCAGTGCTTTGATTAACTATATTTTAATTTTTAGTACATTTTTCCAGTGCCTGTCCTTTTCAGTTCTTTGAATTAATTTTTAGCTTTGGTATGGTTTGGTTTATGATTTTAAAAGTCGGTACTGACAATTAACCGTAAAAAAGACTGACTACCCATTTTTTGATCCGATCGGATCAAACCGGTAATATCATAATTAATAATTTTATAATTAAAAAATAATAAATAAATTATATAATAATTTTATAGTAACTAATAATATTTACTTAAAAAATTTTATGTCATAAAAGTTTAATCTGAATCGTTGAATAACTTCCCTACTATTCCATCTACGGTCTACCTCCATTGGCATTAAATTTTCTTTACGTACCCCCACTATCTTCTTCTTTTCCCCGTAAATCAGTTCATCAATTCAAAATTTGCTTGTACTAAATTCTCCACCTACCCTTATTTTCTTCTCCTTTTCCCATGCAGTCAGTACTTGCTTCTACATAAAATCCGAAACAATTTCTTCACTCTTCATTTCATCTCCTCATTTTACACATCTTCCTCTACCTCTCTCTTTGCCAAGCAAAGTTCAACCTCACTCCACAGCTAGCATGTTCCCAAAATATCATTTCTTTTACCACAGAGAATATGAGAAAGAGTGAGAGAAAAAAAAAAAATTCGGAGGAATTAGTGACTGGTTCTTGTTGAACTGGTTGGACCGGCCAGGCCGGTTTTTAAAACCATGATTTAGTTACAATTTTGATATAAATATCACCACCTTTCCCAAATTTAGGATAGATATTATTTTAGTTTTCTATCTCTTCAATACCAGCACCATAGAAGAAATATTTGCTCAATTTTCTGCCAATAATTATTAACGGACAATACCATGTCTTGCCTGGCCCTCATAAACTTTAATTATCGGACAACATTTATGTGCTCATTGTCTCCAACTACTCCGACAGCCATCAGGCCAGCTTGCTGTTTGGCGTTCCTTTCTTGCATGGCTTTTTGCCGCTCTTCATAGTATCAAAATCATCCAAAATGGACGTATCAGTTTCATAATTCTTGAAAATATTCAACATCTCAATACCCTACTCCAATTTCACCTGTAATTGTAATATTCAAAATTAAAATAATATTGTAGAAACAAAAGTTGTAAGTAACTAACCTTGAAAAGAAAAAATGCTTAAGTTCAATTTTTAACAGATGAGAATATTTTAAATCCACATTGAAGTCTATTAACAGTATTGCATGCAGAATACTATAATGAACCTCAGTTGAAAGATAAGATTGAGGTCATATGACAAGCGGGAAAGAAACAACAAATTAAAACAAAATTTAATCTGGCAAGTGGGAAATCATCTGCAATCTAAAGCTTTGAAAGGATTCCAATGGACAAGATAATGACAATTAGAATGCATATTTAGCTTTGTGAAATGAAAGAGAGAGAGAGGAGGGTAATATGAGATTTGTAGAGTTGAATTGGGTTTTATTTTTCTGGGTATATGTTGTTCTTTTATTTTTTTTTTATTTTTTTTTATTTTTTATTTTTTCAACATCTATGTGAGTTAAAGAGAGACCAAAGCCACATTTTTATTGCTAAGTGCTTAGATTTATCGCTGGTTCTTTTATTTGATTTGTTACTTTTTTATAATTGTTAGGATTTTTGAATATAGATTCCAAATATTAATTTTTACAAAACCCTCCCTTTTTTGTCTTCTTTTATCTTATTTTTGTATGTGTTTTATATTTTGAGAGGAAAAAGACATAAAAATAAAGCAAAATTACATATTTAGTCATATTTTTTACAAAAATAGATTACGAAACTGAGTTAACTTCAAATGGATAAAATGTCAAATTTTAAACAACAAGTAGACAGTTTAAATTTTGATCAAACCACAAGTGCGTAAGTTATAATTTGCCCTTAATTATAATAGTTGCTCTGATTCTTAATTAAAATAATAATTCTAGTATGGCATACTTTCAAATATACTTTAAAATAACTGTTTTATGTGGCAAATTGTAATTTAGTTGTCTATTAATATAATATGAATCCATCATTAATTTTATCTCTACCGTTCATAATCTATAAAACGTGTGTGAAAATATGTGATATTAAAATTATTCTTTCAAGTATTAATTTTTTATATAGGAAGAATTATTCTTTCATTGCATATAAAGCATACATTCCTTGGCTGTCTTTTAATTTGCAATTTCTATTATATTCTTTCTCCCCATGTTTGCCTTTTTGTTTCAATTAATTCTTATCTTTGGTTTGCATTGAAATGTTGATTCAAATATCACAAATGAAAATCATTGGTCTCAATTTTAGTATTTCATTTTAAACTCCATCAATTATCTATATATACTATAAAATCAAAGTCTTTGACCAATATTTGACTTTTTATTGACTTTTTTAGAGGCTGCCACATAGGCTTCGCCGCTCTCACATTTATCCACATCTTTATTATTTTTTGAATGTGAATTATTATTTAGGGAACCAATAGATAAACTTTAGTGACCACTAATATAAATTTTTCTTCTAGCTCTTATGCATAGCATAAAGCCATAGTGTCATTCTTATTTCTAGGAACAATCATTTACGTTGGATTTTATATATATTCCTTTCCTTACATTTGAGCTATTGCAATGCAACTTCTTGCTAATATATATATATATATATATATATATATATAAGATCAATATTAGATTTCAAAATCAACAAAAATATAATCTGTTATATATGATGGACTCGATTTAGAATGGGCCAATACATTATATATTTGCAAAGATATTTAACAACCGAGCCATTCTTTTCAATGATATCAATCATATTATAATAAGATATTATACTAAAACCAATTACAGCTAAAATAAATGTATTATGAAAAAAGAAGTGCTATATGCATAATTTTTTTCACAACACTTTCATAACAAATTATAAATGGTAAATTATTATTGATTCTAATATAAACTTGTCAATGAAACTATTTTTCTGCCCACCAATAACAACCTTTAGCAACCTATTACTTGTGATTTATTGTAAAAATACCGTGGTCATAACATTTTTTTTGTGAAAATGTTAAGAAATCTTATTGCCGTCACAATATTTTTAAAACTGCTAAACTGTCAATTCTTTATAAATCAAATTAAAATATAACAAAATTATAAAGGTATTATGAAAATTTTGTATCATTCTGTTGTGTTTTTAGAAATTTTTGTTAGTTTACTTAGTTTTGTTGAGCCAAAATTCACTGTTTTACATACAATTTTCTTGGGTTGACATTTTATACTTTCTTTTTTTTCTTTGTGCACCATTTTAAGTAAAAGCACATAGTTTTATATACAAAAACTTATGATAAAAACACTTTTCATCATTTATGTTTTGGTAGTTTACAATTCTTTCTTAAACTTTAAAATCAAGCCATCTTTCCCTTAATATTTTGAAAATGAGCAAATATGTCATATTGTTATTATCACACCCCAAACCCAAAAATGTTCAAAGCATGAGAAATTCAACCCAAAGGTACTTGTAGATTTTTCTTTTTTGACAATTCAATCCAAATAATTCATACCAAGTACTAATATCAAGAATTTTTATAATAATTTTATTAAAGATACTCCCAAAGTAAGTTAGAATTATGTGCAATAATTATAAGAACCATTGGTCACAAAAGAATAGAGGTTTGAATTTACTACATATAAAGATCTTGTTTCTAAGATAGGATAAAAGTCATCGCCAAAATTAGTTACGTACAAAAAAATTGTGCAAAATCTTCCTATAGCATGTGCAGCTCCAACACCAGGTTAGGAGTCTCATACATTTAAGGTCTATAATGCCAAAAGTCCAACCTCCAGACAGTAGGTGCCTACCTACAACAAGCCATAACATCTGACTCAAAAGGTTGCTACCTGCTTTATAAAAATTCATAATTAATCAATAGTGAGACAAAGCTTAGTAAGTAGCAATGTCAATGCTCATAATGAGATGACAAATTCATGATGATGAATACTTTGGCATGCATGTCATAACTTACGGACTTCAAGTTAAATTAAAAAATATACACTTTCAATACAATAATATATTAATTGCATTATAAATAATAGAGCATAAAAATATTCAAATTAGTACATTGTGACATTACATTACTCACATGTTAAGCCAGAAGGATATCCACTAGGTCCCCTAAAACAGAACCCAAATTCCATATATATATAGTAGTTATCCACATAGGCTAATATGCCAAGTTACAAATGTCACACAAACTCGAGTACAAAGCTATATGCTACCAT
The DNA here is from genome assembly GCA_032878915.1 of Castanopsis chinensis. Classification (NCBI taxonomy): domain Eukaryota; kingdom Viridiplantae; phylum Streptophyta; class Magnoliopsida; order Fagales; family Fagaceae; genus Castanopsis; species Castanopsis chinensis. Next base: position 29,204,771 of record JAVQMG010000121.1, on the reverse strand, counting down.
GTCACGAATACTACAAGAACAAAGCATAGGCTACCAGTTATTGGGTATCATGTCACACAAACTTAGATTCCATTATATAAACCACCGTGTTACAAAAACTCAAGTACCATAATATAATCCACCGTGTCACAAATACTTAGGTGTTGCGCTGCTGGCTGTGTCACAAAGACTGCGAGTACCAGTTACTAGCTACCGTGTCACACAAACTCAAGTGCCATAATATAATCCACCGTGTCAAAAAGATTTAGGTGTTGCACTATTGGCCATGTCACAACGACTACAAGTACCAGTTACTAGCTACCGTGTCTCACAAACTTAGGTGCCATAATATAATCCATTGTGTTACAAAAACTCAGGTGTTGCACTACTAGCCGTGTCACAAATACTACAAGTACCAGTTACTAACTACTATCACACAAACTCAGATACTATAATACAATCCATTGCGTAACAAAGACTCATGTGCCACCGTACCAACACCACAAAGATCCAGTTATTTGGTGGGTAATCACTAGGAAATCACAATTGCCATGACATGAGGTAAGGTGTCAAAAAGAGTTGGCTACTTTATATACTTAAGTTTTGCAAAACATTTCTGATAAATTTGAATAATTTCCAAAGAAATTCCTATCTAGTAGGATTTCACACCCACTTGTCAAATGACACTTTCCAATTCTTTAAATTATCTAATTATTTGTAATATCCATTATAAATGAATCACATCAAAGCCAATCTCCTAGAATTAATAAAAACCTAGCATTTTCCCACACTATATATATATATATATATATATATATATTTATATATAGACACACACACACACACACACATTACATGTTTTAATATACAAGTTTTCAAGACAGCATAAAAGCCTAGCTTCCAAGTGCTCCAACAAGAATTAGTTAGAACCTAAAGAAAAGGTATACAAGTTTATCAAGACAAGTTTATCAAGCCTAGTTAAGTAACTTTAATCTCCTACAGATATAGTTCACTTAGGCAAGCTTAAACTTAGAATGTTGGGCATATTTTATTAGCTCCTTTGAGGTCGCCCTTTTGTCAATCACAACTTTACCCAGAAATCTCCTTAATCTCATAAAATGTCTTTAGAAACAAAGAATTTCTTCACTTGAAATATCTCTCACAAAACTAGCATCACAAACATGTACCAAGACAATAAGGCATCAAAACCCCCAAAACTTTGCTATAGAAAAACCTTAAATGGCCACCATTTATATAAATAAATAAAAACCCTAAGCCCATCATCAGAATATGTTCACCAAATCAAAACTCTTAAGGCTTAATCATGTGAATATCACTTCAAAAGCTTAGATCAACAATATGAAAATCCACCAAAATATTTAGAGTTTTTACCTAGTTTGAGATGAAAGAGCCTAGAGATTCTTATGAAGTTAGTCGGTGATTTTCGTAAAAGGATGGTGGTGGTGATTTGATGGAGTGGTGGTCGGTGAGGGTGAGAGAGAGATGGAGGTGTGTGTGTGTGTTTTTGTGTGAATAAAAGAAAGAAAAGTAGGAGAGAAGGCCTTAGAGCATCCACAATGGCTCATGCCATCCTATCCTATTTTACATCTTAAAAAGCCACTTTACAATTATTCAATACCATTTTACAATACACCTAGCATCCCAACTTTTATTTACCATATATACTACACATTAAAATAACATAAAAATATTTCTCACTTCTCTCTCTAATCTCTATTTCTCTTCCTCTGTCAACCACTCACCACCATCACCACCAACGTCCAGCTTCTCAGTCACACCACCCACCTCCGCTAAGCAAAATCCATAGCAAAATTTAGCCAAAATCAAAATCCAAAATCCATAGCAAATCATTCGCCGATCTTCGATCTAAGTCAAAATCAAAAATCAAAATCCAAAATCCATAGCAAATCTCTCGCCGATCTCCGATCCAAATCAAAATCAAAATCCAAAATCCAAAATCAAAATCAAAATCCAAAATCAAAACCAAAAACCCACCACCGGCCCACACCGCCATTGCACCACCTGACCCACGCCCACATCAGTCACAAACCCACCACTACTAGAAACCCACACAACTTGTCGATCTCCATCGGTAAAAGCCCAAATCACTCGCCGATCTCCACCACCAGAAACCACAAAAAAATACCTAAAAATGAGAGATTGACTAAGAGAGAAAAGCCTAAGACTAAAGGGATTTGGAGATGGGTTGGTGAATCGACAGCGATGGTGAAAGAGAGAGAGAGAGAGAGAGAAGAGAGAGGCTTGGTGTGAGAAAGAGTTTTAGCGATAGAGAGAGAGAGAGAGAGAGAGAGAGAGAGAGAAGAGACCGTGGAGAGAGAGAACTGATATTTACAAATAAAATATTAATATATTTTTTACAATTGAGCTACAGTATGATTCTACATTTAGAATCACACTGTAGCACAATTGCAAATTTTTTTGCAATACCTAAACTTTTCAAATTCTGTTGGAGTGGGTCTTTTGGGCTTGAATGGTAAAATGAGCTTACATTTAGCATACAGCCTTTCCGCTGTGAATGCTCTTAGGTGACGGTCTAGAGAGATGGAGAGATATTTTAAGAGATTGTGTGGTGGGGAGTAGATGGTAAGGTGGGGCTCACTTGGGGGTTTTTTTATTAAAAAAAATTATCACTCAAATTTTTTTTTTTTAATGGGTTGGGGCAATACAGTTATTCTTTCAGTTAAACTCTAATGAAAAACTTATAATTTTTAAAATATTTTATTGTATAATGCCTAAAATACTCCAATTAAATTTTAATATCCTAAAACTTTCTTTCACGTATTTTGAGTTTTAGACGGTAGTAATTGTTGGAAAGCTGAAATGATAATATAAGATGTTTTATTTGTTATCTAAAAAACATTGATTTTCTGACTTTAAATTTTTGAAACTTGTAATTTGAGAAATGATATGTCCACAATATTTTCACAACAAATCCTAAGTGGTAAGTTGTTATTGGTTGTTATTGTTAGGGAAAAAAAGTAATCTTATTGTTAGGTTTAAATTTGAACTAATAACAACTAACCACCTATGATTTATTGAAAAAATGTTGTGGACTTAACATCTCTGTTATAATTTATCTAATGAAAAATTTGATGGCACATGCCATTTTTTTTTTTTCTTTTTTTTTTTCTTAACAAAACTCAATTGTTTATTGTTGAAAGATGATAATATTCGTTATCATTCTTAGATATTTTTAGTGATTAGATATATTGCCTTTAGCAAATAGGAACTAAAAAACTACTATAGCAAAATAGATATTTATATGTTAAATAAGTACCCTAATTAACTCTGTAATTGATCAAAATTCTTATACGAATGAGATTAACTTTGTCTGACATAATTATCAAAATTATTAAAATTAATGTCTTTTTTTATTAATGTAAATCCTTATGGACTTTAAAAATCAAAGTATTTATATTTTTGTTTTGTGATACAAATAAAATCTAGAATTGACCTTAATCACTATTTTTTTTTTTTTCAAAGCAAGCACGTCTTGCATGTGCTAGCCCAACTAGTTCAACCTAAAATGCTCCTACCAAAACCCAGAAACTCCTCCCATCTCTAACTCCCACGCTCTTAGATCTTGTTCTCACCCACCAACTCCAATCCAACCATCAAAAAGAACAAGATGAGGAAGAAATCATCATAGCTGTTGATTCGTTTGTACTGGCCGAGCTGAAACCCTAATTAAAGCTTTTCAGCCGGCCCCACCTGCAAGAACAAGGCATGCGTGCTATAAAGGCATTACATAATGTGTTTATGAGGTCGACTAACTAGTTTTATTGTTGTAGTTATTTATTTATTTTTTAAAATATTAACTGATTAATTACATCCTCTATCAAATTATTGTCTATAAATTAAATGATTTTAAGTCATCTTGCTATAATATATAGAAATCTTTTGTGAAATTTGTTTTCTAAGACCTAGCTTATTGGAGGATGATTAATAATTTTATTTCAAAATTTCTTATAGATTTTTTTTTTTTTTTTTTGGTGAAGTGAAACATAGTGCGCTTGCGTGTTTTTTATTCTAGTGGCTCATCTTCATCAACAGGAAATAATTTAAGACAGGCAACTATCAACTCTATAGAGGGAAGGCTCATTAATGGCCTCGGAAACTCAACCACTACTAGCTGTTCGAGTAGAAAATGAATGGCCTGGGCCTCCTCCAATTGAGCACTGTATCAACAAGATTCCATATTACCTTTACCGAGTGAATGAACAAGCCTACACTCCTAAGGTTATTGCAATTGGCCCTGTTCACCACGCCAACCCAAATTTACAAGCCATGCAAAAGTATAAACAAAGGTACTTTAAGAGGTTCAATGCACGGACAGGCGAACTAAACTTGGAAGATTTAACTCCTTTGAGACGCACTATATGGGAAGTGAAAGATAGGATTAGCTACTTCTATGAAGAAATTAATTTTCGTAGAGTGAACGATGAGGCTGAATTGATGGAAATGATCTTGCTAGATGCAACCTTCATTCTTGAGTTTCTCCGTAAGACAGCTAAGAATGAATGGGAAAGTGAGGATCTCATGATAGAGAGACAAAAGATGATTATTTTGAGTGACTTGGTATTACTTGAAAACCAGGTTCCATTCTTTGTCCTTGAGAAACTATTCAATGTAGCCTTTCCCGGAATGGCCACAACAGATTTAACTCATATTACTTTTAAGTGCTTTGAGTTCCTCAACCTTCAAAAGAAGGAATCCATGGATGTGAACATAGTACACTTCACCCATCTGATGAGAACTTTTCAGCTACCTCCACCCGAAAGACTACAAGGTAACCGCATAGATTTGGTTAAACTTTCGTACTCCGCAAAGCAGCTGCATGACGCAGGAGTAAAGCTTAGGGTGAATACTTCAAGCAAATGTTTACTTGACATAAAATTCGAAAAAGGAGTGTTGAAAATCCCACGCTTGGAATTAGATGATGAGACAGAAGCTCTTTTTCGAAACATTATGGCATTTGAGATATTTCATTCTCGAGAAGATATACAATTTACGGATTACTGTATCTTCATGGATTTTCTTATTGATTCCGCTGAAGATATAAAAGTACTTTGCGATAACGGAATCTTGGTTAATTATCTAGGTGAGAAAAATTCAGCAGCATCTTTTTTCAACAGACTTAACCGCTATATCGATCCGGCAGGTTTTCACTCACATCTTGCTAATATCTGTAAAGAATTGAATAAATTCTGTAAGAAACGTCTGAACATATGGAAGGCATCATTAAGGCAGCAATATTTTAGTAGTCCTTGGATAGCTGCTTCTACCATTGCTGCTATTATCCTTCTGGTTCTCACCTGCATACAAACCGTATACTCCGTCATGTAGTGCCTATTGTTTGGTTTGCAAGTGCAGTGTGTGAAATGTTTACGTAGACTGTACGTGGACGCTTGAAGCGCATGCACCTTTATTTCAGAGTTGTGGGTTGCTATATAACTCTCATCTTCCTTGGTTATTATCTAAATAAAGCTTAGATGGGATTGTTATTTGCTTTTGTGTAGTATTAAATTTTCATCAAAGAAGTGTGATCAGGATTAAGGAGTTTTGCTTCAATGGCATTTGCTTTACAATTTTCTGTCACATTTCAATTTCATTGATGTAAAGTCTTGTAACTGAACGTTGATGAAGGTTTATTTCTGTTTTGTTTTGTTTTGTTTTATTAAAGTCTATCGAATATATTGTCACTTGATCTTTGAGAAGATTCAAGAGGGTAAGTAATGTTCAACTAGCTGATATTTTCGCCTAAGCTCTTGGTCTTCCAGCATTCTCAAATTCGTTATATAGATTGGGATTCACCAATATCTATGCCTCTTTTGTTCACCATTCTGATCTTACATCAATACAAGACAATCAGTCACTCAAATGAAACAATGAAACTCTGGTTTTCAGTAGGACTATTAAGTGTTAAGACTGAAGACAATAACATCATCGTTTTATTCCAAGTGTGAGAACTTAACCAAATTAGACACGGCAACGTTTTGTATCAAAGTAAAGAGACCCAGCCGCAAGTGTAAAACGACAGCGTTGAGATTAAAACAAGTACACGTCTGCACGTGCCTTCAGTAACGGTTCATTAATTCCACGTCAGCAACAACGTGTCTAATTCCTATTGGTTCCTATAAATAAGCATAATTTTCTGTTAGTTAGTTATTGATCATCTCTCTCTCTCTCTCTCTCTCTATATATATATATAATTTATTCTTTCTTGCAACGTTACTATAGGTCAATGAATAATTTTTTTTTTTTTTTTGTAATACTATTTTGGGTTAATATGATTTGGTAGCATGTGCGTGTGTGTGTGTGTGTGTTTTCATTTTTAGTTTTTCATCACAAGTCTTCTCTTTTCCTCTTATAACTTTTGTTTGATTTTTTTGACATAATACTTTGTTATTTTGTAAGCGAGATTTTGAATTTATATCAAAATACAATCTTGGCCATATATTTGAATGTGTCTATCAGTTATTAAAACCAACTAAGATGAATATGTATATCGTTCTCAAAAAAAAAAAAAAAAAAAAGATGAATATGTATAGACAATATTTTTGTTTTAATTTTTCATTGATTTATTATTTAGTTATAACATCAAAATTAAAATAGATGAAAATGTAAAATTAAAACTACCTAAAATGAATTTGTAAAGCCAATATATTTATATATTTAATATTTTCAAAAAACTAAAAGTAAAAGAATAATGATGTGACCAATGATGTGGTAGATGAGGAGGCTAAAAAGAAACGTAGCAACAATAAATGCAATATAAAGGCCAGTTAAAGGCAATTAAATCTTAATAAGTAAAAGTGTATGTAGCCAATTTTGTTTTTTATTAGATCACATTCTCTTTACGTTGGTTTTTTTTTTTTTTAAAGAAAACTATCTTTACGATGTTATACAAATTATTTTCTTTAAATTCAATATGTGAAGTGTTCAATTTTAGAAATAAAGTTTACTTTCTTTTTTACATATTATTTTAAATATTAAATTTATAATATGGTACAATCTCCTAGGAATTTTTTTAGAAATATGCAATTACATCTCATGTATTTATATTAGTAAACAAAACCCAATCAATCGTTCGAAGTTACTCATACGATATGAAAAAGTATAAATATGATAATCTCTTTTAAGAGAATGAAAATTTTGAATAATATATATGAAATTTAAACAATTTAGTTGTATAGGAAAAAAATAAAAATAAAAAATATAATGCATAATAACATAATTTAGCAAAATATGGACTGCCTAAAAAATAAATAATATCAATCAAAAAATCCAAATAATAAAAAGATGATATTTTTTTGGGATAGATAAATGGAAAATAATTTTAGAAATTATTTAATTTTTTGAGAGAAAAGAAATAGTTTTCATAGAATTTAAAGAACAAATTATATATTATACCATAACTACAAAATAATTATTAATTCCCACGCATTGTGTGGGTTTGTGACTAGTTCAATTAATTGAGAACACAATTTTTCATATTACAGACCCAACAAATTTTACTTTAATATCTTTTTATCATATATATGAGATAGTAAATTGTGACAAGTACAATATCATTTTCATTAAGGACCACCATTCTCATCATTTATATTTATGTTGTACACCAATATCTAAATTTATATTTATGTTGAACACCAATATCTCAACTTGTCGCATGAATAATTGAAAAAAAAAATTGTACACTTTATTGTGGAAGGAACTTAATCTTATTCCTTACTGGCCGGAATGCTGAGGCGTAATATGAGCTTTTGCCACATCATGTCAATATTTGATGCTCAAGAAAAAAAAATCTTAGAAAACACCATTTTATGTCATAATTTTATTACAACTTTGATATAACAGACTATGAATAGTAAAAGAAAAATTTAAATTTATATATAAAAAAAAAATGATAGGTTTACATAAAAATGATAGGTAATCAATTACAACTTAGAATTTACAAGCTACAATATACAATAATTGTAAAAATGTGTGTGATAGAGGATGTGAACCCAGAATTACTCCAAGCTCTAGCTAAATGGTTGCAAGCCCAAACTATAAATGCTCCCTTCTTGCCAAGAAAGTTGGTCTGAAGTCTGAAGTTTGAACTTTTTATGTCACGTTGTTTCTCAGCCAGGTAGATAGAAGCATTAGTTGACTTAAAATAACTCTATGATATGATTGATATCCAAGGAATATATAATCATATGTCCCTAAAATTTAAAAGGATAAATTATAATTCTGGAAAAAATTCAATCTATACAAAGTAACTTTGATCAATTTTCATTTTAGTTCTTTAAATTTGAAAATTGTCATTTTGATCTAATAAGTTTGCCAATCCAGTCATTTAGTCCTATTGTCTCTTGCCATTGTTTTACCGACTTTAGCATTAAAAAATAATTTAAATAATACATTATTATATTAATTTAACCAACGAAACCGCACCTCCCCAAAAAAAGAAACTTAAAAACCTAGTAAATATACACGATGTCGTCCCGAGAAGCTCTCTTATATGTCTTCGTCATCAGGAAATTCAAGAAACGCAACTAGATGGAAGAATCAGCAGGAAGGGGAATTCAACAAGAAGCAGACATTCAACAGAAAATCAAAATCAAAGTACTGCATCTCACAAGGTAGCAAACACTTCAAGTGGAAATGAAAATCACAATAAATGGTTGGCAGATAACATCACAGCACAATTTGAAAGGTTAACGACTTCATCAATTGACTATCGTATCAACAGAGTTCCACATCACATTCGCAGTGTGAATCCACAAGCTTACACTCCTATGGTTTTTTTAATTGGCCCTTTTCACCACTTCGATGAAAAATTACAAACCATGGAAAAGTATAAAGTAGCGTACCTTAGGGGTTTCATTGCTCGGTTTGGAATAGACTTGGAGAGGTTTGAAAGCATTATAAAGGAGATGGAAGAAACGATTCGCTGTTGCTATGCAGAGACTAGTTAGCGCAGTATGAGCAGTGATGATTTTGTGAAAATGATCTTGCAGGTACTACCGAAGTAATTAACTGTACTAGCTAGTTTGGCTTCTTGTTTGATTGCTTCCTGATGAATTATTAGTATTGTTATTTTGTTGTTTATTGTCAGAGCTTTCCATTGTAAAAAACACGATCCGTGTGTTTCAATGTCCCTGTAGGCTAGTTCTCCCTTGTGTGTACGTGCTTGTTCTAATAAAAAGAAAGAGAAAACATGTTGTTAATTGATACTCTTAACACTAATCTATTCTACATTGATTCGAGATTTGAGAAGCACTTATTTTAATTATCGTGGAAGTTCTCTACAAGCTAGCAACCAAAATTAGCGTATGAACTGTACAATAGCATATCGTCAAAGTCTTATATATATATATATATATATATATATATATATATATAAATAAAGTGAAAAAGGAGTTGAAAAGCAACGCATATTAATTAAGGAACCAACAAATATACACGTGTATCTATATTTTATAGCCAGCCTATTACCATTTTTTTTTTTTTTTTGGAATCAAACCAGCCTATTACCTTTATATGCTAAAACATTAGGAGTCCTAGTTGTGAAGCAAATAGAGGCCCGGCCACCTTTTCTTTACCCTTGGGCTGGAGTTTATGGCCCACTATATTTATTTCCTTAGTCCCAAAAAGGCCCATAAAACTCTTAAAACTTACGTTTAATTAAAATATAATTTACATCTTCTAAACTTTTAATTTTTGTACCTAAAGTACTAAACAATTACTTCCAAATAACTATCCTCACTATACCTTACATTTTTTTTTTTGTAAGATAAAATAATGTAACCTTCAAAATGAATAAAAAAAATTCATCAATTTAACTCTAAAAACTACTAAAATTATCTCCTCAAAAAAAAAAAATTAAAATTAAGGTTAGGTAATGTGGATATTTACAATCAAGGTTGAAAGAACCAAAGACTCAACCCTAGATTTAACACAACCTAATTTTCTGTATGATTACTTCCTCAGATTTAACAACATCATAATATACCGTAGCACATGTTTGAATCCATCAATTCAAATATGAAAAATTATGGTAGCTAAAGCAAGTTTCCACATATTATCCCTGAAACTTTCTATCCTTTAGATTCCTTTATTCTCTACGACAATTTTTTTTGTTTTAAGATATATATATATATATATATATATCTTATGCAGTTACTAAAACCGATCCAACAAAATGAAAAGGCACAACCGTTTGGTGTTTTCAAAAGTATATGTGACATAAATTTATGTAGTCAAGTGACGCAACGAGAAATGATTAACAAAAAGTCAAACATTTCAGCTATTAGTTATTATATAAATGCATGTTGGCTCAACATTTCATTTGAGTTTTTTTTTCCTTTTCTTACTTGTGTCACATTGTGTGTTCTTCAATGTTCTTCGTCTATGTTATTTTAGTTATTCATTTTCATTATTCTAGGTAGTAGCATAGCATTTTTTTTTTTTTTTTAAAGGAGGAATCCATAGATAAAACTATGGGAAAGTGATGATCCTAAGGTAGCAGACCAATGGATGACTCCTTTATTGATGCTTGACTTTGTATTGCTTGAAAATCAACTTCCATTCTTTGTTCTTGAGATACTATTCACACTTTCTTTTCCTAGTCCAGCAAAAAAATTCCCTTCTTTAATTCAGCTTACTTTTCTGTACTTCGATTGTTTCAATGTTCAAAACATAACCCCCATAGATGTGAAGATAGAACACTTCGCCGATTTGCTTAGAACCTTTCAGCTACCTCCAATCCCAAGCCTAACGGGAAGACAAATTGATGTGGAAAAACTTTGGTATTCTGCAATAGATCTGGTTGAGGCCGGAGTAAAGTTTAAGGTGAGTTCAAGCCGTTGCTTACTTGACTTAAAATTCAACTTCAAATACGGACTGTTGGAAATGCCACTGTTAGTGATAAATAATCATACAGAGGCTCTTATTCGAAACCTTATGGCATTAGAGCTATTTCGTAATGGGGAAAAGAAATACATTATGGATTACTTTTACATCTAGAATTTCCTTGTCAATAATACTAAAGATATGGATTTACTTTGCGATAAGGGAATCGTGGTTAATTATCTAAGCGACAACAAAGCAGCAACATCCATGTTCAAAAATCTTTGCACCTATTTCTCATGGTCATGTATGAATTCAGATTATAACAATATCTGTAGAGAGTTGAATGCATTTTATGAAAAACCTCTGCACTGGTGGAAGGCATTTTTAAGGCATGAATATTTTAGCTCTCCTTTGAAAGTTGCTTCTTCAATCCCTGGTTTAATCCTTCTGGTTCTCACGCTGCTACAAACTGTATTCGCCATCTTGCAAGTTGTGTTCAAGCGTTAAGTAATTTGGATATATAGTTGCAGTTGAACTTTTCATTGTAGAATACATTATTAGTTTGTTTGCATGTCATGTCCTAGTATACAAGTTTCTATATCTTTAGATAATAACATCAGTAGTTAATAATGTATCCTTATAAGCAATAAATTACTTCCTTCAAATGCTGCTTTCTTGTAAGGGATGAGTATTGACTAGCAGTGGAACAAATTGAAAAGGTCCTCAACTTTTAGGGTCAATTTCATTTTGGTCTAAATTACCTAATACAATGCTTTGGAACTAAAATTTGAGAAGATAAGATGAAAATATTAACCCATCCATTTAATCCCATAATGTAACTTTGGACCGACTTCTGCAACCCAGCTACAAGAGTGAAGTTTCAAGTTAGTTCGAGCAAATGCTTAGCTGACCTAGAATTCAATATTGATGTATTTGAAATCCCATGCATTAATTAGAGAAAACTCAACGAATACTAAAAAATATTAATACGTATTAATAGAATATATATCTTTTTTTGAGAAGCAAAAAGCTAGAGATATTATGTAATAGAATATATATCATATATAAAATTTTCTGCCTAACTTTGAAACGGAATAGCAGTACGTGAGTGTGACTACAAAATGGAGAAGTTCTAAACTTGTGACGTAAAATGGGTTCTAACTTCTAAGGAAACAATATGTTGATTGCTTCTTTGGTTGGATTTATACGAGGCAGAAACTTAATTTTGAATAAGCATTTATTCCATATATTGGATTTTCATCTTCTGGTATTATAATTTCAAAATATTGTGCAAATTATAGTGGTAGTTCTTATTATTATTATTTTTTTTTTTTTTTTGGTCTCACAATAATTTAGGAAAAGAGAGATTTGAACTCCTAACTTAAAAGTTTTACATCAGCTTTAGTTTTTGGTTTTTATATGTAACTTTTTAAAACCCCACTTTCTCTTTTCTTTTTTTTTCTCACTTTTTAAACTTTTTTCCAAAGTACAAGTATACTTAAGCACACTTTTAGCAAAAAACTAGATAAGCTGCTCCCAAACAGGCACTTAGATAAATGGTCAGCTTCTTTTATGTTTCATACACTACCCTAATTAATATTGCAATCAAAAGGTTTAGCTATTCTTTTCAATCATATAATATGAGATTTTTTTTCAACGATAGCTTTTGCACCTCTTGCTTTCAAACTAGGTCAATCCATCATTCATATGCAAACTACTAATATTGCAACACAAGATTAATTAAAAGAAAGGTAATATTGCACCCACTTGCTCTTAAACTTTTGAACCAGAGATTTATTTCCTTAAAATCACTTTTTATCTCAGATTTTAACAAATAAGTTAGCACCAAATAAAACCTGCTTTGTTCCTTTTCGCATCATAGTCTTATTGGCTGCATATAGAACTGGGCCACCTATTCCTATCCTGCTGGTGAAGTAATTAATACAAACAACATAATATAAAATAAAAAAAAAAATAGTAGAAAATGTGACCTAAGGTCACAGACGAACAGGTTACGTAATATTTTGACATATAGTTGGAGTGATCTTATATATATGAGTAATACTATATACACAACAAATTTCATAACGTGTTAAGTTAGCAAAATATAATTGAAAGCAACATTGTTTTCATCTAGAATTACCACTATCATCACTTTATGATATACTATTTATAGACCTAACCACCTTAGAAAATGTCAAAATTGTTATCAAATTCTTTGTGTACTTAAGACTTTCAGTATATATATGAGCTTAATTTTATCCCTACTAGAACCATACATTGAATCATTTGCTGATAATTTGCACTTGCGGGGTCATTCTTTTGGCTGCTAGTTCTACACAATTAAAAATTGAGGTAAGCTTTCTGCTTTTATAACATTTCCTAGTTTAGTTGTCTATTTATTTAATTATTTATTTTCTAGTTATTATCTTGCTAAAATCGTCTTTTTATGATTATTGAAAGAAAGAAATCATCTTTTTGTACTATATAGTATATATATTGTGAATGACAAAACCATCCGATAATTATTCGCTGAATTTTCTGTAACTTTTTTTAAAGGGAATAATTTTCTGTAAATTCATACTGGGCAATGACATGTCTTACCGCTCACATATTAGATAGTAGATAATGAGATTTTCAATTAATAGTAGGCTTTGCGTTCATGAATATTATATCTCAATCTGTAATAATTTTTTTCGAGTATCTATTTTTTCCTTTTTCATCTTTTTTTCCCCCAATTAATTCCTAGAATTACCCTCTTCTTTCCCTCTATATTCTATTCTTTGAGAATGGAAATTTTGAGATGCAATATTAACTAGAATACTAAGCAATAGAATAAGATTTTGCTACAAAGCATACATCATCTAAGTAGTACGAACAGGGACAGAATTAGAATTTCAACTTTGGAAGGCCAAAGAATGAACCAAAATATATATATATATATATATATATATATATATATATTCAAGACAAAAAAAAATACAAGAATAACAACTATAGTGTCCATTAAGAATTAAAAAAATAAAAAGAAAAGAAAAGAAACAAAAACTTATTTTTCAATTCATTTTAAATCAATCGTTTATTAAAATGGGACTTAGCATTCTTTTAAAACCCAAAAACCTTTTTTAAAATTGATTATGCAGAATAATTTCACTTTTAATGTTAAAAAAAAAAAAAAAAAGTCATTTAGAAAATCATCTGCTTTTTTGGTTGTGAAACTTAGTCTGATATAATATCTATGGGTATTAGAGCATCTCCAATAGATTAACTAAATCTATTTTTTGGAGTACAAAACCCAAAAATCAGCTCCAACAAATTCTCCAAATGCAAAACTTTTCCAAAATTTTTTTGAAGTTGCTACAATGCTTCTCTAGATATAGAAAACAATGTAGCAACTCCAAATGAATTTTTCTCCTTAAAAAAAAAATCACTACACTAGCTACTCCAGATGGTTCCACAAAGTCCTACAGTCCTCAGTGGTATGCCCACGCTCCTGGTGGTATTGGCAGTGAAGACTCTAGTTGCACTTCGTAGGGTCTCCTCCCATCTTATTTGGCCACTTGAAGTATGGCTCATTCTTAATCTTTTCTAAGACTTGGTGCACAGGCTCTCAAAACACGGTGCTAATTGCTTGGGCAACAGCCAGACCTGAGGGCCCAACGAAATCCCTCCGAGGTCTATTATTATTGTATCGGTCTAACCTGAAATGCCTCCTCTCTTGGGAGATCACCTTAGCCTTTCATTTTCCTTGCTGCTGGTCTTCTTCAACCCACTTGTACTCATCAATGCGATCTATGAGCTGGCGCACGGTCCCGATGGGCTTTCTTGTCAGGGACTTCCTCAAGTTATGCTCGGGTGGCAAACTGACCTTAAAGGTGCTTATGGCCACGTCTTCAAAGTTTCCCTCAATCTAGTTGAACATCTTCCAGTACCTATCAAAATACGTTTTCAAGGTCTCCCCTTCGCGTATCGTCATGGACAATAGTAAGTTCAAAGGCCGAGAAACCCTACTACAAGTGATAAATGAGTCCCAAATGCTTGAGTGAGCTCCCTAAAGGAGCCAATAGAGTGTTCCTTCAGGTTGCTAAACCACCTCATCACCATAGGCCCCAAACTGGAGGGGAACACCTTGCACATTAAGGCTCGTTCTTGGAATGTACAGTCATTCTCTGATTGAAGTGGCCCACACGTTTCATAGGGTCTATCCTACCATTATACATGGTAAATGTGGGCTAGGTAAACTAGTGAGGGAGTCTTCTTGCCTCGATTCTGTGCGTGAATGACAACTTGAAGATCTAGTTCAACGCTTTGCTTATGGCGTTGTTCCCCAAGCCTTCGTGGGACAAGCTCTTGTTTTTGCGCCTATGATGGCATTCCTCCTCCTTTGAGAAAGACTCATTGAAGGGAGTCTTTGATCTGGGCCTGTAGCTGCCATCTTGGTCGTTTTCGGAAGAGTGGTCAGAGTATGAGGGAGTCCTTTTTCACCTTTCACGACGTAGCTCCTACAAAGGCGGTCTATTTCCCATTGCATGCTCCTGGTATTTCCCTTACGAGAGATGTATCTCCCTCCTCGAAATTGGCTCCTGCTAGTATGTGTGATATGCACACTAACCTCCCTATCCGTTATCTATTCAAGGTTAAGGAAGTGGTTTAAGCGTTGAAAGCCAACGGACTCCTCCCAGTTTGGTCCTGGCCCTGAGCCTACCATAGTTTAAACGCTGAACATCCTAAAGCTCAAGTCTCCCCACAAATGGCACCAATTGTAAGGACTTGATTTAGCTTTTGAGTCCAAACGACTAGAGGACCCAAGCCCAAATAACCTAACACCATGAATTTGTTAGAGAGTGGGCTCTAAGACTAGGCTTTTATGGGTGAAATAATGCTTACTATGGCCCAAAAATAACAAGGAGATAAGGAAAAACAGAAGGCAATCACGGTATTGTGAAGGATAATTCTCCTTGGCCAAGTCCAAGAAGATTTGTTCTTGAATATATCACTATGAGAGTTGTTTACAGTTTCAGTTCTTTTTGCTACAGTGTTTTTCTTTGTCAATTTTTCGATCCCTTTTCTCTAGGGACCCTTTTATCTTATATAAACCCCCTCAAAAGATCCTAACCTTCCATTTGTTGATCTTGCAAACTACTACTCAAGTGCTAGTCTCATCCCTTACCTACCCATAACCCTTGTGAGGAGTGGCAACCAAGGCAACACTATTCAAGGGTCTTCTCCACATAAATGTGGTCAGAAAATTTGATAGGATGCATTAAATGGCGAGGCATACACCATCCCCTCAATGCGTCAGGGCTAACCCTCACTCCTAGCCCATTTCTCTACAGTACATCTTTCTTGGGTGGCGTAGCACTTACGTGGCCCCCCCATCCGAAGGTGGGATCTCCTCAAAATTGCCCTTGTCTCCTCGACACTTGGCATGACACGTGGCAATACTACTTTACTAGACTGTTGCACCCCACAGATAATATTTCTTATAATTTGTTGTATAGATTTAGTATATAGTCTCTTAACTATTTAAAATATTTTAACAAATTATATCTAAAATATAATAAATTAATATAACTAAAAATGATTCAAAAAATTTAACTGAAAAATTAAGCACCCAAGTATCCAACCTCCATTTAGAGAGGAAAAAAACAATCCCACCCCACTCACGTTTTGCCAAGATAAAAGAAGAGAAAATAAAAATGTTAAAACAACTCAAGAGTCATTGAGATCTCATGAGATATAGCTTTTAGGTTAAAAAAAATTATTCAAAACATCCAACATCACTCACGTTTCCCAAGCCATCAATATTACCAAAACCCACTTTTGTTTTCTTTTCTTTCTCAATTTACTTTTGCCAATAGAGTAAGGCTTTGTCTCTTTCTCTCCCTTATTTCTTAGTCACAGTCTTCATTGGTTCTCAAACAAACAGAGTTGAAGGCTAGGTGCAAAACCAACCCTCTCTATCTTTCACCAGCTCATCTCTCTCTCTCTCCCACCTCTCACTTTTTCTTTACTAGATCTGGCAGACAGTGAATCGGTGACTACACTTCTTCTTCTTCATTTTTTTTTTCATCAGATTGCCAGGTCTGATATGTTGTGTGAGAGATCTTGGCTTGGAAGACCACCAAACCCATGTCCAGTTTTCAAAACCGAGTGGTATGACCGCAGTTCGAAGGGTTCACAGAAAAACTGATATTTTCGGTTTTGTCACTTTAAAAAACTAGACTTATTAACAGTTCACGGTTATTCTGGTTCGACCATACGGTCTGGTCCAGTTTTCATAACCTTGGAGAAGACTTCATACACCTAAGGGAATAATCAAATACTCGAAGCAATCTGTATTCCCTCGTTTGTCAAAAAAAGATGAAAGAAGTTAATTTCGTGTTGACCTCCTAATTCTTAATCAACTTAAGATGATCCAATTCATTGTTCATGATAAGACAGATTGACTCATTTTAACAAAAAACCATTTAACTCATATAAGTAAATTTTTTATCTAACATAAATTTGAATTTTAAATGTTCAATTAAGTAATAAAAATTTTAATAATTATAATGATATAGCAACCAAAAAAAATACATGAAAATTTAGAGGAAAAAAAAAAACACAAAATGTATGAAATTCAGAGAGTAAATTTTTTGGCAATAATGGAAAGGGGAATTTTTGGCGGGGTTCAGGGCCAATTGACCCCTCGACATCCTGAGTCTGCCCTTGATCACAAGCAAGTCAGAATGTACATTTTTATGGTAAATACTCCTCTACTTTGTGGTATGCCCTTAATACTAGCAAGTTATTATAAACTATTGTAAAGTTGAATTTATTCAACTATGTGTTAACTGTATTCCGTGTCAAATTTGCTTGTAATTCAACATTTAGAAACCCTATATTTAGGTGGGAATAATGTAAGGGTTAGGTGTGAGAGAGTATGAAGATTTGATTAAGAGTGTACAACAAGAAGGTGACTCACGATTGGAACTCGCAACTTACCACAAGTGGTGACTTGCCAAAATGAAGCATACGTGTGAAGTATGCAGGAAGTTGAATGGTTAAGACAGCTGGATCATTACAGGACAAAAAGTACAGTTTGGCCTAGTCTGGTAACTGGCGATTGGAACTCGTGACTCATCCCAATTGCAAAGTGACTTGCCAGTGCACCCTGTTTTGTTGAAAACTGACTTTTCACATTCCATCTCATACCCTACTATAAATACCCTTATATTCACAAAATGTACAAGAGAGAGAGAACTTTAAAAGAGAACTTTAAGAGAGAAACCCTAGAGAAAAACAAGATTGATTCATCCACAATCTTATACACTTAATTCTCCAAATTCCTCTACTCTCACCTTTTCCATTGTCATACTCATGAGAAAATTATAAACCAAATCCTTACGTCACCAAATTCAGAGTTGTGAGAAGGTTCTTGGTGTTTGGGAAGTAGTTCAAGAAAGAACCAATTCATATTAGTTGATGCAATGAGTTAATTGTGGGATCCAAAAAGTTAGAGAAAACACGGTTCAGTGTAACCTTGTTGGAACAAGAAGCTTGGAGGGCTTAGGTGCATTAGGTAGATTAGGCTTGGAGAGCTTAGGTGCATTGGGTAGAAAGAAAATGAGGTTTTAACAAAAACACAACATATACCCAACTCAAAAGCCATAAGAACAAAAACACAACATCCCACTCTTATCTATTATCCAACTCTTAATATTAATTAAATTACAATCTTAAAATGATTAAAAAAAAAAAAACCTAAAATATAGACACATAACAAAAGGCAATGATGTTAATTTGGTTCCCAAATCATTCACTTATGTAATTACCATTTACCACATAAAACTGTAAACGTTTTCATGTGAATAGGTTTCGGATTGCTCCATCTTGATGCACTTGTTTTCGTTTGAGTGATTGTTATTCTATCATTAGCTTGAAATATTTATGAGTGAGCATACTGGAAAGACAGCGAGTTCTTTACTACAATAATCTTGATCAACAGTGGTGAAATAACTCCGCATATGTATATTCAAATTGTTAGCAAGTTGAGTGATTAATATGCAAATAATGTTCAGGCATTTGAATCCGTGCCTTTGTAATATTCCAGGCATTTGGATCAAACAATATACTTCTCTTTACAATAGTACATATACAGCAAAACTAATTGTACGGACTTACGAGTCCAAGTTGTCAGTTAGATTTTTTAATCAATACAAGTAGTTTTTATTTTTTGAGTTAAAAATCCAAGTTGTTAGCTAGACTATATATTTAAAAGTTAGGTAACTATTTTTTTTTTTTTTTTTTTTTAAGAAACGTTAGGTAACTACTTTAAATACTAAGAGCAATCACACCAGATTGTGTAAAGTCTTCTAAAATAAAAGTAAGTACAATTTTTACACATTTTATGCAAAAAAACACCCACATCAGTGGGTGTATAAACATGCAAAAATGTGAAAACCCATAAACGAGCTACAATGCCCGTGTAAATTTACACGGGTACTGTAGCATGTGAATTTAGATTTTTAATAGTTTTTTCTCTCTCCTCTCTGTACTGACTCTCACCCTTCCTCTCTTTCTCATTTCACTCAGTGCACAGCTCTCCCTTTCTCTCATCTCATCAATTTGGCCTGCTCTAGCTTCCACCGATCAACGAGGAGCAAGTCGAGTCCGTTGCCTACAAGATCGAGCAAGCCGAATCGCCGGACGATTTCGTCGCCTACAACGTGAACGGAGTTCTCCAACGGAGAAACCTGCGGCTTTGTTCTGAGCATCGAGGAGCAGAAATTAGGCCACCACGTTGACGAAGACGAAGATTTAGACGCCGGATTCTCTCATCTCATCAATCTTTGGATTTTTTTGGTTTTTTTTTTCTGGGTTTGTTTCTTTCTTTTTTTTTTTACTGGTTTTCTTTGGGATTCCGGTGTAATTGGAGGCTGTAGGCATCGCCTAGAATCTTGTGGGTGTTGATCCATTTTTGGTTGAGCTTGAGGCCGGTGGCCATCGTGAGGAGGTGGTTTTTTTTTTTTTCCTGGTTTTTTTGTGGGTGTGGGTCGGTGATGATCTTGCCGCCGATTGGGTGGTGATGATGGTGGCTAGGTGGTGATGACGGTGGTGATGGTGGCTGGAGTGATCGTTGATTGTGACAGAGGGATGATAAAAAATTGTAAAAAAATAAATATTTTATTGAATAAATGTGTAAAATAAATAAACTAATGTGGGTGTATTGTAAAAGTGAGTATGTAAAATAGAAAAAGTAAGTTTTTTCGTGTAAAATAGATGGAAATTTTGAACGAGCTGATGTGAATGCTCTAATAACTAGGAAAGGTACTCTAATGCAAGTTGCCCCGTAATATTATTTTCAACAAAGAAATTGCACATGCAAAAGAGTCCAAAATATCAATTTAAAAAAAAAAAAAAAAAAAAAAAAAAAAAAAAAAAAAAAAAAAAGCCCAATTAGCCGGTGGAGGCGATATCTACTGCACGGAGTCACAGACTGCACGCATAGCATATAAGCTGGCAAACTTGATCCTTATTTTTGCACTACCTTCTCTCTCTCTCTCTCTCTCTCTCTCTCTCTCTCTCTCTCTCTCTCTCTCTCTCTCTCTCTCTCTCTCTCTCTCTCTCTCTCTCTCGTGCCGCTTGCCTGAATAGACATTGGTGTTCCACTTCTTCTATCCTTCAGGTTCCATATCTCTATCTCTCCCACGCACTCCTGAATTTTTGTAATGTAGCCTCCTTATTTTTACACTCGCTTAGCTTTCTTCTTTCTACAATACTTCACATCGTTGAGCATGTCATGCACTGATAACCTACACTATTATAAGAACGTCTATATTGTTTATATATATATATATATATATATATATATTTTATATCTCTACCTATGTAATATACTTAAATGAAAATTAGTCTACTTAATTATCTCAAATACGGTTAATTTTCAAACATTTACGAAGATATAAAAAATTACACTTGTGGTACTTACTTTACACTAGTCTATAAACCATGGCATGCACAAGCACTTAAAAAAAAAAAAAAAAATTCTCTTCTATGGTAGAAGTTTAGTTAAA
This sequence comes from Castanopsis chinensis, assembly GCA_032878915.1. NCBI lineage: Eukaryota > Viridiplantae > Streptophyta > Magnoliopsida > Fagales > Fagaceae > Castanopsis > Castanopsis chinensis. The sequence goes on along the minus strand of JAVQMG010000121.1, from coordinate 29,183,850 downwards.
TATATTCAATTTATTTTCATTCTAATTAATATTTATAGACAACTAGTACTTGAATGGAAATATATAGTTATACCTATAGTAAGAAATGTAAGTAAAACCATAATTAGTTTCAATAATGAAGTTTGCATATATTTTCTTTGAATTATAAATTTTATAGGTTAGAATATAACAATCTGACCTTCACCTATAAATAAATAAATAAAAGAGTAAAAAGTTAATGTATTTAATTACAAAACAGCCAAAAGCCTTGTAGCTGAATTAGCACCTCCACATGTACAAAGTGCTTGAGGGTCTAAGAAGGAAAATGTTTGAACTACAAGGTTAATAGAATCAATGGAATACAGGTTTCATCATAATTGCATAGCAGAATTACTATCAGAATATACTTAGCTAATTTATTATACTAGTTTTTCTTTTTCTCTACGTGGAATTTCTCATTTCTCCTTTTTTGTGTGTGAATTGATATTCAAATCTATTCTTTGTAAAAAGAATTATAATAGAAAAATGGTGTGAAAACAAGTACCTTGCATTTTTTTTCCCTCCTGCTGTTGCTACGTAGGTATATATAATTCACTAAAAATAGTTTTAAAAGTAAGATACGTCAGAGCTCATAAACTTATTCAAAAAGAATATAATAACTTCGTTACATAATCATATCTCCACTTCAATTTTTATATATAAAAAGTTAGAACGATTCAATTAAGTAGTCTTTAACGTAATTCTGTATGTAAATTCTCACATAATTTTCTTTAGTGGGTTGTTTTATTGCATGTGATCTCTTTTTATTTTGAATTGTTTCATATATTACTATATAGAAATCATAGTTTATGTTGTTCTTTTAGTGGCATTTCTGTTAGATTTTGTGTTAATAATGATTTGATGATACTTTATATATATCAGAGACCAACCCAAGATTTTGAGTTAGGGGACAAAGTATAAGTAAAAATAAATAATTTTGAAATTTCAAATAAGCATCTATTTAGCATTAAAAAACTATCAACAAAGACACATATATAAAATTATTTTTTTGTAATACACTATAATGCAATTATCTATTAATAAAGACATACACAAAACACCATTATTTTTTACTACATTAGAGTAATACATTATAATGCAATTATCATTAATAAAGACAGATACAAAACACCATTATTTTTTACTACATTAGAGCATTTGCATCAGCTCATACAAATTGTTTTTGTCTATTTTACCATAATAACCTACTTTTTTATATTATTTTATATACTCATTTTTCAAAATACTCTACATTAGATTATTTATTTTACACTAAATTTCATCATAATACTATTTTCTTATCAATTTTATTATTATTATCTAAATCATCTCTCTCTTCCTCAATCAAAACCCACTGCCTTCAATCTAAATAATCTCTAAAACATTTATTTGCATAGTTACACTAATTGTGTAAATTTTTCTAATTAACTATAAAATAAACGTACATCAGTTTATGCATCATTGTACAAAAATAACTTTGTGTTATAGTAATTATGTAAATTTGCATATGTATTTTGCACAATGATACATTGACTAGTGTGGGTGTATTTTAGGGTTGATTTAACAAATTTGAGTACTTAATATATCCAACATGTATCATGGAATGGGTTTTGCTTTAAATTTTTTTCTACAGTAGAAAAAAGAAAAAGATAAATACTATGATGCAAATTAATATAATTGTATTAAATCTATCAATTTAATAGAGATATAATGCTTGAAAATTTCCATTCCATTTTCTTAATTAATTACTAATAATAATAAATTATGAAATGAGTTTGTGAAAAAAGAAATCAGGTTTGAGGCGAGTTCAAGCAATTGCATACTTGACTTTAAATTCGATTCCAAAACTGGACTGTTGCAAATCCCATGCTTAGACTTATTACGTGATAAAACGGAAGTTGTTGTGCGAAATGTCTTCCCTTATCCAATCTATAGAAGATGTGAAATTACTTCGTGATTTGAGAACCGTGTTCACGGACCGTCACAACGACACTGAAGTTCTAGAAATTGTTCGAAGTTTTCGCAATGATATCAAATCGAAAGTTATGAATCATGATTACAATCGTATCTGTGAGAAATTGAATAAATTCCGTAATCGTCCAAGGAGCCTGATGCGCATATGGAAGAAACCCCTGAAGCGGGATTATTGTAGCGATCCTTGGCGAACTGCTTCCACCATTTCTGCTATTCTCTTTCTGATCTTCACTTTGACACAGACTGCATGCTCAGTCATCCAGACACTACACAAGAAGTAATTAAATTTTACTAGTTTGGCTTGTTGCTTGAATGCTTCATCCTCATAAATTCTTAGTATTATTTTGTTGTTTATTGTCAGAACTTTCCATTTTAAAAGACACGATCCGTGTTTCTATGTCTTTGTAGGCTAGTTATCCCTTCTGCTTGCTTGTTCTAAGAAAAAAAAATGTTGTTAATTGATACTCTATCAGAATAGCAACAAAGATCAAGCCAAAGCTAGAAAGTTCAAGAGGCACATACTGTGGTCTCATCAGTAAAGGAGGATTAATTCTTAAGTATTCGTATGGAAAATTGTACTCTTTCCTCTCACATTTGTGGTGGAGTTTGCTTATTAAATTTATTTTGAGGTTTATTATGAATGTGAGAAGAGAAAGCATCATTACTTCGTATTCCAAGCAGGGCCGGCCCTTCTCTTAGGCGAGTTTGGCAATTGCCTAAGGCCCCCAAGTGGAAGGAATGCTCCAAAATTTTAGAAAATAAGGGGGAGTTGGGGCAAAAAAAAATAAAAAATAGTTTCAGATGAATTACAAAAATCTGGTATATTCTTTTAACCAAAAAACAAAAATTTTGGTAAATCAAACATATCCTTTAGACAACCCAAAAATCAACTAGATAAATTACAAATCTAGTCTAAGATATTAACCACAAAACAATTACAAATCAAAACCCTAAAAATTTTACTTTTCTCTCTGCTCTCCGCCTCTCTCTGTCTCTCATTCTCTCTGATTCTCTCTATCCCCTGTTCTCATCTCATTTGCTCAATAGACAACAGCTCAAGCAAGCCAGCAAACTTCCTCCACCTGGATTGCCTCTCTCATTCTTTCTTTGAATCGGTTTCTCCGCCTCTCTCTAAATCGGTTTCTCCATATGGTCTGTATCTCAAGTTCAACCGTTCATCAAACAGTAGCAGGTATAAATATTTGACTTGTAAGTGTAATAATATTGGGCCCTGGCTAGTTTTGTTTATTAGTTTTGGGCCTTCAAGTTTTTTTTTTTTTTTAATATATAAAGCCTGCGTTTTTTTTTTTTTTTTTGGGTTATAGATTAGATAGAATTTTTTTTGTGTTTTTTTTGTGGGTGAGTTTTAATAATAAGCCTTGTGTTATAGTTATGCTTAAATTTTTGTTATGGTTGTGCTTAATTTTTTTTTAATTTTAATCTTGTGTTTATATATACACATATATATATATATATATATATTTTAGTTAGTGGTAATATATTGAATAAGTCTTTATTTATGCAGGTTGGGATTGCTAAAAACTTATTATTGTTCGGTGAAAATACAACAATATTTTCTATATAAATCAGGTTCTATTTTTCATTTGCTCTACACTTGAAAATTATTTTTTATTTTAGTCTTTATAAATATACTGTTTAATTAGAAATGTTTTAGAATTGATTATTTCTTATATATAGTAGATAAAGCAATTAGTTCAATTGAGAATAGATTTGAACCATTTCAAATATATGAAGATATTTTTGGTTTTCTATTTAACTTCACAAAATTGAAGTCACTAGATAATGATAGTTTACAAAAATACTGTCTTAAACTTAAAGATTTTATCAAACATGATGTTTATTAATTATGATATTGATGGTTTAAATTTATTTTCAGAGTTAAAGGTTTTAAAAGAAATTTTACAAATAAAAGATTATACTTCAATTGACATACTAAATTATACAAAAATATTAGATTCATTTCTAAATAGATGCATTGCTTGTAGGATTTTACTAACAATACATATTACAGTAGCTTCTGCAGAAAGAAGTTTTTCAAAATTAAAATTAATAAAATCATATCTAAGATCAACAATGTCCCAAGAAAGATTAAGTGGATTAGCTATATTATCGATTGAAAATGAGATGTTAGAAGAACTTGAATACAAAAATTTAATTAGTCAATTTGCATCTCAAAAGGTAAGAAAAATAGATTTTAAATGAAATATATTATAATATAAAAAAATTAAATAAACATTAATTTAATTAATATATAAGTCTAAAAAATGCCTCATTTTTAATTCTCGCCTTAGGTCCCAAAATGTCTAGGGTCGGCCTTGATTCCAAGATTACTAAAAAATTTTCCTTAATGATGGGACAAATTGAAACTTAGGGTCTGTTTAGATACCGCTTATTTTGCTGAAACTGAAAACTTATTGTTGAAAGTACTATAAATAAAAGTAAAAGTTAACTAAAATAGTACAGTGAGACCCATGAATAGTACCAAAAGTACAGAGAGATCGATGAATAGTAACAAAAAGTGCAAAAAGGCCTATAAATAGTAACAAAAATAAGCTAAATAATGAAATAATTTCATTTTTCATTAGTATTCAAACGGAAGCCTAATGATAAAAGCATCTTCAATTTGCAAGTTGAACAAATTACCGGTACATTGATTTGAGATTCGTGAAGCATTTATTTTAATTATCATGGAAGTTCCAACAAGCTATATATATATATATATATATATATATATATTTTAAGTAAAGAAAGAGTTGAATAGTAATGCAAATTAATTAAGGAATCAACAAAGATACACCTGTATTCATATTTTATAGCCAATGGCGCGATGATCATCCCACAAGTATAAGTGCTTGTAAGGTATAGGGAGTAAAGGTCGTGACTCAAGTTTTCAGAAGATAGTTTATGCACATAGACACTTAGATTATGTTAGAAGACTAGAATTTATGCACATATTTTCAATAGAGATATTTAGGGCTTAAGCCTCCATTCTCTCTCTCTCTCCGAAATATTGAATTACTTTTAAAAGAAAAAAAAAAGTATAATGAAACAGGTTTTGCTTTAAATTTCTACGGTAGAAAAAAGAAGTAGATTAAATTTCTATGATGCAAAATAATATTAATTTTTACATGTTAATTAATGTTATTTTATTAATATATCAATTTAACAGAGATATAATGCTTGACAATTTCCATTCCATTTTCTTAATTAATTACTAATAATAATAAATTATGAAACGAGTTTGTGAAGAAAAAAAAAAAAGAGCGGATGCGATTAAGTTAGTATGTCCGTGGATCATGCGCGTCATCCTGTTGCATTTTAATGCTAGTGGCTGTTGTGGTGTTTTTGGCACTCAGGAAATTAAACCAAAGCAAACTGGTAGATGGCAGAACCAACGATTGTTGAAATTGAACAACCAGTAGGTGCTTCATCAAATACAAGCAGTGCATTGATAGCTACTGAATTAGGGCAAAAGAAGTTCAGAAGCATTCCTCCTATCCACAAGGTTCCAGCTAGCATTCGCAAATGGGACGAACGAGAGTACACACCTAGTGACATTTCAATTGGCCCTTATCACTGCATCATACGACCTGACGATTATGAAAAATTAAGATCTGAATGCGCTGAAAAACATGGCCGGAAACTAGGTGTAATGGATGAGTTCGACATTCGCCATTATTATAAAGAGGCTATTGACCCTAACTATGTTACACATAAATTATTCGTTCGGGATGCGTATCTCATTATTGATAATTTCTTGCTCCCGGCACGTGAATATGTAGAAAAAGACCTGTTATTACTTGAAAATCAGCTTCCATTCTTTCTTTTAGACGAACTATTCCACCATGGATATGTCAATACCTCATCCAGTTTGATTGAACTTACTTTTGACTTTTTTAAGGAATTCAACATTCTAAACATAAAACCCTCAGATCTGAAAATAGAGATAGAACACTTCACGGATTTGCTTAGAACCTTTTACTTACCTCCATCCCGTCAACTACCAAAAAGAGGCAGGAGTCAAGATTGAGGTGAGTTCAAGCAAATGCATACTCGACTTTAAATTCGATCTCCAAACTGGACGGTTGCAAATCCCATGTTTAGACTAATCAGATAATGATATGAAAGTCGTGCGAAATGTTTTGGCACTAGAGCAGACCCGATATGCGGGAAATGGATACGTGACGGATTACTTTCTCACGATGTCTTCCCTTGCCCAATCTATAGAAGATTTGGAATTACTTCTACGTTTGAAAATTGTTCAAAATGCTGACTTCAGGACTGATTATGCACTATCAATTGTTCAAGATCTTTGCAGAGATATCGAATCGATAGATATGAACCATGATTACATTCGTACCTTTAAGAAATTGAAAAAATTCTATAATCATCCAAGAAACCTGATACGCATGTGGAAGAAACTGCTGAAGCGGGATTATTTTAGCAATCCTTGGCGACTGCTTCTACCATAGCTGCTATTATCCTTCTGGTCCTCACTTTCATACAAACTGTATGCTCGGTCATCCAGGTACTACCGAAGTGATTAATTGTACTAGCTAGTTTGGCTTCTTGTTTAATTGCTTCCTGATGAATTATTAGTATTATTATTTTGTTGTTTATTGTCAGAACTTTCCATTGTAAAAGACACGATCCGTGTGCTTCAATTAATGTCCCTGTAGGCTAGTTCTCCCTTGTGTACACGTGCCTGTTCTAATAAAAAAACAATGTTGCTAATTGATACTCTTAACAGAATAACAACAAAGATCAAGCCAAAGCTAAAGCTCAAGAGGCACATACTACAGTCTCATTAGCGAATCTTGAATAACGAAGGGACAAAACGAAAGTTAATGATAAAAGCATCTTTAATTTGCAAGTTGAAAAAATGACAGGTGCATGACGGCTGTTCTTAAACACTAATCTATTCTACATTGATTCGATTCGAGATTTGAGAAGCACTTATTTTAATTATTGTGGAAGTTTTCTACAAGCTAGCAGTCAAAATTAGCATATGAACTGTACAATGGCCAAAGTCTTTACATATATATATATATATATATATATAAAGTAAAAAAGAGAGTTGAATAGCAACGCATATTAATTAACGAATCAACAAATATACATGTGTATCTGTATTTTATAGCCAGCCTGTTACCTTTATGTGCTAAAATATTAGGAGTCCTAGTTGTGAAGGAAATAGACGCTCAGCCACCTTTTTTTACCCTTGGGCTGAAGTTTATGGCCCACTATATCTTATTTCCTTTGTCCCAAAATGGCCCATAGAACCCTTAAACTTTTTTTTTTTTTTTTTTTGAGAGGTAGAACCCTTGAATCTTACGTTTAACTAAAATATAATTGACATCTCCTAAACTTTTAATTTTTGTAACTAAACCATTACTTCCAATCAACTATACTCACTATCTCGTACATTTTTTTTGTAAGATAAAATAATGTAACATTACAAACGAATTAAAAAATTCATCAATTCAATTCTAAAAACTATTAAAATCATCTTCTCAAAAAAAATTAATTAATTAATTAAGGTTACGTAATGTGGGTATTACAAACGGTCAAGGTTGAAAGAACCGAAGACTCAACCCTAGATATAACACAACCTAATTTTCTATATGATTACTTCCTCAAATTTAACAACAGCATTATATACTGTAGCATGTGTTTGAATCCATCAATTAAAATTTGAAAAATTATGGTAGCTAAAGCAAGTTTCCACGTATTATCCCTTAAACTTTCTATCCTTTAGATTCCTTAAGCACCAGTGAAGGATGGTTCACCAAGCAAAAATTTTGAATCAGACACCCGATCCTCTTAGCAAATGAACACTCGAACGATATGTAGTCTCTACTCTCCATATGGTTTCTACAGAAGAGACAAAACTCTCCCTTACAAACCCATCTAAGAAGCCTGTCCCTAATATTTAGCCTATTTTAGACAGCTTCCAATGTACTTTCTATCTCCACTTGGAATAGTTTGCTTTGAACCCGCACCAAGTCCTCTGATCTAGTTGATTTCCACCTCCATTGGTCATCCTTAATAACATTGGAAATCTTTGCATCAAAAGAGTTAGAAGCATCTTACATTAATTTGTTACCAAATTTTGGAAATAAAGGATCCAAATGCCAAGAAAAGAAAAGTTCCCTTGTCCTACTTTGTGCTTAATGAAATGTCAAGCATAATCACTCAACTTTATAATTTTTCATAAGTCAAGAAGAATTTTTAGGAACCTTTACTATCCATAAACAAAATAGAATAAACTAAACATGCACCCATGCTACCCAAATGGAACTAGGCAAACCAAAAGGTTGCATATATTCTTCATTAAAGTAGCTATATTTCAATCTTCAATTCTTGTATGCCTAACCCCCTTCCTTCTTTGTAACACACACCATTTCCCTTGAAACATTCACTCTAGGAGCTTTTGTGTCACTTCATTTCAATAAAAATTTGTTAAATTTTCTTTAATGGTTTTAATAATGAACAAGCTACAATTTGAATGCTGAAGAGGATTAATTTTAGTAGTATAACCTGCCAGCATGATAGGTGCTTGGAAAAGAGTTATGTGATCAATCTTCTCAATGAGAGGCTGACAATCCTTCCTTGCATATGCCTTATAGGTAGTTTACCTTAAATGCAACAATATGGAGGTTTGCTCCTTTAATTCATCAGCTAACTTAATATGGGAAATTTTAGTAATCTTGCTGGAATGGCTCTCAGACTAGAGAGACGATGAAAGTCCTGTAAAATTGTTGGAAAATTTAGAACTCAGTTGATAGAATTAACAAGTTTTAAACCCAAGTTGTTAATTAGATTTATTATGAATAAACCTTGTTAAAACAAATAAATATCAATATTATGTCAAATATAAGTGCAGAGGAAAAGTAAATATAAGTGCAGAGGAAAAGTAAATATAAGTGCAGAGGAAAAGTAAATAAGACAAGATATGATGACTCAGGAAAATCAATGAAACCAACCACTTTCACAATAAAAAAACCTAGCGGAAAACCTTCCCAAAAAGCAATCCACTATAATAAAGAGAAGTTTTAGATCTAGTACAAAGAATTTATTCATAAACTCTACAATCCCCGTAGATGAACTCACAGCAGAAACTTGTTATCGCTTCAAAACTTCTGAATTCTTCAATATATGAACGCCACCCTTTGATGCACGAATCCCAATACGTGACTAACTCCTTTGCACAAATCCTAGTACGTGACTCACTCACCAACTTAAGGAAGAAAAATGTTGGCTGCAAAGTTTTTCACTTCATCAATAATGAAGATAAAAAAGCACTTGGTTACAAACCCTAAGGTGCAAAAGCACAGTAACTTCTTTTAGAGAGAATAAGACTTTGGTCACCTTTTTCATATGTTCTCCTTGTATTCTCTTATGTGACAGCCTTCAAAATAAGCCTTATATATGTCTAGAATTGTGAGAAAAAAAAAATCTACATAAATACAAAAGCATAGGCTGAAAATTAGATTTGAAAATTCTGATTTTTGTAATCTCGATAGATACCTCGATAGATAGTATCTATTGAGCCTCATTAAACCTTGATAGATAGCTATTTGTCGAGAAGCTATTGAGCTATCTGTTCACAGGTGTTGAGCTATCTGTCCAGCTTTAGTGAGCACATTTTCTTCATTTGTTTCTTGGTCCAATTTTCATGGCTTTAATACTAGACTTGAACAACATATTTTTTGAAGTATTAAACACATCTTAGATCTACCCAAATACAAGTAAAGTGCGTTTTGTCAAAAGATTAGCCAACTACATAAAAGAAGGACGTATGTCCTTAACAAGTAAACCACATATGTCCTAAAAAAAGCATCATTAATAATCTGACTATCTGTAATATTGGAAACCACAAAAATCATTATATTATTGCGAAACACAAGTGAGATTGACATTATACAGGTTTTGTTTTTAAGTTTTAAACTTTTTTATGAGTAAAAAAAAGGTAGGAAGGGGCGATCAAAGTGATTTTTCTATCTAGGTGAGACCAAAAATCTAAAATCATCACAGACACCATTAGATCAATCTAACCAAAATAACTAAATATAAAATTTTCTATTTAAAATACCTTTATTACTTCCGATTGTGGGGTGATGGCCTGTACAAGAATACTTTCTTGACGGTAGTAGTGCCCCCAGATTGCTCATTCTTTTTTTTTTTTTTTTTTCCTCTCCTTAGGCCTTAATTATGTATTATTCTCTACGACATTTTTTTTTTCAATATATATATATATATATATATTATGTAGTTACTGAAATTGAACCAACAAAATGAAAATGCACAACTATTTGGTGTTTTTAAAAGTAGACATGGCATAAATTTATGTAGCCAAGTAGCACTATGAGGAATGGTTAATAAAAAGTCAAACGTTTCAACTTTCGATTCAGAAAAATTGTTTCTTAGTACCAATTGACCATCAATGTTTGTGAGAAGAAATCAACATCCATTTTTAATGAGAATACCGTATGCATTGGATTTTCTTTGTAGATGGGGTGAAGTTTCGGTGGGGGTATTGAAACTCTAGACATGTGAGCCCCCAAGTCAAAGAAAATAAACCTACACAAATTTCAAGTTTAACAGAGAATTTGAAGCAACTTCTAACATCCATGTCGTTGGATTATAATTGTCTTTAAAAGCAGGCACCCCAGGTATACTTTACAAAAATTTGTTAGTGCGTTTGGTTGTATAAAGACAGATAATTTTTCTTCATTTATTAGTGATTAATATAAGATTATATATATATATATATAATTTTTTAGCATATGATTTTTCATTATACATGCATCATGTAAATTGATTATGAAATTCTGTGTTTGAAATCTCTAAACAAAAAACATGGGTTATTTTTAAAAGATTCGTCATTTTAATACATAATGTGTATTTGATAGAAGACTATATACATCTAAAAAAAATAGCCAGATATTAAAAAAAAAAAAAAAACTTTATTGATATCGTACTAAAATAAATAATGTTGACGTTATGTCAATGAGAAACAGTATGGAAGACAAGGATTCTCCTTGACATAGAAAGAAAAATATACATTATTGAATAAGTATTGAATATTCCTTATCTATTAAGGAATAAGTTTTGGAGCCTTATAAATAGACATTGTTGTAAAGGGTTTGGTGGGTTTTGCCCAAGTTTCTTCCCACTCGAGGAGAGGGGAAAAACTCCTAGAATAACATTATTGGGTTTCTTTGAAGAGTAGTTGGTAGATTATTTTAGTTGAAAGATTACCCATAGTTTTGTGTTGAAAGTTTGTTTCTTTTGTGAGTGTGAGAGAGTTATTGAGTGTGTTTCGGGTTGTGAGTTTTTGTTAGTATCATCCATAGTAGATATTTTGATGTGAGGCAAAAAGGATGTGAGTATGTGAGGCAATAGTAATTTCTTTGGAAGAATGTGAGGCAATTCAAAAAGGCACAATAATGTGAGTGTGTGATGTCCAACAAGAAAGTGTGATATCCAATAATAATTTCTTGAGAAAAAGCCAAAAAGGATGTGATGAATAGCAATAATGTTATGATCTCATGTGATATGCAGCAATAATGTTTTGACAATTCCCCTTAGGACAAATAGCACAGTGAATCATGTGAATTCTCTACCGACGCAAGAAGACAAGTGATGTTTACAAATATGTGCAATGGCTTCTTCAAAGTCTCTCAGACTAGATAGATAATGAAAATTCTGTAAAACCTTATATATCAATAATTTGAATAACCGAGAGATTGGATACCACAAAAATCATTATCATTTTTGAAACACAAGTCATGAGATAAGCGTGTACATGTTCTTCCAATAAAATTGTAATATCATAGTCCATGAATGCAAACAAAAAATGTCCAACAAATTTATCATCCTCAAAACATTTTAATACATCTCTTTTGAGAATGTCAAACTCAATAACATACTCAATCTTACCTAGAAGATCATAAAAAGTTAGTTCCATTTAATTGTTCAAATTTACTTAATTGTTGATGCATAGTAATAACTATGATTAACTCAACAAAAAGTTTCAGAAATTAGTTTAAAATTTTAATTAAAATCCAAGTCTCTTATTCGAAGATAAAAGATTTATGATTTTATCATTTGAGTTAATTAGAACCGATAAAAACAACAATCATCATAGAGCATATATCATAAATTCAAATCTTATTGTATTCATTAGAAATAAAAAGAAAAATCTAAAGGATCCGAAAATAATTTCTGGCCAGTAATTAATGGTAGAGTTACAAACTGTTGTGGCATGCTCCATATTATGTACCCTGAACTCAGATCTATAACAAAGTGTTGCCTGTTTTATTCTGGTTAGAGTTGACAAGTGCTTGTGAGGATCGATCTGTACAACACTGCTAAAAAGAAAACTTGTTTATGATTTATTTTTAGAACAAACTTGTTTATGATTTAAATAAAAATAAAAAATAAAAACACCCAAACTGAGAAAAAGAAAAGCCAATTCTATAGAACCTTTCATCTTTTCTCTACCTTCGCCACTAGAGTAAGCTTGAACACTGCCAACAAGAACCATGCCTCAACACTTAATTTAATAACTGGATTATAATTTAAAAAACTTAAAACCCCAAGACTAACAAAGCGATTTGTATTTCTTTGGAAACCCACGTGGATTATGCAAGGGTTTAAAAAATAAATTGTTGACCATTGCATCCTGGTCACTCTATCCAACCGTCCCAAAAGATGCCCGTCTAACTGTCAAGCTAATCATATTTTACCTATTAAATATCAATTTTGATCCAATAGCTTCAAGGAAGTGGTTGAAAAGAAATGCTTTTGATTGGCAGATAAAACTCACTTTCTTAGGCTTGGACTGGACAAAATTGGCTTTTGTCCTTTTCAAAAAAACAATCTAGCATTTTACCTTTTTTTCCAAATTAATTAAGGAAATGCCCCTCTTTTGAAACTCGATTTTTTCAAAATCGAGTTAAACCTTATAACGACATTTTAAGAAGCCTATAACGACGTTTTAAAGACCTATAGCAACGTTTTTAAACTCGATATTCATGAAATTGACTTACATACAATTTTTTTCTTTTTTTTTTTTACCTATAATTCGATTTCATGAAAATCGAGTTTAAAAATGCTGTTATAGGTCCTTAAAAATGTCACTATAGGCTCCTTAAAACGTCTCTATAGAGCTTAGCTCAATTTTGAGAAAATCAAGTTTTAAAAAAGGGGCATTTCTCTAATTAGTTTGGGAAAGGGGGGCAAAATGCTGAATTGTTTTTTTGAAAAGGGCAAAAGCCCATTTTGGCCGGCTTGGACTTCAGTAAACACCATCTACAAATTTACATAAAATGGAGAGAATTCATTCTTAAGATTTAGTTTTTAAGTAATGTGACATCAAATCTATTTTTAGATTTGTAATATTTAACGTAAACCATAAAATGGTTTTGTATAAAATAGATCCTAATTCATTAAGAACTTGAAGTTTAGTTCGGCCAATATGAGCACAAGCACGGCAACAGAAATTGTAGAGACCAAAGAAAAAGCCAATGATAAAAATTGAGGTAAAATGATTATTATTATTATTATTATTATTATTATTATTATTATTATTATTATTATTATTATTATTATTATTATTATTATTTGGGGGGAAGGGGGGGGGGGGGTGGGTCCTAAATTTCGGTGGTATATTAATGACTCTGGAAATAATTTATGCCAAGCACCGTCCCATAAATGGTCTACAATCGGCTTCCCTAAGAAAATAATAGCACGAAAATAAGGATTCAAATGATAATTAATAGAACATGGTCTGTCAAAGTAAATAAAATAAATTGTTAAGTTTATTAGTAAGGTGGTACAAATTGTTAAGTTTATTAGGTTAGTTTTAAATAAATTCTTATTTATTTGTAGATAGTTGATACAATGAGTTTCTATTTGCCTTTGAATATTATGTTAATTTTAGAAAGTCCTATATTAATAAGATTTGATTTTAAATAAGTAGGGAGTCTGAACTTTTTTTTTTTTACTGAGCAAAATTTCATCTCGCATATTGATTTCTCCGGAAGAAAACTAATTTTGTTTCTGTTATACTTTAATTTTGTCCCTTCATACGTACGGTGCCATCTATCTTCATACGGTGCCATCTATACCAGCCTCTCGTATTTTCACATTCATAATGTGTGAGTCAAGAGATTTGATTGACCGGTATTGTTTAGGTACATGAGATGTGTTAGTGCAAACGAAATAATAATGGAAATGATATAGAGAAATTGAATAAGTACACACACTCATTTTCTTTAAAGAGATCCGAGCCCTCAATTTATATTGGTTAATCTTTTTAATTTGTGCAAACTTTCTCCAACATGTATACCATCTAATTAAGTCTTTGATATTTCTCATTCATAATGTGTGGGTCAAGAGATTTGAATGACTGGTATTGTTTAGGTGTCTGAGATATAATGGCAATAATGTGCATGAGATCAGTGGCGACGCCACTTGGTGTCCAGGGTGTTCCTAGGAACACCCTGGCTTGAAATTTTATTTATATATATATATAATAATTTAAATATTTTTTATTTATTTACTTTTAAAAAAAATAGGAGCACCATCAAGCAATATTAGGAATATTCTCAAAATTTTTATGGCAAACAAATTTTGAACTAAAATCTAAAAAAAAAAAATTGTAACAAAGAATCTGAAAAAAAATAATTTAAATTTTTTTATTTGTTGGTCAGTTGGTATTGGTGAGTTTGTCTTTTAGTGTATTGTGATTTGTGAATTTATCTGATAGACTCCTCTTGTGTGAATCTTATCTATTAAATGGGGGGTAGATAGGGCCATGAGGCTGTGTGGTGTGGGGTCAGGGATGGGATATTTGAATTGAGGAAGTAAAAGTCATGCAGAAGCAGAAGTTTGTGCACACATGAGGTGTGTGCTAATGCATAGTGGGATGTGTGCTAAACTCCTAGTAGTTAGTAAAAAAAATGAATGAAGCAACTAAACACCAATAATTAATAATTTAATTAACTAATACATTATAAAAGACAAACAAATTAAATTATGTTAGGCTAAACAACAACTAATAATTTAATAATTAATTAAACAACAATACAACAAATTATAGTTTATAAAAGACAAAAAAATTTATGAAACAACTAAACAAAAATAATTAATAATTTTATTAATATTTCAAATGAACAATATAGTTTATTGTACAGGTACCTTTGTTTATTTCTTTTCTTTTTATTTTTTTTTTCCTTTTCAGGTTTTTCGGTGTACATAATGCAAATTTGTTTTGGTTTGAAGAATTTTTTTTTCTTTTTTTTTAAGTACAAACTTCATGCGTGCCAAATCTTGAATTTTGGCCGATATTTACCAAAACACTCGAAATATACCGAATTGACCCAAAAATTGTTCAAAGTGGAATAGGAACACCCTGGACAAAATTCCTGGAGCCGCCACTGCATAAGATGTGTTGATGCAAACAAAATAATAATGGAAATAACGTAATGAGAAACCGAATAAATACTTCTAAATATTATTACTTTGTAGAAAAATTCAACAATACTATTTGAATTGATGCACGACACTCGCTCATTTTAAAGAGATTCAAGTCCTCAATTGACTAATTTTTGTGATCTGTGCATACCTTCTCTAACATGTATACCAGCTTATTAAGCATTTCATATTTCACATTCATAATGTGTGGGGCAAAAGATTTGAATGACCTGTATTGTTTAGGTGTTTGAGATTAATGGTAATAAGGTGGTTGGTATTGTTCAGGTGCATGAAATATGTTAGTATAAACACAATAATAATGGAAATAATACAAAGTGAAACTGAATAAATGTTTTTGATCTATTACTTTAAGAAAATTACACAATACTATTTGAACTAGAGTGCGGTACTCGCTCTCTTTAAAGAGATTTAAGTTCTCGATTGGCTAATTTTTGTAACCGATGTTGACATTCTCTGACTTATCTCCCCCTAGACACAATAGCCCAACAAACACCGTATGGCTAGTATTCAAGCTCAAAACTTTATCAGAAAGAAGATTGTTCTTCCATATTAACTATTATATCTTTATATTTATTTTGTAAAATTTATTCATTTTAATTAAATATTAAAATGTTACAAAAAAAATATAATTGCAATTAATATTAGTAGTTAGATTTTTCCTGAGTTTTCCTCTCTTTTTTTTTTTTTCTTTTTTTTTCTTGTTAGTAACATATGATATAATTGAAATTAATTTCTCAAATGTAATTCTTATGGTGTGCCGCAAAATGAGCAGTATAGATGTGCCATATAGAGAACTTCTAACTAACATATTGTTTTGTAATGGAACTATGATATGCCTTCACATCCCAAGGGGTATCAGCTAGTTTATCATCAAATATAGGGCACCGTTTGATATGCCTTCACACATTTCACGCAAGTTTAACTGCACTTATTAACAGGGCATCGTTAGATAGAGATCTTGTGCTTAGATTTTTTATAAGGGAAGAATTAATTGTATCCTCTTGATCTTAATACTTTTCAACATAAGATTTATAAACCGACACACCAAATAAATAAGGGTCCGTTTGGATAGAACTTATTGCTGAAAACTAAAAATACTGTAACAAATTAAT
Organism: Castanopsis chinensis; assembly: GCA_032878915.1. Classification (NCBI taxonomy): domain Eukaryota; kingdom Viridiplantae; phylum Streptophyta; class Magnoliopsida; order Fagales; family Fagaceae; genus Castanopsis; species Castanopsis chinensis. The sequence continues at coordinate 29,167,219 of JAVQMG010000121.1, read as the reverse complement.
TTTTAAATGTGTGAATAGTATTGTGGGACCTATTTTTAATATTTTTTTCTAAATAAAGTGCTTGTGGGTCCCATAAACAGTGTATGAACAGTGTCTAAACAGTACTAAACAATACTAAACAGTGATTTTTGTCTCCGCACAATGATGCTACAGTGAAATAACGTGCATGAACAGTGTTGGTTAATGTTCATGCACGTTGAAAAAAAAAAAAAAAGGAAAAACACATAAACATCAAAACGTAGCAATTATAAGCTCAATTTAAACACACATTAAATAAATATAAAATCTCATTCCAGAGTGTGATAAGGTTTATAGTACAATGATAGGAAAGAGATGACGTCATGATACTATAGAAATGTTGACGTCATATTATTGTTTTTTTATTATATATATCCTCACGGGGTAGTTCATTTGATCACTGCCAGAGTTGGTACTTGAAATATTTTTCACTTACAGACACAGTTACAGGCTCGATATTTTTTCAGCTGCTAGGTACCAACACAATTGATAACTGAGGTACGCTTTTTTCATAACATTTTCTATATTCAAGTTCCTCTCTCTCTCTCTCTCTCTCTCTCTCTCTCTCTCTCTATATATATATATATATATATTGTTCTCGTTATAATTAGCAACTGAAATAATCTTTTTATCCTAAATTTTTAATATTGCAAAAAGCACCATCCAACTATATACAGTCGCTGAACTTAATGGGCAATGTAGCATGTCTTGCACTCTTTCCTCTCACAAACTAGATAATAGATGCTGAGATTTTCAATCAATATTGAGCAGTGCTTTCATTAACTATATTTTAATTTTTAGTACTTTTTTCCAGTGCCTGTCCTTTTCAGTTCTTTGAATTAATTTTTAGCTTTGGTATGGTTTGGTTTATGATTTTAAAAGTCGGTACTGGCAATTAACCGTAAAAAAGACTGACTACCCATTTTTTGATCCGATCGGATCAAACCGGTAATATCATAATTAATAATTTTATAATTAAAAAATAATAAATAAATTATATAATAATTTTATAGTAACAAATAATATTTACTTAAAAAATGTTATGTCATAAAAGTTTAATCTGAATCGTTGAATAACTTCCCTACTATTCCATCTACGGTCTACCTCCATTGGCATTAAATTTTCTTTACGTTCCCCCACTATCTTCTTCTTTTCCCCGTAAATCAGTTCATCAATTCAAAATTTGCTTGTACTAAATTCTCCACCTACCCTTATTTTCTTCTCCTTTTCCCATTCAGTCAGTACTTGCTTCTACACAAAATCCGAAACAATTTCTTCACTCTTCATTTCTTCTCCTCATTTTACACATCTTCCTCTACCTCTCCCTTTGCCAAGCAAAGTTCAACCTCACTCCACAGCTAGTATGTTCCCAAAATATCATTTCTTTTACCACAGAGAATATGAGAAAGAGTGAGAGAAAAAAAAAAATTCAGAGGAATTAGTGACTGGTTCTTGTTGAACTGGTTGGACCGGCCAGGCCAATTTTTAAAACCATGGTTTAGTTACAATTTTGATAGAAATATCACCACCTTTCCCAAATTTAGGATAGATATTATTTTAGTTTTCTATCTCTTCAATACCAGCACTATAGAAGAAATATTTGCTCAATTTTCTGCCAATAATTATTACCGGACAATAGCATGTCTTGCCTGGCCCTCAAACTTTAATTTATTATTTATACGTGATTTGAAATTTTACGCTGCTATTTCATTTCAGTTACAGTTATGTAACTTATCCCTATTAAAAATAAGGTAAAAAAATATCCTTTTGTTCAACTTTTATGTGCTCATTGTCTCCAACTACTCCGACAGCCATCAGGCCAGCTTGCTGTTTGGCGTTCCTTTCTTGCATGGCTTTTTGCCGCTCTTCATAGTATCAAAATCATCCAAAATGGACGTATCAGTTTCATAATTCCTGAAAATATTCAACATCTCAATACCCTACTCCAATTTCACCTGTAATTGTAATATTTAAAATTAAAATAATATTGTAGAAACAAAAGTTGTAAGTAATTAACTAACCTTGAAAAGAAAAAATGCTTAAGTTCAATTTTTAACAGATTAGAATATTTTAAATCCACATTGAAGTCTATTAACATTATTGCATGTAGAATACTATAATGAACCTCAGTTGAAAGATAAGATTGAGGTCATATGACAAGCGGGAAAGAAACAACAAAACAAAATTTAATCTGGCAAGTGGGAAATCATCTGCAATCTAAAGCTTTGAAAGGATTCCAATGGACAAGATAATGACAATTAGAATGCATATTTAGCTTTGTGAAAGGAAAGAGAGAGAGAGAAGGGTAATATGAGATTTGTGGAGTTGAATTGGGTTTTATTTTTCTGGGTATATGTTGTTCTTTTTTTTTCCAACATCTATGTGAGTTAAAGATAGACCAAAGCCACATTTTTATTGCTAAGTGCTTAGATTTATCGCTGGTTCTTTTATTTGATTTGTTACTTTTTTATAATTGTTAGGATTTTTGAATATAGATTCCAAATATTAATTTTTACAAAACCCTCCCTTTTTTATCTTCTTTTATCTTGTTTTTGTATGTGTTTTATATTTTGAGAGGAAAGAGACATAAAAATAAAGAAAAATTACATATTTAGTCATATTTTTTACAAAAATAGATTACGAAACTGAGCTAACTTCAAATGGATAAAATGTCAAATTTTAAACAACAAGTAGACAGTTTAAATTTTGATCAAACCACAAGTGTGTAAGTTATAATTCGCCCTTAATTATAATAGTTGCTCTGATTCTTAATTAAAATAATAATTCTAGTATGACATACTTTCAAATATACTTTAAAATAACTGTTTTATGTGGCAGATTGTAATTTAGTTGTCTATTAATATAATATGAATCCATCATTAATTTTACCTCTACCGTTCACAATCTATAAAACGTGTGTGAAAATATGTGATATTAAAATTATTCTTTCAAGTATTAATTTTTTATATAGGAAGAATTATTCTTTCATTGAATATAAAGCATACATTCCTTGGCTGTCTTTTAATTTGCAATTTCTATTATATTCCTTCTCCCCATGTTTGCCTTTTTGTTTCAATTAATTCTTATCTTTGGTTTGCATTGAAATGTTGATTCAAATATCACAAATGAAAATCATTGGTCTCAATTTTAGTATTTCATTTTAAACTCCATCAATTATCTATATATACTATAAAATCAAAGTCTTTGACCAATATTTGACTTTTTATTGACTTTTTTAGAGGCTGCCACATAGGCTTTGCCGCTCTCACATTTATCCACATCTTTATTATTTTTTGAATGTGAATTATTTTTTAGGGAACCAATAGATAAACTTTAGTGACCACTAATATAAATTTTTCTTCTAGCTCTTATGCACAACATAAAGCCATAGTGTCATTCTTATTTCTAGGAACAATCATTTACGTTGGATTTTATATATATTCCTTTCCTTACATTTGAGCTATTGCAACTTCTTGCTAATATATATATATATAAAAGATCAATATTAGATTTCAAAATCAACAAAAATATAATCTGTTATATATGATGGACTCGATTTAGAATGGGCCAATACATTATATATTTGCAAAGATATTTAACAACCGAGCCATTCTTTTCAATGATATCAATCATATTATAATAAGATATTATACTAAAACCAATTACAGCTAAAATAAATGTATTATGAAAAAAGAAGTGCTATATGCATAATTTTTTTCACAACACTTTCATAACAAATTATAAATGGTAAATTATTATTGATTCTAATATAAACTTGTCAATGAAACTATTTTCCTGCCCACCAATAACAACCTTTAGCAACCTATTACTTGTGATTTATTGTAAAAATACCGTGGTCATAACATTTTTTTTGTGAAAATGTTAAGAAATCTTGTTGCCGTCACAATATTTTTAAAACTGCTAAACTGTCAATTCTTTATAAATCAAATTAAAATATAACAAAATTATAAAGGTATTATGAAAATTTTGTATCATTCTGTTGTGTTTTAAGAAATTTTTATTAGTTTAGTTAGTTTTGTTGAGCCAAAATTCACTGTTTTACATACAATTTTCTTGGGTTGACATTTTATACTTTCTTTTTTTTCTTTGTGCACCATTTTAAGTAAAAACACATAGTTTTATATACAAAAACTTATGATAAAAACACTTTTCATCATTTATGTTTTGGTAGTTTACAATTCTTTCTTAAACTTTAAAATCAAGCCATCTTTCCCTTAATATTTTGAAAATGAGCAAATATGTCATATTGTTATTATCACACCCCAAACCCAAAAATGTTCAAAGCATGAGAAATTCAACCCAAAGGTACTTGTAGATTTTTCTTTTTTGACAATTCAATCCAAATAATTCATACCAAGTACTAATATCAAGAATTTTTATAATAATTTTATTAAAGATACTCCCAAAGTAAGTTAGAATTATGTACAATAATTATAAGAACCATTGGTCACAAAAGAATAAAGGTTTGAATTTACTACATATAAAGATCTTGTTTCTAAGATAGGATAAAAGTCATCGCCAAAATTAGTTACGTACAAAAAAATTGTGCAAAATCTTCCTATAGCATGTGCAGCTCCAACACCAGGTTAGGAGTCTCATACATCTAAGGTCTATAATACCAAAAGTCCAGCCTCCAAACAGTAGGTGCCTACCTACAACAAGCCATAGCATCTGACTCAAAAGGTTGCTACCTGCTTTATAAAAATTCATAATTAATCAATAGTGAGACAAAGCTTAGTAAGTAGCAATGTCAATGCACATAATGAGATGACAAATTCATGATGATGAATACTTTGGCATGCATGTCATAACTTACGGACTTCAAGTTAAATTAAAAAATATACACTTTCAATACAATAATATATTAATTGCATTATAAATAATAGAGCATAAAAATATTCAAATTAGTACATTGTGACATTACATTACTCACATGTTAAGCCAGAAGGATATCCACTAGATCCCCTAAAACAAAACCCAAATTCCATATATATATAGTAGTTATCCACATAGGCTAATATGCCAAGTTACAAATGTCACACAAACTCGAGTACAAAGCTATATGCTACCATGTCACAAATACTACAAGAACAAAGTATAGGCTACCAGTTATTGGGTATCATGTCACACAAACTTAGATTCCATTATATAAACCACCGTGTTACAAAAACTCAAGTACCATAATATAATCCACCGTGTCACAAAGACTCAGGTGTTGCATTGCTGGCTGTGTCACAAAGACTGCGAGTACCAGTTACTAGCTACCGTGTCACACAAACTCAAGTGCCATAATATAATCCACCGTGTCAAAAAGATTTAGGTGTTGCACTATTGGCCATGTCACAACGACTACAAGTACCGGTTACTAGCCACCATGTCTCACAAACTTAGGTGCCATAATATAATCCATTGTGTTACAAAAACTCAGGTGTTGCACTACTAGCCGTGTCACAAATACTACAAGTACCAGTTACTAACTACTATCACACAGACTTAGATACTATAATATAATATATTGTGTAACAAAGACTCATGTGCCACCGTACCAACACCACAAAGATCCAGTTATTTGGTGGGTAATCACTAGGAAATCACAATTGCCATGACATGAGGTAAGGTGTCAAAAAGAGTTGGCTACTTTATATACTTAAGTTTTGCAAAACATTTCTGATAAATTTGAATAATTTCCAAAGAAATTCCTATCTAGTAGGATTTCACACCCACTTGTCAAATGACACTTTCCAATTCTTTAAATTATCTAATTATTTGTAATATCCATTATAAATGAATCACATCAAAGCCAATCTCCTAGAATTAATAAAAACTTAGCATTTTCCCACATTATATATATATATATATATATATATATTTATTTATATATAGACACACACACACACACACACACACATTACATGTTTTAATATACAAGTTTTCAAGACAGCATAAAAGCGTAGCTTCCAAGAGCTCCAACAAGAATTAGTTAGAACCTAAAGAAAAGGTATACAAGTTTATCAAGACAAGTTTATCAAGTCTAGTTAAGTAACTTTAATCTCCCACAGAAATAGTTCACTTAGGCAAGCTTAAACTTAGAATGTTGGGCATATTTTATTAGCTCCTTTGAGGTCGCCCTTTTGCCAATCACAACTTTACCCAAAAATCTCCTTAATCTCATAAAATTTCTTTAGAAACAAAGAATTTCTTCACTTGAAATATCTCTCACAAAACTAGCATCACAAACATGTACCAAGACAATAAGGCATCAAAACCCCCAAATCTTAGCTATAGAAAAACCTCAAATGGCCGCCATTTATATAAATAAATAAAAACCCTAAGCCCATCATCAGAATATGTTCACCAAATCAAAACTCTTAAGGCTTAATCATGTGAATATCACTTCAAAAGCTTAGATCAACAATATGAAAATCCACCAAAATATTTAGAGTTTTTACCTAGTTTGAGATGAAAGAGCCTAGAGATTCTTATGAAGTGACTCGGTGATTTTAGTAAAAGGATGGTGGTGGTGATTTGATGGAGTGGTGGTCGGTGAGGGTGAGAGAGGGATGGAGGTGTGTGTGTGTGTTTTTGTGTGAATAAAAGAAAGAAAAGCAGGAGAGAAGGCCTTAGAGCATCCACAATGGCTCATGCCATCCTATCCTATTTTACCATCTTAAAAAGCCACTTTACAATTATTTAATACCATTTTACAATACACCTAGCATCCCAACTTTTATTTACCATACTACACATTAAAATAACATAAAAATATTTCTCACTTCTCTCTCTGATCTCTATTTCTCTTCCTCTGTCAACCACCCACCACCATCACCACCACCGTCCAGCTTCTCAGTCACACCACCCACCTCCGCTGAGCAAAATCCATAGCAAAATTCAGCCAAAATCAAAATCCAAAATCCATAGCAAATCATTCGCCGATCTTCGATCTAAGTCAAAATCAAAAATCAAAATCCAAAATCCATAGCAAATCTCTCGCCGATCTCCGATCCAAATCAAAATCAAAAACCAAAATCCAAAATGAAAATCCAAAATCCAAAATCAAAACCAAAAACCCACCACCGGCCCACACCGCCATTGCACCACCTGACCCACGCCCACATCAGTCACAAACCCACCACTACTAGAAACCCACACAACTCGTCGATCTCCATCGGTAAAAGCCCAAATCACTCGCCGATCTCCACCACCAGAAACCACAAAAAATACCTAAAAATGAGAGACTGACTAAGAGAGAAAAGCCTAAGACTAAAGGGATTTGGAGATGGGTTGGTGAATCGACAGCGATGGTGAAAGAGAGAGAGAGAGAGAGAGAGAGAGAGAGAGAGAGAAGAGAGAGGTTTGGTGTGAGAAAGAGTTTTAGCGATAGAGAGAGAGAGATGAGAACCGTGGAGAGAGAGAACTGATATTTACAAATAAAATATTAATATATTTTTTACACTTGAGCTACAGTGTGATTCTACATTTAGAATCACACGGTAGCACAATTGCAAATTTTTTTGCAATACTTAAACTTTTGAAATTCTGTTGGAGTGGGTCTTTTGGGCTTGAATGGTAAAATGAGCTTACATTTAGCATACAGCCTTTCCACTGTGAATGCTCTTAGGTGACGGTCTAGAGAGATGGAGAGATATTTTAAGAGATTGTGTGGTGGGGAATAGATGGTAAGGTGGGGCTCACTTGGGGGGTTTTTTTTTAAAAAAAATTATCACTCAAATTTTTTTTTTTAATGGGTTGGGGCAATACAGTTATTCTTTCAGTTAAACTCTAATGAAAAAACTTATAATTTTTAAAATATTTTATTGTATAATGCTTAAAATACTCCAATTAAATTTTAATATCCTAAAACTTTCTTTCACGTATTTTGAGTTTTAGACGGTAGTAATTGTTGGAAAGCTGAAATGATAATATAAGATGTTTTATTTGTTATCTAAAAAACATTGATTTTCTGACTTTAAATTTTTGAAACTTGTAATTTGATAAATGATATGTCCACAATATTTTCACAACAAATCCTAAGTAGTAAGTTGTTATTGGTTGTTATTGTTGGGGCAAAAAAGTAATCTTATTGTTAGGTTTAAATTTGAACTAATAACAACTAACCACCTATGATTTATTGAAAAAATGTTGTGGACTTAACATCTCTTTTATAATTTATCTAATGAAAAATTTGATGGCACATGCCTTTTTTTTTATCTTTTTTTTTTCTTAACAAAACTCAATTGTTTATTGTTGAAAGATGATAATATTCGTTATCATTCTTAGATATTTTTAGTGATTAGATATATTGCCTTTAGCAAATAGGAACTAAAAAACTACTATAGCAAAATAGATATTTATATGTTAAATAGGTACCCTAATTAACTCTGTAATTGATCAAAATTCTTATACGAATGAGATTAACTTTGTATGACATAATTATCAAAATTATTAAAATTAATGTCTTTTTTGATTAATGTAAATCCTTTCGTACTTTAAAAATCAAAGTATTTATATTTTGTTTTGTGATACAAATAAAATCTGGAATTGACCTTAATCACTATTTTTTTTTCAAAGCAAGCACGTCTTGCATGTGCTAGCCCAACTAGTTCAACCTAAAATGCTCCTACCAAAACCCAGAAACTCCTCCCATCTCTAACTCCCACGCTCTTAGATCTTGTTCTCACCCATCAAGTCCAATCCAACCATCAAAAAGAACAAGATGAGGAAGAAATCATCATAGCTGTTGATTCGTTTGTACTGGCCGAGCTGAAACCCTAATTAAAGCTTTTCAGCCGGCCCCACCTGCAAGAACAAGGCATGCGTGCTATAAAGGCATTACATAATGTGTTTATGAGGTCGACTAACTAGTTTTATTGTTGTAGTTATTTATTTATTTTTTAAAATATTAACTGATTAATTACATCCTCTATCAAATTATTGTCTATAAATTAAATGATTTTAAGTCATCTTGCTATAACATATAGAAATCTTTTGTGAAATTTGTTTTCTAAGACCTAGATTATTGGAGGATGATTAATAATTTTATTTCAAAATTTCTTATAGATTTTTTTTTTTTTTTTTTTTTGGTGAAGTGAAGCATAGTGCGCTTGCGTGTTTTTTATTCTAGTGGCTCATCTTCATCAACAGGAAATAATTTAAGACAGGCAACTCTCAACTCTATAGAGGGAAGGCTCATTAATGGCCTCGGAAATTCAACCACTACTAGCTGTTCGAGTAGAAAATGAATGGCCTGGGCCTCCTCCAATTGAGCACTGTATCAACAAGATTCCATATTACCTTTACCGAGTGAATGAACAAGCCTACACTCCTAAGGTTATTGCAATTGGCCCTGTTCACCACGCCAACCCAAATTTACAAGCCATGCAAAAGTATAAACAAAGGTACTTTAAGAGGTTCAATGCACGGACAGGCGAACTAAACTTGGAAGATTTAACTCCTTTGAGACGCACTATATGGGAAGTGAAAGATAGGATTAGCTACTTCTATGAAGAAATTAATTTTCGTAGAGTGAACGATGAGGCTGAATTGATGGAAATGATCTTGCTAGATGCAACCTTCATTCTTGAGTTTCTCCGTAAGACAGCTAAGAATGAATGGGAAAGTGAGGATCTCATGATAGAGAGACAAAAGATGATTATTTTGAGCGACTTGGTATTACTTGAAAACCAGGTTCCATTCTTTGTCCTTGAGAAACTATTCAATGTAGCCTTTCCCGGAATGGCCACAACAGATTTAACTCATATTACTTTTAAGTGCTTTGAGTTCCTCAACCTTCAAAAGAAGGAATCCATGGATGTGAACATAGTACACTTCACCCATCTGATGAGAACTTTTCAGCTACCTCCACCCAAAAGACTACAAGGTAACCGCATAGATTTGGTTAAACTTTCGTACTCCGCAAAGCAGCTGCATGACGCAGGAGTAAAGCTTAGGGTGAATACTTCAAGCACATGTTTACTTGACATAAAATTCGAAAGAGGAGTGTTGAAAATCCCACGCTTGGAATTAGATGATGAGACAGAAGCTCTTTTTCGAAACATTATGGCATTTGAGGTATTTCATTCTCGAGAAGACATACAATTTACGGATTACTGTATCTTCATGGATTTTCTTATTGATTCCGCTGAAGATATAAAAGTACTTTGCGATAACGGAATCTTGGTTAATTATCTAGGTGAGAAAAATTCAGCAGCATCTTTTTTCAACAGACTTAACCGCTATATCGATCCGGCAGGTTTTCACTCACATTTTGCTAATATCTGTAAAGAATTGAATAAATTCTGTAAGAAACGTCTGAACATATGGAAGGCATCATTAAGGCAGCAATATTTTAGTAGTCCTTGGATAGCTGCTTCTACCATTGCTGCTATTATCCTTCTGGTTCTCACCTGCATACAAACCGTATACTCCGTCATGTAGTGCCTATTGTTTGGTTTGCAAGTGCAGTGTGTGAAATGTTTACATAGCATGTACGTGGACGCTTGAAGCGCATGCACCTTTATTTCAGAGTTGTGGGTTGCTGTATAACTCTCATCTTCCTTGGTTATTATCTAAATAAAGCTTAGATGGGATTGTTATTTTCTTTTGTGTAGTATTAAATTTTCATCAAAGAAGTGTGATCAGGATTAAGGAGTTTTGCTTCTATGGCATTTGCTTTACAATTTTCTGTCACATTTCAATTTCATTGATGTAAGGTCTTGTAACTGAACGTTGATGAAGGTTTATTTCTGTTTTGTTTTTTTTTTTTTTTTTTTTGTTTTATTAAAGTCTATCGAATATATTGTCACTTGATCTTTGAGAAGATTCAAGAGGTTAAGTAATGTTCAACTAGCTGATATTTTCGCCTAAGCTCTTGGTCTTCCAGCATTCTCAAATTCGTTATATAGATTGGGACTCACCAATATCTATGCCTCTTTTGTTCACCATTCTGATCTTACATCAATACAAGACGATCAGTCACTTAGATGAAACAATGAAACTCTAGTTTTCAGTAGGACTGTTAAGTGTTAAGACTGAAGACAATAACATCATCGTTTTGTTCCAAGTGTGAGAACTTGACCAAATTAGAAACAGCAACGTTTTGTATCAAAGTAAAGAGACCCAGCTGCAAGTGTAAAACGACAGTGTTGAGATTAAAACAAGTACACGTCTGCACGTGCCTTCAGTAACGGTTCATTAATTCCACGTCAGCAACAACGTGTCTAATTCCTATTGGTTCCTATAAATAAGCATAATTTTCTGTTAGTTAGTTATTGATCATCTCTCTCTCTCTCTCTCTCTCTCTCTCTCTCTCTCTCTCTATATATATATATATATAATTTATTCTTTCTTGCAACGTTACTATAGGTTAATGAATAATTTTTTTTTTTTTTTGTAATACTATTTTGGGTTAATATGATTTGGTAGCATGTGTGTGTGTGTGTGTGTGTGTTTTAATTTTTAGTTTTTCATCACAAGTCTTCTCTTTTCCTCTTATAACTTTTGTTTGATTTTTTTGACATAATACTTTGTTATTTTGTAAGCGAGATTTTGAATTTATATCAAAATACAATCTTGGCCATATATTTGAATGTGTCTATCAGTTATTAAAACCAACCAAGATGAATATGTATATCATTCTCAAAAAAAAAAAGATGAATATGTATAGACAATATTTTTGTTTTAATTTTTCATTGATTTATTATTTAGTTATAACATCAAAATTAAAATAGATGAAAATGTAAAGTTAAAACTACCTAAAATGAATTTGTAAAGCCAATATATTTATATATTTAATATTTTCAAAAAACTAAAAGTAAAAAAATAAATAATAAAAAGAATAATGATGTGACCAATGATGTGGTAGATGAGGAGGCTAAAAAGAAACGTAGTAACAATAAATGCAATATAAAGGCCAGTTAAAGGCAATTAAATCTTAATAAGTAAAAGTGTATGTAGCCAATTTTGTTTTTTATTAGATCACGTTCTCTTTACGTTGGTTTTTTTTTTATTTTTTTTTTAAAGAAAATTATCTTTACGGTGTTATACAAATTATTTTCTTTAAATTCAATATGTGAAGTGTTCAATTTTAGAAATAAAGTTTACTTTCTTTTTTACATATTATTTTAAATATTAAATTTATAATATGGTATAATCTCCTAGGAATTTTTTTAGAAATATGCAATTACATCTCATGTATTTATATTAGTAAACAAAACCCAATCAATCGTTTGAAGTTACTCATACGATATGAAAAAGTATAAATATGATAATCTCTTTTAAGAATGAAAATTTTGAATGAAAATTTTGAATAATATATTTAATAACATAATTTAGAAATTTAAACAATTTAGTTGTATAGGAAAAAAATAAAAAAAAAATATAATGCATAATAACATAATTTAGCAAAATATGGACTACCTAAAAAATAAATAATATCAATCAAAAAATCCAAATAATAAAAAGATGATATGGCCGGAATGCTGAGGCGTAATATGAGCTTTTGCCACATCATGTCAATATTTGATGCTCAAGAAAAAAAAAATCTTAGAAAACACCATTTTATGTCATAATTTTATTACAACTTTGATATAACAGACTATGAATAGTAAAAGAAAATTTTAGATTTATATATAAAAAAAAATGATAGGTTTACATAAAAATGATAGGTAATCAATTACAACTTAGAATTTACGGGCTACAATATACAATAATTGTAAAAATGTGTGTGATAGAGGATGTGAACCCAGAATTACTCCAAGCTCTAGCTAAATGGTTGCAAGCCCAAACTATATATGCTCCCTTCTTGCCGAGAAAGTTGGTCTGAAGTCTGAAGTTTGAACTTTTTATGTCACGTTGTTTCTCAGCCAGGTAGATAGAAGCATTAGTTGACTTAAAATAACTCTATGATATGATTGATATCCAAGGAATATATAATCATATGTCCCTAAAATTTAAAAGGATAAATTATAATTCTGGAAAAAATTCAATCTATACAAAGTAACTTTGATCAATTTTCATTTTAGTTCTTTAAATTTGAAAATTGTCATTTTGATCTAATAAGTTTGCTAATCCAGTCATTTAGTCCTATTGTCTCTTGCCATTGTTTTACCGACTTTAGCATTAAAAAATAATTTAAATAATACATTATTATATTAATTTAACCAACGAAACCGCACCTCCCCAAAAAAAGAAACTTAAAAACCTAGTAAATATAGACGATGTCGTCCCGAGAAGCTCTCTTATATGTCTTCGTCATCAGGAAATTCAAGAAACGCAACTAGATGGAAGAATCAGCGCAGGAAAGGAATTCAACAACAAGCTGACATTCAACAGAAAATCAAAATCAAAGTACTGCATCTCACAAGGTAGCAAACACTTCAAGTGGAAATGAAAATCACAATAAATGGTTGGCAGATAACATCACAGCACAATTTGAAAGGTCCACTACTTCATCAATTGACTATCGTATCAACAGAGTTCCATATCACATTCGCAGTGTGAATCCACAAGCTTACACTCCTATGGTTTTTTCAATTGGCCCTTCTCACCACTTCGATGAAAAATTAAAAACCATGGAAAAGTATAAAGTAGCGTACCTTAGGGGTTTCATTGCTCGGTTTGGAATAGACTTGGAGAGGTTTGAAAGCATTATAAAGGAGATGGAAGAAACGATTCGCTGTTGCTATGCAGAGACTAGTTAGCGCAGTATGAGCAGTGATGATTTTGTGAAAATGATCTTGCAGGTACTACCGAAGTAATTAACTGTACTAGCTAGTTTGGCTTCTTGTTTGATTGCTTCCTGATGAATTATTAGTATTATTATTTTGTTGTTTATTGTCAGAGTTTTCCATTGTAAAAAACACGATCCGTGTGTTTCAATGGCCCTGTAGGCTAGTTCTCCCTTGTGTGTACGTGCTTTTTCTAATAAAAAGAAAGAGAAAACATGTTGTTAATTGATACTCTTAACAGAATAACAAAAAAGATCAAGCCAAAGCTAAAGTTCAAGAGGCACGTACTGTGGTCTCATTAGCGAATCTTAAATAGCGAAGAGACAAAACGAAACTTAATTACAAAAGCATCTTCAATTTGCAAGTTGAACAAATGACAGGTGCATTATGGCTGTTCTTAAAACACTAATCTATTTTTACAATGATTCGAGATTTGAGAAGCACTTATTTTAATTATCGTGGAAGTTCTCTACAAGCTAACACCCAAAATTAGTATATGAACTGTACAATAGCATATCGCCAAAGTCTTTTATATATATATATATATATATATATATATATATATTTAAAGTGAAAAAAGAGTTGAAAAGCAACTCATATTAATTAAGGAATCAACAAATATACACGTGTATCTATATTTTATAGCCAGCCTATTACCATTTTTTTTTTTTTTTGAATCAAAAGCCTATTACCTTTATATGCTAAAACATTAAGGGCACGTTTGGTACATTGTAATGATTATTACATAAGAATAGGAATAAGTATTACAAGAAATATATTAAGTTGGAATGTAATAAGTATTACTATTCATTAGTTTAGTGACCATTTAGGAATAGAATTCTAAATATGCATCCACAATTTAGTAGAGTATAAAAAAAAAAGTGTAATTAAATCATTTTTAAGTCAAATTTCCTATTTTAGGGTGTTCAAAATAAAGCTAATAATTAACAATAAGGAAAATTTATTTTCTTTCCTTTTGAAGATGTGTCAACTAATGACTTTTTAGGAAATTTTTTAAAATAGTTATTACATAGGGTGAAGGAATAGGTATTCAGCACTTTTGATAAGGAATAGTTATTCCTCATTTTGAAGAATAGTTATTCATAAGGAATAACTATTCATTGTAATAAAAACATAACCAAACAACCGAATAGTTATGCCATATGAATATCTATTACATTACAGTGTCTATTACAGTCTACCAAACGTGCCCCTAGTTGTGAAGCAAATAGAGGCCCGGCCACCTTTTCTTTACCCTTGGGCTGGAGTTTATGGCCCACTATACTTATTTCCTTAGTCCCAAAAAGGCCTATAAAACTCTTAAACCTTACGTTTAATTAAAATATAATTTACATCTTCTAAACTTTTAATTTTTATACCTAAAGTACTAAACAATTACTTCCAATCAACTATCCTCACTATCCCTTACATTTTTTTTTTTTTTGTAAGATAAAATAATGTAACCTTCGAAACGAATAAAAAAAATTCATCAATCTAACTCTAAAAACTACTAAAATTATCTCCTCAAAAAAAAAAAATTAAATTAAGGTTAGGTAATGTGGATATTTACAATTAAGGTTGAAAGAACCAAAGACTCAACCCTAGATTTAACACAACCTAATTTTCTGTAGGATTACTTCCTCAGATTTAACAACAGCATAATATACCATAGCACATGTTTGAATCCATCAATTCAAATATGAAATATTATGGTAGCTAAAGCAAGTTTCCACATATTATCCCTGAAACTTTCTATCCTTTAGATTCCTTTATTCTCTACGACAATTTTTTTTTTTAAGATATATATATATATATATCTTATGCAGTTATTGAAACTGATCCAACAAAATAAAAAGGCACAACCGTTTGGTGTTTTCAAAAGTATATGTGGCATAAATTTATGTAGCCAAGTGACACAATGAGGAATGGTTAACAAAAAGTCAAACATTTCAGCTATTAGTTGTTATATAAATGCATGTTGGCTCTACATTTCATTTGAGTTTTTTCCCTTTTATTACTTATGTCACATTGTGTGTTCTTCAATGTTCTTCGTCTATGTTATTTTAGTTATTCATTTTCATTATTCTAGGCAGTACATTTTTTTTTTTTTTTTTTGAAGGAGGAATCCATAGATAAAACTATGTTTTACCTAGACAACTCATTTCAATTTTTTGTCAATCACTTTTTTACTATAAGTGAAACTTTCTCTTTCAAAGCTATACATGTAATTATTTGGTCCATTTGTTGTCTCATTGGTAATTAAGGTGGCTATGAGTTAAGAGATACTTGTAATTATTTTGTCCGCCCTCTTCGGTCTAGTTTGGTTCATTTGGTCTACAATGGTTCATTTCATTAAAAAGTCATGAAACTATTATTTTGTGCATTTTCATTTATTTATTTATTCATATTGAATATAGATCCTGATTCCATTCATAGACCGAGCTATTGTTTTCAATCATATCATAAAATAGGAGATTCTTTAAAACCAACAAAAAGAAAATCAACTTCAATATCCATAATCCATCGTCTCATTGGTAGGTACCAAATAACTGGGCCAATTTATTATCTATATGCAAAGGCCCTCATAACCAACCTAAACTTTTCAATCATATAGTTTTTGCAAAAGGTACAAAAAATTCTTATAAGCCTATCTTAAAAGCTTGTGAGCCTATCCCTTGTAGTTAGCCTATTTAGACAGCTAGCAAATTCACAAGTCTCTATATCCACTTGGAATAGTCTGCTTTGAACTTGCACCAACTCCTCTGATCAGCTAGTTGGTTTGAACAGATTTGGTTTAGGTGCAATTGTGAGAGAAAGGAGTTGAGAAGGTAAAATGACGAAAATGTTAAAAGTTTCAATCAAAGGATTAATATTACACCATATCTCAATTCGGTTCGAACAACCTCCATTGGTCATCCTTAATAACACTGTAAATCTTTGCATCAAAAGAGCTGTGCAGCATCATGTATTAATCCATGTCCAAATTTAGGAAATAGAAGTCCATCCAGATGCCATTAATCATGCCAGAAAAACAAGGAGTTCCCTTGTCCTATTTTGTGCCGAAGGAAAGGTTCCTTGCAACAACCTTCATTGGTCATCCTTAATAACACTATAAATCTTTGCATCAAAAGAGCTGTGCAGCATCATGTATTAATCCATGTCCAAATTTAGGAAATAGAAGTCCATCCGGATGCCATTAATCATGCTAGAAAAACAAGGGGTTCCCTTGTCCTATTTTGTGCCGAAGGAAAGGTCTAGCAATATTTTTGAACTTAAGGTTTTCCTACAAGTCCAAGGAGATTTGCAAGGAACCTTTACTACCCATAAAAACTTGTATTCTTCAATACATAAACATTCACCCATGCTTCCCAATGGAACTAGGCATAGCAAAAGGTTCATATTATATATTCCGAATCCCTTTTTTGTAACATTTCACATAAAACTTTCACCCCAAGAGCTTTTAGGGTCACATCCTTTCCATGCATAAAAGTCTTTGTTAGGACATATGTGGTTCAAGTTGTTTTAAACATATGTAATTATTTTATGTAATTGACTTATCCTTTGACAAAACGCACTTTACTTGTATTTGGATAGATTTAGGATGTGTTTAACGCTTCAAGAAACTGTGTTTCAAGATCAAGTGTTGAAGTCATTAAGTCTGTCTAAGAAACAAGCTGGAAAGTGCAAGTTATTAAAGTTCGACACCTAGGCTCGACACATGCATCTATCGAGTTTTAACAAACTGTTTCAGCCCCGAGACTCGACAGCTACTCGACAGCACCTCAACACCTCTAGCAGTCAAGATTTAAGGAAAACAGATTCTAAATTCTGTTTTGATTCCAATCTGTACTTATGTCTTTGGGACTTCTTTTCTTTTAACCCTAGACATATAAAATGATTATTTTAAGGGCCGTCAAAGTGTACACAAGTTGCATAAGTATTGAGAAATTCTTTTTCAAGCAATTTGTAATCCGAGACAAAGTTCATACCCTAGTTTATCTCTCTTGTGAAGAAGTTGCTGTGTAATGTGCACCGTAGGGTTTTGTAACTAAGCATCTTCTTAATCTTTATCGTGTGAATGAATTGAAGAACTTTGTAGCCAATAACTCTTTCTCTAGTTAGTGATTGAAGTCGCGTATTGGGATCCGCGCAATTAATTAGTTACGTGCTGGGAGCCGTGCATTAAAAGGAGAAACTGTCACTACAGAACAAGTCCAATTGGATATTGGGGTAAGGGTTCAACTGTAGGTTGGTAAGGTACTGAGATTCCTTTACTTGTAACCGCTTGTTGTGATAATAGTGGAGTTTTGAGAGTAGTAACCTTAAATCACCCAGTGGAGTTTTTGCTGTGTAGGTTTTTTTCATTCGTAAATAAACTACCGTGCCAATTTATTTTCCGCTGCATACTTTAGTTTATTGGTGATTTGTTTGTACTACCATGCAATTTGCATGATAATTTGATTAATTAATAACTTGGCTAATTAATCAACTTAATTCATCACAAAGGGTCAACGCATTTGTGGTCTATCAGTCTTAAATTTTTCTCAACAGTTTTTAATAACTTTCTTGGGAAGGATAAACAAACTACACCTGTAAATTTTAATTCTAAAGAAGATTGATTTTAGTAGTGTAACCCAATCATTCTATATTGAATATTGTCCCAAAAATTCAAAAAAAAAGAAAAAAATTCATGTAACCAATTCCCATCTGGTGTTCCTTTCCAAAAAAAGAAAAAAAAAAAAAAAAAAAAAAGCAAAAAACTCATTGTACGCAACAAGTTTCTAAGTGTTATTGAACTTGTTTAATAACTTATTTGAATTTCATTATTATTATTATTCAAAAAACTGTTTGGTTTTTTCTTTTGCTCCGAAATGAATTTGAGTTTGGAACTCAAGCTATTTGCTATTTAGGACCTAAAGTTAAAAATATTAAATTTTGGGATTTAAATGTTGTTGACTACAACTAAATCCTCTGTCTGGGTGTTTTCATTTTTTTAAAAAAAATTTATATAGTATTTTTTAATTGGAAACTAAATTAAAAGAACATTCGACATTTACAAAATATAATGTTGAGATTGAGACACTAGTTTCAGACTTTTATTTGCGTTTGGGAAAAAAAAAATTCTGACTTGGCAACAATAATTTGTTTTTAGAAGAAGAATAATGGGTATGTGATGTAAAAATAATTATGATTTTCATTTCATTTGTATATGGTGAGAAATCATCTACAATATTTAACCTTTTCAGTCATGAATATGTCAAAATGAAGTTTTGAAGCAAAATAGAGTGATTTTTTAACTAACTCTTTGATTTGTCCGTAGAAAGTGAAATTGTGACTAAATTTATTACAAAATAAATCATAGATGGTTTTTAATTTCAAAATAATACTAGGTTTCATTTATTTAATGATTAAGTATAAATCTATTAAAAAAACCATTATTTTGTGCAGTTTCATTTATTTATATTTAAAAAATTTATATATTAGTTTAGCTTCAATTTTAGTATATTTTTCTTGTACTTGAAACGTGGAATTTTTTGTTTAGTACCCAAAGATAAATTTCCCAACTCTTTTCAATCATATCATAGAGCATGAGATTCTTCCTTTAAAAGCCAACAAAAAGAAAATTAACCTAATGTGGCATTTTGTACAGGGGGATCCATATTACTCCAGGCATCTAGATTGCTAAGAATGTGATTCCTTGCAATCTGGATGCCTAAGAATGTAATTATTCCTACATTTGGTTTATTTTTAGAAATCTTAAATGAATTATTTATTTTTTCCATTCTATCCTTAGATCTGAATATGAACTATCAAGTCTTTAAATATATATATATATATATATATATATATATATTCCTCTAGATAAATAATGAAAAAAATATAAACTATTAATAATTTGTTAAGTAAAACACACACAATAACAAAAGTGAATACCTAGCAACGATGGAGGGCCCCATTCAAAAAAAAAAAATTCACTTGTGAAACCTAAATAGAACTTTATTAAAGAATATATCAATAGAGTTGTCTATCCTATCTATGTTATTTTGACAGGAAAAGATAAAAATAAGGAAGAAAATATTAATGATTTGTTTTATATTTTATCTAAAAAATGGTTAAAATTATCAATTTATAAAAGATATAATTTCTTTTAAACTTGAGAATTTTGATACCTACCTATTTTAAAGGAAATTTACATTCCTACTAAGAGAGGTTTAAAGGAAAATCCAAATTCTCCTAGCATTTGATTCTCTGACATGATTTGTAACCAAACATAGGAATCTTTAAATATTCTTGAGAATTCTAAAATATTACTCTATACCAAACGCCACATAAGATTAATCCAGAGGGTTACACATGATTTATTGCTGTTAAAAAAAAAAAAAAAAAAACCTAAATATGTATAGTCTATTCTCTTGTTAGTAGGTTATAGGGAACAGGGCTAATCCAGTATCCATGCCGAGGGTCCAAAATGATTGAGTTAATAATCTTTTCAATCATAACATGCAATTATTGTACCAGAGAGAGGGCACGAGTAATAATTAATTAGTTGCCCCCACCTTTGACACAAAAAAGTCTAAAAAGCTGTGTTCCCATTTTAGAGGAACTTGAAGTTGTTTATTGTTGTCCACTTCATTGTCCCTACTTAATGTGTACCATCTTAAGAAAAGTAAAACCATTTTAAGCATGTTTTCATCAAATCAATTCTCATCAAACTAATATAGAAAAACATACTTTTTTTAATGTGTTAACAATCTATTAATAATGAAATGAATAATATTTAACATAAACAAATAAAATAAACAAGGATCATGCCAGGGTTTAAACACAATTTTTTTTATCATTGCATCTCTCTCACTCAATTCAACGGTCCCAAAAGGTGCCCCTCTGTCCAGGTAATCATATTTTTACCTATTAAAGATCAAATGGATCCAATAACTTCATGGTAAATTGGTAATGGTAGAAAAGAAATGGTTTGATCGGCAGATAAAACTCACTTGATTTGGTTTGGATTTAAACATTGTCCACACTTTCACATAAAATAGAGAAAATCCATTCTCACCATGAATGGTTAGAATTTTTTTTTATAAAAAAATCCAATACTATATTTGGTACTACATCATTTAAATTTTAATGTAACATCAAATTCGTCTTTAGATTTATAATATTGTGACATCAAATTTTAATTTTATATAATGTAATATCAAATTTATAATCCAATACTGTCTTTTTCTTTCAATTAAATCTTAGCTTTGGTTCGGTTGAAATGTTGACAAATATTTCAACACCTTTCCCTTATCTAGGTTATAATTAAATGGAACTTTACTACTACTTTCCTCCATATTCAATTGATTGAGAACACAACTTTTCATGTTGTAGACCCAACAATATTTACTTTAATATCCTTTTATCATATACATGATAGGGACGGAACTACAAGGGGGCAGGGGGGCCAAGGCCCCCCATGGTTTTCTAAAAATTTCTATTTTAATGTTAATAAAATCATAAATTTTATAGATTTATATGTAAATATACTTACCGGCCCCCCTAAGATTTGAAGGATAGAAAAAACATTAATGATTAAGTTAATGTTCAGCTTAGATTCTCCATGATACAGTTGTGTACGTGGCTTCAAAGAAGATTTAATATTTGCTTTGCTGTCGTGATGTAAAGATGTTTAAAATTTTAGTTGTTGTGTTTGTATTGATTGTAACCCACTCTCTTTGTGTTAAATTTTGGATCGGAATGAGAGAAAACTGAAATTGTTTTCATTGAATTGATAGACATTACAACTCCGTTTAAATATATACAAAAGAGTAGAAAGGCGAAGGAAAAATTAACTAGTCAACTTGCACAAATTGAAATTAACAATCTAGCAAAGTATTGAAACAACCAATCACAAGATGAGATGTGGCTACTCTAACTAGTTAAATATAGAGACCTAACATATAACAACCTAAAGTTTCACATAATATAAGAACTTGGACAAACTTGCAGAAACCTTCATTTTCCTTTTCTCAACAAAAAAGAAGAAGAAAGAGTTAATCCTCTCTTGAAATAGCCCAATCAACATCTAGTGATATAAAATTGGCTTCAATTTTATAAACTGAAACTGGAAGATGATCTCTTGAAGGATTTTTTTGATTTTATACACTGATATTTAGTAATCATAGATGAATTACGAAAATTAAAGAACGCTGGGTTCACTTTTAATAGATTAGTCTATTGTAATGTATTAAAAGGTTGATTTTCATGATTTCTTTTTTCATACATTGACCCCCTCACTCTATATCCTAGGTCCGTCCCTGATATATGAGATAGCAAATTATGATAAGCACAATATCATTTTCATTAAGGACCTAGAACAGTGATGCAGAGGGGACTTTTTTTCAAAGCAAAAAGAGAATGTTAGCTGTAATCAACTTATTAGACATGTGTATCAGGGTATTATTGGCAGGATCTAGAAGTGATTTAGAGTTTTACCCATACGGCCATACCTAATAACTCAGTTACTCTGCTGCCTGCTGGGTAATACAACAAGGCAGCAGAAAATGCGATTTGTCACACTACATTATTAGATTTGAGCAACTTTGAAAATAATTTTTAGCTCAGTTAGTAAATATCACTTTCTTCAAACAACTTGCGTAAGTGAATGGGAAATGAAGACTTGGAAAATAAACTTGGATAAGCAAAACCAAAAGGGTTACAGATGAGACGAGATAAAAAAGCAAAACAGAGGGACGTGGGCGGGCTTGGCCATTGACTAGTAATGCCCAACACTTTCGCTTTATCATCCTGCTACCGCGCTGTGCTGAGAATCTGAATTCTGAACGCGTCATAGAAATTATTGTTTTCGTCACCTTCCCGAAGAGGAGAGAGGATAATCCATTGTACTCTCTGCAAGCCTGTAAAGACAAAAATTTTACGTATTTGAAAAGAAAAAATGACTGAAGTCCAGACTACACCCTAATGTTTAGAAGTGCTTGAATATTTAATGAGTCATATATCAAAAACATATTAATTTTACGTGTGATACATACAAATATTAAGAAAATTCTTCTCAATGTATATATATATTAAGAAACTTGGTGCAAGCACGGTGTGTACTGTTTAAGTTTTACTACTTTAAAACACAAATTAATAAATTCAAAATAATTAAACTATCCACAATATAATTAAACTATTTTAAAACACAAAGAAATAGAGTTTAATCCTGACTAAAATATCTTAATAATTATTTAATAAATGCTTCAAAAAAATTAATTGATAAGACCGTAGCTACTTGTTATAAAGAGAAGATAGTTACTTGACAAAACCATAGTACATTTCTAAAACTCAACTATACTTATATATTATTTTTTTTATATGATATATTATAAAATAAATTGTTTAATATTGCCTCAAATTGCTAATTAGTTTTGGTTTGGGTTTTCTTGATGTAGAAGGAAAAGTTTCTCTTTGGTATGGAAGACAAGGATTCTTTGACACAAAAAGAAAAATATACATTATTGAATAAGTAATGAATATTCCTTATCTAATGAGGAATAATTTTTGGAGCCTTATAAAGAGATACTGTTGTAAAGGGTTTGAATATTCCTTGAAAATTGTGTTGTATTGGGCAGTATACTTAGTTGAAGAAACCAAACCACTGCTTAGCTTGTAATAGTTTTATTATAATTTTTTTTTCTTCAGATTTTAGTTCATTCTTTTTCTTTTTTTTTTGAGTTTTTCATTTTTGATTGAAAGACCCCAATATATTGTTAAGTTTCTCAAATTATGGACCAAAATTTAATTTTATTGACATAAAAAAATTCAAGGTGGTCCCAAATTTTTTTTAAAGATAAATAAATATAAAATTTTAAATTATTATATATAATTTTTTTTTCAGGTAAGGGTGATCTAGGAACACCTGGCCATAAGGTGGCGCCGCCACTAAGATCAAACAGGCGCGATTTTTAAGAGAGATACTACGTCCACAATATTTTTATAACATTTTCACAACAAATTATAGATGGTTAGTTGTTATTGGTTTAAATTTGAACCTTACGATAAAATTACTTTTTTGCCCCAATAATAACAACCAGTAATAACCTCTCACGTAAAATTTGTTGTAAAAATATTGTATAAATATTGTGGATATATTATTTATCTGATTTTTAAATGTTGAATTGAGTAAAACAAAAACATTAGTGGGCCTGACAAAACACTACAACACAAGAGGGCAGTTGAACAATACTGTTTATTTTTGTTCCTATACTAAAGGAACGTGAAAGTTGCCTATGTTGTCCACTTCATTGTCCCTACTTTTTTATGCTATATCATATTTTATGTGTACTATATATTTAAAAAATAAAAGTTTAAGTAGTTTTGTTTTGCATTAATGTGGACGGTAGTTTTGTAGAGTCTTCTGGTTTTGTTACTTGGTCAATGCCAATAAAAGTGTGTGGTGCAATAGGTTATGAAGTCACTTTTTTATTCTTAAAAGCATTTACAAGTTATGTAAACTTAAGGATTTTTGGTCTTTTTGTTTTGGTTCTTCCTTTGAAAAAATGGGATGGAAATACTATGTTACCTCTAGTCTAGAGATTTCGATGTGCTAAAGAAAAAATTGTGAGGATCTTATAGTCTTTTTGTTCTCAATTATCTATATTATTATTTAAGAAGTTTCTCCTATTTAGATTCTTCATTTTTTTAGTTCAAAAATGCTCATATACCATTATATTTAAATATAAATAAAACTACAGGACAATCTGGTAAAAATGTAGCTCTAACTCCCACTAAAATATTGCCTAAAAAATAGTATCACTTTTCTGTTAATTTGCAAATTACTTTATCCACTTATAAATTAGATTTTTAAAATTCAAAAAAAAAAAGTTTTTTTTCTACAAAATAGGACCACTAAAAAAAAAAGGTTCATCTCGTGTTAATTTTTAAATTACTTTATCCATTTATAAATTAGATTTTTAAAATAAAAATTATATATGTAAAATAAGAACACGTTTTTTTTTTTCGCTACAAAATAGGACCACTAAAAAAGTCTCATTTATAAATTAAATTTTCAAAATAAAAATTATATATATAAAGTAAACACGTTTTTTTTTTTTTTTACTGCAAAATAAGACCACTAAAAAAAAATCTCATTGCATGCGTGAAGTGCGTGTGATGAGGCTAGTATTAGTTAAAGTGTATAACTACTCCAAGCAAAAATTAAAATTTTGAAAGAGTGAAACATCTTGAGTTCAACAAAACTTAATAAGATTAAGGATTAATATTCTTTATACATTTCAGATCAAGTCTTTTATTAAATAAATTAAAAATTAAATAGTTAGAGTATATTAATAGTTTTAAAAACCACGAAACATATGAAAATTTAGTCAGTTTTAACTAATTCAAACAATAAACTTCACTTTATATGTCTAAACACATACAAATCAATATAAGAAAAAAATAACAATATAATAAACTAATGAAAAACCTTATTTTCATTGTACAGGTTTTGGCTAATCAAAGAAGAGAAAAGTTCACAAAAAGATTGTCAAAATGTTCTCAAACAAGGTTTTACACGTGCCTAATATGCCTATGATTGAAATTTGAAAGTGATACTAAGACTTGGAAGAATGGAAATTAGGTGTGTGGGTGGTCGGTGAGCTTTTTTCTACAAGGCCTGGAAACTGGAAAAGGGAGTCACGGGGGAGAGTTCATGGCATCATTAGGAATTATGTATTAAATACATATGGATTATTTGAACTATGTACGATATAAAAGTATTTTAAAAAAAAAAAAGGAAAATACAAATGTATGGTCATACAATTTTTTTTCCAACATTTGAGGAAAAATTAATTAAATTATATATATATATATATATATATGTGTGTGTGTATTTTATAAAAAATAGTAGTGGTAAAGAGCGCAATCATCAGAAATAAACATAGTAGATGAAACTCTATAAAATAATTAAATTATATTTTACTTATTAAAAATCAATTATTTCTTTTTGAGAACACAAAGAAGAGGGAATAAAGTTATAGCACAACAGCAGTCGACAATTTCACTCAAAGTCAAGATAACTTTTGAAGAATAATAAGTCAATTTTTACTTGTTAAATATCAATTTGATCCAAATCTTCCAAGAAATGGTCAAAAGAAATGCTTGGATTGGCAGATAAAACTCACTTACCTAGATTTGGAATCTAATTTTAAGTTTGAGGGTTTGCAATTAATTTAATTTTTAAAGCCCCTATTTTTCAATCTCTTGAATCATATCATCAATGCAATTAGAAGACTTTTCTGAAACCAAAATGATAATCTCTACCAATTAGCCGTAAACAACGGAAACCTGCATCATCCTATTATTGGCAAGATCTAGAATAGTGGTCTTATTTATATATCCTCGTGTAGATGTGGGCATAATTTGATCGTTGTGAAACCCATACATTGCTTCAGCAAGAAAAGAGAAAAGAAAAAAGAAAAAATAAATAAACATCGCTTCATTTGTTAATTAATAGCTTTCATTCATTTCAATCCTCTAAGTTTCAGATTTTTTTCAATTAAGGCATTTTCGTTAATTTTTGTTAAAATTTTTTGAAAAAAAAAATTAGAAAATATTTTTCAATCATTAATTAAATTTTTTCAGTTTAAAAGATTTGAAGAAAAATTTATAAAATTGAAAAATGAACCATAACATATAACAAAAATTGACAAAAAAACCTTAATTGAATAAACTTAAAAGTTAGAAGACTAAAATGAACAAAAGTAAAATTAAAGGATTAAAATGAAATTTGGAGGGTTAACTTTGTATTTTACTCATAATCTTTTCAATCATAAAATGCAATTATTGTACCAGAGCGGGCACAAGTAATAATTAATTAGTTGCCCCCACCTTTGACACAAGAAAGTTCAAAAAGCTGTGGGTCTAAGCAACACTGCAACGCAAGAAGGCAGTTGAACATTTTAATGTTGAATGTGTTCCCATTCTAGAGGAACCTGAAGTTGTTCATTGTTGTTCACTTCATTGTCCCTACTTAATGTGTACACTTTTCATTTTTCTTTTGGTTCGTTTGGATTGAAGGAGAAGGAGGGAGGGTAGAGTAGAGTAAATTTAACACAAAATTAGCTAATTTTTAGTCAACTCTAATCTATTCCCCTCTACTCTCCCTTCTTTCCCTCTCCATCCAAACAGTCCATTAATGTGTTAACAATCTATTAATAATGAAATGAATAATATTTAACGTAAACAAATAAAATAAAAAAGGATCATGCAAGGGTTTAACACACAATTTTATTTTTTTTTAATCATTGCATCTCTCTCACTCAATTCAACAGTCCCAAAAAGTGCACCTCTGTCCAGGGAATCATATTTTTACCTATTAAAGAACAAATGGGAAAGTACTATAGCACAAATACTCATTGGTTCTTTTTATATGTAGATTTATTAAAAAATTTAATAATCATATTTAATTAGCCACGTAAGTTTCAAATGTGCCAACTGTACAAATCATTTGTTATGTAAATATTTTTTGTTAATAATTAAGAAAAAATTAAAATAATTACAAGTTGAAAATTACACTAAATGAATTACCACCAAAATTTAGAGAGCAAATTATTGGCAAAGCTAGAAATCAAAATATTAGAGCTCATTTGGTACACCACTTTAAACATATGTTTTCAGTTTTTAAACAATATTATAAGTATTTTTATACACTTTTTTACTCATATATTTTTTTTAAAACTAAAATTTGTTGTTTAAATAGATGTACTAAACGACCCTATTTTTGCGTTTCATTTTAATTACCCACAATAGGTACGGGCGAAAGTGACTTTAATTTAGTTACAAATTGCAATATACTATTTTTAAATCATGTCGTAAATGCAAGAGGACTTTTTTAAAAGCAAAAGCACAATACCAAGCTGCAAACAACGTACATGATTATCATGGTCTTATTGGCAGTATCGCGAAGTGGACCACCTATATCTATCACTGCTGGGTGAGTTAATACAACAAGACAGAGGAAAATGAGATGTAAGATCAAAGGAGAAGAGGTGACGGAATATTCCACACCCCCCCCCCCCCAATTGTTTGTCTTTTTCTTTCAATTAATTCTTATCTTGGGTTTGCTTTGGAAGTTAGATACAAATATTACAGACGAAATCATCTTTCTCATTTTTAATATTTCATTTGAAATTTCATGTGTTTGATTTATGATTTGCAATAACCTGTGATTGGTGAAGTGTAAGTAGAACATTGAAGGTAGAATGGACAATCTTTATTCCAAATATCAAATTTTTTTTTTTACAACTTGGCTTTATTGAAAGCTACAAGGATTTCCACCATAGGTGGTGGTTCATTAAAAGATACAAAAGAGATGATAAATCCCAATCCAAACTTGCCAATGCACAAACACATTGGTTAGCTTCCGAGACCCGGTACACATGCTCAACTTGCTTGTTAGGGATAACTTTCAATAGGTTCATGCAATTAGATTAGAGCAATGTACCCAAGGGCGGAGGCAGCATGGGGCAAGGGGGGGCACTTGCCCCCCCTAACTCTGTAAAAATGCCTTAAAGATAATGTATTGGTTTAAAGAGTTTGACACTTTGACCCCTCTAATAAAAAATGAAAAGTAGGCCCACTCCCACCTGGCCACCTTAAAGAAACAGACCAGAGTCCTAACCTCTGACATGCCTAAGTCCTAACCTCATATTATCTTTTTTCTTAGTTTTAAACTTTATACACGTTTATTTTTTTACCTATATCATTGTAGGAGGCAAAAAATTTTAAGCCAATCATAAAATGCCACATCAAAATTTAGTAGCAAATTCTGAATTATTGTCATTAAATTAATTAAATTAGATGATGACATGTGT
Source organism: Castanopsis chinensis (assembly GCA_032878915.1). Classification (NCBI taxonomy): domain Eukaryota; kingdom Viridiplantae; phylum Streptophyta; class Magnoliopsida; order Fagales; family Fagaceae; genus Castanopsis; species Castanopsis chinensis. Next base: position 29,138,595 of record JAVQMG010000121.1, on the reverse strand, counting down.
CATCCAAATTGACATCACATTGGCATATCAAAATTTGCCACGTGTCATTTGGCCCATAAGATAAAGATAAATTTCATATTCAAAATTTATGGATAATTATCTTTATTAAAATAAATAAATAAAATAAAGATAAATTTTCTATTCAAAATTGATAGATAATTATCTCTGTGGGGGGTAAAAGTGCCAAAACACCATGTGGGCCCTGGGCCTGATCCGAGGATGTGGACTCCGCCAAGGGGCTGTACGTCGAGAACTGGGCCTCCTAAAAAACGGGGGCCCAAAGGCTCGCCGACCACGCCGCCAGCCAGTTGGGAGAGAGTCCGAGGAGAAGGTCTCCTCGGACAGCATGGTTAGGGACCGAAGATCGCAGCACGGTGCCCAAGGAAGAGCCCTCAAAGCTCAGTGAGTCATATCAAGCTTCAACAGAACACTGAGAAGGGGGACAAGGAGGACGTGCACTACATAAAGCTGCTACCACCGCATTAAAGGCCTTTCACTTACCCGCCTGGCCACATTAATGGGGAAATGACTTCTGAGAGGACGGAGGTCAGCTTTATAGGCATTGGGGAGCGTTTTCAAGGAAATGACAGATGGGAACCAGGCACGGGAAGTATAAATAGAGAAGGGGGAACCATTGGAAAGGGATCTGGACTTTTTCCATAAAAGAGACTCTCTCCCATCTCCTAGAAGAGCAAGGGAAGCCTAAACCGAAGCTCGTCAGCAAGCGTCCGAGGAGGGCCAAAATCCCTCCACTAGTTCGTTGCATAAGGGTGGTGAACTTAGCTCATACGCCATCCCTTCCCCGAGCCCTAGGAAGTCTAGGCTTCGAGCCCACTCTCTACAAATTCTATTGTGTAAGCCACTTGGGCCGACCCAGCCACACATTTGGGCCTAAGGCTTACTTATGTCCTTACAATTGGTGCCGTCTGTGGGAAGCCTTAACTAAAGGGACCGGAAGTATCATGGAAGGTTCAGGTTCACGTCGTGCAGAATCCATAGGGTCCCAACGCGAGGACCACTTTTTGCGGTTAGAGCGGGAAAGAGATCGCGAGGCTAGCGTGCGCACAGAACGTACGCATGGGAGAAGTCACGCACGGGATGGAAGTAGAGCCTCCCGCCAAAAAAGCGTCGAGACCTTGCAAAGGGAGATTGACCATCTGAGAAGAAAGCTGCACTGGGGGAAACAAGGGCGCACCCCCTCTCCTTCAAACCAATCCTCAGCGGATGCTAGCGGTAGCGTCGACAGTTCCAGGTCGAGGACCTCCCCTAGTGAGTCCTCTTCTCAGGAGGGCGGACACCATTGTGACCCTAAGGGTAAAAGGATCCCCTCTAGGGGCTTGGCCAACAACACCTTGAGGAAGGCGCTCCTCTAGATTTTCGAGTCACCCTTCACTTGGAGGATTGAGAAGGGAAAGCTTCCGAGGCGATTCACCCAACCGACCTTCACCATTTACAACAGGAAAACGGACCCAATGGAGCATGTGAGCCATTTCAGCCAGAGGATGGCGGTGTACTCAAAGAACGAGACCCTAATGTGCAAGGTTTTCCCCTCCAGCCTAGGACCCGTTGTGATGAGGTGGTTCAATGGCCTGAAGGTGGGCTCTGTCGATTCCTTCATGGAGCTCACCAGGGCATTCGGCTCGCGGTTCATCACATGCAGTAGGGTCCCTCAGCCTCTAGATTCACTGTTTTCCATGGCCATGAGAGAATGAGAGACCCTTAGGGCATATACCGACAGATATTGGGAGATGTACAACAAGATCGATGGGGATTTCGACGAAGTCGCCATAAGCACCTTCAAGGTCGGCCTTCCAAACAAGCATGACCTGAGGAAGTCACTGACCAGAAGGCCTGTCAAGAGCGTGCGTCGGCTCATGGACCGCATTGACGAGTACACGCAAGTGGAAGAGGATCAATTACAAGTGAAGGCTAGGGCGAAGGTTATCCCTCAAGAGATGAGAGATTTCAGGTCAGACAGGCACGGCAACAGCAAGCCGAGGAGAGAATTCTTCGAGCAGCCTCGTCTGTCTAACAACCAAAGTGGTTGGCGTCGTGTTCCGCGAACCCATATAGAGGGTGTTTGAGAAAATCCACCACAAGCCCTACTTCAAGTGGCCCAGTAAAATGGTAGGTGATCCCACAAAACGTAACCAGAACCACCACTGCCAGTACCATCAAGAGAACGGCCACACGACGGAGAACTGCAGGAGCTTACGGAACTACCTAGAACAGCAGATGAAGGAGGGAAAGTTGAGACAGTTCGTGTACCAGCATGAGGGGCAGAGAGAGCACCCTAGGCCGACAAGCCAGGGCCACGTACCCCGAGGCCTCCTCTGGGAACCATCAATGTCATTCTCGCCGCTTTTGGGAGGACTGGCTCATGCCCTTCCAGGGTGATGTCTGTGGCGCGAGCCCATGTTGAGGGCTCTGGCTCCGAGCCGAAGAGGATCAAGGGCAATGAGCCCCCCACTTTGGCCTTCTCAGACGCGGACAAGGAAGGGACCATCCAACCCCACGATGACGCCCTAGTCATAATGCTGAGAATTGGAGGTTACGATATAAAGAGGGTGATGGTGGACCAAGAAAGTGGCACAGACATCATTACCCCGATTTGTTTAAAGGTTTGAACCTGAGAGAAGAGGACCTGTCGGCCTATGACTCACCGCTAATAAGCTTTGAAGGGAAGGCAGTCGTCCTAAGGGGACATATTAGGCTGCCTATGCAATCAGGACCAGCGGTGGTTGAGGTGGATTTCATTGTGGTCGACGCTTACTCTCCCTACACGGCCATTATGGGAAGACCCTGGCTACACGCACTGGGGGCTATGTCCTCCACTCTCCACGCCAAGGTGAAGTTCCCTTTCGGCGGCCAGGTTGAAGAGATCCTCGAGAGTCAGTCCGCAACAAGACAGTGCTTAACAGCCGTAATTCTGCGCAGGCCGGACCCCGAACCCTCCGCTCCGGCTGCCCCAGTCCCATAGCAATTAGCCTCTTTTGCCACAACTGGGGGAACAGTGGCAGAAGAGCCCGTGTGCGAGGGGTTAGACAGGGTTCTCGTAAACAATGACCTAGAGAGGTTCTTCTAGATAGGGGCACAATTGCCGACCGAAGAAAGTGAAGAGTTGGTCGCGTTCTTAAGGGTGAACCTTGACGTGTTTGCATGGGACGAGCATGAGATGCCTGGAATCGACCCAAACTTCATATGCCACCACTTAAACGTCAGCCTGGCCGTAATACCAAAGAAGAAACCCCTTCGGTGCTCTTCCACGAAGCATTCCGAGGCCGTTAAGGAGGAAGTCATCAAACTTAAGAAAGCTGGGGCTATCAAGGAAGTGTTTCGGTCTATTACGTGAGCAAGTCTTTGCAAGAGGCCGAGATCCGGTATTTACTGTTGGAAAAGGTGATTCTGGCTGTAGTGCACGCGACACGCCGGCTCTTGCATTACTTTCAATCCCACACGGTTGTCGTACTAACCCAGCTTCCACTTAAGTCCGTACTGCGGAGCACTGACTACTCCAACAGAATCGCCAAATGGGGAACCGTCTTGGGGGCCTTCGACATCAAGTACTTGCCTCGTACATCCGTGAAGGGGCAAGTCTTGGCCGACCTGGTGGCGGAGTTCACGGAGCCTTCCCTAGAGGGAAACCTGGAGGGAAGGGGCACGGATGGAAAATCAGTTGGCGTGGCGTCGTGCGAGAAACCCCCGGTGTGGAAGCTTTACATGGACGGGGCCTCCAATCAGAGGGGTTCAAGCGTGGGGATAGTTTTGACGTCCCCGGAGGGAATCATTGTAGAAAAATCCTTGAGGCTAGCGTTCTCGACTACAAATAACGAAGCCGAATACGAGGCTTTACTGGTAGGAATGGACACGGTTCGAAAGATGGGGGGAAGAACGGTGCTAGCATTCTCGGACTCACAGCTAGTGGTTGGCCAGATGGAAGGGAAGTTGGACGCTAGGGAACCGAGAATGCGAGAATATTTAACCCGAGCCAAGCACTTACAGGCCAAATTCGAATCCTTCGCACTATCGCATATCTCTAGAAACGGAAACACCCATGCCGATTCGATGGCCACGCTCGCAACCTCCTCCGCCCAGGGCCTTCCTCAGATCATTCTCGTTGAGGACCTGTTCAGGCCAGCTGGTTCAGCTTGTCAGGCCATCCGTGTCTAGCAGGTCAGAACCGAGCCCAGTTGGATGGACCCCATAATGTCTTTCCTTAAACACGACACTCTGCCAGAGGAGAAGTTTGAGGCCGACAGGATCCGTAGGAAGGCTCCTCGGTTTTGGCTATCCGAGGACGAGAAACTCTATAAACGCTCCTTTTCAAGGCCCTACCTATTGTGTGCGCACCCTGAAGAGACGGAGCAGCTCTTGGAGGAGTTGCATGAGGGAATATGTGGTAGCCAGATGGGCGGAAGGTCACTAGCTCACAGGGCCCTCACACAGGGGTACTGGTGGCCAAACATGCAAAGAGAGGCGTAGGAGTACGCGAGGAAATGCAATCAATGCCAGAGGTTCACTCCCAACATTCACCAACCGGGTGGTGTCCTTAACCCTTTAGTCAGCCCTTGGCCATTTACACAATGGGGTTTGGACATAGTGGGACCGTTTCCGAGGGCAGCAGGCAATAAGAGATGGCTCCTTATCGGGACAGACTATTTCACCAAGTGGGTGGAAGTCGAGCCCCTCTCGAATGTCTGAGATGTGGACGTGAAGAAATTTATCTAGAAAAACATCATCACCAGGTTCGGGATCCCACGTACTCTCATTTCGAATAATGGACTACAGTTTGACAGCATAGCCTTCAGAAAGTATTGTGGAGACTTCGACATCACAAACAGATACTCCACACCCGCCTACCCGTAGGGGAACGACCAAGCTGAAGCAATCAACAAGTCGATAGTCAATGGGCTCAAGAAAAGGCTAGATGATGCGAAGGGCAGATGGGTAGATGAAGTGCCACACGTGCTATGGACTTATCGAACTACGCCAAGAAGATCCACAGGGTTCTCGACGATGAGGACGCAGTCGTTCGCCCTAGGCGCTAACGATGACATGATGCTAAAAGGGCTGAACTTGGTGGAAGAAAGGCGGGAAAACGCTATGGTACGGCTAGCTTGCTACCAACAAAAGCTCAAGCGGGGGGCATGACTCTCGTGTAAGATCCAGGCCCCTTGCCCTGGGAAACTTAGTCTTGAAAAAAGTTGTCGAAACTGCTAAGGACCCATCGTGGGGAAAATTGGGACCAAACTGGGAGGGGCCCTACTGTATAACCTCAGCGGCCGGCGTAGGGTCATATTATCTAGCCGACTTGGAAAATAAACTTGTAAAACGACCCTGGAATGTAAACAACCTCCGAATGTACTACTATTAATAAAAGGCGTACACGCCAAACTTTCGAACATTATTGTATCGTGCTGATTGTTAATGCGTAAATATCTATCACTAGATTATATATATATATGTTAATGTCAACCTTAGCTACGCCAGGTCCTCGAACCTTCTGCCTTGGAAAAATTTAACATACAATTCGTTTTTAGTCATATGTTAATGTTAACCTTGGCTACGCCAGGTCCTTGGACCTTCTGCCTTGGGAAAATTTAACATACAGTTCCTTTTTAGTCATATGTTAATGTCAACCTTGGCTACGCCAGGTTCTCAGACCTTCTGCCTTGGGAAAATTTAACAGACAATTCGTTTTTAGTCATATGTTAATGCCAACCTTGGCTATGCCAAGTCCTCGGACCTTCTGCCATGGGAAAATTTAACATACAATTTATTTTTAATTAAGTGTTAATGTCAACCGGGGTTAAGCCAGGTCCTCGGACCTTCTGCCTTGGAAAAATTTAACACAGTTCAATTTTTTATTAAGTGTTAATGTCAACCGAGGCTAAGTCAGGTCCTCGGACCTTCTGCCTTGGGAAAATTTAACACAATTCAATTTTTTATTAAGTGTTAATATCAACCGAGGCTAAGCCAGGTCCTCAGACCTTCTACCTTAGGAAAATTTCACACAGTTCAATTTTTTATTATGCGTTAATGTCAACCGGGGCTAAGCCAGGTTCTCGGACCTTCTGCTTTGGGAAAATTTAATACAGTTCAATTTTTTATTAAGTATTAATGTCAACTGAGGCTAAGCCAGGTCCTCGGACCTTCTGCCTTGGAAAAATTTAACACAGTTCAATTTTTTATTAAGTGTTAATGTCAACCAGGGCTAAGCCAGGTCCTCGGACCTTTTGCCTCGAGAAAATTTAACACAGTTCAATTTTTTATTAAGTGTTAACGTCAACCGGGGCTAAGCCAAGTCATCGGACCTTCTGCCTTGGGAAAATTTAACACAGTTCAATCTTTTATTAAGGGTTAATGTCAACCTAGCTTAACACCTAATTCGTTTAAACTATCTGTTGATGTCATCCTAGGCTACGCCAAATCCTCGGACTTTCTGTCTAGGGAAAATTTAACATACAATTTATTTTCGACCAAGTGCTAATGTCAAACTAGACTGCGTAAATTGGTCTTTTGAGCGATTGTGAGACTGCATAAATAAGCCTTTTGTCTATCAACCCAATTATGTCAGAAATCAAGCGCAATAAGGCAAATCATACAATAGTAAACACGATCCATCAAAGAAGTTACGCTATCAAAGCAAGATAATGAAATTCATTAAAAACTGTTCGAGACAAAGCTAAAGGAAAGAAATTACAAGGAGAGATACTTAAAATCTACATAAAAACAGTTGATGAAAGTGAAAGTCTGCGCAAAACGACGAAGGGGGGGGCCCAAGGTTGCCTATCCTTTGATCTTTAACGGGGTTTCCTTCGCTGGCTTGGACGAGGTCTCTTTAGTTTGGCCTTCCACCTCGATTCGCTCTGGTGCGACCTCAGACGGGTCCTGGACTTGCTTTCCCTTGTCCTTTGGCTTAGGCGGAGGTAAGACCTGGCTGGCTGGCTTGTCCAACCCCTTCTCGGCCCCGTCCTTAGAGGCAAAAACCTCCTCGGGGGGTGGAACTTGATCCTGGGATGAGGGAGGCAACGTCGGGGCCGCGACCTCGGAAGCGACCAGAGTAGAGGGAGCGACTTCGATGAGTCTGATATCTTCTGGATACCAGACCTTCTCCGCTGCCCTCCATTCGGAGCTGGCAGGGACTCCCACAGCATTTAAGGCTTCCGCCCAAACTTGCTGGCAGTACTCCCTGCACAGCTCGCCCAGCTCCTCGGTTAGGCGATTCTCTGTCGCCTCGACCCCCTCGTTGTAGGCGGCCTTGGTAGCAGCCTCCACAGTCTCCCTGATGGTGCGAGCCGCTTCTTGGGCCTGCGCAAACTCTCTTCTTAAGTTGGAGACCTCTTGCCCCGCTTTGGACAGGGCCTCGTCCCTTTGGTGCAGGAGCTTGCGTTGGGCCTCCGCCTGCGCCGTCGCCGTCTTAGGCCTGCGTCCAGGCTCTTCCTCTCGTTTTGCTCCGAGGCCAGCTTGACAGCCAGGTCAGCCTTTTCTGCCTCAGCGCAGCCCAGCTCCTTCTCAACCTCGACCTTGGCTGACTGCTTGGCATCGACCTGGTTTTGATAGTGCTCCACCAGCGCATCGACAGCAAAGGCCTCCTGGATGGCCTGCAGGAAAAGTTCCAACAAAAGCATGGTAAACGAAAGTTAGCATGCACGGGGACTGAAACGACAACAGGGAACTAAATGTATAGTGCATACCAAGCCCAAGTTCCTCTTGAGGGAGAGAAAGAGGCGCGTCCGACCCATCCTCCCCAAGTCCTCCATGTCCTAGGCAGGAGGAAGGGCTGCTCTAAAGCGTTGGCCAGGTGAGAGGCATGACCTCTCTAGAAATCCCTGATGCTCGCCTGGAGAGACACCAGAGCCCCGTCCACCTCCAGAGCGGGTGACCAGCTGGACTCCCTTCGGCAGACCTCGGCCAGCCCACAGATCTCCCCGCTCTCGACGGATGAGGCTCACCCCCCACCCTTAGTAGCCTGTTGGTGTTGCTACTACAGCTGCTGTTGGTGCTTCTGCTTCTTCTCCCTCTCCCTATCTGCCTCCTCGTTCTCATTCCTCCTTTTCTTTGGAACGTTAGAAGGAGGAGGGAGTGGGTCAGAGGGAGGGGGAGGCGGAGGCAAGAGCAGCCTCGGCTGGGACCTAGAGGCGTCACCCTTGGGGACTTGGACCCCCCCCTTTTTCTGGCGAAGAGATCTTTCAAAGATGTCATATCGTCGTCTTCTTTGGAGGAGTCCTCTGGTCGGGCAATAATTAATCCTGGGATGCCAGAGTTCTTGTCCGAAGCACTCTCTTCTTCGTCCGAGATGTTAACCACATGGCTCCCTAATGGTCTCTCGGCCTCCTCTAGGTGGAACCTGTCAATCTCTTCGCCTAGGGATGAGGAGGAAGCCGCGGACTCTTCCTAGGCGGTCTGGTCCTCTTGCTGCACTGCCAAAGGAATGGCCTCGACGATTCGACCGTATATGATGGTGGAGGGCGCGTCCGGTAAAGCACGGGGAGCAAGAAACTCCGGGTAGCGGACGTCTATTCTTGAACGTCTTCGGTGACCGGCGAGGATGGCATCGTCAACTTCACCAAAAACCTTCATTAGGGGCTCGTACCCCAATATGAGGTGGGCAGCCCTCACCTGCAGGTCCCCGTTCACGAAGACCTTGGATCTCAGAACCTTGTTGAGGTCCGAGATGTTGACGTTGCCCAAGCGTGGGGACGTGTGCTGTTTGCAATCTCTATTAAAATAAATTAAATAGAGATAATTATTTATCTTTTTTTATTATTATCTTTATCAAAATATGATATAGATAAATAAAAATAATTATCTCTAAGAAGAATTTGGGCCAATCAAAAGTCTACTATATACTTTTAAGCATATCAACTCAAAGTGGAGTTTATCCTCTAAAATCACTATAAATAGAGGACATCCCCTCTCATTTTGGGGATGAAGTTTTCAAGTAGCCCAAGCTCTGGAGAAATTCTGTCTCAAGAATCTTTAAAGAACATTTGAAGAACTTGAAGGACAACAAATCTCTAACAAGCTCAAAGCCAGAGATTTGTTGTGAAGACCATTTGATCCATCTTTCAACCAAATTGAAGAAAATTTCGCGTTTGAGTTAAGACCATAAAGAAGATAGAATCAGAGGAGCACTTTTTGTAAAAGAGTCAAAACAGAGATTGTACTCATTACTTGATTAATACAAAAAATATATATATTTGTAGAACACATTTTTCAATTTGTTTGATTTTCTTCAATCGAGAAAATTTGTGTTTACAATCACTATTCACAGCACTTGCCTTTCTTGTTTATCTCATAAATAACTTATCCCATAAATGAATGATGAAATGCCGTTATTTCTTAATTTTTTTACAATTTTAAAATCTGAATTTTTGTTATAAACTTAAATTTTAAATATTAAGAAGGATAGAGAAATAAATGTTGAATTTCACATGTTTTAAGAAGCAATTAGACAATAAGGCATATATACAACTTTACAAGTATTTGGTACATTTTTAATATTTTTAGATTTCATAAAATAAAATAAAAAACTTATAGATGAATTTTTTTTCTTAATTTATTTTAAGAAATCAAATTAGATGTCTAAACTTTATGTATTTATTCTTCTAAAAAAATTTTTATGGATTTACATTGATCTCTTCTTTCAACTGTTAGTAACTATGAATTGGATATTTTTGTTTCTTTCTCTTAACAATAAGAAAAATATACTTGTAATCAAAAGGTTTATCTATTCTTTTCAATCATATAATGCAATATGAGATTTTTTTCCAAAGATAACTTTTGCACCTCTTGCTTTCAAAATAGATCAATCCATCATTTATATGCAAACTACTAATATTGCAGCACAAGATTAATTTAAAAGAAAAGTAATATTGCACCCACTTGCTCTTATACCTTTGAACTAGTGATTTATTTCTTTAAAATCACTTTTTATCTCATATTTAGCACCAAATAAAACATGTTGTGTTCTCTTTGGCACACATCTATCATAGTCTTATTCGCTACATCTAGAACTGGGCCACCTATTCCCATCCCGCTGGTGAAGTTATTAATATTAACAGTAGAAAATGTGACCTAAGGTCACAGGGGAATAGGTTACGTAACATTTTGACATATAGTTGGAGTGATCTTATATATATATGAGCAATACAATATGTTAAGTTCTATGACTTTAGGAACTAAATGTATTAGAACTTCAATTTGTAATGTATTGGCAAATCATGATCAAAACTTAGAGTTTAGATTTAGATTGCTCAAAGTGTGTTTATTTGTAAAGTTGGAATCGAGTGATTGCAGGATTTATTGGCCTAAATCTGCAAGGCTCGCTCGATCGAAAATTAAACTCGATCGATCAAACCTCGTGCTGATTAATTTTCTGCAGAATTTTCTAACTCAGCCCAAGTCCGGTTTAACATGTAGGTTTTATGTTTTACTCCAAGTATAAAAGGAAAAACTTTAACTACGTTTTAGAAGTCTTTGATGTGTTGTGTGTTGAATCTCTTGTGAGATCTAGAGGTGTTTACCTTCATACATGCTTAGAGTTATCAAGATCAAGATTATGTCAAGAACTTGGTGATCGCTTCAGTTGCTGTATAAAGAATTTAAAGAAGATCTAAAACCTTTGAGTGGAATCTCAAAGTCACAAGTGGACGTACTTGCGGTTGCAGTGGATCAAGGAAAGATGTCATACGTAGACTCGGAGCTGTCACGTAGTCGTGGTAATAAGTTTCTACTCGATGTAGCAATAGGATGTTAGTGGTTTAAATTCTATTGTAAAACTTCAATTTTTTCATAGTTGATCAATTTTACCTTGAGGATAGTTAGGTTAAATCCTCTCCAGTTTTTTTACAGGTTTGGTTTTCCTAGGTTATCATATCATGTGTTATTTATATTTCCGCACTATTTACATAATATGATTTGAATGTGTTAACCTAGAACTGAATAATTTATCTAAGTTAATCACTTGGCCAAATAACTAGGTTAAACAACTTGTAGTTAAGGGGTCTAAAACTTTACATAATATACACAACAAATTTCATAACTTGTTAAGTTGGCAAAATATAATTGAAGGCAACATCCATTTCATTTGGAATTACCACTATCATTACTTTATGGTACACTAATTACAGATCTCGCGTGCCACCTTAGAAAATTTCAAATTTGTTATCAAATTCTGTGTACTTAAGACTTTTAGTGTGTGTGCATATAAATATATATATATATATGAGCTTAATTTTATCCCTGCTAGAACCATACATTGCATCGTTTGTTGATAATTTGCACTTGCGGGGTCATTCTCTTGGCTGCTAGTTCTACACAATTAATAATTGAGATAGGCTTTCTGCTTTTATAACATTTCCTATTTTAGTTCCTTTGTCTATGTATTTAATTATTTATTTTCTCATTATTATCATGCTGAAATCGTCTTTTTGTGATTATTAAAAAAAAAGGGTAAATTACAAAGTTGATCCCTATCTTTTATACTATATTTCAATTTGGTCCTTAATATTTCGATTGGGTCAATTTAGTTCCTAGATTTTTTAGTAATGTGTTAATTTAGTTCTTGCCGTTATCCCTTAAATGGAAAAAATTGATGTGTCAAACCGAACAATAAAAAATTATCTTCCACTGCCAACTATACTACCACGTCAGATAAAAAAAATCAAATTAAAATTAAGACACATGAGGTCCCACCAACCACTCATCTCCATCTCCTCTCCCTAAAATCCATTATTCTTGCACATACAACATCAATCAAGAACCAAGATATTCCTTGTCTAGAGGTTATCCACTGTTACCCTAGGACTGGGTTGTCATCTGAACAAAGAAGGCCAGCTTTCTTGGGACCCTTGTACATCAATACTCCTTCAAGGAAAACATCTCCCAATAAACCCTTAAAAACTTAATGGTAGGAATGAATGTCAAAATTAATTTCCTTCCTTTGAAGGCCTCCAACAAATCTAATACATCCCCTGACTTGAAGTTGCAGTACAATAGTTCAAAGAAATTTTCCATAGGCTCGAACTCTCAATCTTGTGGCAATCTAGTGAATTAAGGGTTCCAACTACGCCTATGATCCAAATAAGATGCAAATGAGGCATCTTGCCTTTTGTAATTCCATATGGCTCAAGGAACATATTCTTAAGACACGAATCTTCCCACCAATTAAGTACCATGCCAAAAACTCACCTGTATACCAACTCCATTAATAAACTTGATATTCTTGCAAAAGATATCTCATTTGCTTCGGATATATTTTGAAAGGCGTAACCCATAAACCTTGTACCTTCTCCGTTGACAAACCCGTCTCATAAACATTCTCATTCAACCCCAAACCGCAACAATCATTTCCCTAGAGGAGCTTGATTGAATTCAAACCCAAATCACAATAATCATTTTCCTAGAAGAGCTTGACTGAGAGTGCTCAGCTTACCAATCCGGCAGCAATCCACAGTTTTAAAGAGTGAGAGAGAGTGATTTTAGGGATAGGAGATGGAGATGATTTTGGTTGGTGATCCCACATTTTAATTTGGGTTTTTTTAAAAAAAAAAATTTACTTGGCAATACTATTGGCAAGAAAAATGATTTTTTATTGTTCTGTTTGATACATCATCTTTTTACATCCAATAGATAATGGTAAAGACTAAATTAATACAGTACTAAAAAGGTTATAGATCAAATTAACCTAATTGAAATGTTAGGAACCAAATTAAAATATGGAATAAAGAATAGAGACTCACTTTGTAATTTACCCAAAAAGAAATCATCTTTTCATACTATATAGTATATATATAGTCAATGACAAAACCATCCGATAATTATTCGCTGAATTTTCTGTAATTTTTTTTTGAGGGAATAATTTTCTGTAAATTCATATTGAGCAATGACATTCAATGAAGTCAATACCGTTTCGTACCAGCCGGTATAGCCAGAATTTTTCGTACCGATGAACAATCCGGTACTGATAGACTCCTATTTTGTTTCGTTTTAAATACCGGACTATTCCGGTTTGTACCGACCTTTCCGGCGAATTTCCGTCATTCCGGCCGAAAAATGCATTCCGGCCCGGAATGTAATTCCTCTGCAACTTGAAAAAAAAAAAAAAAAAGAGAGAGAAACTGAGAAAGAGAAAGAAAGAAAGAAAGATAGAAGGAGGCACGATAATGGCTGTGTAGCTCAAGCACAGGGTGGCCGGACCAGCCGATGAAACGTTTGATTGAGGAGAAACAACTTGCAAGAAAGAAACTAATCTGTGAAGGAAAGACAAAAATAGATCTCAGTGAGATTATGGGCTAGTTTTAAATGTTTGATGAGAGAAGTATGCGTGAGAGACTAGAGAGAAAATGAAAAAAGCAGATTTGTGAGGGAGAAGAAATGAAGGACAACGTGGGCTACTGTATAGTGGATCTTAAGATAAGATTCAATCTGAAAATGTATGTGGATGGGAATTAAAGAGAAATGACATAGTAATAAAAAAGTACATAAATAAACAAAAAAAGATAAAATTGACTAGACAAGAGACTTGACAAGACGCTGGAAGAAAAATAAAATAGAGATTTTTTGTGCGTGTATATATATAAAATATAAAATGAAAATAAATTTAAAACAGTACACCGATATTGATCGGTATTTGACATATATTATACCGGTGGTCAAATTGGTACAGTCTCTAGTACGATATTGACTTCCTTGATGAAATGATTACCGTTCACATACTAGATAGTAGATAATGAGATTTTTAATTAATAGTAGGCTTTGCGTTCATGAATTATATCTCAATCTGTAATAATTTTTTCGAGTCTGTTTTTTTCTTCTTCATCTCTTTTCCCCCAATTAATTCCTAGAATTTCCCTCTTCTTTCCTCCATATTCTGTTCTTTGGGAAAGGAAACTTTGAGATGCAATATTAACTAGAATACTAAGCAATATAATAAGATTTTGCTACAAAGCCTACATCTAGCTATGAGTAGTACGTACAAGGGCAGAATCAAAATTTCAACTTTGGAAGGCGAAAGAATGAACCAAAATATATATATATATATATATATATAAAGACAAAAATAATACCAGAATAACAAACATATTGTCCATTAAGAGTTAAAAATATAAAAAGAAAAGAAAAGAAACAAAAATTTATTTTTCAATTTATTTTAAATCAATCTTTTATTAAAACAGGCTGGAATTAGTGTTCTTTTAAATCTCAAAAATCATTTTTAAAATTGTATATTCATAAGCAAAAATAATCTTTGACCAAAATAGTATTTTGGTAAATAAGTCTTTTTTGTCATTCTTGGAGGATGAAAATTTTCTTTTGCCAAAAGACTTCCAATTGTTCTTCTTCTTTAAGAATTCTCGAAAGTTTTTTGCAATATATGCCACCTCTTTCTCACTATCTTCCTCATCCAAGGAATCACCAGTTCTCTCATTTATGGTTTTGAGAGCCAATGATTTTGCTAGACCACTTAAAGTTAGTTTATGATATAAAATAATTTATTTTTGGGCCAAATTAACTTAAGTTTTTTCCATTTTGATCCAATGTAGGCATAACTAACTTAGTCATCCCTAGAAAAATTTCCTGACTTCACCACTATACATAAGATTAATCTTTTTGCTGACTTCCTAAAAAATATCATGGAGCTGCTACTGTGACTATGGCCTTAAAAAGGTGTAATTTTTTCAAGTAACACTAAGTGAACTAATATGAACGAGCAGATTTTATTAAAATAAAGAGTTTTCATTACACATGCACAAGAAATGCAACCTAACTGGAAATCAACCACCCGAAACACCACACTATCAGGACTGCCACACAAGCCACAATTGAGAAGTTAACAACCATTACGTACGGGGCAAAGCACAAGCTAGTTTTGTGAGAAACCATCATGTCCCGATATAGACAATTCAACAGGAAAGTGGGTGCATGTATTATTGTACATTACTAGATATTTAGTTGCCGACCTAGAAGAGACCTGCTATCCAAAACCAATTTAACTTCCCTTTATTATTGTACATGACTAGATATTCAGTTGTGGTTGTGGATGTAACATTTCTATATATTTATCAAAAATATAGATTTTTTTTTAAAGGGAAAAAGATCAAATATTTAGTAATTAGATTTTTTTGTGTACGTGTGTGTTTCTTTTGTGATTTTTTTTTTTTTTTTTTTTTTTTTGCATCAAGAGATTTGATTGAAGTGGGTCCTGGTTAGCTCAGTTGGTAAAGTCTCTGATAGTTGATGGTTCAATCTACGTCTACATAAAAAAAACCAATTGGTATCTTGGTCTGATGATAAAGAGCTATTATCAGAAGTGGACACCATAGGTTGAAACTCTTCAAAAAATGAAAAAATAAAATGAGTTTTGATTGAAGAGAAAAAAGTGCTGCATTTAAAAGATGTTAAGAAATTTTGATTATAAGATCTCAATTTTTGTAATAATTTATTTTCTTCCATTTAAATTTATATATAAATAATAAAGTTTGAAGATGATTATATAATTAATATTCATAATATTGTTTTCAATTATTACCATTGCAATGCCAAACATTGACAATCCTCCCCTGCTATGATAAGTCCAAAACCAAACCCAGCGGCACTTGCACTAACAACTCGCCCTAGCCACAACAACCACGACTACCACCCAGATCTAAAATGACGACCAAAAATGACAATCTAAATCCGACCACAACAACCCAAAGATGAGAGAATTGAGGAGTGAGAAGAAATTAGAGAAAAAAAAAAGAGTGGATAAATAGATAGAAAAAATGATTTAGATGTTGCTACAATAACATCAATATTTAGATGTAATTGCAGCGTGTGGTAAAATATTTTGAAAAATGGCTCACCGAATGTAGGGTTTTTGTGAATAGTGAACCCTATTTGCATTTTTAAGGACTTTTGCATGTTCTTATTTTTAATTAGCTAGGATTAAAAAAAAAAATGGTCATCAAAGACTTCTATATAACTTCCACGAAAGGTCTACAATGCTTTATAGGAATATAATAAAAACAAAAAGGTCCATGTCGCATGGACCCATGGCCCATGTGGGCTTAAAGAAGTGAGCTCTTTTTTCTTGTTTTTTTCTGGGTTATTTTTTGTTTTCGGAGTATCCTAGGCTTTCCATTGTTTAAGGCTTTTAGTAGCAGACCAAGAAAAGACAACAAAACAAAACAAAAGAGGTTCATGCAAAAAGTCATAATGAGGTTGGTGAAGTCAGAGACTGCCTTGAGACCATCTACCAAACGATGGTGATCCAAGCAACTATAAAAAGCATGGCTTTGTGGCTATTTCAGAGCAAACGAACCTTCACCTCCAACTCAAAAATCCAAATATTTCAACCATGTTTGCCTTGTTGTTCATGTTGTTTACCACCATCATCGCACCACTAATTCCAACCCTCTCATCACAACCACCACCACTAATTCCAACCCTCTCTTCAGAACCACCACCACTAATTCCAACCCTCTCATCAGAACCACCACCACTAATTCCAACCCTCTCTTCAGAACCACCACCACCCATCCCCACATTTCCCTTCCTTACTCGATCACCACGAAATGGCAACATATATCCTTCACCATGTCAACAACAATCAGTACCATTGTCGGTCGTGCTGGAGATTACCTTCGCTCTAACAATATCAATCACCTTAACCGTCTCAGTGACGCTTTCCATTAGCCTGCGAAAAGGGAAAAAAGGGAACGAAGGGGACAAAGGAGAGAAAGGGCCGAAAGGGGACAAAGGGGACAAAGGGGACAAAGGGCCGAAAGGGGACAAAGGGGATGAAGGGTCGTCATGCCGGCCATGCCAGTCACAGATTCAAGAATATGTAATAGTAATTTTTTTTCCTATCTGTTTGGATTTTTATATTCCCTCCCCCCCCCCCCCCCCAATTTTTACCATTTGGTTCGGTCAGAGTATATGGGTGTTAAGAGTTTCTTTAATGGGCTTTTTTTCTTTTTGGGAATTTAGTTTTGGAGTGCTTGTATTTGGGTGTTAGAAATGTTTCTTATCTCTATTCTATATGGGTTTGACAAGGTGTGTATTAGTAGGATGGTCTTTTGTGTCGTTAAGTAGGTTTCTTTCCTAGGAATTACTATTCAATTCATATATGCAATTAGGTCCTTCTCAGTAGGAATTATTAAGACCTAGGCCCCGAGTAGTCCCAACCAACAATAAAAGGTCACACATTTAAAACAACTTTGATTCAACTTCCTAAATGAAAATCGAAACAAAACCACATAAATTTAACTCTAGTTTAAAAAAAAAAAGAATTAATTGAAAAAACTCAAATAAATTTAATTTATAAACAAGCAAGATTCAAAAACTTGAAATAAATTTGAAATCCAAAAGCTCAATCTCATCAGTTTGTATTTAGTTTTAGTGACCTTATAAATCTTTCCATAGAGGTCTTTATCTCTCAAAACTCTAGATTTGTTTCCTTCTTCCACTCCACAACAATCACTGATTTGTCTTAAGCTTTTATAGCAAAGAATATGGCCAACGAGTATAGGTGCTTACACGGTTCATAGACGTGTATTTTAAAAGAATGATGAAAATGAAGGCATGATGAATTTTCGTCAAAGCTGCAGAGCAATTTTTTCTTTTTCATAAAGATTTTATTACTGTGTGTATTTTTTTTTTTTTCCAAATAACTATTTAACCACTAACTTTCTTTTTGAATTTATTTTTACATTAACAGTGTGACCATAGTGGTTGGCCTTGGTGTTAGCAAAGATTGATGTCAAAGTTTTGAATTGAAGATTGCAAATGTTATATTCGGTCGTGGGTTTGCTGTGAGCTTTGAACATTGATTCTGATGTGATGTACTTGTGTGGTTTGGAATAGTTGTTATAATTTGGAATTGTAATAAAGAAGGTTAGTGGTATTTGTGGAAGTTTAGAGGTTACTATTTGCAAATGTTTTGCATTTGTTTTGGTGTTTGGATTTCATTGTAAATTGTGTTTGTTTTGATAATAAAATTTCTCCTTTATCTAAACAAATAGGAAAAAGCTTGTCAATGGCATGTGTTGCCTGTAAAATGCTTTTAATAGGGCAATTTGTTGTGCTTGGCCATATCCTTAGCCATATTCCAAAAAGTGACTCTCTCATTGAATTAAATGGATTGTATTGAATTTGGGATCTAGGAAGACTCTTGTATGTGCATGAGATACCTTCATGGGATCTGGGAATTAAAGTTAGTTTGTGTTATGAATGAATAAGCTCTTGCAATTTATCCTATTTTGATGGATTAAATGGAGTAAAGTGCTCAATTCATTTAGAAAATTAAAAATAATTATAATAATAACACTGCCATAGCAATGAAAACACCGTAGCAATATAGTCATAATAAAGAATAAGGCTAGGGAATTGATTTGGTACTACAAATATTACACTCACTTCACTAACCTATTATACAATGGGTATGGTTCAAAAAAAGTTGTGAAAGAAATTAGTTTACCCTACCAAATTAACCACCACAAAACAAGCTCACAAAAAAATTGCTTACAAGCGTTATTTGAAGAAATTGAAGAGAAAATACTTTTCATTAGCTGTACAATAGAATGAGTAATAATGTCAAAGAATACAGTATCTTATTTTAGCATGAGAAAACTTAACAAAATAAAAGATGGAAAAATGTTTGTAAATGGGAAAATTAAAGCAAGAAGCAATAGATAACTAAAAGAATCAAGAAACAGCTATAAAAACCAAGATACACAAAGTACTAAAGATAAACTAAGTTTTAAACTAAAGTACTGAAAACTTTAAAATAAAGCAATGTAAAAGGATAAAACAAAGCATATAAGACAAAACATATGTTAGAACTTCTAAGTTGTGTGATTGTACATTAGCTTCCTCCTTTTGAACCCACTGTGCTCCCCCTTTCTATATCCACAGAGCAGGAAAGTAAACAAGGGTCGCCATTCTCTAGAGATGGGGACGAATGGTACATGGCATGATATATCTAATACAACTCATCTAAGAGAGAAAGGAGGGGGGAAGGAACGGGGTTCAAAAGATTATATAACCAAATGAGAGAGGCTAGACCCCTAAATCTACTAAACATATCCGCTTGGCTTATAAAAGAAGAAGAATAGAGGCCTTTTAGGCTTTATTCAATGTTAAAGATATTTTATGACTTTTCATTTTAGTTAATGAAACCAGCAAAGTCAATTAGTGTCTTAACTTATGATAAAAAAAAAAAAAACAATTATAAAGCTAACTCGTACCATTTGACACACAGAGAGAGAGAGAGATCCCAATTATGCTTCTTCTTCTTTTTTGCCTTATCTCTAATGGCTATATTTCGATTCTTAATGGAAAAATGAATTATGGTAACTCTCCTAACGTACCCTTTGAAGGATCATAACTCATATCCCCTAATCTATATATAGTGATTTTATATTCAGATTTTAAATACTTTTATACCATTTTTAATAAATTCACAAAAATTCTCCAAATTTTCTGTTTGTAGAAATCTTGGCTTAATTGTATTTTGGAGGAAAAATTTACAGAAATCCTATAATAAAACTTGTGTGTGGCAAAAACTTTCTAAAGAAAATGACTATTTTTGCTTTTAGTATTCATCAATTATCTCTTTGCTATTCCATTGTTTTTCATAAGCTCTTTCAACAATGTATTTCATACAAATTATCAACTTTTACATATATATTAGTAAATAATTTTTTAGGAGAACTTATTAGGTGTTAAACTCCAATAAGTTTACAAAAGTTATACAATTTGATATTAAAAATGTACAATAATAATAATAATAATAATAATAATAATAATAATAATAACTCCTATCAAAACTATGCTCAATGACGATCTTTCATAGAATAAAATTTATCTTTTACCATTTTCATAATGAAATTTTTAACATTTTTATTTTCAATATAAAATTTCAAATTGTCTATCAAAGTGAACAACAAAATTTTAACAGAACCAATGAAGTATTCAAAGACATGAAGCAAAACTGTAACAGATGTACAAGAGCAAGGTTTACAAAAATAAAAATAACAATAAAATGAGGAAAAAATTCATTGTCTCTATAACTACTAGATCAATTGGCAATTCTTTTTTGAGAAATTTCATTTTAACAATGTAATGAATTAAACAATATAGTTTGATAAGTAATAAATTAAAATCTATGGTTTTAAAAAGTAACAAATTTATTGAACTCTATAGTTTTAAATGTAAGGCTAAATTGCAAACTATATCCTTAAAGTTTGGGAGTATTTTGATTTTACACTTTGAAATTTCAGAATTTGGATTTTACTCCCTAAAGTTTGGGAGTGTTTGGATTTTACACCCTGAAGTTTCAAAAATTAGATTTTACCACCTAACATTTTATTCTGTTTGCATCAGCAGCCTCTTCGTTTATATTTTCCGCTAATTGCCACATAAACTTACCACGAATGTTTAGTTTATCTAATATAATGATGTCACATCATTTTTGTAGTCTCAAAAATTAAATATTAAAAATGGCATAGCATAATAAACTAAACATGCACGGTAAGGTTCATGTGGAACTTAATGAAAAATATGGACTAAAAACTACTAATGCAAACGGAATAAAACTTTAGGAGGTAAAATCTAAATTATGAAACTTTAAAATGTTAAATCCAAAAACTTTCAAACTTTAGAGATATAATTTGCAATTTACCTTAAAAGTAATAAAGTAAACCTTGAAGTTTCAAAAAGTAACAAATGCAGCTCCCAACAAACTTCAAACATAATGGGTTGAACCTTAATTTTATTACTTTTTAAGATTTAAGAGTTTAATTATTACTTTTGAAGTTATAGGTTTTAATTTGTTACTTTTTTTTTTTTTTTTTTTGAAAATATGTTATTTTTGAAATAAAAAGGTTTAGTTTTTGACACACCAAAATTATACAGTTTAACATATATTTTTAAGGGTACCATTGGCTCAAATATTTGAGGGGCAACTAAATTTTTGTTTAGTTAAATCTTTTTATAAAAGAATCTTGTTAGTTAAATCTTTAAAATGTTTAATAGAATTACATAACACACTATAAAAAGATTCTTAAAAATTTTGGAGTAGTCCCCCACCCATGTGAGTAGTTATGTCCCTGATGATGGTGGACGTGCCTTCCAAGGCTCCCACTAGTCCGTTCACCCTAAGTAACAATGCAAAGTTAAAGTCACGGACAGAAAGTAAGAAGAATCCCACCAATCCACCATGTGCAGATGAAGATTTACTGTAGTTAGTCTCTAGGCAGAGATTTACTTGAAATTTTCACACCGCAATTCAAAAAAGTTGTGTGAAATTTTGGTGTAAAAGTCTGCTGCCCGCCTACAGTCATGGATCATGGTGTGGGTATGTGTAAAAGTCGGCTGACTATTAACTATAATGTGTGCCAAATCAAACCCCATAAAACTAGTCCTTCGGGGACATTGGGATGATGTGTTCAATGACTTCAAGGAAGTATCTAGTCCTAAGTTTCATCCATCACACTATTAATCCATAAAGTTTTCAAGACATATCATTATTAAAGAATGAAATACTTTGGTCAAAGACTAAGACAACATTTCCTATGTTAGGACATATGTAGTTCAAGTCTGTGAACTTATGTCGCTATTTTATGTAATTGGCTTATCCTTAGACAAAATGCACTTTACTTGTAATTGGGTAGATTTAGGATGTGTTAAACGCTTCAAGAAACCGTGGTTCAAGATTAAGTGTTGAAGCCGTCAAAGTCTGTCCAAGATACAAGCAAGGAAGTGCTGGTTTTTAAATCTCGACACCTACCTCGACAAATACATCTATCGAGATTTAAAAGAGCTGTTTTGCCCGAGCCTCGACAGCTGGCTCGATACCTCTCGACACCTCTATCTATCGAGAATTAAAGAAAACAGATTTTCAGGTCTGTTTCAAGTCTAATCCGTGCGTGTGTCTTTGGGACTTCTTTTCTCCTAACCCTAGACATATAAAAGGATTATTTTAAGGGGCCGTCAATAGAGAGATCACAAGATACAAGTTGCACATTCATTGAGAACTTGTTATTCATGCAATTTGTGATCTGACAGACAAAGTTCGTGCCTTAGTTCATCTCTGATGATTTGAAGAACTTTGCAGCCAACATTCTTTCTTCCTCAAGTTGGTGAGTGAGTCACGTACTTGGATTCGTGCAAAGGAGTAAGCCGCGTACTGGGATCCGCACATCAAATTGGTTAGTCACGTACTGGGAGCCGTGCATTGAAAAGTAAAAATTGTCACTACAGAACAAGTCCAATTGGGTATTGGAGTAAGAGTTCAACTGTAGGTTGGTGAGGTACTGGGATTCCTTACTTGTAACTGCTTGTTGTGATAATAGTGGAGTTTCGGGAGTGGTGACCTTAAATCACCCGGTGGGGTTTTTGCCGTAAAGGTTTTCCCCATTCGTGAACAAATCACCGTGTTGTTTAATTTCCGCTGCTTAACTTAGTTTGGTGATTTGTTTATGCTGCCACGTGATATTGCATGTTAATTTGATTAATTAATAACTGGCTAATTTAATTAATCTAAATTATCACAAGGGGTCAACGCGTTTGTGGCCTGTCAAGTGGTATCAGAACAAGCACACTCTGATTAGGGTTTAATCTATTGTGTGTGATCCATTGACCCCTGTTGTCATGGAAAAACGTCAGTCTCTCAGCTGAAGAGAACTGTGATATCAAATACATCTTGTTTTTCTAATCTCCCTTCCTTGAGTGTCTCAGAAAACACAAGTCTAAAAGTTATTTGATTCCCTCCATGATGATTATTGGAAAAGATCTCAGTTTATACAAGCAGGAACTAGACTGTCTCAAATTCAAAATGTGTAAAGGAGTTTGTTTAAACAGAGTTAAAGTTAAAGGCCTGGCTCGGAAGAAGCAGATGAGAGAAGATACTATTCCCACTAATCTGCTGTCTAAGCATGAAGTGTGTTTCATGATGAAGTCCGCGTTCAAAGTAATGGACACGTGCCTATGGTACCTCGATAGTGGCTGCTCAAGACACATGACTGGAGACCGATCCCTCTTCAAAGTCTTCGAGTCTAAGAAAGGTGGAAATGTCACTTTTGGTGATGGGAGCAAATCTCAGATAAAAGGGAAAGGAATTATCTCTCTACCTAGACTACCAGACATTGCAAATGTTCTCTATGTGGATGGCCTAAGAGTGAACCTGTTGAGTATAAGCCAGATATGTGATCAAGACTTCATGGTGCTATTCTCCAAAGGAAAATGTCTTGTTATGGATGAATCTGGAAAGAAACTCATAAGTGGTGTACGTACTCTAGACAACTGTTATGGTTTAGTGCCTGATGCTGATATTGTATGCAATAGTATTCGGTTGCCAAATGAAGACTTGTGGCACCAACGGATGGGGCATGCTAGTTACAAACATCTTTCTATTGTATCTAAGCATGAGTCTGTTCTAGGGATGCCAAAGCTGAGTAGGTTGAACAATGTTGTGTGTGGACCATGTCAACTTGGAAAACAGACGAAAGCCAAGCATCCAAGCACTCAGACATCAGCTACATCCAGACCTTTGGAGCTATTGCATTTAGATCTTATGGGTCCTACGAGAACCGAATCTCTTGGAGGAAAGAGATACATCATGGTTATAGTAGATGACTTCACCAGGTACACTTGGGTTATTCTTCTACGATCCAAGTCTGATGCTCCTGAGCACATTGAAGCACTGTGTACAAGACTACAAAATGAGAAGAACCTGAAAATTGACCGAATTCGAAGTGATCATGGTAAAGAATTCGAGAACTCTTACATGGAGTCATTCTGCACAAGATCAGGTATATCTCAAGAATTCTCTGCTCCTATTACTCCTCAGCAGAACGGTGTAGTAGAAAGAAAGAACAGGGTTATCCAGGAGATGGCTAGAGCCATGCTGCACAATAAGAATGTGGCTAGAAATTTATGGGGACAAGCAGTTAACACTGCATGCCACACAGTAAACAAAGTATACTTCAGACCCGGCACCAAAAAGACACCATATGAGCTGTGGAAAGGAAGAAAGCCAAATGTGAAGTATTTCAGAATTTTTGGAAGCACTTGTTTCATTCTAAAGGATAGAGAGAATGCAGGAAAGTTTGATTCCAGAAGTGATGAAGGGATATTTCTGGGATACTCAACAACAAGTAAGGCTTATCGGGTATATAACAAAAGAACCATGAAGGTCATGGAAACAGTGAATGTTGTTATTGATGAGTCTTCAGATGTCAATCCTGAGAAAGTTAATGAGGAACTCTCTAAAGAGATTCTCCCTCCGGAACCTAAGAGAGCTCCAGAGCTCATGGAACAAGAACCTACATCACCAAGTACTCCTGGTACTCCCAGTGTTGTAGAAGAGCCAGCAGACATTCCTACATCACCAGATTCTGAGTGTCATGAAGACAACGGACCTTCCTCCAGAATCAAATTGAATCATCCTCCAGAAACTATTGTGGGAAATATGAATGAACTCACATTGCGGAAACGCACAGTTGATAAATGTGTCGCTAACTTTATGTCATACCCTTGTTATTTGTCACAGGTTGAACCCACTAAAGTTGAGGAAGCTCTTCAGGATGAAAGTTGGGTAGAAGCAATGCATGATGAACTGCTTCAGTTTCAGAGGAATGATGTGTGGTCATTAGTTCCCAGACCGGAGGGCGAGCATGTCATCGGCACCAAGTGGATATTCCGAAATAAGATTGATAAGGAGGGCAATGTAATCCGCAACAAGGCTCGACTTGTAGCCCAGGGATACACTCAGATGGAGGGTATAGACTATGATGAAACATTTGCCCCAGTTGCTCGTATGGAGTCCATCAGAGTCCTTCTCGCTTTAGCATGTCACTTGAAGTTCAAGTTATATCAGATGGATGTGAAAACCGCCTTCTTGAATGGATTGCTTAAAGAGGATGTTTATGTGGCTCAACCTAAAGGGTTCATCGATCCTCACTTTCCGGATCATGTGTTGTACCTCAAAAAGGCACTCTGTGGATTAAAGCAAGCACCCAGAGCTTGGTATGACCGGTTGACTCAATATTTGATATCCCATGGGTTCACAAGAGGACAGGCTGATCAAACTCTCTTCATCAAAAGAAAAGCTGGTGAGCTGGTGGTTGCTCAAGTCTATGTTGATGATATCATCTTTGGATCAACTAAGGATGAGCTTGCTCAAGAATTCTCAACACTCATGCAAGCAGAGTTTGAGATGAGCATGATCGGAGAGCTGTCTCACTTCCTTGGACTGCAGATTCGTCAACAAGATTCAGGTATATTCATCTCTCAATCTAAATATGCTAAGAATCTTGTGAAAAAGTTTGGTTTGGAATCTGCTAGTTCTGTTAGAACCCCCATGAGCCCAAATGTTAAACTCACTGTTGACATGTTAGGTAAAAGTATAGATTCTTCACTTTATAGAAGCATGATAAGTAGTCTTCTTTACCTTACTGCTAGTAGACCTGACATTAGCTACAGTGTAGGAGTGTGTGCTAGATATCAGGCTAATCCCAAAGAGTCACATATGACTGCTTTAAAAAGGATCATCAAGTATGTCAAAACTACTGCCAACTTTGGTGTGTGGTATAGCAAAGACACTAATAATGTCTTAGCTGGATATTCTGATGCTGATTGGGCTGGGAATGCTGATGATAGAAAAAGCACCTCAGGAGGTTGTTTTTATGTGGGAAATAATTTGGTCTCTTGGATGAGCAAAAAGCAAAACTCCATCTCATTATCCACCGCTGAAGCTGAATACATTGCTGCTGGTAGATGTTGCACCCAACTCTTATGGATGCAAAAACTCCTTCATGATTATGGTATTCGTCAAGAACATCTCACCATCTATTGTGACAATACCAGTGCCATCAATATCTCTAAGAATCCGGTTCAACATTCTCGAACCAAGCACATAGAGATTCGACATCACTTCATTAGGGAGCTTGTCGAAGATGGTGTTCTCACCCTTGAGTTCATCCACACCGATGATCAAAAAGCTGATTTGTTCACCAAACCTCTGGATAGCGAACGTTTTGAGTTCTTACGTCAAAACATCGGTGTTATCTCCATGGATTGATCTCCTTCTATCTGTTCTCTTCCTCATGCATGTGCATCTAGTTTTTATGCATGTTTTGCTTTCTTTAGCATGTTTTTATCTGTGTGTTTTCAGCTTTTGTGTTTTATTTTTGCTTCTCTAATAAAAGTAAAAAAAAAAATTTGAAAAATTGAAAAATACAAAAACAGTGTGTGTTTGTGTGCATTAGTTCATGCAAACTGTTGTAATGGCCATTGAAACAGAGTTTTCTAAATTTTGTATCATCTGTAGCTTAGATGAACACTCTTTTGCACAACTAAGCGAGTGAGCTTTGTAGCTCTTTGTTTGTGATGAGTAAGGTTAAGTAATCTCTTCTTCTTAACACTCGTATCACTCTTTTTGACGGGTTGAACTAGAAAATCCTAAGAGAAAGGCATAAATAATCATCTCACCACTGTTACTCGCCAATCATAATATGACACCTGTATGCTTCGGCATAGCAAAAGTGCAATGTCAATGACATCTATATGCTTCGGCATAGCAAAAGTGCAATGTCAAAAGACACCGGTATGCTTCGGCATAGCAAAAGTGCAGTGTCAAAAGCTTAACATCATTGGGTATTTCTTTTCTTTCTCTTGTATGCCCATGTATGATATGCTTGTTAAAAGAAAATATGCAAAGAAATTAAAAGCAAAAAGATCAAAAATGCTTTAAAATATGGTTGCAAGCGTGTTTTCTAGGAGATGTGGGAGTTATAGGATGTACCTCAAAGGTGATAGTCCCCATCGAGCAGTTATGATTGTGTGTGAGTTAAAGTGATTTTCTCATATCTCAAATCGTCATGACATTGAGACACTTATGCAATCTTGCGATGTTTTCACACACAACACGCAATACTCTTTGCTATTCTTGATACATCTGCAGGTACAATGTGATTTGGCCATCACAAGGTTTACATGCTTTAATGTATGTTCACTAAACTGTCTTAACTTGTTTTTGAAATATAAAATTGGTTAGACTTGTTTAGTGTGTGTGTGCGTGTTTTGAGATATATGAGCATCATATTTCTTGTTGAGAGATGATTTTGAGAGCTTAATGTGTTGGTTGTATCTTTGGTTGAGCTGCATGCATGATTGCATTCATGTCTGTGTTTTTCTTCTTTTGAAAAACTGCTTTGAAAGGCATCTCGACACCTCCTCAATACCTCTCGATACATAGCTATCTGTCAAGATCCTCAGACTCTTTCTTATCGCAGTCTCGACAGATACCTCCATAGCAGCTGGATCAATCGAGAAACTTTCTGTTTGCTCGATAGCTCCTCGATAGCTTCTGGATCGATCGAGGTTCCCTCTTGCTTGTTTCTTCTCCCTTGATAGTTGACCTCAATAGCTGCATCTGTCCATGAGCTTTTCTCGATAGCTTACCTCGACAGCTACCTCGACAGCTCTCGACACCTTCAGCTGTCGAGAATTACTGAGAGGCTATAAGTTGATTCCTCGCGATTTTGAATTCATTTCTCTCGATCTCTCTCGCTCGAAACTCACTTTTCTCTCTCAAAAACTTTTCTTTTTCCCTCCAAACCTTCTCCCAAGGCTTTCTCAAGAGTTTCTTCGCGATCTTCATCTCTTGGTAAGCGCATTATCCCTTATTTTCATGCATTTCATTGTTTAAAACCCTAGGTTTTGTGTTTTTGAAAATTTTTGGGAGTTTTCAAAATTGTTGGGGTTTTCATGAAATTTTTGGGTTGGTTTTCTAGTTTTGATCTTCAAAACCACATGCATTGCATCACATTAGCATTCTCAGTGTATTCTCATGCATTTAGATGTGTGCAAATCTATTGTGTGCTGTTAGGTTTGGATTGGGCTGAGCCCATGATGTTTTTGAGTTGCATGTCACATGCTCATGCATTTTCATGCATACGTTCTTTTCATTTCAATATTTCCTTCTGCCAATATTGATTTGTTTGGGACTTTTCTGTTTGTCTCTTCTTTCCCCCTCTTCTATGTTTGCGTTAGTAGCGTCTATGGCTCCTAAACGTAAGTCCGTTCCTCCCCGGAACCCTATGCGTTCTAAGGGACAGTCTTCTTCTGACTCTACCCCTCTCTCTGTCCGGTTTCGTGATGAGAAAGCCCATAAGGACTTCTCGGAGAACTTTTCTAAACGCAGTGTTCATTCGGAACGCCACGTCGTCCTGGAAAACTTTGCCAACACTGACCTTCCCGATGTCATTCACACTCGGGGATGGGATTCACTGTGTGACGTCCCGGTCACATCACCTCTCGTGTTGATACAGGAGTTTTACTCCAACATCCACGGGATAGATTCGTCTGTACCTTCTTTCTATTCTAGCGTCCGAGGTACGCGCTTCTGTATCACCCCAGAGCTAGTCTCTGAGGTTCTCCATGTCCCTAGGGTGGATCATCCCGATTACCCTAACTGTGAGCGTCTCTGGACTGTGTCCAAAGACGAGATGATCTCGGCGTTCTGTGAACGTCCTACCTCTTAGGGAGATCACATGTACACACCATGTCGACCTTTTGCTAAAGGTCATCGGTTCCTTAACATGGTGATGACCTTTGTTTTGCACCCACTCTCTCACTACAACTCGATCACAGAGCCTCGTGCTCGGTTCTTGTTGTCCCTCCTTGAGGATCTCTCTATAGACTTTCCTTCTCACTTTATCTGTTCCATCATAGATGTCTATAGAGATACGACCACCCGTGATAAGCTCATTTTCCCTTCCGCTATCACGAGGATTTTGAGTCGTTTTTCCATTCCCTTCCCTTCGTCCGATCCTTACCACGTCATGTCTGCCATAGACGCCGCTACCGTAAAACGTAGCGAGGCACAGTTCCGATCGCGACAGTCCGACGATGCCACTCCTTCCACCCGTCCGACCACCTCCAGATCCGCTCGAGCTTCTGCTTCTACTTCTTTGAGCGACGTCACCTTGAGCGACATCATGGCGCAGCTACAGCGCATGGATGCTCGCCTAGATACACTCTCCACAGAGTTGTATCAGGTGAATGTCCGTGTTGGTCGCATCACCAGGCGACAGGCG
Organism: Castanopsis chinensis; assembly: GCA_032878915.1. NCBI lineage: Eukaryota > Viridiplantae > Streptophyta > Magnoliopsida > Fagales > Fagaceae > Castanopsis > Castanopsis chinensis. The sequence goes on along the minus strand of JAVQMG010000121.1, from coordinate 29,109,508 downwards.
ACCATGGGCGGCTTTGCATCAGAGGCTTCTCCTCCGCCACCTCATGTGTCGATGATGATGATGGCGATGATGATGATGCTTCCGACGATGATGATGATGGAGATGCTAGCTCATCGGATGAGATGTCTACTTGACACTCTACCCTTTGTCACTCATGACAAAAAAGGGGAGTAGTTTTGTATGAGAGTAGTCATACTTAGGGGGAGTGTTAGCATAGGACATTTTTGTTAGGGGGAGTGTGGACTGAGGGATGTAGTGAGGTGATCAGATGTATTTTTTTTCTTTTCTTATCTTTTAGAGATACATTGATCATGTACTTACATACATTGTACTTATTCTCTTTCTCTATATGATGATGTATGTTTTCTTTTTCACCTATCTCTACATGTGTTGTTTCTTTTCTGTCTTTATACACATGTTTCTTTACTTGTATGCAATCTATTATTTCTGTTTCACACAAAGATGCCTTGATGTGTTTTGTTTATAAATGTTTCAGAAATACAGGTTGTCAAAGTCTTCTTGCCATAAACTCTCTTCTTGCAAAGTTTTTCAAGAGTTTGTGTTAGGATAGATTTTATTGTATGTAACAAGTGAATATGAGTTAAGTGATTTATGACTTCTCTCATATCTTCATTTGTATGTTGTGGTTTTGTCACGGATTGCCAAAGGAGGAGATTGTTAGGACATATGTAGTTCAAGTCTGTGAACTTATGTCGCTATTTTATGTAATTGGCTTATCCTTAGACAAAACGCACTTTATTTGTAATTGGGTAGATTTAGGATGTGTTAAACACTTCAAGAAACCATGGTTCAAGATTAAGTGTTGAAGCCGTCAAAGTCTGTCCAAGATACAAGCAAGGAAGTGCTGGTTTTTAAATCTCGACACCTACCTCGACAGATACATCTATCGAGATTTAAAAGAGCTGTTTTGCCCGAGCCTCGACAGTTGGCTCGATACCTCTCGACACCTCTATCTATCGAGAATTAAAGAAAACAGATTTCCAGGTCTGTTTCAAGTCTAATCCGTGAGTGTGTCTTTGAGACTTCTTTTCTCCTAACCATAGACATATAAAAGGATTATTTTAAGGGGCCGTCAATAGAGAGATCACAAGATACAAGTTGCACATTCATTGAGAACTTGTTGTTCATGCAATTTGTGATCTGACAGACAAAGTTCGTGCCCTAGTTCATCTCTGATGATTTGAAGAACTTTGCAGCCAACATTCTTTCTTCCTCAAGTTGGTGAGTGAGTCACGTACTTGGATTCGTGCAAAGGAGTAAGCCACGTACTGGGATCCGCGCATCAAATTGGTTAGTCACGTATTGGGAGCCGTGCATTGAAAAGCAGAAATTGTCACTACAGAACAAGTCCAATTGGGTATTGGGGTAAGAGTTCAACTGTAGGTTGGTGAGGTACTGGGATTCCTTACTTGTAACTGCTTGTTGTGATAATAGTGGAGTTTCGGGAGTGGTGACCTTAAATCACCCGGTAGGGTTTTTGCCGTAAGGGTTTTCCCCATTCGTGAACAAATCATCGTGTTGTTTAATTTCCGCTGCTTAACTTAGTTTGGTGATTTGTTTGTTCTGCCACGTGATATTGCATGTTAATTTGATTAATTAATAACTGGCTAATTTAATTAATCTAAATTATCACAAGGGGTCAACGCGTTTGTGGCCTGTCATCCTAAATTATATAAGAAAACACCCCCACACCCACCCACCCACCCCCACCCCCCCCCCCCCCCCCCCCCCCGGTCCCAAAAAAAAAGACTATCATAGATGAGCATACACTTCTCATTTTCTCTTAGTACCTTAACAATATATATATTGATAACTATACAAAAATTATTTAACATAAACAACTATGTTATATTAATGATTGTCCCAAAAGTTTAAATTATTGATATATGGTAAATTTAATTATTTAACCATATATTTCTAACAAACTAAAATTAACATTGAACATTTAAGGTTCTAAACAAAAATTTTTACAATTGCATCTTGGTCTGCAAAAGGTGCACGTTAATTGTCAATACTAACAAAGCCATATTCTTTTGTTTAGGGAGGCTAAGTTACGCGTATCAAGAAAATGTTAAATCCAAAGAATATAACACTCACGCACACATTATACACACATATATTCATATAATATGCCTATAAGTTTCTAACATATATCTTTTTCTTATATATAACCATAATATTTACTTCAAATTTAATTTATATTAGTTAAATCAATTTTTTTTATCCAGTCATTGATCATAAAATATGAACTATCTTTTAAATATTATTGCTTAGGAGTAATATTCTTTATACATTTCAGATCAAGTCTTTTATTAAATAAATTAAAAATTAATCAGTTAGAGTACATTGATAGTTTTAAAAACCACAAAACATGTGAAAATTTAGTCAATTTTAACTAATTCAAATAATAAACTTCACTTTATTTCAGTGAAGTCGATACCGTACCGGTACTGGCCGTACCGGCCAGTATGTACCGTACCGGTACGTATACTGGTATCGAAACGGTAACGTTTCGTACTAATTTAAATACCAACCTTACCGGCCATACCGGCCAATTTCGGGCAATACTGGCCGGTACAGAAAAAAGCTTTTTTTTTTTTTAGTTTTGTAATTTTTAAATTTTTGTAAGGGCATAATGGTAACTTATTTATATTAACTTATTAGTATTATTTGTTTTCTTAGTATACAATGAACAATTAAGTTTTCTATTTTTTATATTGTTTTTTTTTTCTTTTAATTGATGCTAAAGTCTAAAACTATGAATAATTTGTTCTAAATTGAGGTAATATTTTATGATAAACTTTTATATTTATTATAATATTAGTAAAATATTATATGCTTATAAACATGGTTCTAGAGATTTTGTGTGTGTGTGTGTGTGTGTGTATAATATATATAAAATAGCGGTAAACCCAAAACGGTACACCGGTATTGACCGGTACCTGAAATATATCGTACCGCTAGCCAAGCTGGTACAACCTCCGGTACAGTATTAACTTCCTTGCTTTATATGCCTAAACATATACAAATCAACATAAGAAAAAAAATAACAATATCATAAATCCACTTCATCTTAGAACTGGAACTCCATCTTCTAGAAATTTTTAGATTTGAGAGGAGAGTCTAGATCCACTAGAAAAATTATATGTTTTTGCAATACTTTCACAACAAATTCTAAGTGATAGATTATTATTAACTGTTACTGGTGGATAAAAAAAGTTTAAATTAGAACTAATAATAACTTACCATCTAAGATTTATTGTAAAAATATTAAGAATAGAGAAATGATATGTCCACAACATTTTCACAATATTTTTATAACAAATCCTAAGTGGCAAGTTGTAACTAGTTGTTATTATCGGGGCAAAAAAGTAATTTTAGTGTTAGGTTGAAATTTGAACTAATAATAACTAACCACCTATGATTTGTTGTGAAAATATTATAGACGTAGCATCTCTCTTAAAAATATTGTGAACGTAACACTTCTTTCAAAATAATTAATGTCACATATACCATGGGCAGTTAATAACAATAATACAAAATTAATGTTACGTATACCATGGGTAGTAGCAAATAATAGTAACCAGAGCCGGTTGAATGCTAGAGTAAAAAATGCATTCGCCTTAGGCCCCAAGCAAAAAAAAGGCCCCCAAATTTTAACCAATAGGGTTATTTATAATCCATAAATAAAATAATATTTTTTTACCAGATAAAAAACAAATAAAAAAGAGAAAAAAATGCAACGTCTATAATATTTTTCATAACATTTTTACAACTAATGTTAAGTAGTAGGTTGTTATTGATGGGAAAAAAATAATAATAGTGATATTTTCAAATAGAAAAAAAAAAAGTAACTTAAAACCTAGAATTTGTTATAAAAAATATTGTGAATATTGCACTTCTAAAAATAATAATAATAATAATAAGAGTTGAGTTGAGTTAACAAACTTTTACTAGTTCTCATTTAAGTCTACTACTTACACCGCTTTTTTACTTACCACTATCAATCTGCCACATTAACAAATATGAAAAATTTTGTCAAACTTTTTCTGTTTATAAAATTTCTTAAAAAAAAGAAAAAAATCTACGTAGTTCATATTAATTAGTAGTAATTTTTTATTTAATACAAGATAATTAATTTTCACCTTAGGCGTCCAAATGCATCAAGCCACCCCTGACAGAAACGCAAAATTAATGTCACATATACCATGATAGCTAACAACAGTAATGCAAAACTCCATATATACAAGTGTTTGTGGGGGTGTAGAGGGAGCAAGAGTCAGGATGCAAGTCTCTAGAAAGGAGTTTCACACACATATATACTTAAATTAGGTTAGAATTTCTATTCTTATATAAAAATAAAAATAAAAAGGTAATGCAGAATTAAAATCACCTATACCATAACAGCGCTTAGCAAAAAAATAAAAAAAAACGTATACCATAACAGCTAATGTCAGTAATGGTGTGTGACTGTTTTCAACTACCAGATCGAACGGGCACGATTTTTAAATGTTGAATTGAGTAAAACATAAACACTAGTGGGCCTGAAAAAACACTACAACACAAAGAGGGCTGTTGAACAATAATGTTTATTATGTTCCTATACTAAAGGAACGTGAAAGTTGCCTATGTTGTCCACTTCATTGTCCCTACTTATTTATACTATATCTTATTTTATGTGTACAATATATTAAAAAAAAAAAAAAAAAAAAAGAAGAAAAGAGTTTAAGTGGTTTTGTTTTGTGTTAATTGGATGGTATAGTTTTGTAGAGTCTGCTGGTTTTGTTACTTGGCCAATACCAACAGAAGTGTGTGGTGCAATAGGTTATGAAGTCACTTTTTTACCCCTAAAAGCATTTATAAGTTACATAAACTTAAGGTTTTTTGGTCTTCACCTTGGTATTTCTTTGAAAAAATCGGATGGAAATACTATGTTACCTCTAGTCTAGGAGAGAGTATTACATGTTTTGGAAACATGCATCCTCCCTCTCACAAGAGGGTGGGCCGTACACATTATAAGTTACATAAACTTAAGGTTTTTTGGTCTTCACCTTGGTACTTCTTTGAAAAAATCGGACGGAAATACTATGTTACCTCTAGTCTAGGAGAGAGTATTACATGTTTTGGAAACATGCATCCTCCCTCTCACAAGGGGGTGGGCCCTACACATGTGGGGTCCACTCTCTTGTGAGAGGAAGGATGAATGTTTCTGAAGCATAATGGATTTTCTCCTAGTCTAGAGATATCGATGGGCTAAAAAAAAAATTGTGAGGATCTTATAGTCTTTTTGTTCTCAATTATATTAGTTTAAAGTGTTTAACTACTCCTCCACTAACCACTCCTAACCTCCGAGCCACAATTGAAATTTTGAAAGAGTGACGCATCTTGAGTTCAACAAAACTTAATAAGTTTAAGGATTATATTCTTTATACATTTCAAATCAAGTCTTTTATTAAATAAATTAAAAATTAAACAATAAGAGTATATTAATAGTTCTAAAAACCACAAAAAATATTAAAATTTAGTCAGTTTTAACTAATTCAAATAATAAACTTCACTTTATATGCCTAACCATATACAAATCGATATAAGAAAAAATAACAATATCATAAAATAATGAAAACCCTTATTTTTCATCTCTAGCTAAATTCTAACCAATAAATCTACTATTGTGTCCTTTCTTCTAAAACAAATAAATAATAAAAACATAGTGCTCACATTTCTAATTCTCCAAAAGAATTTTTTTTTTTTTTTTTTAATTTTGCTTTCTGTAAAATAAAGAAGATTTATATTAAAGAAATTTATTTATCTATTTCTAGGAATATATTTCTTGAATATTAAGGTAAAGAGATATACTAATATTATAAGTGTAATAATAAATAAATAAATAATTTTATATAATTTTATCTATTTTAGGAAATATATGTATTGAATACATATGGATTAGTTGAAGTTTTGAACTATGTATGATATAAGAGTAATAAAAGGGAAAAAAAAAATGTATGGTCATATAATTTTTTTCCAACAATTAAGGGGCCATTAATTAAATAATATATATGTGTGTGTATTTTATTAAAATTAGTGGTGGGTAGGCAAATTAAGATGGGTTTCAGTTCGTTCAATTGATAAAATCTCTGATGGTTGAATAAGAGATTTAGGGTTTGGTGTCATGGTTTGTTGATAAATAGTGTAATCATCAGAAACAGACGTCATAAGTTGAAACTCTATAAAAATAAATTTCATATTTTACTTATTAAAGATCAATAATTTCATTTTGAGAAACAAACACACACAAAAGAATGGAAATGAAGTTCTAGCACAAAGATACTCCACAATTTCACTCAAAAGTTATAATAACTTTTAAGGAATAATAGGTCAATTTTTACTTGTTAAAGATCAATTTGATCCAATAACTTCCAGGAAATGGTCAAAAGAAATGCTCAAATTGGTAGATAAAACACTTGCCTAGATTTGGAATCTAATTTTAAGTTTGAGGGTTTGCAATTTAATTTAACTTTTAAAGCAGCTATCTTTCAATCTCTTGAATCTTATCATCAATGCAATTAGACGACTTTTCTGAAACCAAAACAACAATCCCTGCCAATTACCCTTAAACAACGGAAACGTGCATCATCGTATTATTGGCTGGATCTAGAACAGTGGTCTTATTTATATATCCTCAATCCTCATATATATTTGGGCATAATTTGATTGCCGTGAAAACCATTCATCGAACACCCCACCCCCCCCCCCCCCCCCCCCCCCTTCAAAAAAAAAAAAAAAAAACCTTATATCGCTTCTTTTGTTAATAGTTTGCACTAACAATTATAAGGCCATTATTTCAGTTTGCAATGTAAGTCCCATCGGCACAGCTTGCATGTTGGCCTACTACTACAAACAAATTTAATTTACTTTGCCCATAATAGATACATATAAAAATGACGTTAATTAAATTATATCCCCAATGCAAGAGGACTTCTTTTCAAAGCAAAAGGACATTAACTTTCAAAGCAAATTTAATTTGACTGACTCATAATAGGTACGTATGAAAATGATGCTAATTAAATCATATCCTTAATTCAAAAGTTAGTGTCCTTTTGAAACAAAGTCCTCTTACATTATCGATGTGATTTAAAATTAGTATATTGCAAGCTATGATTTAATTAACGTCATTTTCATATGTACCTATTACAGGTAAGTTAAATTAAATTTGTCAGTACACGCCAATCATGATCTTATTGTAGGATCTAGATAGAAGTATACCTTTACCTAACTCAGTAACTATGTTAGGGTAATAAAAAGAGATGATATTAATAAGATTTTTATTTTTATTTTGTATACAAGATAGAAATTCTACACTAGCCTAACATAAGTATATAGGTGTGTGAACCTCCCTCCTAGAGACTTGAAACCCGACTTTCGCCCCTCACAGCCCACGAGCACTTATATTTGTGCAGTGACCATCCTAACTCAGTAACTATGTTAGGGTAATAAAAAGAGATGATATCAGTAAGATTTTTATTTTTATTTTGTATACAAGATAGAAATTCTACACTAGCCTAACATAAGTGTATAGGTGTATGAACTTCCCTCCTAGAGACTTGAAACTCGACTCTTGCCCCTCACAGCCCACAAGCACTTATATTTGTGAAGTGACCACTACACTAAGAGTGCACAGTGATTGATATCAGTAAGATAAATAAGAAGAAAATTAAATAAAAAGATAGATAGACAAATAAAACTTAAAGAGGAAATTAATGTTATGAAAGCATTCCTCAATCGTCAGTTATTGATTGTGTAGCACTAGCACCTGAAAGAATGGCACTGTAATTGTTTGGCTCTCACAAGTCACAGCAATCAAACTGCTAAAATAGTCAATTCAATACAACAAGATGCATATCCCCCCCCCCCCTCCTCCCTCCCAAAAAAATAGTCTCAATTTTTTATTGAAAGATAAAAAATCCAATCTGAATTTGATCCAGCTTCTTTCAAGAAAGAGCTAAAGCAAAAGCTAAAGGATGCCCTCTCCTAACTCGGTGGTGAGAATGACCAGGGGCTGCCCTAGGCTTAGGCCACTTAGGCAATCGCCTAGGGCCCCTACTAGAGAAAGGCCCCCAAATTTTGTGGCAAAAATTGAAATATATATATATATATATATATTTTTTTTTTTAAGATATTTTTTTTTAGATATAGGAAAAAAAAAGTAGTTTTACATTTTTCTTTTACTTTTAAGAAGTACAAAGAATTGTCTAATGTTAGAGATAATACAACTTTAAATACATAGGGCTTACATATATGTGTCATTAATTACAAGAAATAATTTGGATAAGAAAATACTATAAATACTACAAATTTTACTTTAAAACCTTTATACAAATTGATGTAACAATTAATATAATTTGTAGACATGAATAACCTATTAAATGCATTTTTAAATTACTTAGTGATACATCTTTATAAGCATTATGTTGTAAAATTTATAATATCTCTAACATCATTCATTCAAATACTTGTTTATTTCCTCTTGAAGTGTCATTAATCACATTCATTTCTACAATTTTTCTAAGTTTTTTTAGTAAAATTTGTTATAGTTTTAGCATTTCTTCACAAAATATATATATATATATATATATATATATATATATTACAAGATAAAAAGAAAGACAAAGTTTAGTTATACAATTAGTTGTAGCCTTAGACTACAAACTTACTTAATATTTTTTTATTAGATGTGAATTTTGACAAATCCATCATTGGATTACATTTTCTTCTTATTGTCTCCATGCTTGCAACATTTCAAGAAAATTAAAGACCAATAACTATGTCATCAATAAATTTTTTAAATTGCAAGTTTTTGTAATTTAAAATTATGCACAAAATATAAGTTTATAGATCATATAGTAAATAAAATCCAATTGACACAAAATTTGAAATGTGTATTAAGAGTGTAAAGAACATGCAATTCAACGGTTAGATTTTCAAAATATGCTGTAATACTTATTTTATTGAGCGAGTTTATAGTTTTAAGCTACAACCAATTTTGTAACTAAACTTTGTCCTAAAAAGAATGCATTTTTGTTATATAAAAATTATGATATTGAAAACTAGTTAAATATTATATAATTAATAACAAAATGCCCCATTTAAGCATTGCGCCTTAGGCCTCAAAGTTTGTTAGGCCGCCCCTAAGAATGACAGTGACAATGATCAAGAAAGCTCAAATGCAGCACATGGAAATCTAACCAATGAATTCCTGGGCTTTCAAGATTGATAAGACCAAAATGAATTTGATCTATTGAATTGACCACTGTTGACTAATTATCAGCAATTTAGCAAAATGTGACCTCTTCTCTGGAAGAATGTGAGGCAATTCAAAAAGGCACAATAATGTGAGTATGTGATGTCCAGCAAGAAACTGTGATATCCAATAATAGTTTCTTGAGAAAAAGTCAAAAAGGATGTGATGAATAGCAATAATGTTATGATCGTATGTGAGGGAAATGAGCATAGTGAATCATGTGAATTAATCTCTAACAACGCAAGAAGACAAGTGATCTTTACAAGTATGTACAATGGCTCCTTCAAAGTCTCTCAGACTATATAGATAATGAAAATTCTATAAAATCTTATCAATAATTTGAATAACTAAGAGATTGGATACCACAAAAATCATTATCATTGCGAAACACAAGTGAGATAAGCATGTACACGTTCTTCAAATAAAATTGTAATATCATATTCCATGAATGCAAACAAAAAATGTCCAACAAATTTATCATCCTCAAAATATTTTATAATACATCTCTTTTGAGAATGTCAAACTCAATAACATAATCTTATCCAGAAGATTAGAAAAAGTTAGTTCCATGTAATTGTTCAAATTTACTGAATTGTTGATGCATAGTACTAACTATGATTAACTCAACAAAAATTTTCAGAAATTAGTTTAAAATTTTAATTAAAATCCAAGTCTCTTATTTGAAGATAAAAGATTTATGATTTTACCATTTGAGTAGATTAGAATTGATGATAACAACAATCATCATAGAGCATATATCATAAATTCAAATCTTATTGTATCCATTAAAAAAATAAATAAAAATCTAAAGGGTCTAAAAATAATTTCCGGCCAGTAATTAATGGTAGAGTTATAAACTGTTGTAGTATGCTTCACATTATGTTATGTACTCTGAACTCGGATCCATAACAAAGTGCCGCCTATTTTATTCGGGATAGGGTTGACAAGTGCTTGTGAGGATCAATCTGTACAACACTGCAGGGTTAACATGCCATATCTTATTTTAAAACTTGTTTATGATTTAAATAAAAGTAAAAACAAAAATACCTAAACTGAGAAAAAGAAAAGCCAACTCTATAGAACCTTTCATCTTTTCTCTACCTTCACCACTGGAGTCAACTTGAACACTGCCAACGAGAACCATGCCTCAACACTACTTAATTTAATAACTGGATTATAATTTTAAAAAACTTAAAACCCCAAGACTAAAAAAGCGATTTGTATTTCTTTGGAAACCCACGTGGATCATGCAAGGGTTTAAAAAAAAAATTGTTGACCATTGCATCCTGGTCACTCTATTCAACTGTCCCAAAAGATGCACATCCAACTGTCGAGCTAATCATATTTTACCTATTAAATATCAATTTGATCCAATAGCTTCAAGGAAGTGGTCGAGAAGAAATTCTTTTGATTGGTAGATAAAACTCACTTTCTTAGGCTTGGACTTCAGTAAACACCATCTACAAATTCACATAAAATGGAGAGAATCCATTCTTAATATTTAGTTTTTATATCTAATATTCTTACTTTATACCACTCCATTTCCAATTTTAAGTAATGTGACATCAGATCCATTTTTAGGTTTGTAATATTTAACTTGAACTATAAAATGGTTCGTTCAAAATAGATCCTAATTCATCAAGAACTTGAAGTTTACTTTGGCCAATATGAGCACAAGCATGGCAACAGAAATTCTAGACCAAAGAAAAAGCCAATGATAAAAATTGAGGTAATCTGTTATATATATATATATATATATAAGGTCAATATTAGCTTTCAAAATCAACAAAAATGTAATCTGTTATATATGATGGGCTCAATTTAGAATGGGCCAAGTCATAATTTATTTGCAAAGATATTTAACAACCGAGCTATTCTTTTCAATGATATCAATCATGTCGTGCAATAAGATTTTTTGTACTTCTGAACATAAGAATTCAAAACAAAACAAAAGGAAAATATCGATTTCTATATCCGTCGTCTCATTTATATGCAACGGTTAATTACGTCTGTACTCTGTAGATAAGACTTCTTCATTGCACCTTCTTGCTTTTATATATACTTTCGAAACCAACCAAAACATAAAAATATTTATTCGTTTTGTCTCTTTGGCAGGATCCAGAACTTCTTCTTTTTTGGTCTAAATCTATATATAAAATAGTAGAAACACGGTAGTATTGTTCTATCATTTGAGTATCAAATTAAATTTTTTTTATTAATTAAGCAATGTGTAGATTAACCTTTCAATTTTTTAAGACCTTGTTTCATAGCATTTGAGGTTATCTGTGTTTCAATTTACACACCAACTACTTGAGAAATAATGATTTAAATCTTCCAAATGTATGAGTACATTGGTCCAACCTCTAGCTGTCAAAAAAATGGATTTGGAAAGTATCTAGACTCAGGCACCTGATAGACCACGGAGGATGTGTTGCGAAGTAAATGCCACCCTTATTTTATTAATAGTGAGAAATTAAACATTTTTTGGACAAATAACGTCATTTCACCCTATTATAAACATTACTTGTGGGAATAGAAGGCCCAAGACGGATTGACGGTGATAAGGATGTCAAACTTAGAGACCCACGAGCAAACTGTGGCAGAAGAAGTTAGTGAAAGTAATCTGAGGAGGGGTATCTCCTCGGCTAAGCGAAGTAAGGGTCAGATAATACATCATTGAAGATATGTTTCACGGGGGCACAGAGAGCACGAACAGTTGGGAAATATTTTAGAGAAAGCTGCTGCCACCGCATTGAATGCTCTCTACCTAAGTCTTTGGCTGCATTAATGAGGAAATGATATCTGAACAGTAATTTTCAGCCTTACAGCTTTTACCTAAAGACTTCAGGAAGGTGCTTATGGGACAAGTATCAACGTTAGCAGTCTAAATCTACACGTGGAGAGCAAAAATGAAGAGGGGGGAGAAAGTATAAGAAGGAAGAAGGTCCCGGAGAAGAGGGAGATCGAGAGATAGGAAGAGAGAACACTATTGACAGGATATATGTAATTAATCTTTAAAAGAGAAGAAATATAAGAATCTATTCCTCAACTTGAGTCTGAGGACAAGTTTCATCATATAAACTCATCCATCCTTATCATTTTGTAATCTTGGACCACTGTTATTACTGTTTAAGCTCATTAGAAACAAGATTTTTGACCCACTCTCTATAAATTTATTGTATTGGGCTCTTTGAGCCTATACCCTTCCTCTTGTTGGGCTTAGGTACAAATTACGACCTTACAATTGACGCCATCTATGGGAAATTTTTGGGTTTTCAATGAGTTTAACAGATAGTAATGGCAAATTCAGGTTCACACCAGGTAAGTCTAAGGGGTCACAGCGTCAAGATGACTTTCTCAATCTTGAGCGAGGTAGTGACCGGGAGAGAAATGTACATACCACCCATACTAGCAAGAGTCAGTCACGAAGTGGAAGCAGAGTCTCCCATGAGGAGAATGCCAAAGCCATGCAGTTGAAGATTAACCGTTTGAAGAGACAGTTACGTCATGAACGACGGAGGCAAGCTCCGTCCAATTATAACTCTTCTTTTGGTGAGAATGAGGAGGGCAGCCACAGGTCTAGGTCAAGAACTTCTCCTAGTGAGTCTTACTTGTATGAGGAGAGAAACCCCTATAACCACAGGAATAAGAATTCGTCTAGCAGGGGCCTAGGAACTGATGCTATGAGCAGGGCACCGAATCAAATTTCTAAATCGCCCTTCACCCATAAAATTGAAAAGGGGAAAATTCCTCGGCGTTTCACTCAATCAACATTCACCATGTATAATAGTCGAATTGACCATGTGGAGCACGTAAGCAATTTCAACCAAAGGATGGCTGTGCACTCCACGAATGAGGCTTTGATGTGCAAGGTCTTCCCATCCAGCTTAGGGCATGTCGCGATGAGGTGGTTTGGTGGCCTGGGATTAGGGTCTATTGATTCCTTTAAAGAACTCACTCGGGCATTCAGGTCGGCTTACCGACCGAGCATGGTCTAAGGAAGTCGTTAATTAGGAAACCAGTTAATAGTGTGCTCCAACTCATGGACCAGATAGATAAATATAAACAGGTTGAGGAGAACCAACAGTTAGGTAAAGGAAAGGCGAAGGTGGTCTCTCAAGATAGGAAGGACTTCAGGTCGGACAAATATAACGATAATCATCCTCGGCGAGATTTTACTAGGCAAATTGGGGCTGCTATTGTGCCATGGCAGTCAACACGGTGTTCCAAGAGCTAATCCATCAGATTCTAGAGAAGATAAAAAATGAGTCATACTTCAAATGGCCTAATAAGATGAGTGGAGACCCCGCTAGACTCAATTAGAATCTTCATTGTCAATAAAACTAGGAACGAGGACACACCATCAAGAATTGCAGAACCTTATGGTATCATTTAGAGCAATTGGTCAGAGATGGAACGTTAAAACAATTCTTATATAGGCCTAATGGGCAAGTTAATCATACAGGCTCAGGCACTCAAGGGAACACCTCTTCAAGGCCTTCATTGGGCACCATTAATGTTATTTTTGCCGCTCCTGGAAGGACGGGTTCATGTCCCTCCCATATAATGACTGTAGCTCGGCTGTTATCCGAGAACTCTAATCATGAGCTGAAAAGGGCTAGAGTTGCAATCCAACTGGCTTTGAGTTTCTCGGAGAAGAATAAGTTCGAAACTATACAACCACACGATGATGCTTTGGTGTTCACACTCAGGATAGGGGGTATGATGTGAAGCGTGTACTGGTAGATCAAGGTAGTAGGGCGGAAATTATTTACCCCGGCTTGTATAAAGGGTTGGGGTTAAAACCAAGAGATTTGACTAGTTATGATTCACCTCTAGTAGGTTTTGATGGAAAAATTATTATACCAATGGGGCAAGTTAAGCTGCCAGTACAAACAAGGTCAGATGTAGAAGTCAACTTCATAGTGGTGGATGCATATTCTCCATACACAGCCATCGTGGCAAGACCCTGGCTTCATGCCATGGGGCCTATCCCTTCCACTTTGCATTTGAAGGCAAAGTATCCATTTGGCGACCAAGTTGAGGAGTTGATCGTAAGCCAATCTACAGCTAGGTAGTGTATGGTGGCTACGATTAGACATCAAGCTGAGGGAAGGTCCCCGGCATCAAATGGGCACAGTTTGTTGCAATTAAAGGAGCCGGTGTTATCAAGGAGTCCATTAATGGAAGCAGAATGTGAAGCTTTAGAACGAGTTTTCATAGGTGATGATAAAGAGAGGTATTTTCAGGTAGGTGCTCAGCTACCTCCTCAGGAAAAGGAAGAATTGATGAAGTTCCTTAAGGAAAACATTGATGTATTTGCTTGAAATGCTTACAAGGCCCCTAGGGTCAATCCGAGCTTCATTTTTCATCATTTGAATGTCAACCCTGCCGTCGTGCCAAGGAAGTAATCACCTCGGCAATCATCTAAGGAACATTCTGAAGTTGTCAAGAAAGAAGTAATCAAGCTCAAGCAAGCGGGAGCTATCAAGGAAGTTTTTTTATCCTGATTGGTTGGCCAACACAGTGGTGGTTAAGAAGAGGAATGGAAAATGGTGGGTATATGTAGACTTTACTGATTTGAATAAAGCATGCCCCAAAGATCCTTTTCCCATGCCTCACATTGATCAATTGGCAGATGCCACGGTTGGGCATCCTCGGATGAGTTTTCTAGATACTTTTCAAGGTTATCACCAAATACCTTTGGCTTTGGACAATCAAGAGAAAACAGCTTTCATCACTCCTATAGGTTATCATTACAAGGTAATGCCTTTTTTTTTGTAGAATGCAGGGGCTACCTACCAAAGGATGATGACCAAGATGTTCGAATCATAGTTAGGGAAGATTATTGAAGTTTATGTGGATGACATGGTGGTGAAGAGTAAAGTGGTGTCCGAGCATATTGGGAATCTTGGGAACATCTTCGAGATACTAAGGAAACATAAGTTACACCTAAACACTTCCAAATGCTCTTTTGATGTGGGGTCCAGTAAATTTCTGGGTTTTATGGTTACACATCATGGAATTAAAGTCAATCCTGATCAAATTAAGGCGATTAACAGACTGCAACCACCTCATAATCCTAAGGAAGTTTAGAAATTGACAGGAATGACGGCTACCCTAAACCGGTTTATTTCTCGGTCCGCGAACAGATGTAGGCCTTTCTTCCAATTGCTGAATAGGTGGAAGAAATTCAAATGGACTGAGGAATGTGCTTTGTCTTTTCAACAACTTAAAGAATATCTTTCTCGGCCACCAATTATGTCTAGACCCGAGGTGGATAAGGTGTTATTTGCTTACATTGCTGTGGCTTCCCATGTTGTTAGTTTGGTGTTGATAAAGGTTGACAATAGTGTTCAGAGGCCAGTTTATTACGTAAGTAAATCATTACATAAAGCTAAGATTCGTTACTTACCACTAGAAAAAGCCATTTTGGCAATGGTGCATGCCACGCGTAAGCTTCCCTATTACTTCCAGTCTCACACGGTTGTGGTTCTAACCTAACTCCCGCTTAGGTCTCTACTTCGGAGTGCTGATTATACGGGAATGATTGCCAAGTAGGAAAAAATTCTATGGGCTTTTGATATCAAATATATGTCACGCACCTCAGTAAAAGGTTAGGTCCTCGCTGACTTAGTGGCTGAGTTCACTAAGCCATTATTAGAAGAAAATATGAAGAAGTCGGACATGAATGAAAAATCAGTAAGAATGATCTCCTTAAAGAATCTCTATCGTGGAAGGTGTACATGGATGGTGTAGCAAATCAAAGAGGATTAGGAGTGGGGCAGGTTATAATATCTCCAGATAAGATCGTTATTGAGAAATCATTAAGAATGGGTTTCTCGGCCATAAATAATAAAACCGAGTATAAAGCTCTATTGGTAGGAATGACCATGGTTCTGAAAATGGGAGGGAAAAATGTGGAGATGTTCTCGGATTCAAGATTGGTTGTAGGCTAGGTGGAAGGGGAGTTAGAAGCCAAAGATCCAAGGATACGGGAGTATTTGAGTCAGGTTAGATGTTTGCAATCAAATTTTGAATCTTTTACTCTAATGCAGATTCCCAGAAAAAAAAAATACTCATGTTGATTCTCTAGCCACCCTGTCAACATCCTCGGCATAAAGTTTGCCTCAGGTCATTTTAGTGGAAGATTTGGTATGCCTACTAGGATGAATGTGAATATAGTCCGTGTTCATCAAATCAGAGTGGGACCTAGCTGGATGAACCCCGTTGTACTGTACCTTAAAGAGAATATCTTACCTGAGGAAAAATCTGAGGCTAACAAAGTATGTAGGAAGGCTCTTTGATTTTGGCTGTCCAAGGATCAAAAGTTATACAAGCCCTCTTTCTCGGACCATACCTACTGTGTATACACCCTGAAGCAACAGAGGTACTTCTAGAAGAGTTGCATGAGAGGATTTGTGAAAGTCATACAGGGGATAGATCCTTATCTCATAGAGCCCTTACCCAAGAATACTGGTGGCCCAATATGCAGAAGAAAGCACTGGAGTATATAAAGAAGTGTGACCAGTGTCAGAGGTTTGCTCCTCACATTCATCAACCAATGGTCATTCTCAATCTTCTATCTAGTGCTTGGCCTTCCGCTCAATGGGGCCTGGATATTGTAGGACCTTTCCCCAAGGCAGCAGGGAATAAGAAATGGCTGCTAGTCAATACGGATTACTTCACTAAATGGGTTGAAGTCTAGCCATTGTCAAATATCAAGGACTTGAATACCAGGATGAAAATGTTGTACCATGTCCCTGGAATGTAAGTAACCTGTGAAAATATTACTATTAATGAAAATCTTTTCTATTATATATAGCCTAGTACTTCATGCGTTACAGTCTTAAGTTCTCAAAGAATCAAACAAAACATTGGTTATGTCTGGCTTCTCGGACCACATACCCTAGGAAAATTGATATTTTCCAACATTTTTCTAAGTGTTAAACAAATCCTTAGTTATGTTTGGTTCCTCGAACTACCTATTTTGGGTAAATTAACACTTCGAGTTATTTTTCTAAATAATGAAGTTCATAGTAATTATGGTTTGTCCTTCTAATCGCATATATTGGGGACTCTTACAACAGCAATCTGGATAAATGGAAGTCTATAAGCATCACTTAAAGCATTTGTAAGCATATCATATATATAAATATATATATACTTGTGGTCTGATCAATATCTGGATGCTTCATCAAGAGCATTAGGTTTACAAGGAATGATGTGAACGATTACTCTGTTGTAATGTATAAATTTTCAAAGTTACAAGGGTTTTTTTATTAATATTGTTGACTTGGTAACTTTTGATTCTATTGGATAGATAGGAAGGTATTATCCCTTATGCAGACAACAAAATGGGGAATGTCTCATTGTCTCCCTAGTTAGGTACTAAGAAAGATAGAAATTTCACAAGGAAAGGATATAAACAAAACTATCATGAATAAAGAACTTGTAATTTTCATTGACTTAACTCTCGGTAAGAGGAAATTTGCTTACAAAAATCCAATTATATAGTGGCAAAATACCATCATCAGGGAAAAGATATAAAGAAAAAATTACAAAAGGAAAAGAAAAATGACCGCGAAGGAAATAAAACCCTAAGAGCTAAACTTTGGCTGCAAGAGCAGGGTTTTCTTTGGCTGGAGGAGCAGGGTCTTCTTTCTTGTTTGTTTGAGAGGTGTTAGTATCTTTGACCGTAGGATCAAGCTCTTTAGGTTTGGCCTCTACCTCTTTCACTTTGGCCGCCACATCCTTGGCCTTGGCAACATCCTTGGCCTTGGCAGCATCCTTTGCCTTCGCATCATCCTTGGCTTTGGCAACATCCTTGGCCTTGGCATCATCTTTGGCCTTGGCAGCATCTTTGGCTACTAAGGGGGGCTTAACCTCCTTACCCTTGCCTTTATCCTTGCCCATCTCACCCTTTTGGCATTCATCACCAGTTTGGGTAGATCCATTGGAGGCTTCGGGGGGCGGAGGAAGATCTTGCTCAGCCAGAGGCTAATCAAAAGATTTCGGGGTAGTGGCAAGAGAAGATGTAAGGGCAACTGGGATTTCACGAATGTCGGGATGGTAGTACACTTTCTCATGTTGCCTCCACTCTGAGGAAGCAGAGACTCCTACAAGGTCAAGGGCTTTCTCCCAAGTTTCCTTGCAGTAATCCCTACACACCTCGGCCAGCTCCTCAGCTAATCAGATCTCAGTTTCTTCTACTCTGCAGTCGTAAATTGCTTGTTTTGCGGCCTCCGTAGCTTCCTTGGCAGCCCAAGCAGAGGCTTTGGTTTTCTCCAAATCCGCCTTGAGCTCCAGGACTAGTTACTTCTGTACGACCAGATCAATTTCTTTCAGATGAAGCTGCTTGCGCTAGTCCTCAGCCTGATCCAAGGCGCCCTTTAAGCCGAACTCTGCGCTCTTACATGCCCTCTCCTCAGTGATCAATTTGTCAACCAGCTTCTATTTCCCCTATTTCGCAACCCCCAAGGCTTTGGTAGTTTGGGGGTGGAGTTGAACCTCAGCTTAGGTCGCCTTCCAAGCATTCTTGACTCACTCCTCGACCATAAAAACCTCTTTGATAGCCAGCATAAAAATGATAGGGGAATCAATAAAGGAGGAAAGGAAAGCAGGTAAGAGAGTAAAGGATTAAAAGAAAGCCCTAACATTTATCTACCAGAGGCGATAACAGAACTTACCGTGGCGAGATCTCTCTTCAAACCATGGAAAAGCATAAAGCAAGATACTTCGAGAGCTTCGTGCAACGAGCTAAGGTCAACTTGAAGAACTTAGAAAACAGTATAAGGAAGATGGAAGATAGCATTCAGCGTTGCTATGTAGAGACTGCTCATCTTAAAAGTGATGATTCTCTGAAACTGATCAAGTTGGATGCAAGCTTCATTCTTGAGCTATTCTTTAGATTTTATGAGGAAAGATGGGAAAATGACGATCCTATGATTGTGGAAGCATGGCTATTAGATGTTGTGAGGCATGAGTTGTTATTACTAGAAACCCAGCTCCCATTCTTTGTTATTGAGAAACTATACCAACTTACCATTCCCAATGACTCAAATTTCCCATCTTCAATTCAGCTTGCTTTTTACTTCTTTAAGTCCCTGAACATTCACCAATTTGTTTATGTTCTTTCAACTACCTCCACTGATGAAGGAGACGCAAGAAGATTATTATTTAGATTTATTTATGGTTACAAGCCAATTGTATTTTTATGTTTTAGGTCCTAGTAATTTGTTAGGCTATTAGTGTTTTAATTTGAAAGTAAGGTTATTTTTGTAATAAGGCAATTAGGGTTTCCTATCCAATTAGAACTAGGGTTTAGCAATCTATTATAAGTAACCTATTGTACTCCTTGAGGAGATAGTTGATATTTTGAGGAATGAAAAATTGGTCGTTTAGTCTTTCTTTGGCATGGTGCTAACTCCAGGTCTACCCTGGTGCTGACTCTAAGTCTACCCTAATTGCTGACTCCTATTGGTTTCCCCGCTTGGTGCTGACTCCAAGCATGGCCTAAGTGCTAACTCTTAGGTCATATCCCTTTATTTTATTATTCTTTCAGTTTTGTTCTGGTTGTCCTGCGTCAATTTTGGTATCAGAGCAAACACCAATCTATTGAAGCATCACCGTAGGAAAGAACCAGAAAATATCACCCAAAAAAAAAAAAATTAAACTTTCATTGCTGTGTTTCTCATCCCGTCAAACCACAATACCCACACAAAAGCCAACCACCATAAGGGAAACCAGATCCAGAAAACCTATAACCCACTCGACCAGAATAGTACCGCAAGAATTCTTTAATACCAATCTCACCCTGTCGTTCCAAAGCCACTGGCCATAGCCATCACAAGTTGCCAAAAGGGCCAGCCACCACAACCACAACGCCGTTGGAAGCCTCTGCCTCGCATGCCGCTGGTTCTACTGCAACACCAAACCTGCATCTATCCAATCTCATAAGGTAACCCACTGGCCTGTCCTAGTCGCCTTCTTTAGCCATTTACGTGACCTACCTGATCTGATTAACCTTAAACTCATCTGACCAAGCTTTAAAAAAATTAAAAAAAATAAAATAAAAAAAATAAAAACCCAGCACATTTGTTTCTCAAATAAAGAACTTGACACAACCCATTATAAATTTAGCTCAATCCAATAGATTAGCACCCAATTAAAAATTTAAAAAAAAAAAAAAAAAAAGGTAAAAAAGTAAAAAAGTCATCCTATTGCAAAACCCACAACCCGATCCTTTTAACAAGCCCTAAGCCCAGCTTATACAACACCAGTTTTCTTTTAAAAGTAGAAGACCCCCCCCCCCCCCCCCACACACACACACACACACACACACACAAAAAAAAAAAAAAAAAATCAGAGCATCAGTTTCAACTTTCAATCTCTGTGTTTTGTGTCCCTAAGTCTGAGCTAAAAAAAATGACTTCCTTTCATAGTGAACTTGAGAAGCAGCTTAAGGAGGCTGGGAATAGACTCCTTAACCCTCCTTCCTCCATTGATGACCTTCTTACTCTTCTTGATGAAGTTGAAAATTTTTTAGCATACGTGGAGCAAGTACCATCCATATCAGTGCGAGGTGCACTTTTTCCCTTAGTAAAGGCTCTGATCAATAATAAACTTTTGAGACATGCTGAAATGGATGTGAAGGTTTCAGTTGTATCTTGCATTATTGAGATTACAAGAATTACAGCACCAGATGCCCCATATAAGGATAAGTAAATGAAGGAGATATTTCAGTTGATTGTGGCAGCATTTGAAAATGTGTCTCATGTGTCTACTCGCTCTTATAAGAAGGTGACTTCAATTCTTGATACCATTGCGAAGGTCAAGTTATGCTTGGTGATTTTGGATCTTGAGTGTGATGCATTAGTTGTTGAGATGTTTCAAATTTTCTTGAAGATAATTAGGTCCAACCATCCACCTACTGTACTTTCAGCCATAGAAACAATTATGAATCTGGTCATAGATGAAAGTGAAGACATTTCCTTGGATCTTCTCAGTTCACTTTTTGCTATGGTAAGAAAGGCAAATCAGAATATTTCACCTATTTTGTGGACATTAGGGGAGCAAATAATCACTAGGATTAATGCCCAACTAGAAAAGATAATGGCACCCACTCAAAAACTACCCAGCAAGCTTGAGGGTGCACATGATGTGAAAGTTGAAGTTGTTGAACGTGCTTCTGATCAGCCCTCCACAGTCCTTGAAGACCTACATCTTGGTGAAGTCGAAGAGGTTAAAACCACAGTGCTTCCTATGGTTCATAAGGTTCAAGACGAGATGATACTAATTCCACACATTGATTTTGTTATTCCAAATGAGTTTGATGTGGTAGAATTCAAGGTTTTTCTTTTCCCTATGCTCCCTAAGGTGATTCCAAACTTGAAGCAAGTGTTACTTGTCAGCATCTAATCCTTCAATGTGGGAGGCACAAGAAGGTTATTATTTAGTATTATTTATGTTTACAAGTCAATTTTATTTTTATGTTTTAGGTCCTAGTAATTTATTAGGCTTTTAGTATTTTAATTTGGAAGTAAGGTTATTTTTGTAATAAGGCAATTAAGGTTTTCTAGCCAATTAGAATTAGGGTTTAGCAATCCATTATAAATAACCTATTGTACTCCTTGAGGAGATAGTTGATATTTTGAGAAATAAAAAAATAGTTGTTTAGTTTTTCTATGGTCTAGTGTTGACTCCAGGTCTACCCTAGGTGCTGACTCCTAGTAGTTTCCTCACTTGGTGCTAACTCTAAGCAAGGCCTAGGTACTGACTCTTAGGTCATATTCCTTTATTTTATTATTCTTTCAGTTTTATTCTAGTTGTCCTGCGTCATCCACCCAACAAGCTTCTACCTTATAGAGAAACTAAAATGGTTTTTCCTTAAGTACTCTGCAACACAGCTGCGTGAAGCAGGAGTAACATTTAAAGTGGCTTCAAGCAAATGCGTTCTGGACTTAAATTTCAAGAAAGGGGTGTTGGAAATCCCACTCTTAAAATTCCTGGATTGTACAGAATCTCTTATTCGAAACATTATGGTATTAGAGCAATGTGATTATAGAAGAGATGCATGCAAATCGGATTTCTTTTTAATATTGGATCATCTTATTAATACTACAAAAGATGTGGATTTACTTAGCGATGAGGGAATCATTGTCAATAGGCTGGGCGACAGTAATGCAGTGACATATATACACACACACACATTATTGAATATATATATATATATATATATTTCAATATAAGAAAAGGCTAACTAAAAGTTATAATTTAAACCTCAATTTATATTATTAATTTACCATATTCCTTCCTACGAAACTCATATTTCTTCAAAATTCCATTCCATTTATAAATTTCCCCTCAAATAAATTATCATGGCACTCCTATATGGATATCCATTCCATTTAAAACTATTACCCCAATTCTTTTATTTTTCTGCTTAAATAAAAAAAAAAAAAATTTAAAAAGTAAAATGCTTGAGACACTGTAATCTGTAGGGTAGCTGCACTTAGATAACCTGTACTTCCAAATTTAGCCAAATTAATACCTAAACTTTAACTATATGCCGAATAGCCCCTTCCCAAAGGAAGCCACAATTTGCATAACAAATTGGGCCTGGAGAAATGGGCTGACAGGCATAACGCAGCCCTGACTAAGCTAGGCCATGGTTAAGAGTATAACCAACGGCCCTGATTACGTTCTCTCAATTAAGTATAGCCCAAAATTTTCATTTATGTTTTCTTTTTTCATATTCTACGAAACTGTAGAAATTCATTCACTATTTAAAATGGGAGCATTCAAGTAATTTCTATAATAAGCTTAATTACGACAGTTTGATATGTATATTAAATGTATGTTTTGGTTGCAATTAGTTCCTAGTAATCCGATTTTTGCTAATTTATTTACTTAAATGGATATGTTGAATAATATATAAATCCAAGGGAAAAATGCACATACGCTCCATGAACTTTTTTATTGACCAATTTACTCCATAAACTTTACATACCAGCCAAATTAGTATTTCCAGTTAGTGTTTAATCAAAACTAACTGAATAGTCATGTGAGACGCACATGAGGCTTAAAAATACAAACTCAAACCCCTTAATTGAAAACTCAGTGGATTAAACAAAGAAAAGAAGCAATGTTTGACCGGATAGAGAATAGCTTCTCTAACATCTCTTCAGGGCGCAAGAAACTCCATTATCGCTTCCCACCTGAGACCTCAAATAGCACCACAACTTTCAGCTCAGCTCTCTCAACCCCACATCATCCAAACCTCTTTGCAGTTACGCACTACCCAATACCCACGACTCAAAGGCCTATTGCCGCCACAGTAGTGGTGTCTCTCGCCGCCAAAGCACCAACACTCAGTACAAATCCCACCCTGAACCTTCTTCAAAGTAACAGAGTAACAGGAAGAAGAACCACTTCAATGTGCAAAAGATGAACAGTAATTAGCTTAACAATAAAAATGACAGTGAGCCATTTTGCGTTGACCCACCAAATTTTGATTTGATGGGTTTGTGTGAAGAGGGCAAGGTTGAACAAGTTGTGGAGTGGATTCGTATGTGTTGAGTGGTTTCGTTCAGTGTGGCTGGAGGAGTTGTTTTCTGCTTGGGCTAACAACTGGCCTCGGCGAAATTGTGGCCTATTTTCCCAGGTTTTTTTTTTTTTTTTTTTTTTTTTTTTTTTTTTTTTTTTTTTTTTTTTTAGGTAATGTTTAGTTGCTGGTAGTTTGGTGTGGTTAAGGACTTCTCTGTTTGTTTAATTTTGTTGTAATAGTCGATGTGTAGTCCCGTGTGTTGTAGTTAGTGTCTGGTTACACTGGTTTAATTGTGAACTCCAATTTATCTTGTACGGTTTGTTTCATCAATAAAATTTCCACTGTTATGCAAAAAACTAAAAAAAAAAACAAAAAATATTTGTGGAGCATATGGGTCAAGGTGTTTGTGCTGATTATGGTGTTTTATGTGTGTTGTTGGATTCGTGCGGGTATTCGAAGCCCCTTCAAGTTGGTAAGAGTGTCAATGGGTTCTTGAAATGTTCTGTCAATCCGGTCAGACCTTGCTCCTCTTCTTTACATCAATCCACCAGGTTTCAAATTAAGGGATTTGAGTTTGTTTTTTAAAAGCTCATGTGTGTCTCACATGATCATTCCATTAGTTTTTTTAACAGTAGATTAACGGAGGTATTAATTTGGCAAGTACGTAAAGTTTATAAAGTAAATTGGCTAATAAAAAAATTTAGGGAGTGTCTTGGCCACTACTTCAAAGTTCACGGCGTGTATGAGCATTTTTTTCTGAATCCAATATACTGCTCGGTGAGAATGCTAAAAAAGCAGCACAAACTGCTTTTCATTAAAAAAAATAATGGTAGAGCAGTGCAAATTAAGAAATGAAACAAACTTGGAGAAGCTGATAGCAACAACATAAGAGAAGGGTTGTAAGTTCATTCATTATAGCTACAAATGACAATAATCATATGTAAGTTGACACAATCAAGCTCAAGAGACAAAAATATCTATTGGATTGCATTTCCATCTGTTCATCAATACAAGTAATCGTATACTCAACTTTACTCTGCCTAAAATGCAAACAAATATTCTGCATTTTCAACCCAAATCATGGGGGCTGGGGGAAGAGTAATGGTCAAGCCATCATATAACCAAATGACAGATGCATAGCCTATACATGTCTTCCCTATAAGAACATGGTGACATGATCCTTACCACTTCAACCTTTTTCTGACCAAAAAAGCTTATTATCTTCGACGCATCACCGGAGGAATTTTCTATTCCAACATTCCTTGCAGGGAAACTCCAATATAACACTATGACAGCTAGGTCTTGATATGTCCATCACTCATTCTTAATGGAATAGTACTTGTCCCATAGCGTAGGAGATTTTGATATTTCAGTCATAAGGTTCTTGAACTTAAGGCTGCAATCTCCTCCACTGCAGAATAAAATAATATAGTAGAAGAATTAGAAGAGATTCATTCATAAGACACTCACATATTTCAGGGGCATAAACAAGAGAGAGTAGGTGTAGGCAAAAGAAGGCCTGCTCTGTTCATTGATGTCATATAACGAAAGTTAAATGAACTCCATCCACAAGATTAAGGATGAGAGGCTACTCAAAGTGGAGTCTCAATTCTCACTTCCCAACTTACTGTTGCATCAAAGGTTTTTTTATTTATTTGACTGGTAAGTTTCACATGCACCAAGTGAGCCATGAACCCATAACCTCACCCTCCAATCAATTGTTATGGGAGAAGGCTCATTGGCCTTGCATCCAAGCAATGTAATAGCCAACTTAACCACAAATTTTATTACAAACCCAGCTACTTACACTAACGCAATATCTAGATTGTCAACTGACTCTCCCTAAGGCACTACTGCATGGTGCAAAGTCCAATTCACAAGTTGACAGTCGACAGGTTGAAAAAAGTCATTTAGGTAAGAGTATTAAAAAGACGCAGGGGGCAGGCGGGTTCTTCAGGAGGATGAAATCTCCACTAAACATGATGGGAAGTATATATATTAAGCTTCTTGGATAACGTGGCAAGAGAAAGCAGCCCCCATAAAATCTTCCCAAAAAAAGGATGAAATAAAGAAGAAAAGACAAATCGAAGCATTAGACAAATCAGTACTGCAAAACCCTGCCCCCCCCCCCCAAAAAAAGGAATCTTCTCCCCGCAAAAAATAATAATAATAAAGAAGAAAGACAAATGAAGTGTATGAGCCAGTCCAAGTTATCAATAAAAGGCATTCTTCAGCTTTATTTCAAAAAAGCTTTTCTCTAAACTTGTCTATATAGTAGAAATATTAATTCAAGCAGTGTGAAAATTACAAACAAATCAACCCTCTGTGAAAGGGATCAATTAAGGCAAATATATTGATTAAACAACCCTTTCCTCCCTTGGGCTCAGAATTTTGGCCTACAAAGCTGAGTTTGAACAAGATTCTAGTTCACACAGCCTCTATGACCACCCCCAATCTTTAAAATAAAGGACAGTATTACCTAATCATGATAAGGGGTTAAACTACCTGAAAAATTAGAAATGGATAAGAAAACCACACAACAAATAGGACACCACATAAAGTAACCCAATAAAGTAAAGAACTAAACCTTATGCGGTTCAATGATGCAATTGCTCTAAGAGCACTGCGAATCATGTCTTCATTACGATCTACTTCTTGCTTGACAGCATCTTGCTTTGGCTTAAAATTGATAGTCTTCTGCAGAGGATCGACCAGTGAATCCAACACTGAAGAGTACAAAACTAACATTAGATAGAATGTCTGAAGCTCAGCTAAATCTTAGTTAAGAAAAATCAATGAAATCACTAACCAGCCAATACAGCAGATGGACACTTATCCGCAAGTTTTGAAAGGATAAGGTGGCAAGGCATTTTGACATCATAATGATCTGAAAGAGAATCCAAATTAGTTGTTGAAACAATAAAAACCATGAACACCATTACGTTACCAATCACAGCATTTAATTTGAAAGGTAAAATCTAAACACATTAGAAAGTTGAATCTAACATCACCGTCCAACACTAGTCTAACTGAATATGAAAGGTACACTAAGTGAGAATAAAAAAGTATAGGCAGGAGAAAAAAACCCACTCACCATCCAGACCGGATTTCAGGTATGGAACAATAAAAGATGAAGGATTCACTTGGTCAAGACAACTATCAAGCAATGTGTCCACACATTCAAAAGCAGCCTTTCTCAACTCAAGTCCATCATCCACAATGTGCTTGAAAGGACCAAGATCAACTGTCCTTATTAATTCTTGCTGCACCAGAAATTTAAAAACATAACATCATGTCAATACATCAATATATCACTGGTGAACAATAGATATACAAACAAGAGTAAGAAAGAAAGGGAGAGGAGCACAGACTAATGGGAAAAAAAATAAAAATAAAAATAAAAAGGGAACGAAATGTCCAACCCACATTAATTCATTCAGTCATAGGTCTACACATGAAAGCCAAATAATAAATCACAATAAAATGGAAGTACAACAGTTAAGCGAACTAAAACATCAGTATAGCCAAAGCGTTTTTAATGGAATGAAGATGTGTACTAACTGCACCCAATAAGTTCCAATTACAAATCCAGCGAGCAACTAACAAGTCAATAATAAATAAAATCATTTACCCCAAATCATATGCACAGGAATTATCAATAACACACTACTTCAGATTACGGAAAACAATCGTTTAACATGAACAATGTCAAAATCTGAAGTTACCTTAACAATTGTCTGATCATAAAGAAGCGGCAATAATTCTGGAAGAAGTCCCTTGATTAGGTTTGGCTTATTGTGAGCAAACGTACTTAAAGCCAACACTGCTGCACGCCTAACATGCTGCACGCCCATGAAAAATCAGTAATTATATGGTTCAAAGCCCAAACCAACCCACTACTACCCAGAGAGAATTAAGGAAAGCTATAAGGTATTTTAAAGAGGAATGATGAGATGCCAAGGTATGAGACTCACCCGGTCATGATCCTTTATAAGCATCAAGAATGATGAGATCTCAGGGTATATAATCTCGTCTATCTTCTCAGGCCTCTCAACTATAGAATATTTTACAGCAATGACAACCGTAGCTCTAGTGAATGCAGTTGAACTGGTTGTCCGTACCTATAGGAAATTAAGAGTATAAAACAAACACACAGACCCCCATCAAATGTAAAAATAAAGAATTCATCAAAAGCTTGAGGTGAAGTCAACAAATTCATTTGATCATATACCTTAAGTGCTGGAACAAGTTTTGAAGGTTCAATAAGTGCAATTTTCCCCAGACACTCAGCTACAACATTACGAACACCCTCTTCATCACTTTCACAGTGGTTGAATAGTAATTTAAGAATCTTCTCAACACTAGAATCCTGGAATTCTGCTTTATCTACGGATTGTCGTACAATTACCTGCAACATGAGATAAACAGAAATTACAACAATGTATAGGAAGGTATCCAGCTCCAAGCTATACTGGTAATTTAGGGCACACACCTCCTTCAAGGAATGAAGCAAAAGATATTGTTTCTTCTGCTGATTATCAATTTGGTCCAAGATAAAAGGCAGATACTTCGACAGATTACCAACCGCAATATTTCCAAGAGCATAGGAGGCTGCAGACTTTATCTCTTCAAAAGGAGATTGAAACGATTCAATAACAATATTCTCAATATGTGCATGCAAGCTTAGATCTTTCCTTCTCCCGATTTCACCAAGACATAGCAAGGCAAGGTGCTGCTTAGCCTAAAAAGGAATAACAACAGTAATTGTAATTGGCAGAATACAAAAAAGATTAAAAAATCAGTCTAGTGTAGTAAAATCAGAATATGAAAGAAAGTCGGAGGGCCAAGGGAGGAGGCAGGAGAAAATGAAAGATTTATTCAGAGTTTATTACTCGACTACAGACTTCATTGTATTACAAAGGGTTGCATGCACATGCAACAAACACAAGCCATCCGTCATTCCAACGCATTTTAAAAACTGAAATCTTGAAAATATGATTAAATCTCATAGAGCCAGGCAAACATGATGCACAAGTCTGCTACTAAAAATGAGATAAAAGAATCCAGCATTCCATTTGATTTCAATACGTGTGTTTGTGTACATGCATGTGCATATGCATAAATGCATGGAATACAGATTTACAAAGATAAAGGGGGAGTTTGGCACACCCACTAAAACACACATTTTCAGTTTTTAAACAACATTACACGTATTTCCATACACTTTTTCACCCACACGTATTTTTACACATGTTTTCAAACATATGTACCAAACACCCCCAAAACCAGCCTAACCAATAAAGCGCATTGTATTTTACACATTAACTCTTTCAAAAAAAATTTCATTATCATTAATACTTCTTTACATTTCTATCTAATCAAACATCACATGAACTCCATAAACTTCAAGCAACCGCAACAGAAGACTGACTCAGTCAAAAAAAAAAAATCTTGAACAGAGAATCTATAATGGAATAATCACCAGTCAATATCTAACATCCAACAATGAAGTCATTTCAGGTATAACATTGGCATACAAATGATGCCAACACCTAGAAAAAAGAACTTACTGAATTGGAACTGCTGTCATCTTTCAGGATTTCAGTAAGCATTTCAACAGTCAATGAGCATTTCTGATCACCAGCAGCAAGGCAGAGAACAGCCACACATTGCGCAATTGAATACAAAGCCTGTTTTGCAACGCCTCCCGACTGTGGAGATGGTTTAGCGCTTGAAAGAAGAGATTCTAGTAAGACATCAAAACTAGTGTTTGCTGAATAAACTAACGCAGCAAAAAAGCTTTGCAAAGCCTGCAATTACAACAAAGAAGGGTTTTAACAATCATTTATTCTGGATCAAAATGCAAGTCCAAAAATGCAGATTGACATACCGAAAGGGCTTGCCCCTGCAGCAATGAGCTTTTGATTAATGTTAGTGCTTGAGGAAGAACTTTGTTTCTAACAGCCAAACCGACACTTGGGCTTGACCTCCTGTCAGCCATCAGGGTGCAACATAGTTCCAGGGCAAGAGCCGTCATATGCAAGTCTGAATCACTGGAATATAGATTATTGAGAATCAGCAGGATTAGAATGTAATCAACATGGGCACAAACCATACCTGACTTAGAAATAAAAGAGAGGGGGGGTGGGGCTAAAAAGGTGAAGCAACAAGAGAAAACCTTATCAGAGATGAAAGTTCCACAATGATAATTTCATAAGCAGATGGACCAATTTTATCACCGTAAGCAACTATCAGGGAATTCAGGGTTCCCAATGTAGCCTGCCTCAAAGCCCGATTAGCCTGTTTTCCAAAACAAACAAAAAAGTTCAGAAATTCATTCAGCAGATGTTGAGTGATTCTTAAAAATCATTGCATGAAATTGAGCATCATTAAAAATATCATTAAGAAGACAGCAAACAAAATAATCTTCATACCTTCCGTAGAAATGCCGTCAATTCTGCAATTACATGCTCCAAAACACATGACAAATCTATTCGAAGTGGAGAGGCAGCAATGACAGCAAATGCCTGGATACAAAACACATCAAGTCTTAAGATTACCATAATCCAGTGACAGGTACGTGCACACACACAAACATGAACCACACATCCACATATACTATAAATGACCATCTAGTGTGATGCACAGATCTGATAATCAACTATATAGATAGAAATACTGTTCAGTTGAACATTTGAGTCTGATATATAGATTACTCAGACAGCTTCCCATATTCAGTCCCAATCCCACTGACACACATGCACACACACCAAGGGCAGTCAGAACATAGGACATGGAATTTTTGCTCCTTTTCCAACTTGACTCAAATTCTGACATTATTTAGCACGACAACCGTTCAGAAGTTTAGGCATAACTTACATTCCTTTTTTCTTTTTTCATCAGTAGCATAACACTTACATTTCTAACATTTAAATAGTGCATCTAATAGATGCAAATGAAGTTGGCCAACAAATACGAACTCATTACATGTCGTGGGCAGTTAGAAATGTCAAGGAAATGCATCCATCTATAGATTCTGCGCTCATTTGGGACAAAAAAGGCTTCATCATATATATATATATATATATATATAGAGAGAGAGAGAGAGAGAGAGAGATACAAAGGTTGTGGATTGGTGTTATATGCGCAAGTGTAATAGTGAAAATGTTGGCAGTCTCTTCCTTCATTGTCTGGTTGCTATGAATCTGTGGGCTGAGTCTAGGTTTATTTGGAGTATGTTGGGTTATGCCAAAGTCTGTTGTTAACCTTCTTGCTTCTTGGCAAGGTCAGTTTGGTCTCCATCATAATGGACATGTATGGATTGTTGTTCCTTATTGTTTGGTGTGGTGCATTTGGAAGGAAAGAAATGGTAGGTGCTTTGAAGATAGTGAGCATTCTCTGCCTAATCTCAAGTTATTCTTTTTTAGAACCTTAATGGACTGGTTGCCAGTGTGGAGAAACCAATCCTTTCTTCAATTTTGGATTTACTTGATTTATGTAATTTTTGTATTTGATCTGTATCCATGTACACTTGGGTGTCTCTTTTTTTATATCAATAAATCTTTATTACTTATCAAAAAAAATAAAGGTTGTCTACCAACCACTTCAAATTGCCTAGACTCACAAAAGCAAGAGCCTAGTGCATTGGGTACAACATTTTTAGACAATAAAGCTCAAACAAGTGACATCGACATAGACAAGCAACTGCATATGCACATGCACAAAATCCAGCTAAAAGACCTTAAATACGTACAACATATGCAACAAACCAACCTTCACAGCTGTAAGGCGGGTTATCTCATTTCCCATCCGATCAACAAGTACAGGAAGGCATGCAGGCAACTCTGTGCTGAGGTTATCACCAAATGTTGCCACAACAAGTCCCATGCAAGAGATAGCACACTCCTTAACCTCCTGGAAAAGAAGACACATGAGACACAATCGAAACATTCAAGGAGAACTTCTATTAGAAATTCCACTGACCTGATCTTGATCTTGGTTTGTCAAGCGTGACATTATAGCATTGTAAATGGGATGAACATATGCTTTAAAATCAAAACCGAAACCCTACATAAAAAAATCATTCAAAGATTAGAAGATGACCAAACAAGATCTCAAAGTGTAAGAGTGAATAATAAAGTCACCTTAATATCTGGCCGCACAACACGGACAAGTTCCCCACATACTTTTAATGCCTCAGCTGTAACTTTATAATAACGCTCACCAACAGCAGATAAAACAGGACCAGAAAGAGCCTGCAATAACATAGTTTAAAATGTAAATGAACCAGACAGTACAATCACAGTGTTTTCTATTTTTGTGTACTCATCAAGAGGATACACATAACAGTGGTCATACTGATTGCATGAAACATGTTAACAGAGAATTACTCACGAAACATGTTACAGGAAAGTGCATTTTACAATAGCAAAAAACACTAACACCACTACAAGTAAGAATATGACACATACGATAGAAAAGGTAATCAGGTGTCTCAAACTGATCGAGGACTGCATGACATAGCATAACCCTTTCACTTTCTTCGAAGCACTGACTTCCAAAGGAAACCAAATTGCATATGTTCATCATTGTGAATCTCCCCTTTGTACAAAGAGGATTCCTAGAATGAAGGTGGCCCTTATTTTTTTTACACAAGTGCAATGAAGGTTAAGATGTATGTCATAGTACATGAACATGGACTGAGATGGGGCCTCTTTTTTGAAAATAAAATTTGCAAAGCTTCACTTTGGTTTGTGAACAAAACCTCTTCAACAAATGATACACTAGCAAGTAAGAAGGTCTACATATGATGGAAAAGATAATCAAGTGGCTCAAACTGAGACAACTACTTAAAAAACAAACAGGGAAAATTGTAAACAAATGTAGGGATTATTTTCCCATAAGGTATTAAATTCTAAATGCAATTGAATTAAAGAGATTGATCACGCGTTGATCATCCTGTGTGCAAGTAAGATACCAAGAATGAAGATGATGAAGGGGTTATTACAAAAATATGGATTGAGATCGGCCTTTCTTAGAAAAAAAATGAAACTTTGTTTTGAACATACAATTTGGACTTTGGCTAGCAAAATCTCTAATAAGGTCACCAGAAAATATGAACACAAATATTGTATCTGTACTATGGAGAGTAACTTATGGCAGGAAATCATCAAATCAAAAACAGATCTCCGATTTGGAAAAATGTTGTGGAGGCAGTAAAAATCAGTCTTATCACAAAAAAATCCAAAGTCCAATGATTGGACAAATAAGTAACATCGCTCTTAAGCCATATGATACTCAAAACCCACCAAACACACTTAAGCATTAACTACTGATTAAACCTAGAATGAAGATGTAGGGAGGGCCTATTACAAGAACATGGACTGAAATCATTCTCTTTTTAAACAAGATAAACTTTGATTTGAGGAATCAACACATACAATTTCGACTTCAGCTAGCAAAATCTCTAATAACATTAACAGAAAATAGGTTCACAAAAACTTGTAGCCAGACAATTGGTAGTAAGTAGTAACTTCTGGCAGAAAATCATCAAATCCAACATCAATCTCTGATTTTGATAGATGTCTAAAATAGATAACTTTGATTTGAGGAATCAAAACATACAGTTTAAACTTTGGCCATCAAATTCTCTAATAAGGTCACCAGAAAATATGTTCGCAAAGATTGTAGCCAGAAATACGTTCAGAAAATCATCACATCATACATAGATCTCCAATTTTGACAGATGTTACGGAGGCAGTAAAAATCATATTATATTATCCAAAAAAATCAAATTTCAATGGTTGGCCAAATGAGGAATATTGCTCTGAAACCATAACATACTCAAACCCCACCAAACAACACCCTTAAAGCATCAACTACTGATTAACAGCTTTTTTTCCAGTGGGGGGTGGATTTTGGTTTCTGGATACTGTTTACATTTCAGACAATGTACCCAAAAATTGAATAGGCCCACATTATTAACTCTCACCCTGAGAACACACAAGTAAGTAGAGAGGGAGAGGCTAAAAAATAGGTCTTCATTGTGTAGCATTGACCTACCAAGTCTCAGTTCAGTCAGTCTCGGACCTTAAAATAATACAGAATAGAGGCAGAAAAAATAGGTCTTCCATGTGTAGCATTGATCTACCAAGTCTCAGTGAAGTCGGTCCATCTTAGCCCCTTAAAATAATACAGAATAGAATCACCTCTATTCAACATCAGAATACAGGAAAAGACATGATTCTTTTCTCATGCTCACGTAAGACAATTAAAACACACACGGCAATTGCTAATACCTTAATGTGAGGGTGGAACACGGGAGGAGAATGTGAAGCTAAAACCAATCGAGTAAATATAAGAGCTTCAATCTTCAAATTCGAGGTAGAAGATTTATCCTGGAAATGAATAAAGAAGAAACATTAGAGAAATCGAAAATTTCAGTATCAAGGAAAAAAATAGACAAGTTTCAATACACTTTCAACAGCAGGCTATTTACTCTTTTTGGATAAATAACAGGCTATTTACTCACACTTAATGCTTTTTCAATTCCTGGAATTAGTGATCCAATGTGCTCAGCAAGGCAGTCTGGCAAGACAACCACAAGTTCCTTCAAAACAGAAAATGCCCCAACCTGCAAACAGAAAAAATGAATGCTATCAAGACTAATGGGTCCATTACCTATGATCCACAATGATATCAGCAATTTCTACCTTTGTCTTGATGGATTTCTCACGTAACTGCCTATTTATAGATTTAACAATCTTTGGCACTTCCTGCTTCAACAACCATCTTGGACTGGACAAAATTTCAAAATTTAGCATTAGTTTTTTATTGATAACGTTTGCAGTAATGCTAGCAAGTAAAAGCAATTACCACAAACAGCAATCAAACAAGTATTGAAGAAAAAAAAAATGCCATGGCTTAAAAAAAAAAACACAACCACTAAACGAACTAGGCCTTCAACATAAAACACTAAAATATTTAACTATTTTCTCCACATTAGAGACATTAAATAAATAAATAGAAGAAGCCAGTTAGCAAAATGAAAAGGCTGGAAGTGGTTCTTTAACATTTGACACTAGAAGAACATAAAAATTAACTTGCCTCAATTCATTCATGTCATTCTGCCCTTTTGTCACATTTCCAGTTTGACGCAACAGCTCAATGAATGTATTGAAGACATCCATCTGCAACATTACAATTTACAGTATTAGATAACCAACAACATAATTAGTAATTAAATATCCAACAATAATCCATTGAAGCTATACCTTCACATTTTCTTCCCTCTCTTTAAATCTATCAATCAATTTTGGACAAGCCTGCACAAAAAAGAATCAAATGTATTATGAATTATATGACTAAAAAGACTCAAAACTATATAAGAAATTAAGATCAAAATGATGAACGATTTCCTCCATTTCTGAACAAATTTAAAATTGTAAAGATACCTCCTCATATAGCTTTGAGAGCAGTTCAGGACGAGATACGATTAATGCTGCTAAGCATTTGGCTGCTGC
This sequence comes from Castanopsis chinensis, assembly GCA_032878915.1. NCBI lineage: Eukaryota > Viridiplantae > Streptophyta > Magnoliopsida > Fagales > Fagaceae > Castanopsis > Castanopsis chinensis. Next base: position 29,074,119 of record JAVQMG010000121.1, on the reverse strand, counting down.
TCGTCGGACTTTCCAGCTGACATCCTCATCATCTGTGTATTCATTTGCACTCTCGCTACAATAAATATAGTGACCACACATAATTAAACAAGTCTATCCACAAAATGTCATGTATTAACTCACATAAGTCAGAGTAAAACATACTCATCTTCCTCCTCCTCACGACTCTCATCATCAGTATCCTCCTCCATGTTATCAGTGAAGTTTGGATCATAACTTAGATACTCCAAGGAAAGGCGAAGAATTTCATCACAATATGAAGAAATATCCCTAGGACACCTGAGCAAAAAACTTTCCAGTGCCTGCAATCAAAATTCAACATACATAAGAAGAATCCCAGAAGGAACATATCAAAAACAAATATACCTTCCGTCCTGATTCAAATGCCTTGCTTTCTTTTGGGATGACCAAAAAATAGTTGAACACTTTCTAAAAATAAAATTTACTACTTCAATTTCCTATAGTACCCTTACCTTCTCTTGAAAAGCAAACAATATTTTCATTTGAAGTCATGCCACCTCTAATTAGACATTTCAGAAAAACAGTATTTTACCTTCTATAAAAAATGGTGTTTTTTTCCTTTTTGGGTAAGTTTGTTTTAGCAAGGGAGTGGAGGAAGGTAGAAGAATAATATTGCAATTTCAAGACAATGCATTTAAACAGGGAGGTACCAAACAAGATCATACACTCTACATACTTATCAAGAAAATTAAAAAAAAAAGATCATACACACTTCATGTATTGCAGTAATCTAAACAAAATGAAAAATCACAAAAGAGAATAAACAAAAAAATATCAGACAGTACCTGCAAGCTATACTCACGAAGCTCCTCATCATTCTCCGATGCACTTGTGCAGTAGTTAATCAGCACTGGAACAGTGTCAACAAGATGAGGTCCAAAACGATATCCAACAGCACGACTGAGACACCATGGTTGATTAATAACACGTCAGAAAAAGATCATTTTTCATAAGTAATGTGAGAATAATAATAATAATAATGAGGTGGAAGGCTAAATAAAGAGCTCCATTTTTATTTCAAAGGAGAGTGACGCATGGCACAAATGTAGGCTGATGCAGCCAAGGTTCATGCTTTCATATATAATTATGATTTTAAGGAATTTCAAAAAAGAATATACTTCATTACTCCATATAGGGAATTGTGGCCCATCCCAACATCATAAGTATCTTGTCAAGTTTTTTTACCCCACAAAGTGCAGCTTTGCAGCAAAGAAACAAACAGTTGACATGCCATAACTACCGAGCCTGAAACTGACTAAGGAAAACAGCAAAAAAAATGTCCTTTTCAATTTTTTGGAAAATGATTATGCAGAGAACACATTATAAAGCTCACCTCAAAGCACCGATCATCTGAATGTTTGTACGGGTCAGTTCTGATTTTGTGCCCTTATTTCTCAAGTTCCGAACAACTTCATCTGTAGCCTTAGCCAACAAATCCTCCGACAGACTAGAAGCAAGAGATGCTGAAGACAAAAAAAATGCTGAATGAAATCTTTTGTACCCTTTGGGGGAAAAAATTGTAACAAATCCAAATATATTAAGTTTTTCCAAAGGGAATGGACTGGACTGGCATCACATTAGTCATACACAATTCTAGGTTATTCCAACATAGTCAAAAGAAATAGTTATTATATGCCCTGAGTATTATCTTTGTAAATAGGACAATAATGTATGTTAATACATTGTATTGTTTGCCTGCATACCTACAAATCATTAGCTTCTTTAGCTTTAAAAGGAATTGACAATAGGAATAATATGCTGTTCACAGTTCATTTAGAATACAAAATCACACCCCAAAAAAAAAAGATATGAGAATGGATTTCAAACAAAGGTGTACCATTTCTACATTCCACTTTCCATGATAAAGTGGAAAGAGAACTTTCCGCAGTAAAGGTCACAAATTGGAACAGCTTATCTCCAATTGAATATTCTAGTGGCACTTCATCAAATCAAAAGCCATGTTCAATTGCATTTTCAGACTCCAGACACAATGGAAATCTGAACTAGAAAACCTATTTTCTAAAATTGACCAAAATGACCAGCTGAGTTATGACCGGTGAGAAAGGTTTAAGTCCAGTCACAGTCTTCAATATAAAGCAACAGAAAAACAAAAACATTGAACAAACACCACCTCAAAGTAAAATTTAATACACACAATCAATGGAACAAATTAATAAAGCTTACCAATACAAGACACAGTCTTCTTTCTGACACTGGCTTGATTTGAATTCAACTGGGACAAAAGAGCACTTAAAAGCAGCCCATGGTCAGCTGCCATTAAATTACCAAATTTATGGAGAACATCACATAAAATATCAAGACATTCACATTTGATCTCAGTGCTTTTTCCCTAAGAAGAAGATGGAAGCACAAAGTTAGCAGGAAGCCTACAAGTTATCAATGACAATGATACAGAAAGAAATAAATAAAATACCAAAATGATAGCATAGGAGATATAACATAAAATCAATCGTACATTGCCTTTGAGGAGCCATATTATATAAACCAAACCAAAAAGCTAGAGAATCAGGAAGCCAAGATGTTATCCCAATTCAATTTTCTCTTCATTTCAATGCTTTCAGCTACTTTACTTTTTCTGAGTTTTTAATGTTGGCATACTCTGTTCTATTGAGTGATGCGTTCTTATCTTCTTTTCAAGTTACACTGTTCATTAATATGTACAAGATCTGCTGACCAACTAAGCACATTAAAATTATTTAAGTCTTTTCAGATGCATTCCTTTTTTTTTTAGGTAAATAAGTTCATTAAAAAAGAAGTGCAATCCCAATACACAGGATGTGTACTGAAACAGCACAAGGATGCATTCCTTTTTCCGAGTTTGTAGTGTTGTCATACTCTTCTATGTTATTCCTAAGTGAAGTGTTCAAATCTTATTTTCAAGTTTCACTATTTTTTAACATGTACACGATCTGCTGACTTACCAAAGCACATTATTCTTGGTATACATTATTTCATTTCCTAATTAAAATTCCTTGATTCCCTTTGTCAAGGGTATTCACTTTTTTTTTTATTGATAAGCAACACACGTATTCAGTGGACCTTGAACCCACAACGGGAGAAGGAACCATTTGAACTACAGCTATTGGCATAAAAGCTTATTCAGCAGATAAGAACAAATTTTTCATTTCAAATCCAAAATCTCCCATGTGATAAGGAAGTGACATTTAAATTTTAGTTACTCACTGGACCAGTAATTCCTTTTATCAATTGTGGAGTGACTGCAATAAGAATAGACTGTGCAAGAGATTGTGTAGAAACTTCAGCAACTATTGTCTTCAAAGCTATGCTAGCAATGTCACGATGCTGATCCTTCCCATTTAGCAGTTTATCACAAAGTTTATTAGCTATCTCCACAACTTGTGCCTCACTGACCTTCTTGACCAAGGGAGCAAGACTGCAACACCACACACCAACAAGAAATATATATCAAATAAAGAAATGAGCAACAGAAGTACTGATGTTATTGCATCTCTTTACGCAACTCTTTTTCTTCATATTTTCCCGCCACTTGCAAACAATTTTTTTTGCTAGGTAAATAGGGAAAGGGGGCCAGTGGGATTCAAACCCTAGTGCCCAGGCACCACAAGAGGTGCTGGAACCACTTGGTTACCCCTCAAAACCTTTCACTTGCATACACTTTACACAAAATCAGTCGGACTAATAACATAATTCCTACTAAGGTTTTTATTATGCATGCCTTCCTTGAAAAAATAAAGAATTAATTTCATAACAAAATTGGAAACCCCACAATTGCACCCAATCACCAGAATACCACTGTTGAACTTCAAAGAAAATGAATTGTGGCTATCTACAATTATAACTCTACATATTTTTAAATCAAAACTGTTGCATATTTAAAATACTGCAGTGAATACCACCATCTTCAACTGAGTACATGCATCAACACGTGGCAACAATAAGAGTTCAGCAGTTTAAAGTTCATCAATTTCATCAAAACTAACAAATACTCTTCATGCAAAGCAATATTAATGAACAGGGTACATGGTTCCCTTTTGGCACACTGTAATTCCAACACAAGAAGACAGAAACTAGGATGTTAAGAAACCTATCATCACCCTTGCACTTGAGTACAAAAAAGAAACACACCACCAATAGAAACACTGAATATGACGGTCGAGGAAGAGATGCTATCATTTTATTTTTTGATAAGTGAAAAAATAATAATGATACTATCATTAAAATATAGAATTATTCAAACAAACATCATGTAGCCAAGCAAGAGCATCTCTGATCAAGTAAAAGGGGGATGCAGCAACAAGTCCAATACCATTTCACAGCCAATCCTGAAACATCGCCAGCCGCATCATCAAGCTGTTGAATGATTATATTTGACAACTTTATCTCCAGATCAGCATCCGCTTTAAAAGTCGGTTTGTTTAACTCATTTAGCAAATCAGATGTCGCCATATATCTATAATCTTTATCCTTTCCCGTCATCTGCAAATGAACACAAAGCAGCCAACACATAGCAGGTAAAATACTTGGTCCACATATGTTTTCCCTTGCACAAGAAATTAACTCAAATGAGTCATCACACAAAGAACTACAAAAACAGAAGCTCAAAAACATCATACCTTTTCTAGTATACTGGTCATCACTAAATTTGTCGCCATCTTGGCAAGACAAAATTAAGGTGTTGTATGGTACCTAACTGACAAATACCAAATCTCTGTGAGAAGAACAGAAAATATGAAACCAGCAATCACAAATTTAAATGTGCATATGCAAAACAGAATTCAAAAGTTGAAACCAAATATCTTCAAGAATTCCTGAACTCCAAGAATGAAACCCATTACAAAAAACAGCAACAAAAAAATATTCAAATTCAAAAATAGCAAATGCCTCCTTAAACACAACACACAAATCTACATATAACATACACTCATGGTTGAATCACTAGCACAAAAACAAAATCACGTAATAATCCAATATCAGCTACGAAACTTTTTTTAATAATTCATAGATGCCAAGAAGAGGAACAAACATAAGCCAAATCATCAAACTAAAGCTAACCCAAACCACACATACATTCACAGAAACATATCATCAACTGCAATGTGAACCTAGCCAAACAATGTGAGAATCTACAATTCTACATTAGATTAAACGCTAAAAAACCATTGCTTTTTTCAAATACTATCAGAAACCCCAGAATTCAAAACAAACCCTACACCAACCAATACATACACACGTATATAACATATCATCAAGTACAACGTAAATTCAAAATTATTAAACCAAAAAAAAAAGAAAAGAAATTAGACGATCCTAAACCCAACTCAAACAATGTGAGAATCTACACTAGATTAAACACCGAAAACCTAAATGAAAATCGTACATAGCTTTTCACAACAAAAAACCCTAAGAAACTTTCGTTGATTTTGCAATTACGATAAAGTTAAGAGTGAATTGCAGGATTATGAACCCTAAAAATAAATAATAAAAAATCAAAGAAGGAACGAAACGCAGAGAAAAGAGAAGCGAATCGAATCGAAGACTTCAAAGACATTGAAGAACAAGAAAAGAAAAAAAAGGTTCAGGAGAGAAATGGAGTTTGAAATGGAATGAGACGTACCTGAGATTGTAGCAGTCAGAGACTGTGAAAATCACACGCAGAGAGATACAGACTCTCTCTCTCTCTCTCTTTTTCTCTCACTCTCGCTCTGTGTCTCTGGCTCTGTGTGTTTGGGTTTGAGTGGTAATAGTGATAAAAAAGAAAAGGTGAAACGGAGTGAAGGAGAAGCTAAAACCCTATATTTATGTTAAGGTGTTTCGTGTAACATAGGAAACTTATCTAATATCTATATCTAATTGCTCATGTCACCCAAGCCCGTTAGTGTGAGTAATAAGGTTACCTTAAAAAAAAAAAAAGGCTATCTTTATTAAAATAAATAAATAAAAAATAATAATAAGTAATAAGGTTATCATATACTATTGAAGCTCATGAGTGGGGTGGTATTAGCTCAAATTTCTCATTATAAATAAGTAAGTTGGGTAGACTTAAGCTCGGAATTTAAAATATTTTTATGTCTAATCCACGTGTGGAGATGCCCACACAACCGCATAAAAAAGCACCATTTTTCCTTCAACAAATTTTTTTAAAAATAAAATAAAATAAAATAGTATGCGAGCAAGCACAATTAGCTTATCATGAACTGCCTTCAATTCACTTTTCTTTGGAATTGGAGGCAGGACATAGCATATTCTCGTATACTTTGCATGTGTATTTAATTTGGGCTTATATTTTTTATATTTTGTAAGGGAAGGTATCATTTAATTGAGAAATTTTTTATTTTTTTTGTGAATTTAGATGCTCGTGAATATGGCCAGATAGATTTTCAAGCAAAAATTAACTAATGAAAATAACTTATCAATCCATGTAAACATTTCTATTGTCAGGCATCTTGTCAATCACTTGACTACAATTCATTAATGGATCCACCTTTAAAATACATAGACAAAGCAACATCTAATATCGAAAAGTGCACCCATATGATAGTTTATTTTCATTTGTTTATTAAGTTTTAAATATAAACTATACAAAAGTACAGTTGTATCTATAAAAAAATATAGACTTAAAAAATTGTACATAAGCCAAATAAGTAGGAAATAAAAACTCCCCCAAATAAGGTAGAGAGAGGAGTAGGAAGATATTTTATGTGATGGCTATCAATGAACCAAAACTGAAACACTAGATATTTTAGCGGTAATTAACTCTTTTTGGGTTCTTTTGACACATCCATGTCGTCCGACATCAAGGGAAAAATGGATATTTTTGAATAATTTTTACATAAAAGAAAGTGAGGCATGTATGCATTTTGAGGAAAAATAATTTTTTGTTGACCATTTGAATAATGAAAAACGCTTTTGATGAGGTAAATGGATTTGTGGTTTTGGTTAGACAAAAACAGTATCAATTAAATCAAGAAGAATAAAAGTTTTTTTTTTTTTTAGGAAGATAAGAATAGAAGAAGAATCATGCATAGGGCCTATGGAGGAGGAGTATCCATGGGTCAAGAATGAGTAGTAATTTTCTAGATCCTTCGACATTAATACGAATTGATGATTGAAAGTGACTTAGGAGAGTCAAATCATGTAATAAAAGACCATTAATAGGAAGTATTTAGTCAATGTGGGATTGTTTTAAGGTTAAATCCATAAAATTTTTACATAGTAACCAGCTAACCATGCCATTTCCCTTGTTTGCAGATGGCCAAATCTCACATCACAATGAAACATATATAATTTTTCAACAAATTACCCAAATAGGATTACTGCAAACTGGGCAGTCGTTTTTTGAATATTTGTTGAATTTTTTTGAATATTCGTTGAATTAATGAAAGAACGTAAGGTATAACTTTGTTGAATTAAATTTAAGTTATGAAATAAAACTTCTTTTTTTACTAATGAATTTTAATATTTAGCAAGTTCCCTTTGGAAAATATTTTTAGCACCGCCACTGCCCATGCGCAAACCAAAACCCTGTGACCCTTGCACAGAATGCAATGTCCTATGAGTGGCCTTAACTTTTCATCTCAACCGACCCATCAAAGAAGATAAAATACTTAACATTTCATCTCGGCCATGCAATACCAGGGGTGTGGCTCAGTATATGATCCCACAGACACAATCGATAACAGCAACCCCCAAGTGAGAAGAAGAGATTTGTCAAATACAAACACCAAATTTAGAAAGCAGTATTTTTCTTCTTCTTTTTTGTGGTAAGTACAGTTTGACCCCATGCTAAGCCTGAATTTCAAAATATAAATAAAAGAAGAAGAGCTTAACACCATGTGTTTAAAGACTCTTGACTGTTTGGTCATGAGCTAGGTCTTGCAAATACAGTGAAACTAGGAACTCTAACCTATTCATCAGCACCATCAACAGTCGCTCCCTTGAGATGCAAGTGTTTTTCCCTTTTTTGGAACTCGGTCAAACCCTTTCCACTTCCTGTCACACCAACCTTGCCTTGTGGGTCTTCTGGAGACTTGAAGATGCTTTCCCGCTTGCGACCCGAAAAGAAACCAATCTGACAATGCAGGGAGGGGATTGAAGTTTAGGATAAAAAGAACAATATAAGTACTAAAACAAAATATACGATACATACTCAAACTTCCAAATTTGTGGGAAGGAATCAGTGTGTGAAATTGTACATAATAGTGGGAGTTGGGGGATCATTCAGAACATGCAGTTCAATATATATCCAAGGTCCACTGGTGCATATTGCAACATACAACAACAAACAAAGCCCTTGGTCCCAAAATTTTGACATTGCAACATATCAAATGCAAAATCTGTCCAAATGTACCTTCTTAGTCTTTCCTTTGGTTGTCTGGAACTGCTGCCAAGCATTCTGCCGCTTATTCTGTGTGACTTCAAGTTGCTCCATCCGCACCTTTGACTTAAAAGCATGTATCTTCTTACGCTTGGCGACTTTCTGTAAATATTATAATTAGCAATCAATAAATCACAGCATCAGAATCCCTTTGGACCATAACTATTAGGCATTCTACCGTAACTATTGACAAGTTTGTTTAAGCTTATCTATAGCTAGAAAAACTACAAATTTCAGAATGAGCAAAAACAATTGGTGACTCCAGTTATATTGGTTATCCACTGTTCTTTAATAGTATGTTGCATGCACAGCTTACCACATCCTCTGGGTCATCAGGCTCTATTCGAAGCTTTGCGGGTAAACTCCGCGACTGGAAGTCCATGGAAGCAGCCAGTGCAATCTTACGTTTTATAGCTTGCTTGGTAGCTTCAGCCACTCTCTCAGCTTCTGCCAAAGTATTGACAACTCCTTCTTGAATTGGCCTTACATTGTCAGGATCCACCTGGAAATAGCGACTGTCAGTGATAACCAATGCTGCTGATATCTAATTCTCACTCATTCAGAAAGAATATATGACTAACAAATTGCAGGCAATTGATCGAAGCAATAAGAATATACTTGGTTTGCAATGGCAAAGTGAAGTCAAAATCTGTAAAAGGACTTCTAAATATCTCAGGCATTTAGATAATGTTAATAATGAATTTTTTTTTAGTCTATCCTTTTTAATAACCCAATGTTTTGTAAAATCAATTTTTAAGAGAAATTAGCCCCTTTTTTTGGAAGGGGTGATTGTAAAAGGATGAGTTATTCAATGCATACATATCAAACAATCCATACAGCTAGTGACATCCCACCCATGGAAATTTAACATCTAGAATCCTCCAATTTGCAAAGGGTTACTTTAGCAAATGGCACATATATCTTCTCAGTTATCAGCAATCGGCATATTTGTTTCTATCCAAATTTTATCACAGTTGAATGTTTCTTTTAATTATTTGAGCAAGTTATCATCTTCACGTTTGCAAAATCCTCTCCTCAATTACAACTATTCTTCATTTTGTTTCACATCTACTAAAATTGTACATTTAAAGCTATGTAACAACCAGGCAGGGGGATATATGTATATAAATGGATGGCCCACTGATGTCACTTGTGTAAGAGCATTATCAGTTATAATCTTCCACATGTTCTAAATTTATCGGCATAAAAACGGTTTGTTGTACAACTAGTTGACCAAGATAAAGAAGTTGTAATGCTGGTTGTGGAATGATACAGCTAAGAAATTATTATAGTTGATGATAATATGGCTAAAGTGAAGATGGAATAAAAGGTAATGGTAACAGTACACTGCTGTGGTTCACAAGGTAAAATTGTATTAATGAGTAACAAGGGAAAATTCCATGTACAGGTTAAATGGTAAAAAGAAGAGGTTAGTTAAGGCAAAACACTTGGGATCCATTTTTCTCTTCCCTAGGGATGGAAAAATATAAGGAATGAGGACTGAGGAGGGCTGTCCTCAAACTGTGTAGCCCATGGGACCAAGTCATGTATTGAATGAACCAAACAGGGGAAAAGGAAGTGGGAGGGGGCGTCGGAGGGTGGGTGGGTATTAATGGAAGCAAGCAGCTAAACTCTGAATTCCCATGACAGTAGCCTCTAAAATCTGTATAACATTTGAAGGCACTTGCTGCATGTCTAATAGCAACTTTCAAATAAAGATTTAGGATATTAAGGATGACATTTGGACAATTAATATACAAGGATAAATGATCTTGAGCTAGCAAACAACTTTAATGTTTTGCAGTAAAATTATACATCTCCATCGTAAGTATGAAAATATGTGCAAGGTCAAGAAGGTAACTTCTCCTGATAAACAATTGAAACAACAAATGCAAATGCTAACAATACCTGAACAATGTAATCTTTATAAACAAAATATATGCAGCAACCTATAAATGCAACTTGATGAGGATAGAAGAAGATGATGAATTAAGCAACAAGGAGTTAATGATTCAAAAATGTGGCTACAGAAATCATACCTCTTCTTTATTCCCCCATCCATCATAACTAACAAAATAGCCATTTGGAGAATACGCCTCAATTGTTGCATCATACCTGAACATTCAACTAATCAAATACAGAAAGACAAAGGTAAAACAAATGGAAAAATATATATATACATATTTTTGAAATTCAGAATCTCTGTTTTTATTTTTTCACATACCATTCCCCATCTTCACTCCAAACAGCTTGAACTTTTGTGCCAATGGGAAACTTTCCTTGATGATCCAACATGCTTTCTGAGTCCTACATGGGGAAAACACAAAAGAACCCATATGATCACCAGAGAAAGTGAGAAAGCTCCAACATTACCAAAAACACACAATTCGGTTATGAAAGTATATAAAGGGTAGTACAGGTCAACACAAAGTGATAGATGAGAATATATATGACACTATCCTCAGATGCAATGGCAAAATGATGCAAGGACAATATCCCCACTTTGTAGCCACACACCAGCCATATTGCACAGTTTGTTACAATTACAACTACAAAATTGAAAAGTGATGACAGACAAAATGTCCCATCCAAGACGTGGCAAATGACATGACAAGTCTGACACAACATGCCATGCAAGACACCATGTTACATCATCAAGCATATAAGTAAAAATTGTGAAAACAGAAACCGACCACCCGCAAGAACCAAAATGCCAATCCAAGCAACAGACAAACCATAAAGCTTGCAGAAGAATTAAGACTAATAAACAAACAACCGTTCATATAGTTTCAGAATTCAATAGTGAGGCACTGGTATTCTAATTTCTAAATACTATAGATGTTGAAACTATTGTCTGCTGCTATGTAATAGTCTTGGGCTGCCAACGGCAAGTGTGCAGATTCAAATTCATGAGGAGAACCTTCCTTACGACTTGGGTTGCTTGGATTGGCATGTTGGTTCTTGGGCTTGTTTCCATGGCAACCCTTTTAGGACCCTTCTTACAACTTTTTTTTTTATAGCTGTCAAACATGACTTCTGCCTTCAAGAGGATACAAAGCAGATTTGCAACCCAAGACAACTAAACACAGTTTTTTGTTTTTTTGCCAAGTAACCAAACACAAAAATAAATGAAAAGGATGTGGAATTACCATTTTGGAATGGGGCAAACCTGGAGATGCCCTACCACTAGTCCCAATATCTGATCCCGAAATATCATTTTGCTTTGCAGTTGCAAGAAGTTCTTCCGTCAAAGCAATCACCTGCATCCACACAACTTTAGCCCTAACTCAAAATTTAAACAACAAAAAAAATGCATATCCATATTATCAGTAACACCATAAGGACAAATCAACGTCATTCGAACTTAGAATCTCAGTGTGAACATCTGAAATGAGGTGATAGAGAGCAGACTGGCCATCACAACACATAGCACACCTGCACAAGAACCAAGATAGAAGTGATGTGCATCTTGATGAAGTTCTCAAATTTCACATATAGATCCAAATAACTTTCTGATTCTCCATAGAGTTCCCATTTCTGGAGTGTACGAACTATATTTAACATGATAGCCATCCTCACCTTTTCAGTCAAGAAACGAAAATAAACCTCCATAGGTGCCATTAGAAGTTAACTGATGTTGCTTGTTTGAGCAACATTTTGATTCCTTCAAAAGAGAGAAGGGAGAGATAAAAGAAAGAAAGTTGCATAGAAACTAAACATCCAATTAAAATTATAAGGAATTGGTTATGTGACCATGAGTAATTTACAAGGGGCTGACTCTGTTTCTCAGGACAATCATTCAAGAAGTGACATACCAAGGATAAGATTATAAGAATCATGTGTGTATTTCCAAGAAAAATGTATAAGGGATAGAAAATGAAAAAATTGAAAGAGAACAATCATAAGCAAAGAAACACCTCTTTAAGCTCCCTTTCCATGTCTACATATTCAGAGTTTTCAGGATCATCAACCAAAAGCTCTCTGACCTGTTCCACAGATGACAGAAAGTCATTACACAGAAATAACATATAGGCTATGGGCGACAATGTATAGAAAAATTCAGCCCTCAACCCGCAGCATACATTTAGATTATATAACAAAGCTTACAAACAGGGTAAGTGGGCTTTAGGGAAGAGAGAAAAGAAGAATAGGAAACAACTTATTCTCGTACTAAATTTTGTTATTACACCTTTGAATATTTCTGTTAACATAAGTATCCTTTTTTCCCTCTCCTGATAACCAATAATTAGTTAAGGTAAGCCAAGGGAGGACAATTTTTTTTTTTTTTTTTGGTGATAGGTAAGAAAGAAAGTATTATTAAAAAAGAAATAAGGGAGGACCAATTATACTCAATGTATACAGGTCCTCTCAAGCATAACATACAAAATTCAGTAAATATTTGGCTCTTGACCTGCAATACCTGGACAACTAGCAAATTTACTCACATAATATGAGAAACAATATTATCCACTGTCTGTTGATGTAGACGTCAACAGGCAGGTGACATTGCCACTACAAAGCCTCCTTGCCTTAGTTCCTAGTCCAACCAGGTATTTAAATTCAAGGATGTATAGGTATTTGAGTGCTCACTCTTTGAAATTTAAATACAATAAGAATGGAGTACAAATTCTAGGAACAGAAATATTGGAGGCTACGGACTTTAGTTGCCATTCCATTGGCATCTTGAAGAGAATCCAAATGCACCCACAACTCCATAACACTTCCCCTGTACAGATTTATTTAAACAAGTAGTGTTTTGGGAAGGAAATGTTAATAACAGAAAAGGAGTGAAGAGGGGGGAGGAGTCAATTTTCCCCTCTGCTGCCTAACCCATCATGTTAACTGTAAAATTGTTACTCCAAAACACACACGCACGCAGAGAAACGCAGACAGTGAAGGGATGGAAATGATTTGAGTCATTAAATAATAACTGAAAAATAGAAAGAATGTGGAATTGTATCCAATATAGAAACCAACAATGGAAAGAATGTTGTTGAGCTACTATCATTAAGTTTCCCTTAACATCTACTGTCTATGAAGTTGAGAGGAGAGACCAGAAGGCTCTGCCAATTACTGTGAAATTAGATGAACTCATCTTAAAATTCATAAAATGTCAACCTTCACCATATAATGGTCAGTCTCTATATTAAAAAAAATGGAGAGAGAATATCCTCATACTCTCCTACAATTCCATCACTCTCTATAAGTCCCCAGTTGATTGCTTACATTGGCCAACATCATTTTCTGCAACCATATATTGCTGCCTGGTAAATATCCATTTGTTTTGTTTTAAAATTATACAGGTTCTTCAGCATTCATCTTTTTACTAAGTTTTTAATATGTAAACAATTTCATTAAGAAAATGCAAAAGGGGGTGCAACCCCTAAATAGCATCCCTAGTACACGGGACATATACAAAGGAAAAGCATTTATTGCATAATTTATATCACTATAATGCATCAAAAGATAAGTCTAGGACACAAGTGAACTCGTAAAAACTATTTGTCAATAAGCTCTAACTCAAGTGCCACTTATTCCCTCCATAAAGAATAGGATGCAGGACAGGGTTCCAAGTTCAAGACCAACTGGGCATGCATGAAACTTACCAATAAAAAGGACAACTAGTCAAGATGTCACAACTCACGAAACGCAAGCAAACTTTCCCCAAAAGCAACTTTGTCTTCCAAATCAAAGGTTGCAGCAGTGACAAGGATAATTGTTCCATTTCAAACACACGCACAGGCACAAGCACACACGCACACGCACACACATGAAACAGTTGAGTTATACACAGTCACATTGAACTTCAAATACCATAACTAACAAAACACAGTTAGAGTCACTCCAACATCAAATTAACCATCAATCACTTCGTTAAACATTTCACCCATTTTATCGTTTTCTATATAACAAATTACAAGCATATATGTGTATGTATATATACTTCCCTTAAATTTTATAAAAATTCAAAATTCATACAAATCCAACTGTCATAATTGTATTAAATTTTCACTAGACTCAGTTTGTATTTTTATCAATCACGGTATATATAACACCAACTTTCAATTATTTTAGTTATTCTTCCAGTTTCTCAGCTACCAAACAAAGTATAATAAAAAAACCCAATTCAGAAACTAGGGTTTTTACTTCACCATCCCCAAAAAAATTAATTGCAAAATAATATTAAAAAAACAGAACAAAAACCCTAATTCGACTAAAAATTGATAAACCCTAAAGCATGAAACGAACTTAATAGTGAAAAAATTAATTAAAAAATTACCTGATGAAGCTGATCTTTGTAGGTGGCAAGATTTGAGGCTAGCTCTTCTATGCTTACCTCTTCTCCTTGCATTTTCTTTTCAAATTTTCAAATTTTTTATTAATTTTATTTCAAAATTCAAAGAGTTTTTCGAACAGTGAGAGAGAGAGAGAGAGGATTTATACAGAGAAACGCAGAGTTTAGAGAACAGAGAATTTTGAAGAACGATATGTTCTGCTCTGTTTGGGTCTTTTGGAGTTTGGACTTTTAGAGTTAAGAAGCAACTGCTGGGCGGGTCTTGAGCCAGGCTTATGGATCATTTTGGGGTATCCATTAGCCTGGGAAACTTAACCCATCCGACCGACCCGAAGGCTTGCAAATGGGTTCGAACAAGTGGCCAGGTCGAAAACCATGTCTTGAGGAAAATGGATTATTCGGGTGGGTGTCAGGCAACCCTACTAGCCCAGCCCATCCAAATGTTGTAATACTTTTTTTATATATATAATTCAATAGTTACAACAATGAGAGAGAAGAAATTTGAACCTTGGTTCTCTTATTAAAGGACATCAAGTTATACCAGTATAAACTATTGGCTATAATATATTAACATGTGTTTTTTTTTTTTTTCCTATTTTGTGTCTTATAAACTTCCTTGCCCCATCAATGTCACAGTCACAACTCTAGTTCTGAGAAATGTCAAATGAAGTGTGTTACCTCTTGATTTTTATGTTTGTTTAAATTTTTTCTTTGGTGTTTTGAATTCCATTTTGTTTTGATATTGTAAAAATAGAAAGGAATAAGAGAATATATGTATATATATTATTTGAGTGTTGTGGGATTTTACACAGTACTCTTAAAATATAACTATTAATTTATGTATTATTCAAGTTAAGGGAAAACCACTACAGCCATTTAAAAAAAAAAAAATAGTTATTCTTCATTTGAAAGAATAGTTATTATGGTAATGAAAACACGACTAAACAATTGAATAATTTTTTTCTAAAAAATAGCTATTCCATTACATAATCTATTATACTATACGAAACATACTTTATTTTTATTTTTATTGTGCATTAGATTGTAACTACGAAAAACAACCTTGAAATTTCTTTTATTAGATTGTACTTCCTATCAATCCTCTTTTTGGGTGATAAAACTTGTAACAACTTCCATTTTCCACGTATCCAATAAACTTACATTCCCAAGTCTTCCCTATAAATTTATCTCTAAATGTTTTTCCTGTATTCATTGATGAGCTTTACAACCCCAAACTCTCAAATTTAACAGATTGGGTTTGTGAATTCGAAAGGTGTAAGCTTCTTTATGTTGGTTCTGACTCTATCCCCATATTAATGTGGTTGTACTTGTAGACAAGGCTTCTCCCCAGAAAGTGAAGGGTAGATTTGTGTCATTACCAATTGAATCCTAGTGCGTCTTTTAGCAATATCAGATATTGCTGAGGCTTAAGGCATGGTTGGACTGCCATCCACACTTCCAATAGAAGTTGGACAAGTTAGGCATGGTTCTCCCTCCATCTTGATCAACTTTTCTTCATTGATTTGTGAGGCTTCATAAAGTTAATATTATTGACTATTGAGAACAATTTCATAAACATAAAATTTTGGATAAAGTGGTATTTTTATATATAATATTAATCTTTATATGTTATATTGAGAACTTAATTGAACACTCCCATGTTCTTTTTTTTAAGAGAGACTCTCCCATGTGTTATCCATGTTCTTCTAGTACTACTATGTTTGTCTCACCTACTAATAATGTTAATTCTAAGAACAATGAAAGTAAAAAACTGATATAGCTAGTGAAAACATAAACAATTACAATACTATTTTAAGTGCACCCCCAAGCTTGATAAGAAAAAGGCTAGAAACCCTAAGACTAAGAAAAGCAATAAGCAAAAATCTCAACAAAAGAAGTAGCATCTCTATCATCACTGTAGAATTTCAAGGCATACTCGTCCAAATTATTACAAGTAATTAACCACTCAACAAAACAACAGTATGATCTCGTCTGGAAACCAGAATCAATTTCCATCCTCTTTAGATCCTGATGGAGATCTTCTTAAAGCCCTCATGTTCCTTTCAAACTTGAACGGTTTCATTTCTTCCCCCTCACCACCAGATCAAGGGTTCATCAAACAGAAATGTTCTTCTAAGGTGTGGAAAGAAAAAGGCTCAAAATGATTTAATCACTTTCTCTCTCTCTCTCTCTCTCTCTCTCTCTCTCTCTCTCTCTCTCTCTCTCTCTCTCTCTCTCTCTCTCTCTCTGTTTATGCATTACTTGTGTTTTTTGCTTTCTTGTTTTTTGAGTCAATCTAATTTTATGTTATGTTTTTTTGAATGTTCTTGTTTGTTTGTTTTTCAGTTTTTCCTTTATTTTGTTTTTCATAAAAATTAAAAAAAAAAATTGAAAAATACAAAAACAGTGTGTGTTTTGTGTACATTGGTACTTGCATACCTTAATGACCATTGAAACAAAATTTTCTAAACTTTGTATCTTTTGTAACTTAGATGAGCATCTCAATGCACAACTAAGCAAGTGATTTTTGTGGCTCCTATTTGTGATGAGTAAGATTAAGTAATCTCTTACATTTAACACTCATATCACTCTTTTTGACGGGAATGACTAAAAAATTATAAGAGAAATGCATAAATAACCTGTGGCAACACCACATATAGCTTAGGGTGTTCTTGGGAACACCCTAACCTGAAAAAAAAAAATATATATATATATATAATAATTCAAAAAAAATTTATATTTGCTCTGTATTAGGAACACCCTCAAATTTAAAAATAAAAATAAAAAGTGTTCTACTTTCAAGCTAAAAAAAAAAAAAAGCCCAAAAAAAAATTTGAACTAAAACCTGGAAAAAAAAATTGTAACTGAGGCAAGCCCAACAGATTATAGAGGTAGCAAACCCACAGATTCTCAAAAAAAAAAAAAAAAAAAAACCCAATACAGAGCAAATCACTAAATCAGAAATCACTAAAGGCCTAAAGCAAACCTTAAGACAAAGCAAAGCCTCAGCTCGCTTGTCGCCAGAGATTCGTCATGTCATCAAAGATCGATCCAGTCTAGAGCACATTGTCGTTCGCTCGTCGTCGTCACTCGCTCGCCCCTTGTCGTCTTTGCTCGTCGCTTGCCCCCCATCAGAGATCGCTTATCATTGCCTTAGCAGCCTCAGCCTTCAGGCCTCCCTACTCGGCTACTCCGATGCTCCCCCCCTCAAGGTATTTCTCTCTCTCTCTCTCTCTCTCTCTCTCTCTCTCTCTCTCTCTCTCTCTCACTGAAATGAAAACTATGAAATGAATGAGTCTCTCTCTCTTTATTCTTTTAGAGTCTAACTCTCGCTCTTTTGAACTGTGAGGTTGTGATTGGCTGGTTGAATCTTTAACTTTGTTAATATTTTGCTTGTTTTTTGTATTCGTTGGTGTTGGTGTGTGTTGGCGTTGGTGTTGGTGTTGGTGTTGGTGAGACATTAATTGTCTTTTAGTGTAATGCGTATTGTGATTGTGAAATTTTCTTATTAGCAGCTGGCTCTTGTGTTTGGGGGTATGAGGCTTGTACTTGTCTGTTGAGTAGGGTGGGGATGGATGGGCACATGGGGCCGGGTAAAGTGGTAAACAATAATTAAAGCAATGTAGCAGGTTGCACATTACCCTGCTTTAATTATGATTGATTAATTAAAAGCATGTGACTTGAGTTTCTGCTATTACTTCAATTAGTAAAGTAACTTATAATTGTCAAATGTCAATTAAAGAATTAAAATAAAAAAGATAAGAGAATATTGCTCGGAAATGAGAGAAGAGAGCCAAAAAAACTGATCAGTCTATTCATAATTCAAGCCAAAGGATAATCACTTCAGATAGTACTTATCAAAAAAGCAAAGAATAGTAGCAAAAAAATGTATGCCTGAATGTATGGCATACAAATCATAACATTATCAATCCAAAATCCTGTGGTCCAGCCCTATATACAAGTAGACCATACAGGCATACGCGATACACGAGGCATAACATTATCAATCAAAAATGTTTCAGCAAAAGTACGCACTAAAGTCTTGTGGGCCACCTAAGGATCGACCATAGTCTTTGATACTTTGATCTGATACGTGTTTTAGATTCATTCGCTCTATAAAGACTTAAGGATCGACCATAGTCTTTGATACTCTGATCCGATACGTGTTTTAGATTCATTCGCTCTATAAAGACTTGAAGGATCGACCGTAGTAGGCAAATTACTGAAAGAGAGACGGACAATATTCCTCTTTTATATATATATTACCTATATTAAAAGCACCTTCTTGTTTCTTGTTTCTCGGTAAGCAACTTTTTCCTCTGTCTTTATGGTTGTTTTTTTTTATTGTTTGATCGACTTTGGGTCGGATTAGGTAGAATTTATTTTGCTAAAATTAAAAACTAAAAATATTATAGTAAAATAATTTTTAAATACGTAAATAGTATTGTAGAATATATTTTTAATGAAAAAGTTGCTAAAAAGTAAAGTTTGTAGAACCGTGAACAGTACAAAGGTACAATGTTCATGAGAGAATAGTTAAAAGTTGCCGATTGAAAAAAAAAAAAAAAAGAGAAAATGTGCGGAAGCAAAATGCAAACGTGTATCCAAACAGATACTTTGTCTTACTCTATTCATGAAAATTACTTTTAAATGGCTTGATATATTTTAACAATTTACTTTTGTGATAAAGTAAAAGGTCTAATACACAGATCTAAGAATAAGCAATAACACTAATAGATGTGATAGGCAAAAGCAATAAACAAATATTGAATATATATATATATAAAGAGAAATTTATAAATAATTAAAAACTCACAAACCAAATGCGTGAAGAATAAACAATTCAAATCAAGTATTGTGTTTGACACAATTTCTTTGAAATAGATTTCACACCTCACACAATCACTGTGGTGTTTGGAGACTCACAGACGTCTGTCTTCTAGAATAAAATGATCTACAGCACAAAAACAAAGCACATAAGGTCATGCTCTGCTAACTACTTAAGGTCGTTACTGAACATGCATTCCAATTTAGTAATAATTGTTGTGCACAAACTAACTGACTCAAAAAATTAAAATAATAAAATATTATTATTTAGACAAGTAGGCCCAGTTCACATATGCCAAAAGTCCAACCCAATGTCCAACTAATGAGCATGTAAACTCATATATTATCTCTTTCATTTCCTATGCGAGACTTATGATTTTTATCACTTTTAATAGCATATGCAAGTGAATATAGAAAATATCAATTTCTTATTCACTCCATGTTATTTTCCAACATAAATTTTGTAGCATATACTACTTTTTTTTTGGCTAACTCACATGTGGTTATATTACAATTGTAGGAAAAATATTTTGCTTTAAAAGAGTTTTACTATATATTAAGTTTGTTGGAGTGAGAAAGAGAGAACTTAGGGTCCGTTTAGATATTACTTATTTTGCTGTAAACTGAAAACAATAAAAATAATAATAAAAAAGTTACTGTTTACGCGCTTGACACTATTTATAAGCCTAAATGCATTGTTTATGGACAATAAATAGTACAAGAAGCGCTCAAAAAAAAAAAAAAAAGAAAAAAAAGCACAGACATGCAACAATACGTGCTGCTTTTCTGCTATCCAATCCACACCTTAATTAAGATTGGGGCAAGTTAGGGGTGAAAAAACTTTAAGTTTGAAACGTTTATGACAATAAAATACCCAAAATCAAACATAACGTGTATTCAGTATGATGACCTAATCATCTACGTCACCATCACAAAAGGCCATCAAAAAGATAATCCTGTCAGATAATAATAGTAAGTACCAAGCAATTTACTACCGGAAGACTACGAGTCCGTTTGGATTGGGCTGAAAATTGAAAATTAAAACTGAAAACTAAAAAATATTGTAGTAAAATAATTTTTTAATATGTAAATAGTATCGTGGAACCCATTTTTAATAAAAAAATTACTAAAAAGTGAAATTTGTAGGTCTGTAAACAGTACACTGTGTACACTATTCACAAAAATAGTCAAATTTTCTGACTCAAAAAATAATAAAAAAATAAAAAAAATTTTGAAACGTGCAACATGCGTTTGGGCAAAACGCGCCTCCCAAACGCACACTACACTTATTGTTTTTGCTAGTTGAATGATAATGTTATTGGTTAGCCAAAAAAAAAATAGTACGTACCAAGCTATACATATATTATGACTTATATACGTTATAGAGACCTGTAAGTGTTAGTCAATTTTATGTTACGTTCATTTAAACATTTTCTTGTTAATTACTCGTATAGTCGTACTCATTGCCACAAGCATGGAGAGAAGTTATCAAGTTGGGAGTGAGGGCACACCCTCACAAAATAGAGATCGAGGAAGGTTAGTCAATGATCAATATCATCTATACTACTATTTAAGCGGCTGCACCTATTTGAACTGAATTTTTTTTGTTCCAAAATACTCATATATCCCTAGGTTTAAGTAGAAACAAAACTAAATGATAATTTGGTAAAAATACATATTTAACTTGTACTAAAATATTGTCTACAAAATAGAAACACTTTCACTAACCCACTTCTTCAAAGTAACTATATGCTTATTGTTTTTTTTTTAAATAGAAAAATAAGTTAAACACTCCATGTTTATCCAAAAACAAATCTAAATGAAAAAAAAAAATTAAAAGACAATCAGATTTTTTTTTGTTCTAAAATACTCTTATATTCCTATGTTTAAGAAGAGACAAAACTAAAGGACAATTCAGTAAAAATTCAACCCTAACTTTCACTAAAATATTGCCTAAAAAATATGGCTACTTTCCTATTGATTTTCAAATTTATTTATCCACTTATAAATTATAAATAAAAATTATATATATAATAAAAAAATATAAATTTTTTTTTCTACTACTACTAAAAAAAAAAAAAAAAACACCCTCATCTCACGCGCGAAACTGTGTGACGAGGCTAGTATAATATTATGTTCATTTAATCATTAATTAATTTTCTTGTTTGTTAATTACTTGTACTCATTGGCTCATTTTCATACCTGTAAGAGTAACTCTGGATGCCTAATCGAAACCATTGAGTAGGCTTGGACTATTAGACCTGATTAAATGCAGTAGATACTAGTTAGGCTTAGACTTAAGTGTCTGACCCAAATATTTGATTTATTATAACTTCTTCCTTTTTTGAGAGAATTTATTATGGATCTGATTAATGTGTGTCTTTAAGGTACACATTAAGTTATTTATTTATGGTAAAATTTTCTCGAGAACTAAAAAATTGTCATTATTTTTTCAATTCTCAAAAAACTTTTTTCTAAAAATAAATACTTATTGTGTGCCCTCATGACACACATTAACAAAATCCATTTATTATAGTCAATTGATTTGTTTAATATATATTTTTAACTTTTAATAAAATTTAGGAAAGATCATAAATTCATTTCATTTACAGTATACTGTTCAGTGAACAGCAACCGGAATATTTTTTTTAATTGTTTTTTCTTTTCAGTGTATTGTTCAGTGTTCGTGAGGATGTAAAATTTATATAATTTTTAACCTCTTCTCTCTCTCTTCCGCTCACTTCAGAGTCTGACCTCTCTAGTCTTTTTTTTTTTTTTTCCTCATCTCTTTTTGTCACGCACTCCACTCTCTTCCTCTCATGGCTGACAGTGAAGCCTCTTTGGGTGGCTTCAGATCATCGGCGTGGGTAGCAGATCGGGCCCTCTCTCATGACTGACGGTCAAGCCTCTTTGGGTGGCTCACGGTGAAGCTTTTTTTTGCTCACAGTTATGATCTTCCACAAACTCCACGGTGGTGGATGGCTTTTGACGTGGGATAGGCAAAATGTGGGTTTTGGTGGTTGTTGATGTTTGTGGTGGAAGGTGATGGTGAGTTGCAGTGGCTGTGGTGGTGGGGGTTGAGTTTTGATGGTTGTGGTTTGGATTTTCAATTATTTTTGGGGGTAATTTTGGTGGTGACAAATTGGGGTTTGTGGAGTTTTGGTGGTGGCTTAGTTTTGGAAGAGTAGAGAGAGAATGTATTTTTTTTTTTACAATGTTGTAGTTTATATCTGAGTTGTAAAATAAGATAAGGAAATAAATAAAGTAAGTTTCGATGTTAGCTAACTTTCTTGGAAGATTTTTTGTGTACAATTATCCAACATTTTAATTTGATTTAAAAATTGTAGTTTTATCGAATAACAACAAGTTTTTAGCAATTTTAACATGTATAAATAAATATTTATTTATTATATTACCAATAACTAAAATATATATATATATATATATATAAAAACACAAGATTAAAATAAAAAATAAAAATAAAATTAAGCACAACCATAACAAAAACAAGCCCAGCTTAGCCAAGAAGATGCCTGCCAAGACCCACCCACAAAAAACATAAAACAAATATTGTTACATTTACACCTATAACCAAAAAAAAAAAAAAAATGCAGGCTTAACCAAAAAAAGAAAAAAAACTTGCCAAAACCCAACCACAAAAAATATAAAATAAATCATATTACACCACCTATAACAAAAAAATAAAAAATATAAATAAAAATTGAAGGCCCAAACGTGAAAGTTCCAGCCACAGCCCAGCCCTCTTAACAAATTTAAGGTAGAAACTAAAGCAAGCCTTATAAGTTAGACACTCATACCTCAAGTCCTCATGCTCAAAAGTCAAAAGACTCAAAACTGCAGAATGCCAGAATCAAAACCTAGGCGCGGCATGGAAGTAGTAGGAGAAACAAAGAAAAAAAAGAAAAAGAAAAAGAAAGGAAGTCGGCCATCGGATAATTTAGATCGGAGGAAAGGAAGCTTGAGCTAGGTAGCCAGGCCCAGCAACAGTGCAGAGAAAGAAAGAGAGAGGTGGAGAACAAGAGTAGAGAAAAAAGCAGAGCAATAATAAAAAAGAGACCCTAAAAATTTTAGGGATTTGAGATTTTTTATTTGTTTTGATTATTGATTACTTTGTGGTTAATTTCTTACATCGGATTTGTAATTTATCTTGTTCAATTTTGGTTTGTCTAGAAGATAATGATGCTATTTTTGGGACAACTGATTTTATTTAGACCTTTTTTTTTTGTGCTTTCAATGTTTAACCGGGTATAACAAAAATTTTATTTTTTGGTCAAAAAGATGTCCCAGATTTTTTTTAGATTCATCTGAAACCAATTTTTTTTTTCCTACTACCCATTTTTTCTAAAATTTTGGGGCCTCCCTTCTGCTTGGGGGCCTTAGGCAATTGCCTAATTCGCCTAAGAGAACGGCCGGCCTTGAATTTGGGCCTTACATATACTGGTCGTCCAATAGTATTACAAGGCTATTGTGATGCAAATTGGATATCAGATAATGATGAGACTAACTCCACTAGTGACTATGTTTTCACCCTAGATGGAGGAGCTATATCTTGGAAGTCTTTTAAACAAACTTGTAATGCTAGATCAACTATGGAGTCTGAGTTTGTTGCTTTAGAAAAGGTAGGTATTGAAGCTAAGTGGCTTAGAAATTTACTTGCTAATATACCAAAATGGGATAAGCCATTACCATCAATATCATTGCATTGTGATTCCCAAGTTGCAATTGCATGTGCAAGAAATAAAATTTATAATGGGAAGAAGAGGCATATACACCTAAGACACAATATAATGCAACAACTCATAAGCAGTGTAACTGACATGGAGTTTGACAGTCAGAAAAGAATCTTGCAGATCCTCTAACCAAAGGGCTAACTAGACAATTGGTCTATGATACATCGAGGGAGATGAGACTTAAGCCCATTGAGTGAATCACCATTGATGACAACCCAACCTATATCAACAAAGGTTCAATGGGCATCATGGAGAGATTCAAGATAGCACTATTAGTAAGGATGAGATCTTATTATCTCTCCCTATGGTGTAGATAGTGCTTACTACCAAACTAATGAGGTTGAGTTCAAGACTTTTAATGAATTCATAGCCTTTATAAGTGGGGTGCGGTAGTACACATTTGATGAATTCAACTGTGTGGGTGTTGTGATGTCCCAATTTGATTGATTGTGTGATGTGTGTGGATGTGTGATGAGTCCCACATCGGGTATTTACTAGGTAGATCTAGACTTTATTAACAATTACAATGAGTCTTAATTGTGACTAGTCATTTTGAGGTATAGCGCAGATGTGGCTAGCGCTTTTCCTTGGGTCGTTACATATGATATCAGAGCTGGCCAAGTAACCCTGTGTGGGCTCAGAGACACTACCCCACAAAGTGGGCCCTAACGAGGATGTTAGGAATTTAAGTGGGGGAGATTGTAATGCCTCAATTTGATTGATCGTGTGATGTGTGTAGGTGTGTGATGAGTTCCACGTTGGGTATTTACTGGGTAAATCTGGACTTTATTAACAACTATAAGAAACCTCAATTGTGACTAGTCCTTTTGAGGTATAGCGTAAATGTGGCTAGCACTTTTCCTTGGGTCGTTACAGGTGTGGGGGTGAGGTCACCTCCCATGAGAGTGAGGGCAAAGTCTCTAGAGCACTCATGAAAATCTAGGTGGGGCGCATGGCCAAAATGTGCCAAATCGAAAACTTGTCCAAGATTTTACAAGCAAAGGTGTTCGTATTCTTGTGGTTCATGAAACTAGTTCAAGATCTAGTATCACCAAGATTTTGTGAATTCTAGAATACAAATACCAAGTGTTGATTGAAGTCCACAAAACATCAACACTAATTTCATCTTGTGATTGCCCAATTTTTTAAAAATCAAAATTTTAAAACATGTGGGGGATTGTTGGGTATGTTTTAAAATTTAAGCCCATGATATTTTGTTGTAAAGCCCAAGGCCATGCTCTAGAATTTTCCTTGACTGGCATGGGAATTTTTGGCAGCAACCAAAATCCCCAATCTTCTCATATTTCCTTATAAAATAGTCAGCCGCACCTTCCCATGTTTTGCAGAAAATACATAGCGGCTTGTGACATCAATGGGAAAGAAAATTCATT
Source organism: Castanopsis chinensis (assembly GCA_032878915.1). Lineage (NCBI taxonomy): Eukaryota > Viridiplantae > Streptophyta > Magnoliopsida > Fagales > Fagaceae > Castanopsis > Castanopsis chinensis. The sequence continues at coordinate 29,048,457 of JAVQMG010000121.1, read as the reverse complement.
TGTTTGTCTTTCCCTTTTGACTCTAATCATCTTTAGCTACTTCCTTCTTAGAGCTCTTAGACTATCTAAATTCAGCATATATGTATTAGTTAAAAACAATAAAACATATATTACTTTTGATACTCTAGCTACTCCGTTTTTGCAGAAAATTTTTTTTTGGGCATTTGTGACGAGTTCGAAACTCTGTTTGTGAGTGCACATTAATAGAGTTGCCGTTGTATCCTCAAGAGTGACCTTCTGAGCCATTTGCACCGTTGAATTCATTCCAATGAGGGAGAAATCGCTCCTTAAGGACAGCGGATTTAGTTTCGTACCTTGGCCATAAGTTTTACTTAATCCTTAATTTTATACGCTTTTGTACTTGTCTATTTTGCATATAAGTTAATTTGAGCATATCTTGTTTTATTGGTATATTATTGATATTGCTTTGTAACTTTGTTAATCAATTTGGACAATTTTCCAAACTATACTTCCAACAATACTGTGAAATTAGATGAGCTCATCTTAAAATTCATAAAATGTAAATCTTCTTCGTATAATGGTCTGTCTCTATATTAAGAACAAATGGAGAGAGAATATCCTAATACTCTCCTACAACTCCATCACTCTCTGTAAGTCCCCAGATGATTGCTTATATTGGCCAACATCATTTTCTGCAACCATAAATTGCTGCCTGGTAAATATCCATTTGTTTTGTTTTAAAATTATATAGGTTCTTCAACATTCATCTTTTTACTACTTAGTTTTTAATATGTAAACAATTTCATTAAGAAAATGCAAAAGGGGGTGCAGCCCCCAAATAACAACCCTAGTACACGGGACATATACAAAGGAAAAGCATTTATTGCATAATTTATATCACTATAATGCATCAAAAGATAAGTCTAGGACACAAGTGAACTCGTAAAAACAATTTGTCAATAAGCTCTAACTCAAATGACACTTATTCCCTCCATAAAGAATAGGATGCAAGACTGGGTTTTGGGTTCAAGATCGACTGGGTACACATGAAACTTACCAACAAAAAGAAGGACATCTAGTCAAGATGTCACAACTCACTACATGCAAGCAAACTTTCCCCAAAAGCGACTTTGTCTTCCAAATCATGGGCAGAAGATTTTGCAGCAGTGACAAGGATAATTGTTCCATTTCAAACACACACGCGCACACACACACATGAAACAATTGAGTTATACATAGTCACATTGAACTTCGAATACCATAACTTAAAAAACACAGTTAAGAGTCACTCCAACATCAAATTAACCATCAATCACTTCGTTTTTTTTTTTTTTGTCTTGCTATATAACAAATTACAAGCATATATGTGTATGTATATATACTTCCCTTACTTATTTGAATCATAATTTTAATTCTTCTCCTTTCATATGGAACTGTAGTCCCCTTTAATAAGTGAGGTCTAACACGTAGGATTTTTAACTTTTAATCATCAATCTATCTATATAATATATTTTTTTGAGAATTTATCTATATAATATTTAAAAAACCAAAGTATAGCATTTATTATTGCTACACTCCTATTAAACTATATTAGCATAGCATTTTGGTTCATTTTGGTTGATTCGGTCCACTTCGGTGCATTTAGTCCATGTTTGTCAATTTTGGTCCAATTCAATTTTTTCGGTCTACTTTGGTCCATTTCTGTTTAGTTCAGTCCACTATTTTCATGCAGTTCATTTCAGTCCACTGTAGTCTAGTTTCGTCTATTGAGTCCAGTTCGGTCCACTTTGGTCTAGTTCAGTCCATTTAGTCCACTTTGGTAATGCTTTGGAAGGAAAGGTTTGTGTGAAAAGAGAAACTATTGTATTGGTCATGATGTCACATTCTTAGTATACTGTTATTATATTATTAATAAAATTATATTTTTCTTATATGTTATTAAAGTCTTGTAACTTTTTCCAATACAAGTGATGAATTTATTTATATTTACTCCCTCTTTAGGTTATTTAAGTCGTATAGAGGATGAACCATTTCTAAGAAGTACTAGAAACAAATTTCAATCACACGTTATATTATTTACAAAATATATCACCTTATATAATAATTGAATGCAATTAAAATGCAATATATAGTATTAACTATACTTTGTTAAAAAATAAGCACATCATTTTAAGAAGAATTTGAGATTAAAACATATAAATCTCATCTACTATTTTCGTATAAATCTAATCATTTAACCATTCTTCTAACAACTTAATATATAGTTGAGAAAAGCTAGATATTCAAATGTGAAATATCGTGTTACTCAAAGGAATCTAAAGCAAAATTTTGTTTCCACCAAAACAAAATGAGCAAGATGCATATAATTTCTTTGGTATATGTGGAGCAACATCCTTCTAGTCCCTCACAACCCCTATCCCTACTTCTTCCAAAATCTCTCTCTCACCCAAAGACATGAATATGTCACATTTTCTAGTCGCCTATAGTGGTGCAAGCTATGATAAAGTCCATGACTAGATAATAAGGATGGAAATCCATGTCATGAGTAGTTTTTTTACTTGGAGGAAGGGAGGGAGGGGAACCATGCCAATCTTTAAGCCAACAATTTGATTATGCCTTGCCAATGGTGTTAAAGAGGACAGCAATAACAAAGGATTTCATGGGGGGAAAGTGGGGGTCTAGCTTCAAGACATGTTTGAGACATGTCTTTGTACAAAGGTACATAATTGACCTAACAAACACGAAAATAGGAACAGCTTGTTTTGTATTCTGCCAATGGATCACATTCTCTTTCTCAAAGGCACTTTTTTCTTTCCGACTTTTAGAGGGATTCATTATGTTCCATGTACATGGTTGAAAGCTAGAGTTCTCTAAAGAACCCCTTGTCTCAAGTAAGAAAGCATTAGCCCCCCACTTACATACTCCTTTTTTGTCGTTCAAAAGAGAGTGATGAGGTCCACGCATGAGATTGATGCATATGTAAAAGAGAATGATAAGGAGAATTCATTGTATCTTGTAAATGGGGTTAGGCATATATACTTTTCTCATAAAAACTTGGGATTAGCTCAAAGTCATTGGGTACACTAACTTGGAAAGTGCATAGTCTTTCCCCACTTAGGTTTGTACTTTAATTTTTGTAGTCTTTTTTTACTATTATAATAATTGATCAAAAGCAAGGGAGATGAGCTTTCCAATAGATTTAAAGCATATGTATTAACAAAACAAGATCAAGACATTGGCCTTCATGAGAAAATATAGAGAGTAAGCTATGATTCATATAACTCATTGCAAGCTTCCCTTAATGGCACTTTTTTATACTTTCTTACAGAAACTGTCAGCCTCAAGAGAGCACACAAAGGATTACATAATTCTTCATCTATATAAGTATTATACAAGATGCTGGGTAATATTTGATGATATGTTTTTTAAGGTATATTGCTATCAGCTCCAATATTTTTTTCAGAGGTGAAGCGATAATGGCTATAGTCCTCTGCATTAGTCTCTTGGTGTGGTCTGCTTGATGAGGATGAAGAATTAGAATACCATCTAGACCAAAATAGATAGTTGAGGAAGTTGAGAAAGCTAAGGGCTGCCAGCAACCAATAAAAAAGATCTAGCCTGTCTTTGTTTAGATCATTATCATGAAGCCAACCACCATTTGAGGAACTTGATGTGATCTTATTCACCAAAGAAACCAATAAGGAGCTCAAATAAAATCCAAATGAGTATGAGCAATAGGTCATGGCTGTTAAAAATGCTTGCATCCCTTTCAAGGATTGTTTGTAAAAGAACTCAATGAGGCCTACAGCAGTAAACATTTCCGATAATCCAAAGATTATGAACTGTGGGGTGATCCAGAAAATGGATAATGTTTTGTCTAGATTTACAGCTGAATCCCTTCTTTTTTTCTCCATGATGGCTGCTGAAACCATTGAAAATGTTGCGAAAAAGAGTCCAAAGCCTATTCTATTTAAGGGGGAGATTCCGGACTCATGGCCAGTGATTTTTCTTGCAAAAGGGACAAAGAAAGTGTCATAGAGAGGGACTACAATGATAAGCAAGATGTATGGGATGGATTGAAGTGAAGCTGGTGGGATATGGAAGGATTTAGTTAGTTGGGTGTTCATTGCACTTCCTTGTTGGACTGAGAATGTTTGGAGCTGAGCTAAAATGGTGTTGAAAACAATAGTGCAAGCAAAGATTGGAACAACTGACATCAAAATCTTCACTTGATTGACTTGAGCAACAGTGCACAATCTCCATGGGCTTTCCTTTGCATTAGCCCCATCTTGGATTTGGATGCAAGCCTTGTCCAAGAACCTGATTTTTTGCATACAGTCATTAAGTAGAGGAGCCAATATATTGTAAGAAAAATGATAACTAATAGATATATTAACATATAAACATCACCAAATTTTATTATCCAAGATTTTCAAATATAGCAGAATTTGAGGCCAAATAACTAGCTTAATTACAATTAGAAAGAGCTACTATTCAATCCTGTGAATTGAACAGACCAAGAAATAAGTTTAAAGAATGAAATGTCATCATAACTTTAAAAACATATAGGGCACCTAAATACTATTTTTTTCATACTGTATTTCAATAATGATTTGAAAGTTTGTGTAGAATTTCTAGGATAAAACAAGAAGCACAGAAAAAGGAATAAATCATTTTACAAATTATTATACCTGAACTTTTCGGGGTGAAGGGGATTTCCACTCTCAGAAGACAAGGCAACGTTGTTAGATGGACAAACCTGCTTTCTTTTCAAAATTGCAGCCACAAAAACCTGAAAAAAAAAAAAAAAAAAAAAAAAAAGAAAAGAAAAAAGAAGTACAATTTAGAAAGACAACCAAAAAAGTAAGAAAGGCAAAAAAAGGGGTAAATTGAATGAATCTGTATTTAGTGCCATCCAATTAGTTACACAGGACCTAATGTAAATAAAGTGTTTCTATGACCATGAGCTAGAAGACAGCACCACTTCTTGCTACAACCTTATTTTATTTAACAACCGCTTGTTACTTTTTCTAATCAGTAATCAACATAAACAAACAAAATTGAATGCATAATCACTAATCAGCTGAACCAAACAGTTCAACCATTAGGCAAAAACTACATCAATTAAATCACATAATTACAGTTCCTCATTGGAGAAAGAAAATACTAAAAAATGAACCAGTTGTGATCATACAACAAACTCATATGTCATATAGCATATATATTATAGTCAATGAAATTTAATTATTCATAATAAGAGACTAATTGTGTGATAAACTGATATAGCCTCTTCACACATGCTATCACGTGTTTAGACTCTAGAGGCTCTTTTTTTTTTTTTAATTGTATTTTAAATTTGTAACCACAAGTAGTTATAGTTTAAGCAAAAAATGTATCCCAATTTTGTGGAATTTATATTTAAATTTTAAAAATCTCAATATACTTTCATATCCTTGTCTTTTTTTAATTATTTTTAATTAGATATATAGAATACTTATTATTTTTGGAAAGTATAGAAAAGTTGACAATAAAAAATTCTATTCCAATTATGTATAGATATAGAAAAGCATGCATGGAAAAAAAAAAGTAGTCATACTCTAACAATATAGAGTCTGTTTGGATACCGCTTATTATTGAAAACTGAAAACACTGTAGCAAAATAATTTTTAAATGTATGAATAATATTATAAGACCCAATTTAGCAGTTATATTTACTGAAAGAGGTACTTGCAGGTCTCATAAATAGTGCACGGATCAACCCAAGGAAACGGATAGCAACGCAACCCAGCCATAGATGCATCCACTCAAATGAAAACAAAGATTATGCCTATGAAAATGGGAAAAGAAAATGAAAACCATAAATTAAAAGAGGTAGAAAAGCTTTTGAGATTAATTACTTGAGCAATGGGAGTAAGGATGCTTCCTTGAGGGGGCTTGTTTCTGTAGTATAAAGTACCAGAAACCAAGCTAATTAGTCCAAATGCCATAGCAGCAGCTGAGACTCCAAAGCCAATATCCATCCCAGAATGAGTTTGGACCCATACAAGAACTGTTAGTGCAATAAGTTCACCCATAGAGAAGGCAAAATAGGCAGAATTGAAGTAAGTGGAGAGCCTTTTGGATTGCTTGGGATTATCTTGCTTGAACTGGTCAGCTCCATGAGCAATCATGTTGGGTTTGACACATCCACTCCCTAGTGCCACTAAGTAAAGTGCTACAAAGAATATCAAAGCCTTCAAGCCCTTTGCTTCTATACAGTTTTCTCCATTTGTGAGCATGTTGCACTGGGGTGGCTTTAACTGGGGAAGATGAGCTTGGACCGAGAGTAGAATAAAGCCCTGCAAGTTCAACAGAAAACTGTGTGAACAACTGAGAGCTCACATACACGCAAGCATGTACTCATACACGCAAATTTTGATCAATAGTAACTACTATATACAATATTTTCTTTTATGAATAAGGAAAATCTTATAAAAGATTTGTTATACAATCTCTTTAAATATTCAGAATAAAACATTTAATATGAATTTTGGATGGTCATGCACAAACCTTTAAAAAAGAATTGGGTAAGACTATCTAGAAATCACTTTTATTAGACCTAGCTATGTAGAAATGAAAACTTTGTACAACGACTCCAAGTCCAACTTTAGTGCACAAACCAAAATTTTTTGTTTTTAAAAAAAAAAAAAGAAAAAAGAAAAAAAAGAAATGCGCTCAGTCATTATTAAGAACCGGACCATGAGTACTACTGCAGTACTGCCCCATTATAGATGTCAATATCTTTGTGCAGTGACAGCATTGTCTATCTACTGGCTAATATTGAACTTACATCCACTTGTGTTTTTGGGTTAAAAATCTAGAGAGAGACAAAGGTGGAGGAAAAAGAAATGGCGATATGAGATAAAGACTTACAGAAAGTTCAATAAAACCAAAGATTAACATGGTCCAGAAGCTCCCAAGATAAGAATCTGAAAGGTAGCCTCCAAGGAGAGCAAGGAGAAAGACAGTTCCAACAAAGTTTGTCACTATGTTTGCAGACTTTGATAATGAGAAGTGCATCTCATTAATCAAGTATGTTATGAGGTTGTTCCCAACAGCAGCTATGGCCATTATCTCAAAGGCTTGTAGTCCTGAAAATAATTATACACGACACAAACTTAGCAAATTTATGAATAAGCAATATCCAATAGTAAGTGCATAGAAAACCAAACTTTATGAGAGAGAGAGAGAGAGAGAGAGAGAGACCAAAAACATTTTTGGTCAAATAGCATGTACCCTTCAAAGTTTACCACCATTCATGTCAGTTTGCACTCCAATAGCCACTTAAAAATATGTATACATATATAAAAAATAAAAAACATAAACTTGAAAATGAATATGATCGATTCCATCAAATATATATATATATGAATATCTAAAATTTATATGCAGCTGACCTCATACTAGCTAGAAAGATATATAGCTTCAGATTGCCAAGGCTGCTATTAGACTTTACATTCAATAAGAGTTGAATTATCATAATGAAAGCTTTGTATACAACAACAACCAAGCTTCATATTCCCAACAAGTCAGTCAAGATCAGTCAAAAGGAATAACCCAAAAACCAACTTAAGTAGTGTCTTTGCAAGCCTAACTTTTTTGTCATATTCTATATTACACACACTCATACAGAGAGAGAGAGAGAGAGAGAGAGAGAGAGAGAGAGAGAGATGGATACCAAGAACGAAAGCTGCTGCTCTCATTCCACCATGTTTGTTAGGGTTGGAGGGTCTCCCTCTCCAATCAACAGAGGTCTCTTCACCCATTCCTGACATGTCAATGCTCTCCCCTTTGTTATTCTGCCTTCTCTCCATCTCCATCTCTCTCTGTGTGTCTCTCTTCAAAGCCTAGCAAATAAGAAAAAGAAAGAATGACTTGCTAGAATGTGTGATGTTCTTCCTATATATATACTGAATATATATGAGTCAAGCTGGATTAATTGTTCTAAATTTATATGCAAAATGAAACCTCCTATGAAATTCTAAACCCACACGCACTATACCCACGTGGATAGCACTTCCACCAACAAAATGGTTTTAGTGATACTGTGCTTTTCGTGTGCGTTTGGTATAGATTAAAAATTAAAATTATTTTTCTATCTAACTTATTTTTACTATTATTTATGGGCTCTATTGCATTTTTTAGTATTATTCATAGGTCCCACTATATTATTTTAACTAACATTTACTTTTATCTACTGTACTTTCAATACTAAGTTTTTAATTTCAGCAGAATAAACGATATCCAAACACACACCCTTTGTGCTTTTGAAACCTATTTCCATCTCATGTATGAAGTGTGGGTGTGGGGCTTATGGGGTTGCTTTAATTTGTGGGTAGGGTTGACATGTGGAGTTGCCCTATCATCCCTCTTTGGTGGTCCAAATACCCAGCTTAGCTATCTTCCTTCCCATATATAATTATTCTTTCTTCTCTTTTTGGCTGAATTTCCCATGTGTAATTATATGTTCCCATAAAGAATTATTCAAATTACCCTACTCCTTCTGTTTTCTTTGGAATAATTGCAATAACAATACTTCTTTTTTTGTCCATTTCCACTAATTTTTAAGAGTTAGAGTTCTCTGACATTTATAATATTGTATGTTGCAAGTTAGCAATACTTCTGTCCCTTTCAAGAAAATAGTCTGTAGCTCTACTACAGTTGGGTGTGGATGTGGATGTGGAGTTGGGAATTGCTTCATCACCTAAAAAAAAGAAAGAAAGTTTTAGTTGGTTGATGAAATATGCCATGATATTATAATCAAGGCATTCAGTAACTCTGTAATTCAGCATATCAAATTAAATTTTAGGGATTATAAAAACCTTCTTCAATTTTTTTATTAGAATTAAATTATTATTGAAGCTTAAGAAAGAGCCTTTTTTAAGTCTTGAGTTTGGTAGATAGCATGTTTGTCATACACACACACACACACATATATATATATATATATAATGGAACCTATATGATGGTAGGACACGATCTTTTGTCGTTGCACTAAAAATGCAAGAAAATGTAACATATAAACTATTTTTAATAAATTACTTTTAATAAAATCGCTAATAAGTACAAGTGCCTTTTTTGGGGTCAAATAATCCTATCACTACCCCTATATTTAATTTGGTTCACATGCATGCAGCTCCTTGTGATTTGATTCCTTATTTTATAAATATTCTCATTCCATAATTGAGATTCTTTGCATTCTTGTGTGATAAGGCAATACATCCAAAAGTTATTTTGCTAATTCTTTACTAAATTAAGTACGATCATCATAGAGTAATCTATTTCTCATCATCAGAGTTATATCCACAAAAATTATATGATTACAAAGTAAAAGATTAAAACATAAAAACAAAAAACAAAAAAAAATTGAGCGATTACAATTCAGTCAAATTTGTGATTATTGTGATTCAATCTAATTGACATAGGAATTCAGGATATATATCAAAAGGATATTAGATAGTACCATGAATTTTTTATTTTTTAAAAAAATAAAAAAGAAGAAGAAGAAGAAGAAGAATTAAGAATGCTAAAATCAATTATCTGTCATGAATAATATTCAATAATCACAATCACGTGGAAATCAAAAATTGTATTCTTACGAAAGAAAATTTATATAGCTATAGGAGAATTATGTTAATTAACTATATATGACATGAAAGTACATAACAGGCCAAAATGGCAAAATACCCATTTCGCTCAAAACAAGTAGCAAAATGCTTATGTTCCGAAACTGTTTAAGGAGATGCCCTTGTTTTAAATTCGATTTTCTAAAAATCGAGTTTCAATGAAAAACTCGAATTTTTGAAAATCAAGTTTTAGGCAAAAAACTTGCAAAAACTTACATGGAACTCAAGTTCCATGTAAGTTTTTGCAAGTAACTCTATTTTGGTTAAATTGAGTTTCAAAACATGGGAATAATCCTAAATAGTTTCAGAATGTGAACATTTTGCTAGAACTTTTGGATGAAAGGGGTATTTTGCCATTTTGGCCGTACATAACATATTGAGACTATATACATGCAAGGACCAACAAAAGAAATTAATTAGTATGTGCAAAGCTTAATTATAATGATGATATGCCAACCTCTACATAAGTTGAGCAGCAAGTGCGGTGTGAAATGCACTTGGTGAAAGAGGAATGATGAGTTTTGAATTAGTTTGCATAGTGCAACGTACTGTTAAGTGCTTATATATGATAGTATGGTGCGGGCAAAAATAAAGACAAGGAAACAAAGTCAAAAGTTTGTCGGCGTTTAACAACAATATGAGGTTCATATTTTCTTTTCATTGGCTAATCCATTGCTTTTTGGTTGGTCATATATGGTCCATTAACAATATACAATGAATGAGAATGTCAAAATTGACATATGGTATTTACTTTGTTTACGTCTTCCAAAGGACCTTCATTAGAGGATTATATTGGACTTCTTTAATTCATCTGTGTCAAAAATTAGCACAAAGTTTGAGAGAGAGAGAGAGAGGGAGAGAGATTTTATATTTTTATTGAAGGCTCGAATATAATTAAGGATGTGCTTTCCTAGTACATTTTAGCCATAGATTTTGATTTTCTTGTGAGTATCATGAACTTGTGAATTCATGTTCTGAAAGATGTATGAATCTGCTTAACCCTTCGATTTGATGCATCTTAACCATTATAATGGTGATGGAAAATTATCTTCTTTAAATGTTTGTATGGCATTCTTAAAAGTTAAAACTTAAAAGTGAAGCACCATCACCCATTAAATAAATAAATCAATAATAATAATAAAGTTAAGCACCATCTCTACAAATTACTATTGCCAAAATTTGCTAAGGTAGAGAATTACAACTTTTTAATTGTAATACTATAACATATTGGCCAATGATAAACAAAAAAAAAAAAAAAAAAAACATGTTGGCCAATGCAATAGAAATGTTGGATCTTTTTATAACTTGGAATGATTTTTCAGTACTTCTTTTCCAATGACTATTATCCAATATCCTTTTTACAGGTTTATTTTTTACTTTTTATTCTTTTTATAGACACTTAGTTGGGAAAAAAAGGAAAGGGTAAAGCACTTTCTATCTTACTTTTTTACTTTTTTGCCTTTTTAATTCTCTTTTTCTTTTTTTCAATCCAAGGTATATTATTATAGCTAAAACTTATTACACACATCTGCGTACGCATGTATTTTATAACTAAAAACATGGATTCAATCCATAATTTATCGTTAATAAGTCTAGATTCATTTATGTTTTGTGACACTTGGCAGTAATATATAGGTTTGTCGGCAAAGGAAGTCAATGTTGAATTACATGCCAACTTAATCATATATGATCTTTGTAATGCTTTGATTTTATGGTACACAGGAAAGGTGTTTGAGATCAAAGCGGGAGACAAGTGGAGACAGAGCATATGAATCCTAAGTGGATCCCATGAATATTATTATGTATACATTTAAAATTTTAAAATCCTATGCACATGTACAAAAAAGTTTTTGATAAATTTGGGGACTGACACCTATGAGTCAAAACTGCATATCCATATCATATTAAAAAAAAAAGCCAATTTATACTCCACATTGTCCACAAACTTCTGACTTTAATTGTGAGAAAAATCAAGAATTATTTATCTTTATTTATTATTTGATATTAAGGATCACAGCCTTGTCAACCTATTAATTACTTAGAAAATGCTAAAAGCAATTATTATTTAATTTTAAAAGATTTACAAACTGACAACAATAAAAAATAATAATCGGTATTATATGAACAATATTATATATAAATTTTTTTATTTTGTTTAAAAAGTTTGACACATCAATTCATAAAACTAATATATTCACACTTGCAAAATCCATAACTTCTCAAAATGACTTTGATTCTAATAAACTATTAAACGTTTTTTGGGAAGATGCATGTATTGTGCATGAATTAGCTCTCATTCTTTAGAATGACCCGTATTTGATATGACTCTTGGAAAGTTAAAACTGATGTGGAAGTTGGCTATGAATGGCAACCCCATTGCTAGGTCTTTGCAACTTTGTGGATTGGAATAAAGGAGGAAGTTATACTTTTTCGGTTTTTCCCACTATTTTTTTGGTATGGCCTGCATTAGTGCATTGTGTCAAATAGTCAAACAAAACTGTGATTAAGAATGGTATCATCCAAATCCAACCTTAAGATAGTGCTTCAATTTAATTTATTTCACAATGGATATGTGGTCCTTGTACCTTGTTTCAATTGGGAGTGGTTATTAAACCTTTTCAAGCACTTGCCATCTTAACTCTTAAAATTACGAAATTTAGTTACAAAATTAGTTGCAGTGTTAGGCTACAACCTTACTCAATATCTTTTTATTAGATGTAAATTTTGACAAATCCACCATTGGATGAAGTCGTCGTCTAATATTCTCCATACTTGCAAAATTTCTAAAAAATTAAAGATCAATAACAATGACATCAATAAATTGTTTAAATTTCAAATTTTTGTATTTTAAAATATACATAAAATATAATCTTATAGATCATACAGTAAACGGTATCTGATTTACACAAAACTTGACGTGTAATAAGAGCGCAAAGAACATGTAATTTTATAGTTAGATTTTTAAAATATATAGTAATATTTATTTTATTAAGTGAATTTGTTGCATTAAGTTACAACAAATTTTATAGCTAAACTTTGTCACTATTAAATAATCAATTTAATCTAATTATATTTTTTTGATAAATCGATAGTTACAATAATGATGAAGGGTTAATTTTAATCTTGAAAGTTTTTGTTGGAAACTAAAAAGAAAAAAAGTTAAGTGGGAAGTCCCTTAGAAACACCCAACTATATTGAAACGAAAACTATTTGGAAAGTATTAATGCTATCTCAAAAATCACGAACACTTTTTTGGGGTGCTAAAGAAAGCTACATTGTAATATTTCATAGCTTACATAATGCTGAGAAAATGTAGTAGCTCAGTAGTGAGCAATGCTGTAAAATTGTATATTTATGTTTTAAAATGACATTAGAAGAAAAAATATATTACTTGATTAAAAAGATTAGTGTCAAGTGTCAACACCTTTTTTTTTTTTAATCAACACTCATTTCATGTTGAAGTAAACTCTATTCCACTCATTGAATTTAGCAATATTCCTAAACTCAAGAGTTTCTACGACATTGTATAATAAATCATTTGGCACGACATCTCAAGCTCTTTTGGCTAGTCAAGACAATTGAGTATTGAAATAGATTATTACTATTGCATTTTCTTCTGATTGAATTCCACATAAGTTTCAAATTCAACTCATCCAATATAATTCAAAGCATCTTATCCCAACTTTTTTGAAAAAGGTTGGAAATTAAGATGAACCTTTATGAGAAAGGACGAGAGATATCTGTTAAAAATATACTAAGGTACATGGGCACGTATGAAAGGTTGGCAGTGGCAGCCTTGTCATCCAAAAGTATTCATTTTAAGTCAGATTGAGAAGGACTTTACTATACACTATAAAGGGTTGCCGTTACTCTGTAACAATAATCCAAATTTACATAAATTTACACAGACTGATGTGAGACTTTTTTTAAATTGAGCGTACAAATTTTATTCGTTATATTATTATACCTTGATTGATTGATGTGACTGGATAATAAATGAATAGTAGATGAATAGAAGGTGAACCTTTTTTAGAAAGGACGAGAGATATCTGTTAAAAATTAAAATTATATTAAGGTACTTTTTTTTTTATGCTAAGTTACTTGGGCACATATGAAAGGTTGGCAGTGGCAGCCTTGTCACCCAGAAGTATTCATTTTAAGTCAGATTGAGAATGAATTTATTATTAAACACTGTAAAGGGTAGCCTTACAGGATTATTGTAATAACAATCCAAATTAATATAAGTTTACGTAGATTGATGTGAGAGTTTTTTGAAATTAAATATATAAATTTTACCCCTTATATTATTATGAGTCTGATTAATGTGTGCTCTAAAACTTTAAACTATTCATTCTTAAAAATATTTTAAGAAATATTTAAAAAGTTGTAAAAAATTTTCAATTCTCGATAAAGCTTTTTTAAAAATGATATACAATAAACAAAAAAGGGGAATTCCAATTTAGGTTAGGATTTGGGATTTAGAATTTATGCAAATAAGCTTAGCCGAACTTAAAATTACTTTTTGTTTTAGCTTTAAACAAATAAGCATTTGTTTAGTAATTAAGGATAATAAATGAATAGTAATGAAAGCTTTATAGGTGTAAGTGCCAAACTCATGCCACAATATTGGCGCGCCTCCGCACCCCACCCCACCCCACCCACCCTTCCTTTGACAAATCGCTAGTTGTTGGCAATGAAATTTGAATACTACATGCCTTCGTTAAAAATATCAAAAAATTTCAATGGAATTATAAAACTCTCGGCATTCTAAAAGTTTTAAACAAATCTATATATATAATAGGTGAAGTAGAGAGAAACTCCAATTGCAATTCTAAATTAGAATTCTAATTTATATTGTGTCACATGTCAATGTAAATATAAAATTGGAGTCTAATTTTCTTCCATCTGTTGTAATTCTAATGTGTTTTTTTTTTCCACACCTGTATATTTTCAGGTTCTCCTCCATTTTTCATACATACGTATTTTCAGGTTCACCTCTCTTTTCCACAATTACATATTTTCAGGTTCTCCTCCATTTTCCACACCGATTTAGGCACTTTAATATACAACTCCCCTCTTCTTCAATCAATGCTATGGAATTTCAAAACAATCTCTCGGTATCAATGATCTATGTATTTGGGTACTTTTGTATCTTATATAAGAAGAGGTTCTCTAGATATTCTAATTGTACTTGTCTTTACAATTTTCATGGTCTTGGTTTATGCTCTGCAAAACAAATTTCAACCATTCCTAATGTTTGATTACTACTTTCTTTCGTCTGTCTATACTGTCGTGCCTTTTTGTTTAAATTTTTTATTGCATAATTATATAATTTTGTGGTTTTTCTATAATTGATGTTGCATGTTTATTTTCTTTTATCTGCCTATACTTTCTTTCTTTTTTGTCAATAATTTTTATTATTTAATTATAAAATTGTTTTGTTTTCCTATCATTGATGTTGCATGTTTTTTTTCTTTTTCATAACAAATTATCAGCACGAGTCTCTACCCAATTTCGAAAGGAAGTTGTAATTTCATTATTCTTCAAATATCAAATATTATTTGTGTAATTTTCTCAACTCACTGTAAGTTTTCTTTTAAGAAATTAGTATTTATCCTATTTGTTTGTCTTTACATTATATGCTCATAATTTTAGTGATTTTTAATTGATTAAAATTTTTTTATGAGATTCACGTTATTTTATTGTTATATATTGTTATGAGATACACGTTATGAGATTCACATTTAATTGATTAAAATATTTTGCTAAAAATAGTTTGTGATAAAGCAAATTAATCATAGCTATATATACCGTATATAAATCAACCTTGAATATATTTGTCTATGTAATATTCTTTCATTAGAATTTTGTATGATAAAAATATTTGTTAAAAAATTACATAATGCTAAGTTTTATTAAACATGAATATATTAAGTCTTTTAAACATGACTAAACTCATGATTAATAATAAATAAATAAATAAAACAAAACAAAACCAATAATATCACTTAAATAATAAAATGCAATATATTTATTTCCATTGTTTTATTAAACTATATACATTCTCGTGCGATAGCATGGGTTATATACTAGTTAACATATAATAAAATCATTCATAATAGAATTTTCAGACCTTACAACATCTTGGCAAGGGCAATGAATGACATTGAGTGTGCGTTTGGCTCCAGTTTTAAAAAAGTCAGTTTATTTTACTATTCAGTTTATTTTTGTTATTATTCATGAGTCTCACTGCACTTTTTAATACTATTTATGAGACTCACTGCACTATTTCAGCTAATTTTTACCTTTATTTACAATACTTTTAGTAAAAAGTTTTCAATTGTAACAAAATCAACAAATCTCAAATAGACTCTGAGTTAGATTGTGCTGGGAATCAGCTGCCAAACCAAGAACTTGGTCTTTCTTACTTGAAAGATGTAAAGTCTGAAGCATTGGCAAGACGTGAACAAAAGTGAAATGGCTGCGAAAGCATTGAA
Source organism: Castanopsis chinensis (assembly GCA_032878915.1). Lineage (NCBI taxonomy): Eukaryota > Viridiplantae > Streptophyta > Magnoliopsida > Fagales > Fagaceae > Castanopsis > Castanopsis chinensis. Next base: position 29,032,334 of record JAVQMG010000121.1, on the reverse strand, counting down.
GACCCTTGTTTTGGACATTCACACTCTGACACACACAAAAGGCCAGTGAGAAACTTAACACATTATACCGTATTTGTTTAACGTGTTTTATGTGTATCAGTATCAGTGTATCTTTAGACCACAAATTATTGTGTATTGTATGTGGCGGAGGATAACCACAGAATTTTTTTTCTATATGTGGTTCACTTTGAAGATATTGGAGATTTTCATGACGCTACCTTGCCTTTTTTATATGTCGGCAAGGAAGGGTCCTATCTCAATGTGTAACAGTCATTCAAAAGCTCCTAAGTCGTATCACATCGTCTATTGATGAGTACAATTTTATTGTAGAGCATCTTAAACCCATTTCTAGATTCTCAAGAAAGTGTGATATTCCACATCTTTACCTTATTTCTCATGTGATAATGGAGAGAGGATTAGAGCCTTGGCTATATATTCTGAATTTGAAGAATCTCTTTTTCTTTTTTATTTGAAAAAATAGGACTCGAGCTAGGGTGGTATGATCATTATTTTCGCCTAATTAAACCCTATCATGCATGATGTGGAACTATTCACACAATAGTGAAACTTGCCACTACTTAAATCTACAACTTCTAAACTTATAAGTGTGATAGATTACAAAGTTTTCATACTACTAAGTTACTACTATTATGCTCGTAAGTATGATAGTTCACATGACTGTCCTACTATTGAGCGTACACAATGAATTTGTAAAATCGCTTTAATTTTTTTCTTGCACATACATTTATTAAGTCAAATATATATATTATAGGTCAAAAACAGTTTGAACTTGGATAATGGAGTATGGACACAATTCAACCTACCACTTTGTGAAAAGCAAAATAAGACCAAAGACAGTTTCATTCAAACTTTCGAAGTACCAAACCGTTTTCAAATACCCTCTTAACAATTCACTTTCATAAAATTCAAAGGAAGTTCGGTAGTTGGGCACTTCAAAGGGTTCTCTACATAATTGATAATTGTCACTTTCTTCATGCGGAGCCTGTTTCCACTCACTTCCATTCCTCTTTCTCCTTTCGTTAACTTCAGGCCATTTTGGAATTGAGCTTATGCTGCTATCCTTATCATTCTATAAAGACAAAACTCACCATCAAATAATTTAGCAGACTTGATTTTCTCGCTATAGATTGAAACTTTCCACCTGTGAATACATAGGACCACGAATAATGGAGTCCATGAGAAAATTGACCATTTGGGTCTCAATCTTCAAATTTTCACGCTTTGATTACATGGTTGCGTATTTTAATTTCAGTTTGGAAGCACTATTGTATATGCTTTTTTTTTAAAAAAAAAAAATTGAAGTCATGCTTCAAAACAAAGCTTTTATAGGTCAATGACATTCTTTTATCTTTTTTTTTTTTTTTTTTTTTTTTGCCTGGTGAGACAGTTCTACACGTTTGTGCTTTGTAGGTCTCACTGCTCCCACCACAGGACCATAATCACATTTTTTTCTGTTTTTCTTTTTTACAAAAAAAAAAAAAAAAAAAAAAAGTTTTTTCCAGTCATTGATTACTCTCAATCCATTCCAATGTTTTTCTCGTGGTTTTAGTTAAATACATTAATTGCTAAGAATATAATCCACATGTTTCTCAGCATGATAAAAAAGAACAACAACAGCAGTACAGCACAACAAAATGCCAATGACGACCTTAAATTCAGAAGGTTTGAGATTTGATGCACCAAAAAAATAAGAAATAAACAAACCGAATATTTATTAATAAGCACTATAAGACGAATGAGTATTAATAATAATAACTACATATTTTACAGGAAAAGAAACCCCTAACCTACTTAAAGAGACTCAAAGAAACTTCTAAAAATTCATGATATATAAATAAGTGGTCACAAGACTCCAAATTGTTAAGAGGAGGAAAGGAAGCGCGAAAAGTGATATTAGACTTAAAAAATTACTTAAACAGATAAAATAGATGGTTTGAGGACAGAAATAAATTCTCTTATTGTGAAAGTTTTTGCTAGATTAATCATTGACTAATTAACCTAATAAGGTTTGACAAATACATGAGCATTCACATCGGCTCATACAAAAATTTGTCTATTTTAGTATAAGAACTTACTTTTTCTATTTTACATATTTCCTTTTCAAAACACTCCACGTTAGATTAACTATTTTACACTACATTTCATTAAAATATTAACTTTTTTTGTAATTTTTTATCTTTCTTTACACACAGTAACCATCATCCACATTTCAAAACACTCCATATCAGATTATTTATTTTACACTACATCTCATTAAAATATCAATTTTTTTTTATTTTTGTAATTGTTTCTCAACCACTGTCCACTCTCTCCCTTCATCCTCAAAATATGTAAAGAATGAATAGAGTTAATGTTTATACACAGATTAATGTGGGTTATTTTCAGGCAAAGCCGTACCTATACCATTTTCTATTATAGAAAGACTTATGTGAATGTTGTTAGGATAATAAAAGTCATCTATCCATTTGAAGTACTTTATTTTATACTCCAGTGATTATATGCCATTTGTAATGACCTAAGGGATAACTAAATTCATTTGCGTTATACTAGTTAGTTAAGTTATAACTGAAGTTACTTGTAAGTACTTATGTAGTTCAATTTGACCTAGTAAATAAACGAATGACTACATTTTTGGTTGAAATGAAGATTGATTTTGATATACTACATGCTAATATGTACTAATGATTTTATGTAGTGGTGTCGGCATTTGATTTTTTTTACCCAAATTTCAACCAAGTTTTAGAAAGAAACGTCCTTATCACCCTAAAACAATGATTACACTAAGATCTTCAACTTTGAAGCACAATTGGGATTTGCAATAATATATCCACCGACTAACTTATGTCCAATGCCAGGCTTTTGATAAGTCAAAAGGTTTTACATTTCATCTAGAAGCTAGAAGTCACATATGCCTAGAAGTCAAATAGGTAGGAATATGATTATCCTATTAAATGTCAATGTAGGATAAGGACTTAATTTGGTGAGGGTGGAAAAACTGTAGTTTGATTTCCTTTTAAGGCTAAGATAGGTTAGAGAATCCGCATCAATGGATATAAAATATGTACATTTTGCCAAAAAAAAAATCTATTTTATACACTCATTTTTACAAAACACACATCAGTTTGTCTATTTTACCATTTACTTTATTTAAATAATATTTTCCTCATTTTTTTTTATTATTTATCAACTCTCCCTTTTTAACCTATCTGAAACTCTCCCTCCATTCTCACTGCCGCCTCCATGATATCACCGATTCACAATCCACAATCAATGATCCACAATTCATATGCACCATTCCAGTCAACCCAAGTACCAACCCACAACCACAAGTTCACAAAAATGCTCTCTCTATCTCTATTGGTGTGTCCGAGTGTGGGTGTGTTAGATTTTTGTTTGATTTTGTGGTGTGTTTGCATGTGGGTTTGTTTGATTTTGGTTGATTTTGTAGTGTGTCCGTGTTGTGGTGGTGGTGGTGGTAGGCAGTGTTAGGTTGCGATGGTGGTGGTTGGCAGTTGGCGGTGTTGGGTTGTGATGGTGGGTCTATTTGTGGCGATGGGTCTATATGTGGTTGGCAATGCTGAGTTGCAGTGGTCAGTCTGTTTGCGATAGTCGGTCTGTGTGTAGTTACCAATGTTAGGTTACAATCATGTGGGTGGCGTTGCTGGGTCTGTGTGGTTGGCAGTGTTCGGTTATCATTTGCAGAGATTATGGGTTGAAGAGAGAGTCAGGGAAAGAGAGAGAATGTGAAGGAAGAGAAAATATATTAAAATAATATACAAAAAGTTACAGTAACTGTGCATATATGAACGGTTACTGTAACACTTTTGGATATATCCACACTTTTGCAAACACTGATGCAAATGTTTTAATGTGTAATTTTAACCCCCCCCCCCCCCTTTTTTTTCTGTTTTACAAGCTCTGATGCGGTTGTTCTTATTATGCTATTTTCAACCCATGATATTTAGATACCTTGCCCACAAAAGTAGTTTTTTTTTTTTTTTTTTGAGAGAGAGATCCACATATTTCTTTTCTTCTTGAAAGGGCTAGTGTAATAAGCAAGTGTATCAATTGTGATCTTTCTTGATGTGGACAATAGAGGAAGAGGGTTGGTTCAATAAGTTGGGAAGTACTAGTAAATCTTTATTATGGCCAATCTCTACCAAGTATAAGAAATCCAAGAGCCTGTGTATAAAGCTAGCTCCTTAAACACTCACCAAAGAAGGTGGCACTGATAAAAATGCTTCTCCAACGGCCTCACCACTAACTTGACTTTGTCATCTCTTCTCAATTCAACTGTCAAAATCATCTTTTTATTGTCTCTCACTAGTAATTAGCATCTCTTCCAAGAACTTGTCATTGCATTTTCTTTTTCTTTTTTTGGAGGAGCATGTCATTGCATTTTCTTGAATAAAGCATGGTGCAATCATATAATAATTCAAAATAAATTTTCATAGATAAAAAAGAGAAGAAGGTATTACAAAAGTGTCGAGAAATTCAAATGTTTTCCACAATATTTTTAGAAATACAATTAAACAATGAAAAAATAAGTAGGTTTTCTTAAAAATGCTTTTTAGTTGACATAGAACATTTTACTTCAAAGCAAACGAACCCTAGTATTTGTGTGCCATTTAACGGTGTCCTATGATCCATAGTAAGGTGTTGCACACATGGCCTCTTTAAATGGTTCATGACTTCCCAAGTGAGCCTTGCGAAAAAGATTCCATGCCTAATAAATAGATCCATTGAATACATATCAGATTTATGAGCTAAACAATGAGAGGTACTCCTCTATTCCCTCAGACCCAACAACCCCTTGTCGGCTTAGAATTATTCTTTTCTTATCAAGGCCTGTTTACCTCAATATCTGGGAAGCCAATATGATGACGATATGGTGAGGCAAACATTTCCAACAATGTAGTCTACCACTACAGTTCTATGAATCTAGGAAACAAATTTGATTCATCAAATCATTAGTATTTCCCTATTTGTTGAAATTGTTTCAACTTTCATATTGCCTACATAATGATCTTTTGGCGTGTGTTTTCCTTAATCGCAAGCAAAGGGGTTTGAGGGAAAGAATAGGATATTGTATAACCTGCTGGTCCAATGGACAAATCACTTTGTCAAATGATCAAAGCAAAAATCACATAAATATAAACAAGCATAAAAATAAATCAAGTACTACGAAAACTTTTACGCAGTTTGTCTAAAATAATTTTAGTTATCAAGTTTTGATTATCACACCCACTAGCTAGCTAGCTAGGTGGTCCAAGTATCTTTCACACCCCTAGGTTGGTCCAATGTCAAGAAAATGAAGGGTGTCTTAAAAAGACAATCCATTATTCATGACGATATAAGTATTTTTTACCACTTTGCTTTTGCGTTGAGCACTGAAAATAAATTCGGTGCATCCTTTTCACGAACCAATAAATGGTAATAACTTTATATGACCATTTGTGAAAGTGGAGAATTTTTTTACTTCATTCAGTAAGAGAATAAAGATTTATATAGAAACTTTACTTAATTTAGAAAAATTTTTACTGGAATCCAATGGTAATAAACCTATACTTGCAAAGAATGATTAGCCTAAGAGTGTTCCAATTGGTACACTTGGGATTGTGAATTGGACTTTTATCAACGCAGAAGCAAATAATGTGAGACTGGCACCCAAATGCATTTCCACCGTCCTTGTTGCATTGATGCCCTTCCCATCTTTGCTCAAGCACCAACAAAATTAGCTCCATTAATCTCACTTAATCCGTACCACTGACTCAACTGCTTCACGTTTTGATGTCGCTAGATACCATAATGATAGCCTCAAAGACATTTCTGAAAAGAATTGCGATAATTGACTGTTTTGGATTTTTTTTTTTTTAAAAGAAGCTCAAGGCCGCAATTTGTTTGAAGTACTAGTACAACTCTCTCTGTTAAAGAAACTACAATTCAGCTCCCTACAACCGTTTTAAAAACAAGCTCACACGATGTAGCGTCAAGTGTCATAAAAGACTTAAACATGCCTCCCTTATCACCAATTGATTTATAAAAAGAAGTTGTATAGCACACAATCCAACAAATAGTAGTAAAGCCAAGATCATGAATTCAAGCAACAAGAGCTTCATCGTGAGAGAGGAATTGTTAGAGGTACCTCAATCCGACAAATGGTATTAGACACTCTAAACTTCAGCACACATGGTGCTTGACAACGTGTGCCACATAGAACCTTCTCTAGTGACCTAATTTCACTTTTCTGAGATCTTGGGAAAGACCAAGCTACATATAAAGATCCTTTCTATATGCTTTGAATTAGAGACCATTTCATGATAAAATTTTGATCTTTCACCTATCTAAAGGTATTCATGACATCATGTCATTTATAATCTCATTCAATCTAACAAAGAATGAGTATGCACATTTAGTTTCACTAAATGAAATGACATTTCTTTGTTTCAAAATGAAATAGAGACGATCCTAATACAAACATCAATGGCCACGATTTAGCATATTTCTTTGCTATGCCATGCTTGCCCCACCAATGATTTTTAACATCACAAAACAGAATCGATAGCATAAGGTTAGAAATTGTAGTTCACTTTAACATCTATGCCACTTTTGACTTTGGAGTAACTTTCGCTGCAAGATGTAAAACAGTAGGATTACATGAATCCGACAAGCACAAGATCCAGAAGTGGTCCACACTCTATAATCCCCTCTTTTCCGACCAACTCCACCGTGTACAGCACCATTAATAAGGAACCATTATACACCTAAATTTTGATTTGACACAAAAGAGCACTCACTTTAATGATAACAATTGGAAAGTTACAAGTCCACTTGTGAATTATTTACATTTCATCAACTGCTGGGTAAATTCTCACCAAACTTTATACCAGGAAGTCAATAGACATCCAATACTCGTAAAAACCCTAGCAGATGAAGCAAAACCATGATCAATTGTTCCATCACAAGACCCTCAGGGCCTCGACTAACAAATACATGTTGAATTTGCAACGTATACAGATTCATTCATCTGCAAGGGAAGTGCAGATTCCAGATATATTTTGGGCTGTATAAGTTCATTAATTTTAAGATAAGGTTCGCCTGTTGAAAGACTCTACTGTCAAGTTGGCAGTGAAAGCTGGGATCGAATTCATCTTCCGAATAAATATCTCAACCTGCAGAAAGGCAGGCTCTAAATGAGTTGCACTCAAAAAACGTTTGGACAGCCACATGAACAAAATAAGACAAAAAAAAAATTTTAAATAAAAAAATAATAGATTTGAATAATTTGGAAGACTAAAGAAAACTCAATTAATAATACACAAAATTACCCAACATAATGGTTCCTAAAACTTATTCTCTGATTGGGATTTGAGAGAACCCAAAGTAGGGATATTGTAATACCAACATTTCTTAATCCCCTTGATGAAAAAGAAGACCCTTGGAAATGTAAACATAATTTAGGGTCTAATGCAATATTTTTGGTAAAACTAATTGAAGAGGCATCATATATTGTTTTTTTCCCAATTATCACAATTGAATTGATTGCCCACCACGACAAATGATGGCTCAAGTATTCGCAACCAGTGTGGAAAGCATATTAATAAATAAGAATTGTAGGAAAATAATGCTCAGTACCTGACGGGATATCTCAGGCTGAGAGGTGTAATCATTTGCCTGTTAGAACAAAAGCTAAAATTAGTTTCAAGTTTCTTTAGATATTATCAATACGAAACTTTTAGATTCCCCCCACCCCCCCCAAAAAATGTGATTGCACTGTTGCTTTCCTTCGACATTTGAAGGCCCACATTATTTCCTAGAAGAAACTTTAAGAAATGGAAAAATAAATTACAAGAAACATCTTCAGTTGAGATGTTATGGAACGCACAATTGCCACATTTAAATGCTACCCAAATGACATTCAACTGCACATCCTATGTACTAGGTGGTGATTTTTCTTTTTCAATAAGCTTATTACTTTTTTCTTTTTTTTAAATCATTCAAATGCTACTAAAAAATTGTATTTTCTGTGGGACTTTCCTGTTTTGTATGGGCTTAATACATGGCATCAATTCCAAGATGATAATAATTTTACCATAAGGCCAAGAAACCTGTCGACCTATGGTTATCTTTTGGGCAAAAGACACAAGACACCCCCAATATGCCCAGAAGACATCATCTTACCAAAATGGTTGTATTCCCTGATTCGTATTCAAATTCAAGCTTCTCATCATCACTTTGCGCATAAATAGATTGGAGAGTAAAACGTGTAACTGGTATTCCATTGGACCGCTGATGTTCATCCATTACAATCTGCCAAAAATGTTATCACAGATCATCTAAAACCTTCAAAATATCAGTAGAAAGATAATTTGTATCCTACTTGAGTGGGTACATGACATGAATAGAGCACATAACAATATACTTGGAGTAGTGGTCTAACTGTTTCATAGATAGATCCTCAAGTAACTTGTGGGAGAATTAGTACTTGTCAATATGGACAGGCAAGAGTCTTAACCCATTCAATAATGGGAACTTCAAACTAGAATAAGGGAATTAGGACAAAAGTTACGTTTGCCACTACACATTACAAATATAAGCTATATACAACTGAGTTTCATAGTGCTTGAGCACATACATCAAGACCATGTATCAATTCTTCCATTGGATAGAAAATTTCAAAAAAGAAAAATGAAGCAGTAGTCAGGATGATATAAAGGTAAATAGATAAGTTACCAAAATTGCTTCAGGTGAATGAATACATAAATAGTCCTTTAATCTTCCAATAAAAGGCTGATGCAAATGTTTTAAAACGAGCTTTATTTGGCTAATGGATGTAACACCACGTGGTGGAGATAGAATCCCTATCAAGGAGAGTTGTAGAAACTAAATATGGTAATTCTAGAAATGGATGATGCACAGAAATCAGGAGGGGTCCTTAAGGGGTGAATTTATGGAAGCGTATTTGCCATGGTTGGGATGTTTTTGTAAAGGCGAAAACTATATTTTCGTCCCCACTTTGGTCCCTAACTATTTTTTCTACTGCTTTTAGTCTCTATCCTAGAAAACGCGTCTCGTTTTTGTCCCTGCTGTTACGTCAAAGGCGGAAATTACACAGGTGGCAAATGGAGGGCACTGTTGGCACACTAAAAGCTGACGTGGCCATTAAAATAATAATAATAATTGTTATTTGGCATTAAAAATGCCACGTCAGCATCTAAATTAAAAAAATTAATTTTAACTAAAAAAAGATGAAAACAAAATTAAAAATCAAAATTCACATGAATTCAGATCTAAAAGTATCTTGAACAAGAACATCAACCCAGATTTAAGAACTCAAAACTAAAAACCAAAAATCACAAATAACTCAGAAAATAAAAACACAAAATTAAACATCAAATCCACAAAATTAAACAGCAGCCTTAGCAATCTCAAGATCCTCATCAAAGAACATATCCCATTTCCCATCCCACCTGACGAAAAACTCAGTATCCTCATAATACTTCACTCTATGTACATCCCCAGCAGGAGTAAACAAAATATCCCCAACACCCAAATCATACCTCTCCTTTTTGCTCAAATTCCACACACTCTTCTTCACCTCCATCACCACCAAATCATGCCCAAAAGTATGATGATGAGCCCGCTCCACACTCCTAGCTTTAAACCTCACAATAGCCGATGAGCCGGCTCCACACTCCCACCGTCGCCGTCACCCAGCCAAGTCCAGCCACCATTGCCACCCCTTCTCCCTCTACCATCGCCTCACTCCTTCCCTCGCTCCTTCACGATCGTTCCCCCTTCTCTCTCTCTCACAATCTCCTTCACCCCGATCTGCCCTCCTCTCTCTTTCCCTCACTGTAAGTTTTGACTTTTGTGAATTTGGGTTTGGAATTGGTGAAAGTTAAATGGGTTTTGTGGCTTTTTTCTTCTAAGTGTAAATATGGTTTATTATATTTAATGAATTGTTATGGTTTTTTGGTGTGATTTTAGAATTATTTGTTCAATTTAGTAAATTTAAGTTCTTGATTGTTGATTTTGTCAGGTTTGGATGATGATGATGAGCGGTTTGTTGTTGGGGATTCTTGGATTCAAAAAGATCTTGGTCAAGTTCAGCAAAAGAAAATAAATTTTGGAGTTTTCCTCTTTTTGAATTTTTTCTGATGTTTTTGTTTATTCGGACAGTAGAAAGGTTTCACCTAAACTTAGACAGAAACGATCCTTCACGGTTGTTTGGTTCCTGAGAAAAGCAAAAGAAAACTAGTTCCCAAGAAAAGCAAAAGAAAACGAACTTTTAGTTTCGAAGTTTTTTTTTTTTTTTTTAATTTCTGAGTTTGTGTTCTTAGATCCGAGTTTGTATTCTTGTTGTTCTTGTTCAAGACACACTTAGATCTCAATTCATGTGATTTTTTGTTTTTATTTTTATTTTTAATTTTTTTTAATTTAAATGCTGATGTGGCATTTTTTAATACCAAAAAACATTTTTTATTATTATTTTAATGGCCACGTCAGCTTTTAGTGTGCCAACAGTGCACTCTGTTTGCCACATGTGCATTTTTCGTCTCTGATGTAAAGGCAAGGACAAAAACGAGACGTTTTTCAGAATAGGGACTAAAAGCAGTGCAAATAAAAGTTAGGGACCAAAGTAGGGATCACGTGAAAATATAGGGACGAAAATGTGGTTTTCGCCTTTTGCAAATTATATTCGTTTTGAGGTGAGGGGTGTGATTGGATAACAGCTTCAAGCACAGGTACCTGGAGCTTTTTCTGACAGCAAGATATAGAGAAGCAACAGTAGCTAATAATAGTATAATACGGATGCTTCTACCGGGAGCATACAATGCAATCCTTCTTTTCTTCAGGCTAAGATTGGGAGTTGGGACTCCATGGAATCTCTATTGTATAAATTAAATGCTGCAAAGGTACACCTAGGAGAATAGGATAGGATGGTATGGTCCCTTTCAAAAAACCAAGGTTTTAGAAAAAAATAATTAAAAAAGAAATACTTACTATGAAGCTTTGAAAAAGGGAGGTGACAAGAACTTACAATGGAGACCTATTTGGCAGGTTAGCTCCCACCTCATGTGGCTTTCTTTGTGGCTTTCTTTGCTTCAACAGAAGAAGGAATATATATATATATATATATATATATTCCTTGGCCCTTTGTGGTATCAGAGCCAAGCTGGCGATAAGTGTTTGTAAGTTACACCAGTTTTCCAGCATTAATTTCAGTAACAAGTTATTTTCAGATCGCATACATTGGCAGGCTATACCGCCCTATTTTCATGATGTTTTCCATTCCCCATATTTCATTTTACATCTATTTTATGATAACTCTCCCCCTCCCTTTTATCATATTCTACATCTGTTATGTCTTCTCTATTCTTATCTTTCATTATATATCTTCTTTCTTAGATCTACTCTTGTGATTACCAGTAGTTGGAAAGATCCAGTTTCTTTTATTCATCCTTATTCATCATTTTGAGTTATTAGTTCATGTTAACCAATTATCTCCCAGTTATCTACTTCTTCCAATTTCTGTGTTTAGCCCTACAGTTTGTTCCAGGAGAGTGCGAGTTTGACCTGTAAGTCCAGGATTCCTAGCGAGTGGCCGTGTTAGCCAGAGATAGGCATTTGAGGCTTAAAGTAGGAAGGCAATTGGTCATGAAAAGTACCCCCCGTGATGAACCAAAGGTTTGATACAATAATTTGAGGATAAAGGTGATTAGGTTTTGATTGTTTAATTTAAACTTTTAATCCAGAAAGATGAATAGGTTGTTTAGAAATAACTCTTCTACCAGCTCTAGGTCATCCATACCAGATATTCTAGAAGAAACTGGAATACTCAATTTTGAGTCCCATGAGTTTTGAGATGTTGAGTTAGGGTTAGGAGATTGGAACATTCCTAAAATCCCCACCAACCAAATCTATAAGTCTTCTTGGTCCTTTGAAACAACTTTTAAAACGGATTACTATGTTAAGACTATAGAACAAGTTTATAGAATAAACAAAAAATATGAAACACATTACTTGTTTACACCATCAACTTTAACAGCGCATAGGAAGAATGGACACAACTTCCTACACATAGGTTTAGTCCAGGTTGGAGTTAAACCTTTGATCAGAGAAAGGTTGAATTGCTCAATCCTCATGGCCCTTAAAGACACTCGTCACATTAGATTTGAAGACAATCTCTTAGGAACCATCCAAACCAGTCTAAGTAGCGGACCAGTTCATTGTGACTATTTCCCCAACTTCACAATCAGCCTCCATGATCTACAAAGGGGTAAGTTACAAATTACAGAAAAGGCTAACTAAGGCCATATGGTAAACAAAGGCCGACTGAGGCCATATGGTTACAGAACTGGAAAATGCCATTTGATTACAGGATTGGAAATGTTTCTAATACGGGATTACTAAAGGATACTGTAAGACGGAATTATGCTGAACCAAGTCTCCCTGGGAATGGAACTTAAGCATCCTTATATAGACTGAGGGGAGCTTAGGATCCTCTGAAGATTGCTGAATTTCCGAACAGCAAATTGCTTCTACTGAGGGTGAAAACCTTTTCCACTAAAAGCAAATAGGATTCCTGGAAAGTAGCAGTGGTACTGTTCATGAATAGTGATTGGTACTGTTCATGAATAGTGGCTTGTCTGGTCTTGTTTTTTGTCTTCTTATGACGGCTAGAACTGTTCTAAATAGTGAATGGTGCTATCAAAAAAGTCTAGGGGACTGTCCAAATTATGGCCCTTGTAGGGGTCTTGCAAATCCTGGAAGGGGTCAAATGGGCAATGACTGGTAGATGTTTCTGACGAGGCTATTCCACCATTTGACTGAGGATTCCCTGTTTAACAAATTGCTTCCAATTGCATAGGACCACATAATTCTGGAGAATCAAGACTGGTTCGCTGCAGGAGAATGCCACCATAGCCAATGTTAGAGGCATCTGTCTAGACAATCTTGAAGGAATTTATTGATGGAATTCCTAAACAAGGAAGAGTCTTGACGTTTTTTTTTATTTCTTGGACGACTGAGGTATGAACTGGGGTCCAAGGGGGTGGATTGGTTCAAAGACTATCAAAAAGGGGTTTGCACTGCTGCCTGAGGTTTTTATAGAAATCTGAAATGTAATTGAGAGATCTGCTGAGGGTTCCTATGAAGTGTTCCATGATCATATAGATCAAGGTATTGACTCCATCTGAGACACCTCTGCCTATGACTTCATCAACTATAGGATTTCCATCATCATCTTTTTGGACTGCATTTCTGATTTGTTCTCTGGATACTTCTGTAAGGTAATTATTCCACCATGAAAAAACTTCTCCTATGAAGCCTAAGGCTAAGAGATCAATCACTTTGGTATGGGTGCGACCATCATTGAGGTAGTTATTTGCTACCATGCTCACGTGCTGGATTTTATTCATGATTTCTTGCTTTGATAATCTATCTATATTTCATTCATAGAGTTTATCAGAGGATTCTAAAAACTGATTGCTAACATTCCTTTCCTCAAACTGGAGGTCAGGGGGTGTTAGTCTAGAATACCAATTTTTGGTAAGACTGGTTGGGGTTACTATTGGATGGTGTAGCTTATTCAATTGTAAACGTCTCACAGTATTCAAAGAAAGGTATATTTGATGATATCTCTTTCATGAATTCTTGCCATTTGGTGAGCACTTCTTTCCTCTATTCTAGGGTATGGTTTGCTCTATAAGCTTCTCTTTTGACTATGTTTCTTTTAGAATCAAACTCATCACTTAAGACTTTTAGATCTGGGGTGAACTCTTTTCTCATAACATTGAGCTTGTGACCTATTGGGGGTTCTATTTGCTCAAAGTCGGTAGGAGTAGGAGAAGATTGACTGTGAGAAGACTGATTCTCTTCCTCATCAACTATTGAGTCTTGTTTGGCTATGTAGCACGGTGTGCTAACCTGAGACCGAGTCTTGACACCTTGGAGTTTAAGTCCAAGTTTCTTCTAACTGGTGGTGGTCTGGATGAGCTACACTGAGATGCAAGTCTATCTCTGAGGAGAATTGGAGATCTCATCCTAGGTTGTTGAAGATCTAAAGGGGATCTAAACCTAGACTGGTCAAAGCTTAAAAATGGTTAGGGCTTGGTCAATTTTTCTAACTTCTTCTTTAAGGGTTCTAACCTCAGATTCAGTTTCCTTGATTTCATGTTGAAGGTCATTGACTGTAACTTCCTCCTTAACTTTGGTAAACCTATTGAAGATTTTCTCTAGGTTAACTGGGGGTTCGGAGGACTTCGGTTTGGGTTCCATGGTCTCTCTGACTAGGGTTCTCTGAAATTTACTAAGGTACTGGGCCTTAATACCTGGGTCTTCTACCTTTTCTATTAAGTCAAGGAGAAGCTCCTCTTGCTGGCTAAGAACATTAACTGATTTGTTCTTGCAACAAATGTCTCTACATCCTATTATATATATATATATATATATCCTTGTGGCTCTATTTATATATAAAATTTTCAAAATATCAAAGAGCTTGAACAAAGAGGAGACCCCTTAAAAGGAAGAAAAACTTGTCAAACAAAGCGGAGAGGGGCATGGCAGACAGGGATGAAATTATTCACAAGTGCTCTCAATTTCGAAAGGTAATTAATATAATATGGGGAGGACAAGAACAGTTAAGAAAATTAAATATGAAGAGGAAATAAAATCTTAACCAAGCTATGATCTCATTCCATTTCAAGTGAAATGGAGAGGATCTTGTTCCCCATCCCAAAGATAATCCAGTTGGTTTCATTTTTAGGCTAAGCAATCCCAAGTCACAACTTACACTCATGGTAACAGCCTATTACAGCATGCAAATGAAGGCAATGTCATTACTGTCATAAGAAAATACAAAGCAGAAGGAGAAATATATGATATACCTTGAAACCAAAAAGTTCACAACATGCTCTCCTGAACACTGAAATTCTGTCCGCAAAAACAGTCTTGTATCTGTTCCATGGGCATGTTCAAATGCTTCAATTTAAAAAAGTTACATAATTAAATATTAATCACACTGCAACAAGGACCAAAATATTTCCATCAAGAACTTACCTCTCTTCACGTTTTTCAAGTGTCGCAATTTGTTCTTTTAATTGTGTTATCTTCCCAGATATGTAGGAATCCACCAGTGTCCCAGCATCACCTGAATAATTAAAGGATGTAACAAATAAAAGAAATGAACTCATTGTGTAATGGTGTAACAAAAAAGGTTAAGACTTCAATAACCATGAAATTATTAAAGTAGCCAATCATGTCAAGCCCCAACTCATCATTGGCATGGTATTATACCAATTAGATTCCAAGGCCTCCATATAAGGCGCAGGGCCTTCCCTACCAAGGCAATGTGAGATTTAGTCAAGACTCGATTCTCCTACACCTCACCCCACTTAAAAGGTCTTTTGGACTTTCAGGTCCCCACAATTAGATGCTAAAGAAAAACAATATTTTATTAAAAGATATATTATGTTATTGTGTTGGTGGGAATGGTTGTTGATTGTAATGGATATATTATCTTATTGCGTTTATATTATTATATTGTGTTAAATGCTAATATAAAACCATTGATGTTAGGTGTTTTGTAAAGTGAGATCGTAAAATAGATAAAGTAGCTTTTTGTGATGCTAAATTGCTAAATTTTTGGCACCACCAATGCAGATGCTCTAATATGGAATCTACCCAACATCCCATCAAATCCTATCTGATATCATTTGTCACACCCTAACACGTCATTGGCATGATATTGTCCCCTTTGGATTTCCCCTCACAGTTTTAAAAGGCCTCATACCAATTAGAGTACAAGGCCTCCATAAAACGCGCAAGGGCCTTCCCATATGCCTAGGGACTTAGTCAAGACTTGGTTCTCCTTCACCTCACCCCACCTCACCCCATTTAAGAGGTCTTTTGGACTTTTGGGTCCCCACAAACTATTACTTATTAAACATCCAAGACTCCTACACCACTCAAGTTGTGTTTCTTCAAAGATTAGAAGCAACAAGATAACATATAGCAGCAAGCTTCACCTCTTGTGCCAAAATGGCAAATGCACTTTCAAGATCTCAAAGTGCTTGAACAACCTCAGTAAATGAATTTCATACTCTTTTGGGTTGGAAATTGGGATAGATACTATGTGGCTAAGGAGAGAGGAGATTTATTATTACTTTTTTTTTGTGGGGGGTGGGGGGGGAACAAGTTTTCATTGTTAGACCACGGACAACAAGATATGAGAACTAATTTCACCAACTTGGTGGCTTTCTGTTCTCATCCATACCTAAATTCAGTAAAAATCCACAAATGTCAATGTTTTACACCATTAGACTAATCATACAAATATAATTTCCAATGTCAGAAATATTAACCAAAAATTGAAATGAGACAACAATAACAAACAAAAACGCTAAACACAAGAGTTACCTTGCAAAGAAAATTTATAGCAACAAGGGCCTAAAAAGGGAAGAAAGTACAAACATAAGTGGCAAACCAATAGTTTATCATTCAAGGAACAATGCCTTTATACCTGACTGACTCTTCAATTCTTCAACAGCTTGTAACTTCTCCTTTGTCTTCTGTAACTCAGTCCGCAATGCCTCTATAGTCTGTTTTGCATCATTATCAACCGCAAGGGTATTCACCATTCGCAGAACTTTTGTATTTGCAGCAGAATAATCACCATGGCCCAACTGTGGATGGAAAAGCAATTAAAAAAAAAAAGTTGATGACTACTGAGCTATAATCCAGAGTCATCTTATGAAAGATATGCAGGAAAGGATATTTTCCAGCACCTAAAGGTGTATATGCAAACTACTCCATTATGCAAAAATTAAAAACAGATTAGCAGTGGAGACCCTACTTAATGTTGCCATCATTAGGGAGGCAACTAATAAGCTGAACAGCTTAAGTGAGTGTTTGGATTCAACTTATTCACAGCTGCGCTTTCCTCTAACGCGTTTTCTCTTCTTTTTTTTTTTTTTTAAGTCGCAGTTGTTGACTTTTCTCCCGTGAATAGTGCATCCGTGCATTGTTCACAAGATCCACAATCTTCACTTTTCAGCAACTTTTTCATTAAAAATAGGTCCCACGGCATTATTCACATATTTAAAAATTATTTTACTACAGTATTTTCAGTTTTCAGCCGTATCCAAACGGACCCTAAAGGTAAGAAGCTGAGGCAAAACCTGCAATCACGTAGAAGGCCAGGCATGACCAATCTCTGTTGAATTGCAATACTTTTAACATATTTTTAGTAAAATTCTCCCTTCAATTGCCAAAAAAATAAAAAACACAATGTTTACTCCACAACTCACTTGTTATTTACCAACCATGCATTGCATGAACAAAGAATTTATAGGAAAGCTTATATCATAGGTCTTTTAAGTTTTTTTTTTTTTTTTGGATAGGTAATAGAGATTTTTATTGAATAAAAGTACATCATGTTCACGATGGTGAACAAATTGTACTTGAAACAATTACAAACAAATCAAAGAGAAGAAATAAAAGATTGTAGGAAATCAAAAATGGAAATACATTGCGTGAAACCCCAAATACAAGATCACTCAAACAAAGTCCCAACTAGCAGGGTCTTTTAAGGAATGATTCAAGCCTTAAATCTAGTTCTTCACTGCAGATGTATCAAGAACAGAGAAACTGATGAATAACTACAATGTCAAAAATACTCAGAATATCCTTGGCACCTACCTTTGACTCCAATAGAGCAATCTCTGAACGAAGCCGATCACCCTCCCTCTCCAATGACTTTATTTTCCTTGCCTCATTATTCAACTTCTCATTGAGCAACTTTATCTCCTCATATTGACGAGTATTGACTTCCTTTTGTGCATGTAAACTACTCTCCATTTCTTTAATACAGAACTCTTTCTTGGCAAGAGATGATTCAAGCTCCTGTAAACACAAGTCACAGACAAAAATCATTATGAGAGATTGTGTGAATAAAAAAAATAAAAAATAAAAAAAGAGAAAAGAGATACACGAGTAAAAATATTAAAACCTGAACAAGAGTCCCACTGGCTACTTCATCCCCTGCTTCATCATTCTTCATCCTCTTGAATTCATTAAGAAGATTTCTTAATTTATCTCTTTCTTCGGTAACCATAGAAAGCTAAAACACACAATCAATATTTTAGTATTCAAATTATTGAAATAAATGAATAGATGAGACACTATGGCTACCGCAACCCAAGATTACATATAGATACATCCATTCACAGCAATACTCATAGAGCAGAATTCACAGTTAACATGAGTGCAATACCCAGTCAACATTCATCTCAAAGAAATAAGCATGTCACGTACAGTACCATACAGGAACAGGAAAATCAAAGCTGTAATTATCCTGGTAGGATAACCAGTATTTCCAAAAACAATATTAGGCAACAGAATAGAAGAGGCATCCATTAGATTGATATTTTTACATGCCAAAAGCATCTCTGTCACCTTCGGGGCACAACACAAGTACACACAAGGTTTACAATGGCCATCATAGACAAAAGAAAGACCAAGTCAAAATTTTTAATCAAAGAGAAAAATATCTACAGCAAATAGAACCAGCCATTCCCGTATATAAATAGCACACAAAAGCAGCTGCAAGGTTGATAGGATACTCTGTTCCTTCAACTGCTGGATGTTCAAAAAAGACCCCGAAGGTGCAGCCCTCCAAACTTGCTGAGTAGTCAAGCTGTGAATCTACAACGCCAGGTAGAAGTACCAATAGAACTGACATGGCAAAACCCATGTCACTCCAAACAGGGATTACACGAAGCACCCAATGTCCTAAGGCATCGACCAAAGCAGCAACAAAAAAGTTACCCACTCACCATCTTATTCTCACATGCAACACCAGTTAACCAAAACACGCTTTCTAGCCAATAGTTCAATGAAGAATGGCTGTCCATGTGCAAAAAGTTACCTCTGGAGATTGCCAGGTTGCCAGCTTTATAAGCAGTTAAAGGGTTAAGATGATACCACTATGTGTCTGCACATGCATGTCAGTGGGTTTTGTGTGTTTGCGAGTGTAGCAAGTAGAAGCAGTCAACTTCAGGCTGAGTGTATTGCAAGGTCAAGCATAACTATGAGGGCTGAAAACTAAACTGGAGATTGGGATGCACGGACGCGGCGCCGGAGGTGCCGCACCCGCGTCCGACGCGGCAACGCGGGTGCGACGCCGCTGCTCGCGCGTCGGGCTGCGTCGGCCACGTGTCATCGTTGGTTTTCAAGCCGACTCGCGCAGACGCGCGCCGACGCGGCGCGATTCGGGCTGAACCGGCCTGAATCGCGCCGATTCGGGCCGTATCGGCCGAAACGGCCGATTCAGGCCGAAATTAAAAAAAAAAAAAAAAAAAAAAAAAAAAAAAAAAAAAAAAAAACTGGCGCAGTGCTACTACTAGTGAAAGTGAAGTTAGAAGTGCACCTATTGATCTTCATGATGATGATGTTGGTATTTGATTGTCTTGTTAGTTGTCTTTTCTTTAGTTTTAGTTTCAAACTTATGAGTTGTATTCTAATTTCAGAACATCATGGAATGTTTTAGTTTCAATCTTGTGGGTTGTATTTAATTTATGAACATCATGTTTTAGTTATTATCTATTATTACTCCTAAATTTGGTATATGTTTATATAATGTGAGAAAGTATGCTTAGCAATATATTAAAAATATAAATAAAAATATTTTTAATAATTTTTTAATTGCCGAGTCCCGCACCCGCACCCGCACCCGAGTCCCGAAACGCACCCGTGCTTCATAGTAAATCTCATAACGAAGAAATATATATTGCCAATCTCTTTGGCCAAAAAACAGTTCAGAAGGAGCCTTGGACATTCTCCCTTTATTATCACCATCTCCTTATCTGCAACTTTAACCAGTTTATATACACTTGTTCTATTATTTTTTATTACCATAAAATTTACCATCCTTTTTCTTGTTTATAGTTGACTCTTGAGTCTTGAATGAATACACATATGCCTTCTAGCACCTGAATGCAACTCAAATGAGTACCGTAAGAATCAGGCAGGAGGATCGGTACAACACGCCATTTCCCCTAGTTTTTAACCTTGCATCCTCTTTGTTACAGTTTGAGTGCAACATCAGTCACTTGTTAACTATGGTCCTATGATATAAGCATAAAATTACCTAATCAAACACTTACCATCAATTCAATCCGCTTAACCTCTGATTTTGACACTGCTGCCTTCCCTTTGACCAATGCAGCCTCAGTTTCAGCATTTTGTTTTTCGCTTAGAGCAGCATCAAGAGCTACCTCCAATTGTTTCAAGCGGGCATTTGCATCTCCTACCTTCATAGTGCAATCAATCACCTCTCTGCATCAAATTGAATATCTCAACAACAAAAAACAAGAATACATGCCTTCTCAAAGTAAGTAGAGATTAAAAATATGTACTAGCTTCATTAAGGGAAAAAAAACCAGCAATGTGCTCACACACACACACACACACATATGTGAGGAGTGAGGACACTAAAAGGATAAATTCAAATACTCTGTCTTCAATCATTTGCATGAATGTATTTACTGTGCCAGAAAGTATAATAACAAAAATCAGTGCAGCATTACTGCCATAGGGTTTATAGGCAACTCGGAAAATTAAAATAAAAAAATTTTGAAGGAGAAGACAACAAAGAACCATTATTCCAAAAAAAAAAAAAACTGTAATAATTTCTAAGAGCTAGATTGGATGCCTGTATGGACAGGAGCTAAATTAGACATCAGTAAAATGAAAATCCTTGGTAATAACTTAAGCACAACTAGAACCAAAAGAAAAGGCAACAGAAGAGAAAAGCACACAAGGCCCCAAACCCAAAAAATAGTTAACCATAAAATAAGGGTCCAAATCCAGTTTCTAATCCTCATTTTCAGTTTGTAAAATAACCACATGCCAGTCGTGATCTACTTGTAAGCCATGTATAATGCACATGTGCATACAAAAATTATTTTTACAAATATTTTAAAGAAAAAAATTTTCAATTTAAAACATTAAAAAATATATTGGTAGGTTTCTTTATATATATATATATATATATCTGTGTGTGTGTGTGTGTGTGTGTGTGTGTGTAAGTGGCTTTTTTCTTTTATTTTTTGATAATTTAAAAAAAAAAAAAAAAAAATGGGTGCAGCTGCTAAGGCTTGAAACTTGATAGGTTTACAACATGAATACAAAACATTCAATGTTTTTGTCTCAATTGATCCAAATCCTAGCTGAAGAGTGATTACACACTGGACTATGCAAAGAGCCAATGAACTTTGATATTCTAGCAAATGTTCATTTTCAATTGCCATAAGTTGTTTTAATAGCACAAAGGCTATAAGAGTTAACCCCATCCCAATACCCCAAACTTAGAAAATAAAATGACGTTTGTGTTTTTGCTTCTATTTCATCTGACCCTGAAGAAGTGATCTCATAGTTATAAAGCCAAAAGTAGTGATCTAAATGTACTCACTTTTGTAAAGCTGCAAATTTAACAGGTATATCCTCAGAACATGACACACCAGGAATTTCACTAATCATCAACTTCCAAGATGACAATTCATCCTCCAGCTTCTTCATACTCATCTGGAATTCTTGCAATTTAGGTAACTCTGCCTCTGCCCTCTCTCTGCGAGCCTTTTCCTCCAATAATTTTTCCTTCAATAACTCAATGTTTTCATGAGATGACCTCAACTTTCTTGCTTCTCTCACTTCAGCCTCCTAATAAAAAGTCAACACAAATAAACCATTACCTATAAGAAAAAAGAGCTAATAAAATAGTAAAAGGCGTTTTTTATATATAAGTAAAAAATAATGCATGCAATAGCCCATAGGGAAAATCACAATCTCAAGTTTACCTAGCTAAGTAACAATAAGAAGGGCATCGAACATAACTCCTCACACGTGTGTGTGTGTAAATATGAATTAAGTGAGCTACGTTAAAAGCATTTATTTATTTCAATATCAAAGCAACTGAACCCCCATATTACATGTGGCTAACAGACCATCAATATTTAATATTACAAGCAATATACTAGTGTAATAACAAGTGGAGCTATAACTAGCGTGAGAACATATGGAAACATCATAAGTGAATTTCCTATCACTATAAGTTTGCATCAAGGATCAACAGTAAGTCCATATCTCTTTGCACTAGTAATGGTTGAACTCACTAAATCAATGAGCAATTCAAGAGTAAGTCTCTTGGTGTATGCATTTTGCAAATGATATAGTTTTATGGATGAGACTAGTCGTCAAATTAGAAATTTGGCAAGATGCTTTAGAATCAATAGGCATTCGGTTGAGTAGGACTAAAACAAAGTCCATGGAATGTAAGTTGAGTGCAAGTAGAAACAAAGATGAAGGGGATATAAGACTTGATGGTCAAGAGATACCAAGAGAGATTGAAGAGGATGTGAATTGTAACATAAAAGCATGATTGCTAAAAATGGGAAAGTGCATAAGAAGTATTGTGTCCTCATAAAATACTTATTAAGTTAAAGGAAAAATTTATAAGATTGCTATACGATCTGTTATTCTCTATTCTACTGAATATTCGGTTGGAAAGAAGCAACATATATATAAAACAAGTGTAGCTAAAATGAGAATGTTAAAGATGGGGGGTGCCCCCTATTTATGAAAGGATGAACGAGGGTCACTTAAAATATTTTGGTCATGCTTACATGAGAGTGATTAATGCACCCATGAGGAACAGTAAGTTTATTTATGTTGAGGGAACAAAAAAAGGTAGAGGAATACCAAAATAACATTAATAAAAGTGGTGAAAAATGATATGTTGATTAAGGAAGTAACAAAGAAAATGACTTCAAATAAAATAGAACAGAAGAGAAGAATACACGTAAATATGTTGATTAAGGAAGTAAAAAAGAGTATGACTTCAAATATAATAGAATGGAAGAAAAGAATATGTGTAACTGACCCTGACTAATCTATATAGGATACATAGCCAACCTCAAAAATTTAGGACTAAGACTTGGTTGTAGAAGAATACCATGACAATTGGATTCATGACTTGAAATACTATGCAGAACTTCAAACATGGTTTTTATTTCTTGGTTATCACTTGATACCAAGAATGTTTGCAACATCACCTTGTGATGTATTTAAGATGTGTATACTCCAACCAACAGCATAACTTTATATGGATGATTAAGCCTTCTTGTATGTTTTCCAATAGCAAGAAAGTTTATAATCGCTATCGACGACAATTTTGACACTGACACCAAGATATTGTAAGCACAACGCTTAAAACACTAGTAACAAGAGACCAACTCAACAGTCAACTGCTGGCCAAATGCACGAAAATTACCCTTCACAAGCTACATTACAAACAATGCCCTTCTTACATCAATGAAATCATGTCAAATTTAAATGGTAGATAACAAGAAGAGACTTATTTTTTATATGACTGTATATATAAGTAATTGAATGAGGCAAATCATCACGAGGCAAATCATCACAAGGACCAATTTTTTTTATGGCCGGTGACCCTACACGGAATATTCATTATAAAATGAAGGACCAAGAAGGCTAAATATAAACAGCAAGCATGAGCAACCAAACTTACATAGTTTCTTAGCTCTTCTTGAAGATGTTTAACCAAAATATTACTATCTGTAGAAGAGTCTTCTTGAAAAGTGAAACTTGATAATTTCCGCTCCACTTCATTCTTCTGGTGCAAGCACTGGAAAAATAAATGTGATAAGGCAGTTAAAAATTATTGATCTAGTCAGGGTATCAACAATCAATAAGTCTAGAGAGTTTTTTTTAATAAGTAAGATGAATATTTTTTAAAAGAAAGGATTGATTGCATTCTGAAAGAATCTACTAACAAACACCCGTGATCCAAAAAAATCAACAAAGGAGTTACATGACACACCACCCCCAATCAAAGTACAAAATTCAAACAAAAAATCTCAAAAACTATTCTTAATCTCTTGCATTGAATGCTCTACATTCTCAAAAGTCCGAAAATTCCTCTCTCTCCATTTAGAAATAATAAGACTAAACACTTGTAATGCAGATGTCTTTAAATTAATTGCGAGTCCAATACAAGCAACCATTCAATATAAGCACCAAGCAGAACAGTTACGTGACTTCAACCAGAAGGCATCAAAAGGCAATCCACAAAACAAAGGTAATCAGAACGAGAGACTACGAGTTTTGAGTTTTGACAACATTAGGGGATATGATGTAGTCAGCACAAGAAATATGTAGTTGGACATACAATTTGTATGTAAAACCCAAGAACAAACAAATGAATAAGAGCTAAAAACCTCAGTAAGTTGCTTCTTAAGATTGTCCAGCTGCTCTTTCAGTAGGTCAGATTCTTTCTCAGCATTTTTAGCTCTGCATTCCATTCTTTCCAGCTTCAAACAAGAGAATTAGGCAAGTTAAACAATAATAGATGTTCATACACGGTCCCTGAAAATTGGATGAAAAATTATTTCTACTCACATCCGCACTTATTCTAGATACAGAAAGTTTTGATTCTCTTTTCAGCAGTTCAATCTCATTAAGGAGACGCTTTTTCTCCCTCTCGGTGCTTTCAGAAATATGGTTTAATTTTCGCTCTAAAACACTTGCTTTCTCTTCAGCTGAAGCTACTGAAGACTCAGCTTTCATGCGAAGATTCATTTCATTGTGGAGCTTTACCTAAGATCCAAAATTGGGGGAAGACCAGATAGCAATAAATCTCTTCATCAAATATTTCAACAACTAAAGATCACTAAATCAAAAAAATTCACAGAGATGCAACACATGATAAAAATCAACCATCAATTACTAAAGAGGGAGAGGGGGGAGGGCAAAGAGAAAGAGAGAGAGATATCTTAAGTTAACACTTGTTCAGTAAATAAAAAATTTCCTTCAATCCATGAGGGGTTTGTTACACTGGAAAAAAATAAATTCTCTTGCTGGATGCCCCATAAAGGGTTTTTCTTAGGGCTAGTTTGGTATGACTGCTTAAACTGTGAAAACAGGGATTCTGGGAGAGCAAAACAAGCACCATGCTGCTAGGCGAAGCAATGGGTGCTGCACAGAACAACTTCTTGGAATATGTGTTCTTTTTTATATATAATATTACATCTTTTAGAAGCAACAATTGAGTTGCTTCTGCCTTAAAATTCCCTGGCTGCTTTACAAAAGCAGAGAAAAGCCCGTTATTACATGGATTGCAAGGTTTCTGCTTAAAAATCTGCAAAACGCCCTAGCAGCTGGGGCTTTCTTGGTTTTGCCTCCAGTTTAAGAAGGATCTCGAAGCCTCTAACAGCCAAATCATTGATAAACTATAAAAGCAGTTCAAAAACAAAAGGCTCCTTTCTAGGACATTGTATTCAAAAAACTAAAAGTTAGTGCATCACCAATAAGGGAACATTGTCATAACTTCAATTTGGCCCTGAAGTTATCAACACAGTCTTGCTTTTTTCATATCATAATATAGAAAAGAGTTCATTCATACACAACAAACAGGAGAGAAGCCTTGTACAATTAAATGACAGGTAGTACTCATGTTATGGCATCACAAAAGCATAATGAAATTGGATATCTTCCCCACATTATTCCTTCAAGTATAATGAATGTTCCCCACAATATTATTGATTTTCATGCTAAGGAGTTTCCTCATGAAGGTAGATTGCACCAAAATATAAACAGAGTTGCAGAGATAGCACCACCAATAAATACATTAACAAACACATGAGAGAATGGAGCCATTCAAAGGAATATTTGGTGCATGGAATTAATGAAACAAACAATTGTCATGGTTAAATTTTCGTTGGGTGGACCAGAACTTTCATTCTCTAGGATAAGAACAGAAAATGGTATGGAACCAAATAGATTTATCAATCCATCCCACAGAAAATTACATTAAGAGAAGTGATAAGCATACCTCAAGATCGCTTTGTGATTGTATTTGTTTTCTAAATCGTTCCTGAAAATCATTCACCTCTTTCAAAAGCTGCTCTTGCAGTGCCTGTTCACGCCCTTTTGCAGCAGCAAGCTCTTGTTCTGCATATAAGAATTGATCTAGAAATTTCTTCCTCTCAGCTTCTGTAAGGATCAAAAACTGAATTAGGGATATAAACTTCCAGCAATTCTTTCTTCTTTTTCTTTTCTAAAGTGTACACCACTTCACAGATTTTCAAAATTGGATATCTTTAAAATAAAAATCTCTCTAGAGAAACATAAGGCTATACCATTCACTTATATATATATATATATATATATAATGTTTGATGATGTTTACTTTTTATCATTGTTTACCATCGACACATACGTGGTGAACAGATTAGGTAGGGACGTTGCAGCAAAATATCCCATGGGGTGGAATAGGAGATGAAATCAAGTGCTCACCTCGTGGATAGGAATTCAGTGTGTTCTCCAATCAAGAATGGGGATTGGGAGTGAGAAAGCTAGGTACTCTTAATCAGGATTTATTAGGTAAATGGCGGTGGAGGCTTAGGAATGAAAGAAACCATGTTAGGGGGACAGTTATTGGCATAATGCACGGGGAGGTTTGGGGAAAGTGGACAACAAATGCTGCAAGAAATGCCTATGGTTGCAGCTTATAGTTCACAAGTATTTATAGTTGACAAATGGTGAAGACTCAAGTGCATTGGAATCCTGTATTTCTAAGGGTTGCTAAGACTGGAAAATTGAGTCTTTTGCAATTATTTTCAAAAGTTTTCTATTCCCACAGATTAATATGGAAATGGAGGACAAGGTGTTTTGGAGGTTAAGGCTAAGCAGAAACAAACAGGTGTTTCAGTGTCACCTTGTTTTATGAGGCATTAAGAGGGAGTGTTGGTTTCACCATTTCATGGCAGGCAATATAGTGGATAAATGCTTCAGGCTTGTTTTCTTTTGCTGCTTGGCATGACTTGCCTGATCAATGTACTTAGTGTTTAATTTTGTGTATGTGTTGTACACATCCTATGTACTTGGGTGCCGCCTTCTAAGCTTCTTTAATGGAATTTTACTTATTAAAAAAGGGCTCCTTTTAAGGTGGCTAACTTCATGCGGACGGCTTCTTTAGGGTACTTTTTGTATTTTGTTAAAGCCATTTTAAAACTTAAAACTGAATTCCAAGTCTTTCTTTTCAAATACTTCCACCCATATGAACACAAACGAGTTTTGTACAAAACCACCATCAATGATCACCTCTGATTCGTTTTTTGTTTTCTCTCACAGGTGCTTTTTAAAATCACTTGTCTCTTAAGCATTACATGATTACTAACTATAATTTAAATAAATAAATATATAAGGAGTTTCAATCACAAGGAAATCTACAAAACTACATAAATAAATATTGAAAGCATAATTGTGTATTTAATTTGGAATGCAAGTTATGCAACCCTATTTGCTTAACCCGGAGTATATGGAGGGAGAGGTATAATCGCATCATCAACAAACGGAGCTTTCGGGAGAAAAATATCCCTCATTTAAATCCTAAATTTCCTCTAATTTTAATTTAGATGTACAACGCACGACATTTAAAAATTCAACAGTCTTATAAAACCCATGCAAACCACACAAAATCGAATAAATGCCAATTGAAGGGAATTGAAGGATTTAAATGGGAGGACATCCTATCCCGAGCTATCATTTATTCAGTTTTGAAATTTGAGAGTATTCGTTATCGTGGCTTCAGTGGTCCCTAACCCTAGGCACAAACAGTTGTAGATTTTATTGATTCCCTTTCCTTTTGTAAGTAAATTTGTCTACATGAGCTTAGCTATCTCGTCCATTCTAACAAAAATTCATCACAGTTCCAATAATCTTGAACTGTGAAAGCTATACGGCAAAATCTTAAACCATTGAAATGCAAATTCCAAAATCAATAATGTAAAAAAGCAAACACAAGTGGAAACCAATTTGCTTCTTAACTCACCAACTTTGCTGAAATTCGCATTCATTGTCTCAAATCTGGATTGGTAATCACAGACTTGCTTCTCTGCACTGCTTAAAGCATCTAGAAACTCTGATTTAACCTAAAAACAACCATAGCAAAAAAAAAAAAACGCTTCAAAAAATTTGGTCCAAATTTCAGCGAAGAAAAAGCAAAATGTGGAACCGTACCATTTGGCGGCATTGGTAGGTGCAGAGAAGATGATCGGAGTGCTGCTGTTGCGGCGACTCGTGGAGCGGCACCGCCAAAGGAGAGTCCTCGTAGATGACCATGCGGCGGTCCGACCCGGCAGCCGATGGGCTCTCCGGAGGCATCGTTTCGGATCGCGGCCTCTTCGGTGGCGGAGTCCGAACTATCATCGTCGTCTTCGCTCTCTCTCTCACACACACACAAAATCGCAGATTCCAAGGGATTTTAGGCTCTGTGTGTGTGTGTGTTCTGAAAAGAGGGGTTTTGAAATGAAAGTGAAGAGCGCCACTTTTCAAAAGGATGCCAGTGAAGCAACAATGGCCGACAATGCCACCTCTATAGTGCGTAAAGTGTGCTAGTGCACTGCTCGCTTCACTTAAATTTTTTTTCCTTTTTTTTTTTTTTTTGAAATAGACAAATTGTTAAAATTTAAAAAAAAAATTAGTATTATTGAAATGTGTTATATTAGAATTATTTTTAAAAAAAAAAAAGAATTATAGAAATTTTAGAACAATAAAAACTTTTTATAACATTTCTAAGGACTAGATTTGGCGCTTTAGCCCAAACGATTGAAAGACCCAGGCCCAAATAGCCTAATATGATAAATTTGTTAGAGAGTTGCCTCTTAAACTAGGCTTTCATGGGTGAAGTAGCGTTTACCATGGGTCATGGATAACAATGAGACCAAAAAATATAGAAGGCATTTCCTGAATTAAGAAGGATAATTATCTGAGGAGGTTTTATTCTTTCCTTTCTTATTTACAATTTCCTTTCTTTCATGTTACAGTGTTTTTCTCTAATTCCTTTCTCAGGGGGACCTTCTACCTTATATAGGCCCTTTTGGATGATCATGTCCTTCCATTTGTTGATCACATAGGCCACCACTCAAGTGTCAGTCCCATCAACCATCTTCCCTGTACCCCTGTGAGACGTGGCAACCAAGGTAGCACTATTCAAGAGTCTCTTCCGCATAAATGCGGCCAGGAGGTTGGGTAGATGCATTGAATGTGGTGGCAGCTTCTAGCTCGTCAGTCTCGTCAGTGCTAGACCCCTTCCCAAAGCTCTTCCGCACAATAAGGCCTCCTCTAATGACAGGTTGATGACACGACCATAGAACCCGAGGGCGCAAACCCCTCGGTGCTGTGATTGCCCTCCTAGGCCATGCCATGATACATAGCGCGGCGGCCTTACTCGAAATTCTGGTATCCCACAACTAGGGCTGTCCAGAGTACCCGACAACCCGCCGGACCCGATCAGCCCGACCGGAACCGACCCGTCACGGCCCGACCGACACCTCCGACGGGTCGATGACGGGTCCCAGTCTTCAGAACCCGACCCCGGCGGGTCGAGTGGCGGGTGGCATCCTCGAAAACCCGATCTACCCGACCTGCCCGACAAAACCTCAAAAAGAAGCTTCGATCCGGCGATGTTTGGGCTTCTCAGCTCCGATCCGGCCACGTTTGGCCTTCTTTTACTCAAATCCTCACTCATAGTCACTTAAATCCGGCGAATCTAGCCCAGATCTATCAAACTCCGTACCCACCCGCCCGACAAAACCTCAAAAAGAAGCTGAAATCCGGCGACGTTGTCAGGTCTAGCTTTTAGTAAGTAGATATAAAAATTTTATTCTATGGAATTAGATTCGATATTAAATCGAGTACTCAAGGACTTAAAGGGTGTATTTATTTTGAGGTGAAATAGGGTGGACAGAAAATTTTAGAGAGAAAATGGGAAGGAAAACTTTTTGGAGTATATTTGGTTGGATGGAAAGGGAAAAAAATAAATGGTGGGACCCGGCGACGTTTGGGATTCTCAGCTCCGATCCGGCGACGTTTGGGCCTTCCCATAAAATCTCTATCCAGCGACGTTTGGCCTTCCTTTACTCAAATCCTCACTCATAGATGCTTCAATCCGGCGAATCTAGCTTAGATCTACTCAAAATCCGGCGAAATCACTCCAACCCGAAACCGACCGATTTCAACCCGAAACTGATAGACCCGACTCGATTGATCTGAAACGTTCGACGGGTCGGTTGCGGGTCAAAAATTTCCCCACCCAAGAAGGTCGGGTCGAGTCCGGGTTGGGCACAAACCCGACCCGACCCGTGGACACCCCTACCCACAACATTAATAATGCAGTTTTAACCATAACAAATTATACATTATATGACAAATATTTTAGCTACTTAATGCAAAAAAAATCTTCATATTAAGTTAGTTTTGATTGTATATTCTTTTCTCATGCCTTAAGTTAGTACCAATTTTTTAAAAACTTTTTATGTTCAGTATTTTAAAACCTCCCTATTTTTTTTCTCACTTTGTTACTGTATAAATATATTTTAATATACTTACAACAACAAAAAAAAAATAGCAAAATGTCTCGATCTTCTAGGCAGGTGTCTTGATATTTTGTGGTTTCTTTCTTAAATTTGGGGTAATAACCCAATTTTGCTCTATTTATTCAGATTCTTGGTCTTTTGTAACTGTTTGGATGGCCAGCATCTAGCTACTATGTAATATGCACTTTTTTTTTTTTTGAGAATCCAATGTAATATGCACATGTTTAATGTGCATCAAGTTGGCGAAACACACATACTTCCTCTCGAGTCTCGGACTCTCGGCATTCACACACGTTTAGTTTGTGTAACAACCAATTGTGTGGTGTAGTAGCAAATTTTAATGTGAGACCTATGGCAGGAATGTAACACATGGTCTTTTAAAATACAAACTATTATAATGCTTGCATGCTAAAAAACAATTCGGCGACTTCAACTTTTACTTGCTTTCCTTAAGAACTCAAAACCTCCCATAATTCCTTTATGCAACCATTGATTTCATCCATATTTTCCAATGGCTTGTGTACAAAATGGTTGCAGATCACTCTACCAAGTCATCTCTTGAAGATATAGTCTAATTCAAATCAAACTCTTTTGTTACTTAAACACTTCACATTGGCCATACTTTTGATGAGAACAAAAAACCTCCCAGTATCCTTTATGTAGTCCACATTGATTTCTTAATGCCATAAAATCCAAATTGGATGACATTATTTTAGGAATATTTGAATTACAATTCCTTGTTACTCATAAACTTTAGGTGGTAGTCAATGATGAAATTGTGCATTTTATTGTATAAGACTATAATACATTAATCACGATGATTTATTTTAATATATAGATAAAGGAGATTCTAATTGATATGTTGGTGTACTTGGAATAAATTAATTGAACTGCTGTGATTTGTTGTTCTACTAATTGCTGTCACTTTAATGAACAATCTCGCAACTATTATATGCTTTAACTTTCAATGTTGAGAGGACAATTAACTCAAAAGTAAAATGTAGGTTACTCTAATGTATGTCGAAGTGAGGTATTGTTTGGTCAATACCTTAGTACATTGAGTAATCACTTGTAACATTATGAGAAGCCGAGAACATTATTTCTCATTATGAAATTCATAATATTGATAAGAGACAATAAACATCCCATTAAGATACAAACAATAATAGAACATTCAGTGTGTTAGGTCTAGCTTTTAGTAAGTAGATATAAAAATTGTATTCTATGGAATTAGATTCTTATAATAATATAATAATAATTGAGATATTAAATCGAGTACTCAATGACTTAAAGGGTGTATTTGTTTTGAGGTGAAATATGGTGGATAGAAAATTTTAAAGAGAAAATGGGAAGAAAAACTTTTCGGAGTATATTTGGTTGGGTGGAAAGGAAAAATAAATAAATGGTGGGACTTAGGTGTTTTCTTTCTAGGCTCACCAAAAAGTTTTCTCTCCAAAATTGAGAGAAAACTGAGAGAGAAAAGCTCATAAAATGAGCTTCCAAAAATGCTCTTAGAATTCACTTCCAAGTTTATAGTGTGTTCTCTGCTTTCTTTTTTCTTTTAATTATTAACGTGTGTTGGCTTATTCTTTTATCTATATTTTCTTTTTATTGGTACAGCGGTACCAACATGTTGGCTTTGTTTGTTTGTTTGTTTTTTTATTCCTTGGATTTTTTCTTTCTGTTACTAAAGCGTGTTGGGTTCCTCTTTTTTTTCTTTTTCTGGTACTAATGTGTTGGTTTTTTTGCTTGCTTTTGTTGGACATGTTGGCTTTTTTTTTTTTTTTTTTTTTTAAAATTTTTTAGTGCTTATATGTTTATTTTCTCATTAATTTTGGTTGGTTTTTGTTTTTTTTTTTTTTAGAAAACTATTTTGGGTTAATTTCTTATGCTTTTTTATTTTTTTTTGAAGTGACCATCTATTCACAATTTTTTAAAAGTATAATGTGTTACTTTTTGTTTTATTTAATAGGAACATGATAGTAAATTCATACAAACTTTATTTTTAACTAAACAAAAAAGTTTTACATTTATCAACTTTTCCACCCTCCCAACGAAACACAAATGAGGAAACTAAAATCATTTTTATCCTCCCACTTTTCTATCCTCTCTTCATTATTTATCCTCTCACTTTTCCATCATTCCAACCAAACGGACCCTAAGTGTAATATTAATAGAGTGACAAATTGATAGTAACCTTATGATTTTATTTCACTATTGATAATTTTATGAAGGAGTTAAATGCAAATTCTAAGCTAGGGATTTGCCTACTTGATTGCTTTCCAAGCTACCCTAGCAAACTCATCTGGCTATGTCAATAACAAATAGAAAAGTGAAGCCTTGAGGAACTTCTTTAATTAAATAAAAATCTAGAGTAAAATATAATTATTATTTTAATAGCATAAAATATAATTAATAGTAACTTTGGGTTAGCTATGAGATGACCAAAACCCAAGGCTCATTGGATATAGACTTTTATTTTTCGTTTTGCTCACACCTCAAACTATATATATATATATATATATATATAAAGCTCTTAAGAGGGTTTAGCCACATGTGTGTGACAAACACAATAGGGTGTTCTAGGGGGTGTTTGGGAGAGTTGTTTAAATTATGTTGTTTGGGTGTTTTTGATAAACGTGTGGGTGAAAAAGTGTGTAAAGTTGTTTAAAATTGTGAAAATGTGTTTAAACAAAGTTGCCAAACACCCCCCCCCCCAATTACCAGAACGCGCTTAGTTGAGAGAAATCTCAATAGGCAGCTACACTAGTGAAAAAAGAAAAGAGAAATAATATGCCCACCGCATTTTTACAACAAATCCTAAGTGACAAGTTGTTACTTGTTGTTATTGTTGGGACAAAAAAGTAATCTTAGTATGAAGTTCAAATTTGAACTAATAACAACTAATCACCTATGATTTGTGGTGAAAATGTTGTAAAAATGTTGTGGACGTAACATCTCTCAAAAGAAAAATATGCATTCATCCTCTTTAGAGCTTACATGGATTTAAGAGGTTACTCTTGGCCAACTATATAGTCATTGAGATGAAGATCAATACGGTTCAATAGTTGATCAAGTATTATTTTTGAATTTTTATTCTAATGTTCCAAGTTTCAACCATAAAGGTATGTGTTTTCTTATTGAAATTTTTAGATTCAAGATAAAATGAGTTTATGCAAAATATGAAATAGATCAAAATTTTATTCCACTGAGTACAACATAGACGATGATTTATGTAGTGTTCTAACATTGTCGAGAATCAGAGGTAATATTTCAATATGTGGAAAATAATCAAATGATAGCTTATTTTAACCTTATTAATATTGTGAGAGAGGTCTTTCTCAAAAAATAAAAAATAAAAATTGTGAGAGAAATAAAATAATCTTCAAGATTCGAGATCTACCTAAACGCAACTAGATTGGTTTTGCCCTTATTATTAAAGTAATTGTGGATATGTATTCATTTTCATATTAGTATATGACTCATACCTATTATATCTTAAGACAGTGCTATGATTTTTTTTTTTTTTGTTTTAAATGCATTTTTCCATATATATGACAAAAATGAAAAGGTTTTTCCGACCATGCTATAAGAGAAAAAAAAAAAAAAAAAAAAGAATGATGGCTTTCAAAATGGTACTTAATATTATGGGTACAAATCCAAATTTTAATTGTTAGGAATAAAAAAAAAAACTAAAATTATAATATTGCCAGTCTAAATATATTTTTCAGTATATTACTAATATTTGGTTTATAGAGGGGAAAATATTTATATTAGTTTTTTTATGAGAATATATTTTTATTTAAACTATTAATGGTTGTATTAAATCTCCCAGTCATCATATTTAATAGTAAATACCAAACCTTTGGTGTTCCTAAGATTTACGGACTTAATAGTAAATTTATGGCATTGAAACCTTAATTTATTTTGATGGGTGAAAATTCCTTTTGATCCAAAAAGCATCGGCAGAGAAAACCTACTAGTCTATAATTGTTAAATTAGACGTGTACTAGTCATAACAAGGACACAAAAGACTTCAACCAATAAAAGAAGAGAGATCAGTAACTCAAAGCTTAAGCCCAATAATTACTATCTCGTTAAATAATAATTAACAATGGTTGTAATTAAATATTGAAAAGAAGAGAATAATTAATACTATTTGCAATTAACTATGGGGGAAAGAAAGAAGAATAAGAAGAAGGAGGAATTTTCCTTTTGCGCATGGACAATGGGACAATGGATGTAACTTGTAAGCTTGTATGTGTACCCGGGCACGCATTGAATCGCATTTATGTTCTCACATTCCATCTAAAGTGAGACAAGTGTCCACATTGAGCACTCTATTCAATTTTTTGTTTAATAAAGCTATGATATACTCCAAAAGTCTAAATATACCCACAAATATAATCACTTTAAGTTTGCCCATTCAACCAAGAAATTTGAATAGAATATCAAAATCCTCGTGTGCCTACATTTGTGAATTAATGACAAATGTATTTATTCATTAAAAATAATAATAATAATTTTATTCACAAAAATTAGTTACCGTTTTTTAGATAATGTACATCAAAAGTTAAATTTATACAAGTAATTGTCTTACATTTTTTTTTTAATAACTAAAGTCAAATTGTACTTGTACACCAACTTTAAAAAAACACGTACACGCAACCACGTTGAACTTAATCGGGGTTTGACTTGATTGTCATTGATACCAACACATTTGTGGTACTTATTGTACTTGCATGGGGATTGAACTACAAGTTTCTCATTCCCCCTATTTACCTAGTAAAAAAAATGTTTGTTTTATCTAATAATTAAGTATTTATTATTATTTTAACATGTGGCCTTAGGCGCTCAATCTGTATTGTAGGTCTTAATTGAATATGACTTTTGTTAAGATTTTCCATAATAACACACGTTAAGGTACAATTTAATGGTCCATTCAATAATATTTTTACTATTTTCAATGAAAAAAAAGTCAAATTTTACACAAGTATCAAAAGAAATGCATATAATCATTTCGAATTTAGAGAGAAGTGAATTATTGATGATATATATATATATATAATTATATACTTTGTATGTCATACTTGAACATTTAATATCCTATATTTTGTGCTCTTACATTTTTATCAAATTAATGAAATTGAAAAGAATGAATTATTAAGAAGATATTTCATTTTCATCTATTCCTCATATAGGAATTTGGTGAATATTAGTTTTACCCATTTTTATTTTGTTGAGAAATTTTACTGCTTTTTTAGGGGATTAATTTTATCCATATTTTAATAAAATATAAATGATATTTTATTAAAATATAAATGATATAATAGTAAAATCATTTATATATATACATGTATGTATAAACTCAAATAGGGGAATAAATATATATTCTTCTTCTTCTTTTTTTAAATAAAAAAAAAGGGTGGAAGGGGGTGACCAAAGGTGACATACCTACTTGGGTGTGACTATATTAACATCTTGCTCATTAAAATTGGGTCTACGAAGTATTAGAATGGGTAGAGTCATAATTTGAACCACCCCCATTAAAGGCATCGATTGACATTAAGTCTTAGACATAAGAATAATTTTGAATGCTTCCTAATTAGGTATTCAACCAACACCCATTAAAGGCATCGATTGACATTAAATTTGTGACGTAAAAATAATTCCAAACGCTCCCTAGTTAGGAATTTAACCAACAGACCAACAATGAGCCACCCACCAAACCTACATATTCCAAGTCTAATGCCACCAAACATCCAAACCACCACCCCTTTGGTAGTAAATACATTAAATTACTTTTGCTTTAGTTCATATTCTTTATAAACACCAAGCAAGATGTATGAGAAAATAATATCATATTACTTTTGATTTCATACTATTCATTTATAAACTCCCAAATATATGGGAGAAGTACTTTGATCTTGTTCAATTTATTTGTAAATTTCCCCTATAAACTTACCAGGGTGCATTTGTTTCAATACGAGGTGAAACCTCATTAGCATTTTTTTGGGATAAAATGTAAATTGCATAATCTAAATTTGGCTGAAATTTATTTTAATTTTCTAATTTTATTTTCATTAAATTGAGTCTTTTAAGTTTCAAGTTTATTAAATTCAAGCATTTTTTTAATCTTGTTAAAAAGTTGCCCTTAAAAAAATTAATTTCGTATGAAAAAAATCTAAAAAAATGTATAAAATTAATGAAAATATTTTATAGATATTTTATGTAATTATATAATTGCACACTTAATGACAAATTTTTAATAAAATTTGACAACGGACCTAAATTCAAGAATCTTGAAATTTATGGCCTGTTTGGGAGTTAAAAAAAGGAGGGGGAGTAGAGTTTAGAGGATGAGGGTTTGGCAGATTATTTCAATTATTTTATTTTCAGGAGTTTTTTCAAGGGAGGTACTTTTTTGGAATTTCAGGGGTTTGGAGGAGTTTTCAACTCTTTTACTTTTATTTATAGTACTTTTAGCAAAATAACCAAATTCTAAACAAACTTAATCTATATTAATTCCCCCAAATTGGAGAGATTTGGAGGGGGGAAAGAAAGTGTAGAATAAAAATGCTTGACCAAATGAATTACCAAATTTGCCCTTATTATATTAACAAAATTACAAATGAAAAGACTAATTACTCCCGTCCGTAAAAGTGTTGATTTACCCACTTACTTAATTTTAAAAACATCAAACAAGGTGGAGAAACAACACCAACACCTAACCATTCCCTCTCTCTCTCTCTTCCCATCTACTCCACCTCGCCCGGCGTCTACTCCCCTCTACTCTCCTCCCTCTCTAAACTTCCAAACAAGCCATTAGAAGAATTAATTAAACGAAAGTAAAATTAAAGACTGAAATGAATGTTAGTCAAATTTAGAAGATGTAGTTTTCGTTTGGCAAGATTATTTTTGCTATATTATTTTACTATTTAGCATATTTTTGCTGCTATTCATAGGTCCTACTGTACTTTTTTGTAATATTCATGAGATTTACGGTACTATTTCAATAAACTTTTACCTTTATTTATAGTACTTTTAGCAAAATAATCGGATTCTAAACAAACTCGTAATCTATATTTTAGCCTAAATTTAATTATCAGTTTATCACTTTAAGAGAAAAAAGGAAAAATATTCCAACTTTTTAGTGGGGAAAGAAAGTGTAGTACCAATATACTCCACTATTTATGAGTATCATTAATTTTCCTTTTATGAAGTCCTAGTGGAATGGGAAGAAAAGGTAACAAAATTTAGTTTTGATTTTCATTGAATTTTCCAACTTTGTATGGGTGGACAGTACACGCGGTTTACAGTTGAAAAACCTCTTTTTAAGGATATAGAAGACAGCGCACGATAGTAAACATGTTGGGGCACGCATCGAATTCCTGCTTTCTTCTCTCTCTTCCTCTCTCTTCTTACCCAAAAGGATGAGAGAGTCAGACAAGTGTGCGCATTGCGCACCTTCTCTCTCTCTCTCTTTTTCTCTCTCCGCTTTTCTCTCGTATATAAAAGCCAGTCCAAGTCAGCTAGAAGAGAGAGAGTAAACAGTGTGTGGTAAGAAACAAAAAAGAAAAAGAAAAAAAGAATAGAGAGAGCTGAAAAAGAGGCAAAAAGAGAGAGGTCTTGTCGGCTTCAACCAAACACGACCTTATCGATCCCCATTCCATTTCCACTCGTTTTTCTCGATCTCTGTTTCTCT
Organism: Castanopsis chinensis; assembly: GCA_032878915.1. Classification (NCBI taxonomy): domain Eukaryota; kingdom Viridiplantae; phylum Streptophyta; class Magnoliopsida; order Fagales; family Fagaceae; genus Castanopsis; species Castanopsis chinensis. The sequence goes on along the minus strand of JAVQMG010000121.1, from coordinate 28,994,150 downwards.
CTCTGAAACTGAAACCCTAAAATTCCGATTCTCTCGGCATCAGGGGTCAGAGCAGCAAATGCCTTCATTTAACCTGCCATCCAAAATTCTTTGTAAAGTTGTTAATGTCCATCTTCGGGTGAGTATACCGTTATCATCATTATTATCACTTATATGGATCTTCTCTTTTCTTGTTTGCCATGTATTTTGGAAGTTGGAGGTATTTTCTATGATTTTCATTCGTTAGAACTTTACCTTGGAGTGTTGGTTACGTGTTCCTTATCTATACTTTCCCTTTGGAACAGCAAAGTGAGGTTACAAGCCCAGATCCTCCAATTTCTCATCCTACAAGGTGCACAGTCCACTCATTTTGCAAGACGCTTACTGCTTCTGACACGAGCACCCATGGCGGATTCTCTGTTCTTCGTAGGCATGCTGATGATTGTCTGCCACTGCTAGTGAGCTTCAAATTTTTTTTTTAGCATTTGCTTCTTTAGGTGATATTGGATAGCCCTGACCCATTTTTCCCTGTTTTGTTTCCTGGGCCTAATAATTTCAATATTTTTTGTTGCACTGTTTGCATATTGGTTTTTCTTACACTGAATTGACTTATGTTGTTGTTGCTTCATGCTGTGTGCTACAAGACTTATATGTCTAATTATGTGACCGTTAAGTTCTCTCAGTAGCTTTAACTACTTATCAAAGTACACAAAAAGTTGTAGTAGTATTGGTGCACTTGTAATGTTTCTGGAGGTTGAAGGAGTGTGAATCTCATTGGCAATCAAATTTTGAATGGAACATGGAGATACCTTTAATTTCTTGCTATTTCAGAAGCTTTCCAAGATTTTATGTCTGAATTAATTTCTGAATTGGTCCTTTGTTGGATGGTTTATCTGGATGTAATGGTTGAAAGTTGGTGTTTATTGTTATTTGCTTTCATTGGTTTGGCATATATGTCTTCTGGTACATTTATTTCTACATGCTTGTCATGTTGTTAAGTATAATTCTGTTACCATTTGTTGCCTTGATTTTGTGAATATCTCATTTGGAGTCTTGATTACTATGAAATGCCTGTATTACTAGTATATTGATCGAAATCATTCAATTCAGGGCAACCAAGGCGCCACTTGCTGACAACTGGATGGAGTGTCTTTGTTAGCTCCAAAAAATTAGTGGCTGGTGATGCATTTATATTTCTGTGGCAAGTTATATTGTCGTGGAGTTTTTACTTTTGTTACTTTGTTGCCACCAATCATTGTGTCGTTTGTTTTATCCAATTATTGTTTCCAGAGGTCAAAATGGGGAGCTGCGTGTTCGAGTAAGGAGACTCATGAGACAACTAAGCAACATGCCATCTTCTGTTATATCTAGTCACAGCATGCATCTTGGGGTTCTAGCCACTGCATCTCATGCCATTGCAACTAAAACACTCCTCTGTGTTCTACAAGCCAAGGTTTATGTCTTTTAATTAATTTCAAGTGACATTTTAATTTGTTCCTTTTGTTAATGTTGTCATGTTTTCTAGTGTAATTTTAAAGTATATAGCAAAAAAATATTTGTGCAAGTAAAAACTATGTCAATATAGGTGATATTCTGTAATGGGATGCCATCCTCTCTTGATTTATAAGGCCTCATCCATTTTCACATAAAATTATTGGTTTTTGCTCACCCTTTATGGTGCTTTTACACATACCAAATGCCTTTTCAAACGTGATGTTAACGATTGGGAATTGGAGGCAGTTGATTCTTTGTTTGATGTTTTGAGTTTCTGAACTAGTGTTTTTATATCAGAACATGTCGATCAGAGTTTATTGTAAGTGTGAACAAGTACCTTGAAGCTTGGAGCCATAAGCTATCTGTTGGGATGAGGTTTAGAATGAGATTTGAGTGTGAGGAAGTTTCTGAAAGAAGGTATGTTGTTTCCCTTGCATAATATTTTGTTCTTGGACTTGGAGGAAGTTGCGATGCATCACCTGTCTCTATCATTACAGGTTCAGTGGCACAATTGTTGGTGTTGAAGACAATAAATCATCTGGATGGACTGATTCTGAGTGGCGATCACTAAATGTTAATTTATTTCTTTTGTCATACTTATTATTTTTTTGCGATTGGTCCAAGAATGTATTGAGGACGTCTGAACTGCTGGACATCTTATGGAAGTAATTGATTGCATATCTTGACTCCCTTCTTCCCTGTATCTAATGATATTGCGGACTTTTTAAGGATTGAATTTTTCCTGGTTGGGTTAAGAATTTGTTATCTTGTACTTGCAAAGTCAGAATTGGTAGCTAGCCTGAGACTAAGATCTATGTAGTTTAAAATTATTGGATGCTTTGATTTCTGCCTGTCATTGTAGATTGTAGAATTTTTATTTTCTATTTTTATAGGATATTAAAGAAAGGTAAATGCTAGAGGCAATCATTCAGTACCATTATTATTCAAATAGAAAAGCTTTTCAATATGGGATGTTTTGTGGTGGCTTGGCAGGTTTTATAGCTTTCTGTGCCACTATGGTGCTTTATAATTTACAGAGATCCAAAATTTACTGTTTGAAGCAAATGTCCAGGCTGCTCTATTAAGCTTGGGACTAAGATCTGTGTAGTTTGAAATTATCGGATGCTTTGATTTCTGTCTGTCATTGTAGATGGTAGAGCAATATGGGTATTTTGTGGTGGCTTGGCTGGTTTTATAGCTTTCACATATAAATGCTTGTTGACATTGATGGTCCTCTTCCTTCATTGTGGGAGTTCCTTCGTCAATGAGTGGTCTGATATTCCATAGCCTCGTGGAGCAGCGCTGCTGCCTTTACCTCTTGGGACTGGCCATGAGACATACATCTCTATTACTATGATTTTGTTTTACTTATCAAAAAAAAAAAAAATGTTGCACTATAATTTACAGAGATCCAAAATTTACTGTTTGAAGCAAATATCCAAGCTGCTCTATTAAGCTTTCAAACAAGAGTTATCTTAGCAGTAACACTTGTAATCTCAGTATCTCTTGTTCTTGTGAGTTGCAACTTAAAAGCTGTGCATTTTAAATATCTGGATTATTTTGTTTCTGGACTTCCTCTTGCCCTTGACTCTGCCTTTGCCAAGGGTTTAATTTTGTTGTTAAAATTATAAGTGATAAATTATAATCATTCCAACTTTCCTTGGTTTGGGTTTTAGGCGGACCCTTAAACTATCTGGTTGCAGTGGTCTAAATTCAACTTTCTAGGTTCATGTTTCCGAAAAATGATGGTATTGAGTCTTGATTGCACAGGTCCTACATTTAGTTGGAGTTTAATTTCTCTTAAGGTGAGCTTTGTGATGCAGATCTGATGAATTTGCCCATTGCTACTTTTAATGTGGCATTTTTTCTTCATGAAGTCTTTTATGTGCACACACCTGGAAACCATTGGCTGGTTTATTTGTTTTCTATTGTAGTGACCCCACTTATGCTTGCTTTTAGCAGTGGGGGAAAAAATCCTCTCCCACTTAAGCCCTCAAATCCTCTCTAATTTTAGGTTAGATGTGAGACGCGGTATTTAAAAAATTCAATGGTCTTGGAAACCCCATGTAAACCACTAAATGACCATTGGATTTTTAAATGCCATGTGTATCACATCAAGCTAAAAATTGGAGAGAATTGGAGGATCTAAATGGGAGGGGAGTTTTTCCCCAGTGGGATATTGGCTCGTTTTGATTTTTGACTGGTGATTTGTTTTTGGGGTGTGTTTTAGGTTGGGTTTAATTGAGTGGTTCTTCTTATCTTCATATTTGCTGTAATTTATCTCACTGTGAATGGTATTGTATTTCAGGTTCAGTGGGATGAGAATTCATCAATTGTGCATCCAGATAGAGTTTCACCATGGGAATTGGAGCCACTTGTGGCAAACTCTCCACCAAGCTCGCAACCTGCACCACGGAACAAGCGGGCATGGCCTGCTGTTTTAACTTCACAAACACCAGATTTTCCTTTACTTGGTCTGAAAGTCTTCTAGTGGGAAATTATTTATGCCGATTATGCTTGTTGGTTTGTGATTAAAACTTTCTTGCTTTTGTGTATCAGGTGTGTGGAAATCCCCAGTTGAGCCCTCTGCTTTCTCATATTGTGAGCCACATCGTGGGCGAGACTTCTATCCATTGCCTAAGTTCAGCTCTGCTGCAAAAGGAAACTCTTTCAGCTTTAGTGGTAACTCTTTGCCTGCTGTTTCCAGCAACTCGGCTATTGGTCTAATAGAAGGGAAGCTGTAACAGAGTCTTTTTCACCAGTTGTTAACAAAGAATCAGGTGAAAAGAGACAGGGAACTGGGAATGGCTGCAGGCTCTTTGGGATTCAGCTACTGGACAATTCCAATGTAGAGGAAACTTCTCAGGCGGTTATGTCCAGAGCAGTCGGGGATAAACAGCCAGTTCGATATATAGATGCGGATTCTGTCCAGCATTCTGAACCAAATCGATCTGATGTTCCTTCTCTTAGTTGTGATGCTGAGAAATCGTGTTTGAGATCTCCTCAAGAGTCACAAAGCAGGCAAATTCGGAGTTGCACAAAGGTATTTGGGCTCCTGTGCTTTTTCTACTTCTCCTCAAGTTAAGAGGTTTTGTCAGTTCTTGATCAGTATCTGGTGCAGTTATGGTTTTATAGATTATTGGGCTGATGATCTGTCTCAAAATTTTGGTTCTAGATCTCTTTCATGCCTTTTGCTGCGTGAATCAAGCCCAAGGCAGGCTGACGTTAGATTTTTAAATGCTCACGCTGTGAATGGAATATATAAAATTTTTTTTATAGAAGGCTTTGTGGTTTGGGTACTTTCTCTAGGCAATTAGAGCTTTTACGCTAATTTCTGCTTGGGGTTCCTGTCTTGTTTGAAGTTTATGTAAATTTTTAAGTTTAGATCAACTCTTCTCTTATCTCTGATAAATTACCGATTGTCCCAAAAGCTTAAGCTATTAGGATATGGTGAGTTTAATCACTTAACCATAATTCTAACACCCTCTTCACTTGTGGACCTAAATTTCTCCTTAATAAGTGGGGGCTTAACAAGTGGGAATTAACATTTTAAATGTGAGGTAGAACGAGGAAAGGGATAAACTCAGAATCTCCTGCTTTGATATTATGTTAAATTACCGATTGTCCCGAATGCTTAAGCTACTAGGAATTGGTGAGTTCAATCACTTAACCATAATTCTAACAATCTCTATGCATGTGTGTGCACACTATACAGTCTTCCAAACAATAATAATAGATCATGTTATGAATAGGAATATTCAGTTTTGTGTTCTTCAGCTGGGTCTGCTACATGCTATTTCGGAATATCTGAATAGTATTTGTAATTTTCCAGGTCCACATGCAAGGGATTGCTGTTGGGAGGGCTGTTGATTTGACGCGCCTAACCCGCAGCCCGATTAATCCAAACCTGTTTTTAACCTGCTTAAAATGACCTGTTTTTGGCCCGCAATTTGATTGACCCGACCCTACCTGCCCATTTTGCCATGTAATGGCATTCGAAAATCTGCTGCAAAACCTTCTCTAGTAGTAGCATTTTTTTCTATTAGTGTTTTGCTTTTAGGGGTTGTGGGTTCATGTTAGTGTGGTGCTGACAGACTCATTCAGAGTAAGCCTATTCTCCATGCCTATTAGTGTTTTGTATTGGGTGCAAGTTGTAATTATGAGTGGTTAGGAGGAAAATTTTAGTTTCAAAGCATTTTGTGTTGGGTGCAAGTTGTAATTATGAGTGGCTAGGAGGAAAATTATAGTTTGGAAGCAAAAGAGGCATATGGGTAGCTCTGTAATTAGGTGGAAGGCCTTTTATAATAAAGAAAATTAATTTCTAGCATGGCATAAGGACATCACGACCTGGGTCGTGGGTGCAGAGTCGCTATTGCTCTAGGCCACCTTTCATTATATTTTGGTATATCCTATGTCACTATGAAACCTGCTTATTGGTATTGGCCAAAGTTTAAATTTTTTACTTTGTGTTTCTGTTCTTACAAAGAAACTAGTTCTTATGCTAATTTCTGTTTTTTTAAAAAGAACAGGGAGCTAGTTATCTTACTTATTTTTGTCATCTGTGGCATTAAATTGCAGAATTATGTTCCCTAGCTATAATGCTTAAGTGTGAACCATTGTTCATTATGCAGGAGAGGTAAGTTTGATATTTTATTCTGCTGTGTTGTTTATTTTTTGTGTGAGCTGTTGTTAAAGTATCTTAACTTTATGCGTTTCTTTTTCAGGTTCAATATCAGTCGGATCAATTTCTAGGCAAAAACAAACACTATGTTGTTGCTGAACATCAAAATTTGTTGATGGTTGGAGTGGTTCCTTTATCCAAGGGAGCTGTTAGTAGTCGATTAGTGTTAGAATTCAGCAAATAAATCCCTAGATTTTTGGTAGAGATATCTGATTGAGTTATTAGATTATTTTATGTTCAATTATCTTGGCATTGTAATTCGGTTGATAATCAACGTTGTAACAAACACTGTTATTTAAACAATGAGATTGGAATAATAAAGCAGGTAGATTAATTCTAGAAATTCTCCTCTTGCTGACAGGTTTGATGTACACATTATTTTGTAATTGGTCTATGTATATCATGTTCTCTCGTAGTTGATATTATTTTGGCTAAATGGCACTTAAATAAATCACATTTGTGAATTATAAGGTCATTTATTTGGATCATTAACAAGCAATTTAGAATTTATTACATGACAATCTATCTGAACAAAAAATATTTGTTTTTTTTTTATGCAAACTTATTTTACAAGTTATTGGAAAACTGTTCTGAGAGCTCAATAAATCTTTTAACAATAAAATATCATAAATTATGAGCGGTCTAGTATGAAACTAATAATTGGCCTTAACTCTACCTGTGAAAATAAACTCTCGATACCATTACCAACAACGAAACACATTTTTGCACGACTTTGGATAGGCCTCTTTGATTATCAGGTGTGTTGAAACAATGGCACAACTGAATAGCAATTTTGTTTTACAAATTAATTAATTAATTTTTTTTTACAAATTTAAAGATAATTAAAAGAAGATTCCACCAAATGCCTTCAAGAATTAGAATTAGAATTAGGTCCTAATACATTACAAGACTGTTTAAACCATCCTTTCGAGTTTAAGCACATAAACTCAAAATGATTACAAAGAAAACAAATGCAGACAATATTATGTAGGCTTTAAGACTCAACTCTCATGTAATAATAATTTTTGCTTGTCTTGTGAACTAGGGATTCTTGGTTCGTGAATAGACTATGGACGGTAGCATGATATCTATTATCTACAAACATTTAAAACATCACATTAGCATTTAAAAACGGAATAAAAATGATGGTATTAAGCCTCACAACAGCCATTCTATTTGCTAATAAAAAAAAAACAGCCGTTCTTTTTATTTGAAAATCTATTTCTGCTACACCAGAAGCCTGCCACGTTAAGTGAGATATGTTTTCTTTACAATATTTTTACAACAAATCAGGTTTTCCTAACAAACAATATACCATTTAAGATTTGTTGTAACAATATTATGAAAATATTCATGGAATGAATGAAGCCGAAAATGCCATAGATGTCATTGAGCTGAAACCCAGAAGAGTTGCAAAAGCTCCCATCCAGCATAAAGTGCAGGCAAGTCTTGGGCTGGTACGGCGATGCCCGATAGAAGCCGACAAACAAACGAGAGCCACCGAGTTAAAACCCAGCGAAACAACTCGGAAGATCCTAGATCTAGGAGGAAGGCCGTGGATATCAAGGGATTCAAGTGTACCAATCATTTGGGCATTGAGAAAAAGTAGTATCTCTGCCAATCTGTGCGGTCCCGGACTAATTGGTCCCCTTTCACCTTCCATGTAACCAAGCCAGCCTCCGCGGCCATTGCCGTCGTCGTCTCCGCTACCGTTACCCCCTCCATGATTACGTCCACGGTTGCTTCTCCGTTCATTTCCAATACCCTCTCTTTGCGCACCACCTCCTCCTACACCGCCTCCTATTCCTTGATTTCCATTCCCTCCTCCCCCGTTTATTCCTTCCCTCGCTCTACCTCCCGAACCCGAGCTCTCACCTTGACTAAATAGTATTGTGGCCAACAGGTCTTTGGTCCACAGAAAGGACCTAAGGGCATACAGAGAGGCACTATGGGCATCAGGAAAGGGTGGGGCCCACGGAGAGGCACTATGGGCTCTGGCCAGCAAATCACCATCGCGGACGCCACAACCAGGAAGGGCTTTGGCCAGCCGATCACGTAGGGAGGCAATACGGGCATCGGGAAGGGGTGGGGCGCACAGAGAGGCACTTTGGGCTTTGGCCAGCAAATCACCATAGTGGAAGAGCAGCAGTTTACCCGAAGAGGCAACTCCTGGGCCAATAATAAGAGCACTAGGAAACAGTACTATTTCTATATCGGAAGTTTTTGAGAGCTCTAAATTCGCCATGACTCGGAGTATTTCGGTCGTTTTTCCTCGCAGAAGGAAAACGATTAAGAAAAAGACTAACAAAAACCAGAGTAATTCACTATCAGTGGTGGGCTGAGCTCAAAAAAAGATGACTTTTTTTTTCAAATCTCTCTCTCTCTTTCTATTTCTCTCTCTCTCACTGTGAAATTTCAGATAACCCCAAATCTCTGATCAAAATTTCCAGCTACTGCTGCTGATACTCTGAGAGAAAAGGAAAAAGATGACTCTTTTTTTCGCTTGCTTTTTTTTCGTTATTACTAAATTACAGATAGCTCCATTGGCAAAATTTCTTGTAAAATCTATTATCTAAAATTAATACTTTAAATATATATCTTATTTTAAAATAATATATTTTATATTAATTTTATTTTATAATATTTTTTATTATAATAAATATATATATATATATATATTTTTATAACTATTACTTTTTATAATGAACATATTTTTAATAAAATTTTATAACAATTATATATTATATATATATATATATATAGAAAAGATACTCTAAAATTATTTTATATTAAATACTATAATATTAAATTTTTAATTAAAATTTTTAATTTAAAAAATTTTAATTTTTTTTATAAAATTTAAAAATTAACCGCAATTTATAAAAAAATTAGTGAAAAAATTTTAGTTAATTAGGAAATTGAAATGAAATTTTAATAAAAATATTGAGTCAGTTTTTATATTAACTTTGAACTTTTTTTTTTTTTTTTTATTAATCTTTTCTTTTCTTTGCTTCGTTGCGAAGTAATTGACCGATTACTTGTCGCACTTACACTGTCATCATATTGTTTGACTTGATGGGCTGGTGGTGGGGTAGGCCTTACCTTAATTGACGGATGAGGTTGTTCAACTTTTTTTTTTTTTGGTTAAAGAGGTTGTTCAACTTTAACTTTACTTTCAACATCTTCATCCAGGAATTATCATCTTATTAAAAATATAGCCATTGTCACAAACAACCCGCAGTTCTGTTCCTAACCCCTCCGAGCAAAAGAAAAGCGATGGGCTCAGTTTATTCTAAACCATCGCTTCAAGAAAGCCTTCTTACCAGTTCGAACAAAGTTGGGCTTCCAAAATCCATTACCTTGTGGCTCATGATATTAATCCTTTACATCTCCTGCACTACAGCTGCAATTTTAATTGTTCTTCCGCAAGTTAACGTCGACGGAAATCGAGTTCCAGTCCTCTTCAGAGACCAACCGACATACTACCGTAAGTTTCTAGTCTCCACTCTGTTCGCTTTTATGGGTGCCTTTATTGCCTTGATAATCAGACAAGCCAAGGGTTGAAAGATTTTGCAGGATTATTGCTATGTGTTTCATGTTGTCGTCACTAGCAATAGTTTCAATTCCACTCCTCTCGTTAATGTAGAAAAAAAACAAATTCCGATGAGGCTGAAGAATCTTTGCTGGAACCTATGTTTGCTTCTTCTTCTTTTTTCCTTTTTTTTTTTTCAATTTGTTATTTGAAGTGCTATTTGCTGTTGGATTTGAATATTTATATTTAACGAATTTTAGAGTTGTGTTGTGCTCTCTATTGCGCTTTCCTCTACCAAGCTCCTTATCAACTCCGTACTAATGATTAAATTCTACGGCAATAGATTTATTAAGTACTAATCAAATTATAGTTAATTTGTTGAATTTATGCACAACTTTTATTATTTAGCAAAAGAAAGAAATAAAATATTTTGAGAAAAATATATGATGAGGTTTATTTTATCTTGTATACAAGGTGGTGCATGCTTATAATTGTAATCTAATTTTCAGCAGTTTTGATTTCGGTGGCGAGAGAATTTAGATCGTCTGTTGTGTGAAAGATTAGGTAAAGAAAAGAAATGCTTTTGTTGTTTGGAAGATTACGTATGAAATGCCGAAAATTCATCACATTTACAATTTCAAGTGCAATTTGAGTCATTGACAACACTTAAATAATTATGCAAATTATTTGAAGCCTTGTTGGGAATTATTATATTAGTTTGATATATATGTCATATCAAAATTTAGATCGGATAAACAAATATGATATATGATCCAACAAGCACCATGCAATTGACAAAGTCGAAAAACTGAATCAAAGAAACAGTAATTAGTTCTTGAATCTAACTGGTTGCTAGATTAATTCCAAATGCTTCTCCAACATAAGGACCAACAGGTTTCTTGATCTCCTGCACCTGCCTGATCCGCCTATTCAATTTTTTCTTGTGTTGTTCCTTGCAAAAGAGAGAGATTATTTACTAAGTACTCACATCAATTTTTCTTATGTTGTTCCTTGCAAAAGAGAGATTTTTTTTGGTCAACAGGGGAGAATAATCAGATTAACTAGCCACAAAGGGCGAAGTATTGGCTATATGCCTTAAAAGAGTACAAGCCATTAGCATCAGAGTTCACAATTACATTAAGATCAGGGGTAGGGGGAACATCTAGAACAACAAAATCAGAAGTTAAGGAACAAGAGCCTTTAGCAAGGCTGTCTGCTCCTCTGTTGGCCTCCCTGAACACATGCCTGACTGTGGTCTGCTGAAACTGCCCAAGTAAGTACCTGCAGTCATTAAGAAGGGATGTATATGAGTTGTTAGGGGTTTTCCTTGAGAGAACAAGGTCCACAATCACCTTGGCATCCAATTCCACTGCCAAATGTGTGATTCCAAGCTGTGAGGCAAGCGTGAGACCATCCCTAAGAGCCCAAAATTCAGCAATGATGCTTGTACTAATACCTATACATCTCATAAACCCCTTAATCCATCTGCTGTGAAAGTCACATATGAGCCTCCCCCCCTGCCTTTCCTGGGTTAGCTAGGGAAGCTCCATCAGAGTTGAGTTTAAACCAACCCTCTTGTTGCTTGCACTAGCAAACTGGTATGACAGAGTGTCTTTTGAAGGCCTGTCCTTTTCCCACACAATAAAAGTATTCAGTGGAAGCTTTCATACATAGGGAGTGGAGGTTAATATTGATAGGTGAGTTTTGGAAGACCATGTTGTTCCTATGCTTCCACAGGTTCAACACAGCCAAGGGAAAGACAATAGACCACGGAATACCATTTATTTGGTTCAGTTTGCTGTCTAGGCAGTTTGTGCTCAGCCAATCTGCCAAGCTCAAGTGCAAGAAGCAGGACATGCTTTGCGGGGTTCGAAACTTTTGCCAAAAATTCATTGCAATTGGGCAGTCCCTTAGAGTGTAAAATAGTTTCCTCATGATTTCTGCACAAGGGGCAGCAAGCATCATGAATAATACCCCTCGATTCATGGACTTTCTTGACTGGGATGCTGTTGTGGCAACATAACCAAAGGAAGTGTTTTATCTTTGGCAGCGTATCTAGTTTCCAAATCCAGTTGCCGCGGAAGGTTTGGACATCAGTTTTCTCAAGTCTAGCCAGCTTATAAGCAGAAAAATATATGATGAGGTTTTTTATTTTTTTATCTTGTATACAAGGTGGTGCATACATATAATTGTAATCTAATTTTCAGCAGTTTTGATTTCGGTGGCGAGAGAATTAAGATCGTTTGTTGTGTGAAAGATTAGGTAAAGAAATGCTTTTGTTGTAAAAAAAGAGAAGAGATACATGAGTAAAAATATTAAAACCTGAACAAGAGTCCCACTGGCTACTTCATCCCCTGCTTCATCATTCTTCATCCTCTTGAATTCATTAAGAAGATTTCTTAATTTATCTCTTTCTTCGGAAACCATAGAAAGCTAAAACACAATCAATTTTTTAGTATTCAAATTATTGAAATAAATGAATAGATGAGACACTATGGCTACCGCAACGCAAGATTACATATAGATACATCCATTCACAGCAATACTCATAAAGCAGAATTCACAGTTAACATGAGTGCAAAACCCAGTCAATATTCATCTCAAATAAATAAGCATGTCGCGAACAGTACCATACAGGAACAGGAAAATCACAGCTGTAATTATCCCGGTAGAATAAACCAGTATTTCCAAGAACAATATTAGGCAACAGAATAGAAGAGGCATCCATTAGATTGATATTTTTACATGCCAAAAGCATCTCCGTCGCCTTTGGGGCGCAACACAAGTACACACAAGGTTTACAATGGCCATCATAGACAAAAGAAAGACAAAGTCAAAATTTTTAAGCAAAGAGAAAAATAATATCTACAACAAATAGAACCAGCCATTCCCATATATAAATAGCACACAAAAGCAGCTGCAAGGTTGATAGGATACTCTGTTCCTTCAACTGCTGGATGTTCAAAAAAGACCCTGAAGGTGCAGCCCTCCAAACTTGCTGAGTAGTCTTACTGTGAATCTACAACGCCAGGTAGAAGCACCAATAGAACTGACATGGCAAAACCCATGTCATTCCAAACAGGGATTACATGAAGCACCCAATGTCCTAAGGTATCGACCAAGGCAGCAACAAAAAAGTTACCCACTCACCATCTTATTCTCACATGCAACACCAATTAACCAAAACAAGCTTTCTAGCCAATAGTTCAATGAAGAATGGCTGTCCAGAGATTGCCAGGTTGCCAGTAGAAGCAGTCAACTTCAGGCTGAGTGTATTGCAAGGTCAAGCATAACTATGAAGGCTGAAAACTAAACCGTAAATCTTATAATGAAGAAATATGTATTGCTAATCTCTTTGGCCAAAAAACAGTTCAGAAGTTCAAGAGCCTTGGACATTCTCCCTTTATTATCACCATCTCCTTATCTGCAACTTTAACCGGTTTATATACACTTGTTCTATTATTTTTTATTACTATAAAATTGACCATCCTTTTTCTTGTTTATAGTTGACTCTTGAGTCTTGAATGAATACACATATATCTTCCAGCACCTGAATGCAACTCAAATGAGTACTGTAAGAATCAGGCAGGAGGATCGGTACAAAACACCATTTCCCCTAGTTTTTAACCTTGCATCCTCTTTGATACGGTTAGAGTGCAACATCAGTCACTTGTTAACTATGGTCCTATGATATAAGCATAAAACTGCCTAATCAAACACTTACCATCAATTCAATCCGCTTAACCTCCGATTTTGACACTGCTGCCTTTCTCTTTGACCAATGCAGCCTCAGTTTCAGCATTTTGTTTTTTGCTTAGAGCAGCATCAAGAGCTACCTCCAATTGTTTCAAGCGGGCATTTGCATCTCCTACCTTCATAGTGCTATCAATCACCTCTCTGCATCAAATTGAATATCTCAACAACAAAAAACAAGAATACATACTTTCTCAAAATTAGTAGAGATAAAAAATATGTACTAGCTTCATTAAGGGAAAAAAAACCAGCAATGTGCTCACACACACACACACACACACACACACACAGGCATCCAATCTAGCTCTTTGAAATTATTACAGTTTTTTTTTTTTTTTGAATAAAGTGGTTCCTTTGTTGTCTTTTCCTTCAAAATTTTTTATTTTAATTTTCCGAGTTGCCTATACACCCTATGGCAGTAATGCTGCACTGATTTTTGTTATTATACTTTCTGGTGCAGTAAATACATTCATGCAGATGATTGAAGACAGAGTATGTGAATTTATCCTTTTAGTGAATCCTATGATTGAAGACACTGAAAGGATAAATTCACATACTCTGACTTCAATCATCTGCATGAATGTATTTACTGCACCAGAAAGTATAATAACAAAAATCAGTGCAGCATTACTGCCATAGGGTGTATAGGCAACTCGGAAAATTAAAATAAAAAATTTTGAAGGAGAAGACAACAAAGGAACCACTTTATTCCAAAAAAAAAAAACTGTAATAATTTCTAAGAGCTAGATTGGATGCCTGTATGGACAGGAGCTAAATTAGACATCAGTAAAATGAAAATCCTTGGTAATAACTTAAGAACAACTAGAACCAAAAGCAAAAGCAACAGAAGAGAAAAGCACTCAAGGCCCCAAACCCAAAAAATAGTCAACCAAAAAATAAGTGTCCAAATCCAGTTTCTAATCCTGATTTTCAGTTTGTAAAATAATCACATGCCAGTGGTGATCTACTTGTAAGCCATGTATAATGCACGTACATACAAAAATTAGTTTTACAAATATTTAAAGAAAAAATTTTCAATTTAAAACATTAAAAAAAATATTGGTAGGTTTTTTTATATATATATGTGTGTGTGTGTGGCTTTTTTCTTTTCTTTTTTTGATAATTTGAAAAAAAAATGGGTGCAGCTGCTAAGGCTTGAAACTTGATAGGTTTACAACATGAATACAAAACATTCAATGTTTTTGTCTCAATTGATCCAAATCCTAGCTGAAGAGTAATTACACACTGGACTATGCAAAGAGCCAATGAACTTTGATATTTTAGCAAATGTTCATTTTCAATTGCCAAAAGTTGTTTTAATAGCACAAAGGCTGTAAGAGTTAACCCCATCCCAATACCCCAAACTTAGAAAATAAAATATCGTTTGTGTTTTTGCTTCTATTTCATTGACCCTGAAGAAGTGATCTCATAGTTCTAAAGCCAAAAGTAGTGATCTAAATGTAATCACTCACTTTTCTAAAGCTGCAAATTTAACAGGTATATCCTCAGAACATGACACACCAGGAATTTCACTAATCATCAACTTCCAAGATGACAATTCATCCTCCAGCTTCTTCATACTCATCTGGAATTCTTGCAATTTAGGTAACTCTGCCTCTGCCCTCTCTCTGCGACCCTTTTCCTCCAATAATTTTTCCTTCAATAACTCAATGTTTTCATGAGATGACCTCAACTTTCTTGCTTCTCTCACTTCAGCCTCCTAATAAAAAGTCAGCACAAATAAACTATTACCCATAAGAAAAAAAGAGCTGATAAAATAGTAAAAGGAGTTTTTTATATCAGTAAAAAATAATGCATGTAATAGCCCATGAGGAAAATAACAATCTCAAGTTTACTTAGCTAAGTAACAATAAGAAGGGCATTGAACATAACTCATCACATGTGTGTGTGTGTGTATGAATTAAGTGAGCTACGTTAAAAGCATTTATTTATTTCAATATCAAAGCAACTGAACCCCCATATTACCTATGGCTAACAGACCATCAATATTTAATATTACAAGCAATTTACTAGTGTAATAACAAGTGGAGCTATAACTAGCGTGAGAACATATGGAAGCATCATAAGTGAATTTCCTATCACTATAGGTTTGCATCAAGGATCAACAGTAAGTCCATATCTCTTTGCACTAGTAGTGGTTGAACTCACTAAATCAATGAGCGATTCAAGAGTAAGTCTCTTGGTGTATGCTTTTTGCAAATGATATAGTTTTATGGATGAGACTAGTTGTCAAGTTAGAAATTTGGCAAGATGCCATAGAATCAATAGGCTTTCGGTTAGGTAGGACTAAAACAAAGTCCATGGAATGTAAGTTGAGTGCAAGTAGAAACAAAGGTGAAAGGGATATAAGACTCGATGGTCAAGAGATACCATGAGAGATTGAAGAGGATGTGAATCGTAACATAAAAGCACGATAGATAAAAATGGGAAAGTGCATAAGAAGTATTGTGTCCTCATAAAATACTTATTAAGTTAAAGGAAAATTTTATAAGATTGCTGTACGATTTGTTATGCTCTATTCTACTGAATATTCAGTTGGAAAGAAGCAACATATTTATAAAACAAGTGTAGCTAAAATGAGAAAGTTAAAGAAGCGGGGTGCCCCCTATTTATGAAAAGATGAACGAGGGTCAATTAAAATATTTTGGTCATGTTTACATGAGAGTGATTAATGCACCCATGAGGAACAATAAGTTGATTTATGTTGAGGGAACAAAAAAAGGTAGAGGAATACCAAACATAACATTAATAAAAGTGGTGAAAAATGATATGTTGATTAAGGAAGTAAAAAAGAAAATGACTTCAAATATAATAGAATGGAAGAGAAGAATACATGTAAATATGTTGATTAAGGAAGTAACAGAGTGTATGACTTCAAATATAATAGAATGGAAGAAAAGAATATGTGTAACCGACCCTGACTAATCTATTTAGGATACATAGCCAACCTCAAAAATTTAGGACTAAGACTTGGTCGTAGAAGAATACTATGACAATTGGATTCATGACTTGAAATACTATGCAGAACTTCAAACATGGTTTTTATCAAGATAGTCAAAGGGGAAAGGCGACCTTAAGGTGCCAAGGCCTTGTATCGCCCGAGGCGTGAGGCAACAAAAAGGCGCTAGCCCGAGTAAAGTGAGGCGCCAAAGTCTTAATATTTTTATTTTACATATAGAACTTCAATCATATGTACCTAGTGTATTATAATATTGTAATGAAGTGTTTTTCAATGTGTAGCATGAAGAAATTAGGTCTATCAAATTATTTCAAAATAGGATTAACATGGTTTAGGCTCTATTAGTTAGTTCTAACAATACATTTTACAATAAGCTTCTATATAACAATAAGTCTTACAAAACAAATTTGTAAATTAATTTAACTAACAATAGGTTTTATAACATGCCTTTTGAAATTAACAGTCTAAAAATAGGTTTCACAACAAACTTCTATAAAAATAATTTAAAAATTTTAAAAAAAAAAAAAAAATTGAGGCTCTCGCCTTAGCACCTTTTTCATGGCTTAAGGCGGTCGCCTTGCTCACCTAGGCTCTAAAGGAGAGCGCCTCACTAAAGGTGCCTCGACTTAGAGCCTTTTGAGGCACCTTAGTGGCGTCTCGCCTCACCCGGGCGCCTAGGCGAGCGCCCGGCTCGCCTTTGACTGCACTGGTTTTTATTTCTTGCTTATCACTTGATACCAAGAATTTTTGCGACATCACCTTGTGATGTATTTAAGATGTGTATACTCCAAGCAACAGCATAACTTTATATGGATGATTAAGCCTTCTTGTATTTTTTCCAATAGCAAGAAAGTATATAATCGCTATCGATAACAATTTTGACACTGACACCAAGATATTGTAAGCACAACGCTTAAAACGCTAGTAACAAGAGACCAACTCAACAGTCAACTGCTGGCCAAATGCGCGAAAAGTACCCTTCACAAGGTACATTACAAATAATGTCCTTACGTCAATGAAATCATGTCAAATTTAAACGGTAGATAACAACAAGAGACTTATTTTTTATATGACTGTATATATAAGTACTTGAATGAGGCAAATCATCACAAGGACAAATTTTTTTTATGGCCGGTGACCCTGCACAGAATATTCATTATAAAATGAAGGACCAAGAAGGCTAAATATAAACAGCAAGCATGAGCAACCAAACTTACATAGTTTCTTAGCTCTTCTTGAAGATGTTTAACCAAAATATTACTATCTGTAGAAGAGTCTTCTTGAAAAGTGAAACTTGATAATTTCTGCTCCACTTCATTCTTCTGGTGCAAGCACTGGAAAAATAAATGTGATAAGGCAGTTAAAAATTATTGATCTAGTCTGGGTATCAATAATCAATTAGTCTAGAGAGTTTTTTTTAATAAGTAAGATGAATACTTTTTAAAAGAAAGGATTGATTGCATTCTTAAAGAATCTACTAACAAACACTCATGTGATCCAAAAATATCAACAATGGAGTTACATGACACACCACCCCCAATCAAAGTACAAAATTCAAACAAAAAATCTCAAAAACTATTCTTAATCTCTTGCATAGAATGCTCTACATTCTCCAAAGTTCGAAAATTCCTCTCTCCATTTAGAAATAATAAGTCTAAACACTTGTAATGCAGATGTCTTTATATTAATTGTGAGTCCGATACAAGCAACCATTCAATGTAAGCACCAAGCAGAACAGTTCTGTGACTTCAACCAGAAGGCATCAAAAGGCAATCCACAACACAAAGGTAATCAGAATGAGAGACTAAGGGTGAGATTGGTTCAGCTTTTCAAAACTGGACTTTTTGAAAAAATGCAGTATGAAAAAGTGCTTTTTGAAAAAACTGAGTATTTTGCTAACACTTATAAAAGTGGCAGTTTGAGAGATAAGTTACCAAAAAGGACAATATATATATGGGAGTTTATTTCATACTTAAATCAACCACTTCATATACTTACTAAAAAAAACTAATTAATAATAATAATAAATATATATATATATATTATAACATATATATTATAATATATATTTTTTGTCATTATGAAGCACAAAATGAAAATGTAAAAAGATGATAAAATACGTACCAATAACCCAAGTTTAATAAATTGTATTACATGATATTATTAAAAAAAAAAAACTATTAATTATTATCCCCTCAAATGGAATTAGCAATGAAATGACGAAGAACCACCATCGCAAAATCTGTTAAAGTTCCTGAGTTCTGCTCATAACTGCTATCTGCTTCACTATTATATTCTCTTCTAGAAATTGAATCTCGATTGGCGTGTATAAAGCCCCTATCATCCCTATCATTTAGTCTAACAAAATTATGAAGAGCTATAGTAGTAGATATAATAAGTATTTGGATATGAAATGGAAAAGATGGCATGTTTATGATAATTCTCCATTTATTCTTCCACACACCAAAAGTGCGCTCAATCACACATCAAAGAGATGACTGAGCATGATTAAATTTTTCATGTCTACTTCTAGGGCTTCCACCTCTCCTTCGAAATTCCTGAAGATGGTAAGATATCCCCTTGTATAATGCCAAGTAGTCTTTCATCATTGAGTATCCAAAATCAACTACATAATATTTCCCTAGAAAAAAAAAAATCAATTATATTAACACGCACAATATGATAGTGTGAAAAGTTGTTACTTTGTTTACGAATAGTATCAAGAAAAATGGAGGTGTCGTGTGTTGCACCTTCCCATCTAGGCAAAACAAATATGAATAACATATCAAAGACACATGCAGCCATCACATTTTAGGTTGGATATCCCTTTCTTCCAAAGTATAGAATAGACTTATCAGTAGGTACAACCGCTATCACATGTGTGCCATTAATTGCACCATTGCAATCCTAATAAAAACATTAATAATTTTCAGTTTCACATGCATTGTATTATCTTATAGACAATATCACTTATTCAAATATACAACAGTACACGTCCTTGGAAATGTGGCCAATAAATTGGATGGTCTTGCAATTAGGTTAGAATCACTAAAAGTTGGATTTGAAGGCTTTACATATGCAGTTGCAAAGCGAGCACCCAACAAAGTGATCATCTTCTCAAAATGTCTACTTATGGTTTCACCCGAATGCTGAAATATTTCTTGAACCATTCAGTTACATGTTCCATGACCAAGTATCAGTAAACACATTGTCACTGACTCTTCTAACCTTATATTCCTTGAATGTTGAAGTCCATAGTCATGTTGTAAAACTTGACACAAATTATGAAACGCCTCCTTTTTCATTTGGGACATGTTGTAACACAATTTCTCATCACCTTCCATACAACGTCTCACCCAAGCCCACCCTGTTTGTTCAGAATCATAACAAAGAGTCTTATTAATGTATTTATTGAAATATATCACAACTGTTTCATATGTAACTGCCACAAGCTTGTAAAACTCCTCATCCGAATCATCGTTACTATCATCATCATCATCATCACTGTCACTACTCTCATCATCATCATCATCATCATCATTGTTATCACCATCATTATTATTGTCAACTTTATTATAATTGTCATCATTCAAGTCACTACCATCAAGATCATCACAGTAATTTCTGTAATTCCCATCCATTAATAGTTCCATATAACCACTCTCATGAGTACCATTATAATAATCCATATTGATTTAGTCTATAAAACAAAATAAAAAATAATCAACCATTGCTAATACTACTTTAATATAAATCAACATAATAATCAACATCAACAAAGTAACAAAAGGCAACAATAACACTTTAATGAAAATTTCAAATGTGTTCACATTACACATATATTAGTCCAAAGCTAATACTAAATATCACATAACTTAGTTTAAAGTTAATACAACATAACTAATACAACATAAAGCTAATATTAGTCCTAAACAATACAACATAAAGTTAATATTAATCCTAAGCTAGTACAAAGTACCACATAAAATTGGTCACTTCTTTTGGTTCCTAATCATGACTTGTAGCCATTGCAGCTGTGTCTCTGAGTCCTTGAAATTTAGGAACATCTCCCTACGTGACCTTTTCATTAAGACAGCCGAAGCTTCAACCACAAACATACTTTTCACTCCAGAAATTGCTCTCATAATCTCCATGACATTATTAATTGAACTTGATAATACTCGAGAAGTACTTGCAGATTTATTCTAGCATATTTTTATTAATTGACTAATACGATCGTCCAACATTGCAGCTCCTCCTATCTTCTTCTTTTTCTTCGGTGAGTGTATTGATTCACTAGTTCGCTTTTGTCTTGAATTACGTGATTGACTAGTATATCCCTGCTGCAAACTATCAATGTCTAAACTCATGTCACATTGATTATCCTTAAATTCAGAACTACCGTCAGAATCACCAGCACCCTCCGGTGGCATTGTTGGAGGGAGTGTATTTGAAGAAGGGATCCATGCAGCTACTCCAGTTGCTGCAACATCCCTAAACATTCTATCAAGTTGTTCTAGATTCTGTGGACCTTTCAGTCGAAATTTTGTAGCATTGGGTAATTCCTACAAAATGTAATTGTCATTTCAGTCATATTACAATAATATTAAAAAATTATCCCAAACTAAACACATATTAATAAAATACTCAACTCACCTTCAACTTCCGATCCCACCAATCATTACTAGCTTTAACCGTTCCCTTATTTGCATCCCAACCTAAACTTGTGTCATGACTTATCATTTGTTCCCACACTCTCCCATCACCTTTTAATACATCCTACCTACTTTTTAATTGGTCCTTATTATAATTTTGACTGGTCATTTCACAAAATTTGGTCACTAAATTGCTCCAACCTTCGATACTAAAGGCAGCACCTTTTGTTCTATTCCCGGCTTCAATCTGTTCCACACAAAGGTTACAAAATATAGTTGTCCAACTTGCTTCTCCCCATAAGGCTCTAGCCTCTTTTGCCTTGGAGTTGGAAGTAGTATTTTTACCCATCTATAGAGTTAAGCAACCATAAGAAATGCAAAAAATAGAGAATGGTTGGTAATGTATATATCCAAAAAATGATTGATTAGTTTATGTGGAGGCAAAGCCTTGTGCTTAATTTTTAAAATTTACAAATACCATCTGTGGTCTTAGATGAACCAAGTACATATAACAAAATCAAAATTAGTTTTTGCAAAGAAGTAGTGACTGTTAGTTGAGAGTCCTCTGATTTAATGCTTGACAACCCATCTATCCTTGTTTTTCTCCAAGAATGATTGAATAAAGAAAACAGAACAATCTGTTCTTTTCTCTTCTTTTTTATCTTTGTCTTATTACATAAATTCCCTTTTCTTTCCTTTTTTTTTTCCAAAAAAAGAAGATATTTTCCCTTTTCTTTTGTAAATTCCTCTTTGTGAAAGAAAATCCACCAAAGAAAATGTTAAAAGTATTATCAAATTAAGTATCAAACTATTTCTCAAAAAAAAAAAAATTAAGCATCAAATACTATTGTATTGAGATGATAATTAATGTAATTGATTTTAGATTAAGAATATAATAAATAAATTATAGATAGTGAAATAAGAAGAAGAGTTCAGATCATAGGAATGTCTTCAGGCACTGAACTTTCTACTAAAAATTCACACTCTTCCTCACTCAATTTTTCCCTTTTAGGGTCATAGTATGCTAAAGAAAGTGTTATGTGAGTAAAATGTTACTCTAAGAATTCTAACTTCTAAGCTCTATAATAAACAAACAATACTCAAGAGAAGAGATCACATAATCAACAGACCTAAAATTCAACCCGTAACAAAAACTAAAATACCCAAAACAGAACAAATTCAACTGAACAACCATATTCAACTGAACAGAACAAGCTCGCACCAAGACAGACCCAAAATCCACCCCATAACATACCCAAAACAGAACAAATTTTTCAGTACTGGAAGAACAAAACAATTTTTTTACTAATGGAAGAACAGAACAAATTTTTTAGTACCCAAAACAGAACAAATAGATCATTAGCAAGAACAAATTAAAGCATGCACAAATCTAAACATTTTTCAACAAATATTTCATAATCAACCCCAACAAATATTTTTCAACAAATTTTTCAACCAGCATGCATAAATCCTTAAATTTTTCCACAAATTTTTCAACAATTTTCTCAGATCAGATTAGACATAAATTAAAATTAAAAAAAAAAAATACAGAACCATGCGTTGAAGAAGACGAAGAAAGAAGAAGAAGAGGAAGAAAGAAGAAGACGAAGAGACTTACCACAGATGAAGAGCACAGAGCAGAGAGATGAGAGGCTCGGTGAGGAATGCATGAGAAAAAGAAGGGTAAAGTAAGAAAGGATAAAGCAAAGGCAATTTCGTAACATCACATGTGATCCAACAGATACTTGATAACGCGCAGTCCACTTTTCCAAATTAGTCTGAAGACACCCATAATATTTATGCGCGTTATGTGAAGAGCAGAACAACGCAGCTTTTCATTAAAGTCAACTTTTTCAACTCACCAAATACATAAACAGTGTTTGTTTTTTACAAAAGTGCATTTTGGGGCTTAAAAAGCCGAAACAAACACACACTGAGGCCCTATTTGGCAATTAAGTTTTAACACACATTTTCACATTTTAAACATTACACGCATTTCCACACACTTTTTCACCCACACGTATATCAAAAACACCTAAACAATATTACTCAAACTCCTCTACCAAATGGGCCCTAAGAGTTTTGAGTTTTGACAACATTAGGGGATATGACGTAGTCAGCACAAGAAATATGTAGTTGGACATACAATTTGTATGTAGAATCCAAGAACAAACAAATGAATAAGAGCTAAAAACCTCAGTAAGTTGCTTCTTAAGATTGTCCAGCTGCTCTTTCAGTAGATCAGATTCTTTCTCAGCATTTTTAGCTCTGCATTCCATTCTTTCCAGCTTCAACCAAGAGAATTAGGCAAGTTAAACAATAATAGATGTTCATACACAGTCCCTGAAAATTGGATGAAAAATTATTTCTACTCACATCCGCACTTATTCTAGATACAGAAAGCTTTGATTCTCTTTTCAGCTGTTCAATCTCATTAAGGAGACGCTTTTTCGCCCTCTCGGTGCTTTCAAAAATATGGTTTAATTTTCGCTCTAAAACACTTGCTTTCTCTTCCGCTGAAGCTACTGAAGACTCAGCTTTCATGTGAGGATTCATTTCATTGTGGAGCTTTACCTAAGATCCAAAATTGGGGGAAGACCTTATCATTTCAGAAACCAGATAGCAATAAACCTCTTATCAAATATTTCAACAACTAAAGATCACTAAATCAAAAAAAATCACAGAGATGCAACACATGATAAAAATCAACCATCAATTACTAAAGAGGGAGAGGGGGGAGTGCAGAGAGAGAGAGAGAGAGAGAGAGAGAGAGAGAGAGAGAGAGAGATCTTAAGTTAACACTTGTTCAATAAATAAAAAATTTCCTTCAATCCATGAGGGGTTTGTTACACCGGAAATAAATAAATTCTCTTGCTGGATGCCCCATAAAGGGTTTTTCTTAGG
Organism: Castanopsis chinensis; assembly: GCA_032878915.1. Lineage (NCBI taxonomy): Eukaryota > Viridiplantae > Streptophyta > Magnoliopsida > Fagales > Fagaceae > Castanopsis > Castanopsis chinensis. Next base: position 28,970,172 of record JAVQMG010000121.1, on the reverse strand, counting down.
GCTAGTTTGGTATGACTGCTTAAACCGTGAAAATAGGGATTCTGGGAGAGCAATACAAGCACCATGCTGCTAGGCAAAGCAATGGGTGCTGCACAGAACAACTTTTCAGAATATGAGTTCTTTTTTATATATAATATTACATCTTTTAGAAGCAACAATTGAGTTGCTTCCGCCTTAAAATTCCCTGGCTGCTTTACAAAAGCAGAGAAAAGCCCGTTATTACATGGGTTGCAAGGTTTCTGCTTAAAAAGCTGCAAAAAGCCCTAACAACTGGGGCTTTCTTGGTTTGGCCTCCGGTTTAAGAAGGGGCTCTAAGCCTCTAACAACCAAATCATTGATAAACTATAAAAGCAGTTCAACAACAAAAGGCTCCTTTCTGGGACATTGTATTCAAAAAACTAAAAGTTAGTGCATCACCAATAAGGGGACATTGTCATAACTTCAATTTGGCCCTGAACTTATCAACACAGTCTTGCTTTTTTCATATCGTAATATAGAAAAGAGTTCATTCATACACGACAAAAAGGAGAGAAGCCTTGTACAATTAAATCACAGGTAGTACTCATATTATGGCATCACAAAAGCATAATGAAATTGGATATCTTCCCCACATTATTCCTTCAAGTATAATGAATGTTCCCCACAATATTATTCATTTTCATGCTAAGGAGTTTCCTCATGAAGGTAGATCACACCAAAATATAAACAAAGTTGCAGAGATAGCACCACCAATAAATACATTAAAGAACACATGAGAGAATGGAGCCATTCAAAGGAATATTTGGGGCATGGAATTAATGAAACAAACAATTGTCGTGGTTAAATTCTCATTGGGTAGACCAGAACTTTCATTCTCTAAACTAAGAACAGAATATGGTATGGAACCATATAGATTTATCAATCCGTCCCACAGAGATTACATTAAGAGAAGTGATAAGCATACCTCAAGATTGCTTTGTGATTGTATTTGTTTTCTAAATCGTTCCTGAAAATCATTCACCTCTTTCAAAAGCTGCTCTTGCAGTGCCTGTTCACACCCTTTTGCAGCAGCAATTTATTGTTCTGCATATAAGAATTGATCTAGAAATTTCTTCCTCTCAGCTTCTGTAAGGATCAAAAACTGAATTAGGGATATAAACTTCCAGCAATTCTTTCTTATTTTTCTTTTCTAAAGTGTACACCACTTCACAGATTTTCAAAATTGGATATCTTTAGAATAAAAATCTCTCTAGAGAAACATAAGGCCATACCATTCACTTATATATATATATATATAATGTTTGATGATGTTTACTTTTTATCATTGTTTACCATCGACGCATACGTGGTGAACAGATTAGTTAGAGAAGTTGCAGCAAGATATCCCATGGGGTGGAATAGGAGATGAAATCAAGTGCTCATCTCATGGATAGGAATACAGTGTGTTCTCCAATCAAGAATGGGGATTGGGAGTGAGAAAGCTACGTACTCTTAATCCGGATTTATTAGGTAAATGGCAGTGGAGGCTTAGCAATGAAAGAAGCCATGTTAGGGGGACAGTTATTGGCATAATGCACGGGGAGGTTTGGGGAAAGTGGACAACAAATGCTGCAAGAAATGCCTATGGTTGCAGCTTATAGTTCACAAGTCTTTATAGTTGACAAATGGTGAGGACTCAAGTGCATTGGAATCCTGTATTTCTAGGGGTTGCTAAGGACTGGAAAATTGAGTCTTTTACAATTATTTTCAAAGTTTTCCATTCCAACAGACTAATATGGAAATGGAGGACAAGATGTTTTGGAGGTTAAGGCTGAGCAGAAACAAACAGGTGTTTCCGTGTCACCTTGTTTTATGAGGCATTAAGAGGGAGTGTTGGTTTCACCATTTCATGGCAGGCAATATAATGGATAAATGCTTCAGGTGTGTTTTCTTTTGCTGCTTGGCATGACTTGCTCGATCAATGTACTTTTAGTGTTTAATTTTCTGTACGTGCTGTACACATCCTATGTACTTGGGAGGTGCCTTCTAGGCTTCTTTAATGGAATTTTACTTATTAAAAAAGGGCTCTTTTTAAGGTGGCTCACTTCATGCGGACGGCTTCTTTAGGGTACTTTTTGTATTTTGTTAAAGCCATTTTTAAACTTAAAAACTGAAATCCAAGTCTTTCTTTTCAAATACTTCCGCCCAAATGAACACAAAGGAGTTTTGTACAAAACCACCATCAATGATCTCCTCTGATTCATTTTTTGTTTTCTCTCACGGGTGCTTTTTGAGATCACTTGTCTCTTGAGCATTACATGATTACTAACTATAATTGAAATATATAAGGAGTTCCAATCACAAGGAACTCTACAAAACTACATAAATAAATATCGATCGCATAATCATGTATTTTATTTGGAATGCCACCCTATTTGCTTATAACGGAGTATATGGAGGGAGAGGAATAATCGCATCATCAACAAGTGGAGCTTTCGGGAAAAAAAAAGATCCCCCATTTAAATCCTAAAATTTCCTCAAATTTTAATTTAGATGTACTACGCGTGGCATTTAAAAAATTCAACAGTCTTAAAAAACCCATGCAAACCACACAAAATCGAATAAATGCCAATTGAAGGGAATTGAAGGATTTAAACGGGAGGAGATCTTATCCCGAGCTATCATTTATTCAGTTTTGAAATTTGAGAGTATTTGATATCGTTGTTTCAGCGGTCCCTAACCCTAGGCACAAACAGTTGTAGATTTTATTGATTCCCTTTCCTTTTGTAATTAAATTTGTGTACATGGGCTTAGCTATCTCTTCCATTCTAACAAAAATTCATCACAGTTCCAATAATCTTGAACTGTGAAAGCTATACAGCAAAATCTTAATCCATTGAAACGCAAATTCCAAAATCAATAATGTAAAAAAGCAAACACAAGTGGAAACCATTTTCTTCTTAACTCACCAACTTTGCTGAAATTCGCATTCATTGTCTCGAATCTGGATTGGTAATCACAGACTTGCTTCTCTGCACTGCTTAAAGCATCTAGAAACTCCGATTTAACCTAAAAACAACCATAGCAAAAAAAAAAAACCGCTTCAAAAAATTTAGTCCAAATTTCAGCGAAGAAAAAGCAAAATGTGGAACCGTACCATTTGGCGGCATTGGTAGGTGCAGAGGAGATGATCGGAGTGCTGCTGTTGCGGCGACTCGTGGAGCGGCGCCGCCAAAGGAGAGTCCTCGTAGATGACCATACGGCGGTCCGACCCGGCAGCCGATGGGCTCTCCGGAGGCATCGTTTCGGATCGCGGCCTCTTCGGTGGCGGAGTCCGAACTATCATCGTCGTCTTCGCTCTCTCTCTCTCTCACACACAATCGCAGATTCCAAGGGATTTTAGGATGTGTGTGTGTGTGTTTTGAAAAGAGGGGTTTTGAAATGAAAGGGAAGAGCGCCACTTTTCAAAAGGGTGCCTGTGAAGCAACAATGGCCGACAATGCCACCTCTATAGTGTGTAAAGTGTGCTAGTGCACTGCTCGCTGCACTTAAATTTTTTTTTTTTTTCAGTTTGAAATAGACAAATTGTTAAAATTAAAAAAAAAAATAGTATTATTGAAATGTGTTTTATTAGAATTATAGAAAAAAAAAAAAGGAATTATAGAAATGTTAGAACAATAAAAACTTTTTATAACATTTGTAAGGACTAGATTTGACGCTCTAGCCCAAACGATTGAAGGACCCAGACCCAAATAGCCCAACATAATAAATTTGTTAGAGAGTTGCCTCTTAAATTAAGATTTCATAGATGAGGTAGCGTTTACCATGGGTCATGGATAACAATGAGACCAAAAAAAATAGAAGGCACTTCCTGAATTAAGAAGGATAATTATCCGAGGAGGTTTTGTTCTTTCCTTTCTTATTTACAATTTCCTTTCTTTCATGTTACAGTGTTTTTCTCTACTGTTTTTCTCTGATTCCTTTCTCAAGGGGACCTTCTATCTTATATAGGCCCTTTTGGATGATCATGTCCTTCCATTTGTTGATCACATAGGCCACCACTCAAGTGTCAGTCCCATCAACTATCTTCCCTGTACCCCTGTAACATGTAGCAACTAAGATAGCATTGTTCAAGAGTCTCCTCCACATAAATGCGGCCAGGAAGTTTGGTAGAATACATTGAATGTGGTGGCAGCTTCTAGCTCGTCAGTCACGTCAATGCTAGACCCCTTCCCAAAGCTCTTTTCGTACGGTAAGGCTTCCTCTGATGACGGGTTGATGACACGACCATAGAACTTGAGGGCGCAAACCCCTCAGTGGTGTGATTGCCCTCCTCGGCCATGCCATGATACATAGCACGACGGCCTTACTCGAAATTTTGGTACCCCACAACATTAATAATGCAGTTTTAACCGTAACAAATTATACATGACGACAAATATTTTAGCTACTTAATGCAAAAAAAATCTTCATATTAAGTTAGTTTTGACTGTATATTTTTTTCTCATGCCTTAAGTTAGTACCAATTTTTTAAAAACTTTTTATGTATAGTATTTTAAAACCTCTCTTTTTTTTTCTGACTTTCTTACTGTATAAATATATTTTAATATACTTACAACAACAACAAAATAGGAAAATGTCTCGATCTTCTAGGCAGGTGTCTTGATATTTTGTGGCTTCTTTCTTAAATTTGGGGTAATAACCCAATTTTGCTCTATTTATTCAGATTCTTGGTCTTTTGTAGCTGTTTGGATGGCCAGCATCTAGCTACTATGTAATATGCACTTTTGTTTTTAATTTTTTTTTGAGAATCCAATGTAGTATGCACGTGTTTAATGTGCAGCAAGTTGGCGAAACACACATACTTCCTCTCGAGTCTCGGACTCTCGGCATTCACACACTTTTAGTTTGTGTAACAACCAATTGTGTGGTGTAGTAGCAAATTTTAATGTGAGACCTATGGCAGGAATGTAACACATGGTCTTTTAAAATACAAACTATTGTAATGCTTGCATGCTAAAAAACAATTCGGCGACTTCAACTTTTACTTGCTTTCCTTAAGAACTCAAAACCTCCCATAATTCCTTTATGCAACCATTGATTTCATCCATATTTTCCAATGGCTTGTGTACAAAATGGTTGCAGATCACTCTACCAAGTCATCTCTTGAAGATATAGTCTAATTCAAATCAAACTCTTTTGTTACTTAAACACTTCACATTGGCCATACTTTTGATGAGAACAAAAAAACTCCCAGTATCCTTTATGTAGTCCACATTGATTTCTTAATGCCATAAAATCCAAATTGGATGACTTTATTTTAGGAATATTTGAATTACAATTCCTTGTTACTCATAAACTTTAAGTTGTAGTCAATGATGAAATTGTACATTTTATTGTATAAGACTATAATATATTAATCACAATGATTTATTTTAATATATAGATAAAGGAGATTCTAATTGATATGTTGGTGTACTTGGAATAAATTAATTGAACTGCCGTGATTTGTTGTTCTACTAATTGTTGTCACTTTAATGAACAATCTCGCGACTATTATATGCTTCAACTTTCAATGTTGAGAGGACAATTAACTCAAAAGTAAAATGTAGGTTACTCTAATGTATGTCGAAGTGAGGTATTGTTTGGTCAATACCTTAGTGCATTGAGTAATCACTTGTAACATTATGAGAAGCCGAGAACACTATTTCTTATTATGAAATTCATAATATTGATAAGAGACAATAAACATCCCATTAAGATATAAACGATAATTGAATATTCAGTGTGTTAGGTCTAGCTTTTAGTAAGTTGATATAAAAATTTTATTCTATGGAATTAGATTCCTATAATAATATAATAATAATTGAGATATTAAATTGAGTCCTCAATGACTTAAAGGGTGTCTTTGTTTTGAGATGAAATAGGGTGGATAGAAAATTTTAAAGAGAAAATGGGAAAGAAAAATTTTTGGAGTGTATTTGATTGGGTGGAGAGGAAAAAATATAAATAGTGGGACTCAGGTGTTTTCTTTCTGAGCTCACAAAAAAGTTTTCTCTCCAAAATGGAGAGAAAACTAAGAAAGAAAAACTCATAAAATGAGCTTCCAAAAATACTCTTAGAATTCACCTCCACGTTTACAATGTGTTCGCTTCTTTCTTTTTTCTTTCAATTACTAACGTGTGTTGGCTTGTTCTTTTATCTATTTTTTCCTTTTTTTGGTATAGTGGTATCAACATGTTGGCTTGGTTTGTTTGTTTGTGTTTTTTTTTTTTCATTCCTTGGATTTTTTCTTTCCGTTACTAAAGCGTGTTGGCTTCCTCTCTTTTCCTTTTTTTTTCTTTTTTCTTTTTCTGGTACTAATGTGTCGGTTTTTTTTTTTTTGGTTTGCTTGCTTTTGTTTGGACACGTTGGCTTCTTTTCTTTTCTTTTTTTTTCCCTGGATGTGTAGCTTTCTTCTTCTTTTTTTTCTTTTTTTTAGTGATCATATGTTTATTTACTCATTAATTTTGGTTGGTTTTTGTTTTTGTTTTTTTTTAAGAAAACTATTTTGGGTTAATTTCTTATGCTTTTTTTTATTTTTTATTGAAGTGACCATCTATACACAATTTTTTACAAGTATAATGTGTTACTTCTTGTATTATTTAATAGGAACATGATAGTAAATTTATACAAACTTTATTTTCAACCAAACAAAAAAGTTTTACATTTCTCAACTTTTCCACCCTCCCAACGAAACACAAATAAGGGAAATTAAAATCATTTTTATCCTCTCACTTTTCCATCCTTGCAACCAAACGGACCTTTAGTAATATTAATAGAGTGACAAATTGATAGTAATCTTATGATTTTATTTCACTATTGATAACTAGTATGTAACCCATGCTACTGCACGAGAATTGACATAATTTAATAAACCAATAAATATATTGCATTTTATTATTTAAGTGATACTGTTGATTTTGTTATTTATTTATTTATTAATCATGAGTTTAGTCATGTTTAAAAGACTTAGTTTATTCATATTTAATAAAACTTAGTATTATGTAATTTTTTAACAAATATTTTTATCATATAAAATTCTAATGAAAGAATGCTACATAGACATATATATTCAATGTTGATTCATTCACGGTACATATAACTATGACTAAGTTGCTTTATCATAACCCATTTTTAACAAAATATTTTAATCAATTAAATGTGAATCTCATAACGTGCATCTCATAACAATATATAACAATTGAATAACATGTATGTCATTAAAAAAAATTTATCAATTAAAAATCACTAAAATTATGAGTATAAAACGTAAAAACAAACAAATAGGATAAATACTAATTCCTTAAAAGAAAACTTACAGTGAGTTGAAAAAATTATATAAATAATCTTTGATATTTGAAAAATAATGGGATTACAACTTCTTTTCGAAATTGAGTAGAGACTTGTACTGATAACGTGTATGAAAAAGAAAAAAAAAATATGCAACATCAATAATAGGAAAACAAAACAATTTTATAATTAAAAAATAAAAATTATTGACAAAAATGAAAGAAAGTATAGGCAAATGAAAGACAATAAATATATAATATCAATCATAGGAAAACCACAAAATTATATAATTAAACAATAAAAAATTTACACAAAAAGGAACGACAGTATAGGTAGATGAAAGAAAGCAGTATTCAAACCTTAGGAATGGTTGGAATTCGTTTTGCAGAGCATAAACCAAGACCATAAAAATTGTAAAGACAAGTACAATTGGAACATTTGGAGAACCTCTCCTTATATAAGATAGAAAAATACCCAAATACATGCATATTCTTTTGAAATTCTATGTGAAAAAGGGAGGTGAATTTTAAAATACGTGAATATGGAAAAGGGAGGTGAACTGGGAAAGGGAAGTGAACCTGAAAGAAATGAAGGTGAATTTGAAAATACGTGGATGTGGAAAAGGAAGGTGAACCTAAAAATACACGAGTGTGGAAAAAAAAACACATCGGAATTACAAATTAGACTCCAATTTCATATTTACATTAACACGTGGCACAAAAATAGATTAGAATTCTAATTTTGAATTCCAATTGGAGATTCTCTCTGTTTCACATATTATATATATATATATATATATAGATTTTATGAAGGAGTTAAATGCAAATTTTAAGCCAGGGATTTGCCTACTTACTTGCTTTCCAAGCCATCCTAGCAAACTCATCTGGCTATGTCAATAACAAATAGAAAAGTGAAGCCTTGAGGAACTTGTTTAATTAAATAAAAATGTAGAGTAAAATATAATTATTATTTTAATAGCATAAAATATAAGTAATAGTAACTTTGGGTTAGTTATGAGAGGACCAAAACCTAAGGCTCATTGGATATAGACTTTTATTTTTCATTTTGCTCACACCTCAAACTATATATATAAAGCTCTTAAGAGGGTTTAGCTGCACGTGTGTGACAAACACAATAGGGTGTTTTAGGGGGGTGTTTGGGAGAGTAGTTTAAGTTATGTTGTTTGGGTGTTTTTGATAAACATGTGGGTGAAAAAATGTGTAAAGTTGTTTAAAATTGTGAAAATGTGTTTAAACAAAGTTGCCAAACACCCCCCCCCAATTACCAAAACACGCCTAGTTGAGAGAAATCTCAATAGGCAGCTACACTAGTGAAAAAAGAAAAGAGAAATAATATGTCCACTGCATTTTTACAACAAATTATAAGTGACAAGTTGTTACTAGTTGTTATTGTTGGGGCAAAAAAGTAATCTTAGTGTTAAATTTAAATTTGAACTAATAACAACTAACCACCTATGATTTGTGGTGAAAATGTTGTAAAAATGTTGTGGACGTAGCATCTCTCAAAAGAAAAATATGCATTCATCCTCTTTAGAGCTTACATGGATTCAAGAGGTTTTCTACAAAATAAGATCCCACACTCTTGGCCAACTATATAGTCATTGAGATGAAGATCAATATGGTTCAGTAGTTGATCAAGTATTATTTTTGAATTTTTATTCTAGTGTTCCAAGTTTTAACCACAAAGGTATGTGTTTTCTTATTGAAATTTTTAGATTCAAGATAAAATGAGTTTATGCAAAATATGAAATAGATCAAAATTTTATTCCACAGACTACAACATAGACAATGATTTATGTAGTGTTCTAACATTGTTGAGAATCGGAGGTAATATTTCAATATGTGGAAACTAATCAAATGATAGCTTTAAATCTATTTTAACCTTATTAATATTGTGAGAGAAGTCTTTCTCAAAAAAAAAAAAAATTGTGAGAGAAATAAAATAATCTCCAAGATTCGAGATCTACCTAAACGCTACTATATTGGTTTTGCCCTTATTATTAAAGTAATTGTGGATATGTATTCATTTTCATATTACTATATGACTCATACCTATTATATCTTTAGACAGTGCTATGATTTTTTTTTAAATGCATTTTTCCATATATATGACAAAAATGAAAAGGTTTTGCCGACCATGTTATAAGAGAAAAAAAAAAAAAAAAAAGAATGATGGCTTTCAAAATGGTACTTAATATTATGGGTACAAATCCAAATTTTAATTGTTAGGATTAAAAAAAAAAACTAAATTTATAATATTGCTAGTCTAAATATATTTTTCAATATATTACTAATATTTGGTTTATAGAGGGGACAATATTTTTATTAGTTTTTTTAAGAGAATACATTTTTATTTAAACTATTAATGGTTGTATTAAATCTCCCAATCACCATATTTAATAGTAAATACCAAACCTTAGGTGTTCCTAAGATACACGGACTTAATAGTAAATTTATGGCATTAAAACCTTAATTTATTTTGATGGGTGAATATTCCTTTTGATCCAAAAAGCATCGTCAGAGAAAACCTACTAGTCTATAATTGTTAAATTAGACGTGTACTAGTCATAACAAGGACACAAAAGACTTCAACCAATAAAAGAAGAGAGATCAGTAACTCAAAGCTTAAGCCAAATAATTACTATCTCATTAAATAATAATTAACAATAGTTGTAATTAAATATTGAAAAGAAGAGAATAATTAATACTATTTGCAATTAACCATGGGGGAAAGAAAGAGGAATTTTCCTTTTGCGCATGGACAATGGGAATGGGACAATGGATGTAACTCGTAAGCTTGTATGTGTACCGGGTACGCATTGAATCGCATTTATGTTCTTACATTCCATCTAAAGTGAGAAAAGTGTCCACATTGAGTACTCTATTCAATTTTTTGTTTAATAAAGCTATGATATACTCTAAAAGTCAAAATATACCCACAAATATAATCACTTTAAGTTTGCCCATTCAACCAAGAAATTTGAATAGAATATCAAAATCCTTGTGTGCCTACATTTGTGAATTAGCCTACATTTGTGAATTAATGACAAATGTATTTATTCATTAAAAATAATAATAATAATTTTATTCACAAAAATTAGTTACCGTTTTTTAGATAATGTACATCAAAAGTTAAATTTATACAAGTAATTGTATTACATTTTTTTTTTCAATACCTAAAGTCAAATTGTACTTGTACACCAACTTAAAAGAAACACGCACACACAATCATGTTGAACGTAATCGGGGTTTGACTTGATTGCCATTGATACCAACACATTTGTGGTACTTATTGTACTTGCATGGAGATTGAATTACAAGTTTCTCATTCCCCCTATTTACCTAGTAAAAAAAATGTTTGTTTTATCTAATAATTAAGTATTTATTATTATTTTAACACGTGGCCTTAGGCGCACAATCTGTATTGTAGGTCTTAATTGAATATGACTTTTGTTAAGATTTTCCATAATAACAGACGTTAAGGTACATTTAATGGTCCATTCAATAATATTTTTACTAGTTTCAATATAAAAAAAAAGTCAAATTTTACACAAATATCAAAAGAAATGCATAAATCATTTCGAATTTAGAGAGAAGTGAATTATTGATGATATATATATATAATTATATACTTTGTATGTCATACTTGAACATTTAATATCTTGTATTTTGTGCTCTTACATTTTTATCAAATTAATGAAATTGAAAAGAATGAATTATTAAGAAGATATTTCATTTTCATCTATTCCTCATCTAGGAATTTGGTGAATATTAGTTTTACCCATTTTTATTTTGTTGTGTAATTTTACTGCTTTTTTAGGGGATTAATTTTATCCATATTTTAATAAAATATAAATGATATTTTATTTAAATATAAATGATATAATAGTAAAATCATTTATATATATACATGTATGTATAAACTCAAATAGGGGAATAAATATATATTCTTCTTCTTCTTTTTTTAAATAAAAAAAAATGGGTGGAAAGGGGTGACTAAAGGTGACATACCTACTTAGGTGTGACTATATTAACATCTTGCTCATTAAAATTGGGTTTACAAAGTATTAAAATGGGTAGAGTCATAATTTGAGCCACCCCCATTGAAGGCATCGATTGACATTAAGTCTGGGACATAAGAATAATTTTGAATGCTTCCTAATTAGGTATTCAACCAACACCCATTAAAGGCATCAATTGACATTAAATTTGTGACGTAAAACTTATTCCAAATGCTCCCTAGTTAGGAATTTAACCAACAGACCAACAATGAACCACCCACCAAACCTACATATTCCAAGTCTAATGCCACCAAACAGGGATGGAACCCCCCCCCCCCCCCCCCCCCACCCACCCAAAAAAAAAGCTAGTATATATATACATATGTGCTGAAATTTCAAATGTTCATCCTAATAGCCCCCCCGACCAGTTAAAAAAAAAAAAAAAAACTGGGATACAAATGCAATCTAAAAAAAAAATTTGACAAACTCTCATATAAAAAAAAAAAAAAAAACAAAACAAAAAAAAAACAAAAATGACAAACTAAAAACTACACAATAAATAAATAAATATGGACTGAACTTAAATTACAATTCCCAAATTTTTACCCTAACCTCACTCTTCCTCCACTCAACCTCATCAACGCCTCCATCACTGTTGCTGCTGTTGCTGTGCCTGTTCTTTTCCTCTGATCAGATCCGTTGATCTGGTGTTGGCGTGTTGTTGCTATTGCTGCTTGGCTGCTTCTTAGATCCTTAATCACAGTAAGAAATTTCTCTCCTCTCTCAAGTTCTTTTTTTTTTTTTTTTTCTTTTTGTCTTTGCCATATTGCCGATTACTCTGCCTTAGCCCTCTGCCCTTTGCGTTTTTTTCTTAAAGAACTGTGGTGTGTCATGTGTGTTGTGTTTGTCAGTTATGGCTTTTTATTGACCGGTGTATTGTGTGGACTGTAGGATAGTTTATGGCTTTGTATGGAATTGTGGGTAATTGACTAAGTATGACTTTTTGCCTTTTTGTGTGGACTGGTCAATTGTGTTAGTGTTTTAGTGATTGTAACTTTTTTTTTTTTTTTTTTTTTTTGTTTTATCTATTATAAAGACATAAAGTGGGACCATTACACTGGGACAGTAGGATTAGGGACTAGAATGTCAGTAATGAATTGTGATTGTGAATTTGTGATATTAGCCTTTGGTAGTGAGTAGTGATTGTTCTGTGAGTATTGTAATTGTGAATTTGTGAGATTAGTTATTAGTAAGTGACTTTTTTGTGAGACTAAAGTCTTTGGTCAATTGTTTTGGTTTTATTAAAAACTTTTTCTTTGTGATTTTGTTACTTTTAATGATGTGGCTAATATTAGTAATATGTATAAACTTGTGCTTGTCTGTTTGTGATAAATGTGTTGAAATGTTTAAGAAACACTTATTTTATATGTTATATTTTGTTGACATTTTTATAATATCAAATATTTAAGAAACACTTATTTTATATATAGTATTTTGTTGAATATGAAATAGATGTTAGTTTTTATTTACGTAAAAAAAAAAAATTGTTTTAAGCTTTGGCCCCCCTCAAGTTCAAATCTTGATTCCGTCCTTACTACCAAACATCCAAACCACCACCCCTTTGGTAGTAAATACATTATATTACTTTTGCTTTAGTTCATATTCTTTATAAACACCAAGCAAGATGTATGAGAAAATAATACCATATTACTTTTGATTTCATACTATTCATTTATAAACTCCCAAATATATGGGAGAAGTACTTTGATCTTGTTCAATTTATTTGTAAATTTCCCCTATAAACTCACAAGGGTGCATTTGTTTCAACGAGGTGAAACCTCATTAGCATTTTTTTGGGATAAAATGTAAATTGCATAATCTGGAATTGGCTGAAATTTATTTTAATTTTCTAATTTTATTTTCATTAAATTGAGTCTTTTAAGTTTCAAGTTTATTAAATTCAAGCATTATGTTCAATCTTGTTAAAAAGTTGCCCTTAAAAAAATTAATTTCGTATGAAAAAAATCTATAAAAAATGTATAAAATTAATGAAAATATTTTATAGATATTTTATGTAATTATATAATTGCACACTTAATGACAAATTTTTAATAAAATTTGACAACGGACCTAAATTTAATAATTTTGAAATTTAGAAGAATTAATTAAATGAAAGTAAAATTAAATACTGAAATGAATGTTAGTCAAACTTAGAAGATGTAGTTTTCGTTTAGCAAGATTATTTTTGCCATATTATTTTACTATTCAGCATATTTTTGCTGCTATTCATAGGTCCTACTGTATTTTTTTGTAATATTCATGGACTTTACGGTACTATTTCAATTAACTTTTATCTTTATTTATAGTACTTTTAGCAAAATAATCGAATTCTAAACAAACTCGTAATCTATATTTTAGCCTAAATTTAATTATCAATTTATCACTTTAAGAGAAAAAAGGAAAAATATTTCAACTTTTTAGTGGGGAAAGAAAGTGTAGTACCAATATACTCCACTATTTATGAGTATCATTCATTTTCCTTTTATGAAGTCCTAGTTGAATGGGAAGAAAAGGTCACAAAATTTAGTTTTGATTTTCATTGAATTTTCCAACTTTGTATAGGTGGACAGTACACGCGGTTTACAGTTGAAAAAACTCTTTTTAAGGATAAAGAAGACAGCGCACGATAGTAAACATGTTGGGGCACGCATTGAATTCCTGCTTTCTTCGCCCTCTTCCTCCCTCTTCTTACCCAAAAGGAGGAGAGAGTCAGACAAGTGTGCGCATTGCGCACCCTCTCTCTCTCTCTCTATTTCTCTCTCCGCTTTTCTCTCCTATATAAAAGCCAGTCCAAGTCAGCTAGAAGAGAGAGAGAGTAAACAGTGTGTGTAAGAAACAAAAAAAGAAAAAGAAAAAAAAGAATAGAGAGAGCTGAAAAAGAGGCAAAAGGAGAGAGGTCTTGTCGGCTTCAACCAAACACGACCTTATCGATCCCCATTCCATTTCCACTCGTTTTTCTCGATCTCTGTTTCTCTGTTTCTCTCTCTCTGAAACTGAAACCGAAACCCTAAAATTCCGATTCTCTCGGCATCAGGGGTCAGAGCAGCAAATGCCTTCATTTAACCTGCCATCCAAAATTCTTTGTAAAGTTGTTAATGTCCATCTTCGGGTGAGTATGCCATTATCATCATTATCATCACTTATATGGATCTTCTTTTTTCTTGTTTGTCATGTATTTTGGAAGTTGGAGGTATTTTCTATGATTTTCGTTCATTAGAACTTTACCTTGGAGTGTAGGCTGAAGCTGAGACAGATGAAGTCTATGCCCAAATCACTTTGTTACCAGATTCGGATGTAAGCTCTCTCTGATTTTCTCTTCTTATTGAGTTCATGGCATGTTCGTCCCTTTCTCTGTTGGTTATGTGTTCCTTATCTATACTTTCCCTCTGGAATAGCAAAGTGAGGTTACAAGCCCAGATCCTCCAATTTCTGATCCTCCAAGGTGCACAGTCCACTCATTTTGCAAGACGCTTACTGCTTCTGACACGAGCACCCATGGCGGATTCTCTGTTCTTCGTAGGTATGCCGATCATTGTCTGCCACCGCTAGTGAGCTTCAATTTTTTTATATTTTTTTAGCATTTGCTTCTTTAGGAGATACTGGATAGCCCTGACCCATTTTTCCCTGTTTTGTTTCCTGGGCCTAATAATTTCAATACTTTTTGTTACACTGTTTGCATATTGGTTTTTCTTACACTGAATTGACTTATAACTGCTATTTTTCCAACAGCTTAGGTTGGAATGTTGTTGTTGCTTCATGCTGTGTGCTACAAGACTTGTATGTCTAATTATGCGACCGTTAAGTTCTCTCAGTAGCTTTAACTACTTATCAAAGTATACAAAAAGTTGTAGTGGTATTGGTGCACTTGTAATGTTTCTGGAGGTTGAAGGAGTGTGAATCTCATTGGCAATCAAATTTTGAATGGAACATGGAGATACCTTTAATTTCTTGCTATTTCAGAAGCTTTCTAAGAGTTTATGTCTGAATTAATTTCTGAATTGGTCCTTTGTTGGATGGTTTATCTGGATGTAATGGCTGAAAGTTGGTGTTTGTTGTTATTTGCTTTCATTGGTTTGGCATATATGTCTTCTGGTACATTTATTTCTACATGCTTGTCATGTTGTTAAGTATGATTCTGTTACCATTTGTTGCCTTGATTTTGTGTATATCTCATTTGGAGTCTTGATTGCTATAAAATGCCTCTATTACTAGTATATTGATCGAAATCATTCAATTCAGGGCAACCAAGGCGCCACTTGCTGACAACTGGATGGAGTGTCTTTGTTAGTTCCAGAAAATTAGTGGCTGGTGATGCATTTATATTTCTGTGGCAAGTTATATTGTCGTGGAGTTTTTACTTTTGTTGCTTTGTTGCTGCCAATCATTGTGTCATTTGTTTTATCCAATTATTGTTTCCAGAGGTGAAAATGGGGAGCTGCGTGTTGGAGTAAGGAGACTCATGAGACAACTAAGCAACATGCCATCTTCTGTTATATCTAGTCACAGCATGCATCTTGGGGTTCTAGCCACTGCATCTCATGCCATAGCAACTAAAACACTCTTCTCTGTGTTCTACAAGCCAAGGTTTATGTCTTTCAATTAATTTCAAGTGACATTTTAATTTGTTCCTATTGTTAATGTTGTCATGTTTTCTAGTGTAATTTTAAAGTATATAGCAAAAAATTATTTGTGCAAGTATGAACTATGTCAATATAGGTGATATTCTGTAATGGGATGCCATCCTATCATGATTTATAGGGCCTCATCCATTTTCACATAAAATTATTGGTTTTTGCTCACCCTTTATGGTGCTTTGACACGTACCAAATGCCTTTTCAAATGTGATGTTAACGATTGGGAATTGGAGGCAGTTGATTCTTTGTTTGATGTTTTGAGTTTCTGAACTAGTGTTTTTATATCAGAACATGTCGATCAGAGTTTATTGTAAGTGTGAGCAAGTACCTTGATGCTTGGAGCCATAAGCTATCTGTTGGGATGAGGTTTAGAATGAGATTTGAGTGTGAGGAAGTTCCTGAAAGAAGGTATGTTGTTTCCCTTGCATAATATTGTGTTCTTGGACTTGGAGGAAGTTGCGATGCATCACCTGTCTGGTTCAGTGACACAATTGTTGGTGTTGAAGGCAATAAATCATCTGGATGGACTAATTCTGAGTGGCGATCACTAAATGTTAATTTATTTCTTTTGTCATACTTATTATTTTTTCGGGATTCGTCCAAGAATGTATTGAGGACGTCTGAACTGCTGGACATCTTATGGAAGTAATTGATTGTATATCTTGACTCCCTTCTTCCCTGTATCTAATGATATTGCAGATTTTTTAAGGATTGAATTTTTCCTGGTTGGGTTAAGAATTTGTTATCTTGTACTTGCAAAGTCAGAATTGGTAGCTAGCTTGAGACTAAGATCTACGTAGTTTAAAATTATTGGATGCTTTGATTTCTGTCTGTCATCGTAGATTGTAGAATTTTTATTTTTTATTTTTATAGGATATTGAAGAAAGGTAAATGCTAGAGGCAATCATTCAGTACCATTATTATTCAAATAGAAAAGCTTTTGAATATGGGATGTTTTGTGGTGGCTTGGCTGGTTTTATAGCTTTCTGTGCCACTATGTTGCATTATAATTTACAGAGATCCAAAATTTACTGTTTGAAGCAAATGTCCAGGCTGCTCTATTAAGCTTGGGACCGAGACCTGTGTAGTTTAAAATTATCAGATGCTTTGATTTCTGTCTGTCATTGTAGGTGGTAGAATTTTATTTTTGAGGATATTGAGGAAAGTTAAATAATAGAAGCAATCATTCAGTACCATTGATTATCAAATGGAAAAGCTTTTCAATATGGGTATTTTGTGGTGGCTTGGCTGGTTTTATAGCTTTCACATATAAATGCTTGTTGACATTGATGGTCCTCTTCCTTCATTGTGGGAGTTCCTCCATCAATGAGTGGTCTCATATTCCATTGCCTTGTGGAGCAGCGCTGCTGCCTTTACCTCTTGGGACTGGCCATGAGACATACATCTCTACTACTATGATTTTGTTTTACTTATCAAAAAAAAAAAAAAAATTGTTGCACTATAATTTACAGAGATCCAAAATTTACAGTTTGAAGCAAATAATTAAGCTGCTCTATTAAGCTTTTCAACCAAGAGTTGTCTTAGCAGTAACACTTGTAATCTCAGTATCTCTTGTTCTTGTGAGTCGCAACTTAAAAGCTGTGCATTTTAAATTTCTGGACTTCCTCTTGCCCTTGACTCTGCCTCTGTCAAGGGTTTAATTTTGTTGTTTAAAATTATAAGTGATAAATTATAATCATACCAACTTTTCTTGGTTTGGGTTTTAGGTGGACCCTTAAACTATCTGGTTGCAGTGGTCTTAATTCAATTTTCTAGGTTCATGTTTCCAAAAAATGATGGTATTGAGTCTTGATTGCTCAGGTCCTACATTTAGTTGGAGTTTAATTTCTCTTAAGGTGAACATTGTGATGCAGCTCTGATGAATTTGCCCATTGCTACTTTTAATGTGGCATTTTTTCTTCATGAAGTCTTTTGTGTGCGCACACCTGGAAACCATTGACTGGTTTATTTGTTTTCTATTGTAGTGACCCCACTTATGCTTGCTTTTAGCAGAGGGGAAAAAAATCCTCTCCCACTTAAGTCCTCAAATCCTCTCTAATTTTAAGTTAGATGTGAGACGCAATATTTAAAAATTTCAATGGTCTTGGAAAACCCATGTAAACCACTAAATGACCATTGGATTTTAAAATGCCATGTGTATCACATCAAGCTGAAAATTGGAGAGAATTGGAGGATCTAAATGGGAGGGGAGTTTCTCCCCAGTGGGATATTGACTTGTTTTGATTTTTGACTGGTGGTGATTTGTTTTAGGGGTGTGTTTTAGGTTGGGTTTAATTGAGTGGTTCTTATCTTCATATTTGCTGTAATTTACCTCACTGTGAAGGGTATTGCATTTCAGGTTCAGTGGGATGAGAATTCATCAATTGTGCATCCAGATAGAGTTTCACCATGGGAATTGGAGCCACTTGTGGCAAACTCTCCACCAAGCTCGCAACCTGCACCACGGAACAAGCGGGCACGGCCTGCTGTTTTAACTTCACAAACACCAGATTTTCCTGTACTTGGTCTGAAAGTTTTCTAGTGGGAAATTATTTATGCCGATTATGCTTGTCGGTTTGTGATTAAAACTTTCTTGCTTTTGTGTATCAGGTGTGTCGAAATCCCCAGTTGAGCCCTCTGCTTTCTCATATTGTGAGCCACAACGTGGACGAGACTTCTATCCATCGCCTAAGTTCAGCTCTGCTGCAAAAGGAAACTCTTTCAGCTTTAGTGGTAACAACTCTTTGCCTGCTGTTTCCAGCAACTCGGCATGTTGGTCTAATAGAAGGGAAGCTGTAACAGAGTCCTTTTCACCAGTTGTTAACAAAGACTCAGGTGCAAAGGGACAGGGAACTGGGAATGGCTGCAGGCTCTTTGGGATTCAGCTACTGGACAATTCCAATGTAGAGGAAACTTCTCAGGTGGTTATGTCCAGAGCAGTCGGGGATGAACAGCCAGTTCCATATTTAGATGCGGATTCTGTCTAGCATTCTGAACCAATTCGATCTGATGTTCCTTCTGTTAGTTGTGATGCTGAGAAATCGTGTTTGAGATCTCCTCAGGAGTTACAAAGCAGGCAAATTCGGAGTTGCACAAAGGTTTTTTGGCTCCTGTGCTTTTTCTACTTCTCCTCTAGTTAAGAGGTTTTGTCAGTTCTTTGATCAGTATCTGGTGCAGTTATGGTTTTATAGATTATTGGGATGATGATCTGTCTCAAAAATTTGGTTCTAGATCTCTTTCATGCCTTTTGCTGCCTGAATCAAGCCCAAGGCAGGCTGATGTTAGATTTTTAAATGCTCACGCTGTGGATGGAATATTTAAAACAATTTTTGTAGAAGGCTTTGTGGTTTGGGTACTTTCTCTAGGCAATTAGAGCTTTTACATTAATTTCTGCTTGGGGTTTCATGTCTTGTTTGAAGTTTATGTAAATTTTTAAGTTCAGATCGACTCTTCCCTTTATCTCTGTTAAATTACTGATTGTTCCAAAAGCTTAAGCTATTAGAATATGATGAGTTTAATCACTTAATCATAATTCTAACACCCCTCTCACTTGTGGACCTAAATTTCTCCTTAATAAGTGGGGGCTTAACAAGTGGGAATTAACATTTTAAATGAGAGGTAGAATGAGGACAGAGATCAAACTCAGGATCTCCTGCTTTGATACTATGTCAAATTACCGACTGTCCCGAATGCTTAAGCTATTAGGAATTGGTGAGTTTAATCACTTAACCATAATTCTAACAATCTCTATGCATGTGTGTGCACACTATACAGTCTTCCAGACAATAGTAATAGATCATGTTAGGAATAGGAATATTCAGTTTTGTGTTCTTCAGCTGGGTCTGCTACATGCTATTTGGTAATATCTGAATAGTATTTGTAATTTTCCAGGTCCACATGCAAGGGATTGCTGTTGGGAGGGCTGTTGATTTGACGTGCCCAACCCGCAACCCGATTAATCCAAACCTGTTTTTAACCTGCTCAAAATGACCTGTTTTTGGCCCGCAACTTGATTGACCCTACCCGACCCACCCATTGTGCCATGTAATGGCATTCGAAAATCTGCTGCAAAACCTTCTCTAGTAGTAGCATTTTTTGTAGGAGATGCTAAAAGGGAAATTTTTGAGTAGTCCCAGCCAATAGAAAATAACCATATCATTAAACATAGCTGAGATCAGCTTTCTTGCCCCATCTTCTC
The DNA here is from genome assembly GCA_032878915.1 of Castanopsis chinensis. Taxonomy (NCBI): domain Eukaryota; kingdom Viridiplantae; phylum Streptophyta; class Magnoliopsida; order Fagales; family Fagaceae; genus Castanopsis; species Castanopsis chinensis. The sequence goes on along the minus strand of JAVQMG010000121.1, from coordinate 28,949,969 downwards.
AACACAGCTCCACGCTTAACAGCCATTAGCCCCTCTGCGTTAACCCTCCGTGCAAATTCAAATTTTAATTTGAAAATTGGGCAGGTTGGTGAAGGTAAAACTAAAAACTGAAGAAGCTTTTCATTTTCCTCAATCTCTTATCTCTCTGTTCATCATCACCACCATTGCAACGTTGGCAACATTTCTGCACTTGCAAGGTACCAACTTTATTTCCTCTTTTAGTGGTGCAGAAAGTGATTGTTGAAATGCTTCATGGAGATCCCTTGTTTTCCAAACTTCTTATGGCTTTGTGTTCTGATTATTAGGGGTTGTGGGTTCATGTTAGTGTGGTGCTGACAGACTCATTCAGAGTAAGCCTATTCTCCATGCATTAGTGTTTTGTATTGGGTGCAAGTTGTAACTATGAGTGATTAGGAGGAAAATTTTAGTTTCAAAGCATTTTGTGTTGGGTGCAAGTTGTAATTACGAGTGGCTAGGAGGAAAATTTTAGTTTGGAAGCAAAAGAGGCATATGGGTAGCTCTGTAATTAGGTGGAAGGACTTTTATAAAGAAGAAAATTAATTTCTAGCATGGCATAAGGACATCACGACCTGGGTCGTGGGTGCAGAGTTGCTATTGCTCTAGGCCACCTTTCGGCATATTTTGGTATATCCTATGTCACTATGAAACCTGCTTATTGGTATTGGCCAAAGTTAAAATTTTTTACTTTGTGTTTCTGTTCATACAAAGAAACTAGTTCTTATACTAATTTCTGTTTTTTTAAAAAGAAAAGGGAGCTAGTTATCTAACTTATTTTTGTCATCTGTGGCATTAAATTGCAGAATTATGTTCCCTAGCTATAATGCTTAAGTGTGAACCATTGTTCATTATGCAGGAGAGGTAAGTTTGATATTTTATTCTGCTGTGTTGTTTATTTTTTGTGTGAGCTGTTGTTAAAGCATCTTAACTTTATGCATTTCTTTTTCAGGTTCAATATCAGTCGAATCAATTTCTAGGCAAAAACAAACACTATGTTGTTGCTGAACATCAAAATTTGTTGATGGTTGGAGTGGTTCCTTTATCCAAGGGAGCTGTTAGTAGTCGATTAGTGTTAGAATTCAGCAAAAAAGTTCCTAGTTTTTTTGGTAGAGATATCTGATTGAGTTATTAGATTATTTTATGTTCAATTATCTTGTCATTGTAATTCGGTTGATAATCAACTTTGTAACAAACACTGTTATTTAAACAATGAGATTTGAATAATAAAGCAGGTGGATTAATTCTAGAAATTCTCCTCTTGCTGGCAGGTTTGATGTACACATTATTTTGTAATTGGTCTATGTATATCCTGTTCTCTCGTAATTGATATTATTTTGGCTAAATGGCACTTAAATAAATCACATTTGCGAATTATAAGGTCATTTATTTGGATCATTAACAAGCAATTTAGAATTTATTATTTTACAATCTATCTGAACAAAAAATATTTGTTTTTTTCTCTTTTATGCAAACTTATTTTACAAGTTATTGGAAAACTGGCCTAGTATGAAACTAATAACTGGCCTTAACTCTGCCTATGAAAATGAACTCTCGATACCATTACCAACAACGAAACACATTTTTGCATTACTTTGGATAGGCCTCTTTGATTATCAGGTGTGTTGAAACAATGGCACAACTAAATAGCAATTTTGTTTTACAAATTAAATTTTTGTTTTTTCAGATTTAAAGATAATTAAAAAAAATATTCCACCAAATGCCTTCAAGAAATTGAATTAGAATTAGGTCCTAATACATTACAAGACTGTTTAAACTATCCTTTCGAGTTTAAGCACATAAAATCAGTGCATAACTTTCAATTGGCCCCAACTCAGAATGATTGCAAAGAAAACAAATGTAATAGTCACATGACAATATTATGTAGGCTTTAAGCCTCAACTCTCATGTAATAATAATTTTTCTTGTCTTGTGAACTTCTTGGGATTCTTGGTTCTTGAATAGACTATGGACGGTAGCATGATATCTTTTTTATTTTTATTTTATTTATTTATTTTTGGTTAAAGGGAATTTTATTAAAACCAAAAGGCAAAGCTAAACAGCAATAGAAGCCATACTGGCAGCAGCAAGTCTACTGTAATACAAGCCATTGATGTCCTTAGCTACTAATGTCTCTTGTTCAGCAGTAAAAGGAAAATCAAACACAACAAAGTCTTCCCTCATGGAGCTGCCCCATTTTGCCAGCCAATCCGCTCATGATGCTTGAGGTGAAACCGATTGATCTTGTATAACCCTTGACCCATGCTCCTTGACTATCTCTAATAATCCCTCCACCCCCTGCCTTGCCCGGATTTCCAAATGATGCACCATTAGAGTTAAGTTTAAACCAACCCTCTCTTGGTTTACTCCATCCAACTGGAATTACAATCTTTGCAGAAGCTTTTTTTGCTTTACTCACACAAAAATGGTACTCTCTAGCTTGATTAATGCAATCATGAGGCAGGCTTGGGTTGGGTATAGAATTGTCAAATACAACCTTGTTTCTATTTTTCCAAATAGCCCAAATGGTGAATAAGAAAACCGTGCGCCATGGAATACCAGCTCTATGATTCACATGATTCACACTATTTGAATGCAGCCAATTCTCCAAACTTTCAGTGATAGTGTTTATAAGTGCTGGGGGAACCTCAATATTTCTCCAATAATTGCGAGCTAACTCACAGTCAAGGAGATGATGAGCAGTGGACTCATCATGAGACCTACAAATAGGACACTTACCATCACAATTTATGCCCTTAGCCGCCAGGATACTCTTAACGGGAACACTATTGTGGAAACACAACCAAAGAAACATAATAATTTTAGGTAATATATCAAGTTTCCATATCCATTGCCCCATAAAAGGAGCTCCTGGAGAGTCATTTTCAATGCTTAGAAGGTGAGCTGAATTTGTGGAAAATTCTCCATCTCTAGAGTATTTCCACATAAGGGAATCCTCTCTATGACCAAATTTCTGCAATGAGACTGCTTTAATTTTATTTTCAATAAAATCTAGCAGATCAAAGGATGTTAAATCCCACTTCCATCCACCCACACCTCCTAACTCTTCCACGGTAAGATAGTTTTCCCTTAGGCTTAGAGGCCCCTGAATCATTTCTCTTGAGGATTCTCCCTTCAGCCATCTATCTGACCATACTTTAGTCCTTGCTCCGTTCCCTACACCCCAACAGATTCCACTAGAGAAGATAGGAAAGCCCGCTTTAATGGCCTTCCAATTAGGTGAGGAAGGAAGAGCATCAGGATCCCTAGCTCTCACTCTTGAGAAGGAGCAATATTTTTTCAAGATAACTTGAGTCTGCAAGGCGTCCTTTTCTTGATACAATCTCCAGTTCAGCTTAGCAAGTAAAGCTAAGTTTTTAGCTTTGGCTGCTCGTATTCCGAATCCCCCATCCTCCTTAGGCTTCACAATCTTGCTCCACCCAACAAGATGCAACTTTCTTTTTTCACTCGTAGATCCCCAGAGAAAATCCCTATTCACTTTATCAAGTTTATCACAAATATGTGCTGGACTAGACACCCCTTGCATGATATGATTAGGAATGGCTGACATGATGGATTTGATCAAGACAACCCTACCTGCTAAGGATAGGAATTTAGCTTTCCAGCCCGAGAGCTTATTCATGACTCTTTTCACCACAAAATTATATTCTCCTATTTGCCCCTGTATGCCTCAAAGGGAACCCCGAATATTTGCCAAGCTAGCATGATATCTATTCTTTACAAACATTTAAAACATCACATTAGCATTTAAAAATGGAATAAAAATGATGGTATTAAGCCTCACAACAGCAATTCTATTTATTTTGCAATGATGCGTTACAGAGAAAAACAAATATTATACTGCTCACACAAGTCAAGATTTAGCTTATACATGAATCATGTATAAGCTATCATTGTAAATGTATAAGCTAAATCATATTATACATGATTCATGTATAAGCTAAATCATATTATCAACAAGCACATTAAAAAAGTCTAATATTTCACACAGTTGTTCATGGAATGAATGAAGCCGAAAAAGCCATAGCTATCATTGAGATGAACCCCAGAAGAGTTGCAACAGAACCTATCCAGCATAAAATGCTAGCAAGCCTTGGGCTCGGTCCGCGTTGCCTGATAGAAGCCGACAAACAAACGAGAGCCACCGAGTTAAAACCCAACGAAACAACTCGGTAGATCCTGGCTCTAGCAGATAGGTCGTGGATATCGTGGGACCGGAGACTCCAAATCATTTCGGCATTGAAAGGAAGTAGTATCTCTGCCAATCCGTACGGTCCCGGGCCCATTGGTCCCCTTTCATCTCCTATGTAACCAACCCAGCCTCCGCGGTCATTGCCGTCGTCATCTCCGTTACCGTTACCCCCTCCATGATTACGTCCACGGTTGCTTCTCCGTTCATTTCCAATACCCTCTCTTTGCCCACCGCCTCCGCCTACACCGCCTCCTATTCCTTGATTTCCATCCCCTCCTCCACCGCTTCTTTCTCCCCCAGCTCTACCTCCCGAACCCGAGCTCTCACCTTGATTTGATAGTATTGTGGCCAACGGGCGGCGTTTGGCCCTCAGAGAGGCACTATGGGCATCAGGAAGGGGTGGGGCCCACAGGGAGGCACTACGGACTTTGATCAGCAAAACACCATAGAGGACGCCCACATAGACTTTGAACGACACACAGGAACCATGCCATTCGAGCAGCAGATCAGTAGGAAACAGTGTTATTGCTGTTCCGGGAATTTTCACGAGCTCCAAATCCGCCATGACTCGGAGTATTTCGGTTGTTTTTCCTCACAGAAAGAAAACGATAAAGAAAAAAATTTACAAAAAACCAGAGTAATTCACTGTCAGTGGTGGTGGGCCCATAAAAAGATGACTCTTTTTTTTTTTTCAAATCTCCCGCCCTTTCTCTTTTTTTCTCTTGCTTTTCTCTGTTACTAAATAATTGACTTGAGCGAGTTCCAGTAGCTCTGGTAAAATTTTCTAAACTAGTATAAAATCCATTAGCTTATAGCTCATGAATTTTTTTTTTTTTTTTTTGGGTAAGCAAAAATGAGGGCGTTTTTGCGTAAGATACTAACTTAACAAGTAGGGAAGTGAAGTCCTGATCAACTCAACCAATCTCTCGTTAGTTATTGCTCATGAAATTAAAGTTTGAATATATATATGAGAGGCGCTATGTTCACAATTTTTTTACAACATTTTTACAACAAATCATAAGTGGTTAGTTGTTATTGGTTTAAATTTAAACCTAATACTAAAATTAACTTATGCTAATGCTCTAAGCACAAAGTAACTTCTCTGGAGACATGAGCTGCTATAGTTGCTCATTTTAGCCTGAGACTTCTACCATTGTAATGTGTGTAAAATCATTATTTTACACACAAGTGGTCACCATAAGTAATGATTTTACGTGTTGCATATATGAAAGCTGGGTGCTAAACAGGGGCTCTACCCTTCAGGATTTTTATCGGCGTCTTGTTGTCTTCCTTGTGAACTGAGGGTTTGGATTTGAAATTTTAATAAAAATATTGAGTCAGTTTTTATATTAACTTTTAACTTTTTTATTTTTTTATATTAATCTTTTCTTTCTTTTCTTCGTTGCGAAGTAATTAACCGATTACTTGTTGCACTTACACTGTCATGATGTCATCATATTGTTTGACTTGATGGGCTGGTGGTGGGGTAGGCCTTACCTTAATTGACGGATCAGGTTGTTCAACTTTAACTTTACTCTCAACATCTTCATCCAGGAATTATCATCTTATTAAAAATATAGCCTTTGTCACAAACGACGCGCACGTCCGTTCCTAACCCCTCCGAGCAAAAGAAAAGCGATGGGCTCAGTTTATTCTAAACCATTGCTTCAAGAAAGCCTTCTTACCAGTTCGAACAAAGTTGGGCTTCCAAAATCCATTACCTTTTGGCTCATGATATTAATCCTTTACATCTCCTGCACTACAGCTTCAATTTTAATTGTTCTTCCGCAAGTTAACGTCGACGGAAATCGAGTTCCATTCCTCTTCAGAGACCAACCGACATACTACCGTAAGTTTCTAGTCTCCACCCTGTTCGCTTTTTTGGGTGCCTTTATTGCCTTGATAATCAGACAAGCCAAGGGTTGAAAGATTTTGGGGGATTACTGCTATGGGTTTCATGTTGTCATCACTAGCAATAGTTTCAATTCCCCACCTCTCGGTGATGTAGAAAAAAGCAAATTTAGATGAGGCTGAAGAATATTTGCTGGAAGCTATGTTTGCTTTTTTTTTTTTTTTCTTTTTTTTTTTTTTTTCAATTTGTTATTTAAAGTGCTATTTGCTGTTGGATTTGAATGTTAATATTTAACGAATTTCAGAGTTGTGTTGTGCTCTCTATTGCTCTCTCCTCTACCAAGCTCCTTATCAACTCCGTACTAATTATTAAATTCTACGGCAATAGATTTATTGAGTACTAATCAAATCATAGTTAATTTGTTGAATTTATGCACAACTTTTATTGTTTAGCAAAAGAAGAAATAAAATATTTTGAGAAAAATATATGATGAGGTTTATTTTATCTTGTATACAAGGTGGTGCATGCTTATAATTGTAATCTAATTTTCAGCAGTTTTGATTTCTGTGGCCAGAGAATTAAGATCGTCTGTTGTGTGAAAGATTAGGTAAAGAAAAGAAATGCTTTTGTTGTTTGGAAGATTACGTAAGAAATGCCGATAATTCATCACATTTACAATTTCAAGTGCAATTTGAATCATTGACAACACTTACATAATTATGCAAATTATTTGAAGCCTTGTTGGGAATTATTATATTAGTTTGATATATATGTCATATCAAAATTTGGATCGGATAAACAAATATGATACATGATCCAACGAGCACCATGCAATTGACAAAGTCGAAAAACTGAAACAAAGAAACAGTAACTAGTTCTTGATCTCCTGCACCTGCCTGATCCATCTATTAAATTTTTTCTTGTGTTGTTCCTTGCAAAAGAGAGAGACTATTTACTAAGAGTACTCACATCAATCTTTTCTTGTGTTGTTCCTCGCAAAAGAGAGATATGTATATATTTTTTTTGGTCAACAGGGGAGAATAATTAGATTAACTAGCCACAAAGAGCGAAGTATTGGCTATGAGCCTTAAAGAGTACAAGCCATTAGCATCAGAGTTCACAATTACATTAAGATCAGGGGTAGGGGGAACATCTAGAATAACAAAATCAGAAGTTAAGGAACAAGCGCCTTTAGCAAGGCTGTCTGCTCCTCTGTTGGCCTCCCTGAACACATGCCTGACTGTGGTCTGCTAAAACTGCCCGAGTAAGTACCTGCAGTCATTAAGAAGGGATGTATATGAGTTGTTAGGGGTTTTCCTTGAGAGAACAAGGTCCACAATCGCCTTGGCATCCAATTCCACTGCCAAATGTGTGATTCCAAGCTGTGAGGCAAGCGTGAGACCATCCCTAAGAGCCCAAAATTCAGCAATGATGCTTGTACTAATACCTATACATCTCATAAATCCCTTAATCCATCTGCTGTGAAAGTCACATATGAGCCCTCCCCCCCTGCCTTTCCTGGGTTAGCTAGGGAAGCTCCATCAGAGTTGAGTTTAAACCAACCCTCTTGTTGCTTGCACTAGCAAACCGGTATGACAGAGTGTCTTTTGAAGGCCTGTCCTTTTCCCACACAATAAAAGTATTCAGTGGGCAGCCTTCATACATAGGGAGTGGAGGTTAATATTGATAGGTGAGTTTTGGAAGACCATGTTGTTCCTATGCTTCCACAGGTTCAACACAGCCAAGGGAAAGACAATAGACCAGGGAATACCATTTATTTGGTTCAGTTTGCTGTCTAGGCAGTTTGTGCTCAGCCAATCTGCCAAGCTCAAGTGCAAGAAGCTGGACATGCTTTGCGGGGTTCGAAACTTTTGCCAAAAATTCATTGCAATTGGGCAGTCCCTTAGAGTGTAAAATAGTTTCCTCATGATTTCTGCACAAGGGGCAGCAAGCATCATGAATAATACCCCTCGATTCATGGACTTTCTTGACTGGGATGCTGTTGTGGCAACATAACCAAAGGAAGTGTTTTATCTTTGGCAGCGTATCTAGTTTCCAAATCCAGTTGCCGCGGAAGGTTTGGACATCAGTTTTCTCAAGTCTAGCCAGCTTACAAGGTGGTGCATACATATAATTGTAATCTAATTTTCAGCAGTTTTGATTTCGGTGGCGAGAGAATTAAGATCGTTTGTTGTGTGAAAGATTAGGTAAAGAAATGCTTTTGTTGTTTGGAAGATTACGTAAGAAATGCCGATAATTTATGCACAACTTTTTATTTAGCCGAGGCTAAACCTGCAACCACGTAGAAGGCCAGGCATGATCAATCTCTGTTGAATTGCAATAATTTTAACATATTTTTAGTAAAATTCTCCCTTGAATTGCCAAAAAAATAAAAAATAAAAACACAATGTTTACTCCGCAACTCACTTGTTATTTACCAATCGTGCATTGCATGAACAAAGAATTGATAGCAAAGATTATATCGTAGGACTTTTAAGGATTTTTTATTTATTTTTTGGATAGGTAATAGAGATTTTTATTGAATAAAAGTACATCTTGTTCACGATGGTGAACAAATTGTACTTGAAACAATTACAAACAAATCAAAGAGAAGAAATAAAAGATTGTAGGAAATTAAAAATGGAAACACATTGCGTGAAACCCCAAAAACAATATCACTCAAACAAAGTCCCAACTAGCAGGGCCTTTTAAGGAATGATTCAAGCCTTAAATCTAGTTCTTCACTACAGATGTATCAAGAACAGAGAAACTGATGAATAACTACAATGTCAGAAATACACAGAATATCCTTGGCACCTCCCTTTGACTCCAATAGAGCAATCTCTGAACGAAGCCAATCACCCTCCCTCTCCAATGACTTTATTTTCCTTCCCTCATTATTCAACTTCTCATTGAGTAACTTTATCTCCTCATATTGACGAGTATTGACTTCCTTTTATACATGTAAACTACTCTCCATTTCCTTAATACAGAATTCTTTCTTGGCAAGAGATGATTCAAGCTCCTGTAAACACAAGTCACAGACAAAAATCATTATGAGAGATTGTGTGAATAAAAAAAAAGAAAGAGAAGAGATACATGAGTAAAAATGTTAAAACCTGAACAAGAGTCCCACTGGCTACTTCATCCCCTGCTTCATCATTCTTCATCCTCTTGAATTCATTAAGAAGATTTCTTAATTTATCTCTTTCTTCGGTAACCATAGAAAGCTAAAACACACAATCAATATTTTAGTATTCAAATTATTGAAATAAATGAATAGATGAGACACTATGGCTACCGCAACCCAATATTACATATAGATACATCCATTCACAGCAATACTCATAAAGCAGAATTCACAGTTAGCGTGAGTGCAAAACCCAGTCAATATTCATCTCAAATAAATAAGCATGTCCCGTACAGTACCATACAGGAACAGGAAAATCACAGCTGTAATTATCCTGGTAGAATAACCAGTATTTCCAAGAACAATATTAGGCAACAGAATAGAAGAGGCATCCATTAGATTGATATTTTTACATGCCAAAAGCATCACCGTCACCTTTGGGGCGCAACACAAGTACACACAAGGTTTACTATGGCCATCATAGACAAAAGAAAGACAAAGTCAAAATTTTTAAGCAAAGAGAAAAATAATATCTACAACAAATAGAACCAGCCATTCCCATATATAAATAGCACACAAAAGCAGCTGCAAGGTTGATAGGATACTCTGTTCCTTCAACTGCTGGATGTTCAAAAAAGACCCCGAAGGTGCAGCCCTCCAAGCTTGCTGAGTAGTCTTACTGTGAATCTACAACGCCAGGTAGAAGCACCAATAGAACTGACATGGCAAAACCCATGTCACTCCAAACAGGGATTACACGAAGCACCCAATGTCCTAAGATATCGACCAAGGCAGCAACAAAAAAGTCCCACTCACCATCTTATTCTCACATGCAACACCAATTAACCAAAACAAGCTTTCTAGCCAATAGTTCAATGAAGAATGGCTGTCCATGTGCAAAAATTTACCTCTGGAGATTGCCAGGTTGCCAGTAGAAGCAGTCAACTTCAGGCTGAGTGTATTGCAAGGTCAAGCATAACTATGAAGGCTGAAAACTAAACCGTAAATCTTATAATGAAGAAATATGTATTGCCAATCTCTTTGGCCAAAAAACAGTTCAGAAGTTCAAGAGCCTTGGACATTCTCCCTTTATTATCACCATCTCCTTATCTGCAACTTTAACCAGTTTATATACACTTGTTCTATCATTTTTTATTACTATAAAATTTACCATCCTTTTTCTTGTTTATAGTTGACTCTTGAGTCTTGAATGAATACACATATGCCTTCTAGCACCTGAATGCAACTCAAATGAGTACTTTAAGAATCAGGCAGGAGGATCGGTACAAAACACCATTTCCCCTAGCTTTTAACTTTGCATCCTCTTTGATACAGTTAGAGTGCGACATCAGTCACTTGTTAACTATGGTCCTATGATATAAGCATAAAATTGCCTAATCAAACACTTACCATCAATTCAATCCGCTTAACCTCCTATTTTGACACTGCTGCCTTCTCTTTGTCCAATGCAGCCTCAGTTTCAGCATTTTGTTTTTTGCTTAGAGCAGCATCAAGAGCTACCTCCAATTGTTTCAAGCGGGCATTTGCATCTCCTACCTTCATAGTGCTATCAATCACCTCTCTGCATCAAATTGAATATCTCAACAACAAAAAACAAGAATACATACTTTCTCAAAATTAGTAGAGATCAAAAATATGTACTAGCTTCATTAAGGGAAAAAAAACCAGCAATGTGCTCACACACACACACACACACATACAGGCATCCAATCTAGCTCTTTGAAATTATTACAGTTTTTTTTTTTTGAATAAAGTGGTTCCTTCGTAAAAATCAACCATCAATTACTAAAGAGGGAGAGGGGGGAGGGTAGAGAGAGAGAGAGAGAGAGAGAGAGAGAGAGAGAGAGAGATCTTAAGTTAACACTTGTTCAATAAATAAAAAATTTCCTTCAATCCATGAGGGGTTTGTTACACCAGAAATAAATAAATTCTCTTGCTGGATGCCCCATAAAGGGTTTTTCTTAGGGCTAGTTTGGTATGACTGCTTAAACCGTGAAAACAGGGATTCTTACAATCACCATGCTGCTAGGCAAAGCAATGGGTGCTGCACAGAACAACTTCTCAGAATATGAGTTCTTTTTTATATATAATATTACATCTTTTAGAAGCATCAATTGAGTTGCTTCTGCCTTAAAATTCCCAGGCTGCTTTACAAAAGCAGAGAAAAGCCCGTTATTACATGGGTTGCAAGGTTTCTGCTTAATCATCCATATTGGTTTAGTCTATACAACAAAGTAACAAATAATCATCCATATTGGTTTAATCTATACAACAAAGTAACAAATAATCAACCATTGCTAATACTACTTTAATATAAATTAACATAATAATCAACATCAACAAAGTAACAAAAGGCAACAATAACACTTTAATGAAAATTTCAAATGTGTTCACATTACACATATATTAGTCTAAAGCTAATACTAAATATCACATAACTTAGTTTAAAGTTAATACAACATAACTAATACAACATAAAGCTAATATTAGTCCTAAACAATACAACATAAAATTAATATTAGTCCTAAGCTAGTACAAAGTACCACATAAAATTGGTCACTTCTTTTGGTTCCTAATCATGACTTGTAGCCATTGCAGCTGTGACTCTGGGTCCTTGAAATTTAGGAACATCTCCCTACATGACATTTTCATTAAGACAATCGAAGCTTCAACCACAAACGTACTTTCCGCTCCAGGAATTGCTCTCACAATCTCCATGACATTATTAATTGAACTTGGTAACACTCGAGAAGTACCTGCAGACTTATTTTGGCATATTTTTATTAATTGACTAATACGATCGTCCAACATTGCAGCTCCTCCTATCTTCTTCTTTTTCTTCGGTGAGTGTATTGATTCACTAGTTCGCTTTTGTCTTGAACTATGTGATTGACTAGTATGTCCCTGCTGCAAACTATCAATGTCTAAACTCATGTCACATTGATTATCCTTAAATTCAGAGCTACCGTCAGAATCACCAGCACCCTCCGATGGCATTGTTGGAGAGAGTGTATTTGAAGAAGGGGTCCATGCAGCTACTCCAGTTGCTGTAACATCCCTAAACATTCTATCAAGTTGTTCTAGATTCTGTGGACCTTTCAGTCGAAATTTTGTAGCTTTGGGTAATTCCTACAAAATGTAATTGTCATTTCACTCATATTACAATAATATTAAAAAATTATCTCCAACAAACTACATATTAATAAAATACTAAACTCACCTTCAACTTCCGGTCCCACCAATCATTACTAGCTTTAACCGTTCCCTTTTCTGCATCCAAACCTAAACTTGTGTCATGACTTATCAATTGTTCTCATACTCTCCAATCACCTTTTAATACATCCCACCTACTTTTTAATTGGTCCTTATCATAGTTTTGACCGATCATTTCACAAAATTTGATCACTAAATTGCTCCAACCTTCGGTACCAAAGGCAGCACCTTTTGTTCTATTCCCGGCTTCAATCTATTCCACACAAAGGTTACAAAAAATAGTTGTCCAACTTGCTTCTCCCCATAAGGCTCTAGCCTTTTTTGCCTTGGAGTTGGAAGTGGTCTTTTTACCCATCTACACAATTAAGCAACCATAAGAAATGCAAAAAATAGAGAATGGTTGGTAATGTAAATATCCAAAAAATGATTGCTTAGTTTATGTGCAGGCAAAGCCTTGTGCTTAATTTTTAAAATTTACAAATACCATCTGTGGCCTTAGATGAACCAAGTACATGTAACAAAATCAAAATTAGTTTTTGCAAAGAAGTAGTGACTGTTAGTTGAGGGTCCTCTGATTTAATGCTTGACAACCCATCTATCCTTGTTTTTCTCCAAGAATGATTGAATAAAGAAAACAGAACAATCTGTTCTTTTTTTCTTTGTCTTATTACATAAATTCCCTTTTCTTTCCATTTTTTTTTTTCCAAAAAAAGAAGATATTTTCCCTTTTCTTTTGTAAATTCCTCTTTGTGAAAGAAAATCCACCAAAGAAAATGTTAAAAGTATTATCAATTTAAGTATCAAACTATTTCTCAAAAAAAAAAAAAAAAGTATCAAATACTATTGTATTGAGATGATAATTAATGTAATTGACTTTACATTAAGAATACAATAAATAAATTATAGATAGTGAAATAAGAAGAAGAGTTCAGATCATAGGAATGTCTTCAAGCACTGAACTTTCTACTAAAAATTCACACCCTTCCTCACTCAATTTTTCCCTTTTAGGGTCATAGTATGCTAAAGGAAGTGTTATGCGAGTAAAATGTTACTCTAAGAATTCTAACTTCTAAGCTCTATAACAAACAAACAATACTCAAGAGAAGAGATCACATAATCAACAGACCCAAAATTCAACTTGTAACAAAAACTAAAATACCCAAAATAGAACAAATTCAACAGAACAACCATATTCAACAGAACAGAACATCACAACCTCGAAGACAGAACAAGCTCGCACCAAGGCAGACCCAAAATCCACCCCGTAACATACCCAAAACAGAACAAATTTTTCAGTACTGGAAGAACAAAACAAATTTTTTACTAATGGAAGAACAGAACAAATTTTTCAGTACCCAAAACAGAACAAATAGATCATTAGCAAGAACAAATTAAAGCATGCACAGATCTGAACATTTTTCAACAAATATTTCATAATCAACCCCAAGAAATATTTTTCAACAAATTTTTCAACCAGCATGCACAAATCCTTAAATTTTTCCACAAATTTTTCAACAAATTTCTCAAATCAGATTAGACATAAATTAAAATTTAAAAAAAAAATACAGAATCATGCGTTGAAGAAGACGAAGAAGAAGAAGAAGAAGAAGAAGAAGAAGACGAAGAGACTTACCACAAACGGAGAGCGCAGAGCAGAGAGATGAGAGACTCGATGAGGAATGCGTGAGGAAAAGAAGGGTAAAGTAAGAAAGGGTAAAGCAAAGGCAATTTCGTAACATCACATGTGATCCAACAAACGTGTAATCCACTTTTCCAAATTGGTCTGAAGAAACCCATAATATTTATGCGCGTTATGTGAAGGGCAGAGAAACGCAGCTTTTCATTAAAGTCAACTTTTTCAACTCACCAAACACATAAACAGTGTTTGCTTTTTACAAAAGTGCATTTTAGGGCTTAAAAAGCCGGAACAAACACACACTAAGGCCCTATTTTGGCAAGTAAGTTTTAACACACATTTTCACATTTTAAACAACATTACACACATTTCCATACACTTTTTCACCCACACGTATATCAAAAACACCTAAACAATATTACTCAAACTCCTCTACCAAATGGGCCCTAAGAGTTTTGAGTTTTGACAACATTAGGGGATATGACGTAGTCAGCACAAGAAATATGTAGTTGGACATACAATTTGTATGTAGAATCCAAGAACAAACAAATGAATAAGAGCTAAAAACCTCAGTAAGTTGCTTCTTAAGATTGTCCAGCTGCACTTTCAGTAGATCAGATTCTTTCTCAGCATTTTTAGCTCTGCATTCCATTCTTTCCAGCTTCAACCAAGAGAATTAGGCAAGTTAAACAATAATAGATGTTCATACACAGTCCCAGAAAATTGGATGAAAAATTATTTCTACTCACGTCCGCACTTATTCTAGATACAGAAAGCTTTGATTCTCTTTTCAGCTGTTCAATCTCATTATGGAGACGCTTTTTCGCCCTCTCGGTGCTTTCAAAAATATGGTTTAATTTTCGCTCTAAAACACTTGCTTTCTCTTCCGCTGAAGCTACTGAAGACTCAGCTTTCATGTGAAGATTCATTTCATTGTCGAGCTTTACCTAAGATCCAAAATTGGGGGAAGACCTTATCATTTCAGAAACCAGATAGCAATAAACCTCTTCATCAAATATTTCAACAACTAAAGATCACTAAATCAAAAAAATTCACGGAGATGCAACACATGATAAAAATCAACCATCAATTACTAAAGAGGGAGAGGGGGGACGGCAGAGAGAGAGAGAGAGGGAGAGAGAGAGAGATCTTAAGTTAACACTTGTTCAATAAATAAAAAGTTTCCTTCAATCCATGAGGGGTTTGTTACACCGGAAATAAATAAATTCTCTTGCTGGATGCCCCATAAAGGGTTTTTCTTAGGGCTAGTTTGGTATGACTGCTTAAACCGTGAAAATAGGGATTCTGGGAGAGCAATACAAGCACCATGCTGCTAGGCAAAGCAATGGGTGCTGCACAGAACAACTTCTCAGAATATGAGTTCTTTTTTACATATAATATTACATCTTTTAGAAGCAACAATTGAGTTGCTTCCGCCTTGAAATTCCCTGGCTGCTTTACAAAAGCAGAGAAAAGCCCGTTATTACATGGGTTGCAAGGTTTCTGCTTAAAAAGCTGCAAAAAGCCTAACAACCGGGGCTTTCTTGGTTTGGCCTCCAGTTTAAGAAGGGGCTCTAAGCCTCTAACAACCAAATCATTGATAAACTATAAAAGCAGTTCAACAACAAAAGGCTCCTTTCTGGGGCATTGTATTCAAAAAAATAAAAGTTAGTGCATCACCAATAAGGGGACATTGTCATAACTTCAATTCGGCCCTGAACTTATCAACACAGTCTTGCTTTTTTCATATCGTAATATAGAAAAGAGTTCATTCATACACGACAAAAAGGAGAGAGGCCTCGTACAATTAAATGACAGGCAGTACTCATATTATTGCATCACAAAAGCATAATGAAATTGGATATCTTCCCCACATTATTCCTTCAAGTATAATGAATGTTCCCCACAATATTATTCATTTTCATGCTAAGGAGTTTCCTCATGAAGGTAGATCGCACCAAAATATAAACAGAGTTGCAGAGATAGCACCACCAATAAATACATTAAAGAACACATGAGAGAATGGAGCCATTCAAAGGAATGTTTGGGGCATGGAATTAATGAAACAAACAATTGTTGTGGTTAAATTCTCATTGGGTAGACCAGAACTTTCATTCTCTAAACTAAGAATAGAAAATGGTATGGAACCATATAGATTTATCAATCCATCCCACAGAGATTACATTAAGAGAAGTGATAAGCATACCTCAAGATCGCTTTGTGATTGTATTTGTTTTCTAAATCGTTCCTGAAAATCATTCACCTCTTTCAAAAGCTGCTCTTGCAGTGCCTGTTCACGCCCTTTTGCAGCAGCAATTTCTTGTTCTGCATATAAGAATTGATCTAGAAATTTCTTCCTCTCAGCTTCTGTAAGGATCAAAAACTGAATTAGGGATATAAACTTCCAGCAATTCTTTCTTATTTTTCTTTTCTAAAGTGTACACCACTTCACAGATTTTCAAAATTGGATATCTTTAGAATGAAAATCTCTCTAGAGAAACAAAAGGCCATACCATTCACTTATATATATATATATATAATGTTTGATGATGTTTACTTTTCATCATTGTTTACCATCGACGCATACGTGGTGAACAGATTAGTTAGAGAAGTTGCAGCAAGATATCCCATGGGGTGGAATAGGAGATGAAATCAAGTGCTCATCTCATGGATAGGAATACAGTGTGTTCTCCAATCAAGAATGGGGATTGGGAGTGAGAAAGCTAGGTACTCTTAATCAGGTTTTATTAGGTAAATGGCAGTGGAGGCTTAGGAATGAAAGAAACCATGTTAGGGGGACAGTTATTGGCATAATGCACGGGGAGGTTTGGGGAAAGTGGACAACAAATGCTGCAAGAAATGCCTATGGTTGCAGCTTATAGTTCACAAGTATTTATAGTTGACAAATGGTGAAGACTCAAGTGCATTGGAATCCTATATTTCTAGGGGTTGCTAAGGACTGGAAAATTGAGTCTTTTACAATTATTTTCAAAGTTTTCCATTCCAACAGATTAATATGAAAATGGAGGACAAGGTGTTTTGGAGGTTAAGGCTAAGCAGAAACAAACAGGTGTTTCTGTGTCACCTTGTTTTATGAGGCATTAAGAGGGAGTGTTGGTTTCACCATTTCATGGCAGGCAATATAATGGATAAATGCTTCAGGTTTGTTTTCTTTTGCTGCTTGGCATGACTTGCTTGATCAATGTACTTTTCGTGTTTAATTTTCTGTACGTGCTGTACACATCCTATGTACTTGGGAGGTGCCTTCTAGGCTTCTTTAATGGAATTTTACTTATTAAAAAAGGGCTCCTTTTAAGGTGGCTCACTTCATGCGGACGGCTTCTTTAGGGTACTTTTTGTATTTTGTTAAAGCCATTTTTAAACTTAAAAACTGAAATCCAAGTCTTTCTTTTCAAATACTTCCACCCAAATGAACACAAAGGAGTTTTGTACAAAACCACCATCAATGATCTCCTCTGATTCATTTTTTGTTCTCTCTCACGGGTGCTTTTTGAGATCACTTGTCTCTTGAGCATTACATGATTACTAACTATAATTGAAATAAATAAGGAGTTCCAATCACAAGGAACTCTACAAAACTACATAAATAAATATCAAACACATAATCATGTATTTTATTTGGAATGCCACCCTATTTGCTTATAACGGAGTATATGGAGGGAGAGGAATAATCGCATCATCAACAAGTGGAGCTTTCGGGAAAAAAAAAGATCCCCCATTTAAATCCTAAAATTTCGCGTGGCATTTAAAAAATTCAACAGTCTTAAAAAACCCATGCAAACCACACAAAATCGAATAAATGCCAATTGAAGGGAATTGAAGGATTTAAACAGGAGGAGATCTTATCCTGAGCTATCATTTATTCAGTTTTGAAATTTGAGAGTATTTGATATCGTTGTTTCAGCGGTCCCTAACCCTAGGCACAAACAGTTGTAGATTTTATTAATTCCCTTTCCTTTTGTAATTAAATTTGTGTACATGAGCTTAGCTATCTCTTCCATTCTAACAAAAATTCATCACATTTCCAATAATCTTGAACTGTGAAACCTATACAGCAAAATCTTAATCCATTGAAATGCAAATTCCAAAATCAATAATGTAAAAAAGCAAACACAAGTGGAAACCATTTTCTTCTTAACTCACCAACTTTGCTGAAATTCTCATTCATTGTCTCAAATCTGGATTGGTAATCACAGACTTGCTTCTCTGCACTGCTTAAAGCATCTAGAAACTCCGATTTAACCTAAAAACAACCATAGCAAAAAAAAACCGCTTCAAAAAATTTGGTCCAAATTTCAGCGAAGAAAAAGCAAAATGTGGAACCGTACCATTTGGCAGCATTGGTAGGTGCGGAGAAGATGATCGGAGTGCTGCTGTTGCGGCGACTCGTGGAGCGGCGCCTCCAAAGGAGAGTCCTCGTAGATGACTATACGGCGGTCCGACCCGGCAGCCGATGGGCTCTCCGGAGGCATCGTTTCGGACCGCGGCCTCTTCGGTGGCGGAGTCCGAACTATCATCGTCGTCTTCTCTCTCTCTCAATCGCAGATTCCAAGGGATTTTAGGCTGTGTGTGTGTGTTTCGAAAAGAGGGGTTTTGAAATGCAAGCGAAGAGCGCCACTTTTCAAAAGGTTGCCTGTGAAGCAACAATGGCCGACAATGCCACCTCTATAGTGTGTTAAGTGTGCTACTGCACTGCTCGCTTCACTTAATTCTTTTTTTCTTTTTCTTTTTTTAAGTTTGAAATAGACAAATTGTTAAAATTTAAAAAATAATTTTAGTATTATTGAAATGTGTTTTATTAGAATTATAGAAATTTTAGACCAATAAAAAACAGATAGTTAAATTCTGGTTCAAATGCAAGTTTAAAAACTTTTTACAACATTAATAATGAAGTTTTAACCGTAAACAGATTATACATTATAGGACAAATGCAAAAAATCTTTATATTGAGTTAGTTTTGACTCTTTTTTTTTCTCATGCCTTAAGGAAGTATTTTTTTTTTTTTTTAACTTTTATGTACAGTTTTTTAAAACTTTACATTTTTGTCCTCACAATTTGTCCTTTTTTTCTTAAATGGGGAGGGGAGGGGTAATAACCCAATTTTGCTCTATCCATTTAGATTCTTGGTCTTTTGTAACTGTTTGGATGGCCAACATCTAGCTATCATGTAATATGCACATGTTTAATGTGCATCAATAGCTATGGGCCTTGGATGGAGTCGATGGACACCAATCTAGTACTCCCACTAGGACCCAGGAGATGTCAAGTGGTATTTGACTACTTTCTTGGAGCTTCTCTTAAGGTTTTGCATGGATACAAAAAGCTACAGAGACACCCAAAAAAAAATGTGCATCAAGTTGGCTAAACACACATACTTCCTCTCGGCATTCACACTGTAACAACCAATTTGTGTGGTGTAGTAGCAAATTTTAACGCGAGACTTATGGCAGGAATGTAACACATGGTCTTTTAAAATACAAACTATTAGAGCATTTTTATCAAACGTTTTAAAAAATTTTGCATTTACCTTCTCAAAACCTATATTTATAACATATAACACATCACTTTACAATATAACCTATATCAAACCTTCTATTTTTTTTACAATCTCATTTAAATATTGTTTCTTTATTATTTTTAACTAATTTTTTATTTTTCTTCACTCTCCTCTGTCTCTCTCTTTCTCACAGCACCGGTGCACCACACCACCAAAAACCAACCACATCCGCCACTAACAAAAAAAGAAAAAGAAAGCCACAGCAGCAAGAAACCTCCACATCCACATCCACCAATATCCACTCACCACCACCAACCAAAAAAAAAAAAAAAAAAAAAAAAAAAAAAAAAAAAATCCACCGATAAGGGCGAATCGAAACCCACATCCAGCAAATCACAACCACCAACCACAGCCCAAAAAAAAAAAAAAAAAACCTCCACCTGTGAGAGTGAATCGGACTCCACATCCAACAAATCACAACCACCAACCACAGCAGAAGAAAAAAAAAAAAAAAATCCTCCATTGGTGAGGGCGAATCAAAACCCACGTCCTGCAAATCACAACCACCACATCCACTCACCACCACCAACCACAACAGGAAAAAAAAAACCTCCACCAGTGAGCGACCTGCCGATGTTGTGGCCAAAGAGTAGAGATTGAGTGTAGAGAGATCGGCGACGTTGCAGACGAAGAGTAGAGAGATCGAGTGACTGAAAGTAGAGAGACCGACGACGAGCAGAGATCGGTGACATGCAGAGATCAGCGATGAGCAAAAATCGACGACGTGCAGAGATTGGCGACATGCAGAGATCGGCGACGAGCAAAAATCGGCAACGTGCAGAGATCGGCGATGAGCACATCACAAAGAGAAAAGAGAGAGAGCAGAGAAATGGTGAAAAGAGAAAGAAACGAAATGAGAAGAGAGGGAGAAGACAGAGAAGAAAACGAAGTGGGCCCCACTCAATAAAAAAATAATATAAAGTTTTGCAATTTGTGAACAGTGCCATCTCAAAAATGAGATGGTATTGTTCATCAATAGCAAAAATTTTACAATATGAAAGGTTTGATGGAAAGGCTTAAACCTTTCAAATGCTAAAAAATAAGATTTTTAGCATTTGAAATGTTTGATAAGAATGCTCTTCTAATGCTTGCATGCTAAAAACAATTCAACGACTTCAACTTTTACTTGCTTTCCTTAAGAACTCAAAACCTCCCATAATTCCTTTATGCATCCATTGATTTCATCCATATTTTCCAATGGCTTGTGTAAAAAATGGTTGCAGATCACTCTACCAAGTCATCTCTTGAAGATATAGTCTAATTCAAATCAAACTCTTTTGTTACTTAAACACTTCACATTGGCCATACGTTTGATGAGAACTAAAAAAACACCCCTAATATCCTTTATGTAGTCCACATTGATTTCTTAATGCCATAAAATCCAAATTGGATGACATTATTTTAGGAATATTTGAATTACAATTCCTTGTTACTCATAAACTTTAGGTTGTAGTGAAAGATGAAATTTTGCATTTCATTGTATAAGTCTATTATATATTAATCACGATGATTTATTTTAATATATAGAAAAAGGAGATTCTAATTGATATGTTGGTGTACTTGGAAGGAATTGATTGAACTGCCGTGATTTGTTGTTCTACTAATTGTTGTCACTTTAATGAACAATCTCACGACTATTATGTGCTTCAACTTTCAATATTGAGAGGACAATTAACTCAAAAGTAAAATGTAGGTTACTCTAATGTATGTCGAAGTGAGGTATTGTTTGGTCAATACCTTAATACATTGAGTAATCACTTGTAACATTATGAGAAGCCGAGAACACTATTTCTCATTATGAAATTCATAATATTGATAAAGACAATAAATATCCCATTAAGATAAAAACGATAATTGAATATTCAGTGTGTTAGGTCTGGCTTTTAGTAAGTAGATATAAAAATTTTATTCTATGGAATTAGATTCCAATAATAATGTAATAATAAGTGAGATATTAAATCAAGTACTCAAGGATTTAAATTGTGTATTTGTTTTGAGGTGAAATATGGTGGATGAAAAACTTTAGAGAGAAAATGGGAAGGAAAACTTTTTGGACTGTATTTGGTTGGGTGGAGAAGAAAGAAAATAAATAGTGGGACCCAGGTGTCTTCTTTCTCGGCCTACCAAAAAATTTTCTCTCCAAAATAGAAAGAAAATTGAGAGAGAAAAGCTCATAAAATGAGCTTCCAAAAATACCCTTAGAATTCACCTCCAAGTTTACAATGTGTTCACTTATTTCTTATTTTTTTTTCAATTATTAATGTGTGTTGGCTTCTTCTTTTATTTATTTTTTATTTTTTTGTTTGGTAGAGAGGTACCAACATGTTGGCTTTGTTTGTTTGCTTCTTTTTTTTTTCTTCCTTTGATTTTTCTTTCTGTTACTAAAACGTGTTGGCTTCCTCTTTTTTCTTTGTTCCTGTTTTTTCTTTCTTTGGTACTAACGCGTTGGGTTTTTTTTTTTTTTTTTGGTTTGCTTGCTTTTGTCTGGACATGTTGGCTTCTTTTCTTCCCCCCCCCCCCCCCCCCCGCCCTTTTTTTTTAGTGCTCATATGTTTATTTTCTCATTAATTTTGGTTGGCTTTTGTTTTTGTTCTTTTTTTTTTTAGAAAACTATTTTGGGTTAATTTCTTATGCTTTTTTTTTTATTGAATTGACCATCTATACACATTTTTTTAAAAGTATAATTTGTTACCTTTTGTTTTAATAATAGGGATATGATAGTAAATTTATACAAATTTTATTTTCAACCAAACAAAAAAGTTTTATATTTCTCTACTTTTTCACCCTCCCAACCAAACACAAACGAGGGAAACTAAAATCATTTTTATCCTCCCACTTTTCCATCCTCTCTTCATTATCTATCCTCTCACTTTTCCATCATTCCAACCAAATGGACCCTAAGTGTAATATTAATAGAGTGACAAATTGATAGTAACCTTATGATTTTATTTCACTATTGATAATTTTATGAAGGAGTTAAATGCAAATTTTAAGCTAGGGATTTGCCTACTTGCTTGCTTTCCAAGCTACCCTAGCAAACTCATCTGGCTATGTCAATAACAAATAAAAAAGTGAAGCCTTGAGGAACTTGTTTAATTAAATAAAAATCTAGAGTAAAATATAATTATTATTTGTATAGCATAAAATATAATTAATAGTAACTTTGGGGTAGTTATGAGATGACCAAACCCCAGGCTCATTGGAAATAGACATTTATTTTTCATTTTGCTCACACCTCAAACTATATATATAAAGCTCTTAAGAGGGTTTAGCCACGTGTGTGTGACAAACACAATAGGATGTTATAGGGGGGTGTTTGAGAGAATAGTTTAAGTTATATTGTTTGAGTGTTTTTGATAAACGTGTGGGTGAAAAAGTGTATAAAGTTATTTAAAATTGTGAAAATGTGTTTAAACAAAGCTGCCAAACACCCCCCTAATTACCAGAACACGCCTAGTTGAGAGAAATCTCAATAGGCAGCTACACTAGTGAAAAAAGAAAAGAGAAATAATATGTCCATTGCATTTTTACAATAAATCTTAAGTGACAGGTTATTACTGGTTGTTATTGTTGGGGCAAAAAAGTAATCTTAGTGTTAGGTTCAAATTTGAATTAATAATAACTAACTACCTATGATTTGTGGTGAAAATTTTGTAAAAATATTGTGGAAGTAACATCTCTCAAAAGAAAAATATGCATTCATCCTCTTTAGAGCTTACATGGATTCAAGAGGTTTTCTACAAAATAAGATCCCACACTCTTGGCCAACTATATAGTCATTGAGATGAAGATCAATATGGTTCAATAGTTGATCAAGTATTATTTTTGAAATTTTATTCTAGTGTTCCAAGTTTTAACCATAAAGATATGTGTTTTCTTATTGAAATTTTTAGATTCAAGATAAAATGAGTTTATGCAAAATATGAAATAGATCATAATTTTATTCCACTGAGTACAACATAGACGATGATTTATGTAGTGTTCTAACATTGTCGAGAATCGGAGGTAATATTTCAATACGTGGAAAATAATCAAATGATAGCTTTAAATCTATTTTAACCTTATTAATATTGTGAGAGAAGTCTTTCTCAAAAAATTAAAAATAAATAAATAAAAATTGTGAGAGAAATAAAATAATCTTCAAGATTCGAGATCTACCTAAACGCTACTATATTGGTTTTGCCCTTATTATTAAAGTAATTGCGGATATGTATTCATTTTCATATTACTATATGACTCACACCTATTATATCTTTAGACTGTGCTATGATTTTTTTTAAAAATGCATTTTTCCATATTATATGACAAAAATGAAAAGGTTTTGCCGACCATGTTATAAGAGAAAAAGAGAAGAATGATGGCTTTCAAAATGGTACTTAATATTATGGGTACAAATCCAAATTTTAATCGTTAGGATTAAAAAAAAACTAAATTTATAATATTGTTATTCTAAATATATTTTTCAATATATTATTAATAGAGAGGTGCTACGTCCATACAATTTTACAATATTTTTACAACAAATCATAGGTGGTTAGCTGTTATTAGTTCAAATTTGAACTTAACATTCAGATTACTTTTTTACTCTAACAATAACAACCAATAACAACTTGTCATTTAGAATTTGTTGTAAAAATGTTGTGAAAATATTGTGGACATATCATTTCTCTTACTAATATTAGGTTTATAGAGGGGACTATGTTTATATTAGTTTTGAGAAATGATATGTCCACAACATTTTCACAATATTTTTACAACAAATCCTATGTGGCAGGTTGTTACTGGTTGTTATTGTTGGGACAAAAAAGTAATCTTAGTGTTAGGTTCAAATTTAAACCAATAACAACCAACCACTTATGATTTGTTGTGAAAATATTGTAAAAATATTGTGGATGTAGCATTTCTCATTAGTTTTTTTATGAGAATATATTTATATTTAAACTATTAATGGTTGTATTAAATCTCCCAATCATCATATTTAATAGTAAATACCAAACCTTTGGTGTTCCTAAGATACACGGACTTAATAGTAAATTTATGGCATTAAAACCTTAATTTATTTTGATGGGTGAATATTCCTTTTGATCCAAAAAGCATCGACAGAGAAAACCTAGTTTATAATTGTTAAATTTGACGTGTAGTAGTCATAACAAGGACACAAAAGTCTTCAACCAATAAAAGAAGAGAGATCCTGAACTCAAAGCTTAAGCCAAATAATTACTATCTCATTAAATAATAATTAACAATGGTTGTAATTAAATATTGAAAAGAAGAGAATAATTAATACTATTTGCAATTAACTATGGGGGAAAGAAAGAAGAATAAGAAGAAAGAGGAATTTTCCTTTTGCGCATGGACAATGGGAATGGGACAATGGATGTAACTTGTAAGCTTGTATGACTACTGGGGTACGCATTGAATCGCATTTATGTTCTCACATTCCAGCTAAAGTGAGGCAAGTGTCCACATTGAGCACTCCATGCAATTTTTTGTTTAATAAAGCTATGATATATTCTAAAAGTCAAAATATACCCACAAAAATAATCACTTTAGGTTTGCCCATTCAACCAAGAAATTTGAATAGAATATCAAAACTCTTGTGTGCCTACATTTGTGAATTAATGACAAACGTATTTATTCATTAATAATAATAATAATAATAATAATAATAATTTTATTCACAAAAATTAGTTACTGTTTTTTAGATAATGTACATCAAAAGTTAAATTTATATAAGTGATTGTATTACATTTTTTTTTTCAATAACTAAAGTCAAATTGTACTCGTACACCAACTTAAAAGAAACACACACAATTACGGTGAACTTAATCAGGGTTTGACTTGATTGCCATTGGCACCGACACATTTGTGGTACTTATTGTACTTGCATGGGGATTGAACCACAAGTTTCTCATTCCCCCTATTTACTTAGTAAAAAAAATGTTCGTTTTATCTAATAATTAAGTATTTATTATTATTCTAACGTGTGGCCTTAGGCGCTCAATATGTATTGTAGGTCTTAATTGAATATGACTTTTGTTAAGATTTTCCATAATAACACACATTAAGATACATTTAATGGTACGTTCAATAATATTTTTACTATTTTCAATGGAAAAAAAAAGTCAAATTTTACACAAATATCAAAAGAAATGCATATAATCATTTCGAATTTAGAGAGAAGTAAATCATTGATGATATATATATATATATATATAATTATATACTTTGTATGTCATACTTGAACATTTGATATCTTGTAATTTGTGCTCTTACATTTTTATCAAATTAATGAAACTGAATAGAATGAATTATTAAGAAGATATTCCATTTTCATCTATTCCTCATCTAGGAATTTGGTGAATTAGTTTTACCCATTTTTATTTTGTTGAGTAATTTTACTGCTTTTTTTGGGGATTAATTTTATCCATATTTTAATAAAATATAAATGATATAGTAGTAAAATCATATATTTATATATATATATATATATGTGTGTGTGTGTGTATAAATTCAAATAGGGGAATAAATATATATTCTTCTTCTTTTTTTAAATAAAAAAAAAAGGGTGGAAGGGGGTGACATACCTACTTGGGTGTGACAATAATAACATTTTACTCATTAAAATTGGGTCTACGAAGTATTAGAATGGGTAGAGTCATAATTTGAACCACCCCCATTAAAGACATCGGTTGACATTAAGTTTGCGACATAAAAATAATTTTGAATGCTTCCTAATTAGGGATTCAACCAACACCCGTTAAAGGCATCTATTGACATTAAATTTGTGACGTAAAAATAATTTTAAACGCTCCCTAGTTAGGAATTTAACCGACAGACCAACAATGAGCCACCCACCAAACCTACATATTCCAAGTCTAATGCCACCAAACATCCAAACCACCACCCCTTTGGTAGTAAATACACTATATTACTTTTGCTTTAGTTCATATTCTTTATAAACACCAAGCAAGATGTATGAGAGAAAATAATACCATATTACCTTTGATTTCATACTATTCATTTATAAACTCCCAAATATATGGGAGAAGTACTTTGATCTTGTTCAATTTATTTGTAAATTTCCCCTATAAACTCACAAGGGTGCATTTGTTTCAAGGAGATGAAACCTCAATAGCATTTTTTTGGGATAAAATGTAAATTGCATAATCTGAGTTTGGCTTAAATTTATTTTAATTTTCTAATTATACTTTCATTAAATTGAGTCTTTTAAGTTTCAAATTTATTAAATTCAAGCATTTTGTTCAATTTTGTTAAAAAATTACCCTTAAAAAAATTATTTTTGTATGAAAAAAATTTATAAAACTAATCTATAAAAATTTATAAAAAAATGTATAAAACTAATGAAAATATTTATAGATATTTTATGTAATTATATAATTGCACACTTAATGAAAATTTTTTAATAAAATTTGACAATGGACCTAAATTCAATAATTTTGAAATTTAGAAGAATTAATTAAATGAAAGTAAAGTTAAAGACTAAAATGAATGTTAGTCAAATTTAGATGTAGTGTTCGCTTGGCAATATTATTTTTGCCAAATTATTTTACTATTTAGTATATATTTTTTTGCTATTCATAGGTCGTACTGTACTTTTTTGTATTATTCATTAGTCTCATTGTACTATTTCAGCTAATTTTTATCTTTATTTACTGTACTTTCAACAAAATAAACGGATCCCAAACAAACCCGTAATCTATATTTTAGCCTAAATTTAATTATCACTTTAAGAGAAAAAACGAAAAATATTCCAACTTTTGAGGGGGGAAAGAAAGTGTAGTACCATTATACTCCACTATTTATGAGTATCATTAATTTTCCTTTTATGAAGTCCTAGTTGAATGGGAAGAAAAGGTAACAAAATTTAGTTTTGGTTTTCATTGAATTTTCCAACTTTGTATAGGTGGACAGTACACGCGGTTTACAGTTGAAAAAATTCTTTTTAAGGATATAGAAGACAGCGCACGATAGTAAACATGTTGGGGCACAGGGGCACGCATTGAATTCCTCCTTTCTTCTCTCTCTTCCTCTCTCTTCTTACCCAAAAGGATGAGAGAGTCAGACAAGTGTGCGCATTGCGCACCCTTTCTCTCTCCGCTTTTCTCTCGTCTTTATAAGCCAGTCCAAGTCAGCTTGAAGAGAGAGAGAGTAAACAGTGCGTGTAAGAAAAAAAAGAAAAAGAAAAAAAAGAATAGAGAGAGCTGAAAAAGAGGCAAAAGGAGAGAGGTCTTGTCGGCTTCAACCAAACACGACCTTATCGATCCCCATTCCATTTCCACTCGTTTTTCTCGATCTCTGTTTCTCTGTTTCTCTTTCTCTGAAACTGAAACCCTAAAATTCCGATTCTCTCGGCGCTCGCTATTGGAATTGTACGAACCGCACGATAATCATACAATCTCTCTGTTTCTCTGTGTGTCTCTCTCTCTCAGGTAACTTATACTCTATCTGTCGCTCTCTACGGTTCGTGTATTTTTGGTTGTTGTTGTTGTAAGAGTAGGATTTCTCTGCGGTTCGGATTGTGTAATTTTGTTCAGTGTGCGAGAATTTGTCGTACGGTTAGGGTTTCCGTCACTGTGAATTGGAATCTGAGAGATCGGGATTTAGTAAGGTGTTTGGTTGGTGGGAAAATGAAGGAAAGCGAGGGAAAAATGGAAATTGTTTCTAAATTTGGAGGTTTTGATTTTTCTAAAAATAGAAACTAAATAATCGATTACTAAAACCGGTTTTGATATAGTCTGACAGTTTTTTTTTTCTTTTCTTAATCTTTGAGTTTTAATCGGGATCGGAAATTGTTCACTAATTTGGGGACACGTAACAAAATTGCTGAATCTTTAATTTTCTGTTATTTTTCTTTGTTGTCTCACCAACCAAACACAGCAGTAAATTACTCACTTCACGGTGAAATTTGTGAAGCATGATCCTTTCTAGGGAGCAAAAGTTACGGATCTTTTTACCGTAACGGTATTTGTTTGTTGATTTTGCTTTTAAAACAAATTTGCCGGTTTTCAGGGCTAAGAAAAAAAGTGTGAAAGTTTGTGTACTTTTTGGGTTTAGTAATTGGCGTTAAAGTTAGAACCCCCAACTTTTTGTGCTTTCATTAAAGTTCGTGCTTTTATTTCATATACAAAGCACAGCTAGAGAGAGAGAGAGAGAGAGAGTAATGAAGAGTTTAACATTTTTGGCTCCGAGGCTTTTAATTAAGGGCGACGACGAGAATAAATGTGTGATAAATAATGGGTTTGGTTTAGTTGTTTAGAGAATTAATGTGATTTTAGATAATTACCAGTATTGTCTTTTAAAACAACATTATTGAAGTGCAGAGTTTTATAGATACAGTGCTGCTGCTCGGCTGAAGAATTCTGGTTTGTAATGGCATTTTCGGCGTCGAATCATTCCTCCAATGCTTCCCGTGCAGGTTTGTGTTGCTCGTTTTATGTTGTGGTTATTGCCTATGATTTGGTGTAGCGTTATAATTAGGTGGAATTGTTGGTTAATTTCAAAGGGTATCTCTAGATGTATTTTATGCTGTTAATTGATCTGCATGTTTTAGATGATGCTTTATTGTAAAATAAAATGAATCTGATTTTAATTGCTTTTTTTTTGGGGGGGGAGGGGTGGGTTTTGAATATTTAAGATGAACTTATCAAAGAATCATCTATAATATATTCATAGGTGGAGTTTAATGAACTTTC
Source organism: Castanopsis chinensis (assembly GCA_032878915.1). NCBI lineage: Eukaryota > Viridiplantae > Streptophyta > Magnoliopsida > Fagales > Fagaceae > Castanopsis > Castanopsis chinensis. Next base: position 28,920,595 of record JAVQMG010000121.1, on the reverse strand, counting down.
TATTTCTCTTATGTGATCTGCATGTGGGATATGGGGAAATTGTGGTTTGAAATCATCTGTGGTTTGTGTTTAGGTTAATTGGATCAACTCAAACCTTTTGGTATCGTCTTGTATCTTCATTTGAGGGAAACTGTCTTAAACAAGTATAATTGACAGTAACATGCAGTGGTGCTTTTAATTTTGTATCCTTCAGATTGTTCTTGTGTTTTCATGCTTCTGTCTCTAATTTACAAGCCTTTTCTAACATTTGACAATTCAAAGCATGTGTATTTTGTGTATTTTTTATCCATGTTTTGTAATTGATGATATTGTGTTTGTAGGGGTTCCCAATGATGCTTTATATAAGGAATTATGGCATGCCTGTGCTGGTCCCCTTGTCAATCTTCCTCGTGAAGGGGAGCGAGTTTATTACTTTCCACAAGGTCATATGGAACAGGTATTTTGAACTTTTGCACATGTTCATGTTGATTTCTATGATGTGCAAAGCAATTCTTTTGCAATGTTGATGTTCAGTGGCTTATAACCAGGAAACCAGTGTTTGACCCGTTAGAAAGTAATTGTTTTGCATGTGATTGATATAGGGTTGGGCTCAGGGTAATCTGGTTTTACATATCCAAGATTTCAATTATGTTATTGTAAAAATTTTATTCAAATATATTTTCCATGTAATTTCCACCTAGTTTGAATATCATTGGAGTATCTCCTTATTGTCAGTCTTCAGCCCTTTGATATGCACATAATTATTTGTTTTTGTTGTCCTTCTCAGTTATTGATTTATGAAATTAATTTGAAGATCTGTGGCTCTTTAAGTTATCACACATGCCACTGTTCACTGTGGGTTTTGGTTTGTATCTGGAAAATATTGTGTGCTACCTATCTCTGTTAACCAATATCTGTGTCTTTTTCAGCTAGAAGCATCTATGCATCAGGGGTCAGAGCAGCAAATGCCTTCATTTAACCTGCCATCCAAAATTCTTTGTAAAGTTGTTAATGTCCATCTTCGGGTGAGTATGCTGTTATCATCATTATTATCACTTATATGGATCTTCTCTTTTCTTGTTTGTCATGTATTTTGGAAGTTAGGTATTTTCTATGATTTTCATTCATTAGAACTTTACCTTGGAGTGTAGGCTGAAGCTGAGACAGATGAAGTCTATGCCCAAATCACTTTGTTACCAGATTCGGATGTAAGCTCTCTCTGATTTTCTCTTCTTATTGCGTTCATGGCATGCTCGTCCCTTTCTTTGTTGGTTATGTGTTCCTTATCTATATTTTACCTCTGGAACAGCAAAGTGAGGTTACAAGCCCAGATCCTCCAATTTCTGATCCTCCAAGGTGCACAGTCCACTCATTTTGCAAGACGCTTACTGCTTCTGACACGAGCACCCATGGCGGATTCTCTGTTCTTCGTAGGCATGCTGATGATTGTCTGCCACCGCTAGTAAGCTTCAAATTTTTTTTAGTATTTGCTTCTTTAGGAGATACTGGATAGCCCTCACCCATTTTTCCCTGTTTTTGTTTGCTGGGCCTAATAATTTCAATATTTTTTGTTCAGGATATGTCCCAGCAGCCACCATGGCAGGAATTGGTCGCAACTGATTTGCATGGAAATGAATGGCATTTTCGGCACATTTTCCGAGGTTGACTGTTTGCATATTGGTTTTACTTACACTGAATTGACTTATAGCTGCAATTTTTTCAACAGCTTAGGTTGGAATGTTGTTGTTGCTTCATGCTGTGTGCTACGAGGCTTATATGTCTAATTATGTGACCGTTAAGTTCTCTCAGTAGCTTTAACTACTTATCAAAGTATACAAAAATTTGTGGTAGTATTGGTGCACTTGCAATGTTTCTGGAGGTTGAAGGAGTGTGAATCTCATTGGCAATCAAATTTTGAATGGAACATGGAGATTCCTTTAATTTCTTGCTATTTCAGAATCTTTCTAAGATTTTATGTCTGAATTAATTTCTGAATCAGTCCTTTGTTGCATGGTTTATCTGGATGTAATGGTTGAAAGTTGGTGTTTATTGTTATTTGCTTTCATTGGTTTGGCATATATGTCTTCTGGTGCATTTATTTCTACATGCTTGTCATATTGACATATTGTTAGATATAATTCTGTTACCATTTGTTGCCTTGATTTTGTGTATATCTCATTTGGAGTCTTGATTACTATGAAATGCCTGTATTACTATTATATTGATCGAAATCATTCAATTCAGGGCAACCAAGGCGCCACTTGCTGACAACTGGATGGAGTGTATTTGTTAGTTCCAAAAAATTAGTGGCTGGTGATGCATTTATATTTCTGAGGCAAGTTATACTGTCATGGAGTTTTTACTTTTGTTACTTTGTTGCCACCAATCATTGTGTCATTTGTTTTATACAATTATTGTTTCCAGAGGTGAAAATGGGGAGCTGCGTGTTGGAGTAAGGAGACTCATGAGACAACTAAGCAACATGCCATCTTCTGTTATATCTAGTCACAGCATGCATCTTGGGGTTCTAGCCACTGCATCTCATGCCATTGCAACTAAAACACTCTTCTCTGTGTTCTACAAGCCAAGGTTTATGTCTTTTCATTAATTTCAAGTGACATTTTAATTGGTTCCTATTGTTAATATTGTCATGTTTGCTAGTGTAGTTTTAAAGTATATAGCAAAAAAATTTTTTGTGCCAGTATAAACTATGTCAATATAGGTGATATTCTGTAATGGGATGCCGTCCTATCTTGATTTATAGGGCCTCATCCATTTTCACATAAAATTATTGGTTTTTGCTCACCCTTTATGGTGCTTTTACACATACCAAATGCCTTTTCAAACGTGATGTTAACGATTAGGAATTGGAGGCAGATGATTGTTTGTTTGATGTTTTGAGTTTCTGAACTAGTGTTTTTATGTCAGAACAAGTCGATCAGAGTTTATTGTAAGTGTGAACAAGTACCTTGAAGCTCGGAGCCATAAGCTAACTGTTGGGATGAGGTTTAGAATGAGATTTGAGGGTGAGGAAGTTCCTGAAAGAAGGTATGTTGTTTCCCTTCCATAATTTTGTGTTCTTGGACTTGGAGGAAGTTACGATGCATCACCTGTCTCTATTATTACAGGTTCAGTGGCACAATTGTTGGTGTTGAAGACAATAAATCATCTGGATGGACTGATTCTGAGTGGCGATCACTAAAGGTTAATTTATTTCTTTTGTCATACTTGTTATTTTTTCGAAATTGGTCCAAGAATGTATTGAGGATGTCTGAACTGCTGGACAAATTATGGGAGTAATTGGTTGTATATCTTGACTCCCTTCGTCCCTGTATCTAATGACATTGTGGATTTTTTGAGGATTGAATTTTTTTCCTGGTTGGGTTAAGAATTTGCTATCTTGTACTTGCAAAGTCAGAATTGGTAGCTAGCTTGAGACTAAGATCTATGTAGTTTAAAATTATTGGATGCTTTGATTTCTGTCTGTCATTGTAGATTGTAGAATTTTTATTTTTATTTTTTTTAGGATATTGAAGAAAGTTAAATGCTAGAGGCAATCATTCAGTACTGTTAATATTCAAATAGAAAAGCTTTTCAATATGGGATATTTTGTGGTGGATTGGCTAGTTTTGTAGCTTTCACATATAAATGCTTGTTGACGTTGATGGTCATCTTCCTTCATTGTGGGAGTTCCTCCGTCGATGGGTGGTCTCATATTCCATTGCCTTGTGGAGCAGCGTTGCTGCCTTTACCTCTTGGGACTGGCCATGAGACATACATCTCTATTACTATTATTTTGTTTCACTTATCAAAAAAAAAAAATGTTGCACTATAATTTACAAAGATCCAAAATTTACTCTTTGAAGCAAATATCCAAGCTGCTCTATTAAGCTTTTCAACCAAGAGTTATCTTAGCAGTAACGCTTATAATCTCAGTATCTCTTGTTCTTGTGAGTTGCAACTTAAAAGCTGTGCATTTTAAATTTCTGGATTATTTTATTTCTGGACTTCCTCTTGCCCCTGACTCTGCCTTTGCCAAGGTTTTAATTTTGTTGTTTAAAATTATAAGTGATAAATTATAATCATACCAACTTTTCTTGGTTTGGGTTTTAGGCGGACCCTTAAACTACTTGATTGCAATGGTCTAAATTCAACTTTTTAGGTTCATGTTTCTGACAAATGATGGTATTGGGTCTTGATTGCTCAGGTCCTACATTTAGTTGGAGTTTAATTTCTCTTAAGGTGAACTTTGTGATGCAGCTCTGATAAATTTGCCCATTGTTACTTTTAATGTGGCATTTTTTCTTCACGAAGTCTTTTATCTGCACACACCTGGAAACCATTGACTGGTTTATTTGTTTTCTATTGTAGTGACCCCACTTATGCTTGCTTTTAGCAGAGGGGGAAAAAATCCTCTCCCACTTAAGTCCTCAAATCCTCTCTAATTTTAAGTTAGATGTGAGGCGCGGTATTTAAAAAAATCAATGGTCTTGGAAAACCCATGTAAACCACTAAATGACCATTGGATTTTTAAATGCCATTTGTATCACGTCAAGCTAAAAGTTGGAGAGAATTGGAAGATCTAAATGGGAGGGGAGTTTCTCCCCAGTGGGATATTGACTTGTTTTGATTTTTGACATGTGATTTTTTTTTTGGGGTGTGTTTTAGGTTGGGTTTAATTGATTAGTTCTTCTTATCTTCATATTTATTGTAATTTATCTCACTGTGAATGGTATTGTATTTCAGGTTCAGTGGGATGAGCATTCATCAATTGTGCGTCCAGATAGAGTTTCACCATGGGAATTGGAGCCACTTGTGGCAAACTCTCCACCAAGCTCGCAACCCACACCACGGAACAAGCGGGCACGGCCTGCTGCTTTACCTCCACAAACACCAGATTTTCCTGTACTTGGTATGAAAGTTTTCTAGTGGGAAATTATTTATGCCGATTATGCTTGTTGGTTTGTGATTATAACTTTTGTGATTATAACTTTCTTGCTTTTGTGTATCAGGTGCGTGGAAATCCCCAGTTGAGTCCTCTGCTTTCTCATATTGTGAGCCACAACGTGGGCGAGACTTCTATCCATCGCCTAAGTACAGCTCTGCTGCAAAAGGAAACTCTTTCAGCTTTAGTGGTAACAACTCTTTGCCTGCTGTTTCCAGCAACTCGGCGTATTGGTCTAATAGAGGGGAAGCTGTAACGGAGTCTTTTTCACCAGTTGTTAACAAAGAATCAGGTGAAAAGAGACAGGGAACTGGGAATGGCTGCAGGCTCTTTGGTATTCAGCTACTGGACAATTCCAATGTTGAAGAAACTTCTCAAGTTATTATGTCCAGAGTAGTTGGGGATGAACAACCAGTTCCATATTTAGATGCGGATTCTGACCAGCATTCTGAACCAAATCGATCTGATGTTCCTTCTGTTAGTTGTGATGCTGAGAAATCGTGTTTGAGATCTCCTCAGGAGTCACAAAGCAGGCAAATCCGGAGTTGCACAAAGGTATTTTGGCTCCTGTGCTTTTTCTACTTCTCCTCTAGTTAAGAGGTTTTGTCAGTTCTTTGATCAGTATCTGGTGCAGTTATGGTTTTATAGATTATTGGGCTGATGATCTGTCTCAAAAATTTGGTTCTAGATCTCTTTCATGCCTTTTGCTGCCTGAATTTAGCCCAAGGCAGGATGATATTATCTTTTTAAATGCTCACGCTGTGAATGGAATATTTAAAACAATTTTTATAGAAGGCTTTGTGGTTTGGGTACTTTCTCTAGGCAATTAGAGCTTTTACATTAATTTCTGCTTGGGGTTTCATGTCTTGTTTGAAGATAATGTAAAATTTTAAGTTCAGATCAACTCTTCTCTTTATCTCTGTTAAATTACCAATTGTCCAAAAGCTTAAGTTATTAGGAAATGGTGAGTTTAATTACTTAACCTTAATTCTAACACTTCCCCTCACTTGTGGGCCTAAACTTTCCCTTAATAAGTGGGGGCCCAACAAGTGGGAATTAACATTTTAAATGGGAGGTAAGAGTGAGGACAGGGATCAAACTCAAGATCTCTTGCTTTGATACTATGTTAAATTACCGATTGTCCCGAATGCATAAGCTATTAGAAAATGGTGAGTTTAATCACTTAATTATAATTCTAACAATCTCTATGCATGTGTGTGTACACTATACAGTCTTCCAGACAATAATAAAAGATCATGTCATGAATAGGAATACTCAGTTTTGTGTTCTTCAGCTGGGTCTGCTACATGCTATTTGGGAATATCTGAATAGTATTTGTCATTTTCCAGGTCCACATGCAAGGGATTGCTGTTGGGAGGGCTGTTGATTTGACGCGGTTTGACCAGTATGAGGATCTGCTTAGGAAACTGGAGGAGATGTTTGACATTGAAGGTGAGCTTTGTGGATCTACAAAGAAGTGGCAGGTTGTATACACTGATGACGAAGATGATGTGATGTTGGTTGGGGATGACCCATGGCAGTAAGTTCATTTGAGTTTCTATTTGATTTTTCCACTCTCGGTCTCTCTTACTTTTGCTAAGTCCCCAGCGCATATTTACCCACATCTGTCATTTGTCTTTCAACTTGAAGAATGAATTGAGCTTCAGTTGAACCTGTGGCCCATTCATGTTCAATGGTGTAGCACTCACCAATAATTGGATTTCATTTGATTGTGACTCTAATATTTTGGACCATGAAATGTGGAAATATTCACAACTACTCAAATCATATTCCTGCACCCCAAAGTAATGATGTAGAAGTAGATAGTCTAAGCTCATCATATCAAGAGTATTCAGGTAGGTCTTCATGTTCAACCCTTTGGGGTCTGAACTTGGCATGTTCCAGTGTTATCTTCAGTTGATTTCTGCTTTAATATATGGGTTGCTGAGCCAGACTTATATAGACAAAATGCTCTTGGGATTATAGGTAGAGACGTAGAGTTACCTGCCACTATGAATTCTAACTTTATTCTTTGATAGTGAAGTTGATTTTACTTTCCTATATCTATTGCAGTGAGTTCTGCAGCATTGTAAGGAAGATTTTCATCTACACAACAGAGGAAGTAAGGAGGTTGTCGCCAAAGATAAAACTTCCAGTCCCTTCAGAGGCCAAATCAGGTATGCCAGATTCTGAAGTGGCTGTAATTATTGAAGACCATTCATCAGTTGTTGGATCTGGGTGCTGATGTACCCATGTCTGGTTTCGCCTGAAACCTAGTTTAGCTAAACCATGAACGCTGAAAAGAAGCCAGAAAAGCAAGTTACAAGGTAAAGAGATGCTTTGACTGGTAAGGTTGTGTATAGTTTTACACGGGTGTTGCTCTACAACAACAATATATTTCGAGTGGAATTGCCAGTACAGTTTCTTGACATGCTGCATCATGGACAAATGGAATAATACGTGGAGGGCAGTTCTTGAATGCACATGCCATCTGGACAGTGTGACTAGCTTTAGGGTTTGGGTGTTTTGGTTATTATTTAAATTTAAGGTTTAGTTTTGTCCAAAGAATTGCTTGTTCAGACTTCAGATAGGCTGCAAGTTTGTCAGCCTCAGAATGGAGATGATTTGGTTCTTAAAATATATATTTTACCTTTCTTTTCCCTTTCCCTTATCCCCAAAGTTTTCTATTGTTATTTATACAATACATCTATCTTGTATATAAATACACATATCTTCTCTATCTCTTGGGATTTTTATTGTCCTTTTTGGTTTTAATTTCTGGCAATACAAGGTTTTGCTTTGGATAGAGTTTACCTTAAATGGTTTCCTTAGAGACGAAGCATGGTAGTGGCAGTGTCTCTGCTTATTTTTTGTGCGTTGATGGTGGATCCAAGTGCTTGGAACCTTGTGCTTTTGTCAAGGTGGCTGTCTGTATCGTGTTATGTACTGTAGTAGATTGGATCAGATGGTTGGACTTGGATGTATGGAACCGTCAAATGGCTCTGGGTTGGAGAGCAATGACCCAATTATGTTAATCTTGTGAGTAAACATGGAGTAATTCTTCTTACATCTTGATTTGGGTTGGGCGAATGGTCTGGACATTGTATATTCTGACCAAAATAAAGTGTATTCATAAAGATGCAAAGTTTGGTTTATTTATTTCTATTAAGTAGGACAGACCAGTATTGGGATCCATATTGCGTTATTTTGGCCTTTTTTAAGGTCGAAAATCATGTTTTGGTCCAACCCCAACAGGTATTAGGGAAGCGTGTTGATTATCGTCCACTTTACTTTCTGTCTCTTTCGACCAATCCAAGCTTAGTCAATTGATAGACAGCAGTAAACCAAAATGGTGCGGTGTGCAAGCATTGAACCGGAGATGCACCTCTTTGTCATTTTGCTGAATTGGTGGAAATGGAATATCCCGACAGGAGCAGAACAAAGCATATTTGGTGGGGCCGTAGGGACCGGTGGGATTGCAACGGTCACAAGATTTGAAAATTGTAAAAAACACATTAAAAAATAAAAAAGTAGACGTTTATATTTTTAGTAGTCTTAAGACAGACAGACAGACAATCCACCGCTCCCCCTCTTTTTTCAAAGATTCCATATCATCAATGCTGTTGAAGAGTGCATATATGCATCTATGAACTCATCAACAATTTCATCTTCAGCTCTCGCCCAATTTCCAAACCTAAAGAGAGTGTTTTGCAACTTCGCCAGCCGCATGAAAATGCTGAAAGCAGTGAACAAGCTCAAGTTCTGGTCAAGAAAGAAGAGAAAAAAGAAGACCCAAGAGCAAGAACCCTACTACCCTTACCCTCCCCGACCATGTCATTGTTGTCAATACTCATCATGCTACTCATCAACTCAGCCCTCAGCTCCACCCTTACCACCATGGCTTGAACCCGAGCACGAGCAGACCACCCAACACCATCATGCCATTCCAGCAGCAGCACCTTTGGTCCACCAGCCAAGTCAATTCCAATTCCAATTACCCCCACAAGAAGAGATTGTCTTGGAAACAACGACTACTCCATTGTATCATCCAACAGTGCCAGTGCCAGCTGCTACGGAGAGCAACTACTCATCTTATCAGCAATACATGGTGCCAAATCCTGTCTATGGCATGCCTGTTGTGCAAACACCAAGGAGAGAGAGAAGATCAGGCTTTTTTGGATGTCTTGTTAGCTTTGGCATTCAACTAATCCGATGCTTCTGCCCTTGTTTTCACATCCGAGAAGTTCACTGACATAGCATTAAGCAAGCCAATTATCACGACTTATTAGTTGGGTAGAATTCTATGCTACACACCCTCCTTTTTTTATTTTTATTTTACATGTACTATATCTACATATTATAATAATAAATGAATGGGTTAAGATTAGGTAAGTATGGTATACATATATAAAAAAGAAAAAAAAAAGTGTGTATTCTGGTTAATTAGGCAAAAGCCCAACTATGTGTATTTAGCAATTGGCATATGAAATCTATCAATAACAGTTTTATTTGCGAGCGGCTGAAAGAATTCATAATGTAGGCGGTGACTCGTTAAATTTATGGTCTTTTTTACCCCCATAGAATTTTATATTAAAAATTCGCAGTTTACTTTTCCTTTTATTATTACTAGTTTTCTACCGTTCAAGTCAGCTAGAAGAGACACGCATAAAAAGTCAGCTAGAAGAGAGAGAGAGAGAGAGAGATAAAGAGGCAAAAGAAAAGAGTGTCTTTTAATGTCGGCTTTCAACCAAACACGACCTTATCGATCCCCATTCCATTTCCACTCGTTTTTCTCGATCCGATTCTCTCGGCGCTCGATATTTTAATTGTACGAACCATACGAGAATCATTCAATCTCTCTCTCTCTCGCTCTCTACGGTTCGTTTTTTTTTGGCTATTGTTGTTTGCGTAGGATTTCTCTGCGGTTCGGATTATGTAAATTTTGTTCAGTGTTCGATAATCTTTCGTACAGTTAGGGTTTTCTGTCACTGTGAATTGAAATCTGTGAGATCGGGATTTAGTGGCCATTGTTTGGTTGGTGAGAAAAATATAGGAAAGTGAGGCAAAAATGAAAATAAACTTTTTTAATTTACAAAATGTTTTTAATTTTTTTTTAAGTTTTAAATCATCAGTTCTTGCCCACCGCCTGTTCGATGCTTTGCTTCTTTGAAATTGGTAACTTGGTAAACATCCTTAGTCCACTATATCGTATATAGCTGTAACCATGACATTTAATTTTTTGATGAGGCGAAGTCTCGCCTTCTCATCAGTTGTGAATTCTCAATTTCCTTTGAGGGTGTGTCGTTTTTGCTCCACAACAATTCTTGATAAAGAGACAGATACAACAACGCGTTCAGTACCTTCTTTTAGTTATTCAAATGGTCTTCATCTCTCTCCATTGTTTGCTGATGATAAAGCTCATTCGGGTAGTTATAATATAGAGCTTGTGGATCATGATACATGGAAAGTTTCATCGGGTTTAGCACATGCTTGGCGAGGAGTAGATGGTAGTTCTTCAGTGGGAACAAATTCTCTTATGGTTGATGAACCGGTTGATTCTTGTTCTGAAGTTGTTGAGTGTGATCAGGACTTTGATGACATTGATAATATGAGAATTCGCGGCAATCTGTTTTATAAACTTGACCGGGATTCCAAGGAATTTGAGGAGTACAATCTTGATTTCCACCGGAGGAAATCTTCGAATCGAGAGAATGGCCGAAAGGAATGCAAAAAGGCAGAGAAAAATGAACTTCCAAGTGGTAACATGGCTCCAAGAGTTGAAAAACTTGCTAAGGTAGTAAGCAACAAGTTTATCAAGTCTCCACTTGATGAAATGGATAATGCTTGTGTTGGTAAGAAGAAGCTAAGGACTCCAACTTATAATCAGCTTACAGGTCCTTACCACGAACCTTTTTGCTTGGACATTTACATATCCAAGGCTTCTGTTCGTGCCTGTGTTGTTCACAGGGTGACAAGCAAGGTTGTTGCTGTGGCACATTCCATTTCTAAAGACATGAAGTTTGACCTGGCTTCAACTAGGAATGTGACTGCTTGTGGTGCCGTAGGGGCGGTTCTGGCTCAGAGAGCATTGGCTGATGATATTCATGATGTGGTTTACACTCCAAGGAAGGGGGACAGATTGGAAGGGAAGCTTCAGATTGTGCTTCAATCTATCATTGATAATGGTATTAATGTGAAGGTGAAGCTTAAGCAAAAGAGACCCATAAGAGGTGGTCTGTCATCCACACCTTAGAAGCATGGTTCAATTTGTTCTTTATAGCTAGTCCAGTCAGTTGTCATCCGAGTCTTTATTCTTAATTTTACTTCTTTAATTGAAACTTGCTCTAATTGCTTTCTGATGTGAACTGTTATAGTTTGATCTGACCATTATGAGTTCACAGCAGGAGAAAATTTTAGTGAAGGCCCTTTGAAGAGAAGACAAGGACCTACAACTACAACAATACAATTCCAACCCCAAAGGTTGTAAGATTCTGAGTGTAGTTTTGTTTACCTCTCTCTGCTCTACAACTAAACACACGACTAGAGGAATTTAGTCGACCGTGGTCACATGATTCTGTAGCAGGCTCAGTTATTTTTTAGGGTGCTCAATATTGTCTTGCATCATCTCTTGTACAATCATTTGGAGTTCTTGGATTTGTTCTTGTACAATCTTAATTGCTGCACACCCTTCTTCTACTTTTTTTCTTTAATGTACTATATTTACGTTTTATAATAATAAATGAACGGTTAAGATTAGGTAAGTATGGTATACGTATATAAAAAAGAAAAAAAAAGTGTGAATTGTAGAATGACCTGTTAATTAGGCTAAAGCAAACTATGTGTATTTAGCAATGGCATATGAAATCTATCAATAACAAAATTTTATTTGTTAAAAGGTTTTAATTAGTTTTTATTTATTTATTTATTCTAAAGAGCAGCTGAAAGAATCCATAATGTAGGTGACAATTTATGGTTTTTTTCCCCATAGAAATTTATATAAAAAGAATTCCTAGTTTACTTTAAATGTTATTGTTATTACTGTTTGGAAAACGAATTTTGGTTTGTACATTTTCAAGCACAAAGAGTGAAGGTGCATGTATAGTGCTAAGTGTCGAACCGTTGTAGTGATAAATGATTACTTGTTCCAAAAATTATACCAAAAGAAAACGATGAATTTATCATTTAATGTACTTTTTCAATAAATAAAGGCTAAATGCAATTTTCTCACTCATTATCTTATACAAAACCTACTATCACTCTTCATACACCAAGATGTTTTCCTAAACATTCCGCTCAGTCTCTTCAATAACACCATGATGGTGCTTACGCTTGCAAATTTCAGTAAGAATACCTAAGCTTATCAAATAAAAGGTAAACCCTATACATTTTGAAAGATGATATAAATAGATGTGTTAATTTGAATAAGTATGCATGTCTTTTGCATAAAAAGTGCTTCATGTCATCCTTCACCGCCAAGAGAAGCGTGGCTGAAACACTATCAATGCTACTTGAATTGTAAGAGGGCTATTAAAGACAATGAAGGATCACACTATTATGATTTGAGTAAATCTAGCACTACATAAACTTTTGCCACAACTATTCTATGTGACAGATTGTAATTGACTATATGTCACTTTCACTTAGACCCAACACTCTTTCTCTATAACTAATAGTCTACTACATGGACAGTTGTGGCCAAAGTTGTGGATTATTGTGTGGTCTTGGAATTTTTGTTATAATTTTTGCTCTTCCAAAATTCTTCAGCCGTGGGTCCCAAACGAGAGATAGAAATAGATACCCAAACAGAAGATGATTTTCATTTTAGATGGAGACAGTCGACTTCGGAGTTCTCAAAATAAGCACCATAATCAGTCTCTGAATATTTGAAGATTTAAGAAACAGAGACTGCAATCTCACATGAAAATTATATGCAACTTTTAAACCTAAGACTATCAACCTAATGCTGAATCTAGATCCTAATTGTCAACAGTAGAGGCAGGAAAGATTATATGCAAAATCAAGAACTATAGCTAAATGTGATTTATCTGGACATCATGTTTATCATCATTCATCCCTTCTATCATATTGACCCAGTGTACCAAACTAGTAACTCTCAGCAATTGTGATCTATCTTACAAGTTTCTGGTAATTCTAACTTAATCAGGTTCCCAACGGTCCTGCTTGTCGATATATTTATCAGAGTTGTAGCTTGACTCAAGGTCATGTGAGTTGTGTCTCCGGACATACTGATCTGAACTGTTGGACTCACGACTCCCATCTGATTCCAAATTCTCATTTATGCTATCCCATCTTGAGTGACTATGCATGGAGCCTCTTTCCAGACCAGATTTTTCTATGCTGGATTCCCTACTGTGAAATTTATCTTTCAATTTTTTTGCTGGTTCCCCTTCATGATCTGAGTAATCCGACGCTTCATTCCTGTGTCTCGTATGTTTCCTAGTTTGACTCTTGTGTTTTTCTCCATCACTGTCCAACCAATCAGAGCTAAGATTAGTATCATCAGCCCTGTTTTTGCTACCCCCACGATCGTGGTCACGTCTTGAGCTTTTCCTCTTTTTATGATGGTGTCTATCTCGATTGGTGTCCCTATCTGACCACTCTCCTTCAGGATCATGACTTCTGTTCTTGCTGTCCTTATGATTATCTGAATGTCCCACTTTCCTCAGGTGTCTTGAGCTTTCACTCCTTTTTCTATGGTACCTGTCTTTGTCTCTCTCCCCATCTGACCACTCTCCATCAGTATCATTAGTTCTGTTCTTGCTGTCCATATGTTCATCTGGATGTCCCACTTTTCTCCTGTGTCTTGAACTTTTGGTCATGTAAGCATCATGTGTTTCCTGGTCTCCATCTCTATCTGACCAATTGCCACCAAATTTTTCTTGACCTTCACTATCATCCACAAATTTAGCATTTCTGCTGTGTCTTGAGCTTTTCCTAGCATGAACGTCATGAGTTTCTCTATCTTCACTCCTATCTGAATAGCCCCCCTCAGATTCAACTTCAGGTGTTCTATGATTGACATCTCTGTTCTGGTGTCTTGAGCTTTTCCTTGCACTACCATAGTACCTATCTTTGTACCTGCCAGACCATTCACCCTCAGAATCAGTAGCATGACTTCTACTCTTCCTATAATAACTGCCTTTAAAGTTTGTATTCTCTCCATGCATATCCTCATCCAGAACTTCCATTTGCTTTCTGTCGTTACTTGTGCGCCCCCTCCGTTGTGTGCTCTTTTGAATATCATTTTTGTTGTCATTTCTTCTACTAGAACCACCACCATTCAAGTAGTCAATCTCTTTGGATTTAGATCTTGAGTAATACCTGCCATGGAAATTTGAGGAACTATAGAAAAACATTCAATCATATAGAAGAAACAGAAAGGGGTAGACCAATTTAAAATGCATAAAATATATAAAAGTTGGATGAAACAGAACATGAAATTAGTACAAGTTTGTACAATTGACTAGGTACCATTAACAAGCATTAACACCTAAAGCCAGAATTCTCCAACATTCGTTAAAAAAAAAAAAAAGCCGACAAACTTGGATTCTGCCTTAAATAAAGCCAAAAAAGATTTTGCAAGCAATGGCCAAATTAAGAAACTGCTACTTCAGTCAACAGGAAAATTTAGCACATTGAATTGAATATTATAAAGAGTTTTTTATAGAGCAACATTACTATTGACTACTACTTTTTACCAACCAATTTTATTTCCTTCTTGCATATTGATACATTGTTGTGCACATTGTCTGGCCATATTTTGAACATTACACGATTTACAAATGCCTTCAAAATTTATAAAATCGTTTGACAGCTTGTTGGGATATCTTGGAATGAGAATGTTGAAAAAATAAATCAACACTCCTAATAATTGAAAGGTTTTGATCAAAATAGATTAAAAAACACTTACTCTGGTCTGTTTATATTGAAAAAGTTTAGGATTACTACAACATTGAATTGCAAAACATAGTTCAATATACCAGATTTCACAAACACTAGATACTGCATGCTGCATCTACTGCTAAAAGTATATGCACACCTGTCTACATCAGTTAACCTCTTTCTAGAGTGCCTCAGCTGCCCCAAATTTTCTTGCTCCACCTCTTTCTGGTACCCCACTTCATCAGAATAACCAAATAAAGAAGCCATCTTTCTCACCCAATATCTTGGGGGTGGTTTATCAAAATCAGCCCATTCATAGTCTCCACCAGGGTTGCGGAAACAGTGGATAAAATTGCATGCAGTACTATGAGAACATGTCTGTAAAGATGCAACAAGAAAGGCCATTAACAAGAACAAAGGACAGAACTCAAAATTAACATAGAAAAGTGACTCAAGATTGATGTTCTTATATTATTCAAAACAAAATTTTGGAAAATTTCTGTACAAAATTAAAAGCATAACGGAAACCGGCAAAAGACAACAAAGAGAATGCAACTGCCTCAAATAAAAATAAAGATGATGGGCTGGTTGTACCTTGAACCTTGACTTCATATACTCCCCACAAATGGCGACTTTCCATCTGGTGACATTGACAAATTCACAACTAATCTGCCCAAAAAAATACCAATATCATCTTATTTCAATTACATGTGGAACTGGGACTACTCCAAAAACTACATTAAAATGATGTTTCAATTTCATAGGACACTCATCTGTCAAAGGAAAATGGTATTTGTAGTCAAAGGTACAGAGAGAGAGAGAGAGAGAGAGAGAGAGAGAGAGAGAGAGAGAGGAAAAGAGCATACAGATTGTGGAGTATAAAAACCATAATTATCATTACTAAATCCATAAAAACAAGTAGTTATATAACAAAGACACAGCACATTCCAAGTAAATGATAAACCATATCAAACACCAAATTTCTACAATAAAAAAGTATACAATATGAAATATGGTAGAGGGTAATACGCTGGGGGATAGAGCCAAGTGGTTGTGCAAGAAATACACTGCCTACTAGCTAAAATAATTTAGACACAGTGACTTCACTGACTTATATTGAAGAGACTTCACATTTGAAGCAGATAAAATACCTGTTTTCCAGCAAAGTACCGACCATTAATAGAATTATAAACAAGAACAGCTGAATCCAGTGACTTATATTGTACATAGACATTTCCCCGCAAGTGGAATGCACCATTTTTGCACACCTGACAAAGACATGACATTTGTTACTCTAAGATTGGAAACAGATACAAGATTTAATAAAGTCAAGTTCCAGGCCACATATTGTTGCTCCACAACAATATGCTTTGGGTGTTCTCCCTTTCAATATCCTTAAAGGCAAAATAAGGGAAGCCAAAGAAAATTGCTTAGACATATTCAAACAATCTTAAGAAGCAAAGGATTTTTGAAGAGTTTCCTTTTCGTTGTACTTTCTAGGAACTGACAATGAGCTCTAGTTACTAGCACCTCCTCCCCTTATAAGAGTGAGGTGGAGGATGGGGTTGTCGGTTCAATGGGGTCAGTGTGTATCTTACCAATTAAAAATAAAATAAAATAAAATAAAAAATTTCCCAGGAACCAGAAAGCTTTAATACATCTCTTGATAGAGTGTAGCATAAATGAGTCTAGTAAAAAAAAAAAAAAAACTGAAATTTTCATGGACAAAAAATGTTTACAAGAGAAAAGAGAAGGGGGGCAGTAGCTTTCTAACATCTAGAATAGGCATTAAGTTTGACCATCCTAAATGAGTAAAACAGATGCTTATTTTCTTGTTAGGATATTTTCTAATCTCAGAGTAAGATATATATAACTCTACCAAAATGAAACAAAAATCCAAACTCTGTGCAGTTTTAGCACCAGATAAACAATTCATATTTAATAAATATAAATAGTCAACAAATCCTCAACCAACAAGTTGTTCAATGGACACATATTTGTAATAATCCTCAACCATCCAAAAACACAACATCCCACAATCAGGTGAGAACATGTTACTAACATATTTGGCTTTAAAAAAAAAATGCATGGACAGCAGTCAACAACCTTAAAATTTACAATTTCCCCAAACTTCAAAAACTCTGTATGCACATCCTCATAAAATTCTTCAAAACAACCTTCCACCTCTTCATCTGTGTGCTGAGAAGGAAAAAAAAAAAAAAAATCAAACCAACATAATTTAACAGATATAAAGACATTAGGCACTTATAAGATGATAAGCAACATTATGGATCCTGGTATCTCAATTTCTCATGATCCATGTGAAAAAGCCTGCCAGCCTCCGCAAAATCATGCTCATGGTTCTAACTTTGGCTAATATCCATGACTTTTTGATAATATAAAATTGGGCAGCTATGGAGACTACCCAATTTGAGTTGGTATAAAATTAGGCCGTGATCAGGAAGTTTGGTCACCTTTTGATAAGATAGTAATGAATTAAAAGTTCGGGAAAAAAAATTTTGCGTGGTAAGATAAATAATCTAAAATTCAAACCAAAATTTCTCAGAAGTAAGCCATTTTAGATAAAAGATGCATGTACATTTACAGTAGTCCAAACAAGTTTGTACTCTGCACGTTCAAGAATTAGGACCTATTTAAAATTTGTGCTGCAAACTAGTTCACCCGTCAATTAGCAAACTTAAAAACACAAGAATATCAATGACATAAACACAAGCAAGCATGTCCATGCGCCCAGACAACATCTCTCTCTCTATCTCTCTCTCTCTCTCACTGACTGTCTAAGCACACATGTAAAAGAAAATAGCAAACCAGCTTTGGCTCAATTATAATGATAAGAAAAAAGTACATAAAAGCTAACTTATCATGTTGGACTTAAAATTGACATAAGATACTTCCCCCAAACTGGGGCATGCATATGCAACAATGCAAAAAATGTAGACAAGAGAAGGAAGCATATAGCTAATTTTTTCACATTAGCAACTAGACTTAGTAGTTGGAAGGTTATGCTTCAACCCAAGGAGGCAGATGACTCTTGACTAGTTAGGAGTTAGGACCTTCAGGCAACGGGGACAGAAAGGGATATCTTATGATGCTCATAAGAGCCACTAAAATTAGGAGGTATGAGAAATTGTAAATGCTGAGAATATATTACATAACTCAAAAAACTTTGGCATAATAACCCTAGATAGTCCTAATGCCTAATGCAAATGCATAGCATGACAGATTTTGCAGAGTTCATGAGAACATTATACTCTGTATCAAACTTGTGATGCATAAAAAGCAAAATAACTTAAGTTAATTAGTCATTTAATTGCTAATTGGATTAATCATGGTATACAATTTAAGCTTCCATGAACTATTTACATTTCTCATTATTTAATACACACACACATACACACACACACACACACACACACAAAATAAACACAAAATTTTTTTGTTTCATGATAGAAGTGACGCATACGCTCTTCATGTTTAACACAAGAAAATGCCAAATGTATCCACATACAAGTATTGTTGCCTGCATTCTCAAACCTCGCAAGGTAATGGCCATTACCAGCAGAGAGATCCAATACTCCCAGCCAAAAAATCCACTAGTCGTCAAGGAAAATACTCATGAAGTAAGATAACTACAATAAATTTACTAACAAAAAAATCTCAAATATGAAACCAAACTCGGTTTTATGGAATATAAATAAATGAAGCATAATTAGAAAAGAAAAGAAAAAAAGAAAAACCCTTCCCTTATTAACTACTCTTTGATAAGGAAATTTTTTTTTGAAGTTCACAAATGATGAAATAATGTTTCATTTATATAAGATCAAAGGAAAAAATAAAGAAGAAAGAAATAAAGAAATGAAAGGGTAAAAGGAAGCTAAAAATAAAAGAAAAAAAAAACGTAATAATCTAGGAGATGAACAATTACTAGTTTAAAAAAAAAAAAGGGAAGACATTGTAAGATAACCACCCTTGAGAGCAGCAAGTAGGATACAAAATTGCTAATTTCTTTTACTCCAACCAACCAATGCCAAAACCATGAACCTTCATTGAAGTGAATCTTGAGATGAATTTCTGATTTAAGGTCAAAGAACAGCAACAATAATTCCAAACGTGAAAAGGACTGAATTAAGATCTACATATAATATAAAATCAACCACGGAAAGACTAACACAAATATAAAAGTTTCAAATCATAACATGACCTATGAATGAAATAGCATCTGCATTTAGGATTTACAGGGGAAAAAGATGCAAATATTATGCACATATTACATAAGAAAGTATAGGAAGCAGTATGTAGTTCTGCATTGAGCTTACTGTCACATCATGATTTAGCAGCAACAGTAGCTGAAAATCAGTTTGATATGTTTAGCAAGATGTCAACCACATGCTGATGTTGATAAAACACTAATTCACAAAAGGATACACAAGACATAAATCACCAATTAAGATGTGCCAAGTATTGACAAACACCATCCCTGACATTATTCTGTGCTGCTTATATGAGACACATATAGTAGCAACAAAAGAACCCAGCAAAAGAAAAAATATATATAGTAGAAACAAAAGAAAGATCTGCATAACCATGATGCATCAACCCAACTCATTTAAAAATTGTTAGAATTATGTGGTTAAATTATTAAATTTACCATATCTCAATAGCTTAAGCTTTTGGAAAAATCGGTAATTTCACATGGTATCAAAGCCAAGTTAAGCTTAAGCTATTGAGATATGGTAAATTTAATAATTTAACCACATAATTCTAACAAAAATAAATAAATAATGTTTTATTTTTGATGATCCCATCTTTAGTTACCCCACACTGTTCAATGACAGTGTAGAAGATTTAGAGTTACTATCAGGATACAAGAATCACATGAAGGCAGCGTTTACAGACCTCAAGCCCCTCGTCTTGCTCCCAAGCAAGGCCAGGACCATTGTACATGTTCCTGATAAGCAGTGTGCATGATTTATCAGGGTAAAAATGAACTCTGCTGCAACGCTGACCAAAACGACAAGCTCCAGTTTTTAAATGGAAAGGACAATGAGCTTTATCCTGCCAAATATACAAGTACACAGCTTAAAGATTAAAGACTATGCACACGTACAAGACAGACATATTTAAAGTAATCATGAGAGAGAGAGAGAGAGAGAGAGAGAGAGAGACACGTATCTGACTAACCTGTTCAGTTCCAAAATTTGGAACTTGTTGAGTAACATTTTCAATGATCTGTTCTGCTGATAATTTGGGTGCATTCTTATAATCAGCAAATGCTTCAGACTGCGGAGGAAGAGGGTTTGACGTAGGCCTATCAGCATTCTGCAGAGTAAATGATAACCTCCATGAATCTTCACATCCAAAACATAATATACACCACAAAGACAATTAATCTAAATTTAGTTGATGATTGACATAGCATACGTCTATTCTTTGTTGGTTGGCGTCCTTCTTTGGAACCTTGACCCTTTTCTTCTTGACAATGATCTCGTTTCCTTTCCAGATAATCTCAGCAGGCCCTTCTACATATTCCCAATTGTCATCCTCATTGAGCTCATTTTCATTTTCAGCCTGCCATATTTTGCAGAGCAATTTAGAAAAATCATTTCTGATATACAAAAAGAATCTCCTCCTAAATTACGAGAAAACCACTATGAGTTGCTTCCATAATAGCATTCTTAAACATCAATTCTCGCTTTTGAAAAAAATGTATTCATAAAAATGATGGCTATTCTTTGTCCCCTGATGAAACCCTTCATTTTAATATTTAATCAAATCCACATATCCTTAAGATAACCGTGTATATAGACTACAAGTTTACGATATACTTGACTCACGAAAACCAAAAAGCAATTAGCATCAACCAAAAATATACTAAGCATCATCTACGCATCTCTAAATCAAATTCCCAAGTTTGCATTTAGATTTGAGGGTTTCAAATTCCCCCGATTTGAGCTCCGAGGAATTTTGCTCCATCAAAATCATCTACACCTAATCGTTTCAAATCTACATATTAATAAGGCTCAAATCCATAAATGAATTTCATCAAATAGAAAGAAAAAAAAAAAAATCTGTATCAATTTTCTATTCAAGTCATTTAAACTAAAAATTGAAATACAAATCCTTTTTTTCAAATTCTTCCATTCAAACAAACCATAAATGAGATCAAAGCAACCATGACCTCTTTTCTTTCACATCCCACACTTCTTCCCTAATCTACAAGATAGCAATTGAAGTGGTTTCAAAACTAGCTTCTTTTATTCCACATACTTTTCTCATCATTCAAACAGAATCACAAACTTGAAAATAGAACAAAATAACAAAAAAGAACAGCCAAATTTTCATAAACCTATTTTCTTTCTTTTTCCCACACTTTCTCAGCAGCCAAACGAAACCGCAAACATACTCAACATATATTCCACATGCTTTCTCAACATTCAAACAGAACCGCAAACTTAAAAACACAGAAAAATACAACAAAAATAAACGCATTTTGATTTTCTTTTCCCACACTTTCTCAGCATCCAAACTGAAACGATGATCAAATAGAAAAACAAACCTAACCTGTTGTTGTCTTCTCGAATCTTCTTCAAGAGCCTTCTTTCTTCGCTCCTCCTCTTCTTCCTCTTCCTCCTCCTCCTTCTTCTTCCTCTCCATGGCTTCGATCCACGCCTTCTCTCGCTCCTCGAACTCCTTCCTATCCCTCTCCATCCTCTCCTTCTCCTCCTCCTCCATCATCCTCAGCTTCCTCTGCTCCTCCGGATCGTTCAGCCTCGCTTCCTCGTCCTCTCGCTCCTTCTCCGCCATTTCCTTCCTCATCTGCTTCCTCTTCATCTTCTTCTTCGCCTTCCTCTTCTCCTTCCTCCTCATTCTCTCCGCCATACCCTCCGTCTCGTTTGGCACACTCTCTTCTTCGACTTCCTCCATCATTTCACGCTCTTCTTCTTCGTCTTCTTTGCCTGCTATTGGCTCTGCCATTAGGTTCTTATTTCAAAATCGCACTTGTGAGAAATTTTCCCGGCAAGTTTTGGTCGAGAAAATTCGATGCACACAAATTTTCCCTCAAACAAACAGAGCCCTCTCACTCAATCATTCACCACCGCCACCACAGTTCACAAATTACAAAGAACTCACCAATTATGAATCATTTTATGATGGTAATGAAACGCACCGTTTAAGTTCCCTCTTAAACGCGCCGTTTTCTCCTGAGTGGTAAATAGCGCTTTTTTTATTTAAAATGGGCTGAGGAAGACTTGGGCCTCCTTCCTTTGTAGCTCTGGCCTCCCTCCAAAGATCATGAACTATCCCCGCTGGCCAGCCCAAGAGCGGAGGAGCCCATGTAAATCTGAAAGTGAGAGGCGAGAGACTTAGGGTCCGTTTGATTGGAGGAGTGAAAAAGTGAGAGTATGAAAAATTGGGAGAGGATGAAAAATATTTAGTTTTTCCTCTTGTGTGTTCGGTTGGAGGGGTGGAAAAGTGAGAGGGTGGAAAACTCTTTTATTTTCTTGAAGAGAAAAAAGGAAAAGATGAAAAATGTAATTTATATAAATTGACTATTATATCTTTGTTACATAATATGTAAGAAATAGATTTATTTGTAATCATTATATAATATAAAAGTTATCACATCATATATATAAATTATTTTTATTTTTATTATTATAATGTAAAAAAAAAAAAAAGTGAACGTTGAACAGAGTCATGTTGAAAAAAAATGATAGGTCACGTTGTGGAAAAAAAAAAAAAAAGAATGCCAAGTCACGTTGAAAAAAAATAAGTGAGAAGAGGGCATTTTTGTAAAAGTTCTACCATAGTACTTTTCTCTCCAGATTTTCCTTTCGATTTGGAAGGAAAAAAAGTGTGGGCCCAAAGAGAAAACTTTTTTTCAGGTTTTCTCTCCTTCCTATTTTTCTTCCCTAAACGAACAATGAAAAACAATATTTTCTACCTTATTTATCTCTTTCTATTTTCCATCCATCCTATTTTCCACCCAAACGGACGAATCCTTAAAGAGTAGAGTAGTCAAGACAAAGAGAAAGTAAGAGGCGAGAAAGACCCATCTCGCAGCCCACGAAGCCATCATGCGAGACCAATCTCGCAGACCCAAACTGCCACACCAACGCTGCCATGCGAGATCCAGCTTCGTTGCTCTAGCCTTCCAAGTATTTAATCTATCATTTCCTTCAAAGCCTAATATATAATGTTTGTGAATCATAAAATGTGAATCTCAGAATCTAAGGATCTGTGCTTGTGGACTGGGGGTGTTTGTGTTTTTACTGATGAGTGATGAACTGATGTTGGTGAATAGTGATTGTGAATTGAATTTTTTCCTTTTATTTTATTTTTTATTTTTTGGCTTTGTGACTCTGTGTGACTTTGTGATTATGACTCTCTCTCCTATATTATATAGAAAAGAGAGATACAGAGGGAGAGTAGAGTTTGTAGAGATTATAAAATATATTAGTGTAGCGGTTGATTGTTTGTTGGTAGATGATTGTATTTTAATATATTAAAAATAATGATTTTTGTGTATTTGTCTTGATAGTTTTTTAATACTATATGAAAGCCTATTTGAATAACTCCGCCTCCAGCTTGAAATCCTGGGTCCGTCCCTGCTTACCCTTATCTTAATACTTTAATTTCCTAGAATTTAAGTGTTGGGCAAAAAAAAACACGTTCAAGTTTTTACACGCTTTGTTTAATTTCATCAAAATGATTTTGTCTTTGTTCGGTTAGCACCAAAATGTTGCTTTTTAATTGCATCATCTCCTTAGGGAAAAAAAATAAAAAATACTGGCAAAATTCTGCTTTGGGAAGCAAAAATGTATTGCACTATTTTAGATATCTTAGTGTTTGTATATAGTACTATAAAGGCTGCCATATTTTTATTGTGCCTTTAGAAAGTTGAGTTCAGTATTAGGTAATTAGAGAGAGAGAAGAGAGAATGGGATTGCCAGATGCACCAGGAGATTTGTCGTCAGAAGTGGATGTTGATGCTTTCAGACGCCTCTTCCCTCTTCGTTTTTACGAGCGTCATCTCACTGAATCTATAAGGCCAGATGGTAGGCCGCTTGGAAGAGCTAGAGATACAACTATAGCCCTTGGTTAGTTATCATATGGATTTTACTGTATCATTGTTTGTACTCAAAACTGAAATTGCTCAATCCTTTTTTTTTTATTCTTTCCAAAAACAAAATCAAGGAGCTGTTGCATCTGCTGAGGGTTCAGCATTGGCAAAGATTGGTTCAACTGTTAGTGCCTTTCTCTTACTTTCTTAGTTGTTTAATTTATTTTGTGATCTAATAACTGAAAAAATTCTTGTTCCTTGGATAGACAATGTTGGCTGCTATTAAAATGGAAGTAATGACTCCTTCCATGGACTCACCGGACCAAGGCTGCATAGGTTGACTATTAACTGCATCTCTTGCCTTTATATGTTTTATAAATGGGATGTCAATGTGTAAATCTTTGTCATTTCAGCTATCGATTTCCACATGCCTCCAATTTGTTCTCCAATTGTTCGGCCTGGCAGGCCAGCTGAGATAGCACCAGTTGTGTCAAAACAATTGTCTGACACTATTTCAAGGCATGTAATTATATCCTCTGTGTACTTCTTTTCTGGTTGAATTTTCTTTTTCTGAAATCCTTTTAAGTTGGAACAATGAGCACCAAACCATTGACAAAATTTCCAACGGAAATTTTATTGATCAAGAAAATTGTAACTAGGGTTCCTTTATATAGAGTTCCAAACTTATTATCCTTGTAGGATTGTAGGAATAGAAAATAGCTCCACTAACCTAGGAAGAAAAGGAATGAGATTCCTCAAACAAGTAGGAAAAGAAAATAAGGTTTAATTAATTAAAAAATAAAATAAATCCTAGACATTAAGGGCCCGTTTGGTACATGTGTTTAAAAACTGAAAATTATTGTTTGAAAATATTTGTGGAAATACGTATGGGTGAAAAAGTACTTGAAAATATGTGTAATGCTGTTTAAAAACTGGAAATTATTGTTTGAAAACACAAACCAAACACCCCCTAATTGTTTAGACCTTTATTGTGTCTGTACTCTGTACCAGGGCATTATATGTTCACATATGCCAGTTAGTCTAGTCATTTAGGATTAGGATCATAATGCCCAATGAATTTATTGTTTCAGATGAATTCAAAAAAAAAATAATAATAAATAAAGAACTTTAGAATTTGTTATCAAATAACACATGTAGGCTCATCTCCATAACTTTTTCTTTGGTACTTGTTCCTTATCTTGCACTTGTTGTGCCTTGAAAATCTGAAGCATCGCCTTTTTTTATACGATTATTTGTAGGGTTGATCAAGGCTTCTATTTGGTGGTCAATTATCTTATCTAATGTCACTTTCTTAGCTTATTCTCAAGTGTAACTTTACTGTAGTGACTAGTTATATGTGCTGTTGCAGTTCTGGCATGATCAACTTGAAAGAGTTATCCTTGGTCAGTGGAAAAGCTGCTTGGATGGCATACTTGGTAATGGTTTTTTATTGTCTGCATCATTATCATATTTATCTGTTTGAATTTAGAAGTCTTCCTTTTGATGCTTTCAGCTTTTTCTTTTGGACAAATTGTTAATTATAATGGTCCTTTTTTCTCTATTGGATGATAAAGAAAGACTTAAAGGTCATATCTTACAGGACATATACTGTTTGGATGCTGATGGTGCTCTCTTCGATGCTGCTTTACTATCAGCTGTTGCTGCATTTTCTCATTGTAAGATTTACATTCTTTCTGTCATTTGGTGTTGTCTGTGACCTATTTAGATGCTAGCAACAGGCCTAACAGAAGCCTAGAAAATTTACCAGACTTGCACACAACTCAACATGCCCCAAAAATTTGAATCTCGATTATACTGTTTCCCTACCTTTCCTGATGTATTGATGGTGAAGAAAGGCATGACTCTGGTTCTTACCCTATGTATGTAGCTTGATCATACTTGGTTATGTATATGAAATTACGCCTTCTTTTCCCTGTTCCAATATATGTTGCAAGTTTTACGATGTTTCTGTTGGTTGTGTTTTACCTTTTGGTTTACTTGGAGAAACTGGGTAAATGCACATCAGTTCTTTTATTTATCTTATCATACAAGCACTGTAGAAAGCTTCTTAATTGTATGGCGCAAGTCCAACCATGTTTTGGACCTCCACCAATTTAGTGGTTGAAATTTTTGGATAGTGTTAGACAATTTTAATTTGAGAATTTTCTGTCACATGATCTCCCAAAAATATTTTCATTGTCCAAGCCAATGAGCTCCAGCTTAAATTGTATCTACTATCATTATAAGAACAAATTTTTACCTGTCAAAACCTAGTGGTTGGAAGCTTGGGATGAGCTGTAAATCCAAACATCTGGGGCTTGATTCTCACTTGGAGTTCCACTGAATTACTCCTCAGGGTGGGTGGCCCTGCCTTGGTGAGGTTCCACGTTGTTAAAAAAAAATATATCATTATAACAACAACATGGAGGGTAAGGTTGTGGGTTCAAATTCGAAACCCATTGTGTATGCACGTAACTTACTAATCAAAAGGAAAAAAAAAGGGTGAGGTTGTGGGTTTAGAACTCACTAGATTTATGAATAACTTACCAAAAAAAAAAAAAAATCATAGTCTAATTGCTTTGCTAGAATTTGATGGTCTAAAATTGATTTGTTTCATTAATATCATAAACTATGGGCGGGATATTTTTTGTAATCCAAGTTAGTGATAGATTGAGTGTTAAAGATTTGTTTCTCAGTTTCAAGTTTTTATAACTACATAAAATTTTTCAATTCATATGTTTGCATACATATGAATGCAGATTTAACTCAAAATCTTTAACTATACCTGTAGTACCTTATTTGTTATAAAATTGTCCATGCCTTGCAGTACAAATACCTGCAGTTTCCCTAAATGATGATGGTAAAATAGTTGTTGTGTCTGAGGAAAATGGAGGAAAGCTGGAAAAGGATGCTGTTAATAAAGAGAGGATGAAACTGACGTTGAAAAGCATTCCTTTCTCACTAACATGCGTACTTCACAAGAATTATATCTTGGCAGACCCCACTGCAGAGGAAGAGTCCATCATGGAAACTGTTGTTACTGTGGTTTTGGATTCTTCTAGTCAACTTGTTTCTCTTTACAAGCCAGGTGGACCAGTTCTCGCCTATACATCTGCTATCCAGGTTAGATTTCTTCCTTAAAAACATATTTAAAGGATCCATCGAAAGTGCGAATTTGTTGATCAATTTTAGTATGTTCCAAACTTTGGTTCTACAATATACTCAGTTGAACCATAACAATTATAGCAGAAAGTTTTTTGATTGTTGGGAATATGATCATAATATATCTGAAACTAAGATTGTAAAAACTGGTTGACATTGATTCCATCCTTTTGTGGAATCAAATTGGAACCCAGGACTCGATACGTTGTTGGAAGTTTTGAATTATTAGACCTTTGTGTAGAAAAGGAATTAAAATTTTGAAATGGCTAGGAAAAAAGTTATGATGGCATTATACTTGATCAAATTCTGAACTAATCACCCCCCACCCCCCTACCAAAAAAGAAGAGAAAAGACACAGTGGAGACCATTATTATACTGGTTTATCCAATTTATGCACAATTGTTCCAAGGAGCATATATCAGTAGATATTAGCCAATGCCCTTTCAACAATGACCTGTGCAAATACAAAGAAAGTTATTAGCTGAATGCTGATGATGAAGAGTTGCTGTTGTTTCAGGATTGTGTTGCATTGACAAGGCAAAGAATGAAGGAACTACAAAAGATTTTAGATGAAGCCAATTCTGGTATGGAGGTTGATTAGTGCAGTTAATGAGTTTGGCTGTTCTCATTCGCAGCTATATCTATTTATTCTTTGTTTTCTGTAGTGACATTGTTAAATTTATAAAATTAAAAAAAAAAAAAAAATTGAAAGGTGTCTTCAATTTTTTTTTTTTCTTGGTTGCACAAGTGGAAGAGTTTGTTCTTTGCATTTTGAGAGAAATCGTGTAACATTTTTTTATTCTCAAGGGTAAATCAAATGTGACTTTCATAAAGAGGTTTTGTATATAATAGTAATTTTTATAAGACTCCAAGATAAAGGCATCTATAAATCTATTTGAAAAGTTAAAGGCGTCTGTAATTATAATAGTGATTTTTATATATTCATCAGTACATGTGCCTGGTACCTAGGTTCATTAAAGTAATGTATATATGTATATATTCATCAGTACTTCTTACTTCAAATATGCCTACATTGGATTAATCACCCACCATTAGACAAAATAATACTTTTATATTTTTTGCTTTGAAGGGTTTTTTTTTTTTTTTTTTTTTGCTAGTTCAAATTTCACAAGTGGAAGAAGAGAGATTTAAACCTTTCTTCTCATAAAAGAGAACAAGTAAAGTCATTTAGCTTCAAGGCTCTTGGAAATCCATAAAGGAATCCATAGATACCTTAATTTTTTGGGTTGTAAAATTTTGCGTTCCTTCCCTTTTATTATTATATTAATAAAGACAATTAGTAGTTTGAATCTCTTCTTCCTCCAGCCTTGGGGTCAAAACTTAAATAAACTAAATTAAAAAAATAGAAAGGGAAAAAACAATAAGGTTAAAGATCACTTACTGTTGGATCTTGATGGAAATGTTTGCAGTCTAGACATGGTTTAAAACTTCTTGATGTTGGATGCAATTATGAACTAATTGATAAGGTAGCATATAAGAACTAATTGATAAGTTAATGTATAAGACATGGTTTAAAAAATGTGGAGTGTGAGAAATTAAATATCGAAGGGATTAAACTTCTTGTTTGCCTTTTTTCTCAAAAAAGAAAATTCTTCCTTTCTTGTCTTTTTTCTTTAAGCTTCTGTTTGGGAGGAAAGAATTGAGCAAAATGAAAATAATAATTTTAGAGGATTGTTTTCTTCCCTTGTTTGGGAGTTTAACAGAGAAAATGAAAAATTCATTTTCTTGTTTGGGAGTTCAAGTGAGAGAGAATGAAATTGGTAGGAGGAAATACTCATTCCTTTCTATTCCTTTAAAACCTTAAATTTTCATTCCTCCAAAATTGAGAGGAACTAGCGGATATTTCGTGCAATGCACGGTGCATGTTGATAAATTTAGTAAAAGATTATATATGATTCATTGATTTCATAAATACTATTATTGTTTGTCATAATTAAACTATGAAGTTTTCTAGTAAAACAAAAGTGAAACTAAATAAATTGGGGAAAAAATTGTTGTAATTCATTCAACCAACGAATGTCACCATATTACGTTCACATTGTCATCTACAAACCTAGTGGTTCTTAGGTGTCTTCCTTGTATGATATATTCTTTATATATAAATTTTATAGAGTTAATTTTTATATTTCTTATACCACTAAAGTTTCTATCTCCACTATATCAATATCTATAATTTGTATGTCAATGAAAGTAGCTTTTCTTTAGTTTCAGAATTGATATGAGATAAAATTAAGGCCCATTAATATTTTAATTAATTAAAAGTTCGATTTTCTAAGACCTTAATTATAATAGGGTGAAAATTGAAATAATGATATCTTAATCAATTAGCTATAAAATTTGCTAAAATACAACAACAGAAAAGATAGTGTCATAATGACGCAATAATATCAATTAGTTATAAAACATTTTTAGTTTTAACTCTCCTTATAACACAAAACTACGTCGTTTTATAAAATATTAAATATTACTATTTATAAAATATTTATGTAGAATTACACTAGTTTAGTGGTAAGATACACATGTGATAATATTTTGCCCAGGTTAGAACCCTACTAAAAACATTTTTAATTTTTACTCTCCTTATCACACAAAACTACGTCGTTTTATACACTAACTTAAAAAAAAAAAAAAAAAAACCCCAATCTCTACATTTGTTCTTTATTTGTGGGTTTGCGTGGATTGAAGGAGTCGTGGGTCGGAGTGTGGGCTTTTTGTTTGGAGCGTGGGTTTTAGAAAGAAAAAGAGAAACTAGCGAATTATACGCATCTATTTTGTTTCATATGCCATTTACCCTTGTTTTCACCTTGTAGGAGCACTGCCCACATGCTTCAAAATTTGATTTTCACAAATACATGGTGCGGACACTTGAAGTTGATTTCAAAAAAGTTGTTGGCATAAGGTAAAACTCAAAGAGAGGTTTAAATTTAATTATTGAATTATTTTCCAAGATTCAATTTGACTTTTTAGATAAACGTTGTCAACTGTAGCTGGTACCTATGGCTGTTTGTTGTGGTTTTCTTGCTACTGAATGTGGCATGTAATTTCCAAATCTTGATTGATTCACCTCATTTCATATTTGGAATTAGCATTGGTAGAATGGGTCTTAAGAACTCATTTTACGAAAGCGCCAGACTTGATTTCCTTCTCAGCAAAAGCCCATTACTAGAAATTGTCTAATAGTATCAAGACATTGTTTAAGGTGTAAAAACTAAAAAGTTAAAAAAAAAGAAAAAAGAGAAGAAAGAGAAGCCCTTCATCATATGATATAATTAGATGGTTTTTCCTGTGTTGGATGTTTCTTTGTGTCTTTTGATTTCTTTTTTAACCAAACCAATTTTCTATTTACATAAAACCAAAAAAAAAAAAAAAACAATAACACAATTAATTAATTTTTAATTTTTGGATAATCAAAATTAAAAGCAATACACAGTATTCTTTTTTGTTTTTGTCAAACGAAACGATACAATAAAAAAACAACACAACCCAAGCTAGAACTAAAATCATTATACATAACTTTTTCAGCTCTTGAAAAATTGAAATTCAATCAAGGAGGAGAGACTGTCGTCACTGGCCCAACAGCTCTTTAGTCTCACACACTGAAACTCACGCTTCTCTTTTATATCTGCTTCAAAACTCACGGTTCCCCAAAGCCCACAAATTGAACTCTCTCTCTCTCTCTCTCTCTGTGAGCCAAAATCCCCACAACGAGCCTTTAACCATCTTTCTTGCTTAGGTACTCATCCGCTCTCTCTCTCTCTCTCCCTCTCCCTCTCGATTGTCTTTTTTTTTTTTTTTAAATATATGCTATAAATTATTGTTGCATTTGAATCTTTATCAGTAACATTCCAATGCTGTGTTCTGTTTGTTGAGAAATTTTAGTACAAGAATTTTTTAAATTTTTTGGTCTCAAACAAATATTTACGAAGCCATGTATGAATTCGTGACTTGAATAGAATAGAATAGGATACCCAATCTGGGTGCGTTATGTGTAAACTTACCAACAAAAAAAAAAAAAGAAAAAAAGTAGCTTGGATAAAATGAGAACATGGGTTCTCTTGATTTTGCGTTTTTATTAAGTTTCATGGCTTCCAAATGGAGCAACACATAGAATAGAATTGCGGCTTTAGGTGATGAACGTTATCTTTCTGCAGGCTGAAAATATTTTCATGCCCCTTTTCAGTCCTTAGTAAAACAATGTTTTGCTGGGACAAAGTTTTGCCCCAAACACTCAAATTTGAGCAAAATGTTTTACAACAAAACAAAGGCACTTTAGTATTTGGTTTGTATACTATAGGATGAATTAGACAGATTCACTTTATAATTATCAATATCAATAGGCCTCTGATCTTACCCGTTTTCAAATCCGAAGCCCAATTTCTTGTTGGCAAGCACAGTATGAGAGATTTTATGCTCAAAATTATAACCCACAATTCTCAGTTTACTTTGCCATGCAATTTGTTAATACAGTGTTTTGGCTGTTTTATGAAAATTTATAATGATATGTTTGAGTTATTTATGTCTAACTGTAATCATTAATCCCTTTGAAGCTATTACTGTTTTAATGGAGGGAGGAGACAGCTTGTTAGATGCCATCTATGAAGAGGATAACTTAGAAGGCATTGATGATGTTGAGATGCTTGATGTTGAAGAAGGAGAGTTGGTGGAGCCCAATTTACATAATGAAAAGGGAAAAAGCAGTGGTGGAGATGTCAATTTAGAAATTCAAGGATCCCAAAGTAAAAATCATGGGCTTCGGGCCAGAAAGAAGAAGAATAGGAGAAAGAAGGGTGGCTCAAGGCCAGTTACAGACATAAACAGGTAATGTTCTGCTAAAGTTGGAAGAAATGGTTTTGCTTTGTTTATATTAATGAAACTTCTGACTTTATTTAGTTACTTCTTGTACATGGCTTCTTGATTCACATATATGTTTATAATATAGAATTTCATAATTCTAGTAAGCTTTTATGTCATTGCATATTGATTAAAGTATTATAGAGTTGTTTCAATTTAATCACATCACTTGTTCGGTGTTGTTCCCTTTGGCATGTGATGCATGATGACCAAATGGTCTTGGCTACCTTTGTCTAATTTGTTTAGTGTTTTCAAGACTCAACTGCAAAACAATTCATTTATAATCCAATAGATATGCAATTTTTCTTCTTTGCTCCTGTTTTCATATGATGGAAGAATGTATTATCCGCTCTCTCACTTATGTTATCTGACTTAAGGTTTCCTTAGGGAATCTCCAATAGATAAGGCAAAGCCTACTTTTATATTTATTTTTCTCCCAAATTTGGAGAGCTAGCCAAATATGTTGCTCCAACAGACTTGCTAGTTGCTATCCACTAGGAAAATTTTGTAATTGCTAGAGTCTCTCCAAATGTGGAGGGCCAATGTAGCTCTCTATGCTCATTTTCATCCATTATTTTAAGGTAAATTGCACTAAGAGTCTAAGACCCCCTTAAATTATATGATGTTGCAATTAGAACCCCCTTAATTTATTTTTTTTCACTAATATGGTATGGTAACTTTGATACTGTACCAAATAAACCCCTTCTGTCAACACCTTTTCAATGTCCTAAGTCCTAACAAAAAGATGATGTGGCAGCACAGGATTTAGAAAACAAAAAGCTTCAAGCTTTATTATTTTCTTCCTCTTATCCTACATTTTCTCAGCAACCAAACACAATTCAAACACAAACTTGATAAAAAAAAAATTCACCTTTTTTTTTTGATAAGTAAAAAAAAAAAAGAAAAAAAAAAATCACCTTCAGAATAGAAAATTTTCCAAGCAAGCTGAATGCCTGAGAAAATGCTATTCAAGAAAAAAAAACAAAATACTATTAAAAAGAAGCAACAATGTACTTTAGAAACCAACCTCCAAAACAACTAATCAAGCTAAAAGCTCCTGAGAAAATCAATCCCAGAAAAAGTAGCAATAGAAAATTGAGCTAGGAACCCCACCATAACCACCTCTGGCAACACCACCACCACAACAGTCGCCACACACAAGCATGTCATGAATTGAATCATAAAAAATCAAAGCGCAGTTTGCAATTTGCAATTTCTACTAAACTCTGAAATCTACAAACTCAAAGACCAATGTGATTCAATCTAAAAAACAAGAAAAATCCTACCAATGGAAAGGTGGCTAGCTAAAATAGATAATTTAATTTTTAGCTAGAATTTGGCTCACTTGCTGGAGAATCGGAGATGCTGTTATATGCAATAAACTTTGCAAATGGTGTACAAATTTATCAAGATTTTTTTAATTATTTTGTGCATTCAGTTTAGAAGGATTTTTAGTAGCTCATGCTTTGGTCCTGAAATTTCTTAACTTTCCCTTGCAGGTTTGTGTTAGATACGTGTAGGCGTTTGAAAGAGAGAAAATCATACATGGTATATACGGCTGTAGGTTGTTTGGGAGTTTCTGCATTAAATGATCTCGTCAAAGAGGTAATATACCTTACATGCAATCTAGTGCTTCATTCTCAGGAAAAGCATAATAGATCAATTATAATAAGCAGCAAAATGGTTTGTCTGAGTAAATGAAATTGTTTGTCTTCAAGGTTAATTACATAAGAGAAACTACATTCTATAACTTAACCCTGATATTATTGTTTGTTATTATTTGCCTTGGTATAGGCAATGTGGAATTATTTTCGGCTGCTTTCATTGTCTTCTTCAAATATTGAGTATGGTCCCCATTTGATTATTTGCCTTTGCTAGGTTCTCGTTCCTTTCAACCTTCTTCCCTCAGCTGTATAATTTTTATATCCATCCTTCCCTTGGTTATATGCCTTCGATGGGGTTCTTGTTCCTGGCAACCTTCTTCACTTGTCTATATAATTTTTATATCCATTCTCTTCTGACCCCTTGAATACCGCTGGACCTCGTAATTGTTATTGGGTAAATGGTCTCTGCACTTGAGCTGCTTTGTGGATACCATAAACTACATTTTACTTCTTGAGCCATCTGCCTCTTCTTCTGGTGCTTCTTTAGATTGTAATATTAAGGGGAAAATAAATCCTTCGGTTTGGAGTCGATGAATATGATATGCTTGCTTCTTGTGAGGAAAGGTGAGAATTTTGGTTGTGCTTGAATTTGGACCGTCCTAGGGCTGAAAATGCTTGCTAGCCAATCTATTTAAGACCATACAGCCTTTCGTAGTTTCTGATGCTCAATATTGTTTCCCTACCCTTGCAGATTTCTCTTGCAGAAGCCATTTTGCTCATTTCAGTCATGTGCTCTGAGCTGTGATGTCCTCTGGCTGAAACACTTCGTGATTTGCTGTTTGTGTAGGTTGATGTCTTTTTTTTTTTCCCTGGTTTTATCAGTCAGTATGCATGTAAAAATTAATTTCTCACGATAGGATTAAATGTATTTGATATTTGTTTTTTGATTGAGAAACGTGTCAACTGAGTTTGCAAATCAGAAATTTCTCAAGTGAACCGAAACTTTTTTTTTTTTAATAAATACTCTAGACTGAATTACTAATAATAAATAAATATTTTAGACTGTTAATTTGGAAGATCACCATTTTTTGATTGAAAGCACGTGTCAATCATGTTTTCTAGTCAGAAATTCATAAATTTCTCAAGTGAAACCGCAGATTTGTTTCATAAATATATTATAGTCTGTTCATTTGGAAGTTTTTTTTTTAGCTGATCATGTGGGCATACTATTACATATTGTGTTATTATCCTTTAGGCCGCTAATTTATTTGTGTGTTAATTGTTTTCTTCTTTTTTCCTTTTCCCTTCTCATTTGTTCATTATGTTCATTCCATTGAATCTTCTACAATGTGATTGTAGCAACTGTTTAGAAGAAGAGAGGACTAGATAGACCATTGACTTAGAGAAAAAGATCCTTATAGATCAATGGATTTAGGGTTTTCCCAAAGTTGCTGTCTGTGTGTGTGTTTTTCAAGGCTAGTAGTGTGTATAAGTTGGAATAGGAGAATGAATTTACATTATGCATGTTACATGTTATGCTGTGCTTAGGCAATGGCCTATATTGAAACATTGCCTAGCCTTGCTCAATAGCTTTTGGGCAATCATGATTGAGTGCTATGCAGGGACAGCTGTCTGAAATTTTCTATCATTAACATATTTAACCTATTTTACAATGTAGAAAGAGGGCATATCTTTATTGAAGTAATTAAATCTTATAACTAGTTTCGATGTACTTGTGATCTTGATTGCTTGTAGGTATTTGATACTTGAGGAAAGGGTCTGCTGACTCTTAATATTGTTACAGTCATTCTCTTTTACTTTCCTTCAGTACATGCCCCTGTGCAGTTCAGTTATCTTTTACCGAT
Organism: Castanopsis chinensis; assembly: GCA_032878915.1. Taxonomy (NCBI): domain Eukaryota; kingdom Viridiplantae; phylum Streptophyta; class Magnoliopsida; order Fagales; family Fagaceae; genus Castanopsis; species Castanopsis chinensis. Next base: position 28,885,180 of record JAVQMG010000121.1, on the reverse strand, counting down.
CGTGAGATTTTCAGGTGGATGCAATTCAGGCTTGTGGAGGTCAGATGACTGCTGATGGCAGCCGCTGTCGAAATGGTGGTGGCATATTATGGAATATCATTAAAGCACGAGAACCAAAAGCCTACAAAGAGATAATGAAAAAAGTGCAGGAGTTTGAGGCAAATAACCTTCCTTTATGTCATAACCTTCTTTCATTGGCTGCATTTTATTATTCCCAAATATAAAATTACAATATCACAAAAGCTTTCATGATGATTTTTGAAGTGAATATAAAGTGCTGACTCTTTTTTTAATCATTACGCAGAAGCAATTCAAGCCACGAAATAATAGACGAGGAGGGGAGCCAAAGAAGGAAGGTAATTCACCAGGAACCACCCATTCATTTGCGGAAGGTACTCCTGCCACTTTTTCGGATAATTCCCAGCCAATATCTCAGATGCAAAATGAGCAGACAAATACTGGTGGTATTGAACGAGTGTCTGTTCCTGATAGACTAAGGATCCCGGTGTCTTATGATGATGACCTTCTTGGAGAGGATACGAAGGGTGATGCAGCTTGATTTTTGGATCATAAGAACTTTATATGGCTTGGTATTGTAGGTTTCATTCCCAGATGAGGTGCCAGATTATTGTGGTGTTTATGCCATAGATGAAACAAAATGTTCCAACCCATTTCCATTTGGGTGGGGATGGGGGATATTCCTTGTTTTGTACAAGAGAGGCTGCTGCAGTATTGATGATAAATTTTTTTTTTGAGAAACAAACACACACATACACAAGGGAGAGGGAAAGGAGTTTTAACACAAAGGCACTCCACAACTCTACTTAAAAGCCATCTTCAGTATTGATGATATTGGATTTTGTTTTAAAAGAAAATTTCCAATAGAATCTCAATTGAAGAATGATCCTAATCACCATTTTTTGTGATGTATTCATTGTTTTATACCCAGTAAGCCTTTTTGATGGTAGATTGTTCGTGATTTATTCAATTGATTCTCTTGCTACTCTTTGTTATTTTGGATGAATATATATTATCTTGTTACTCGACAAGTACTGAAAGCAATTGTTGTGTATTCCTTTTCCACTCAACTAGTTTTGTTATCCTCAGTTGTAGCCCGGATTGTACAGTTTCAGATAACTCAAGATTGTGCTGAGGACAAATCATACCAGGAATGGCCATAATTAGAGGAAGAAAGGCTGTTAGTTCAGGGCAGGGTCAAAACTTAGCAATGTAGTTGTTATTCCTTTTCAATTCTTATTGGTAAAGATAATACTATTGGTGTTGCATTTATCAATGTGGTTGTGTATGAATTTAATTGTCGAATTTCACCCAAGTTTTAGAACGCAGTGAAGGTTAAGACTTAAGACCTGGCTGTAATTGGGTGATCAACTGGATGTCAGTAACTCCATTTTTGGTGATTGGCCCCTTACTATAATTTCATTCTTAAGCAATCTAGTCAAATAAACACAAACGTGATTGCCCCGAAACTAAACTAAAAACACAAACACAATTAGTACGGTTTTGGATGATCATAATTTAAACCAATACAACGACTCCTTTTTGTTTACCTCCTAACCCAAAAACTATAATGACTATAAACAACTTTTATCATCAGCTCTTGAAATCCTATCCAACAGTTAGCACCACACTCTCACTCTCACTCTCACTCTTACGGTTCTCTTTAATCTGCTTATCCTTCGTCTTTTGCAAGTTAGGCCAAGGCTTGATGGGCTTGGTCAAGAAACGATCCAGGAGACAAGTCTAGAGGGGTTGTTTATTTGCCTATTGCGTGATTTGTTTGCTACGTGTCACAAGGGTGTGCGCATATTTAGTGTTTGTTTGGCAACATCTTATCTAGCTTTTCAATGAAATTTTTTTGTTGAAAGTACTTGCATCTTGAAAAGGTGAAAAAAGCAGGAAAAAAATGAGATTTTAAAAAACTGTATATAAAAACTAAAAGCTAGAAGCTGAAGCTGACGTGAAACAGATTCCTAATATATATATATAAAAAAAAAAAACCCAACATTCTTTGATAAATAAGTTGAGATCTTACAAGAATTATTAGCCTCTCTTGGCTAAGGCATCGGTATTTGCCCAATTTCAATGAAATATATAAATTTAAAAGAGTATACACAATTACCAAAAAGTTTATTTAAAAAAAAAAAAACACTTCTCATGCATAGTTTACTTCTGGTGATTACAATAGAGGAAATTTTTCATGAATTTTTGTGGGGGAAGTTTTATTTTATTTTAATAAGATGTTTATATTATTTTAATGAGATGAATGTTAAAATAGAGTCTTTGATGTTGAGTGTTTTGTAAAGTAAATTGTTAAAATAGATAAAGTTGCTTTTTAAGTTACTAAAGCTATATTTTATAACTTTCTTAGTGTGAATGCTCGTATGCAGCCAAAAGTAGCTGCGTACTATAGCTCTGAAGGTAAAATATTTAGATATACCTTCACTATTGTAGCGCACTTATTGTATTTTGGTGAAGCTAAAATAGCAATATAGCTATTTAGCTTCACTAATGCTAGTGTTCTAACAATTTACAAATTCGCCGGTCAAAATGGCCAAATACAATCTCTGGCCAAAATATTGTCACAGTGGCACTTGCTAACTTAGATAATTTTAACTAAAAAATGTCACGTGAAACTCGAGTTGGTAAAACTCGAGTTCCTTGTAATTTGTTACTAGAATTTATAAAACTCAAGTATCATAAAATTGAGATCCATATCTCTAAAATTGAGATCCTCGTGTTTAATGGCATGTTGAACTAAACATAACCATATGTTTACGTTTATGTTTAACCACTACCGAATCATCTAACTCCAAACTATTTTTCCTCAACTCTAACGCTTAAAAATTGTTTTATATAATATAAAACAAATTTATTCAAAACTGTAAAATTCTAATCCAGAATCTAATTCATTAATTACAGCTGCAATTTAATTCTTTAATTTTGGAGTACTTAATGTATTTTCACTTGTTTTTATATTTACTAAGTTTATTGGCACAATATTTGGTGTTCTTGCGATACTAAGACTTGGGAAGAAAAGGTTGTTGCTATTTTCATTTATCTCCATTATGAGTGCAATGGTACTTTGTGGATTTTTTTTTTTTGGTGCCCAAAAATCTAAGCCCAAAATAGATCCAAAATCCTTACAAGTACGTACTAGTATTTCATTTGCCTAGTTAATAACAGCAACTGGTTCAATCTCTTGCTCAACTTACATGAACAAGGGTTATGGATTATGCCCTTTTAAGATACATTATGTAAGTTTCATTTTTGTCTACTTTATTATTTTGTTCTTCTATGCTAAATAAATTAATTTGTAAACCCCTTCTTTATTATTGTTTGTCAGTATCGTACTTTGGGCCTCTGCATATCCAATTTTAAAAATGCAAGTCACTTCTATTGGAAAGGAGGTCATATGTATTACGGTACAAATTGTTCAAAAAAATATGGGATAGTTCCACCCTAACCTTCGCAGATGCACATTTTGCACCCTAAATTATTACCCTTTGCACACTTTGCACCCTACTGTTTAGTTAATTGTTAATTTAGAATCATGTGCAAGTCATGTGAGAGTTGCAATAATCAAAAGACCAAATTGCCACATAAACCTATATGGTCCTCACAGTTACGCATCTTCTTCCCCACACTCTCTTTGTCTCTTGCTTCGCTCCCCTAGTCCAAGTCTCTTGCTTTCATCAACTACAAAGATGAACTTATCATCAACCTAAAAAAGGTAAGAATATTTACAAATAAAAAAAAATGAATGAATACCTCAAGGATAAAGTCATATAATACTACTATCTTCACTGTACAATAACCATATCTCCTTCCAAGTTCCAACAACTTCAAATACGAAGATTAATAAAAAAACAAAAAGCCTAACTTCCATTTAATTTGTTGCAAAAATCCACTTTCTCTAAATTTTAGCTCTCCTTTGGAATTTTTTGTCTTGGAAGTTAGGCTTTTTGTTTTTTATTTTTTATTAATCTTTGTATTTGGAGTTGTTGGAACTTGGAAGGAGATATGGTAAGTGTAACATGGGGTATAGTTTAGGATAGTAAAGTGTAATTTTTTCTGGATTTTGAGCATAGAATACTGCACAACAAGATATAGAGCTGTGAGTGGAGGAGTAACAACATGTATCAATTTGGGATCAACTTTCTTGATTTTTGTGATTTTTAAACATAACCATATGTTTATGTTTAAACATAACCATATATATACGTTTAAGTTTAAAAAATACCGTATTATCTAACTCCAAAATATTTTTGCTCAACTCTATTAAGTTTAAAATTTTAAAACACAACTATTCAAAACTATAAATTTTAATCCAGATTCTAATTCATTAATTATTGTTACAATTTAATTCTTTAATTTTGGAGCACTTAGTGCATTTTCACTTGTTTTTGTATTTGCTAAGTTTATTGGCACAATATTTACTGAACAAAGAACTTTTATTGAAACTGGACTCTTTAAATTGCAACACTTTACAAGCACCACACTACACCGATGCACACATGGCATAACTTCTTACAATTCACACGCTAGCTTTCTATTTATTACACTCACTCACCAAATACACTTGCACACATCTGACACCTTACTTTTAGACACCTACACACTATAACTTTTACAGTTTGTTTGGTTGTAATTGGGGGAAAGGAAGACAAAGAAAGGGAAGGGAAGTTTGCTTAGATGTGTTTGGATACGAGAAAGAAAGGAAATAATTTCTTATATAAAATTTGTTTGATTTATAAAGGAAAGGGAAAGGATGTATGTGAATTTTTACATTTATGCCCTTATTTGAATTTCCTGTATAAAGTGGTGTTTGGATTTTGAAATTTGTTTCTAAAAAGGTTAATGATATTTCAGTAAATTCATTTGCTTTATTTTAAAATCAATCCACGATCATTTCAGCTATACCTCCTCATCCGGCCTTTTTAGGAGGAAACAAAAATGTGGGCCCCCAAGAAAATCAATCACCCAATTTACATTAATCATTTCCATCCTAATCCCTTCTTTTCTGTCCTCTTCCCTTGTTTCCAAACAAAGTGTTAGACTTGGTGCTTTTAACACACTGCACTTCACTTCATAAGTCACACGACATGAGCATCATCCTATCTATATATACTAGATGTGTGTCAGTTAAGAAACCGACTTGAAGCTTCTAGCTTCATCTTTTATTGGCAGTAAAATAATGTCTTTTACCCACCTTTTAGACATCTTGTAAGTTTGTGGCTGAGATTAAATTATGTAGGGCAGCTCTAGAGATTAGAGAATTCTAGAGAGAAAGATTAAGGCTTCATTTGGTAGTAGTGCTTTAGTATTATTATTTAATTTTTAGTGTTATAAAAATACGTGTTTAAGTGTTATAAAAATACATATCAGAAGTGTTATTGTTATTTAAACACTGAAAACTGTTGTTTAAATACTAAAAACTATTATTTAAAAACAGGTATCAAATAGCTCTTAAGAGAAAAATAATAGAAGTTTCTAAAGAGAGATAGTGCTTGATTTTTAACATGGCAACGTCATAAATTTATCATAAAACTTCTCCTTGCCAAAGTGTTTGAATAGTTTCCTTTTCTTTAGTCTATTTCTTTTCTTCTTTTCCTTCGACTTTTCTTCTTCACTTCAACGTGTCTCACGCGCATAAGGCCACATCTCTAACATGAAGTAAAGCTTGTGAGACAAGCTCTTTAAATGAGTCTTTTTGACTTATCGACTCTAATGACCACACTTGCTCCTGAGGGATGGTGTGGTTCGATTGATTTCAACTGAGGCTCGGGTAAAGTCAGTGAAATGGGAAAAAAAAAAAAGGAGAGGTACATAGGCATAGGAATCTGAGCTTACTTCCCACTTGTTCAAATTTTTAAAGGAACTCAAGCTTCAAGGGCTTAAGTTTCGTATTACAGAGAATTCAAACTTTTAAAACTCGAGTTTTACATGGACTTCGAATTTATAAAATGCCTGATCAACTTTTGTCACCGTAGTATGTTGCTAAATATTATGCAAATAGTGATAGATTACTAAATATTTCAACCAAAAATGGTATTTGGCCATTTTGGCATAAAGAGGCATGCCTAAACTTTCTCTTTAATTTTATTTAAATCTATAATATGAAAAATTACAATATTGATATTTTTTTATTCTGAAAAAAGTACTTTTTTTAATAATTCGATAATTGGAAGAATGATGATTTAATTATTTGCACCCCAATTCTCTTTAATAAATTGATTTTTTTTTAGGTTGGAAATTGGATTAACAATAAAGATATTGTATACTTTTAAACTTCAGGTTAATCATTCAAGTTTTGATTATTTATATATTACTTTTTTTTAATGCATTTGACTTTTATCTTGGTGTGTATAGACAAAGTCTCACACACACACACCAGGTAATTACATGAATGAATCATTTAGGTAAGATGTTGGTTGGAGATTTTAAACAAGATTATTAGTTAAACTTTCATATATTTGAGCTTAGGTTGATAGATTCTTAATAGATATCAAATTTAATTGTAACGACCCATATTCTCATGTCATGATATTGCCTACTTCGGCCCAACAAGCTGCATGGTTTTGTTCATCCTCATGTCATATGACAGTAAAACACAACCTCATGAGAAAAGCCCTCATAACTAGACCATAACTTTCACTCAATTATCATTTTTTTTTTTTTTGATAAACACACACACACACATATATATGTATAGGAAAAGGAGAATGAGATAAGGAAATACACTCACATGCTAACACTAAAACTGCCGCCATAAGATAATATAATGTAACTTTTGAAACAAGTTAAATAATCCATTGTTCTAACTCTAGAAATTAATAAACTTAAGGCTAGGTAATGCGGGTATTACATTAGCTCTTGACTAGATTATTTATCAAACAGGACTACTAATCAAACAAACTAAACCGCTTTCACATTCATCGTCCTTCTGATAAATTTAAGAGAATGTTATTGCTCTTGTGAAGTTTTAAAACCAAGTGTTCTTTTGACTTTGGGCCACTAGTTTTCTATTTGCCTCATCCAAGAAAAGGTGAACTTTGAACTTAATATACACTCTTTTAAGTTTTAACGGAAGTTATTTTTTGGGAGGTAAACTTTGAACTTAATATACACTCCATTAAGTTTTAACCAAGTTTTTTGGGATGTGGGGGTGTTAACGAAGGTGTTTAAATCTCTTTGAGTATTTGACTATTCCCTTGAGTACATAGTTGTCCCATCTCATAAACTCTAGGTAAGTGGTGACCCCAAGATGTTGCTGTTTTGAATTAGGACATATGGATCTAAACAGATTTTAGGAATCACTAGGCCAACCCCACCCCTGCATTCACTCTTTTAGCCAAACCTGGAACATTGAAAATGATGCTGCAAGATATGGATCGTTTGAAAAGTTCCTAACTAAACCAAGTGAAAATAAGTGTCCTGCCGCCCTAAACCTCCCTTCTTCAAAATATAGAATTATATTTCATCAGTAAGGCTTCACTATAAAAGTCACCAAAACTGAATTCCATTTTCTTTTGAGGAGATCCTGAAGGGCCACAGGTTCCCTAACTATTGTCTTCTGCATATGTTGCAGAAGTGCTTCTGTTGCATACTCATTGCTTCACAAACAAAACCCGTTGTGATACTTCCGCATTCACAACCTAAAAATATGAGTCAATATATATATATATATATATATATATATATATCTCACATAATTTCCTTCTCTCACAAAAGCTAAAAATTGACACTCAATGAAGACAAAGATGAGTAAGAAGTCATGGAGTATACAAGGAAGATGGACATGGAATTTAAATGGACATGACGAAAGGAGTTAAACGTGGATGGAATTTAAAATTTACATGACTAAAGGAGTTATATGTACATTACTACTCAGTAATTATGCTACACTAATAATATATTCCAAAATGTACCAATACCCCTCCCTCCATAAACATAAAATTAGACGTGCTTGGACTTCTTTTGTGGTCTGTTCAAATCTCTAGACTCCTCAGTAAGTTCTGCCAACTTCTCCATAGGGCCATCTTGTGGTTGAGTTGTGGCTGTATCCACCCATTTCTCATACTCTAATAGGTGCATTGGTTCTGAGGACGGTGGTGCTACTGTTTCTACCACTTTCTCACCCTCTAGAAGGTATGTTGGTTCTGATGGTGGCGGTGATGCTGTTTCTACCTCTTTCTCACACTCTAGCAGGTGTATTGCTTCTGCTAGTACTGCTGCTGCTTTCTCTACCACTTTCTCGCCCTCCAACACATAAATTGACTTTTCTGGTGGTGCTGCCTCCTTTTGATTCAGGTATGATGGTCCTTCCAAATCATCATCATGTGATGAAACAGCTTCTGGTGCTGCTACTGGTGGTAAAAGTGACTCTGACAAAGCTGCTGCAACTGCAGCTGTGTTTGTGTGTGGTCTGCCTCGTCCTCTACCTTTACTTTTGCCTTTGCTTCGTCCTCTTGCTGATGGAGCCTTAGTTGTGGTTTGTGTTGTTGCTGGTAGAGGTGACACCTCCTCATGGGCGAGGCGTAATGAGCCCTCCATATTATTTGTATATGGAAGACAAGATGCTGGTCTTGTTTCAAGGTGCCGGGTCTCTCCAATCATCTGTAAGACACGGATGCACATGGTTTGGATATCTTTCATTGCTCGCATTGCACAGTCACTAGTGAAAGCACCAAGTACTGTAGCACATTGGTTATGGATTGCAGTCAAGCTCTGGACCTGTCATTCCAAATACAGATACCTTTACAATTTTGACTCAGGTATTTTCAGTGCACATCAAAATAAAAACTAATCACATAATAGTTTTGACAAATTCTTACTAGCAGATGTGTTGTCCCACTTGAAGGCTGAAATCGCATATGTGGTCTTTGAGTGAGAGGAGTAATCAAACGACGTGTGATTTTACGATACCACTCCATGTATGGATCATTATAATACATTGGGTGCTCCTCTGACTCACCCACTGCAATACTCTCTTCACAAGCCTCCCATAACTGTATATATCGTCCATGATATGATCGCCAATCATAGTGATGTCTCCCTCGTCTGTCAATTGAATGGAGTTTCACTTCTGTATCACAAGGTTTAGGAATTCCTTGATGGAGACCAAATTGTCGCAGAACTCGATCAGGACGATGCCATTCAACAACATCAAAGCAGATTAGTGGAGCAATTGTTTGCCACACATGCCAGTCTTTTACACATACATCTGGTATTAAAGCAAGTCGCTCAGTAGTGTATGGCTGCCATATCATCTAAGATTGAAAATAAGCTAAATCAATGTTTCAGACACAAGCAGGCACACATAAACTTGCACCCATCACGTGATAAAGTGTGTATTATATCATAAATTAATGACTTAATAAAACTAACCTGATCATCTGTCTGTTGATCAAGTTGGTCCCTGTAAAATATTAATGCTCTAAGAGGATTGTCTCTACGAATTACAGGAGCCCTCCACCTAAGGTAAGAGGAATAAATTTAAGCCCAGTCAAAGGTATAGTAACAAACATATACATTAATTCAATAGCTTAACACATACTTGCATCCTAATGGATCCGGAGGCACTTGCTCTTCATGTATTGCTGCATCCCCTACAACTAATGCAATGTTCCCTACATCCTCACTATTTGGTACAACTGGATCCCGCACTCGGCCACCAAGTCTCTCAGGACGACCAATATGTAATCGCTCCCATGCCCATAACTGTAGTGAAGTAATTTGTAGAGGTAAGAGCATATCAAATTACAAACACACAACTATAAAAGGAAGCATACAAAGGAATATATACTAGTATGGATACCTGCAATAATATAAGAGGGCCAGCAATCTCATTAGCCCCTGCTTTACTAGCTCGACAAAGCTCACGATATAAGTATGCCAGAACAGCACTGCCCCAACTCAATTGTTCAATATATGAAAAATCCCTCAACAGGGGCAAGAATATCAACTGGACATCTGCTCCAGATTTATCTGTGAAGAGAAAACCACCAATCAAACCTAAGATATATGCCCTAGCATAACGCTGCAACGTTAGATCATCAGCATCTGGTGGAGGCTTATGGAAATGAGATCGTAACCAACTAAGCTTAAGTGCTGAACCATGAAGAACACTACGATCTGGTCTGACCCCTAAGAGCTCCTCGCAGAGATCATCCCATTGGAGATCACCATTACCAGTCACCACATGACCATTTATTTGAAGACCTAGAAGCAATGCTACATCCTGCAGAGTGACAGTACTCTCACCCACAGTAAAATGGAAAGTGTGAGTTTCCTGTCGCCATCTCTCAACCAATGCAGTGATTAGGGGCCAATCAATCTGTATAAATCCAATCCTGTATGCCCCATAAAAGCCAGACTGGATGACAAACCGACGAATACGTGAATCCAATTGCCATTCCCGCATCATTGTAGCCAACCTCTGTCTACATGTCAGGACACCAGGATCCTGCAGGGAAGTACATCAGTTACAGCCTTTTATATAGTGACACAAAATGCAGTTTTTCTTCACAAGCAATAAACAGACTAATAAGTAAAACTAACCTCTCCTTCCCATATGGCTGCAGATCTATGTTGGTTTTGCAGCACAAGCACTGTATTGTCAACTGGTCCTGGATCCAGAAAGCTGTCAACTTGGGCATCACGAGTGACTTTTTCTACTGGTGTCTACAAAACAGAAAATATAAACTCTAAAGACAAATTCAGATGACAATCAAGACAGTAGACCACCAAGGGAGAGCCAAGCATAGTGTATGAACTTAAAACAAAAGAATATTCTTGAAACTTACTTGCTTATTGGTGTGGGTCAGCACAGTGACATTTACTTGATTTTCAATGGGCACTGGTACTCTTTCCAAATACAACTCCATGCAGTTCGTTCCAGGTTGTCGTGCCACATCAAACATGATATCAATAGACTCGTCATCATCTATTGGTACAGGAATGTATTCCCTACATGCTGGATACCTGCAAGTGATCTTCAGTCTAACCTGGTGTTTGTCAAAGCCGCTAACCCCATAAACTGTATCCAGCAACTCATTATATGTAATCCCATAGCTAACTCTAATCGGTTTTGGTGTAGCACCTTCATAAGAAATTCCATGTGGTCCATTTGTAATCCTCCCATTCCAATAACACATTAGTGTAACACCCTGTCTGGCCATCTACCTACAAGTCACTAATTTAGTGATGGAAAATTACAATTATCATCTGGAATTTTATAATATGAATCAAGAACTATTCATCCAAATTGAGAATAGGAAAATTTTGAAAATACTAAACCACCACATATTATGATTTCTTGAACGCCTTAGCTGAATCCAATGTAATAACTCTTAAAATAGTTGTCCAGTTTCTTAGAACAGTTGATGGTTCAACATAATGAATTACATCCTCCAAACTATCCCTTTAATCAATAATGTTATTTTAGAGGCTTAATTCACCTAAAAACTCAGTAATCTGGCTGATCCTTCAGTAGTGTGACACTTATTTGAATCATTCTCTGCGATTCAGTTCTGATATATCTAGCAATTATCCAGCTTCTTCACTATCAGGTACTTACATATCTTGTGGTTATAAGAAAAGGCTGCAAAATAAAAAGCATGAAAGGTTTGGCAGAGTTCATGAGACCATTATACTCTGGATCAAACTTGTGACACATAAAAACCAAAATAACTGAAGTTAATTAGTCATTTATTTGCTAATTGGATTAAATATGGTATACAACTGAAGCTTCCATGAACTATTTACATTTCTCATTATTTAATACAAACACACACACACACACAACAACACATGATTTTTAGTGCTTCATGATAGAAGTGACGCATATGCTCTTCCTTCTTTTAATCTTTAAAACAAGAAAATGCCCAATGTATCCACATACAAGTATTGTTGCCTGCATTCTCAAACCTCGCAAGGTAACGGCCATTACCAGCAGAGAACTCCAATACTCCCAGCCAAAAAATCCACTAGTTGTTAAGGAACAATACTCATTGAGGAAGATAACTAAAATAAATTTACTAACAAAACAAATCTCAAATATGTATGACAGACAAATAAATGAAGCATCATTAGAAAAGAAAAGAAAATAAACAAATAAAACCTTCCCTTGTTAACTATGACTACATAAAGCTCACAAACCATGGCATAATGGTTACATTTATATAAGATCAAAGGAAAAACCAAAGAAGAAAGAAATTAAGAAATGAAAGGGTAAAAGGAAGCTAAAAGAAAGGAAAAAAGAAACGTAATAATCTAGGAGATGAACAATTACAAGTTTTAAAAATATATCAAAAAAGGAAGACATGGTGAATCTTGAGATGAATTTTTGATTTAAGGTCAAAGACCAGCAACAATAATTCCAAACATGAAAAGGACTGAATTAAGATCTACGTATAATATAAAATCAATAACCACAGAAAGACTAACGCAAATATAAAAGTTTCAAATCATAACATGACCTATGACTAAAATAGTATCTGCATTAGGATTTACAGGGGAAAAAAGATGCAAATATTAGGCACAACTTACAAAAGAAAGTGCAGGAAGTCGTATGTATTTCTGCAATGAGCATACTGTCACACCATGATTTCGCAGCAAGGGTAGAATCAGTATGATATGTTTAGCAAGATCTCAACCACATGCTGATATTGATAAAACACTAATTCAAAAATGGATAAAGAAGACATAAATCACCAATTAAGATGTGCCAAGTGTTGACAAATGCCATCCCTGATATATTCTGTGCTGCTTATATGTGACACTTATAGTAGCAACAAAAGAACCCAGCAAAAGAATATATATATATATATATATATATATATTCATATAGTAGAAATGAAAGAAAGATCTGCATACCCATGATGCACCAACCTAACTTATTTATAAAAAAATAAAGTTTTATTTTTTGATGATCCCACAAAATCCAAGTCTTTAGTTACCTCACACTGTTCAATGACAGTGTATAAGCTTTAAGTTTAAAGTAATTTTTAGGATACAACATGTTATGATTTCTTGAACACCTTAGCTGAATCCAATGTAATAAACTCTTAAAAAATAGTTGTCTGGTTCTTAGACCAGTAAATGCTTGAACATAATGAATTGCAAGCACTTATAAGGCAATATCTAATTCACCTAAAAACTTAGTAATCAGGTACTTGCATAAAAAATAAAAAAGACCCATTTGAATTTATTTAAAGCTTTTTAAAGTAAAGCTAAGGCCCATTTGAATTCAATCAACCAGCTTCAACAAAAGGGAAAGTGCAAAAAACATAGATTTTTACATATTCAGACGAACTAACTTAAACAAATTCAAGAATTGAGAGACATATATAGATCTGGTTTTGTAGAACATTACCTTATGAGAATCTTTATGGAGCTGTGATGTTTGTAATTTCTATTTCTTCAGATTGCTATGGAAAAAACTGGGAGAGAGAGAGAGAAAAAAAGAGGTTACATTATTTATCGAGAGAAACGCGGCGTGTTTTCACGTGTATCCGTTGGTCAATTAAAGAGTGGTCATCATTAGCGGTTTCACGTTTTTTGTTTCTTGGCAACGCGCGCTCCACACGGACTTGTGAACTCTAGAAGGGTTTCACAGCACTTTTAAGCGGTTTTAGATATATCTCAGCTTTTGAGGCCGCTGATTAAAGTGGCAGTTTCTTCCCTAAAGGACTAAATACTTAAAAAAACCAAAAACAAAAAACAAAAGTGGTAGTTTCCAATTGCAAAATTAAATAATTGAAAAACTATCTTAAATCATAGATTGATATTGAGAAATTGATATTTAAGTGCGTTTGGATACTACTTATTTTGCTGAAAATTAAAAATAATAATTTTCGGTTACTGTTTACACTCACAAAATACTGTTTGTTTGCCTTAATGCACTGTCTATAGGACATAAACAGTGCAAGAGGCGTTGGTCAAAAAAGAAAAAAAAAAACGCTGAAACGCAAATGCAATGCGTATCAGCTGTACCCAAATGGGTACTTAGCTACCTTTTTCAAACAGGCTAATGTGAGGAGCCATGAAATTTTATGATCACTTGAAATTAAAATTAAAGTGCAAATAAAATGCGATTATGATTTGGGTTTTTACACTTTCTATAATATAAAATTAAATTTCAATTACTTGTTAACCGAATATAAGTTTTACGTCTTGACTTCGAATCATATATTAGTTTTTGGACTCTTTCATATTATGCCACATAAGTTTTGGTAGACTCACAATTTTTCACATAATTTTTTATTTTTTTAATTCTATATTTATTTGACTCATAATTTTTATTTTTTATAATTTCTTATTTACTTGACAAAAACTAATCAAATGTCAACTATTTCGTTTAATACCCAATATGTAGCTTGTATTTAGACTCTATTATGAATTGTTTTTCTTAGAGTGATGTGCAAGTTTTTGACTTGCTTCCAAAGTATGTTTGTATGCAATGCAGATTTCTTAACAGTAAATGACATAGTAAAGGATGTGTAGTCAACTTACTTTCTTAAAAATCATATACAATTGAAAGAATTAGGCTAAGCTTGAACCATACATTGATATAAGAAGCAAGAACTCTCATAAAAAAAATTAAACAACATTATTGTTGTAATTTCAACTTTCAGGACATGGGAAACCCACTTTGGAAAACATTAATGAAACATATAGAAGAAGAAACACACCATGTCCAAGTACTAGAGGATCATCCAATCTTCAATTGCCAAAAATATGCGTAGAGCCCATGCAAACAAACAAAAATTTAGCTACAATAACAATTATGTGCACTCTTTTTTATGATGTCAAATACATTGAAACCCAAATTGATAATAAGATGCCAAATATTGAATGTCCTATATTTATTTATGATGCATGAATTGCATGTTTAAATAAAAACTAATAAATAAAACTTAATATCATATATACTCTATATCTATATTTGCTACCTTACTTTGAAGGTTTCACAACATCATTATTTAATTTAATCGATTTTTTAAACCAAAATTTACCACTACAAACTTGTTTCTCATATATTTATGATGTGTACTATGGTCCAATTTGGTCCACTTCGGTCCACTTTAGTCCTATTCGGTCCATTCACCCTTATTTGGTCCATTTTGGTCAATTCACTCTTATTCGGTCTATTTTGTCCACTTTAGTCCTATTTCTTCTTCGACAATTCTATTCAGTCAACTTAAATCCGATTAGGTTCTATTCGGTCCACCTTGGTCTTATTCGGTCCACATTGATTCTATTCAGTCTACATCGGTCCTATTCTGTCTACTTGGGTCTTATTCGGTCCATTATGTCCACTTTGGTTCTGTTCGGTTCATTCTGTCACTTTGGTCATATTTGGTCTTTTTCTGTATACTTCAGTCCATTCTGTCTACATCGGTCTTATTCAGTCCAATTTAGTTCTATTCAGTTAATTTTGGCTCTATTTGGTCAATTCTGTCCACTTTGGTTCCACTTGGTCCATTCGGTTTTATTCGGACCATTTTGGTCCTATTCAGTCTTTTTCAAAGACACTAATGTGAGGAGCTATGAAATTTTATGATTGCTTTTTAAAAGGTGTTTATGATCACTTGAAATTAAAATTAGACTACAAATAAAATGCCATTCTAATTTGGGTTTTTACACTTTCTATAATATAAAACTAATTTGGGTTTTTGCACTCTCTATAAGTTTTATGGCTCGACTTCGAATCCTTGAAGGCAAAATTTTAGCTCATCCAATGTGTTCACTTGTAATTCTATTAGTACTTTGATGTATCCAAAGTCAAGTTATGACTAAATTTTCCGAAAGGATCAATTACATTTTACACTATCCCATGCTATTAAAATCAACATTGAAGTATCCAAAATTTTTTTTTTTTGAGAAGAAAGTATCCAAAGTTAAGTTATGACTCCTTACAATGCCTTAACGAGAGATATTATATGGTGCCACTTAGATAGGATTTTCCTTACCGGCCACTATAATTTGCATATATATATATGCGTGTGTGTGTGTGTATGCAAGTACTTCCTACTTTATATACAATTAGATTAATGACATATTTCTTTAAAAAAAAAAGGATTAATGACAAAGTCTATTCTCTATTGGTTAGTTGATAAAATGAAATCACTCAAGTTTTTCTCCCTAGTTAAAAAAAAAATCCACAAAATAGAAAAAAATTATACTAAACATATTTCCAAACTTGGTTACATGCAATTATTTCTTAAGATAGATTATTTTTAGAGAACTGATATTTTTGTTTTCATTTAAAAAAAAATCCACCAGAAGTATTCATATTTGTGACTATTTGTTTTTTTGTTTTATGAAAATAATCCTCCAATAAAGTTTTCTTTCAAAATTGTTAGAAAAAACTTGCTTTATCTCATCATGTGACATTTTGAATATGACAATACCACTTTATTAACTCACTTTAAATATATTTATAAATAATTTAGATATTTTTGGTATGTGTTAGTATGTTACCTCTCTTCAACACCACTTGTCCTTTTAATTATTTCCTAATATTTTAGGAAAAAGATTTCATTTCATACTAGCTCGGTGGAAATTGTTTTGCATATACATATTTTGGCCATCTGATTTTTGTTTTTAGAAAACTGTTTTCTAAATATTATATATATTTTTTAAAAACAAACACATATAAAAGAGAGGGAATGGGGTTTTAAGACAGAGAGAGGTCGTGTGTGTAACTGTGTATTACACTATTACTAGTAGTATTACGACGTCGTATAAGGGAATGAACGCGGTGAACGGAGCTCGCTCTCGAACCGTACTGATAACCGGGGTAGGCAAAGGGCTCGGGAGAGCCCTAGCCTTAGAGCTCGCCGAGAGAGCCCACACCGTAATCGGGTGCGCCCGCACCCACAACCACTTGCTCCTCAATGCTGACGTGGTCAGTCCCTCTCTCATTGGCACATGAATCATTTGATTAATAATAATAATAATAATAATAATAATAGTATTATTATTTGATAAAATGTGTTATCATTTGAATTTTACTAGTTAAATGTGCTAATTTTTGTAGAGGCAAAGAATTTCAAGTTTCTCTTCCCATTTTTCGCTCATTTTTCTTGCCAGTGAGATTTGTGCTTTGCGTTAAATATATTATTAGCATCACGTTGTATTATACATGTTGTATATGCTAGAATGGATATGAAAGATGGAGCGTATAATAAGAACATTGAAGACACACATAAGGTTACGTGATTCAGCCTTGTCGACCTACATTCACAGAGGAATCTCTTGTGTTCTCGGTGTTCCTATTCTATGCATCCCGTTCCACATCCACTCTAGCATACACAACATGGTATAATACATCACATTGCTAATAATATGTTTAGCACTTTGTAATCTGTAGGTTTTTATGATAGATGGTTTTATTACATTTTGAACAAGTACAATGCTAGGTGGAAATCTGTTGACTAGTGCAGCATTTTGGTTCATTGCAGTAACCGTATCTTGATGCCGAGGTTTTACTATGCTTCTGGTTTTGGTTGTTGCCTGTCATTTATTCTGAATTTTCGTATATGCGGCGGACTAATATGAAGGTAGTTCCACTAAAAAATGCAGGTACCATCAATAAAAACAACAAGATATGTCAGTATGTAAAAGAAATAGCAAGTATGTTGTGTCACTTCAACCCTCTGATGCTTACGAGGAATTGAGGAATTATTGTCAATATGTCTTCTAGGTGGGGAAGATCTGGCGCGGCAATGGTATATTGCTTTTTATCTTGATTAGACGGATGTAAACCTTTTATTTTTGTTAATTTACCGATTGTTCCAAAAGCTTAAAGTAATAGGAAACGGTGAATTTAATCATTTAACTATAGTTCTAACACTTTTTTATTAAATATTATAATGTGATTTTTAAATCCGCTACTAGATGTAGGCATTTCTTCTGAAAGAACTAGCATGAGTTTTAGTTAATCTTCTCAAGAAAATGTGGGGATTCTTTAAAGAGAGAAAGATCATTATTTTAATGGTGCCAAAACTCTTGGGCCAGTTGGCTCTGCCTTTGTATTCTTTCAGAACGTGTCTTTCATTACCCTTCTTCCATAGATTTCTGTGGCTCGGAACATAAGAATTCTTTTGGTTAGAAGTGTGTATAAATTGTACAATCTCTCTGTTGAAGGCAGTCAAGTTTTAGATTCTGCCCCCGGGTCAATTGAATGTCTGGAGTTTAGAATCAGAAATCAAATTCCTGGAGTTACCTGCTGCAAGCTTGATACTGAAATGGTTTGTGATCATGTAAATTGGATTGTTTGCTGGAAGATTAACTTCGGTGAAAAATGTAGGAACTAGGTTTATTTTTTGCATATCCACTGTGAAGTTCTCAATTTTGGTTAACAGTTGCCCATCCAGCTTTGATAGTAATTCTAGAGGATAGAGGCAAG
Source organism: Castanopsis chinensis (assembly GCA_032878915.1). Lineage (NCBI taxonomy): Eukaryota > Viridiplantae > Streptophyta > Magnoliopsida > Fagales > Fagaceae > Castanopsis > Castanopsis chinensis. The sequence continues at coordinate 28,866,744 of JAVQMG010000121.1, read as the reverse complement.
GAGATTCAATTGCATCATTATCCTCCTCAATGAAACTCTCAACAAAATGCCAAAGAGGGTGATGGGAGGAAGCTTCTTATTTGGTTTTAGAGCTCAGTGGAGTTGTGAATTTTGAGTATTTCTCATCTTCTTTTTTTTAAACAACACCATCATTTCTTATGATGTTAATACTGATCATCTTTTAGCTATCAAGTCAGTTCTTTTATATTTTAAATTAGATATGGGGTTAAGGGCTAATCTTAGTGAAAGTGAAATAGTTCTTGTAGGGATGATGGAAGGACTCAATGAGCTGGTTGCAATTATGCGTTGTAAGGTTTATTCTTCACTTAAAGAATTATTTGGGCATGCCGTTAGGCTCATCATACAAGGAAGTGGCAGTTTGAAATTCAATCTTGGGAGGACGGTTGGTAGGATGCAAAAGTTATATATGTCAAGGGAGGGAGGTTTACTCCATGTTTTGTATACCTTCTCATGTTGCTAATAAATTGGAACTACTACAGTGGGATTTTTTATAGGGAGGTTTGGGCGGGATTTTTTACATCATTGTGCTTCTGGCTATCGCCAGGGAGCTGTGGTCATTTGCTCTCTCCTTGTTTGGAGTTCCTTGGGTGATGCAGTCGAAGGTTATCGATGTGTTTTTTCTTTGGAATGGAAGTTATTGCAATTAATTCAGGTGTAATAAAAACTGACATGCTCGAGTCATGCTCTAAGTTCCTCTCACAATGCACTGCTTCCAAATCTGTTACTTCAGGCATGGAAGTCCATGCCCACATGATCAGATTTGGATTATCAGAGGACCCCAATCTTCAGAATCATTTGATTAATTTGTACTCAAAGTGTCGGTGTTTTGGGTATGCACGAAAACTGGTTGAGGAAAGTACTGAACCAAATTTGGTTTCTTGGTCTTCTTTGATATCTGGGTATGCACAAAATGGGCTTGATGAGGAAGCCCTTTTGGCCTTTCATGAGTTGCATTTGTTGGGAGTTAAGTGCAATCAGTTTACATTTCCGAGTGTTCTTAAGGCGTGCTCGATGACAAAGGAGTTAGAGCTGTGGAGGCAGGTTCATGGCATTGCAGTGGCAACAGGGTTTGAGTCTGATGTGTTTGTTGCGAATACGTTGGTTGTTATGTATGCAAAATTGTGGGAAGTTTGGGAGTTCGAGGAGACTGTTTGATACAATCCCAGAGCAGAATGTTGTTTCATGGAATGCTTTGTTTTCTTGTTATGTGCAGGGTGATTTCTGTGGAGAAGCAGTGGATTTGTTTCAGGAAATGATTTTGAACGGAATAAGACCCAATGAGTTTAGTTTGTCCAGTATTCTGAATGCGTGCTCAGGTTTGGTGGATGATTGTCAAGGAAAGAAAACTCATGGGTATTTGATAAAGCTTGGGTATGATTCTGATCCATTCTCAGCAAATGCACTTGTTGATATGTATGCAAAAGTAGGAGACATTGAAGATGCAATTGCTGTGTCTGAGGAAATAGCAAGACCTGATATTGTTTCCTGGAATGCTGTTATTGCTGGCTGTGTTCTTCATGAGTACCATGGTTGGGCTTTAAACTTGTTTGCGCAAATGAAAGGGTCAGAAATATGTCCAAATGTGTTTACCTTATCTAGTGCTCTAAAAGCTTGTGCTGGCATGGGGCTCAAGGCATTGGATAGACAGTTGCACTCTAGATTGATAACGATGGATATAGAATCAGATTTGTTTGTGGGTGTAGGACTGATAGATATGTACTCAAAGTGTGATATGATGGATGAAGCGAGGATGGTTTTTTATTTGATGCCACAAAAGGACTTGATTGCATGGAATGCTGTTATATCTGGACATTCACACAATGGGGAAGACATGGAGGCTGTATCCCTTTTCACTGAGATGTTCAAGGAGGGAATTGGATTCAACCAGATTACTTTATCCACAGTCCTAAAATCTACAGCTAGTTTGCAGTGTATCAATGTTTGTAAACAAGTTCATGCACTTTATGTAAAATCAGGTTTTCATTTTGACATTTATGTTGTAAACAGCATTCTTGATACATATGGAAAATGTAGTCATGTTGAAAATGCTGCAAGAATTTTTGAAGAATGCCCAATTGGAGATCTGGTGTCTTTCACATCCATGATCACTGCTTATGCTCAATATGGTCAAGGAGAGGAAGCACTAAAGCTCTGTCTGCAAATGCAAGATAGGGGAATCAAGCTGGATCCATTTGTTTGCAGTTCCCTTCAGAATGCCTGTGCAAATTTATCATCATATGAGCAAGGAAAACAGATGCATGTCCATGTTCTGAAGTTTGGATTCATGTCTGATGTCTTTGCTGGGAATTCCCTAGTCAACTTGTATGCAAAAGGTGGAAGCATAGATGATGCAGACCATGCTTTCTCTGAGATACCTGAGAGAGGAATAGTATCATGGTCTTCAATGATCGGGGGGCTTGCACAACATGGCCAAGGGAAACAGGCCCTCCAACTATTTAATCAAATGCTTTGTGATAGTGTCCCCCCCCAATCACATAACTTTAGTTAGTGTCCTTTGTGCATGCAATCATGCAGGTCTGGTAACTGAAGCCAGACAATATTTCAATTCAATGGAAGAGTTGTTTGGTATTGAACCAATGCAAGGACATTATGCTTGTATGATTGATCTCCTTGCACGTGCTGGAAAATTAAATGAAGCAATGGAACTCGTGAACATGATGCCATTTCCAGCTAATTGTTCAGTTTGGGGTGCACTTCTTGGAGCAGCAAGAATCCATAAAAATGTTCATCTTGGCCAACATGCTGCTGAGATGCTTCTAACTTTTGAACCAGAGAAATCCGGTACCCATATTCTTCTTGCAAACATTTATGCATCAGCTGGCATGTGGGAAAAGGTTGCAAAGGTAAGGAGGCTTATGAAAGATAGCAATGTGAAGAAGGAACCTGGAATGAGTTGGATTGAGGTCAAAGACAAGGTATACACCTTTATTGTGGGAGATAGAAGCCATTCTAGAAGCAAGGAAAAATATGCCAAGCTTGATGAGCTGGCTGACCTTATGAATAAAGCTGGCTATGTTCCCATGGTAGAGATTGACCTCCATGATCTAGAACATAGTGAAAAGGAGCAGCTTTTATTCCACCATAGTGAAAGGCTTGCAGTGGCTTTTGGTTTGATTGCTACTCCACCAGGAATCCCATTAGGGTGAAGAAGAATCTTCGAATCTGTGTGGATTGCCATGCCGCATTCATGTTCATCTGTAAAATTGTCTCAAGGGAGATTATCGTGAGAGATGTCAATAGATTCCACCATTTTAAAGATGGTTTGTGTTCTTGTGGAGACTATTGGTGATTTCTGTGGGGGAGAAGTTCTACCTTTCTTTCCAACTAAGTATACCCCCTATGTATACAATTCCCCTTTCTTTATGTGACAGAGGCATATTTAGGCCTATCATGAACCTATGGCCTTTTCTTACTGTGATTTGTGTTTTGATGTCTAGGTGACTCATCTTTTGGCGGTTCAAAAACAAATGCAAATGATGCCAATGAGCTCTAGCTCAAAATTCAAATGGGGCATCCTACTTCCTTAGGCTTCGTTTGGTTGGGGGATAGAAAATTGGAGAGATAGAAAATGGTGGGAGATGAAAAAGTGGAGGGATAGAAGAGATTTTAGTTTTCACTCAAGTGTGTTTGGTTGGGACCCTCTAAAATCTCTCCCCATTTCCCTCTTCACCAATCACTTATACCATTTTTTCTTCCCTATTTTCCATCCCCCAATAATCGCCCCAACCAAATGCACCCTTAATGAAGGGATAGAGGGTAAGATTGCGGTTCAAGACCCATATGGTGTGTTTGTAACTTAAAAAAAATAAAAATAAAAACAGGAAAATACAAATTTCAAAAACTGGGATTTAAGATAATGTGATATGAGTAATTGCTATTTTGATTCATAGAAAGCATTATATACACCATTTGCTTATGTGATTTATTTTTTTGTTAATATTTCTTTGTCAGGTCCCCAAGATTTTTCCTATGTATATTGCTGGTTCTATGTGACTTTTGTTCCTCTTCGGTGGATATACTATCAGTTCAAGAAATGGCATTACCATCTTTTGGCAAGATTTACAATATTGAGAATTTGTTATATTCCATAATTGCATGAGTTCATTTATTTATTGATTTATAAAGCTCAATTGATTTTTTAGGTAGTGGGTATTGACTATTGAGTTCTGGTAGTGACTTTTTGTTTTTGGTTATGTTGTTACTAATCATAGGTCCATGTGTCATTTCTGTTAGATATTTGTGTGAATTTGGAGGGTTGGAACCATATAAGAAGATAGAAAGTGGATAGGAAATGAATGGTAATTGATGAGGGCTGTGTGATTTGGCAAAAATTTCCTATTTCTATTTATATATATTTCATTAATGTATCCCATTGAAATCTTGAGGGATTTTTACATTAGTTTTAATTTTAACTTTGCCCCCATTGATCCAGAGTTTTTGGAGACCATGACATGTGATCATTTTACATCGTTATATGTATATTTCATTGTTGGAGTAACCTAAGATGAAAAATGAGGAAGTGACATAACTGTTCTTGTGTCTCAGGATGTTTGCTACTATGCACATATGATCTTCTCGGTCAAACTTCTTTTGTATCCAAGGAATGAAAAGCCTTTTATGGTTTGCTTCTCATTTGATGAGGTGAGCAAGTACTCCTAGGGTACTCTGCAATCTGCACCTCTATTGGGAAATGAGGATTGAGATCCTGTGCAATACCTAGGGTATTGCACGGGGTGCAATAGGACAAATCTTGGCCTTACATTTAATCCAATGGCTAATTATTTTGACACCTCACCCGTCCAGGTTGGCAATCCTTGTCTCACTTCTGTTTTCATTTTAGCTTCCCAAAATTTGAATTTCACTGAATCTCTCTCTTCTCTCTCTCGCTTCAACTGGTTCTCTCCCTCACTCTTCCAAAAACTCTCCACCCTCTCAACGTCCATGCTCTCTGCCTCTCCTTCAACGCGTCGCCTCCGCTTCTAGCATACCCAACTCAGACCCATCAACAAAAACATAGAAAAAAAGTAATTCACCATCTGACCCTAACACTTGCACCCTTTTTAGACCCAGATCAGAGAGAGCATAAGGGTTGGGGTTTGGAGAGAATTGGGTGTAGAGAGACATTGATGCTTTTCAGAACCAGATCAGAGAAATTAAGGGTTAGGGTTTGGAGAAAATGGGGAAAGAGAGAGCCTTATCAGGTTTGATCTATGGAGGGAAATGAGATTGAGAGACAGAGAAAGAGATTTTGGTCAAAGGAGAGAAGAAGCCACCGTCGGAGGTGGTGGTTGTGATGAGCCAGCCTTGCCGATTTGGTTCAGAGACTTAGGCTTGTTTCCGAGGGAGACCACCAATCAGTAGGTTTTGTTTTATCTCTATTTTTTTTAATAAACTCTGTTTGGTTGCTAGGAAAGGAAGGAACGTAAATAATGGTGTCACAATTTTGTTGATTGATTTATTGGTGCTGAATTTAATTCTATTTTCTATTATTTTTTTATGTTTTTGGTTTTTAGCTTAGGAATTGAAATCAAGTCTTATATTGTTTGCATATGCTTTGGGTATGGCTGAATATGCTTTGGTGTTGATTTTGGGGCTTATTGGGTTTGAAAGATTTGAGGTGAAGAAGGTTGGGTTGAAAGGGCGTGATGGCTCATGGACACAGACCTTTTATTCTAGTTACCTTGGTTGTCAATGGCTGTCAACAACCATTATTCTTCTCTGAAATTTAGTTGTGTATAAATGTTATATATCTATGTTTGACAGCGATTATATATTTTTTGAAATCTGGTTAAAAACGGATGGTACTAATTTTAATGCCACTTTGTCAACATTGGTTACATTGATTGTTTTTCTTGTGAGATCTTTTGTTGCTAAATTTGTTTTGTATTTTGTGGGATAAAAGAAAAATAGACTAAACAATGATATTATTTTTGTACCTGGCTATAAAGTCTGTAGCCCTCCCATATTTCTTGTTATGGGTACATAACACTATAAGTTCCGCTGTTTTATTGGTGTCCAACATAAGCTAATAGTTTGTTAACTTGGGTTCTCTTCTTATTATCTTTGTTATAGTTGATTGGCTTACTCAAAGAACTTGGGCATTAAGAGCAAATGATTTACAAATTTTGACAAAAGCAATTTAGCTTTTTGAAGCTTTTGTACATTCACATTCAATTTTGAGTTTTATAAGTTTTATCTTAGGGAAACATTGGTATCTTGAACTGGAGCAAAACATTGAATAAATTTGCTAGTGATATTCAATAGAAAATAATGCATTGTGAGAACTCACGATAACTTGAAACTTTATTTTAAGGGTCTATACTCGGTGTTAAGTAATATTATTTCTTTTTTTGTTTCCAGTCCTTGCTTAATAACTTTGTTTTGTTTAATCTTGTTTTCTTTCACAATTTTTTTGCAGATGTGTCAAGCCAATACCAGATAAGTAGTACCAATTTTGTGGCACTCCACTTTACAATGAAATATTAGAGAGGCTAAAGAGTGCCTTCATGAGTTTTTTGGAACAAGGTTTTTTTGGGATCCAATTGAGCAGTCAACTCTCTTTTTCTGAATTGGTAGTGACGGCAATGGAAGGGCTGCCACAGTTGCGCTGCTTGAGATCATCACAGCACTAGATCTTGAAACATACACTTTTTCCCTACCTTTTTTTGCTAGAATCTTGAAACATATGCCTTTTCCCTACAATTTTTGCCAGTAGTCTGTATTTTGGTGCTAGAATCTTGAAACATACACTTGTATCAAAGTCTATATTTCAATAGAACCCTTGTTGTTGTGATATTGTAATCAAAGTGTATATTTCAATAGAATTTGAACATTTTTAGATTAAATTATTTTGTTTTAATCATGGTAATCTATGATAAAAATAAATTAGCCCTATATGGAGTGGCACATTTTGATTCGTGCAGTTGAGGCAATACGTTAGGAACTTGGGATTTAAGGTTGAGTTCAAGTGAGCCATGTGAAGTTCTTCTGGCTGTGTTGTGTTCTTTGGGTTATTCCCCACACGGCCCCACATCCACCTTGATCTAAGACTGTTGTGGCTAAGATGAGGGTGTTGAGATTGTGATTGGTACTGGAGATGAGTTAGAAATAATGCAATAATAAGAAACTAGAGGTACCACTAAGTGAGACTATGGTGCAAACTATAGGTACCACATAAGACTGAAGAATGCATCTGATAAAAGGAATTATTTTGATTTTCCCCTGTTGTACCTGAAAATTATATCATGAAAGTGCAAGGAGCTACACGGACAAGAGGAAGGCTGATTTAATAATACAATTATCCTTATATGGTTATGTATCATGTTTTGATTCATGCAGTTGAGAGAATTCATTAGGAGCTTGGGATATAAGGTTGAATTTCAATGTCAGTTTCATTGTTCATTAGGTAATAAGGCGAATGGAATAAAATGTAATTATCCTTTTCTAAATATTTTAATATCCATAATGATGCTTGTGGTCTATCTTCTAAAATGTTAGGTTGCCAACTATGGTAGTTTTGATTGCATAAAAAATGATGGTAAGAGACTTTATCGTCTTTAATTTGTAATTTTTTTTTCCCTCATCAAAATTGGTAGAAAACAAACCAATTTTAGTGACCAATGCAATCTTGCAATCTTAAAACCGAACACATAAAAAAAAAACAATTTAATCTAAAAATGTACAAATTCTATTGAAATATACACTTTGATTGCAAAACCACAACAACAAGGGTTCCTTTGAAATATAGACTTCGATACAAGTGTATGTTTTGGAATTTACTCTACAATACAACATAACATTGTGGCTCCAACAATGTATCATTCCCCCAAGAACAATTCCAGTTAAAACAATGGCCTCGAGTAAGAGCATGTAAAAGAAATCAGTTATCCTTCCCTAAACAAGTTCTCTTCAAGGAGCTTCTAGAATCGAGCAAGCATATGTGATGAAGCCTAAAAGTCCAAGTCTGCATTGTCAAGGTAAAAAAACATGTTAAAAATGGCAAACTTGATGATTACACTCAAGCTCAACCTGACTTAAAAAATCAACATAATTAACCCTTCAAAAGGATAACATACACAACTAAATAAATGCATCAGGGCAGTGCATAATCTGATTGCAATACATTCAACAAGAATAACCAACCAACAATTAAGCATAATTTAAGATTCAGGGACATCATTTGGGAAAGTGATGAAGGTTCTAGACAAGAAGAAACCATCAACTCCAAAGGTGCAGAAGAAAACTTGACTTCAATAGGCCAATTAAAGGAATAAAACCTCTGTTGCCAATTTGTTACTAAATAATTGTTAGATATTTAGAATAGAAGAATAACAACACAGGAGAATTTCTACTTACAGTAAATGTTATACATTGAGCATGGATTGGTTACAACAGGATCAACATAGTACACATCAAAGCCTCACGGACCTTGGAGATCTTGGCATTTTTCAAATGAAAGAAAAGGAACCCTGACATTCTTGCCAAACTGTGTTGGAGAATGGCATAGGACTTTGAAGTTCCATGGGTCCAAATGCTAATTAAAAAGTACCTTACTCAATCTAGAATCAGTGAAAAAGGAATAGTTGGCTGCATATCTTGTATTTGGACAATATGCAAAGATGGCGGTATAGTTCTTAATAAATGCTTTAACTAGTCCATTTCTAATGGAGATTCTGCTTGCCTATGGGGTGATTTCTAGCTGTCGCAACTGACAACAACAGAAGTTCAACTAAGAAAAATTCCTTCAATTAATTTGTTATAAGAAAGACCTTTGTACCATTAATAGCAATAGGACAAATTTTCCTACATTGGAATGAAAACAAATAGATTCTAACTAAATAGAATGTCACTACCAACCAATAGAAAATTATTATCGCAAACAATGCAATACGAGAACAAGAGAATTGCAAAGTATCAGATTTTAGAACTAATTCACATAAACAAGGGGATAAAAGGCAGAAGAGTAAGAAGACCATACCCAATGATTCTAGCATCTTATCACACTCATCAAGAATAAAATGCTTCACATTCTTCAATCCAATATTCTTCCAGGTGTTCCAACAACAACAACAACAACAACAACAACAATAACAACAATAACAGAATTAAGACTTGATTTCAATTCCTAAGCTTAAAACCCAAAAAAGAGAAAACAGAATTAAATTCAGCCCCAATGAGAAAAAGAGTTTGACCTTTGAATATTTTCAATATCCATGGCAGTTTTCATCAAGCATAATAAAGCAATGTAAAATCTACATTAAATTCCTCTAGAGTCCTTAAGTTGAGCAGCCACAATCACTATTTTTGGAAGATGTACAGTTCTAGTATACTGTTTTTGTATCACGTTGGTAGATTTTTAATGCCAGAGAAAAGATTTTTAATTCCACAATCACTATTTTTGTATCAAGCATTTTTAAGCAATTGACAAAAATGCAAGCAATATAAGACTTGATTTCAATTCCTAAGCTAAAAAGCAAAAAAACAAAAAACAGAGTTTATTAAAAAATAGAGATAAAAGAAGACAGAGTTTATTAAAAAAATTGAGATAAAAAAGAAAAAGAAAAAACCCTACCGAGTGGTGGTCTCTCTCTAAAACAAGCCTAAATCGGCAAGGATAATTTTCATCACAACCACCACCTCCTATGGTGGCTTCTTCTTTCCTTCAACCAAACTCTCTTTCTTTCTCTCTCAATCTCATAATCCTCCATAGATCAAACCTGAAAAAGCATCAAACCCTAACCCGATTCTCTCCAAACCCTAACTCTTACTTTCTCTGATCTGGGTCTGAAAATCATCAATTTCTCACTTAAACACCCGATTCTCTCCAAACCCTAACCCTAACCCTTCCTCTCTCTCTCTGATCTGGGTAAAAAATGGGTGCGAGTGTTTGGGGGTCGGGATCTCAGATGACGCCATTTTTTCTTTGTTTTTGGTTATCCATCTGAGTTGGGTGTGCGGGAAACGGTGACGACGGGGTTGAGGGAGAGGCCGTGGATGTTGAGAGAGTGGTGGAGGCGCAGTTGGGGTTGAGAGAGTGGAGCGTTAGGGAGAGTGACGGAGAGAGCTAGGTTGAAGTGAGAGAGAAGAGAGAAAGTTTTAGTGAAATTCAAAAATGGGAAGCTGAAATGAAATCTTGAGTGAGCACACAGATTGCCAGCATGTCCTGGTGAGGTGTCAAAATGAGGAGTCGTTAGATTAAATAAACGGCTGGGATTTGTGCAATTGCACACCATGTAATACCTAGAGTGCGCACACTAGATTGCCAGCATGTCCTGGTGAGGTGTCAAAATAAGGAGTCGTTAGATTAAATAAACGGCTGGGATTTGTGCAATTGCACACCGTGCAATACCCTAGGTATTGCACGGGATCTCAATCCGGGAAATGATTCACATCCAATATTTTGGCTCTATGTTATTGCAGGGGAACATTAGCATGGGCATTAATTGCTTGGCGCTGTAGCTTGGTTTTTGGTTCTGTTGTCAAAATTGTTAGTGTTCTTATACTTCTTTTACCTGGTGAGTTGGACCTTCTTTGTTTAGGTGGCCTGCTTTATAAAGTACCTTTAAACAATGGTCTAATGCTTTCCTGGGGAAGGAAAAAGAAGTATGGTTTAAAAGTGAATAATTAAAAATTGTAAAAATCGAGTCAATTTCTTTATGGATTGTGTGCACTCTATGTTAAAATATTTATAAATTTATAAAATACAATATAATAAATTTTAAGTTGCCAATGAGCTTTAACTCAAATGGTACCTCCTCTCTGTATAAAAGCAAGATGGAGGGTGAGGTAGTAGGTTCAAGACTAACCTGTGCACGCGTAACTTACAAATCCACACATTTGGCTTTGAATGCTAGCTATCTTATATTTGTTAATCTAAATCTTTTAGGTAGGGTTGTAAATAAGTTGAGCTTTGTCGAGCAATGAATATTCAAGCTCGACTCAACAGCGAAAGCAGAATGTTCAGGCTTAGCTTGAGCTTGATATAAGCCTACAAATAATGTTCAAACTTGAGCTTGTTATAAAGTATAAAAGCTTGAGCTCGGTTTGACTTGGCTTGGCTTGGCTTGGCTTGGCTCGGCTCGGCTCGGTTCAGTTCGGTTCATTAATCAAGCTAAGTTCGAGCTCTATATTAAGCCCAAACTGAAGCTCAATATCATGTTTTTGAGTTTGAGATCTAACACAAGTATATTATCAAGTTTATTATCTAGTTTATTTGGTTTGGATGAGTGGTCTCAACTTATAATTAATTAAAGTCTTAAAAAGATATGAGATTACTTGTCAAGCTCATATCAATTTCATTACCAAACTCATAAATAAGCCTAAGCTCAACTTGTTTTGTTACTTTTGTATCGAGTTTTCACAAGCTTGTTCATAAATAATATTTTTTACTCGGGTTCGACTTGTTTGTTAAACAAGCTTAAAACTAAAGCTCAAACTTGACAAACATGAACGATAAATCTGGAGAATGGAATTTTTACCATTCTATTCAAAGCAGATCTTTAGTGAATGGATGTAAGCAATGTCGTTAACAAATTTGTTGGTTTGTACTGTCAACCATGGGAATCATCCATGGTTGTCAAAATCGCGATTTGGATCGTAGGATCGCACGATTTTACGATCCCACCTCACCAGAACGTTTAAAATCGCACTAGAATCGTAAAAATGGTAGGATTGTATGTAGGATCGTGTAGGATCGTATAAGATCGTAGGATCGTATGGGATCCTACCGATTCTACCAAAACTTCAGTTTTTGGTTTTTTATTTTTATTTATTTATTTATTTTTAGGGATAAATTTTTGGTTTTGATGAAACTTGAAGGGTTTTTATTTTTCTATGTTGTGATAGAATGACTTTTTATTTTTATTTGTTATAAAACTATGTTACCCTAAGCAAATATTTTCTAGTTTTTAGTTCACTTATAATAAAAATGAAGGAATGCTTCATCATTTTTAAATGAAGAATTTATATTGGTTTTGCTACATTTTAAGCTATAATATTGTTAAATTTGTTTGATCAATATACTAATTTGTGTTATAATATTACTAAAATGTTTTTCTTATATATAATTTTATTAGTATGCTTGTATTTGTACATTGATTGATTGATTTTTTTTAGCACGCTTTGTAATTGTTGCTGAGTGGTATAACTTGAATGGTTGAGTGTGAAATTGGATATTTTTTGCAGTTCTACTATACAAATATACAATGTCTACATAGATGATAAAATGGTTGATGATAATTAGGACAGCGGTCATAAAAACCATATAATGAGAATAATTAAATATTCACTTCGCCTTTATATTAATCTTGCATTTGGATTTCATATTTTAGTTAACTAGTTTCCATTTGATAACTTATTTTGGATTTTAAACTTGGAACTTAGAACTTGAAAAATATTTCCATATTGTTGATAAATATTTTGGTATTTGGTTGTTAATTAAACATTTATTGAACTTTTTAGATACATTGGGTCAAAACGTAAATATATTTGTTTCGTTAGTATAGACGTAGCAATGTAAGATATGCAAATTACATTATATAATGCAAATCTTTGTTTTTTTATGGATAAATTCATAATTTACTTGATTATTCAACATACAAAGTCATTATCAATGTGTTTTCTGCTATAAATATGAAAACATGTAGAATCTTATGATTTACGATCCAATCCTACGATCCATGATCCTATCTACCTCCCATGATCTTACGTAAGATCCCGATTTTGACAATCTTGGAATCATCCCTTGTGGGGGAGAAATTATTGGAACCTCCTGGAGAACCACATCAGTGGTCCTCCCAGCTTCCGCTATCCAATAGAAAAATGGCACCTATCCATTTTTGTTGACTCAGCTCCACATCAGCACTTAACCATACCTTAACTCTTGTTAAAAAATCAAACTAAGGTTAAAACTAATAGACCCAACCGGATCTAACCCAAGATCAACTAAAAACATTGATTCAAAATTTTTCCCGAACCCTTAAACATTATTTGCATCTTGCTTCCTCTCTCCCTCTAACTCTACTTCCCCAATATCTCTCTAGAGAAGAAATTTCCCTTTTCTCTCTATATGAAACTAAAATTTACAGAATTGTTAGGCCATGGAAGGCTACTATTTTCACCTATCACCATCTCCATAGGAACTCTAGCAATGACACAGTCAATGGACGGTCGAAGGGAAAGCCAAAAAGTTCCATGGCGGTCGGTTTCGGTATCGAATCTGGTGGGAACTTGAGAATCGGTACACGGAATATAGGGTTTCTCTGTACCGGTAATTTCAAAATATGGAGGAACCTCCAATTTTCGAGCTTTTGAGCGCGAAGTGCGGGAAGAAGAAGAAGACGACGATGACAACCGAAGGAGCAGCGAAGAAGAAGAAGAAGAAGAAGAAGAAGAAGAAGAAGAAGAAGAAGAAGGACGGTCCAGTTCCTTCAGCGAACGCTGAGAATCCATCGGGATTTGTAGAGAATTGCAATGGCAAAAAGGTTACGGTCTTGGCTTTCGACGAATCGGTGGAGAATCACTTCATAGCCATAGACACGATCTCTAAGCTTTGCGGTGAGGCAAAGGAAGACGATGGTGGATTTTGTACCCGATCTGGTGGGGGACATGGGAATTTTGCGTTTTAGGTTTTAAGACCCATGCCCATTTGATCTTAACAGGGACATGGTTGATGAGATGAAGGCGTATAAGTGTTTTAAGTTCTTTTCAATTTGTAATGTGGGGAAGATTGTATTACTGGTATTTGGTTGTAGGTTTGCTCCTAAGTTGGAGGAATTGGTTCTGATGTGAATTATATATGTGGTTTTGATTATATATGATGTGAATTATATATGTGAATTATATAGTTGTTTTAATTTGGAGTTGTAAATGCTCTTTAGAAGTTCAGTTATCTTTGCATTAGTTTGTATGTTAGGCTATATTAGCTTTTAGTTATTGTATTTGCAAATAATTTTTGTGTTTATAGATAAGGTTCATCTTTTTGTTTTGGTGTTTGGATCTCATTGTAAAATTTGTTCATTTTGACAATAAAATTTCTCATTTGGTAGACTATTAGTGATGTTTTTTTGAGAGAAATGTTAGAAAATTTATTGTTGTAAAGCTATTGTATTACAAAAATTTTGACCATGAGCATTCTGGGTAGCACAGGAAGGCCACAAGAAGTTACATTACAACCCAATGTTACATTTGTCAAGGCCAAAACAATGAAAGAAAAAACAGAGCCCAGCTTTAGGACCTAGGCAGCAAGCAAATGAGTTGAAAAACAGCAAAACCAACACTTTTTTTTTAGTCAAATGGCAGCTGCATCTTCAGTTACATTCCCCCATTTTTTAGCATCCTAGTTTGGTTTACTGAAAGATGAACAAAGGAAAAAAACAACCCAATTGTCCTAGAATATCTACCAGTTGCAGCAACATCTACAACCAGTTAGAAGGGTCACAGAAGGAACTAAACTTAAACCTTAGCAAGTACCCAAAACTACTAAAGAAATTCTTCAATCTTGACATATCAAAGGCATACAGAAATGTTGATTTTGACTTCCACATTGTGAATCAGACTGTTGCAAACCATTTTCATCGGCAAGGCTTGTTTGATCTTTGAGATAGCATATTAAACGAGGCTGAAGAACCAGAGGCAATTGCAATAAGATATAATTCTTTGAAATGCATCAGATACTTGAAGCTGTGAGAGTTGGGAATCTTGAGCCTGCTCTGAATTGGGCTTGTATCAATCGTGAGAAGCTGAAACAGAATGGTTCAAATATTGAGCTTAAACTTCATAGGATGCAGTTTGTGGAGATTTTACGCAGAGGAAGCCTAACTGATTCAGATAATGTTTAAGGGTTTGAGAAAAATTTTGAATAATTGTTTGGTTGATCTTGGGTTAAATCCGGCTGGGTCTATTAGTTTTAACCTTGGTTTGATTTTTTAACAAGAGTTAAGGTAATAGTTAAGTGCTGATGTGGAGCTGAGTCAACAAAAATAGATAGGTGTCATTTTTCTATTAGTTAGCAGGAGCTGGGAGGATCACTGATGTGGTCCTCCAGAGGTTCCAATAATTTCTCCTTGTGGGAGCAACCAGAATCTATGATACAGTGGCCGATAAATCCGGGGACAATAAGGGACACGTGCCGTGATCCCAAGAGGGCAACAAATCTTAGGCTCATGTGAGTGCACGTGCGACCTGACAATATTTGAGTGGGGCCCACCACGTGATGTCTCAAAAGTCGAGCGCCGTAGGTTTTTTATTGCCGGAATGTGGAATTTTCTACCCGGAATCTGGGTTTTTCGCCTACCACTATACGACGAGAATGTAATGTTAACAGATCATAGCCGTCGATGCCTCCGCAATTCACGTAAAATCAGAGGGCCCATGGTGCTCACACTTTAATCGCAATAAACGGTGATACAGTGGCCGATAAATCCGGGGACAATAAGGGACACCTGTCGTGATCCAAGAGGGTAACAAATCTTATGTTCATGTGAGTGCACGAGCGACCTGACAATATTTGTGTGAGGCCCACCATGTGATGTCTCAAAGTCGAGCGCCGTGGGTTTTTTATTGCCGGAATGTGGGTTTTTTTATCCCGGAATGTGGAATTTTCTCGCCGGAATCTGGGTTTTTCGCCTACCACTATAAGATTTGACAAAATAAAGACGAGGATACGATAAGAATGTAATGTCTGATTCAGAGAGATACCCCGGTCTTTAGACACTCGCCCTACTTCTGAAGATAGATAGAAAAGGTTGGAGAAAGTGACTTTCTGAAATTCTCTCCTTTCTAAAGCTGCGCAAGATCCTGCAGTGGTATATTCGGTTGTTTGCGGTGGAATAGATTCAAGCGTCCGGGAACAGATCATTGCCGTCAATGCCTCCGCAATTCACGTTTAATCACACAGGGCCCATGGTGCTGACTCTTTAATCGCAATAAACGGTGATACAGTGGCCGACAAATTGGGGGACAAAAAGGGACACGTGTCGTGATCCCAAGAGGGCAAAAAATCTTAGGCTCATGTGAGTGCACGTGCGACCTGACAATATTTGTGTGGGGCCCACCACGTGATGTCTCAAAAGTCGAGCGCTGTGGGTTTTTTATCGCCGGAATGTGGAGTTTTCTGGCCGGAATCTGGGTTTTTCTCCGGATGGTTCGGTGAGTCGGGTCTCGGGTGGGTCGGGTCAACGGTAATGTTTGGACAGCCACTCAAAACCCAGACATCTCACGCGGCCTAAAAGGAAGAGAGAGACAATCTCAAATACGAATCCAATAATTCTAAACAAAAACAAATGATAACCCAATCATTTGTGAAAAACCAATCCAAACCAAACCCAGATTACAATCCAAACCAAACAAATAGTTAGTTTACAATCTAAAATAAGGATAAAAATATAAAAACCTCCAATTGGAACATATAAAATCAGAAAATTTCAATTGGAACCCGAACAGCAGAAGTTCAAGCACTGGAAATGGTTGTAGTTGTGGACTTCAGGCTGGGGTCGCTCTGTAGCGTCCGCAACAACATTCTGGGCCACATTCTGGCGCCTCTCACCATTCACTCGACCTGCTACTTCCTCAACACCATTCTGGGCTGCATTCTGTGGTCTTTCTCCCTCAATAGGATTCTGGAGTCTAGGTTCTGCAGCTGGGGGTCCCAATTCAACATCACCCGGTCCTCCCCTAGCTCCATTTCTCAGCCAATACCTAACTGCGCAAATAATTGGGACAATGGCAACGACCAACCCAAACGTAGCTGCCAAAAATTCCAACAATGTTGCCGTTTCCATGGAACTCTTATATCAAAAAATCCAGAAGAAGAAGAAGAAGAAGAAATAGTAGAAATAGTAGTAGTAGGGGTCTGTGAGGAGTCGGCATAAGCACATTTAAAGACTAGAAAACAGACGCAAAAGCAATCCATCAATCTCTCCAGACTTCGCGCTAAATGAAAACTGCTTTACTATGAGGCACTTTCCAACTTTTCAACAACAAAGTTGGAACAAGAAGAGGAGACAGAGAAACGGAGGAAAAGAGAAGGATTTACCAAAATCTAAAAATGACCAAAATACTCCTAAAACCTAAAAAATTACCAAAATACCCCGAAACTTAAAAAAAGACAAAAATATCCCGAAACTCAAAAAATGACCAAAATACCCTTAAAACCTAAAAATTACCAAAATACCCCCGATTTATGGTCTTCATCAGTGTCATGTGAGAATGGATATTTTCTACATCCGAATAATTGACTTTAAATTATGTTTCAAAATTTCCCTCTCCTGTATATTTTTATCACATCTAATTTTGTAGTGTTCCTACATATAGTCTTAACATCAGGATTCAAATAACATTGAAGCAACCTATTGTTCTCATGTTTTGCAAATGAGAATGGATAGTTGTGCCCAATGATTGCCAATGCAACCATTTCCCTATGCATAGCTTGATCTTAAGGCTGACAAGACACAATTTGATTGTCAATCTCATGGCATTTTGCTCTATGACGCAACAAAGATGCAGTGCCACTAGAACCGGCAACAAAAGAATTTTGACATTTTTTACACTTTGCTCTCTCTTTCCTATCAGAACCTTTAGGTAATATTTCAAAATCCAACCATACAAAAGAAGTCCTACATCTCATTCTTTTTGGAGCACTTGAAATAGTATCACCATACTCATCATTTCCTTTATTCATTGAATCCATATCTAAAACGTAGAGGAAAACAAAACCACCAACAATTAAAAAAAACACTCAGCATTTTGAACCATTCTAAAACCTGACCACTCAAATAATGTGGCATAAAGAATTATAGTTTAAACAATGTTGCTTGTGTTGTGTGTTGTGTTACAACTTACAAGTTCTTAATCTTACAAATAAATAATTACAGGTTAAACAAAAAATGTCAAACAACATGTCAGTTAAACTTTAAAGACAAACCACCTGTCAGTTAAATTTGCAAAGAGATATATATATATATATATATATATATATCTTATCAAACTCTTTAACACAAGAAGATCTTTGAAAACATATACCAAAGTTGATGCAAACAAATGATTTTAGAATACACAATGAGATATGTTTTTGGTTACAATAAAATTAATTTAAACTCATATCCAAGACTGCCATTAATAGAGAATATATGTCACACAACCAAACAAAAGTAATAATAATAATAATAATAATCCCAAAAGTATATTAGCTAGTGCATATATGGAGCTTAGTGTTGACTGCATCTTTTCATTCATCCCCCCTCTAAAAAAAGAAACAGGAAAGTTGTTTGTTAATGATATATATCTAAACTTGGAATGTGTTCCACTGCTTTACTTTTATCATATTAATTGCTGAGGAAGGAATAGAGAGGAAATTTATTTAAAATCAATATTTGATTGAAGATGCTAATTGTATATTTAAATATACTAGTTATATAAACTAGTAATGCTTCAATTACAATTAAGGGAATACAAATTGTTCTACAGAGCCATAAGTAACACTTGAACACATATATAATTTTTATGACGTCTTTAATTTTACAATGCTATTAAATGGGATGTGAAGGCTGAATAGAAATGAACTCACTTCAGAAGGCTACATCCATATTGTACAACAGGAGACAAATCATCCAAGGGAAAAAGGAAAGCAAAAGAAAGAAGGAGGTTGAATGCAATCGATCTAATGTGATCCATGCTCCATTACAAAACCAGAGAAATCCTTATATGTAGCATTCATTAAAAAGTTGGAAAGGAAAGAACATTTAAAGAAAGTAGCACATGTATGCACCTTTGATTTCTCACACATAGCAGCATTTGAAAACCAAGGAACCTTTTACTTTGAAGACTCACAACATTCAAATATATACAAATAGCCTTTAAAGTTTACAAAAATGAGTACCTTGAAGTCCGTCAAATTTGGGACTACATAATTAGGCAGCTTTTCCTTCACCACAACATATCCACCTGCATCAAAATTCCAAATGAATTACAAACAAAGCAAACGAATTACTTAACGTAGCATAAGGGTTCTTTCTACTTTGCAATATTTCAGCACACAAAGAGATCTTCAAAGGCCATAGAAACAAATGAATTTTTGTAGGATAATACTTATGTTGGGATAAAAGGCTAAATATTCAACAACAGTCAAACCCAACTAAACATCAACTTAAATTCAATCACCTCGTTTTAAATTCCTTAGAAGAAAAAAAAAGTGTAGAAAATAAAAGAAATTTCCACTTTTGCTTCTCACACTTGAATGTCATTTCCACATTTTCTAATAATGAAAAGATTCAAATATACAATTATACCAAACATCATTAGAAAAAAGAACCTATAAACCACTCAAAATGCCTAGATAAAACCTAAGTAAATTCAAAGAAAACCCATCACCCCCATTAAGCTTAAACCCTTTTCTTTCATTTACTTTGCAGAACATGTCAGTATTAGTCTATTCTTAACCCAGTATCCTTCGAAATGCAAATACTAACTACTTTCATAGATTTAAATTACCAAAAAAAGTGTTCAGGCAGTCAAAATTAGAAAAGATAAAATCGAACAAAATTAGAAGATGTAAACTGTTTGGTAACAGAGGAAACGAAGGAAAGCAAAAGAAGACTTTTGAGTAACTAAAGAGAGGAACCAAATCTGAGATTCGAAGCTTACCGATGAGTGTTGGAGTGACCGAAAAGAGATAGCGTGAATATTCCAACGAACAACTCAAAAATCTACTGAACCTTTGAAGAGTTTTGATGTGATTGGAAGCCAAGAAAATGAGGGAAAATGAAAACCCTCGTGAAACTTGAGGGCTGGGTTTTTTTTTTTTTTTTAAATTTTATTGGAAGGGCTGGGTTGAATTTGGGCTATATTGATTTTGGGTTAAATGGGGTTAATTGGTTTTTAGCTAAAACCCAATAATCATTGGGTCTATTTGGGTTGATGCCCATTTAACCCAATTAATAATTAGGTGAGTTTGGGTTTAATTAAAGTGGGTGGGTTTGGGTGAGTAAATGCGTTTGGGCTTATTTTGCCACCCCTACCTAGGAGTGATAGTGAGTCGGGTTTATTGTGATCCAAAAACTGACCTGATAGAAATCGGGTTTGGCTGCATGAAACCCGACCCAAAAAATCAGGTCAGTTTTTCGAGACTCAGATCGGGCCTCGAGTTTTCCATAATCGAGTCGATTTTTCGGATCTTAGGTCGGGTCTCGGGTTTTCCATAATCGGGTCGATTTTTAGTGAAAATTTTCTAGTGAAACAAGGGATGTGATGCTGAACAAGAACAGGAATTCTCCAATAATGTTTTTAAGCTTAAAAGCCTCCTTAGCTCATTGAATGCCAAGAAAGTTGTTGAAGCAAGACATTTAGAATCAACGAGAGCTGCATTGGAGAACTTGAATTTCCAGCTGAATAAAGCCTGCAAGATCATTCAAACAAAGAATAGAAGCTAACCAATCAGTTAAACTAGTTGGCGTGCCAAAGAGAGAGAGAGTACCAAAGTATGTAAGTTGACAATCATCCAATATTGTCAAAAAAATCAATAATAAAACAACCTGAATTCATCAACCCAAATCATCCAATATTGTCAAGAAAATCAATAATAAAAACCTGGATTCTAAGAAGCAAAAGAAAAACCCAAATCATTACAAAGTATATAAGTTATGGCTCCATCCACAAGCATAAAAACTCAAATCATTACAAAGTATATAAGTTTTTGCATTAGCAAATTTATTTAATAAGATTGCTTTATAACAGTCCAGCAAATTAGGCAAGAATCACCCTTTGCCCTTCTCCAAAAAAACCTTCTGCTTAGGACCCAACCTCTTTTACCTTCAAAATTGCAACACCAAACAAAGAAAAAGCAAAGTTCTCCTTCAAACTTTAGAAGAGTCACTGCACCATCAGACACTAGGGACTAATGTAACAACTAGTTTGACATATGGATTATATGAAACATGAAAGCAAACATTAATGAATTATTTAGTAGTTAATAAATCTGACATGTACTTTGGTTAAGTAATATAACTCTTATTTCTCTCATATGGTTTGGAAAATATAACATGTAATAATATTGCCTACAGCAAGGAGATGATTATCCATAATTAGTAATGCTTATAGAAGAAAATGCATTATTCCAAGTATTTTAACTATTGCATCAGGAACAAACACTTTATGGTTTTCCTTTCACTTTTCTTTTAATCAAGAAGTACAAGCAAAATGCCCAAACAAATAGTATCTACATGTCATCAGTGGTAATTCAAAAGATTGAGAAGATAAACAACAATTCAAAAGATTTAGGTAGAAGCAAAACTCACCAATGTATGTACGCAGATCAGTCAAGATTTGTAACAGTGCTTGATGGTGAAGGTGATGCTGTTGAAGGTGAAGCTAACTTCACTTCTAAAAAAGATTCAAAACATTTTAGAACAACAATATATATTAAATTCCATTTAATACACTAACAAGATATATTAAATACACAAGATATATTAAATTTCAATTAAAGCACATGTTAATAAATTTTAAGAACATTACATTTCCATAATCTTCAAATAGCTCAACATCACCCATGACTTGTCGAAGCAAAATTTGCACTGAAAATTGAAGCCAATTATGAGTACATATGAGAGATTGTACCATCTCAAGGGCAAGTGAACTATGGAATGGGTCTAGTATACATCCTCCCGTACTAAATGCCAACTCAAAAGCTACAGTAGAAACAGGCACAGCCAACACATCTCGTGCCAGTCAAGATAGTATACTACACTTATTAGAATTATACTTTCACCAAGCCAGTATATTAAAGGTTTTGTCATTTTCCCCTTCACTATTCTCCATCAAGTATTATGCAACCTCATCTACACATCCAACAGGTTGTTTTCCTTGCCTAAAAGCCTAGTATTGAAAGGCAATAAATCTGTCTGGATCATCATCATCAACATCAACACCTTCCATCCTTAATATCTCACTCGCACTTTGTATAGACACATATGATGAATGAGTTGAATTATAATGCTCATACAAGCATTTCACTACACTTTTCACAAGGTTAGTGATAACTTTAGCAACATTCTCCCCATATAAATTTAATAAACAATAATTCAAATAATCCAACTTCTTTCGAGAATCAAGCACCACAACAACAGACAAAAGTTGTCAAATGCTGCACAACTTTACTAGTATGTTCTATTTATCACCATGTAGATATACTAATGAAAAAAAAAAAAAAGACAATAAAGAAGCTATATACTATAAAAATAGATAGAATATTTTACATGAAACATACCAATATGACCAATGAATGCTATATCAATCAGAGAAGCTGGGATCAACAGCTACAACAAAGGCAACAAGGAATGCAATGCCTAGAATCTCCTAGCCAAGTATATCCAACTTAACAACGCTTCTGGAATTACATTTTGGAACTAAGAATTAGTTCACAGAAACATTATAGGTAGAGGTTTCTCTAACATGCATAAAAAGACATGATAATTAACATGACAGGAACTATCAACTTTTAATGAATGAGGTAAATGCTGCCTATAAATAAAAGATCCTTTGAATGTAGGGTTTTTCCTTGTAGAGAAGATTTAGAGTTAAGACCCTAAGATCTTGAGCCTTTCTTCCCATATACAAAAGACACGAGCGTGGAGTACGGTTTTTGGGCGTGTAGTGCAAGTTATTTCTATTTAGAGATGCATGAGCAGAGAATATGTAAAGGTTTGTGGGACCCACTTAGAAAGGAGCCTTTTATATTTAATTATTTATGTATTAATTAAATTAATGAATATTTTTATATTATAATATATTTAATTTAAAATATATTTTTCTTACATTTTGATGTGCAAATTGACAAATTAAATTTTTGTATTCAAGCTCTTCTAACAATTTTTTTTCAATAATATAGCTAAACTATTTAATTTGTCTTAAGACATTGTTAAACTTAAATATGATATTTTATTCTTCTAATACCTCTTTTTCTCCAAAATTTTGGGCCTCCTTTCACTTGGGGGCCTTAGGCAATGGCCTAGTGAAAAGGTCGGTCTTGTTTTATAGTAATATTTAAACAATAATTTTCGTTATTTAAACAAAATAATACATATTTCTATAACACTTTTTCAACCACATGTATTTCTAGAAAACTTAAATAATGTTACTTGAACAATAATAGCAAACGGCAACAACACGGTGCATGCACTGGTTTCCCGTCGATTCTTGAAGATTTCACTGAAAACAGAGAGAGTAAAGAGAATTATAGAAAAAGAAAGCAAAGCTTTGATTTGATTTGATTGAGTGATGAGAATAATAAGAGAGAGGTGTACAAGGATCGTGGTCAAAAAGGAGCTCGAGGGTATCGTCTTCAGTGCCTTGGAAACAGTGCTTAATTTTTGTCGAAGGATGAGTTGCCTGCAGTTAGATGTAAGAGATAATTGAGCAGTATTTTTGTAAGAGTTACTAAAGAGCCACTCCATTGCTACTTTTGCATCAAGTTCTATCTCCACTGCCTGCAACCTTAGAGAGCAGCATAAATCTATGCAGATGAACTGAAGAGAAATACAAAGATAGAAATAATATGCAGAAAACCAGAGTAAGGGAAACGAGAGATTTTGATGAAATGGAAATAATGATTCTTGACTCATTGATTCTGATTACAAGCCCCAATATGCACATACATAACTAACTCCGTAGAGTATGGATCAATCTAACAAACTGCAGCATAAACTAATCAGTGACTGACACATGGATTGTATCGGTAGCTTAACTCCAATGATTAACACCTAACTGCACTAACTTAAACTATCTGCAGTTTAGGCTATATCATAGCTATGCTAAAAGTCGTTTTGGCTCATTTTCATTGTGTTGCTTCACACGAACAAGTAACAGTCTGGAGTCAGAGAACCGACTGTTTTCAATTTGGGGTAATTAGGGGTTTTAGTTTTTTTGTGGGGTTATGAGGCGAGAAACTGAGAGTTACAGAATAAGCTAGAGAAGGAGAGGAACAATATTATACGTGAGGGTCTTGTGATGTTTATAGAATTTTTTTTTTTTTGAAATCGTGTTGTTTATAGAATTAACATGTGACAATTTGGTGCTATTGGTAATATTGTTCTAGTAACGTTATTTGTATTTTAAAAATACACGCGGATAAAAAAGTATATAAAAAATACGTGTAATATTGTTTAAAAACTTAAAACATGTATTTAAACACACGGTCTTTTTATTATTTCAGCTGTTATATGAAAGTCATGTGAATCTAAATTCCGTCTAAGTTAACATCTAAGAAATGATATGGTGTGTGTGGAGGAAATACTATGTGTGTGTTGTGTATGTGTTTCTCAAAAATAAAAAGAAATTATATGGTGTTAAGCGTGGAGGAAATAATAAATAAGGGGCTAAACATGCATCTATAGTTTAAAAGATAAGTGTGACATGAAAAATAGTTTAAGAAGTGCAATTTGTAGTTATACCATTGAAACGCTAGCGACATAGTGTAGTATATAATCGGTATATATTAAGAAGATTTAGAAAGTTAGTTATTGTTTTTTTTACCGTAAAAAATATCCCTAAATTAATTAAACAACAACTTTAAAACGGGATTAAAATAGTAAATTGACAAAAAAAAAAAAAGTTAGTTATTACTTTTTTTTTTTTGAAATTTTTATAGTAAAAAATATCCCGCCTACAACTTAAGATT
Organism: Castanopsis chinensis; assembly: GCA_032878915.1. Taxonomy (NCBI): domain Eukaryota; kingdom Viridiplantae; phylum Streptophyta; class Magnoliopsida; order Fagales; family Fagaceae; genus Castanopsis; species Castanopsis chinensis. Next base: position 28,842,035 of record JAVQMG010000121.1, on the reverse strand, counting down.
AAAATAATAAATTGACAAATTAATAAAATTCCTACTTCCATTCTCCTTCTAATAAATTCCTACTTTTACTTAATAACTTAAAAAACTTCCCACGTATGAATAGAATTTCTCGTAAAAAAGAAACGTGTATAATAAAACTTCCTCACTTTTCTTCTCGAAAAAAGAACTTCCCACTACCCATATTTGAAAAAAAATAACTACCCCTCCAATACAATAAGGAAAAACTATCTCATGTAAAAAAAAAAAAAAATGGTCAGACTAAACTATCCCATTATTCTTTTTTAAACTATTATATTATCATTTTTTTTTTTGATTTATTACATTATCATTTTTTTTTTTTATAACTATTACATCATCAGCAAACCCAGTCACTCGCACTACTGGCAAAGTTCTGAATCTTGGTGAGCTTGGTAGCAGAAATTGGAAGAGCACCAAAGAGGAAAATGAACTACTCAATTATGGGTTTTCAGTTGAGAGAGAAGATTAAGGGTAAGAAACAAAGGAGAGCCACCAATTGGGGCTGTGGTGGCGGCTAACAGGTGATGAGATTAAGGAGAAGAAATAAAGAAAGAAAAGAAATAGAGAATGAGAAAAGCCATAGACGGAGAGAAAAGAATAAGAACGAGCAAGTAACAAAATGGTATAGAAAGAAAGAGAGACAAATTAATTAAATATTGATTTACAAGTGAACAGTAACCGTGAATCTTTGCCCGGCTACGGTAGCATTTTGGAAATTTACACAATTTTAGAAGATCTGATGCGAGTGATTTTTAAGGTAAAATGTGAAAATTGCATCCTTTTTGTGTTTTAGAGGAACTGGTGTGAGTGCTACTGGTACAAATGCAGGCTAGCTTTAAAAATGAACTATGAAGAAACAAGAAATTTTTTTTGGTAAGCAAGAAACAAGAAATTTATTGAAAGAACAATGATCATATACCTGACATCCCTTCATCGTGTGAATTGTGAAGGAAATTAGAGTTAACAACAATAACATTGGAAGGAACGAACACGCCTTGAACAACGATCTTACTTTATCATGTTTACAAAAGCAAAGCCGCCATTTCCTCCGCAATAGACGGTAAGTAGTGGCCGACTAAATTGAAAGTGAACCCTTTATTGTGTGTCATTGTTGTGAAGGAAATCAGAGTTACAGCAATAACATTGGGATTTGGGAGGAAGCGGGGTAGGCCGATGTGGGGAAGGTTGGGCAACTATCTTACTTTTTATGGACCCACTAAAGTGAAAGTCTGAAATTTATTTGCACGTTAGCAAAAGCCGCAATGAACGGTGAGTGGTGGGCCCCTCAAATGAAAGTGAATCATTTCTTTTTATTTTTTGAAGTGAAGTGAATCATTTCTTTTGATGTTGTCGGTGAGTATTGACCCACTAAAGTGATAGTCCCGCAATTCTTTTGCAGATTTTTTCAAAAAGCAAAAGCCGCAATGAACGGCGAGCAGTGGCCCACTGGGATTAAAGTGAATCATTTCTTCTGATATTTTCGTTGAGTAATGAACCACTAATTGTCCGTTTGGATGCGCGTGTTTGTATTTATTTATTTATTTATTTTTTACGAAAAAAAATGTGTAATTTGTGCACTGTATGTACTGTATACATATTATTTATGTATTTTTTCAGTTAATTTTTATTAAAAATAGATTTTATAATACTATTTATATATTTAAAAATTATTTTATTACAATATTTTTAATTTTTAATTTTTAATAATAAATTTTATCTAAAAGACTCTGGGGGGGTTTGGATACGGCTGAACGCGTTTAGCGTCTAACGTTTCCACGTTTTTCTCTTTTTTTTTTTTTTTTTTTGCTGCTACACGCCACATGGGAGACAAATTTTACTGTTCACGGTACTATTCATGAACAGTATCGTGAATAGTAGCGTATTTTGCTGACTTTTCAAATTTTTTGTCACATCTGTGGGTCCCGTTTACTGTTCACGGGACCCACAAACTTCACTTTTAAGCCTATTTTTAATTAAAAATAGGACTCGCAGTACTATTCACACATTTAAAAATTATTTTGTTACAGTGTTTTCAGTTTTCAGCAAAACGCTCTATCCAAACAGACCCTCTATATCAAAAAAAAATGATTCCCTTTCTTTTTAGTGGGCCACTACCGACCGTTATTGCGGAAGGGTTGTGCTTAATACGAAAAACTTCCACATGCAGTAGATGCATATTTCTTCTCTCTCATAAGGAAGTGGACCCCACAAATCCTAACCCTCTAAACCCAATATCATCATTTCTCAAATCTCTTACACTTCCAGACCCACAAACTCCTTGAAAGCTTTGACCATCCTCAAGTATATATATATATATATATATATATATATATATATATATATAATACCTTCTCGCTTAACACACCCCAATGCAGCCTCTTTTATCGGATGGATGAGCTACAGTGGGGTAACGTGGCAAATAAGCCTCCATTACTGACTTTATTGCGTCATTTTTTAATGACAGGGAACATTTTCCAACATACATTGCATATGTTACGTTTTTTTTTATATGTTTTTAGCATTACTCGTTTTGAAAGTCTGTAATTGGATGGATGATTTTTTTGTCTTTATCCCTCTTATGCCGATCATGTGGAGTATTTAACATTTTTTTTTTGGCTGAGAAGAGTGATTAACAGTTTACACTTACTCTGATGAAGCAAAACTGCTCGTCAGCCGAAACAAGAATTAAGCTTAGACGGAATCAAACCTGTACTTCTCCTTCCAGCAGTCCGGGAGGTGATGGCGTAATCTGTCAAAGGGGCCACCGGTGTGGTGCCTGCCAAAGCACCTCCGATGCTTAAGTTAGCTTTTAGGAAATATGGCCAAAGAAATTGAAAGTAAAGAAAATGCTGGGTTCTTGTGTAATCATACCTATGACTGGTGTTTTTGGTTGGTTTATATATGTTCCTTTTGCTCCTTAGCCATTTGTGACAGTTGTTGTGGATTTAATGCTGCCTTAAGTTACGCCTTTTGCTTTATGGTGAGGCTTTAATTTGTCCAATGGGCTGTACAGCTGTTCTCTCTCAGCCTGGGCATTTATTGGCGATATTGAATATTCCTGCTGCTTTATCCTTGTCTTCGTCATTCGTGGTATTTCCGTCAGTGATTCTTTGTCGTCACTATTGGCTTCGTCAGTCCCGTCAGTTGCCCCCGGATTCCTTGGTCGTCATGACATGTCGTGGCGATCATGGAAGGTGAAAAGTTGGCAGATGACTCTTGGAGTTTCGTGCCGCAATAAATGCGCAGTGGTGGCGTTGTCCTGATCGTGGCCACGTGGCGCGCTTTGGTTAGTGGTAATTAATGTTTCCATCATTTGCCTCTTCGTTTTTCCCGCTGTTTCTTTTTAACTTCTGTGCTATTTAACTTCCCTTTCTTTGTTCTTTACTCTTTTTTAAAAAAATATTTCTGTTGCTCTGCGTTTTTTCTACTTTTCTTTGCAAATTCTTCTCCGGCGACCTCCCGTTTTTGGACTGGTACGTTGCGTGGTGGCACCCGCGTACGGCGGAGTTTGCGATTTTGAGGTATTTATTTTCTCAATCTTTGGTTTCGCTTTCCTTTTCTGTGATTTTTTTTTCTGATTCTTTGTTCCTTTTTCCCCTTCCCCCTTTTTTCTCTTTTGCGGGGATTTTAGCTTGTGTCATTCTGCCCATCTTGCTTTTAGATTTTGATGGTTAGTGGCTCTGAGGTTAGGATAGCTTGCCCTTCGATTTCCTTTCTGTTTGCTCGTTTGGGGGGTTTTTTTGGTAGTCCACCGCACCTAGTGGGTTTTATTTGTGAGGGTAACGGTCTAGAAATTGTGTTGGCTGACTTGCTATCTTTGCTTCGTCAGTCCATGGATTGGTATAGGGGTAAGGAGAGGGTTCCTAGAATTATGTCTGACGTTAGGTCGAGTGAGTTAGATACTGGGCTTTCGTCCAGCGACGACCTAGCGGGAGGAGATACGGCCATTTCGAGTCTTAGAGAAGTTAGGGCTTTTCACGCCCTTAGAGAGGAGTGCGGTCTTGACGCAGAAACCCTAGGGAGGTTTAGGGATAGGTTCCAGTTTCCAGATCGGGTGAGGGTCCGTTTACCTGGAGTAGATGACCGGGCCTGTAGCTTTTTCCCGGGGGAGGTTTGTTTTTATGAGGCGGCCTTTTTGTGTGGGTTGAGATTTCCCGTCCACCCCTTTTTGATGGAGATGCTGGATTACTTTGGCATAGCTCCTGGACAGCTTATGCCTAATTCCTGGAGGATCGTGGTGAGTTGTATGGGTATTTAGATGGCTGCCGTAGACGGGGATATGCTCAGAATGGATGAGTTTGTCCATTTGTACCGTCTAAAGTCGTCTAGAGAATACGGGTACTACGAGCTAGTGCCTTGGGAGAGAAAAAATAGGATTATCAAGGGATTGCCTTCGTCTTTCAGGTACTGGAAGTCTCGCTTTTTCTTTGTGTCGGGGGATGATTTTGAGACCTCCTCGAGTGAGATTTGGGGTGATCTCCTGAGGTTACGCCGTCAGTGGGGAAACCCGTCATTAGGTGCGTCAATATCTATCTTCGTCCGTTGAGTTTTTCCTTGCTCCCTGTTGCTATTGATGACGTTTTTATTGATCATTATTTTTGCAGTGACGAAACGACCAAAGTTGAAAAGTCGATACAAAGAGAGAGTAAGAAAAGCCATCGAATACGCGCAGGGGATCGAGGATTGGGACGATCTTGTGTGTCCCAGGACTCTAGCTTTCTACTGTTTGGGGCCAGAGCCTTCCTCTTTTGTCCTCCGTAACCTCGAGATTGAAGAAAAGAAAAGTAGGTATTTGGTTCGTGAGTAGAGACTGTCCTTCTTCGTCTTCGTTAACATTATCTCCTTTTTTTTTTTTTTTCTCTTAGAGATGACTACGAGATTTAACAAGGATCTGTACGCCAAGATCAAATCGAAAAAGAATGAGCCCCTATCCAACTTGGGGAAAAAAGGAGTTCGAGTAAAAGATTCCTCTGCTTCGCCCGCAGTCCAGGTTACTCCCGTCACTTCTGGGGTGGAGGTGACGAGGATGGTCTCCCCTTCCACGTCGATTGAGGAGCTCCCCACTCCCGTTTCCAAGAGGCCCCGCTTGGAGACAGCAAATGATAAGGTTGCTTCTTCCTCGTCTACCATCTGGGACGATGAAGGCCTGGCGGTGGAACGGGCGCATGGGGCCGTGGCCGCGGGCGACTTGAAGGTTCTTACTGGAGTGCCTTTTAATAGTGTCGCGAGCCGCCATGTGCAGAAGATTGTTCAGGTAAAACCTTAAGGCAAGGTGGTTTTGGGACTCTTTACGAAGCTTCGCGTGCTGACTGCCTTAATTTTTGTTTCAGGTGTTGGGGGAGAGTTTGCACATTACCTCGGAGTATCTAACCCAAGAAGCAAAGGCTGCCTCCCTTGCATCGAGAGTTGAGGTCCTGGAAGCCGAGAATTCCGGTTTGAAGAAGGAATTGATTCAATCAATGGGGGAAGCCAACGGGTTGAAGGAGCAGATGAAGGTTCTTAATGACGACCTGAGGGTTGAGCGTCAATTGACTCTGGAGAAGGACGAGCAGCTCCTGGCATTTAAGGAGAAATTGAAGACCATAGCGGCTCGGTTCGTTGAGGCGTTCCAGACCACGGACGAGTACAACACCGTCTTACTTAGTTGGTACTTCAAAGGGTTCGAGCTGCTAAGGAGGTACCTTGTCAAGCACCCTTCGGGAGTGGATCTGGAGAGCCTTGACTTCGAGGAGATTGACCAAGAAATGGCTGTGGACGAGGCTGCTCAATCTTCATCTGGTCAACCTGATGCTTTAGCCAAGGAACCTGCTCCCGATAATGCCGCTCCTTCCGTTGATCAAGATTGCCCTGTTGCTTAAAAAAAAAAGAAATTTTTATTTTTATTTTTTTAGCTCCACTGTTGAAGCAATTTGCTTTCTTTGAACAATTTTTGTGAAATGGTTTGGCCCAGTGTTTATGGGTCTAAAAACAATGGAATTTGCCCTTGGTTTTTGGGCTCTAATTTAGATACACTTGTTTCTTTTGTGCATATTCGCGACTTAGCTATTTTTGATGCTTTCTTCTTTACTTGTTAGTTAAATTTTGAGACTCTATCTTTTTATCGTCAGTAACTTACATCCGTCAAGGCGGCATCTTGTTACTTAGTTGCATGTTGAGATTCTATGTCTCTTATTATCGTCAGTAACTTACATCCGTCAAGGCGGAATTTTGTTACTTAGTTGCATATTGAGATTCTATGTCTCTTATTATCGTCAGTAACTTACATCCGTCAAGGCGAAATCTTGTTACTTAGTTGCATATTGAGATTCTATGTCTCTTATTATCGTCAGTAAATTACATCCGTCAAGGCGGAATCTTGTTACTTAGTTGCATTTTGAGATTCTACGTCTCTTATTGCCGTCAGTAACTTACATCCGTCAAGGCGGAATCTTGTTACTTAGTTATCGTTTGAGATTGTTTTGTCATCCCCAACTGGAAAAGCCTGTGAGCGTAGAAACATTACTACTGAAAATTTCTTTATTGCTTTTGAATAATGACGTATCCACTGGTTTACATTTATTGATGGTACTTCTTTAGATATTCAATATTCCATGGTCGTGGGAGCTTCTGTCCGTCTAGGGTTGCCAGGTGATAGCTTCCCTGTCTAGAGTAGTGAGTGATTCGATAAGGCCCTTCCCAGGTAGGGCCTAGCTTTCCTTGAACAGGGTCTCTTGTAGCTGTGTTGACTTTGCACAAGACGAGGTCACCTATCTCAAGTCGTCGGAGCTTCACTCTCTTGTTGTAATATTCCCTCATCTTCTGTTGGTACCTGGTCATTCTGTTGGAAGTTTGATCTCTAACTTCGTCGAGGCAGTCCAGGTTGATTCGCATCTGGTCATCGTTACCTTCTTGGTTGTATTGTTCTTGTCTGGTGCTGGTGGCACCTACTTCTACTGGGATTACAGCCTCAGTGCCATAAGTGAGCATAAATGGGGTTTCTCCTGTCGGAGTTCTTGCTGTGGTTCTATAGGCCCACAACACGTTTTGGGAGTTCGTCCGGCCAGGCACCCTTGGCTTCGTCCAGCTTGGTTTTTATGATCTTCAGCAGCGTCCGGTTCGTCACTTCCGTCTGTCTGTTGGCTTGTGGATGTCCTGGAGATGAGAATTTGTTTCTGATACCCAATCCTGAGCAGAAATCCTTGAAGGCTTGGCTATCAAATTGTCGTCCATTATCTGATATGATCGTCATTGGTATCCCAAACCTGCAAATTATATTTTTCCAAATGAAGTTCTGGACTCGTGCTTCGGTGATGGTTGCCACTGCCTCTGCTTCCACCCATTTTGTAAAATAGTCAATCGCGACCAATAAGAATTTTACCTGTCCCTTACCTAAGGGTAGTGGGCCGACGATGTCAATTCCCCATTGAGCGAATGGCCAGGGGGAGGATATGGTCGTCATTTGTTTTGCTGGAAGTCGCTGGACATTCCCAAACCTCTGACATTTGTCGCATTTCTTGACAAGGTCAATGGCGTCCATTTGCATAGTTGGCCAGAAATAACCTGTTCTAATGATTTTGCTTACCAGGGATCTTGGGCCAGCATGATTTCCACAAACTCCTTCGTGAACTTCTCTCAGGATGTAGTTGGCTTCGTCTTTGTCAACACACCTTAAGTAGGGCATGGAAAAGCCCCTTTTGTATAAGGTGTCGTTTAAGATCGTGAATCTGGCCGCCCTTTTTCTGACTTTCTTTGCCTCGTCTGCGTCTTGGGGAAGGTGTCCGTCCTGCAAAAAAGACATGATAGGGGTGATCCAGCTGTTCGTACCTCGGATCTGGAACGTGGACACTTCTTCAATGCTGGGATGTTTCTGGACTTCAATCGAGAGCTCGCTTTCCGACGGCCATTCTTCGGACGATGATATTTTCGATATCTCGTCTGCTATGGTATTCTGGTCTCGAGGGATCCTTTCGAACCTGACCGCGTCGAATTCTTGGATAAGACATCTCGCCAGCCTGAGGTATTTTTGCATCCTATCCTCTTTCGCATCGTATTCTCCTTTTATCTGTTCAGTTACCAGTTTTGAATCACTTTGAACTAGTAGGTTCTTGGCTCCAAGGGCTTTCCCGAGCCTCAGCCCCGTCAGTATTCCTTCATATTCGGCCTCGTTGTTGGTGGCTGGGAACTGCAGCTGGACCCCGTATTTAAGCACTTCTCTGTCAGGGGTGGTTATGACGACCCTTACTCCACCCCTCTTTTGGGTTGAGGAGCCATTCGTTTGAATCGTCCACTTACCTTCGTCTACAACTTGGCTGTCTTCACTCGCGAAGGTGAATTCGGCCACGAAGTCTGCCAGTACCTGCGCTTTGATGGCCGTCCGAGGGTGGTACTCGATGTCAAATTGGCTAAGCTCGATGGCCCACTGGATCATCCTCCCGGCTGCCTCTGGTTTGTTCATGGACTTTTTGATAGGTTGATCAGTCATGACCAGGATTGGTCTCGCTTGGAAGTATTGCCTGAGTTTGCGTGAGGCCACTATTAGCGCGAATACAATCTTCTCGATCATCGGGTATCTATACTCGGCTCCTGGAAGGCTTGACTGATGTAGTAAACTGGCAGCTGCTTCTTATTCTCTTCACGAACTAGGGCTGCGCTCACGGCCGTGATTGACACCGCCAGGTACAATTGTAAAGGCTCTCCCTCTTTTGCAGGACTTAGGAGAGGAGGATTACTCAGATAGCGTTTAAGCTCTTGAAATGCCTTCTCACACTTGTCAGTCCAGACAAAAGCTTTTTTCAAGGTTTGGAAGAAGGGGTGACATTTATCTGTTGCTCGGGAGATGAACCTATTGAGCGCCGCGATCCTTCCTGTCAGCTTCTGGACTTCTTTAACCGTCCTTGGTGACTCCATGTTGATAATGGCACGCACCTTCTCCGGGTTAGCTTCTATCCCCCTTTGGGAGACCATAAACCCTAAGAACTTTCCCGAGGCTACCCCAAATGCGCATTTACCTGGGTTCAATTTCATTTTGTACTGCCTGAGGGTGGTGAACGTTTCTTTTAAATCTTCAAGGTGGGCAAGCTCTTCTTTACTCTTGACGAGCATGTCGTCCACATACACCTCCATATTTCTGCCGATCTGATTCTTGAACATCTTGTTCACCAACCTCTGACAAGTGGCTCCAGCATTCTTCAGCCCGAAGGGCATCACCTTGTAGCAGTAGAGTCCTTGGCTCGTGACGAAGGCGGTTTATTCTTGATCTTCCTCAGCCATCTTTATCTGGTTGTACCCGGAGAAGGCGTACATAAACGTCAGTAACTTATTTCCAACCGTTGAGTCTACCAGCTGATCTATCCTCGGTAGAGGAAAGCTATCTTTTGGGCACGCCTTGTTCAGATCCGTGAAGTCCACACACATTCTCCATGCTCCGTTGGCTTTCTTTACGAAAACAACGTTGGCAAGCCATTCCGGATAATGTACTTCTCGAATAAAACCTGCTGCCAAAAGCTTGTTGACCTCGTCCGTCACTGCCTGGTCTCGTTCTGAGGCGAAGGTTATTCGTCTCTGGTGGACGGGCTTTTTCTCTGGGTTCACCCTCAATTCATGCTGGATGACTTCAGGGGATATGCCTGGCATGTCTTTGTGAGTCCGTGCAAAGACGTCCAGGTTCTCTCTGAGTAATCGAACGAGCTTGGCCTTCATCGCTGGACTCAGCATTCTTCCTATCTTCATCGTCTTGGACACTTCCCCGATAGCTAACTCAATCGTCTCCAGTGCTTCCTCCTTCCATTCTTCTTTCTCTTCCTTCTTTTCCGCTTTTTCCTCTATCGTCCAAGTATGATTTTCTCGTGCAGCCAGTACCGCCTGGTAGCATTCCCGAGCTAAAACCTGATCTCCTTTCACTTCGCCGACCCCCATGTCTGTTGGGAATTTAACCTTCAAGCAATAAGTAGACGTCGCCGCCTTCCATTTATTGAGTGTTGGTCTCCCAATGATGGCGTTATAGGATGAGGGACAATCCACTACGAAGAAATCTAGCTGACAGGTTAATTGCCTCGGGTAGGCCCCGATTGTAACCGTCAGCGTCACCATGCCCTTGGGATATACCCGATCCCCGCTGAAACTGACGAGTGGAGAGTCGAAGGGACGCAGCCTTCTTGGATCTAGCTTCAATTGCTGGAAAGCAGGGAGGTAAATGATATCTGCAGAGTTGCCGTTGTCTACAAGGATCCTCATGGTGTTGAACCCTTCTAGAGTTAACATTATAACAAGAGGATCGTTGTGAGGTTGTTTCACTCCTCTAGCGTCTGCTTCGTTGAAGGTCATATCCTGATCTGTTCGTCTCTGCTTGATCGGAGGTATCGTGTGGACGCTGTTCACCTGCCTTTGGCATGCCTTCCTGAGGGACCGAAAGGATCCCCCCATGAACGGTCCTCCAGCGATTGTCGCTATTTCCCCGATCACATTCTGTGCCGATTGGGGTTGACGATCGTCGACTCTAGACGAGGATTCTTGTTGGTTCTTGCCTCCATCCCTGGACCTGCTATATTCTCCCTTCTTCACATATTTTTGTAGTTTTCCTTTGCGTATCAATTCCTCGATTTGCTCCTTGAGATCTCAGCAATCTTCCGTATAATGGCCGTGATCCTTGTGGAACCGGCAGTACTTGCTTTTGTCACGAATGTTTGGTGATGAATGCAATGGCCGCGGCCATTTCAATTGGTGCTTGTCCTTGATCTGCGACAAAATTCTGTCAACAGGCATAATTAGAGGGGTAAACTTTACCTTTCGGGGACCTTTGTCGTCTTTCCTGTTACTGTCTCTGGATTGACGATCATGTCGTTCTCTCTTCTGTCCTCTTCGTTCATTGTCCCTTACTCCGACGATTCCTGGCCTTACTGCATCCCCTATAGCTGCGAGCACGTCCTCGGCATTCATGTATTTTTGTGCCTTTAAAAGCATTTCTGCCATTGTCTTTGGGGGATTCTTTGCAAGTGATGCCACAAGGTCTCGAGATCTCAGCCCTGCCTTAAAAGCCGTCAATTGCACTTTGTCGTCAGATTCGTCCACTTCCAAGGTTTCTCGCGTGAAACGTTTTACATAGGACCTTAATGTTTCCCTATCCCCCTGCCTGACAGTGAGCAGGTAATCTGCTGGCCTCTTTGGGCGTTGTCCCCCAATAAAATGTCTCAAAAAAGCACCGCTCAGCTGCCCAAAGTTGTCTATTGACGATGGTGGCAGCTTGGTAAACCATTCCCTGGCCGCTCCTTTGAGAGTGGTTGGGAACGAACGGCACAGGATCTCGTCAGGGGGCTGTTGGAGGCCTAGGGTTGTTTTGAACGTGTTGAGGTGATCTTGAGGGTCCCTCAACCCGTCAAATTGTTCTAGCTGGGGCAGCCGAAATTTAGGTGGCACTGGATGCCCAAAGACTGCCGCAGTGAAGGGTGAGTCTGTAGCCCTAATCATTCTATCAACACTCCGGTCCGTTTTCTCTTTGATGGCATTCCGCAGCTCGTCCATCTCTTTCCTCATTTCCTTTAGAGCATCCGAACTTTGCTCGTCAGGGGTGGTTGGCCTGAAAGTACTCGACCTCCGGTGACTATTCCCTTCGTCTTCTGGGCCGCCCCGGGATTGGGTTTCTTCTTGTTGCATTTGTTGAAATTGTATCTTCATTTCTTGATTTTGTCTGGTGAGCTCTTCGACAGTGGCCGCCAGGGCCTGGATTTGCTGTGTCAAGGAGATAGGATTTTGATTGGATTCCATTTGTCTGCGAAAATGGGTGGGATCTGCCTTTCCAAGTATAAACACGGAAATATGCGAGTGTTTCCCACAGACGGCGCCAAACTGATGAAGCAAAACTGTTCGTCAGCCGAAACAAGAATTAAGCTTAGACGGAATCAAACCTGTACTTCTCCTTCCAGCAGTCCGGGAGGTGACGGCGTAATTTGTCAAAGGGGCCACCGGTGTGGTGCCTGCCAAAGCACCTTCGATGCTTAAGTTAGCTTTTAGGAAATATGGCCAAAGAAATTGAAAGTAAAGAAAATGCTGGGTTCTTGTCTAATCATACCTATGACTGGTGTTTTTGGTTGGTTTATATATGTTCCTTTTGCTCCTTAGCCGTTTGTGACAGTTGTTGTGGATTTAATGCTGTCTTAAGTTACGCCTTTTACTTTATGGCGAGGCTTTAATTTGTCCAATGGGCTGTACAGCTGTTCTCTCTCAGCCTGGGCATTTATTGGCGGTATTGAATATTCCTGCTGCTTTATCCTTGTCTTCGTCATTCGTGGTATTTCCGTCAGTGATTCTTTGTCGTCACTATTGGCTTCGTCAGTCCCGTCATACTCAGTGTCGGTTTATTTATTATTTATTATTAAAAATTAAAAACTAAAAATATTGTTGCCAAATAATTTGACCAAAATTATGAACTTTAGGCTGTGGGATACCCAAAATGTTCAAATCAATTTTTTCCCAAACATCGTCTAGAATGAGTAGAAATCTTTCCTCCTTTTCAAGCCTTTGATAAAGTTGACTAGTCGTTCTGTGCATGTTGTCTACCACTTCTAACTTCAAATTCAATCTCTGAGCTATTTGTATCTGGACGTCTTTGATGTCCAAATTCTTGGATACGGTAGCCTAAATCACAATGCCAAAAGGCTGTGTGGACGCAGTCTTGAGCTCATTGTTCAAGTTTTTTGCTAGAGTAGTCTTAATCTAGGGGTGTCAAATGGGTGGGTTTAGGATGGACAAAATTGGGTTGGATATATAAAACTCATTTACCCATTAAAACCCATTTAATTAATTGCTTCTAACCCAAACTCAACCCAACCCAATTACTATGGGTAAACCCCAACCCACCCAATTACCCATTTATCAAAATTACCAAAATGCCCCTAAAGTGCAAATGACCAAAGCATTCCAAAATCTTCAAAAATGATCAATATACCCTAAAACCTCAAAACTACCAAAATAACCAAGAAACTTACAAAATGACCAAAATACCCCCAAAATCCAAAAATGACCAAAATACCCCCGAAACATAAAAAAATGACCAAAATACTCTCAAAACTTAAAAAATGACCAAAATACTCCCGAAACCTAAAAATTATTAAAATACCTCCAAAACCTAAAAAAATGACCAAAATACTCCCTAAACATAAAAATGACCAAAATACCCCCGAAACCTAAAAATGATCAAATTACCTCTGAAACCTAAAAATGACCAAAATGCCCTTGAAATCTAAAAATTACCAAAATACCCCCAAAACATAAAAAATAACCAAAATACCCCCCGAAACCTAAAATTACCAAAATACCCCAAAAACTCAAAAAAATGACCAAAATACCCACGAAACCCAAAAATGACCAAAATACCCCCGAAAAATAAAAAATGATCAAAATTTCCCTAAAACCTAAAAAATGACTAAAATACTCCCAAAACCTAAAGATGACCAAAATACCCCCGAAATATAAAAATGACCAAAATACCCCCGAAACCTAAAAATTTACCAAAATACCCTTGAAACCTAGAAAAAGGCCAAAATGCCCCCGAAACCTAAAAATGACCAAAATATCCCCTAAACCCAAAAAATGTCCAAAATACCTCCGAAACCTAAGAAATGGCCAAATAACCTCGAAGCCTAAAAAATGACCAAAATACCCCTTAAACCTAAAAATGACCAAATTACCCCCTAAACCTAAAAAATGACCAAAATACCCTCGAAACTTAAAAATTACCAAAATACCCCCAAAACATAAAAATGACCAAATTACCCCTGAAACCTAAAATTACCAAAATATCCCTAAAACCCAAAAAATTGACCAAAATAAAAAATGACCAAAATACCCCTGAAACATAAAAAATGACCAAAATTTTCCTAAAACCTAAAAAATGACCAAAATACCCCTGAAACCTAAAGATGACCAAAATACTCCCGAAACCTAAAAATGACCAAATTCCCCCGAAATATAAAAATGACCAAAATACTCCCGCAACCTAAAAATTACCAAAAATACCCTTGAAACCCAAAAAAAGGCCAAAATACCCCCAAAACCTAAAAATGACCAAAATATCCCCTAAACCTAAAAAATGTCCAAAATACTTCCGAAACCTAAAAAATTACCAAAATACATCTGAAACCTAAAAAATGGCCAAAATAACCTCGAAGCCTAAAAATTGACTATAATACTTCCTAAACCTTAAAATGACCAAATTACCCCCTAAACCTAAGAAATGATCAATACACCTTTGAAACCTAAAAATTAACTAAAATGCCCCCCTAAAACCTAAAAAATGACCAAAACACCCCTGAAACCTAAATATGACCAAAATAACCCCTAAACTTTAAAATGACAAATATATCCTCGAAACCTAAAAAATAACCAAAACACCCTAAAAACTATAAAATGACAAAAAAGCCCCTTAAACCTGTAAGTTGATAAAAATACAACCTAAACCCAAAAAATTACCAAAATCCCCCCTAAAACTAAAAAATGACTAAAATACTTCCTAAACATAAAAAATGACCAAAATACCCCATAAACCTAAAAAATAACTAAGATACCCCAAACCCCTATTTTGGTAATTTTAGAGGATTCGGGTGTATTTTGCTCATCTTATAGGATTAGTGGTATGTTGGTCATTTTTGATATTTTGCGGGGTATTTTACTCGTTTTATAGTTTTAGAGGTATTTTGGTCGTTTTAGAGCTTTTAGGGTATTTTTGGTAATTTTAGAGGTTTTAGGTTGTTTGTGGCAATTTTAGAGGTTTTGGGTTTATTTGGGTCATTTCAAAGGTTTAGGGGTATTTTCATCAATTTATAGGTTTGATGGTATTTTGGTCATTTTTAGGTTTCAAGAGTATGTTGGTCATTTTTTAGGTGTAGGGGGTATTTTGGTCATTTTATAGTTTTAGGGGATATTTTGGTCATTTTTAGGTTTTGGGGTTATTTTCGTCAATTTTCAAGCTTCGGTGTTATTTTGGTCATTTTTTTAGGTTTAGAGGTATTTTAGCCATTTTTTTATGTTTCAGGGGTTTTTTGGTCATTTTTTTGGTTTCAGGATTATTTTAGTTATTTTTTAGGCTTTGGGGTTATTTTGGCTATTTTTTAGGCTTCAAAGGTATTTTGGTAATTTTTAGGTTTTGGGGGTATTTTGGTTATTTTTAAGTTTCGGGGGTATTTTGGTCATCTTTTAGGTTTCGGGGGTATTTTGGTCTTTTTTTTTTTGTATTTCAGGGGTATTTTGGTAATTTTAGGTTTCGAGGGTATTTTGGTCATCTTTTTGGGTTTCAGGAGTATTTTGGTCATTTTTTAGGTTTCGAGGGTATTTTAGTTATTTTTTAGGTTTCGGGGTTTTAGTCATCTTTTAGGTTTCGGGGGTATTTTGGTCATTTTTTAGAGTTCGGGAATATTTTGGTAATTTTTTGGGTTTTGGGGGCATTTTGGTCATTTTTGTGGTTTTGTGGGTATTTTAGTCATTTTTAGGTTTCAGGGGTATTTTGGTCATTTTTTGGGTTTCGGGGGTACTTTGGTTATTTTTTGGGTTTTGGAAGTACTTTGGTCATTTTTAGGTTTCAAGAGTATTTTGGTCATTTTTTGGGTTTCGGGGTTATTTTGGTCATTTTTTTTGGTTTTGGGGGTATTTTGGTAATTTTTTGAGTTTTAGGGGTATTTTGGTAATTTTTAAGTTTTTGGGGTATTTTGGTCATTTTTTGGGTTTTGAGGGGTATTTTGGTCATTTTTGGGGTTTTAGGGGGTATTTTGGTCATTTTGTCGGTTTTAGGGGTATTTTGATCATTTTTAGGTTTTGGTGTTATTTTGGTCATTTTTTAGGTTGGGGGGTATTTTGGTAATTTTAGTGGTTTTGGGGTATTTTAGGGTTGGGTGATTTGTAGAAATCATACTTGGATCATAATTAGGTCTAATTGGGTACCCAATTTAAACCCAATAAACATTAATGTTAATTGGGTTTAATTGGGTTAATACTCATTTAACCCAATTAATAATTGAGTGGGTTTGGGTCTCATTTAAGTGGGTGAGTTTGGGTGGGCAAATTGGTTTGGGTTGATTTTACCACCCTTAAGTCTTACCAATACCAGGGAGTCCCCAAATACCAATCCTTTGAAATCTGTTATCATTTTCAAGTATTTTGCAAAAGTTGTCTTACCTATACCTTCGAGTCTCCTGAAATCTGTTATCATTTTCAAGTTTTTTGCTAGAGTAGTCTTACCTCTACCTCCGAGTCCCCAAATACCAATCCTTTGAAATCTGTTATCATTTTCAAGTTTTTTGCAAGAGTTCTTACCTATACCTCCAAGTCCCCAAATACCAATCCTTTGAAATCTGTTATCATTTCAAGTTTTTTGCTAGAGTAGTCTTACCTATACCTTTGAGTACCCCAATACCAATCCTTTGAAATCTGTTATCATTTTCAAGTTTTTTGCAAGAGTTGTCTTACCTATACCTCCGAGTCCCCAAATACCAATCCTCTGAAATCTGTTATCATTTTCAAGTTTTTTACAAGAGTTGTCTTACCTATACCTCCGAAAATCTGTTATGATTTTCAAGTTTTTTGCAAGAGTTGTCTTACCTATACCTCCGAGTCCCTGAATACCAATCCTTTGAAATCTGTTATCATTTCAAGTTTTTTGCTAGAGCAGTCTTACCTATGCCTCTAAGTCCCCAAATACCAATCCTTTGAAATCTGTTATCATACAAAGCGCTCATAGTTTCGTCAAATTTTCTTGATGCAGTTTTTTGACTCTTTATTGAAGGTCCAGGAATATACTCCACTGCTCTGGGAACTCTAGTAGGATAAACTACTCCAGAGTTGAAACTTCCAACATCTAGAAGCCTTTTAATCTCTTGGAGTATTTCTTCTATTTCCTTGCTTGCTTTATACTGCTTACTGCAATTTAAAAAACATGCAGAATTATTCTCGTTGTTGACCATCTCTTCTGATGATGCTCAAAATCGTCAGTAAGCTACACGGTCCGCACGTGCTCCTGATGACGTACCTGCACAACATAAAAGGTGTAAGACCTAAGGAAGGGTACCGGTATGGTACTGGTCAAACACCCTCCAACGGTCAAGTTAGAGGAATCTTTTGTTTACAACTCTAAAGTGCTAGAGTTGAGGTGAATTGTATGTACCTTGCTTTAGGAGGGCTTTGGGGTATTTATAGTAGTGTTGGGTCGAAATTCATGCCTTGGTCAAAAAGTTCTTTTCCTATTAGAAGCCTTTTAATCTCCGGCCCGATCGTGATCCTAAATGATTGCCACAGATTCCTTCATGTACTTCTCTCATGACGTAATCAGCTTCTTCGGGCCCTAAACACCTTAGATACGGTCGGGAGAAACTTCTTTTGTACAGGATTTCCCTCATCAAGACAAATCGGGCTGCCCGGACCTTTAGCTACCTGGCGGCTTCCTTTTCTTCAGGCAGTATGCCATCTTTGAGATAAGTGACTAGAGGGGTGGTCAAATCATTCTCGAATCTTACCTCCTACACACTGATGACATCTATTAGTGGTGCGAATTGAGTAAAGGATAGTACCTTGCTGAGGATGATCACGTGTTCCACGGATGCAGCTTTGGCAAGGCGGTCAGCTTGCTCATTATCAACCCTTGGAATTTGAACAACTCTTGCTTGAAGCTCATCCACCTTCTTTTTTGCTTGTTCCAAGTACATCTTCATTCTTTCCCCTTTACATTCATAGTCACCGTTTATCTGATTAGTGATGACCTGAGAGTCGCAATGGACCATCGTGTCCAGGGCTCCTATAGCCTTGGCTAGATCTAAGCCTGCTATGAAAGCTTCATACTCTGCTTCATTGTTAGTTGTAGGAAAATCAAGTCGAATCATGCATTCGATCTCATCGCCCTCTGGAGAACGAAGTACGATTCCTGCTCTACCAGCTCTTTTGTTTGATGACCCGTCGGTGAACACGTTCCATTGGGAATTCTCCGCTCCTTGGCCCTTACTACATGTGAACTCTGCGATAAAGTCAGCGAGCACTTGCCCTTTGATGGCTGTGCGAGGGCGATATTTTATGTCAAATTCGCTCAATTCTATCACCCATAAGGCCATACGTCCCACGGCTTCGAGGCTACTCATTGCTCGCCGTATGGGCTTGTCAGTGAGTACAACCACCATATGGGCTTGGAAGTACGGCTTAAGCTTGCGGGCTGCCGTTACTAGAGCAAAGACAAGTTTTTCTATTGGTGAGTATCTTTCTTCTGCTCCATGGAGCGCCCGGCTGGCGTAGTACACCGGCCTTTGCACCATGTCGTCTTCCCTCACTAGGGCTGCGCTGACGGCTGTTGGAGAAACGGCCAAATAGAGGAACAATTCTTCACCTGGTTGGGAGGGGGTTAATAGTGGCAGCGATGATAGGTAGGCCTTTAGGTCTTCAAATGCTTGCTGGCATTCGTCCGTCCATTTAAAGGACTTCTTCAGTGTGCGGAAGAATGGGAGACACTTATCCGTTGCCCTGGATACAAATCTGCTAAGCACGACGACCTTGCCATTAAGGCTCTGTACTTCCTTCACGCTTTTAGGAGGCGTTATTTTCATTATAGCTCGGATCTTGTCTGGGTTAGTTTTAATACCTCGTTGGGACACCATGTATCCTAGGAATTTTCCGGCTATTACTCCGAAGGCACACTTGGCTGGATTTAGCTTTATGTTGTAGGAGCGAAGGGTATCGAAGGTTTCCTTTAGGTTTCCCAAATGATCCTTTTCTCTTCGGCTTTTCACTAGCATGTCGTCGACATATACCTGGACATTTCTCCCGATTTGCTATGCGAACATCTTGTTCATAAGCCTCTGGTATGTTGCACCCACGTTCTTCAAGCCGAATAGCATGACCTTGTAGCATAAAGGCCTTGACTCGTGACGAACGAAGTCTTTTCTCGATATGCTTCATCCATTAGGATCTGGTTGTATCCTGAAAACGCGTCCATAAAGGTTAATAGCTAGTGTTGGGCCGTAGAATCCACCAGGAGGTCGACCTTTGGTAGAGGATAGCTATCCTTGGGGCAAGCTTTGTTTAGATCTGTAAAATCTACGCACATCCTCCATTTTCCGCTGCTCTTTTTTACCATGACAACGTTTGCCAACCATTCGGGGTAATAAACCTCCTTAATGAAGCCCACTTCTTGTAGCTTGTGGACTTCTTCCGCTACTGCCTGATCTCTCTCTAGGGCAAAGACTCTTTTCTTTTGGCGAACTGGCGGAAAAGATGGTGATACGTTCAATTTGTGTACAATGATCGACGGGTCAATGCCCGACATGTCCTTGTGACTTCAAGCGAATACGTCTCGGTTTTCTTTGAGGAAGGCTGCGAGTTCCTGACGTATCTTTGGGTCTGCGAGAGTGCCGATCTTGGTTGCCCGTTCTGGCTGGGAATCGTCGAGAGATATGTCCTCCAGCTTTTCTATGGGCTCCGTAGCTGTGCGTTGTTCTTCAATGTTCATGGACTGGTGGTGGTCTCCATCTCCATCATTGCTACATAACATTCGCGCACTGCCACTTGGTCTCCTCTTAATTCTCCCACTCCATAGTCCATTGGGAACTTTATCATTAAATGGTAGGTTGAGGTCACAGCCTTCCACGAGTTAAGAGTGGGACATCCTATGATGGCATTGTAAGCTGATGAGTAGTCGACCACAAGGAATGCTACATTCTTGGTGACTTGCTGAGGGTAGTCTCCGATGGTTACCGCCAGGGTGACAACGCCAAGAGGAAATACCCTTGTACCTCCGAAGCCGAGGAGCGGGGCGTTAGTAGGAACTAGGCGCTCTTTATCCATTCCCATCTGTTGGAACGCAGGATAGTAGAGGATGTCTGCCGAGCTCCCATTGTCGACGAGAACTCGGTGCATGTTATAGTCTCCTGCTTGTATGGTGACGACGAGCGCGTCATCATGGGAGTGGTGGAGGCGTCGTGCGTCTTCTTCTAAGAATCTAATGAGAGGGTTATTAGTCTGCGGTATTTTGGGTACGGTCCCTGTCAACTGGATGTCCTGGATCATTTTGAGATAAGCCTTTCGAGCTTTCTTTGACGACCCGGTGGTCGCGGTGCCCCCCACAATTATCTTTATATCGCCCAAGGGCTGTCTGGGGCGTTCGTTTTCTCGTCGGGGAGCTTGGTCTTGCGATGGATTTGCCCGCTCTTTGCTAACAAACCTCTGTAGCCTCCCTTGCCTGATTAGAGCTTCTATTTGCTGTTTTAAGTCGTAGCAATCTGCCGTATCGTGTCCATGATCTCGATGGAAGTGGCAATATTTGTCGCTTGGCCTTTTTTTGGGATCTCCCTTTATCTTGCCAGGAAAAGTCAAAGCCCTTTCGTCCTTGATCTGCATTAGGACCTGATCGATAGGGGCTGTCAGCGGCGTGAAGCTCGTGAATCTCCCTGGGGGCGGCTTGGAGCGGCGATCATCCCGTTGCTCTTCGGTCCTAGCCTTCTTTTGCCCCCTATCCGTTCGTGTGTCTTCCTGCCTTTCCCTCTTCTTAGGCTTACCTTCCCTTGCAATCAGTGTGTCCTTCGCGTTCATGTACTTCGTTGCCTTGTAAAGCACTTCAGACATGGTTTTTGGATCGTTTTTGTACACGGAGAAGAGAAATTTACCTTTTCGCAACCCGTTGGTAAAGGCTGCTACTTGTATTTTATCATCCGCTTCATCTATTGAAAGAGCTTTTTTGTTGAACCGCGTTATGTAGGATCTTAGAGTCTCGTCTTCCCTCTGTCTGATGCTCATCAAGCATGCCGTGGACTTCTTATACCGATGGCCCTTGATAAAATGTGATACAAACTGAGCACCTAGCTCTTTAAAGGTTCTAATCGAGTTAGGCGTCAACCTGCTATACCAGACTCTTGTGGATCCTTTCAACGTGGTAGGGAAAGTCCTGCACATAATCTCGTCTGGCACTCCTTGAAGATGCATTATAGTCTTGAAGGACTCTAAGTAGTCCAGGGGGTCCTTGGTTCTATCGTAGCTCTCCACCTGCGGCATATGAAACTTTGGGGGAAGAGGGCATAAAGTGACATGCGTCGTGAACAGTGAATCAGTTCGCTGGACCAGGTCGTCGAGGTCATTAGATACTCGCCCTTTGAGGGCGTTCATCATCACGTCCATTCGTTTCCGCATCTCCTGGATCTCTGCGGTGATGTGGGGTGGTAAGGCTTCAGAAGGGGTAGTCAGATTGGTATCTTGCCTTTTCGGCCTGCTTGGAGCGTTGCTGCCTTCGGGCGCTTCAAGATCTCTTTTCTCAGCGCTTGTTCCCTCCTGATTTTCCTCTTGCATTCCAGGATGCGCGTTCTTCTGACGTAACTGCTTCTCTAAGTCGTGATTCTATTTGGTTAGGCGTTCGACCGCTGCTGCGAGCGTTTGGACTTGTCTTTCCAGAACGGTAGTGCACGGTTCGTCCGCCTGAACGTTGTTGGTGGTAGCCATTGAGCGGGTAAGTACCATGCAACTTTTTGTCCTGGAAGCGACAGCGCGACGTTACTAGTCGTTTCCCATAGACGGCGCTAACTGATGATGCTCACAATCGTCAGTAAGCTACACGGTCCGCATGTACTCCTGATGACGTACCTGCACAACACAAAAGGTGTAAGACCTAAGGAAGGGTACCAGTGTGGTACCGGCCAAACACCCTCCGACGGTCAAGTTAGAGGAATCTTTTGTTCGCAACTTTAAAGTGCTAGAGCTGAGCTGAATTGTATGTACCTTGCTTTAAGAGGGCTTTGGGGTATTTATAGTAGTGTTGGGTCGAAATTCATGCCTTGGTCAAGAAGTTCTTTTCCTATTACGAGAGTGATTCTTGGATCTCACGCATCTCCTAGAATCCTTGTCCTCATAGGAGTCTTTTTAAGTAGACGTGTCGTTCAAGAATCATTTTTTGTATACGTGTTGGTCAAGTAAGGTTGTGGACGGAGCCTAGACTAACTTCTTCAACCTGTTCCCGTCAGCTTGGCTATACATCTGAGGTTGGTTTGTTGGTGGAGGTCGTCGTCTTCGAGTTTCCGTAGCTTTGAGGTCGTCAGCTTCAAATCTCCCTAGATTTGAGGTCGTCAGCCTCAAGGTCGTCAGTCCTAGGCTTGTCAGCTTTGTATCATCAGAATAACCCTTATCATCTTCCTGAATCGGATTAACTCTAAGCTGAAGCTTTTCGGCATCCTCAAGCCAAGTTATGACTTGTGCTCTTATTTCGTTTCCAACAGTCTCAGCTATTTCCGTTTCATGTTTCACCCGGGATAAACTGTACGTTCTTGTGTCTCTCTTTCCTCATGGCCCATGCACAGTAGACAAACAAATTGTCTTATATATACAACTGGAATCTGGATATTGATTTGGCCAATTTATACATATGAATATAGAGCAGCTCATAGCATAATATCAAATAACACATCTACCCAATAAAACTGCTGAACCTCATCACACACTGCAAATAAGCAGAGACTTATTGCAAGTTACAAAATATGATAACAAAATACAGAAAGGAAAAGCTGCAGAACCTCACACACTTCAAACACTAGTTCATGATACCATATTTACAACAATCCAACAGAAGCCAAAAACGGAATTCTACATGAACACAACTTTTTTTAATTTTTCATGCATGGACGTAATTTTTCTTAACAAGCCATGTTGGTACTGAAAGCCAGGGAAGTTGGACCCAGAGCGATTTGAGTGCCGCTGCTGGTATCATCGTCATCGCTGGTAAAGCTGACACTGACAGGCGCTTGGGCTTGACCACCACCACCACTTGAATTATTACTTTTACGCTTGCGTATTGCAAAAATGAGCACAACAATGAGGATGAGGAGGTATACAATTTGCCCAGCAACTTTAAGCTGCAATGGCAACTTTTGTTCGAATACATGGGCTGCTGTGCAAGACTCGTTTTTTTCAACGAAGGTGTGTTTTTTCTTTTTCCCTTCTGGGTTCTACTTTGAGTCTGAGTTAATGGGTATCAATTATTTTTTATCTTCATCAGTGTCTTCAAGGGGTTTTGTGAGGGTTTTTATTTAAATTTTTTAATCTAATTTTTGTTGTTGGATTTTGGTATTTTAGGATACATTTGAGAGGAACAAGGTGGCATTCGCAGTTGGAACTTCCATAGCATCAGTTGCTATAGCATGGATTGGTGAATTATGCTTAAATTCATGTTTATTCCTCTTCAATTATTATTATTATTATTTTTTTCTTTTCCTTTCAAGATCCATCTTGCTTTATGATCAAGAAAATGATATAGGGTACGTGTTTGTTAGTGGTTCGTTAAACTTTAGTAACAAAGCAAATAAAGTGCCACTGATTTGTATTTTGCAAACCATAATAGCGTGGCTGGCTTTTCTGTACATTGATTTAGTCATAATTGAAAATTTGGTATATTATTCTACTGATTATTGGAAAAGCCAATCCCTTGATTCAGTCAACTTAGGCAAATTCGAGCAAAATCAAATGCTTATGAAGTTACATATTCTTCAATGCATCCTGGTGCCATTGTGAGCCAAATCCATGATAATAGTTGAAGTTCAATACTTAATTGATTATTGTTGGGGAGGACTGATGACATAAATAAGATGCTTATATCTCACCTTTTGAACTCAGCATGTATTTTTGCCCAATTTGATAGCTTTTGGATGTCTTATACTCTTCTATCAATTCGGTGGGTGGCTGCTATAGCATGGGAAAGAGAGAATCATTAACTGAAAAGAAGGAGGAAAAATTGATACATTCTAATTCGAGTATCATGAAAACATATAAAATTGTGAGTACAATGGTCAGCGTTAGTTGCAAATGTTATCATTCAGCTTCATTAATTGTGTTTCCTCCCATAAAGTCTTTAGAAGAATGTCTAATCAATAGCACCCATAGTCATTGCTGGATGCTCATCGACGCCGCCATCTAGATCGTCACCACCCAAGACCGAGCTCGTTCTCGACACACCAATCTTGTTCTCCCTCTTGCTCAACGTCGCCGATCTGGCCGCCACCGACCACCAGCCCACTCCACTCCACCCCCAAACCCACCCTGATCTCTCTCTCTTTCCCGATCTATCTGATCTCTCTCTGGTCGCCGCCGTCCTCCATCCACTCTGATCTCTCTCTCTTTCCCGATCTATCTCTCTGTCCCTTACTTTGTCACTCTTTCTCCCTCACTCTGTCACTCTTTCTCCCTCACTCTGTCACTCTTTCTCCCTCCATTCTCACTCTTTCTTGCTCTCCCTCAATGTTTTTGTTTTGATTTTTGGTTGTGTTAAGTGTATATTTTGGTTGGGTTAAGCGTATATTTTGAAATTTTCTGTAATAAAATTTGTTTGAATGTTGAGAAAATGACTAAGAAAATATGAAAAAGTAGTAAAAAATTTACATTTTCAAAATGTTACCAAACACTTAAAATTATTTTCTAATATAATTTTTAAAATGCAACCAAACACTGGAAATTATTTTCCTTTCTCGAAAATATTTTCACCTGAAATTATTTTACACTCGAAAAATATTTTACACCGAAACAAACTCAGCCTTTATCTTTTATTCTTTTAGGAAAATTTGGACATGTATCTTGTTTACTTTTCTTTGGTTTTGACTTTTTATTTTTTTGTTCTTACCCTACTGATTGAAGATGACATTGTGAACAAGTTGTTGGAAGCAGATACACGCAATTCATGAACATTAATCCATGTGGAAACTGTATTCAAAGTCAAATTTTAAAATGATAATTGAGAGTAGTTTTATATTGATGAAACTATAATATTGGTCCTTCAAGTTTATCTTTTGTGTGTAATTGGTTCCTCAAGTTTGAAGCGAGTATAATTAAACATTCAATTTTTAAAATTGAATTGTATAAGTCATTTTACTAACTGTCATTAGTAGTGTTACTTACATGATTAACGGAATAATGATTTGACATTTTTTTTAATGGTGTGACATTTCTTTTATTAAAAAATTTTAAAATAAATTTACACGTGAGCCGCTACCAACAACTTTGCCTGTGCCAACTATTCTAGTAAGCATTTCACACTTGAAAATGTTTTTCATTTTTTTTTTTTTGGTGCCATTTTAATTACAGCATCTAAAACAAAACTATTTCCTCAATGCCAAGTTTTTGATTCGCCATTTATCAAAAAAAAAAAAAAAAAATCTGATCCGCCACTCTAACCCCATTGCCACCACCACCATCCTCTAAATGAACCCTCTTTGGCCACAAATTCGCAAGCGAAGGCGAAGAAGAAGTGGACCCAAACGATGACGTTGTTTCTAGCGTCGGCGAATTAGGCACCAAATGAACATCCCAACCCAACTTCGCATTCTTACCAGGTTTACCCACCTCGGTTGGCAAGGAGATTGTTGATCTATGCTTGGATCGTATCAGAAAGATTGCCAACAACTGCACTGGCCTCCAAGGATTTCTGGTTTTTAATGTTGTTGGTGGAGGCATTGGTTCTGGGCTTGGCTAAAGGCAAGCCTTTTGAGAGAGAGAGAGAGAGAGAGAGAGAGAGAGAGAGAGAGAGAGAGAGAGAGAGAGAGAGAGAGAGAGAGAGAGAGAGTCCAACTGATCAGATTTCGAGCATTTTCATGACCTCGATCGCAGTGAATTTTGTTGGGGAAATTATACAAAATAATAATGGAAGAACAAAGTTAATACAAAAGACAAACAGAAAATAAATAACTTGGAGGTACTATATCATTTTTCTTAGACAATATTTGCCCCCCACACTTTTGTTATTAAATGATTATAGCAAATTTGTCTCCAGGATACAACCAAGTGGTTGGATTCTACAAATAGTAATTTTGGAGAATAACCATAGGATTTCTTGTGTTTCTTGTGTTATTTTTCAATTGAACATAAATTTCCATTTATATCCATAGGGTTATGTTTCATGTAAAGGTACGTATAGAGAATTAGTTATTTTTCAAGTGAACATAAGCCTCTATTCATGAAAAGGCACGAATATTTCATAAAAAGACACGTATAGAGAGTTAGTTATTTTTCCATAAAAATTGGTAACAAAGATTGAAACCTCTTCAACCTTTTTGAACAATCACTAGAAAATTCTACAGAAAAATTTCAGAAAATTCAGATTTTCGAATTTTCACTTTTTGAAATCATATTCTCTAAACTCAAATATTATTATTACAACCCATCCTTATATATACCTATATATATAACAATTCCCTACTAGGTTGTAATAATATATGTCTTACTTGATTGATATCCTATCATGCATAATGGAATGTGTCTTTCAACTTAAATCTTCCTTTAGTGTAATTGTCCAAGAAATCAACAGAGTTATTGGTGGCCTTGTGCTCTTCCTGGTTAAGTGAACATTTACAAGAAAAAATACTTTACTCCTGCTAGAAGCGGCACCACTTCTATGTTCAAAAAGGTGAAGTTCCTTCTTATGTCCCTGTTACATAATTATATATGATTTATGAACTTTATTAAGAGTTTAAAACTCATCCTCAATTTCATTGTAACAGTTTGCACTAATCCATCCTGAATGATACATAAATTTAGTGCTCTTACTAACCACATATCAATTGCTTGTTGTTACCCTTTAAACCTCATAGATATAATCAGTTTGAGGTTGAGTTCCCACTATTGGTGATTCTCTTAAAAAAACGGTTTTAGTCTCATTCCAATGGATGTTATCCTTACCAAATCTCGAGACACACTTCGGTAAATGAATATATAGAATTATGTAGGCAATGGACTAGTCCAACCACACTTGACTTGCCTTATGAATTCTTATCTTAGACTTAGACTTTTAAGTCTAAGTTCTCATTGTATACAAATCATGTATACCATATGCATCATGGTTTCACAATTACAGTACAAGGAATGGCTCACTATGTTCGTGGCCACAACACTTTATCAAAACCTTAGCCATTTTTTTCCTTGCCCATTACCATTATAATCAATGCTCTCAATTTAATTCTATAGTAGAGTAAGAAATACACCTTATTTCTTTAATGCTTACACATAGCACCCCCACATGTAGTGATTATCTAACTAGACATAGATTTTATCACTCACATCAATAATAAAATTAAACTTGAATATTCTATATAATAGACATTCATCACAATTAAATTACTTTCTAGTGATCAACCTCAAGTTTAGAAACTTTGAAAGTCCACATATTGTGAAGGTAATGTCTGGTTTAGTTCCATACATGATACGCAATATGTACTTAATACACTAGCAAACTTAAGCTGTGTATCCGCCCTTCCAGTAATTTTTTTATTTAATATTGAAATCAAAGTATCTTTGCCTCTTTAAAGATATTAAAACCTAAGAAGCAAGTTCTCAACACTAATCTCAACACAATAAGATAATACAATTTCAAAAAGAATGAGAAATCATTAGTCTCAACACAATGAGATTACTCAAATCTCAACAAAATGAGAGTAATATAGTGCACATCTCTACTATATTTCTTTCCTTGATTCTCATTCATAAAAAACTTTCATTTAAATAAGGAAATACAAACCCACAGGTCTTTCAAGCAAACTTCCTTACCAAAATCACTTTTTAAGAAAGTCACTTCACATTTATATGATGCACACTCAAATTATATGTGGAGACATAATCTAATATTTCATTATTGATCCTTGAATATTCAATTAATAAACTTACTTGTACTTTCTTTATTTCACAAAAAAGGTACTTTCAAAATAGGATCACAATATGTGCTTGTTTAAGCTTGAGACATCTATCACACATGACAGAATTAATCACAATGAATTTAATATCCCTCGATGCTAATTCTCAATACCTTTATCAAGCACATCTTTGATGCACATTAGCATTCTTATGAGTTCATGATTCGTTTAAGGGTTATACCCCCACAGTTTAAAATGATAAGCATTTGGTCACTTTCTCATTTCATAACGCATTTGGTCACTTTCTCATTTCATAACACATATGAAATACCTTTGAGAGTTCTATTATGCACATGGCATACACTAAGCAAAGCTTTTTCCCATTACTTAGCTGCTTACACTCAAGTTTATGGCATTCATATATCAAATAGAGTTCTTTTCTCTTTTCTTTTGACCAAATCATTTTATTAGGGTGTATTAGGGACTGCACTATGGTGTATTATGACATGTTCCTCACAAAGAAGAATATCCATTTAGAAATATTCACCATCTCTAGTTAATACACTATACAACACAAATCATCGTGCTTATATAAATTATATCATGCTTTGACATAAATTTCAAGAATTTGATATTTATAAGTCTTAATCTAGCATGCCACAAATAAAGAACCAACAATATAAGCATAATCAAAACATATTGATAAATAACACTCAGATAGTAGCATATCCATTGCTTACTAATATCCCATTCTTGGATAAGACCATTCTTAAATAACAAATAGGTTTTTCTTGATATTAGGTACATGAAAAACATTGGTCGAGAGAACTTATCAAAATTCAATTTCATTTCAACAATGTACTTTCCATGAACTTTTGTCTTACTGTGAATATCCACAAGCACCTCTAGTTCTATGGAAGACTTCTCATAAGTCTTGAATTGTGCCTTGTAGTTGCACACATGCAACTTGCACCTGAAACAAAACACCAATCGGAAGGATTTGTAATTACAGCCATATGAAATATAGTGATCTTTATTACGTACACCACTTACCATAGCAATAATGTCCTTAATGACAATTGCTTCATTGACATTTCCATCTTCATCCTTCTTATTCTTTAAGAATTTACATTCTCAAATGTAATTGTCTTTTTTTCCACAAAGGAAACATGAGATTCTACTTGTTATTGTTGGGATCCTTAGAGTTGTTCTTCTAAAACCATTCACACTTTTATTCATATTCAAGTGTTTATTGTTCTTGCTAGAACTTCCAATTTTAACATTGTTCAGATTTACTTTAGAATCAGTGTTAGATACACCTCTAACCAGACTTTCCTCTTCAATTCAGTAATGTAGTTTGAATTGATCTAAAGTGAGATCTTCTGAAATGTTCTTTAATGTCTTCACATAGTTTAGAAAATCACTTAGGAAAATATTCATATACTCTATCACTTTAAGAGTTTAAATTCCCATTTTTAGATTTTCTACTTCACTTTATAACATTTTAACATGTTAAAATTTCATTCTTATATCTCAATTCAAATAAATTCGCAACACATGCAAATAATCTAATAAAGAAACTCATCAATTAATTTGAAATTCAAATTTCCCATGAACAAGAAATTCGTACCTTCAATGTTCAAACTGTGAATATGGCTTTTAATGCATGCACAATGTGAAAAAATCATAACTTTGTCTTGCCAACAAAGAAACTTGTTTTTTTAAGCCTTATTTCATTGAATCTTCTTTGTAATCGATTCATCATTTGAAGAACTCTTCAAATCCAAGCCAATTGCTCTCGTTACCGAGTAAAATCGGTTCCATTAAAGTAATCCAATTTCACCAAACCATGGTTCAACATCTTCATAGTTGTACCATCATTTACTCCTTGTCTTGTAGTAAAAATTATTTTCTAAGATTGTTTGGGATATTGTACAAAGTAATAATGGAAGAACAAGGTTAACACAAAAGACAAACAGAAAAAAGATAACTTGGAGGTACTATATCGTTTTCCTTAGACAATATTTGCCCCCCACACTTTTGTTATTAAAGGGTTATCACAAATTTGTCTCTAGGATACAACCAAAAGGTTGAGTTCTACAGATAGCAATTCTGAAGAATGACCACATGATTTTTTGTGTTATTTTTCAATTGAACATAAACCTCTATTTATACCCATAGAGTTATGTTTCATGAAAAGGCACGTATGGAGAGTTAGTTATTTTTAAGTGAACAAAAGCCTCTATTCATGAAAAGACACGTATGTTTCATGAAAAGGTACATATGGAAAGTTAAGTTATATTTTCATAAAAATGGTTAACAAAGATTAAAACCTCTTTAACCTTTCGAAACAGTCACTAGAAAATTTTGTAGAAAATTTCAGAAAATTCAGATTTTCAAAATTTCACTTAGAAAATTTCAGAATTTGAATTTTCACTTTATGAAACCATATTCTCTAAACACAAATATCATTATTACAACCTATCCTTAAATATACCTATATATACAACAATTTCAGCACAATTGGAGAGTGAATCGTAGCTGAGTATTCCAGTGGCGTCACCTAATATTTTCATGATGGAGATCTCATCGGGGTGGACAGATGAGTTGATGGAGAGGGAGACGAAGTCTCCGAGACTGTCAACGGTACAGCCAAGGAAGTCAAAGTCGGGGTTAAGGTTGGCCATGGTGGTGAGAGCAAAGGTTTTGATAAAGGTGAATACAAGTTCAGGTTCAGGTTCGGGTACGTGGCTAGGTCTAAAATTCGGAATAGACAGATTGTAGTTGTAGTGTAAAGATTTGAGTTTCAGAGTGGGTGAGATAAAATTCAATGTAGGAGGAGGTTGATACCAAAGAGCCATTGCTTTGTTTTGAAAGCCTTTTGCTTTGCTTTAGCTTAGCACTCACTCACATAAACATATATGTCATTTATGGGAAGAAATCAAAGCTGGGTTTCACATCTGACCCAACTTTGCATTTTAATATAAAAAATGTCACATCATTAAAAAATGAAAAATCATTCTTCCATTAGCTACATAAGTAATACCATTAACGGCTGTTAATAAAAGGACTAATGCAACTCGGTTTTAAAACTTGAGGAATTAATTGTGCTTGCTTTAAATTTGAGGGACCAATAGTGCACATAGGATAAACTTGAGAAACCAACATTAGGTTATATAGGCTATCAATTTCAAAATTCAATTGTTGATTCAGATGGTGGGCTTTTGTCGAAGAATTTTCTTGTAGTTAGGAACAATTAGCAGTTCTGCTTTGATTGAGAGTCATTTACAAAACATTTAATACTTCTCCAAAAATATGTGTGCTATTATTTAAGAATTTGAAATTAATTGTTTTACAATTTCAATTAAGTATTAAGTACTTTTTTAAAGTTTATTTTAATTATAGATAATAGGTCTATTTTGGGATACTTGAAAAAAAATATTTGAGGAAAATGGGATACTTGAGAGAGAGAGAGAGAGAGAGAGAGAGAGAGAGAGAGAGAGAGAGAGAGAATATTAATGTCCATGTTACTTATGAAATCACAGCAACCCAACTACCCTTCTTAGCAACCAAAGATTAAGCTGAATCAGATACCTTAATGCTTAATTCATTCTTTCGATGAATAAGTTATTTATCACTTAAGAATCATATACAATCAATTCAAAACAATATAAAGCACCAAAGAGAGAAAATACAAAATTGCACACATACAAAGCTACATACCAGGCTAGAGATGGTAGCAAATCTAGACACCAAAGGAAAAAAAAAAAAGGATTTGTACAACAGAAACACAACTCTAAATTGTGAGATACACTTTCAAAACTACAACTATACAAAAATTCGTTTCTGTGAAGGGCCTAAAACAACATACCACTGAACACTACAAAAAAAATCTATCACTTATTTACTTGAAATTAGAATTCACCATAGATAGTAAACAATTGTGTTGCAAAGGTACATGCGCAAGATTTTAAAAATACATTTCAATTTAACAAAAAGAAAAAAAAAAAAAACCATGTTATAAGAGTAAAATTTTGTTGCAAAGTTACATGCACAAAATTTTAAAAATATATTTCACATTTAACAAAAATAAAAATAGATCTCAATGAATGGTGACTTTCGTTTTAACCACATGTAGATGAAAGTATGAGCTAACAACACAGTATTTTGCATGGAGAAAAATAAGTAACTAATTGTTTGAGTTCATTTGCTGTTCAAAAAGGTGGAAAGGAAAATGTAAAACGATATCCATTATATTATATCCTTTAATAGTGATCGTTGCCAAACTGAATTTTATGGCGTGTGTGGATCTAAAAAATTTTCCATTTCAAACACTTTTGAGAACAAAAGAAATCTAATACTCAGGCATGACGCTTTCTTCCCGCTTTTGGGCTAAGTCACCTTACATGAAATGATTAGATTTTAGATATCATTTCAAATTCATAATATCGCAAGTGTTTTTGGCTGGACAAAATCACCTAACAATTATACAAACAACTATTCTTAAAAAAAAAAAAAAATCCTCAAACCCAAATGCAACTTAACAAATGCAAATTTAACATCCACAAGAATCATTCATTCCATACATAATGGTGAAAATACATTACAATAACAAAAACCACCAAGAAATGAACTCTCTAGTTTCTTGAAAGACGCATGCCTAATTCCCTCAATTTATTCACCTAAGTCATTGACTTAAGAATCACTACATCCCTATACCATCATAAAACACCGAAAACAAATACATCAAAAACCACATTTCTATAAAAAAAATAAAAGACACAAATCGAAAGCAATTGCCAATCTAAGCAATGTATGTGTACAATTTAGTGAAACATATACTAATTACTGACCTTAATTATTTTCAAATTTAGTTAAACTCCTTCCCATATGGAATGATTGAAATGCCTCAACAAATTCAACAAAACAATAAAGTTCATTTTGACATGCCCAATATTGCTTTTGGTCTCTATGTAATGTCACCTATAAACATTTTATCATGCATATGGATTCAAAATGAGAGTCTCCATGTGATGCTCACCTTTCAGAGATTAAGTTTATCTATTAGAACATATTAAACAAAAAAACCTATATCTACACCTGCTTCTTCAAAGAAGTTTGCCACACTTTTCCTTGCAAGACATTTAAAGCCCATGGATTCAAAAAATCAAGCTTGAGTTTGCGGGGACCTTGGTCCACAATCTAACCATCAGAGGGGAGAATAATATCATCAAAATGATCAAATTCTCTTGTACTGTTGGCTAAAAGAGGTGAGATGATAGGAGTTCAATGGAGAATGCGAATACATTATTTGAGCAGATTCACTATTTGAAAAGTTGTCAAGCAGTCCAAATCAATAGATATCTCATCTATAAATAGTACTTTTACTGGTCCAACTAGCATCTCAACTTTCACTTTTTTTTTTTGAGCGAGAGACCTCGTCTTTCATTTAATTACCAAAGACATAATTATTTCAATTAACAAAAGTTAAGGTAAATTGGTGTTCTTAATCTAGTGTACCTGCTATAACACACTTTCTTTGTCCTCTTGAGGCTGAGATAACCCTTTAACATTTGATCCCCAACCGTGGTATTAGTGTACACTTCAAGTCCCAAAACCTGTAATGAAGCGAACTCAAATAAATGATAAATCGAGCAAAACTGTTATGGAACTTTGACACTCCATGTTGATGTTGCCTTTAGAAAATAATCTATAATGTTGCTAGCTTTCCTCTTGGCCTTCAGTTGATGCTCCCTTAAAATATTAGAATCCAAAATAAAACCACATAACTTGTCAATCGCAACAAATGTGACTTCTATATACCAGAAAAGGTGAGTCTATTAAATCTTACTCTAAGCATAGGCTTTGATAAAAACACAATTGAGCTAGACTATCTATCATTTACTGAGTTAGCAAATAAGTCATTCACAACAACTTCTTTCTTACCTTTATGAAGATATCAATATCTAAATAAGGCATAATATTGGCTGCTTTCTCTCTTCTAGAGTCTAGACAACTCTGCTTGCATCTCTGCAAATTTACAAAATAGTATGCATGTGAGTCTTGAATTACAAAAGCTAATTATGTGGAGTACACCAACCATAACACTAAGAAACATTACAGGTGACAACAATATTAAAAATTTCAAGTACTCTTAATGGAATTTGAAAGAGAGAATTCTTGTTTGGAATTCATATCATTTCTCATAGTGTGGAAATTCTTAAAAATTACCAAAATTTAATAGTTAAACCAAATCTTAATTTTGGTACTCTAACATCAAAGCATCGAATATTCTTTTATAGGCCAAAAATACAAACAAATAAATCACATACTAAAATTTTTAGCTTATTAGGATTATTAAGTTACTCAAGTATGACTTAAAAAAAAAACAAAATACTTAGGTATGAATTTTATATACTAATAATCTAACAAAGATACTCTTGACAAATAAATCATATTCACTCATTTGTTACACTCTGCTTGAATAGATTGTAGCATTGACTACCTTAATTTCTTGTTCCAATTCCACGCCATTTCACACATTGCAAAAATACATAAAACTAATGAATTTCAACGTTTTAACCAACAATGTCTAGGAACTGACCAACCAATTTTGCCTATGAATCATGGGCCTGGAAAATGGATAATAACTTTATGGCTGAAATAAAGCTTCTAAGATAATAGATTATGGATGAATCTTTCAACTCAATGTGTCAACTTCAAGGAATTGGGTTAAGACACGAATGTTCTCAAGGTAAGTAAACTTGCGCCAAGATGTAGATATGACTGGCTCCCATAGGTGCTTGTAAAAGTACTCTCATGTGTATGGCTGTATGTTTTTCCATTTTGTATTTATAATTTGCCCTTAGCCTGATAAAGAAACAATAAGATTAGAAATGATTAAGACCGTATGTTCAGGTATAGCCTGGTTTCTCACTTTTTAAAAATAAAATGCCGTTAAGTTTTTGCCAGAGTAAAGGAACACTAAAACCAAGAAATTTATACATTTGTCTTTCAATTTGTACTCAAAAGAACATATGATTAAGAAGACAACTTATTGAAGGTGAGGCACAACAATGTTATTAACCATGATTAATTACAATTACAGAGAATTGTTAAAATTAGAGTTTGGACATAAAAGTGGTACACGTAAACTAAGACTGGAGCATCAAAATTGTGTACATGAAGATGAAGTGCAACTCCAACGCTTATTATTCCAGATACAAGCTTCAATAAAATATATATTTTGCTCCTAAGCCAAAAGGGGCTGCCAAAATAATCAAGAGTTCTTTCTTTTACCACATTAATATTGAAAATTATAATTTATCCCATTGTACTCAATAACCTGCAAGAAAGACATATTTGCCAGCCAGCTAAAAAAAACGCAAACCTTCTCAAGTACCTCCAAAAACAGTAAAATAGCCAAAATTCAAGATGGGTCTAAAAAGAAACTCAAAAACATTCTTTACTAGAGGAAATTTGCAGGCTAGCACAGTGAGGGGAAAGAATATAATAAGTTAACATAGGTTTGAAAGAATTTTGGAAACTAGCAACTCGAGTTTTTAAAACTCGGGATCGATGACAAAAATCGAGACTTTCAAACTCAAGTTCTACTGCTGCCATGGAGGAATTTAGCCACGTGGAACTCGAGTTCCATAGAAGCAGATTTGAAGATGGTGAAGGAGAAAAGGAGAAGAAGAGAAAGGGGTGCTTGCGTGGGACCCACAGTTTTTGAGTGATGAGTGATGAAAATAGGGTGTTGAGTGATTGAAAACACTAAATCCAAACAAGGCCCAAGAGACATTCTCTTTAGAATTGAGATAGGGATGGCAATTTTTTCTCACCCCGCTTGACCCGTCCCTCCCCGTTTTGCCCCGTGCGGGTTTTCCCCGCCTTGCAAAGATGATGGAGTGGGAATGGGGTGAGATTTTAGACCCACACCACGGGGTGGGGCGGGGATGGGTTTACACTTTTTAAACCCACCCTGCCCCGCCCCGCCCCGCCCCGTCCCGCCCCTTGTTATTAAGGGTTAAGTTGTAATTATTTCATACTCTAAAACCTTACCATTTAAACAAAAATATCATCATCTTATTTTATTCTACTTAACGTGGTTCTATCTCTTTTTTCTCTCTAGCAAAGTTGGAAGTAAGGGACCAATATCATCATCTTATTAGGAGTTTGGATTATTTTATTGTGTCATACTATGATATTGTTTTGTTAAACATTTAGATAATATTTATATAATATTATTTAGTTTTTGCTAAAAATTAGTTTGATTTGATAGGATAAATTTATTTATAACTTCAAGTATATTTTTAATATTGAAACATGTCATTTTGTTTGAAAAAATGGTAATAATTGTAGGGAAAATTAACAAGAAATAAAGTTTTACTATGTAGGGTGGGGCTTCGCGGGGCCTTAAGGGTTGGGGATGGGGCAAGAAATTTTCCCTGTCATGCGGGGCGGGGCGGGGTGGGGATGGGGCAAGAAAAATCTGTACGGGGCAGGGGCGAAGATCCCATCCTTCGGCTTCGCCTCGCCCCATTGCAATCCCTAAACTAAGACGATAAGTTTAAGAGTGATTAGGATTGATGTGAAAAAAATAAAGGCCAAAATATCATTTTGATCCCTATATTTTGGGACCATAATCAATTTAGTTTCTACATTTTGGTAGTAGTTAATTTGATTCCTATTATTTTCAATTTGCACTCTATTTAGTCCTTACTGTTAACTTACTAACAAAAAATACTTATGTAACAAATGGTTTGTAAAGTTAGCATGCCTAATATTAAATTAAATGATGATGTATCTAAATGTGAGTTATTGAAATAGCCACGTCAGCACTTAAATGAAAAAGAAAATAGCACATCAGCATTTAATAACAATTTTTTGGTACCAATTTTTTTCCTTTTCTTTATTTCTTCTTTTAATATTCTTACAATCTTTCTATTCAATACCGCAATGATGTCTTTTTATATTAAAGTTTCAAATGTTACGCCACAGTTCGTTGTTGCAGCAGTCACTAGATATTTTCATTCAATGGCATGAGCAGCAAATGCTAATGGTGTTGGTGGTAGTTAACAGGATATACTTCTCCTTCTCACATTGTGGTTTAATCATGGATCTACTGCAAAAGTTCAAATGGTTCTATAGAATTTCGTTTTTATTTTCTGAATATTATTATTTTGGTTTCTTGCAATTTCTTGCTAACCAAACAGAATTTCATTCTAATTCATTTCTTGCATTGCATGTGAACTTGTTCTAGATGTTGTAATTTGCGAGAGTACATTTTGATTGCTTTTCGATGAAGATTAAACGCTATTGATTGGGGGATGACTTCTTCATCTTGGATCTTGGCCTTCACGTTGTTGATCGTATCCGAGCTTTTCTAAAAGATCAGCTTTTAACAGAAAATGGATGGATCTTTGTAGCAGAAAAAGTGAGAGATTTTGATCAGAGAATGGTGGAAGAAGACGTAATTGATTCAATGGAGATAAAGGGGAGTGGCTTGGTGGATCTGGGTTTAGAAAAAACGATTAACCACTAAAAGAGATGAAAAAAAAAAAAAAAAAAAGAACAAAACAAAACATTCATGTGTTTTTCAGTTTTTGTGAGGTTGTGGGTTTCCAAAAAAAAAAAAAGATAAGGAAATAAATTGGTACAAAATAGTGTATATATATTAAATTAAAAGTTGATGTGGTGTTTTTTTTCCATTTAAGCGCTAACGTTGCCATATCTGCCACTCAAATTTAGACACATTAGTTTTAATTTAATATTTTAATATCAGGCATGTTGACTGTACAATTAGTTTGCCATGTAGGTATTTTTTGTCAGCGAGTTAATGGAAGGGATTAAATTGAGTGCAAATTGAAAATAGTAGGGACCAAATTAACTCCTACCAAAATGTATGGACCAAATTTATTGTGGCCCCAAAATGTAAGGGCAAAAATAATGTTTTCACATTTTTTTTATAGAGAAGTTGAATGAACATAAATGAAAATGGATAGTGACATTTGAGAAAGGTAAAAAAATTATACTATAGGAATTTTGGACAAAACTTCCTTAAAATCTCATTCAATTGAGGGAAATTACCAATACTCAATCTTTTAAGCTTAAGAAAGCATGTACTAAAACATAGCTGTTTTTCAACATAGGCATTATTAAGTATAAGTTGTCCCAGATGGGGCAAATCAGCGATGTGTGGGAGTAGATCATCTTTTAGTCTCGACCAATGCAATCGCAAATATATGAGGCTTTGAAGTGAACGAAACCACTGTGGCACCTTCTCTAGTTTTCCGACCAAATAAAGCTCTTGAAGTTTAAGAGGAAGAGATGAGAGTGCGTTCATTCGAAGAGATTCCTCTTCATTAGTTACCATGATTGTCAAGCTTCTAAGAAGTCTCATGTTTTGAATTGAGATACATAAGTTTGTGTCGTCTGCTTCTTTCACATTTGTAATACCGAATGTGTTCAATTGGGTCAAGCTCCGACTCTGTCATATCAAGTCATGGTTTGCTTCAATAGAATTCAGAATTTGCAAATTCTTTAACTGAGTGATTGATGGTGTTTGTAATTGTATCCCTGTAAAATATCTGAAGTCATTCCAATTTCCAGTATAGTGAAACATTGTTAAATTCTGCAAGTTTTTCAACTTTCCTATTCCACGACGAAGGGCCCCTATTTGTGTGCCCGCAATTTCCAAGGTTTGAAGATTAAGGAGCTGCCCTATGGAATTCGGGAGCTTTTTAAGTAAAGTTCCCCTTAAATTCAAATATCTTAAGTTGAATAATTTGAATACTTCCGCGAGCAATTCTTTAATGGGGGCATCCTCCAAATCTAGAACCCTTAACATTTTACTTCCTAAAGGCAATGTTTTCAATGTCTCGTCAAAAACAAGAAAGCAACGAAGCTTCGACATAATTGTACATGATTTGAGTTCTATATTTATTTTGTGAATTGAAATGCGGCGTGCTTTGCATTCTTTCATTTCTTCTCTTCCATCATGTACAACACCAAACTTCTCTCTCCCTGATATTGATAGAGCAAGCTCTTGCAAAAGATTATGCATTTTAAATCTCTTTGGCATTTGAAAATTACTCTCTACAACTCAAAGCATGTTTTGAAAAATGAGTTCTGATAGATAGCTCTTTGCTACTTCCTCTAGCGTGAAACTTTTATTTTGTTCTACAAATCCTTCTGCCATCCCTAGCTTTATGAGCCTCCTTTTTCGAATCTCATGATCTTTTAGGAAAAGTGAGCAATATAAGAAACAATACTTCAACTGATATGGTAAATCGTTGAAACTAAACATCAAAATCCTCTCCACTGCTTCTAGCTTAGGATTTTCACTTAGACTCCAATTCAAGTTGTTGTAAAATTTGCTCCATTGAGAAATATTCTTGGAATACATAAGATGTCCTAAAGCCACAATTGCAAGAGGTTGGCCTTCACATTTTCCTACAAGTTCCTGAGCAATAGATTTAAGCTCTGGTGGACAACTTTCATTAGGATTGCTTGAGAATGCTTTCTTACGAAATAGTTCCCAAGCCTCTTCATTTTGCAACAATTGAATATGGTGAATATGATGTTTACCTCCCAAAGGATAGCAAGCTATATCTTCTTTTCGTGTTGTAAGGATGATTCTGCTCCCTCGACAACTATTTTGAAGTAATACATTTATTTCATCCAAGTGATTTGTGTCCCACACATCGTCCAAGATAAGTAGATACCTTTCATCCCTTAAAAAGTCCACCAGCGTTGCTACTAAATCTATGTGATTCATGGAACTCAAGTTTGCAAGACCCACTTTATTCTTTGACTTGTAAAATGTCTCTATCATGCTCCTCAAAAAGCCTTCTATGTCATATGCTTGGGAAATTGTGATCCATGCACAACAATATTTCATTGTTGTAGGTGTTGGCAGCTATTGTAGTCTTGCCTGAAACCCCCCTCCCAACTATCGAAATGACAGTTTGGTGTTGTTCTCCATCCATCAAATATCCCATTAACGATTCCCTTTCCTTTTCAATCCCCACAAGTTTGTCTTCTTAAAAAAAAAGAGATAATTTGGCATGACACACCACCCAGTTCTGGTTATCTATTGAACTAGTTCCCTCTATATGATCTATAACATATCTTTGTTTCCTCTCTGGAATGGCGCCCTTGATTTTCCCATTAATTTTTTGTATCTTGGTGGCTGTTATGCCTCACCTAGAGATTTTTTGGATAGTAAATGGTGTGGTGAAGGATCCAAGATGATCGACCCCCGATTAATTTGTTGGCGATTCACGTGATACATGAACTTATCAATAATGTCTTCAACATCATATGCCATGTCTCTCACTTTTGCCACCCAAGTCTTCTCTCCTTCACTCCCTAATCCCTTTCTATCAGCATCTACTAAGAATGATTGCATGCTTATCAACTCATTTTTGATATCTTCAATTGCATCACGAGTCCCCCATAACAACGATGCATCAGTTGAAAGAATTGAAATGATATTGTTAGTCAAGAGTTTCACTACAGGCAGATCCATTTTTAACTTCACAATTCAAACTCCCTTCTAGCTTTAGTCACCAAGTTTTTATGCTCCCTTTCTTCCAATTATATCACATCCAAAGAGAAACAGAATGCCATGCTTTGACTTGTTGCTTGCCAGTCCTAGGAGACCTGCACATAAAAAAAAAAAAAAAAAAGAACAAGAATAGAGGTGAGAAACATAATGCATGAAAGTATTCTAATTCTCAAAAAGTGTACCAGTACTTGTGCATTTGGATTAGGATTAAAAATTAAAATTATTTTACTATTCAACTTATTTTTGCTACTTTTCATGACCTTACCGCACTTTTTTGGCACTATTTATGGTCCTCCTATACTATTTCAACTAACTTTTACCTTTATCTATAGTACTTTCAGCAATAATATTTTAGTTTCAACAAAATAAGCAATATCCAAACACACTCTACATCTATTAAGTTGAAGAATGATTTTTTTTGGGGGGATAAGTGGTGTAGATACAGTGATTTTTTGTATTTATTTAAATTAAATAATGATTGTTGTACTTGTCTAAATTAAACAGTGAGAAATATTTCTATTTGTCGCTGGTAACATTTCTTTTTAAAGAAACTTGCAATATATATTTTTTTTAAATAGAACATTTCAATAATTAAAATATCATCGTTTCCACATGGTTTGTATTTATGACACTAGATGTTATCTAATATGTGATGAGTAATGCTATAAGTACAAACTATTTTATAACATTTTTTCAATATGCTGATATGGCTAATCTCTTATTGCTTAACATTTAGTCCTATCATTAATATCATTTTTTCATTTACCAATAATCATTCATCACATTAGCAATTTGTAAAAGAATTTGTAAAATAGTTTGTATCTCTAGCTTTATTCATATGTGATTTGTAAATTAAACAAAACACTAGAAGGATGTGATTCGTGAACTTTCAAAAAAGGGGGGCGGGGGGATGATGTGTACATTACTCATTATATTAAAATTTTTTTATTGCATAATAATGGTAAGGAAAGGCGAAGATACCAATAAATGTTTATAAAGATTTAAGGAGTAAGATTTTTTAAATATATATATATATATATATATATATATATATTAAGGACTAAAATGAAATAACAATAATT
Organism: Castanopsis chinensis; assembly: GCA_032878915.1. Classification (NCBI taxonomy): domain Eukaryota; kingdom Viridiplantae; phylum Streptophyta; class Magnoliopsida; order Fagales; family Fagaceae; genus Castanopsis; species Castanopsis chinensis. Next base: position 28,800,774 of record JAVQMG010000121.1, on the reverse strand, counting down.
TGATAAAAGAATTAAAAAATTATATAATTTATGGACCAAAATTTTGAATATTTTTTTTTTCTTTCCAAACAAAATAATTGAGTCTTTCTAAAATATCATTCTTATCTTATTATGAAATTTAAAACTTTTAAACAAATTATTACATGATAATAATTGCATTTATTCTCAGGTAAAGACAGTAGAAGACATTGACAAAAATATAAATTTTTACATATTAAACTTGTTCAAAGTGACAATTAATCATTAATAAGAGATGAAGTTTAACACATTTATTTGATTTGCCAGGTTTAAGAGATGCTTTACAATTTACATTTCAATTTTCCTTGATCGATTATTTCTATATTAATAAACCATAAAGTCATGTTTCCATAAGGGACCAATTTATTTTAATTGTTTCACTTTATAGTAGAACGCCCAAAGCATGACAGAGGGTTTTTATTCCTCTTTATCATTAATTGGTCATACAATTTGGCCATTTTTTTTTCCTTTTCAAACAATAAGTTTCATTGATAATAAAAGCATTGCAATTTTCAATTTAAACCAATACAATTAGACAATAGGTGGCCAATAAGAGAGAATAGAAAATATTAATACATAAAATGAAGTGATTCCATCAACTGAAAAGATAGAAAACCCTTATCTATTCCTCATGAAATGCCCCCACACTTACCAATGAAATTTAATAATAAAAGTACAAACTAATTGATTAAAAGCAGAACAATTTGAAATTAAAACTCCCCTAAAAAAAACAAATTAAAAATTCAAACTGACCCAATCTCAGCCTCAACCTCATGAAGTGTGGTCCGAATAATTAATAAAGAATGAATTTGATGGTATATAAATAAGTAGAATTGAACTACAATTTAAAATATTCAAATTAATAAAATAATAAATAAAACTTTCAACTCCAACCTCCAGTCCTGAGTCCACTACTCGAAATTGGTACCCAAGATTTACACCATCTGATATTCAACTTGAAGATAGATGTAGGAACCTAGGAGATCCAAAAGAACAAATCATCAAATATAGAAACAACTGAAAATTAAACTTGAATATTTAAAATATGCCAATACAGTGGTGAAAAATAAGAAATATTTAAGGAATAAACTTACTTGAAAATTAAACTTGAATATTTTCTTTAGAAGAATTGTATACTTTCGAGAGCTTCAAAGTGGAGTTTAAAATTGAAGATGATAAATAATTACAAATAGGGAGGATTGCAAATGAGAAATAACATCGAGATGGTTTTTCTCCGCTCTGTTTTTCACTTGAGAATGAGTAGCCTTTTCTTTCTTCTCAGCAAAACAGAGAATGAGTAGCCTTTTACTGCAGATTGAAGTAGCCCTTTGTCGACCACTTTCTTCTTCTTTGGTTTTCACTTGGCTTTTTCCTCTTGTAACTTTATTTCCCAATTAGATTTTCATGGACTGAAGAATCTTCACTGTTTTTCTCTTCATGATTGTTGCTTCACTTTATGACTTTTGCTTTCACTGTTTGTATGCTTTTTTGAATTATTGTTGTCACACAGCTTCTTTTATAGTACTTTTTAGATTAGTGCTTCACTTTTTTTACATTTATTTAGGAAAAAGATAACAGCTCACTTGCTTTACCATTTGAGATAGTCTTCAATAATCATATTATTAAGAAAGATTGTCACCATGTTCACACTTAAACGTGGACAATTATCCCCTATATTCCTTCTCGTATGAGACTTTTGGAATAATTGTGATTGGATCTTGGCTTTTTCGATGAAGGTTTGGTATTGATGACTTGGACTTAACAATTAATTTTGAATATGCATTATCAGATGAGCGAGTATGAGGCAATGTTTGGTATCTCTAAAAAAACCAACTTTTGCAGATTTCAATTTGTATCCGACTAAGATCAGAAGTTCTAATGTCCGTTTCCAAATCCCCTATTTTTTGTAACTTATTTGTATAGTATTTAATAAAAAATACTATAACTTTTGACAATTTTCTATATTAAATGTATTACAAAAAAACTAAAATATAGTTTATTTCAAAAAAGCTAAAAGCTAAATATTTGACAAAAAAAAACAAAAACTAGTTTTCAACAATTTCAAAGGCAAAACTAATATTTCCAACAGAAATATATATACATATATATATATATATATATATTTATAATTGGTATTAAAAAAAAAGTACAGAAAAATGCATGAAGCACTTGATAAATACTAGCTAGAATGAGCCTTCATAATTGAACTCATTTTTCAAAATACAGCAGTTCTCAGTTGTGATAAGTTGAAGTTAATCAAGCTTTTTTTATTTGTTTTTGCTCAATCTCTCCTGGGCTTCAAGTCTCACGGATTAAGCCCAGCCTCTAATTTCCACATATTGAAGATAAATAGAAAAAATTATAACGATATCATAATAATTTAGGTTTAAAAGGCTGAATCCTTCTTTATTTCTATGGAATTGATCATATTCACTACCTACACGTTTTAAAACGTGGCAAGATGTTCATCATATCATAAACAGCACAAAGGAAAAGAGTTGGACATCTAAGCCTGAAAGTAAGCATAAGTTTAAGAGCTTCAACAAGAAATAATTGCCAAAACAGGGAACCATATGATAAATAATTAAAAGTATAAGATTCATCTATATATGCTGCTCTCGAAGAGGATGGAATAATCAATAGTTGGGAAGATTTGCAACTTTTAAAGCAGTAGAGCATGTCTTAATTTACTAATACTAAGAATTTGGGACCAAGATATCCTGTTAATCAGGGACGAAACTAGGATTCATACCAGAGGGGGGCCAAAGTTTAAAACCAAAAAAAAATTTATGAAAATAAAAATTAACATCTATTTCATATTCAACAAAATACTACATATAAAATAAGTATTTCTTAAACATTTCATATTATAAAACACATCAACAAAGTATAATATACAAAATAAGTATTTTCTATTTTGTGCACGATTTTTGTTTAGTCCATATATATATATATATATATTTTGTAGTTAAAGGGGCATGAATTTTATTTATTTATTTCTTTTCTTATATGTCAATATCTAAATATTTTAGAGGAGGAGGGACAAATATATATATATATATATATATATATATTTAAGGACAAACCTTAATTTTTTTTATACCAATTTTTTTTTTTTTAATTTGGGGGGGGGGGGGGGGCAACGGCCCCCCTCTGCCCTGCTGTAGTTCCGCCTCTGCTGTTAATCAAATAATCATTTAACTAGTGAACAAAACAAATTTCAGCTTCAAAACAGAGTAAGAATTAAATAAATGTCTTTGTTCAAGGTTTTAGGATTTATGGTTTCAGAGACAAAGCATTTAACAATGACAACCCAATAGTATCAGGGCTCTTGAGCTGATCCAAATGTTTCTTACCACAGCAAAGAAAGCACTCAATATAATGGAAAATTTTTCCAATCTACTTGCTTGAATTACTGCAGAACTCAGCTGACACAATGGAAGCAATCTTATGTCGATCTTCAGCAGATTTGGAATAAACTACTCACAAAAACCCTCTATATAGAAGTGCTTGCTTCGGCATTCCAGAAAGCCTTGGAACCTTAGAGGTTCTCATGGAATATTCTCATTAATTTCGCAATTGAAGATGCTTTCCGAGTAGCAAGTAAAGAAATCTATTAACTGTCTTCTCTCGCACTGCAGAGCAACATTAAATAGTACTTATTTGTAAAACTTGAACAAAAATAATTGTAACTACATTTTGAGGAAAACAACAATGCAAGCATGTTCGTAAGCAATGACAAAAGATTTCTTGCTACTTACTTTCAAAATGATTAAAAGATAAAAAGAGATGCATATGATAAAGGAGAAAAACTACATAAAGTGCTATTGTATAAGTATATGGACATGCAACAGTGAATAACAAAAGAGTAACTTATGAGTCATGACTATATGTATACAATCCCAAATTCAAATAGATATTGCTAACTTAAGTAACACAAATTATCAAGTTGCGTTCCCAATAACATAAAAGAAGACACACACAAAATTGTTCAACAGGTTGTACTTGGATATTATGACTTTAAGCACTAATTCCTCTTCATGAGCTTAAGACAACGGAACATGAGGAATGCAGTGAAAATACAGTTTAAAGCAAAAACTTTCTACCCAAAAGAATAATTGGAAAAAACAGAGGGGGGAAAAAGGACTACTGGAAATCTTATTTAGAATTTATATGTAAGTCAAAGATTTTTAAGTAAGACTCAAGAACCATATGTTCATGGCCAAAGAAGCATTAATAAAGTTAAAATAATAAGACTCTGATTATACTTATCCAAAAATAAATAAACCATAATCACATCTCATTTATATATGAATTGTGAACTAAAGAGCATAATGTGTAATACAGAAACTGGGAACCCTTCTTCCTAACTTGACACAAACACTTTTCATGTGCTAATTCAGAAATGGAGGGGGAAAGCATCTTTTGGCTAAACGTTTGTGCGCCTACTGGGACATGAAGGAATCTGTCCAGCTCAAGAATGTTCAAAGATAGTTGGCTGAAGTTGATGATTGCCTCAGGTGCAGCTCTGTGTTGAAAGCAGTTGGTGTTAATTAGGCCCTAAGATGTTTCCAATTTGGTGGAACTGTCATTGGCAGATCCTAGAAACTATCCCTGTTCATAGCCTGACTTTAATAATTTTGGTGTCAAATTGTCAGTCTTGTTGATTTGTAGGCTAGCAATCTTAGTTAGGTGGTCTATGAAGGACTTTTTGTGCATATCAGAGTGGTTGCACTCTGCCAGCTGTGAGCTTTTACTCTTTATTTGTAATGTGTCTATTCATCAATAAATTTTTCGAAAAAAAAAAAAAAAAAAAAAAACCTACAACTAATCAAAGTTTCTCATTATGACTAGTAGGGTTGTCCATGGGTTGGGTCAGCTCGAGTTTGGGCCTGACCCGGACTCTACCCGACTGGATCAAGTTACCAAATGTGTGACCCGCAACGGACTCGATATATGGGTCAGACCGGCAGTTTGGGTCATCGGTTGAACGGGTCGGATTCTTCAGGTAGACGGGTTTGGGCTTTGAATTGGGTTGTGCTTCGAATTGGGCTAAATTTGTGAATTTGCTTGGATTTTTTCTTATCCCAATTTTTAACAGGCTTTTTGGGTCCAAAATAATGAGCTTACTTTTAACAAAAATTTATATATTTTTAAACCATGTATATATATCATATGGACCTCTTTTCAAATCCTTTATTTCAAATTGGGCCTTCAAGCTCAGCTTGTATGCCATTACACAACTTTGACTCTTTTGGGCCTCCAGGCCTTATCAGTCCAAACTTAATGTTTCTAGCTCACATATAATGATAACAAATAGTGTAAATAACAAGTAAAATCTAGGCAATTAGCAAGCACATAAAAACACACATAACATCACTTTCTAACCGCTTGTTAAAATCACACAACACAAGACTTGGGCAGTACCTTAAAATCCAAAAACAAACCAAGAAAAGTCTAATAACCACAAAAGCACATCTCAACCCATTAAACTTGCCAAGTTGTGCCATTCCATACATGTAACGCAACTTATAGAAGCCAGCAAACAAATTCTAACAAATAAATCAATCACAACCACACCACAAGTCTGGCAACAAAAGATAATAAGAGCTTTTTGCAATATTTCCATAGAGTCAGAAAAGGCAGAAAGGTAGTTATTGCAAGTGTGTAAGGCAGTAAACTAAAGATGGTAGCTAGTTATAATTAGTTACAATTATGAAATACTTAAGTATTTCCAAAAAATAGCTCTTCTAAAACATTAAAGAGCAACTACTCTATAGTTAAGTCCATGACTTATAGAAAAGAATACCTATAAACTTATTAATTTTTCTTTCCTATAAGCAAGAGTTGATTTATAAATTATAATTTAGAAAAGCACTATGTCCAAAATGTATCCAAAAATTTGCCTCCTATACAAAATGTGTCTTTCCTGCTACAAGAAAATGGGCAAAAAGATATTTATCAATAGAAATATAAGGACAAGACCAAAAAATACAAAATAGTAACCAAAACAATAGAGAGGGTAGAACCAAACTCAATAAAAATAACAATAAGGGCAGAAACTTACCCAGTTAGTGACTAGTCATCAACACTAATTGAGATACCTTTGCTTGAGCTTGAACTTCCACCACCTGCTGCTGCTGCTGCTTGATGTATAACTAAAAAAGAGAAAGAAATGGAGGCTATTAGATTAAATTTCATTTGCATAAGACACATTTAATAGCACTTAATAGACAAAAAGTTTGAAAGTTAACATATTACCTAAATCATGAAATTCATCTTCCAAGACCTCTAACTCATCCTTTGATTTGCGAAAATAAATTGAAACCAAGGCTTGAAGCTAATCTTGTGCACAAACAAGATTTTGAACCATGAGTGGAGGGAGGGAACTCCGAAATGGATTTAATATGCGTCCTTTGGTACTAAAAGCTGACTCAGAAGCAACAATAGAAACAGGTACAGCCAAAACATCCCTAGCCAATTTGGATTGCACTTGATACCTATTTGAATTAACCTTCCACCACCCCAATATCTCAAATTTCACATCCTCCCTTCTACTTTCACAATTTTGAGCCAAATATTTGTCAATCTCATTGCTACACCCTATGGACTTCTCAGCCTCCAAGAAACGCTCAAATCTAGAATTAACAATCACATATGGATTGCTACAACCAATTGACTCACCTTTTATGTGTGTCCTCTCACTCCCACTTGGTACTTGTACATTTTGTGAATCAACACATGAGTAATAATCATACAACTTGACCAAGGAACCCCTTGCCAACTCAGTCATCTCATCAGCCACTTCAATCCCATAAATTTCAGAAAAACAAAACTTCAAGAACCTCAACTTTTTTCTTGGATCAAGAACCACAGCCACATACAAGAGATGATTCATTTTATCCCCTTTCGCCCAATACTTATCAAACTTAGATTCTATTTTAGTTGCCATGTTTTTCAAGAGGTAGTTTTGAGATTACTTAAATGGGAAATGTTCTCTTGAATGACAAACATCTCATCAAAAAAAGGTGTTTGTAGTAACATACAGAGAACCTGAAAACTTTTTCGTTGCATTATAAAAAAGCTTCAAAAAACCCACAAAAGTCCTACAATTTTGAAAATCAATACTACTAGGAGATCCCATACCACCACTATTATCCTTGTTCATAAAGTATGAAGAATAACTATCATCCTCAAAGTCTATTCATATGAACACTTTCTCAAATTTTTGTGCGGTTTCTAACATGAGGTAGGTAGAGTTCCACCTAGTTGGTACATCTAGACAAAGAAGAGACTTAGACTCAATACCTAATCTCTCCACAAAACCCATAACAGTTTTATTCCTATTTGGTGAGGACTTCACATACCTCACAACTTCACGCACCTTAGCAATGGATGCATCAATTTCTCTCATACCATCTCCCACAATTAGATTTAGGATATGTGGACAACACTTCATGTGTAAGAACTCATGCTCTAAAATAATCCCTTCCCAATCTTTAGTTAGAGTTTGCAAAAACTTAATATTGGCATCATTTGGGCTAGCATTGTCCACTGTTAAAGCGAATATGCCATTAATACCCCACTCACACAAACACATCTCAATCTTTCTACCTATAGTCTCCTTTTTATGGTCTTCAACTTGACAAAAATTTAAAATTCTCTTATGCAACTTCCAATCATCATCAATAAAATGACATGTAAGGAATATATAATTCGAATTTTGAATACTAGTCCATGTCTCTGTAGTATGACACACTCTACGACCCTTCAAGGCCCCCCTTAGTTTCTCTCTCTCAACACCATAAATGCCAATCACATCCTTAGCCACAGTTTGACAAAATGAGATATCCCTAATTTACAACTTAGATTGTAAGGTTGTTAAATGTCATTGAAACCCATACCCTTCAACAAACCTAAAAGGTAACTAATCTATTATAAACATTTTAGCGAATGCCTTTCTAGAAGCCTCAACTCTATAGGTTGTTGGTACAAGCTGAAACCCTTTCTCCCCATCCATTTTGGGTTCGAACGCTAAGGTTTGTTGCCTTTTAAGTGTAACTCTATTAGGGTTGTTAACATAAACTGGCGTGTGCTCACTCCATCCACGCTGGGTTCGTTAGGGGAAGGAAGCCCTGTTTGAGGCTCGCCAGTGTCACCGAGAAGATGTGACTCCATGCCCGCATTTCTTCCTGATCGTACCAGCCCCAAAACATCGTCAGGCTTTCCTTTATCTACGACAACATGGACGGCGACAACACCATTATTTTCTGTCGCCGGGAAATGCCCTACCAATGTTCTTTCCTTCCCTCCATGGTAGCTCTTGCTTGCTATTACTTTTTTCGAGTACGAAAATTTTCCCTTTCCCTTTCCGCTCTTTCCCCCGGGAGCCGAAAACCCAGCTAACTCTGTGACTCTAGAGCATCATTGCTACCAAAAGCAAAGGAAAGCCTGAGATAAGGGTCGGCCTGATGGGATGGGAGGCATGTTTCAGAGGCTTTACTCATAGCAGATCCATCGCCCCTCCTTGGCCCAGAGGCAAAAACATCAAGTCTTTCTCTGTTATTTGGACTTTCCTCAGCTCCTCGAGACCCACCAAGGACAGACATAGGAGGCTGGTCCCTCGGGTGACGTACTCGGGGTACGAAGCTTGAGCCCAGTGTTGGGCTTTGTCCTTCAGGTCTACTTGGGCTACGAGGCCCCTTGGGATTGGGCCTATTCTTCCGACGGGTAACAATCATCCACGGCCCAAATTCTTCCTTTGCCTTGAGAGTCTGGCTTTCCGCCTCTTCCTAGGTTACATTCATCGCTTTGGAATTTTCTCAGTCCATAGTCCTAGGTCCTCCGTCACCTGTTTTTCCTGTGCCGAGGCCTTTATTGTGTATGGGCAACCTTCGCTACGGTGACCCACTCGTCCGCATGAAAAGCACAATGTATGCAGCCCTTCATACTGCACTTCCTGAATCGGGCCTTCCAAAAGGATCTGCCGGGTTAAAGGTTTGTTAAGGTCGACCTGCACACATATCCTAGCATAGCGCCCCCTTGCCTCTGACGCAGTGTTTTGAGTCAATCCGTAGCACAGGCCCAATTGCATTACCAATCTCCTTGAGCACTTCCAGGTCATAGTATTCGAATAGTAATTCAGGAAGCCTTATCCACATAGCTACGGTACTGCAGGCAGCTGTGGATGGTTTGAAGTTTGGTTCCCATCGTCTGATTGTCAGGAAATGTTCACCGATGAACCAGGGCCCTCCTTTTAGAACACTGTCATACTCTATATCTATATTTACTACCTTACTTTGAAGGTTTCACAACATCTTTGCTTGTTTGGAAGGCATAGAAATGGGTTGATTTGGAAAGCTACACCTCTTTGCTTGCTTTTCATTGATCAACTACTTATATTTAAAAAAAAATAAAAAATTGTTTCCCAATTAAAATTTTCATTTGTTTTTTTATGTAATCTTTGTATACATATCGTCTACTTCAGGTTTTCCTTAAAATAAAAGTTATTCATTACTTATCAAAAAGGTTCCAACTAATGCTTTTTCTAATAAAGTTATTTATCTCTTATCAAAAAGTTTTAAGTAAACTATCTTTAAAAGCTGAGATTTTAAGGATGTGTACAAGACCAGAAATACTTAAATTTTTAGTAAAATGTAGATTTGTAAATTATTATAATGATATTACTTTATGCAATTCTATCTGAGAGTTTTGCAGTAGCCTTATCTTGGGCTTTCTGACATTTATGTTGTAAACAGCATTCTTGATACATATGGAAAATGTGGTCATGTTGAAAATGCTGCAAGAATTTTTGAAGAATGCCCAATTGGAGATCTGGCGTCTTTCACATCCATGATCACTGCTTATGCTCAATATGGTCAAGGAGAGGAAGCACTAAAGCTCTATTTGCAAATGCAAGATAGGGGAATCAAGCCGGATCCATTTCTTTGCAGTTCCCTTCTGAATGCCTGTGCAAATTTATCAGCATATGAGCAAGGAAAACAGATACATGTCCATGTTCTGAAGTTTGGATTCATGTTTAATGTCTTTGCTGGGAATTCCCTAGTCAACATGTACGCAAAATGTGGAAGCATAGATGATGCAGACCATGCTTTCTCTGAGATACCTGAGAGAGGAATAGTATCATGGTCTGCAATGATCGGGGGGGCTTGCACAACATGGGCATGGGAAACGGGCCCTCCAACTGTTTAATCAAATGCTTCGTGATGGTGTCCCCCCCAATCACATAACTTTAGTCAGTGTCCTTTGTGCATGCAATCGTGCAGGTCTGGTAACTGAAGCCAGGCAATATTTCAATTCAATGGAAGAATTGTTTGGTATTGAACCAATGCAAGATCATTATGCTTGTATGATTGATCTCCTTGCGCGTGCTGGAAAATTAAACGAAGCAATGGAACTTGTGAACGTGATGCCATTTCCAGCTAATGGTTCAGTTTGGGGTGCACTTCTTGGGCCAGAGAGAATCCATAAAAATGTTCATCTTGGCCAACATGCTGCTGAGATGCTTCTAACTCTTGAACCAGAGAAATCCAGTACCCATATTCTTCTTGCAAACATTTATGCATCAGCTGGCATGTGGGACACTGTTGCAAAGGTAAGGAGGCTTATGAAAGATAGCAATGTGAAGAAGGAACCTGGAATGAGTTGGATTGAGGTCAAAGACAAGGTATACACCTTTATTGTGGGAGATAGAAGCCATTCTAGAAGCAAGGAAATATATGCCAAGCTTGATGAGCTGGCAGACCTTATGATCCCATGGTAGAGATTGACCTCCATGATCTAGAACATAGTGAAAGGAGCAGCTTTTATTCCACCATAGTGAAAGGCTTGCAGTGGCTTTTGGCGTGATTGCTACTCCACCAGGAACTCCTATTAGGGTGAAGAAGAATCTTCGAATCTGTGTTGATTGCCATGCCGCATTCGTGTTCATCTGTAAAATTGTCTCAAGGGAGATTATCGTGAGAGATGTCAACAGATTCCACCATTTTAAAGATGGTTTGTGTTCTTGTGTAGACTATTGGTGATTTCTGTGGGGTAGAAGTGATACCTTTCTTTCCAACCAAGTATACCCACTATGTATACAGTTCCCCATTCTTTATCTGACAGAGCATATTGGAGGCCTATCATGAACCCAAGGCCTTTTCTTACTGTGATTTGTGTTTGATGTCTAGGTGACTCATCTTTTTGGCGGTTCAAAAACAAACGCAAATGATGATAATGAGCTCTAGCTCAAAATTCAAATGGTGCATCCTACTTTTTTAGGCTTCATTTGGTGGGGGATGGAAAATTGGAGAGAAAAAAAATGGTGGGAGATGAAAAAGTGGAGGGATAGAAGAGATTTTAGTTTTCATTTAACAAGTGTGTTTGGTTGGGACCCTCTAAAATCTCCCCCCATTTCCCTCTTAACCAATCACTCAAAAAAACCATTTTCTCTTCCCTATTTTCCATCCCCCAATAATCTCCCCAACCAAATGCACCATTAATGATGGGATAGAGGGTAAGATTGCGGTTCAAGACCCATATGGTTTGTTTGTAACTTAAAAAAAATAAAAATAAAAACAGAAAAATGCAAATGTCAAAAACTGGGATTTAAGATAATGTGATATGTGTAATTGCTGTTTTAATTCATAGAAAGCATTATATACACCATTCCCTTATGTGATTTTTTTTTAATATATCTTTGTCAGGTCCCCAAGATTTTTCCTATGTATATTGCTTGTTCTATGTGACTTTTGTTCCTCTTTGGTGTTTATACTATCAGTTCAAGAAATGGCATTACTATCTTTTGGTAAGCTTTACAATATTGAGAATTTGTTATATTCCATAATTGCATGAGTTCATTTATTTATTGATTTATAAAGCTCAATTGGTTTTTTAGGCAGTGGGGTATTGACTATTGAGTTCTGGTAGTGACTTTTTGTTTTTGGTTATGTTGTTACTAACCATAGGTCCATGTGTCATTTCTGTTAGATATTTGTGTGAATTTGGAGGGTTGAACCATATAAGAAGATAGAAAGTGGATAGGAAAATGAATGGTAATTGTGAGGGCTGTGTGATGTGGCAAAAATTTCCTTTTTCTAATTATATATTTCGTTAATGCATCCCATTGAAATTTTGAGGGATTTTTACTTTAGTTTTTAATTTTAATTTTGCCTCCATTGATCTGGAGACCATGACACATGATCATTTTACATTGTTATATGTATATTTCATTGTTGGAGTAACCTAAGACGAAAAATCAGGAAGTGACATAACTGTTCTTGTGTCCCAGCATGTTTACTACAATGCATATATAATCTTCTTGGTCAAACTTCTTTTGTATCCAAGGAAAGAAAAGCTTTTTATGGTTTGCTTCTCATTTGCTGAGGTGAACAAGTACTCGTAAGGTGCTCTGCAGTCTGCACCTCTATTGGGAAATGATTCACGTCCAATATTTTGGCTCTATGTTACTGCAGGGGAACATTAGCATGGGCATTAATTGCTTGGCGCTGTAGCTTGGTTTTCAGTTCTGTTGTCAAAATTGTTAGCGTTCTTATACGTCTTTTACCTGGTAGTTGGACCTTCTTTGTTTGGGTCGCGTGCTTTATAAAGTACCTTTAGACAATGGTCTAATGCTTTCCTGTGGAAGGAAAAAGAAGTATGGTTTAAAAGTGAATAATTAAAAATTGTCAAATATGAGTCAATTTCTTCATGGATTGTATGCACTCTATGTTAAAATATTTATAAATTTATAAAATACAATATAATAAATTTTAAGTTGCCAATGAGCTTTAACCCAAATGGTACCTCCTCTCTTTATAAAAGTAAGGTGGAGGTTGAGGTAGTGGGTTCAAGACCAACCTGTGCATGCATGACTTACCAATCCACACATTTGGCTTTGAATGCTATCTTATATTTGTTAATCTGAATCTTTTAGGGTTCTTGAATCCTTTCATATTTCAGATTACAGTTGTTACATACACATTTTCTGGTTAGATAGAACTGAACTTTTTTACACATGCAAGAATTTCATGCTAGCTTGACCCTAGGATGGGAGTCTAGTGGTCAATCACCTCGTCTTAGTGCTTGAATTCAAGTCATATGGGACACATTAGTACCGGGGTTGGTGGGGCCATTTAGCACGGAGGTTTAACTTGTTATGGTGGAAAATGGCTTACTCCCAAGATTTTGTCATTTTTTATTTAGCAAAAAAAAAAAAAAAAAAAAAAAAATCATGCTAGCTTAGGCCATCTTAAGTTTTGACTGGCTTTAACAAAATGTAGAATTGTATGGGTTTCTTTGAGTGGGTTTGGTCATTGATACCCTGCTGTTTAGTTTATTGGTCTAAAACCCATGTCAACAATCAAGATGCCTAGAGTTATTGATTGCTGAAATTCGACTTTGTTGAATTAATATATTTACGTTTCAAAAAATTTGCATTGGTGATTGGTCATTGTTGCCTTTAAAGTCTCAGACAATATAATTGGTAACATTTAGACCTGTGATTCTTTACAAATCACTTTGGAGGGTGAAAAAGTAGTGCACTTGTTGGTCTGAAGATTGTCCTAGTTTTTCATTTTGCAGTATTAATATATTTAGTCGTGTTTAGTATTTACGCCTGTGCAGATAGTTAGAGAGATCTTCCATAATGACAGTGAAAGAGTTCAAAGGATTTTGTATGTATATCCCTGTCTGATAATAGGCTTTAAACCCTCGACCCTTGACCAACCAACTCAAGCATCATAGGTTACTCATAGTCCAACCTTAGTGCTGACAATATTTTGGTAGGGAACTCTCAAAAAAGGCACAGAAAGCTAACAATATTTGGTGGTGCTAGATGTAATGCCTAGGCAGGTGATTCTCCAGGAGAAGAAGAAATCAGAAAACAAACTCAGCAAGATCAATCCTCAGGTGTGATGGAAGATACCACGATGACAAAACTCTACTCAGACAGACAGGTAGAGCATTTTTTAGTCATACTCTGTAGAAGTTTTTTAATAGTATCAAGTGTTTCTTTAGCACATCAATGCTAACGATTTGTTTGTTAAGTTGGATCTTAGGGCTTTGTGAATAATTCTCATTTGCTATATGCACCTTTACAGATTGAAATTTTGTAGAATTCAGATTGGAATCTGATCATGGCAGCGTTTCAACTTTGAAGACAACAATGTCCTGCTGTGTATTGTGATAAAGTGTACCCCTGTATTACTATTTTTTTAGCTAGGTGAAGTTACTGCATTTTGAGCAGCAGACTTTGTTGGCTATAAATTCTTCCGTTTTGCAAGCTAACGATAATTTCATAATGGTAACTATGTTAACTACATTACATTGATTATAGAGATAAGTACTAAGCAATAACTAAATTGATGGAGATAATATCTTGATCAAGCTACAATGTGCTTAAGAAAACATAACCACTTTAGTGATTTGGTAATAAAACTACAATTTGTACCACTTATTTACATTAACTCGATAACAAGACTTTATAGAACCCTAAACTAGCGAATTAGAATTTAGAAGTCAAACAACAAGGGAAGTCAATATGGAATTTATTATTACTTGGGATGCGAGCCTTTATTTATATTTTAGGTCTCGATGGTGATCAATGGTTACTTGTAACATATAGAGATTTATCTTTAATTTTCTAGGACACTTGTCCAATGAGTTATTGAATGAGGTTAACTTCTCCTTTTAAATTCTAATAACTAATTAGCACACTTAACTCTTTATGTTTTAAATAAGGCACTACCACCTTATCATCACACCTTAAATATATTTATAAAATTTTGATATTTTTTACATGTGTTTAGAATTGTACCTCCCTTTAAATGACTTTGTCCTTAAAATTAGTGCCTAATATATTAGGAAAAAGAATTCAATTCATACTGGCTTGGTGGAAATTGTTTTGCAAATATAATAGATCTTGTTTGGTTATTTAGGGTCTGTTTGGTAATGTTGTTTTAGTAATGTTGTTTGTATTTTTTAGAAATACATGTGGATGAAAAATTATGTGAAAATATGTGTAATGTTATTTAAATACTGAAAACTATTATTTAAACAACGGTAACGGTAACAAACAGACTCCTAATTTTGATTTTTTTTTGTTTTCCAAAATTAGAAAACTTTTTTCTAAATATTATATATAAAATTTTAGAAACAAACACACACAAAAAGATAGGGATTAATGAAGTTTTAAATAAGGGTCGTCAGTGGGCCGGGTCGGGCCGGCCCGGCCCATTTTCACTTGGCTTATGGGTACAATGGGCTGGGTATAATGAGCTATTAACTAGTTAACGGGCCGGGTCGGGCTGGGCCGAAAGAGTAAACCTCAGCTTATGACCCTGCCCATGGGCAATGCCCATTTTATCTTTAGCGAGCTGGGCTATCGGGTTGGGCCTAGTGGGCTACTCATGGGCTTGTGTTAGTATATTATTTTATTATTTTTTTAAGGAAAGAATCAATTTTTTATAAGGGAATAATCAATCTATTTTTTTAAAGAGAATAATCAATCTATTTTTTTAAAGGGAATAATCAATCTATTTTTTTAAAGGAAAGAATTAAAGAATTTAATACTTAATTACAAATTTTTTTACATTCAAATCTATTTAATTTTTTTTTTGTTGATGGAAACCTATTTAATTTTTTTTTATTTAGGCTTTAAATAGTTTTTTATTTTATCTTTAATAAAAAAAAATGTCAAATGGTTAATTCAAATTTGCTAGACTACTAGAAAAATATATATTTAATAAACTAAGTTTTGCATAATTACTTTGAGTATCTAGTGGTTAGCTTAAGAAATTGCTCTATAATATTTCAAGATTAATCATTCATACACTTCTTATATATTTTTGTTATGAATTATAAGTTATAAAATAGGCTTTTGGGCTACTGGGTTAGCCCACCAGGGCATAAAAACTAAACACTGGGCTACATGAGCCTTAATAACAACAGCCGGACTTGGGCCAGCTATGGGATCAATGGGCTATGGGCTATTTGATGACCCTTAGTTTTAAATATTGTATCTGAAACTAGTTTTTAAAACATAATTTGTGTCTTTTTCCTATTTAAAAAAAAAAAAGGCTAAAATATAAATTACATCATTTATATTTAACTGAAATTCATTTTAGCCATTTACCTTTACTCTTGTCTAATTGAGTTATAGGAATTTCAAATTTATTAAATTCATTTTTGTTAAAAAATTTCCATTAAAATTTTTTTCACATTAAAAAAAATCTATATAATTAAAAAAATATTTTATAGATTTTTTATATTAAAATATTATTTCATTAGTAATTACATTCACAATTTGCATTTTAGCCCAAACCACACCCCAATTTCCAGGACACGTATATATATTGGCCTCCACTCAAAACTCTGCAGTTTCCAAAAATACTCTGCGTTGTGTGCATTTTGTCTTAGAGATAGAGAGAAACAGAGAGAGAGAGAGAGAGGCTGTGTGTGTGTATGAGTAGGAGGAGTGGTACGACGTCGTATAAGGGAATGAACGCGGTGAACGGAGCTAGCTCTCGAACCGTACTGATAACCGGAGTGGGCAGAGGGCTCGGGAGAGCCCTGGCCTTAGAGCTCGCCAAGCGAGGCCACACCGTAATCGGCTGCGCCCGCACCCAGGATAGGCTCAATTCTCTCCAATCAGACTTCCCTGACCCCTCCGACAAGCACTTGCTCCTCAATGCCGACGTGGTCAGTCCCTCTCTCTCTCCCCTTCTATTTTGTCATGTTGTTAAATCAGTGCTTTGGATTTTGACATTTTGTGATGTTGTTACATAACCAAATTGAGTCTAGGTTTCCCTTCCCCTATTCCAAATAAAAAAAAAGAATCGGTTCAAAGTCGAGTCTAGTACCATGGCGCATAGGTGTATGTTAGGAGAGTTATAACACGCTCTACGACTCTAACCGCTGTATGCAGTTTTGAAATTGGCGTGCGAGTTTAAGTTTTTATTGCGCTAAATATATATATATATATATATATAAAGTTCAAACTATGTATGTATGTATTGGTAACTAGTTTACATTTTATTTGTAGGTAATAAGGTAATTAAATTACATTTAATTTTGGCATTTTGGAAAAATGTGAATATGATTTGGAAATTGTGGTATTTGGTGAATATCTATAACTGCCTCTTATGATGATGATTATTCTTGGCATGGCCAAACAGGACTCTAAATTGATTTTATGCCTTGTGCGATGATCTTGAAATAATTTCGTGGGATGGACATTCCCAGTGTTATGTAATAGCTCAATAGCCAAAATGACATACTAAATTAACAAAATTTTGTGTTTATACTTTGTAGAGATCTAATAGTAGCATTGAAGAGATGGCGCGCATTGTGATGGAGAAAAAGGGTGTTCCAGACATCATAGGTATATTTTTACTTCTCCTAATGCTGGTTAAATTACTGTGCTTAAACTTCACCCCATCAGTAGATTTTCCAGTTCAAGTTTCTCAGAAAATAGTTATACATATTTTTGCCATTCTGACCTGTCACTAGCAAAAAGATTTATTCTTGTATTATTTTTTGGATAAATAATGAATTTTTTTGAGTCTCGAAGAAAATTAGAGTCACACAAGTATACAGGTATACAGGATGTATACAATTGGGGACAATACAATCAAGCACGAAAATTAAAATGATATATCAAATCACAAACCGAACATTTAAATATACTCCCCACAACAGACATCCAATCTAACAAGGATTTTAAGAAAAATAGTTTTAGACTTGATAAAGACCACTCAGAATCTGCAAAGCATTGGTCATTTCTCTCCCTCCAAAGGCACCACATCAAACAATAGGGAGTAGCCATCCAAATGACACCATTTCGATGTTGACCAAACCTACCTTGCCAACAGGCTTGTAAGTCAATAATCATTCTCGGCATTGCCCAAAGAACTCCAAACGATCCGAACACCATAGCAATAGGATAATGAAGCAGCAGATGATCCACTATTTCCCCATTACATTTGCACATATAACAATAATCCAATATCCAAATATTCCTTTTATGCAAGTCACCAGTTGTCAAGATTTTTCGCAAGGTTGCAGTCCAAACAAAGAAAGCAACTCTAGAACGGATCTTTGACTGCCATTTGCTTTTCCAAGGAAACAGTTGATCACTACTGCGAATCAAGACCTGGTAATAGCCTCTAACCTCAAAGCCCCTTTTCTTAGATGGTTTCCAACACATCTTATCATCCCCACCCCCGCTCAAAGATACACCATAAATAATCATAGAGTTTGACTTCCCAATCCTATACAGCATGTGAAAGTTAATTCCCATTGAAGAATTCCATTGGAGAACTTAATAAGATCTGCCTCAGAAGCCTCCTTATCACAATTAATTCTGAATAACTCTAGGAGACACACCTGTAGAGAGCTCTCCCCACATCACAAATCCTACCAAAATTTCACTCTAGACGCATCATCTAAATGACTTCAAGTGTTGGAACAACCCCATTCTAAGAGTGTGGTGTGTGATTTCAACTGCCTTTCACAATTTTATTTTATATTTTACCCATCCCATAGTTTTCATAATTCATGTGCTGTATTGTTTGTCTTTGGAGATACCAAGGTATTTTAATTGATTTAACACTTGCAAGTGATGGAACTTGAGGCTTCAACTTTGTAAAATGTGGTTTTGGGGATGACCATCATTGCAGCATCACCTTTCATGTCAACTTTCAATATATGTATCATGCAACATACATTGAATTTGGAGCATTTTATGTCCATGGTCAAGATATTATGTTATGCTCTTTAGTTAGCCCTGCTCAATGCATAAGTGTTTTTAAAAAAAAAAAAAAAAAAAAAAAAAAAAATCCTCATTGGTACATGAATCATTTGAATATTGTTATTATGATTTTTTATAAATGCGTTATCATTTGAATCTTACTAGTTAAATTTGCTAACTTTGTAGAGGCAAAGAATTTCAAGTTTTTCTTCCCATTCTTAACTCATTTTTCTTCTTTAGTGAGATTTGTGCTTTGCACAATGTAGGGTTTTATGATTCCAATAAAAGAGAAGAGGGTTTTATTACATTTTGAATGAATATAATGCTAGGTGGAAATTTGTTGGCTAGTGCAGCATTTTTTTGATAAATAATGAATTTTATGATGGCCAGTGCAGCATTTTGGTTTGTTGCAGTCATCATGTTTTGATGTGAGGTTTTACTATGCTTTTGGTATTGGTTGTTGCCTGTCATTTATGCTGAATTTTCATATATGCAGGACTAATATAAAGGTAGTTCCAGTAAACAATGCAGGTACCATTAATAAAAACAACAAGATATGGGAGGTTCCCGAAGAAGATTTTGATACTGTTATTGATACAAATGTAAAAGGAGTAGCAAATATGTTGCGTCACTTCATCCCTTTGATGCTTACGAGGAATCAAGGAATTATTGTCAATATGTCTTCTGGATGGGGAAGATCTGGCGCAGCACTGGTATAATGACATGATTCTCTTAATACTTCTGTTGCAAATATTATTACTTCTTTCATTAGACGGATGTAACCCTTTTCTTTTTGTTAAATTACTAATTGTCCAAAAATCTTAAGCTAATAGGAAATTGTGAATTTAATTATTTAACCATAGTTCTAACACTTTCCTTTAAGTGTAGGCCTAAAATCTCCCTTAATAAGTGGGGCCTAACATGTGTGATTTTTAACATTTTTATGGGAGGTAGGGTAAAGTTAGGGATTGAACTCATGATCTCCTGCTCTTATACCATGTTAAATTACTAATTGTTCAAAAAACTTAAGCTAATAGGAAATGATGAATTTAATTATTTAACTATAGTTTTAACACTTTTTATTAAATATTACGATAATAATGTAATTTTTAAATCTGCTACTAGACATAGGCATTTCTTCTGAAAGCACTAGCATGAGTTTTAGTAAATATTCTCTATAAAATGTGAGGGTGCTTTAAAGAGAGAAAGATCATTATTTCAATGGTGCCAAAGCTCTTGGGCCAGTTGGCTATGCCTTTGTAGTCTTTAGCATTGTTGGAATGTGTGAGGCAGATGTTATGAGCTTCTTTCAATAATTTTAGGAGAGAAGTTTAAATATGTCTTTCATTACCCTTGTTCCAGATATTCTGTGGCTTGGAACATAAGAGATTCTAAACCAATTCATTTGGTTAGAAGTGTGTATAAGTTTCTGGCAAAGGTTTTACCTAATCGGTTTAAAAGAATGTTTAGGAAGATTATTTCTGAATCGTAGAGTCTCTTTGTTGAAAGCAGTCAAATTTTAGATTCTTCCCGTGTCAATTGAATGTATGGAGTCTAGAATCAGGAGTCAAATTCCTGGAGTTATCTGCTGCAAGCTTGATACTGAAATGGTTTGTGATCTTGTACGTTGGATTGTTTGCCGGAAGATTGGCTTTGGTGAAAACTGGAAGAACTAGGTTTATTTTTTGAATATCCATTGTCAAATTCTCAATTATGGTTAATGGTTGCCCATCTAGCTTTAATAGAAATTCTAGAGGATAGAGGCAAGGAGATTCAATTGCATCTTTATCCTCTTCAATGAAACTCTCAACAAAATGCTGAAGAGGGTTATGGGAGGAAGCTGGTTTCAAAGCTCATGGGAGTTGTGGATTTTGAGTATTTCTCATCTTCTTTTTTAAACAACAACATATTTTTCTATGATGCTAATACCGATCATCTTGTAGCTATCAAGTTAGTTCTTTTATATTTTAAATTAGGTATGGGGTTAAGGGTTAATCTTAGTGGAAGTGAAATAGTTCTTGTAGGGATGGTGGAAGGAGTCAATGAGCCAGTTGCAATTATACATTGTAAGGTTTGCTCTTTACTTAAGAATTATTTGGGCATGCCATTAGGCTCATCATACAAGGAAGTGGAAGTTTGAAATTGAATCTTGCAAAGACAGTTGGTAGGATGGAAAAGTTATATGTGTCAAGGGATGGAGGTTTACTCCCTGTTCAGTATACCTTCTTATGTGGCTAATAAATTGGAACTATTACATTGGGAATTTTTACAGGGAGGTTTGGGTGGGATTTATTACATCATTGTGCTTCTGGCTACCACCAGGGAGCTGTGGTCATTTGTTCTCTATTTGTTTGGGGTTCCTTGGGTGATGCAGTTGAAGGTTATTGATGTGTTTTTATTTGGAAAATTTTGTTTTGAAGGCATGGAAATGGGTTGATTTGGAAAGTTACACCTCTTTGCTTGCTTTTGGCTATACTTAATTTCTTTTATGTTAGATTTCATAGATCTATTATAGAAGAATTTCATAGATCTAAAATAGAAGAATTTCATAGATCAACTACTTATATTAAAAAAAGAGAGAGAAGATTTGGTTGCTCAGTTAAAATTTTTATTTGTCTTTTAGGTAAATCTATGTATACATATTGTATACTTGAGGTTTTTCTTCAAATAAAAGCTATTCAATACTTATCAAAAAGGTTCTAACTAATCCTTTTTCTAATATAAGTTATTTATCACTTATCAAAAAGTTTCAAGTAAAATTTCTTGAAAAGCTGGATTTTAAGGATGAGTACAAGTTCAGAAATACTTACATTTTTTGTTATATGTAGATTCGTAAATTATAATAATGATATTACTTTATGCAATTCTATTCTATCTGAGAGTTTTGCAATAGCCTTATCTTGGCCTGTGTAAGTCTCTCATGGTGATATTGGCATTTTGGACTCCTTTATCAACATCAAGTGTCTTCTTACTAAAACCTGATCATATTTTGACAGGTTGCACCTTATTGTGCATCAAAATGGGCCATTGAGGGTCTGACCAGATCTGTAGCCAAGGAATTGCCTGATGGAATGGCAGTTATTGCACTTAATCCAGGTGTAATAAAAACTGACATGCTCGAGTCATGCTTTGGCGATTCAGCTGGTCTGTACCAGGAACCTGAAGCATGGTAAGAGTTTTTATCTAATTTCAGAATTTAATGCTTTCTTTATGGTATTTATGTTGTTTGTTATTGGAAGGTTTTGCTTTCTTTATGGTATTTATGTTCCAATATCAGAATTTTTGCTTTTCTCTATGGTATTTATGTTGTGGATTGATGAATTCTCCAGAAGATGTCTTAACATGTTCTGATCTGAACAATTTTGTGGTGCTTACATTCTTATTAATCAATTAGAGCAATATATACCTTTGCTTTGGCTGGTTCTATTTGCCTCCCGTGCCCCGCCCAATAGGCTGGAAAACATAGAATCAGATTCCCTTTCTGTTCATTATTGAGAAATCTTCATTGAGAGCAAATCAAGAAAATGTAATCCTTTATATTGATCCTACAAGAAATCCTACTGTTCAAAAAATTTGAAATTGATTCATGCATGTGTTGCCCAGAATTTAGAGGAAATACCTATTCTATCAAACAGACAAGGCAAACATCTTGTGCTGAAGAACCATGTAAGCAAGTGATCTACCCTAGAATTGCCTTTGCAGGATACAGCTTGAAAGCTTATACAATTTGAAAAACTAGCTGCCAAAGATTTGAGGATGAGCTAGGTGTGGAAAACCTTGAATTCCCTTAACCTTCTTGTAGAACTGTGAACCAGATGGTGAAGGAATTTCATTACCACTACATTCCTTGAACTTTGAACAATACTTTATCAATTCCTTAGGGTGTTCATGTGCTGGGTTTGGTTGGGTTGAGCCAACCTAGATTGGTAGCATATAATGCCAATCGAAAAGGATAAGGTCTCTGACAGCACTTCCTTTTCAGCTTTACGGAACCAACTGGTTCCACTGGGGTTTGCTCATTGATCACCACCAAATTCCATTGATGGCTGAAGAACCACACTTAACATCTCAATTTACAGCCACAAACTTTATTAAAAAAAATCCCCAAACCAACATCAGTCATGCCTAGATTTGTAGTTCAATGCCTTTTAATAACATCAATGAAAAATTTGAATCCCATGTTACAAATTGTATCAACCACCACCGGGTTTTGGACATATTTCGAAGTTAAATTTCTCTAATGCAGTTTGGTAAGCTTAATGGTGCGTTTGGAAGTTCGGAGAGAGAGGAGAGGGGGTAAGGGAGGGGAATGAGAGGAGAGGGGATGGGAATAATTACCCCTTCCCCTAATTTGGATGTTTTAAAATTAATGGGAAAAGGAATAGATATGCCTCCTCTTTGTTTGGATGTTTTAAAAATTAAAGGGAGAAGAGGGGAGAGGAGTGTTCATATTAATTGATAACCATGACCATCTCTTGTTTTGTTTTGTTTTTGTTTTTTGTTTTTTTTTTTTTTGTTTTTAAGAAATAGATATAAATTGAAGTCTCCTCTCCCTCCAAATTCCTCCAATTTGGGGAATTAACAAAGAGTTAGTAGGGGTAAGATACCCCTCCAAACCCCTTGCCCTCCCCCCTTAGCAAATAGCCAAACATGGTTTATTAAACCCCTCCCCATCCCCCTACCTCTACTCTCCTCTCCTTCTCCTCTATCCAAACACGGTGTAAGGAATGAATTGGTGAAGATGGGGCATCTTTAGTGGCACCACAACTGTTGAGAGATGAATTGCTGGTGAATGGAAAAGAGAGAGAGAGAGAGAGAGAGAGAGAGAGAGAGAGAGAGAGTCATTGGCGGGTGATAAGATAAGAAATAAAGAAATCCTTTGGACAATAGGAAATAGTCATGTCTCACCATATTAGGCCAGGACAGGTTTAATGAGTGGATTTTACTAAAACAAAACTGCCACCCGAACATTTAGAAATTTCAGGCTTTTGGGCCCAATACCGACTAGCCTATTTCTTGAGATGATTGTGCCTTGTTGGGTCCATCAGATTTATGAATGACAGTACCTGGTTTGTGTGTTTATTTTTGGATAGAAAACAAATTTTTATTGAGTTTAAACATAAATTTATTAGGGTTAGTTTGATGTTGGTTACTAATTAAACCATGAAGTTCTAATTTCATCAATGTCTACCCCATAGTTTCAAGTAATTTTATTACAATCTGGATCCTGAATGAGTCTCTGTTGGGATAGTAAAATTTATGTTGTTGGACTCAAAAATTTATGTTTCTCATTTACAACCAGGGCTTTGAAGGCGGCTACAATGATACTCAATCTTACAGCTGCAGACAATGGTGCATCTCTTACTGTTTGATTAAAGTATCCACTTAACAAATTAGCCTCAGATTATGCAATTACTGTCTGATTAGGAGCTTTGGAGCAATCAATCCAGATATTTTTTCTCTACGCATCAATTTTGAAATTAGATTGTAAGACACTCTAGTCTGTTTACAGTGTGCTTGACAGGCCAATGGAAATATTGTTCTCATTGAAATATTTGCAATTTGTTTTATGCAATAGAATCTGATTATTAACAAGCATTAGGAAGTTTGACTGTCAGGGGTAGGTCTAGAATCTGATTTCTCAGAGCTGTCAGGAAGATATTCCATCCCGTTCTTGACAGCTTAAGAGGTTGGAGTCACCAGCAGTCATGAATTAATTAATAATGAAATTTCATGGGCATCAGAATTATTCTGGCATCTGATATTGTTTTGTTTCAATTTAATTAGTCATCATAAGCTGCTGTATGGTTTTAGCAATTATTAGTCAACAAACTATTTAGAATGTTATTCTGTGCACTCCAAAATTTCTCTTCTTTGGACTAAATTACACAATTTACCCTTTTTTATTTGGTGGTATTCATAGATACATAGGCTTTTGCTTTGCGTATCAAGTTATGTTTCTTATAGACCCTTCCCATTTTACTTCATTATGAAACTATGAACAATCTATTGTACCATAATGGATTATTGGAATTCTCTATTAGTATTGGCCTTAATTTGGAGGCTAGGATTTGATATGATCCTTTACGGGAACTTATAATTTTGTTTGTGTGTGCGTGCGTGTATAGTTCTTTCAGCAAGGACCTACCTCTAGTTATTATTATTATTATTATTATTATTATTATTATTATTATTATTATTTTTTGAATGCTCTGGACTTTGTATTACCTCTCAATAGCAACCATCTCCCATTGAAAAAGGGGCCTGACATCCTGTTAGGGCTTGGAGCTTTCAGAGACTCATATCCTGAATTACTCACATGAAAGCATGCATGCACATCTAAAAAAAAAAAAACTAAACTAGTTAGTGTGCATTTAGATGACTTACTTGCTTATTTATTGAAAGTAGATAAGGTATTTTTATACCTTGAAAGTTGAAATTTAGAAAAATTATATGTTAGGGAGAGAGCACTTTGAAAGACTTCAATTGAGTAGTTAATATAATATATAGAAACATCACTTAACCTAAAAATTTAAGGTTATAAGTTAGGCGTAGCTATATTATATTAATCACTAATTTTTCTTATTAGTATTTAATTTGAGATTTTACTTATTTGTGTATACCCAACACTATATATAGGGTAAAAAGCTAAATAAACTAAAAAAAAAAAAAAAAAAAAAACCTTGAATTCACACTTGGAATAAGAAGAAACAAAAATAGTTAAATACTTAGATGAGACCTCATGAGCTGTGAAGAGCTTTTGAAGAGATCCTATGTCCCCCAGTTGCATGTCTAAATAATTATTCACATGAAAGCATGCTCATCTAAGAAAACAAAAATTGAATTATAAAGAAAAATAATTTCAGAGGATATTTTGTATATACCATGAAAATGTTTGTTATTCTCCATTATCTATACTACTATTTAAGCGGCTGGACCTGTTTGGACCAGATTTTTTTTTGTTCCTAAATACCCTTACATCCCTAGGTTTAAGTAGAGATAAAACTAAAGGATAGTTTGGTAAAAATACATGTTTAATTTGCACTAAAATATTGCCTATAAAATATGAACACTCTTCCACTAACCCACTTCTTTAAAGTAACTATACATTTATTGTTTTTTTTTTTAAAATAGAAAAATAAGTTAAACACTCCATGTTTATCCAAAAATTAAAGGACAATCCAGATTTTTTTTTGTTCTAAAATACTTTTACATTCCTATATTTAAGTAAAGACAAAACTAAAGGACAATCCGATAAAAATACAACTCTAATTTTCACTAAAACATTGCCTAAAAAATAGAGTTTGTTTATTTATCCACTTATAAATTAAAAATAAAAATTATATATATAATAAAAAAACATAGATTTTTTTTTTGGCTACTACCACTTTAAAAAAAAAAAAAAAAGCCTTATCTCACGCGCGAAGCGCGTGTGATGAGGCTAGTTCTAATTACAAATATACATAATAATAATAAAAATAATAAATAATAATAAATTAAAGATATTGCATTAATCAAAAGGTCATTATTGCATTGATTATAAGTGTAAAAGTAGGAATGATAAGGGATCCAATCGAGTAAGAATAGTGGAGGAACAATTCTTGGTGATGCAAGATATGCAAAGAAATAGAAAACCAATCTACTATTTAGGCCGAGAACCAAGGATGCATGCTTCCTTTCTTTCACACGAAAGTGGACTCCACACATGTTTCTTCTTTTTCTAAACAAAACATAGTGGATTAATTATTCAGCCAAAAAATACAAAAACAACGTAGTGGATTCCACTTAAAACCCACCAGTTCTCTTTCACGGAAATTTCAGCTTTGAATTAAGAGTCCCACGTGATCCTAATAATAAACCTCCTTTTGTCCTTCTATGTCATGATGTCACGTTAAAACCTAAGCCTCCACTAATTTTTTTACTTCTATCTCTGAACTTTTTTACAGATTCAAACTCTGTATTTTTATTATAAATCCAAAGGACAAAATTGGTTTCTGCCATTTTCAAAAAAATTAAATAGTATTTTGTCTCGTTTTTTAAACTAATTAGGAAAATATCCCTCTTTTGAAACTCGATTTTTTTAAAATCAAGTTAAGTCTTATAGAGACGTTTTAAGAAGCTTATAGTGACATTTTTAAGGACTTATAGCGGCGTTTTTAAACTTGATTTTCATGAAATTGAGTTATAAATAAAAAAAGAAAAAAAATTGCATGTAACTCGATTTCATGAAGATCGAGTTTAAAAACGTCGCTATAGGTCCTTAAAACGTCATTATAGGGCTTAATTTGATTATGAGAAAATCGAGTTTCTAAAAGGGGCATTTCCTTAATTAGTTTGGGAAAGGGGGCAAAGTGCTGGATTATTTTTTTGAAAAGGGCAAAAGCCAATTTTGTCCTAAATCCAAATTTTAACTTTTAAAAAAGTAGAGGAAGAAATTTTAAATTATGCTTAATTTCTTAAGAGCATTCAAGTCGTGTACAACTTTGGTATATTGTTATATTATTAATATTAATTTATTTTAAAGAATTAAACTACATAATTAAATTCCATATATTTATATTAATCTCTTAATTTGATCGTTATAAACTATTAATTGATTATTTTGTTTTATTTATTTTAATGATATGAAATATATACCGGGTTTAACTTACCTCTAGTACTTTTTAACTAAACATGTCCTTTTATTTTAAATATATAATGGCAAGTGATAGTGTGCTTTAATATCCACTTTTTATTTAGTTAGTGGATGATGTGATAGTCTCTCATTAAAACAAAAAGAAATTCCTTTTAAAAAAAGTACTAGAAGTAAGCCAAACTCATATATATCTATAGATCAATTGAAATTATGGAAATACCTAATCATAATGATGATTCCAATTCAAATTCTAAATCAATTCATATTGAGGTATATTTTGCAAATCTTCTAATTGAGTAAACTAAAGTAAATATGAAAAAATAAATTAAATTTTACATTTTATATTAGATTTACATTACTATATGAATGTTTATCTATTTTTTTATTAATATCGATCAATATCATCTAAATTAATTTTTCTTTCAAACTTCTTCTAATCTTGCTTCCTCTAATGTTGGTCATAAGCCTTTTAAATGTTAAATTAGGATATAGTTAAATAAGAAAACTGAAAAGTGACAATCACAGTTAGGAAAAAAAAAACACACTTCTTAATTATTTGGGATGTGGTATTAATTTTAGGCCCTTGTTATTGAGAATGTATTATACATATTCATCTCAGGAATATATCACATTCTCTCTCACAGGGGAACCACCCTTCGGGTATAAAACTTAGGATAATGACTAGTGCATACGAAGTACGCATTTGCCAATGTGGTGTGTTACTTATTCCCTACCTATTTTACTTATGTCTATATCTTGTCACTTATTTTGTTATGTGACATTTGTGTGTACAAATAGGTGTAATTAGGTGTGTGATATAGCCACTTTGTGCTAACTAAACTTAAAACACCCCATCCATAAGATAAAGCAACTAATCAATAAATACTTCAGGAAAAGACACAGCAGTACGTACCAGCTGTCAAGAAACATGTTTCCTAGGACATATGTACCATTTATAAAACCAATGAAACAAGGGAAGAACCTTGAACACATGCATGTATACACATCTATTTTCTACTGCGCTTAGCGCTTAATAATCAAGGGGATCACGTGTATGGAGATGAACACATGCATGGTGCGTTCTTCGCAAGCCAAAAATGTCTGTTTCCCACCTTGTCATAGTTCAAGTTCAATTACTATAAATAAAATTCAATTACTATAAAAGGTCTTTTTAAAGATAAAATAAAATAAAATAATTATAGAAGGCCCTACCTAGTACCTACCCACCGTTGAAAATTTAAGGGTCCAACTTGGTAAAAGAAAACAAAAAAGAGGAAAAAAAAACAAAAAACAAAAAAGAAAGGAAAAAACTGTTGATTAGGATGTTTATAAATGTGAATCAATTGCCGGCCTTAATTTCTATGAAATGGACGGCAGTGACAGGATGGCTTTAACCCCAAAGTAAATACCAATGAAAGTCTACTGAAAATTTTAGTGTTTTATTTTAATATATATTAGCTATTATAAGCGAGGGAAAAAAAAAAAAAAACATAATATAACATTATTAGTTGAGTATAAAGTGCAACGTTTATATATGCTATTAATTTTTTTAAAAATTTCAAATGAATCTATTTCATAATTTATAATTAATATTACAATTTTGAGAATGTATATGATGTGCCTTTTTAGTATATTGTTAGATTCAAATAATAAAATTTTAATCATAAAATATATTCTCAAATGGAGTGGATGGAGAATCTATATTCTTGAATTCTTATGTCAAGTCAAATCATGCTCGTAGGAGTATAACACTACATTGCGTGGTAATTTCCTATCCTTCCTCTTTTTTTTTGGTCCTATCCTTTCTTCTTCATTATAAACAAGGAAAGACAGAAAAAAGATGCAGCGTGATATAGGAACCATATGTATATCATGGGCGGAATTAGGAACCTTGTGTGAACATGGAAAAGTTTATTGGAAAGAATATTTAAGGCTTTCCATATAAACACCCTAAGCTAGTAAGCTTCCTTTGCGTCAAAAAGGTCATTCTTATCCTCTCCTATGGCAGCAAAACTCATCTTTCTCTTCTTGGTTTTCCTTCTTTTCCAATACCGAGTAAAGCCTGACCTAGACAATGTTGGACCCTTGTTGAACCAATTCACTGATGGTTTCAATGCCGAACGTAAAAATATGAGCTTAGAAGGCGATGCAGTGATTGATAACAATGGCATACTTCAGCTGACAAACGAGTCGGTTCAAGTTGATAGCCATGCATTTTATAAATATCCAATCCAATTCAAGAACTCCTCCAATGGCAAAGTTATGTCCTTTTCCACCACGTTCGCTTTTGCTTTGATCAATGAACATGGAAATCTAGGCGGTCATGACTTTGCTTTCACAATCTCTCCTTCACTTGATTTATTCAACACCAAAAAGGATGGGAACATCTCGGGCCACATATTCAAGGTGGAATTTAACACTGTCAATCACACCAAGTTCAGTGACATCGATGATAACGTCGTTCGTGTCCGCCCCAAAAGCATCCTATCTGACAAATCTGTTCCAGTCAATCAATCTAAGGATAAAGATTTCATAAATCTAAAGAGTGATCAGGTAATTCAGGCTTGGGTCGAATATGATGCACGAAAAAAAAAAGTAAATGTTAAGGTCGTGCCACAATTTCCTAGACCCGGGTCTGAAATTTTTTCTTATGATAAGGACCTCTCACCAATATTTAAAGAATCCATGTTTGTGGGGTTCTCTGGTTCAACCGGCCTTCCATCCTCAAGTTCACACTACGTCTTAGGTTGGAGCTTTAACATAAATGGAGTTGCTAAAAATCTCAATTTAGATAAACTCCCTAAGCTCCCAACAGTGAATGGGTCTAAAAAGAACCACACAAGCCTAATTGTTGGTGTCTCAGTCTGTGCTTTCGTTGTGATTTTCGGGATTGTTTTGATTTTTTACAATGTCAGGAAACTCAAGAAGGTTGGTGTGGTTGAAGCCTGGGAGCTTGATATTGGACCACATAGATTTTCTTATGAGGAGCTAAAGAAAGCAACAAAGGGTTTTGGAGACAAAGAGCTTCTTGGGTTTGGTGGATTTGGTAGAGTTTACAAAGGAACTTTGCCAAATTCAAATATCCAAGTTGCAGTAAAGCGTGTTTCCCAAAATTCGAAGCAAGGTTTGCGAGAATTCATGTCTGAGGTTGGTAGTATTGGTCATCTTCGTCATCGAAATATAGTTCAATTATTGGGTTGGTGTCGTAGGCAAGGTGATCTATTACTTGTGTATGAATTCATGCCTAATGTAAGCTTAGACAAGTACCTTTTTGATGAGCCTAAAGCAAGCTTAAGCTGGGAGCAAAGGTTCAAGATCATCAAAGGGGTTGCTTCAGGGCTTTTATATTTACATGAGGAATGGGAGCAAATTGTGGTTCACAGAGACATCAAGGCAGGAAATGTGTTATTGGATTCTGAGTTTAATGCAAGGTTGAGTGATTTTGGTCTTGCTAAGCTATATGAGCTTGGCTCCAACCCAAACACAACCAAGGTGGTGGGCACGTTGGGTTATTTAGCACCTGAGCTCACACGCACAGGCAAGCCAACAACAAGTTCTGATGTGTTTGCCTTTGGTGCTTTGTTGCTAGAAGTGGTATGTGGTAGAAGGCCTATTGACCCTAAAGCATTGCCTGAGGAGCTCATGCTTGTGGACAGGGTTAGGGAGAAGTGGAGATTAGGAGCAATCCTTGAGGTTGTGGATTCAAGGTTAGGGGTTGAGTTTGATGAAGTTGAGGCTACTTTGGTGCTTAAATTGGGCTTAATGTGTTCTAATGATGCACCAGAGTCAAGACCCACTATGAGGCATGTGGTTAGGTGCTTGGAAACAAAGCTAGTTTTAGAGGAGGAGGAGATAGTCATGGCAAATAGCAATGAAGATGGTGGTAAATATGAGTTTGAGGATTTTGTGCAATCTTATCCGACTACTTCGGCCTCAGTTGGTGATGATGGGGGTATTGCTGATGTTTTTCCAATTTTCAATGGTGATGATGGTAGGTAGTCTTATTTTTATGGTTTGGGATTTTCAATTTCAGTTACTACTGCATGGTTATGTATGTATTTGTTTGGACGTCAATAAATTAATCATCATCTTTTCCGCCCAGCTTTTTCTTTCGTTTTGTTTTGTTTATGTTGGAAGTGTATAATAGTTTCGTTGAAAAGTATGATATAATATTTTAGATGAGAATTAATGCCACGCAACTCCATGATTCAAGATCTCTTGTTTGAAGGTATTGATAATTATTCGGTATTTCGAGAATAGTAGAATGTTTTCTCAATCGTTCTCTTTGTTTGTTGAACTAGATGCTTTCATCAAATCCCTGAAAATTTCCTCACAATTTGATAAATCAACTCCAATCTTAAATTTTTAGGAGATTGTTGTTCTATGTGTCATTGCAGTTATATGCAAAGGAGGCTTATTATTTACAGATGTGGCACATACATAGCCTGCAAAGTTATATTCAATGAGTTGTCCCCTAAACATATGGACATTTGAGATGTGGATCAAGGGACATATATTTTCCAATCACAACAAAATCTCAATAGATAAAAAAAAAGCATTTTTAACAAAACGACATGAGCAACTAATATTGATATTAATAAAGGGAACCAAAACTCATAAAAATTGATAGGAAAATTAGGGCAAGCTTCTTCGGGGTTCCTATTCTCTCCCAAGACACCATGCTTAAGAAAATACAAATCAAGAAAAAAAACAAACTTGTAGGTCACGACCACCACACAAATGGTAGCTTTGGTATCTCTTTCCAGATTCTGACAGTGTCTTTGGTGGTGGCTACTCTTCTTGGCAGCGTTTCTAGCTGTTGGAGGCTTCTGTCGTGAGAGCTAATGGGGTTTTGATTTTATGTAATGTAGAATAAGGAGGATTGCATGTGACATGTTAGTATTAGAGTGCATAAACAACAGAGTTTGCACCGAGTTCTTATTGAATTTATTCTCATAAATTTAAGACACATAGGGTCTGTCTAAGATTTGCTTTTTTTTTTTAAACTGAAAACTTTTTTATGAAAGTACTGTAAATAAATATAAAAATTAGCTGAAATAGTATAGTGGAACCCAAGAATAGTATCAAAAAGTACAGTCGGGCTCATGAATTTTAGCAAAAATAAGCTGAATAGTAAAATAAGCTAGCAAAAATAATCTTTACCAAACAGACAAATAGTTTCCGTTTAGAATCCGCTTATTTTGCTGAAACTGAATTTTTTTTTTGCTGAAAATACTATAAATAAAGGTAAAAATTAGTTAAAATAGTACAGTAAGACTCATGAATAGTACTAAAAAGTGCAGCGAGACCCATAAATAGTAACAAAAATAAATTGAATAGTAAAATAAGTTAACAAAAATAATTCATGCGAAATACACACATATAGTATCATAATTAAGTTTTTCATATTACTTTTTGAGTCTGTCTTTTTTATTTATTAAATTATTTACATTTATTAACATAATTGATAAAATATAAAGTAGAATATACTTAGAATATGATATAGGATTTTTATTCCTCTAACAGTACCTAATCATTTTCATGTCTATTAACACGAGCAATTTACATGCAAATTTAATTAAGAAGTTGACTTAAAAAAAAAAAAAAACTTGAGCTCAAGCAGAATATGTTAATTGAGGCCTAGGTTTGGAGGAATGAAAGTGATTGTGACAAGTAGTTGACAAAAAAGAATTAGAAAAAAATATGCCAGTTCTAATCACCTTTTGTGGGGATATTAAATCACATTTTGTGGGGATATTAAAAATCAAAGTGAGAACGGAGAAAAAAAAGAAAAGATTCCCTTCACCTCAACTAAAGAGAAGTGTAAAAAGAAAAGATTCCTTCACTTAAACTAAAGAGAAGTCCCTTCACTTCAATTAAAGAGAAGTGTTACATCTATAACATTTTCATAAAAAGTTCTAAATGACAAATTATTAATACTATTTTTAATTTAAATCTATTTACTACTTAATTATTGTAAAAATATTATGGACATAATATTTCTCTAAACTAAAACATTAATATGTATTTCTTTTTCATTTTTTTGATACAATTAATATGTATTTCTAATTTCCCTACAACTTTGGCCTTTGGCCTAACATTTACTTAAATTGTGACTTTGGGCGCGAGAATAATAAGAGCTTTGTTTGATTGACTTGGTTTTTTGCAAATGTGGGTGTAATTTTTTGTTAATCTCTTTTGCCATATAAGAGAAGGAGAGGAGTGTTTTTGAGACTCAACCATAAAATGCACATATATTTCAAAATTAGTTTTGAGTAATATTATAGCAACAAATTATTTTACAATATTTTATAAACTGTTAATGTGAATTTTTTACTAGTTTTCATTTGAGCCCACCTCTAACATCTCTTTTCAAACGTTTGTAAAAAATGTTATAAAATAGTTAATATGTAACTCTAGTATTTACCTTAGTTTTTTAATACTCAAGGTAATTTAAGCTTTTATAAGGTGACATGGAAACCCTTAATTGCCTAGGTATCTTATTACTAATTACACTACACGCGGTGACATATTGATTTATATACCTTATTGAATTTATACCTTTGATCTTTACTATTTATTTTTGTCATGATTTTGATTTTTTTTTTTAAAAAAAAGAAGAAGAATTTATTCAACAAAGTGAGACTAATTACATTTTTTTCTCAAAAGAAAAAAAAAACTAATCATTTATTTAATTTATTTTTTGTGTGGATATTAGTAGCACAATCTATTCAAAAAATTTAGACCAATTTATTGAATCCTTAGTCCATCATTAACTATCTTTTTTTAAGATTTGATAGTATTTCAACTTGCAGTACTTTATGATAATTGCTTTTTATTATCATATTAAGATATTAATAAATTTTGAAAATTAGTAGGTTTGAATCTCATATTTTGTATTTAACGATAAGTGAGTTTATTAATTAAGTTAACTAGAATCTATTGATGGTCATTAACACCAACTTATATGATTTTCGGTCCAATAATTTTAAGGCTAAGTGGAAATCGTACCTTCTTGGTGGTTTAGGTAAGGATTTGATCTTTATTTTGATCCCCGTTGCCTTTAAGATTAAGAGAATTTGATTTTTATTTTGATCCCCGTGGCCGACCAGAGGATTTGATTTTCTTTGTGTTGGCAGATCAGTTTTGTACTTCTTTTGTCTGGGTAGGAGTTTTTTTATTTCCGCTAGCTTGTCCTTGTTCTGGGGCCCAGTCAGGTGTAGGCCTGTATGGCTCAGGGGCCTCTTTTTTTTTTTTTTTTTTGTTTTTCTCTCTCTCTCTCAGTGTTTTTTCAAAGTTTTCAATTAGAGGCTAATCACTGTTCGCGATGAGTGAGCCCATAAAGAGGTAAATCGCTGGCCCAAAAAGTTTTTTCAAAATGCTGTTGCCTGAACTTGAACTAAGGCGCTCCTAGTCAAGCCCAAGACAATCACTTTCTCCTTTTTTTTTTTTTTTTTTTTTACTTTTGTACGTTTCTCTTATTAAATAAAATTCTGCCGCCTTTAGTAAAAAAAAACAAGTTTAAGAGAAAAATGATCGTAGCAAGTAATGACTAATGACTAACATCAAATTTAAGGTAGATTGATACCTCACATGCCGCCTTAGAGGACCAATATTTGATCCCCTTTGTCTTTAAGTTTAAGAGAAAAATGATCCTAGTAAGTAATGACTAATGACTAACATCAAATTTAAGGTAGATTGATACCTCACAAGCTGACTTAGAGGACTAATAGGCCGGTCTCCAGGCCATTAAGATTTTGTTTTTGATAACGCCATTAAGAATCAAGGTCATTGTGTTTGTGGCATTTGTGGACCCAAAACTTGAAGCTGGTGTCACAAAGAAAACCAATAAACAAGCAATTAATGTTATCGTTCTCGGTTTGACGCTGAATGACCTGGCCGCCCAGAGACTTCAGAGTCCTAATGACTAATGAGGCAGACATCTTAATCCTAGGTCTTGAGCTGTTCACGTTATCGGATGCTTCCGACCAGTTTTTTCTTTTACTTTTTTTGGTAGCTAGAACCTCGGACCAGTTTCGTACCATAAAATATATAGACTATTTTTTGAGAGAGTTTCAACTTATAACGTTCACTCTTAATGATAATTTTTTATTATTAGACTAAGATATCAATCAGTTTTTGGTGTAGGTAAGGATTGAGTAACAGATCTTTTATATAACTATCAGAGATTTTACCAGTTGAACTAACTGGAACCTACAGTATATAGGCCATTTGAATGTAAAGAATTTAGACTTTTGATCTTTACTATTTATTTTCCTCATGATTTTGAATTTTCTTTTTTGAAAAATAAATAGAAGAATTTATTCAACGGAGTTAGACTAATTAATTTTTTTTTCTCAACAAAAACCTTATCATTTATTTAATTCATTTTTTGTGTGGATATTAGTAGCACAATTTATTCAAAAAATTTAGACCAATTTATTAAATACCTAGTCCATCATTAACTATCTTTTTTTAAGAGTTGATAGTATTTCAACTTACGATGCTCCATAATGATTGCTCTTTATTGATTATCATATTAGGACATCAATAGATTTTGGGAATAAGTGGGTTTGAATCTCATGTTTCGTATTTGATAGTAAGAGACTTTAGTAATTGAGTTAGTTGGAATTTATTGTCGGTCATTAACAAGAACGAATATGATTGTTGGTCCAATAGTTTTAAGGCTAAGTGGAAATCGTACCTTCTTGGTGGTTTAGGTAAGGATTTGATTTTGATTTTGATCCCCTTTGTCTTTAAGTTTTAGAGAAAAATGATCGTAGTAAGTAATGACTAATGACTAACATCAAATTTAAGGTAGATTGATACCTCAAATGCCGCCTTAGAGGACCAATAGGCCGGTCTCTAGGCCATTAAGATTTTGTTTTTGATAACGCCATTAAGAATCAAGATCATTGTGTTTGTGGCATTTGTGGACTGAACACTTGAAGCTGGTGCCACAAAGAAGACCAATAAACAAGCAATTAATTTAATCGTTCTCGGTTTGACGCTGAATGAGGCAAACATCTTAATCCTAGGTCTTGAGCTGTACACGTTATCGGATACTTCCGACCAGTTTCGTACCCTAAATATATAGGCCATTTGACTGTAAAGTGTAAACATATATATTTAGGAACTTATTGAAAATACTTACTAGCTTTCAGAGAGGAAAAAAAAAAACCATACTGACTTTGTAGTATTTGGCTGGCAATTGTTAACATGACTTTGGCTCAGGCCTTCATGATTATTGCGTGGATTAAACCTGTGCATGGAATATATATTGAAGCTTCTTCTTTTAAGTTTTATATATTAAGTTGATTTTTTTGTAACCTATAGGTGTTATACTAATATATATAATCAATCATATCATTTGATTTTCAATAATATTATGCTTGTTAGTGTTGTTAAATGATTATGTTTATCACTTTTCATATGTTTAGGTTTTTGTGACAAGTGATATTATTAATAAATTTAGTGGTTTAACTAATATATATCTTTATAACCATAAGCCTTTAAATCGTTAGTTATATCGCACTATTACTTATTAAGAAGTAAAAGATATATTACATTTTAAACCCCATAATTCTTTCAAAAAAAAAAAAAAAAAAAAACCCATAACTTTGGGTGGTTTCAAATTAAACTGTACGCATTAAAAAAATAAAAAATTCAATTCAAAGTTTCAAACTATAAATTCATTACATGAAGAGGTTCCAACTTTGTGACAAGTACTTGAGCGTGGCTGCTATAGAGAGGCAAATGAGGATGCTATTAAAAGAGGAACTTTCTAGGGTTAGCTCCCTTGATCCTAGAGGCCTTGATGGGAGGTTTATATCCTTATTTTTACGGAATTATTGTTAGAATAATGAGTGAATGATTAAATTCACAGTTTAAGATTTTAGATTATTTTCTCATAGTATCAAAGTATGTAATATTGAGTTTGAATTCTACATCTACCGTATCTCCCATTTAAAAAGTTAAAAATATCATATATTACTCTATTGTTAAGGAGAAATCTAAACCCACACTTGGGGAAAAGGATTGAAATAATAGTTAGACCATATGTTGGTTTACACTTTTTGGGACAATGATATGTTATCACTTTAGTATTGACCAAAAATCACACTTTATGAAGCAAAAGGTCCTTATTGGCCGGAGACTTCACAGGGGCCTAATGACTAATGAGGCAAACATCTTAATCTAGGTCATGAGCTGTACACGTTATAGGATGCTTCCGACCAGTTTTTTCTTTTATTTGGTAGAACCTCCGACCAGTTTCGTACCATAACATACATAGGCCATTTGACTGTAAACATATGTATTCATGAAAATACTTAATTACTAGCTTTCGGAGAGGACAAAAAAACCATACTGACTTGTAGTATTTGGCTGACAGTTGTTGACGTGACTTTGGCTCAGGCCTTCATGATTATTGCATGGATTAAACAGGTGCATGGAATATATACGGCATAAGGCTTCTAGCCCATTGAGCATTGGGCCTTGGCCCAAGCGCACTACTAAGACATTCTCAAGCCCAAATCCAATGGTGGATTCATTCAGCTGATACCCATGACCTTGGCAGCCCGGTAATGCCTTGGAAAGTATCACTGCTGAACAACCTTTTGGAGGCAGGAACCAATTCAAAGTCATCTCCACCATTTCCAAAGAAGCATATTCCATGTTAGGAATAATTAAATCGGATCCCACTCACACGAGAGTGAGACCAGAATGTAATTATGAGCACTCTACCAACCTTAAGCTATAAATATGGGAAGCAAGTAGAGAGAGGGGGTTGGTCATACGGAGGAAAAAGAGAGAGTGAAAGAGAGATAATACTAACCACTGAGAGGAGCATAGAGGAGAGAGGGGAGTTTCGCGAATGCAAAGGAGTGCACCTAAGTAGTCCGGTTAGGAGCTACCTATAGTAGAAAACTCATAACCCAACATATAAATAAATTGTGAGCCCAATACTAGGCCCAGTCCAGTGAGGAAAATTGGGCATGCATAATTGGCTCTGTCTGTGAGAATCTCCTACATAGCTGTAGTTTTACCGAGGTTCGCATAAGAAAGATGTTTGGGAGGCACTTGGAAAGTTACGTCGAAAGTGGCTTTGGAGGATCTTTTTGGGGCTCTAGTTGGCGTGAAAGGAGGCATAAGAGAGATGAAGACCGGAGAGAGTAAGAAGAAGAACATTCTAGCCTAGGGGAGGGGTCGTTTCAAACGTACCGATCAATGTTAGGCACCTCTGGACATGAACATTTGACAGGAGGGATGAGGAACTTGAACGCTTGCGTAGATCGGTAAGGGATTTGGAGTTGGAGGCAAGAGGTAGGCGTCAGAGAAGAAACCGAAAGAGCATGCAGAGGGGTCAGGAAGTGTAGGGAGTAGTCATGAAGAGGCGCCCCATCAATCCGGTTCTCATTGACACTGGGATCGGTCTTGGGAGTATGCAGATAGAGACTCAATTTCCTCGAAGGGGTGACGACTTAGGAATGTTACAATGGATGCTATGAGCCAAGCATTGTGCAGAGTTGCTCGATCACCGTTCTCGGGAGATATCGAACGGGCACCGATGTCGAGCAGATTTACTAGACCTTCATTTAACTCTTATGACGGGAAGACGAATCTGGTAGAGCATGTAAGCCATTATGTCCAGATGATTTTTTTGCATAGTCATAACAACGCGCTGATGTGTAAGCTATTTCCTTCAAGTCTCGGGCCCACAGCTCTGAGGTGGTTCAATGGGTTGAGGAAGGGCTCAATTCATAGTTTTGCTGAGTTGATTCAAGAGTTCAAGGTCTGGTTTGTGACCTATAGCCCGGTACCACAACTAGTGGACGCATTGCTATCTATGAAGATGGGACCCGGGAAAACTCTTCGCAATTACACTAGCAGGTATTGGGAACTGAGCAACAAGATCAGTGGGGGTAATGAAGAAAATCACAGCAAGCACCTTTCGGTTGGGATTGCCCGAGGATTATAAATTACAACATTCACTGACAAGGAGACCTCCTGAGGATATGAGGCAATTAATGAGGCGTATTGCGGAGTATAAGAGGTTAGAGGCACTGACCGGTTTCATGGATACCATATATGGTTCTTCGGTGAGAGGGTTTGTGAGGATAAGATGTGCTGAAAACCTGATAGAGAGAAGGGCTTCATGGTTAAGGATTATTACAATCTTAGTGGGCTCTAATGACTATTGCTTTCCTTGGAAAAGTATTTAGAAACAGAAGATTCCCTCTTGAGTAGCTAGCTTTCTTTGTTTGAATTGTTGTTTTAGGAAAATGCTTAACGATTGACAATTTATGAAAAAGGAAGGTTTGGATATTGGATGGGTGCTATACGTGCAAGTGTAATGGTGAATCGGTTTATCGTCTTTTTCTTCATTGTTTGGTTGCAATGGATATGTGGGCTATGGTGTTTGGGTTGCTTGGAGTGAGTTGGGTTATGTCGCAATCTATAGTGGGGCTTCTAGCATATTGGCAAGGCAATTTTGGCCATCATCGAAATAGGTATATATGGTTGATGGTTCCCCATTACTTATTGTGGTGCTTTTAGAGGGAGAGAAATAGTCGGTGCTTTGAAGATAAGGAGAGATCCATATCAAACTTGAAGCCATTTTTCTTTAGAACTTTAATGGATTGATTGGTTGCTTTGCGGAATCAATCATTTTTATCTTTTCTTGATTTCTTAGATTCTTGTAATTTTTGTTCTTGATTGTTTGACCCCTTGTACACTCCTTGTGCACTAGGGTGTTTCCATTTTTTTGATATCAATAAACTTTTTACTTATCAAAAAAAAAAAAATGGTGCCAAAGCTCTTGGGCCAATTGGCTATGCCTTTGTAGTCTTTAGCATTGTCGGAATGTAGTGGAGGCAGATGTTATGAGCTTCTTTCAATAATTTTAGGAGACATGTAAGTTTGAGAAGTTTGAATGCATCTTTCATTACCCTTTTTCCAAATATTTCTGTGGCTTGAAACATAAGAGATTCTAAACCAATTCATTTGGTTAGAAATGTGTATAAGTTTTTGGCAAAGGTTTTATCTATAGGTTTAAAAGAATGATTGGGAAGATTATTGAATCGTAGAATCTCTTTGTTGAAAGCAGTCAAATTTTAGATTCTTCTCGTGTCGATTGAATGTCTGGAGTCTAGAATCAGGAGTCAAATTCCTGGAGTTATTTGCTGCAAGCTTGATATTGAAATGGTTTGTGATCTTGTACATTGGATTGTTTGCCGGAAGTTTGGCTTTGGTGGAAAATGGAAGAACTAGGTTTATTTTTTGCATATCCACTGTCAAGTTCTCAATTATGGTTAATGGTTGCCCATCCAGCTTTAATAGAAATTCTTGAGGATAGAGGCAAGGAGATTCAATTGCATCGTTATCCTCTTCAATGAAACTCTCAACAAAATGCTGAAGAGGGTTATGGGAGGAAGCTTCTTATTTGGTTTCAAAGCTCAGGGGAGTTGTGGATTTTGAGTATTTCTCATCTTCATTTTTAAACAACAACATATTTTTCTATGATGCTAATACTGATAATATTCTTGTATGTAGCTATCAAGTTAGTTCTTTTATATTTTAAATTAGGTATGGGGTTAAAGGGTTAATCTTAGTGAAAGTGAAATAGTTCTTGTAGGGATGGTGGAAGGAGTCGATGAGCCAGTTGCAATTATGCATTGTAAGGTTTGCTCTTTACTTAAGAATCGTTTGGGCATGCCGTTAGGCTCATCATATAAGGAAGTGGAAGTTTGAAATTCAATCTTGCGAAGACAGTTGGTAGGATGGAAAAGTTATATGTGTCAAGGGATGGAGGTTTACTCCCTGTTCAGTATACCTTCTCATGTGGCTAATAAATTGGAACTATTACATTGGGAATTTTTAAAGGGAGGTTTGGATGGGATTTATTACATCATTGTGCTTCTGGCTACCACCAGGGAGCTGTGGTCATTTGTTCTCTTTTTGTTCGGAGTTCTTTGTTCGGAGTTCATTGGGTGATGCAGTTGAAGGTTATTGATGTGTTTTTATTTGGAAAAGTTTGTTTTGAAGGCATGAAAATGGGTTGATTTGGAAAGTTACACCTCTTTGCTTGCTTTTGGCTATACTTAATTTCTTTTATGTTAGATTTCATAGATCTATTATAGAAGAATTTCATAGATCATCAACTACGTATATTAAAAAAAGAGAAAAGATTTGGTTGCTCAATTAAAATTTTTATTTGTCTCTTACGTAAATCTTTGTATACATACTATATACTTGAGGTTTTTCTTCAAATAAAAGTTATTCATTACTTATCAAAAAGGTTCTAACTAATCCTTTTTCTAATATAAGTTATTTATCACTTATCAAAAAGTTCCAAGAAAAATATCTTGAAAAGCTGGATTTTAAGGATGAGTACAAGATCAGCAATACTTACATTTTTTGTTAAAGAATGGAGCACAAGAAGAACTGGGATTTAGAGATACCTTAACTGAATCCTCAAAGTTCTGTTAGTATTTATATAGGCTGAGAAGAGGAAGACAAGAAGGAAAGAAGTCAGATATGCGGCTGTTACTATGAAACCGTAGAGCAGGAAGGTATAGAGATTTTCACGGCTTCAAATCATATCAAATTCTTTCCCTTTCACTGTGAAACAATGTGAAACTGTAGAGCAGAAGTTCAAATCGTCTATTTGTGCATAACAGTAGAATGGAAAGGTGGGAGAAATTCAACGGTCTGTTTCCCATTCTCCACGTTGTGTTTCTCACGCAAACCCTTTTGTCAAACCCTGTTTCACAATATCAAATTTCCTGTTTTCCTGAAATTGAAAAGGCTTTGGGTCTAGACTTTATGGTGGAATTAAATTGATAAGAAGGGGTTTTATGGTGGAGATAAGGCTGGAATTTATTATATAGATTTATTATTAATCTGAAATTTATATGTGAAATTTGTAAAAACTATTTTAAAATTGTAGGACAAATAATAAAAAAAAAGATGAAAATGACAGATGCTGACGTGGCGCAACGTGAATATAGCAATATTAAACACTACGCTTCAGTTTTTAGTAATACTAGCTTTTAACCTGTGCAAATGCACGAGATTTTTATTTAAAATTTGTTATAATT
The DNA here is from genome assembly GCA_032878915.1 of Castanopsis chinensis. NCBI lineage: Eukaryota > Viridiplantae > Streptophyta > Magnoliopsida > Fagales > Fagaceae > Castanopsis > Castanopsis chinensis. The sequence continues at coordinate 28,758,269 of JAVQMG010000121.1, read as the reverse complement.
TTGTTGTATTTTTATAGCATCTCAAAAGTATTTTTCTTTCTTATTTAACATCATCAAAAGTAAATCAAATCATACTTCATCACAGTAACATATATTAACACACTTTAAATGAGGGGGAAAAAATTAAACTTAAAGTAGTGGAAAAACAAATACCTTTCTTCATAACATCAAAAAAATTAAGATTCATAACTCAAAATAACATTTATAATCCTAAAATAAACCAAAAGTCAAATAGTTTAATCCTTTGTTTATGGACTTCATGCTTTCTCTCTTAAAAGTCTTATGGGTCTAATGTTGTGAGCATTCAAGCCATTGATGATCCTTTTGCATACCTGGACATATCAGAAGCATAGTTTTAAAAATCAGACCGACCAGTCAGACTAGTTCAACAAAAAATTGGCCTCTAATCTGGTCTGATTATGGATAAAAACTGAAAAAAAAAAAAAAAAAAAATCGGTCGGTTCAACAAGAGAACCGGGAGCCAGCATGGTCGAACCGGTTAAAGACCGGATGAGATTTTTTGACTTTTATCAACCTAAAACTAAGTCGTTTTGACCCTAAAAACTAACCCTATCTCCTAAAGGACCTAAACACTCATAAAGTCATATTGTCACGCTCACGCCTCCCTCATCTCAGACTCTCTGCCTCACTCTCATCTCATCTCACTCTCTGCCTCATTCTGTGATTCTCTCAGTCACCTCACTCAAGTTTCAACTCAACTCAAGGAAACGCACGCACGCACGCACGCCTCTCTGCCAGCCTCCCTCATCTCAATTTTTTTTCCTTCTCATCCTCACGAGTCATGACGTCTGAAGCTCTACGCCTCTGCCCTTCTCGGTTGGGTTTTTTTTTTTTTTTTTTTTTTTTTTTTTTTTTTTCTTTTTAACTTCTGGTCTCGCCCTCTGACCTCTGCCCTTCTGGAGATCGGAGCTGGAGCAGCGGTGGTGGTTCGATCTTTTTGGGTGTGCGGAGAAGAAGATGATCCAAAGATGAAATTTCTAAAAGGTGAACCTTGACTTGAGACACATACGGTGAGAAGAGAGTATAGAGATTAGAGTGAACTCTGCCCTTCTGGAGGTCGGAGCTGGAGTAGTGGTGGTGGTTCGATCTTTTTGGGTTTGCAGAGAAGAAGATGATCCATAGATGAAATGTCTAAAAGGAGAACCTAGACTTGAGAGTTGAGTAACGTACGGTGAGAAGAGAGTATAGAGATTTTTTTTTTTTTTTTTGAGGATCTTTATTAAAAAAATCCCCAAACCAATAATAGTCATGCCTAGATTGGTAGTTCAATGCCTTTTAAAAACATCAATGAAAATTTGAATCCCATGTCACAAATTGTATCAACCGCCACCGGGTTTTGGACATATTTGGAAGTTAAATTTCTTTAATGCAGTTTGGTAAGCTTAATGGTGTATTTGGAAGTTCATAGAGAGAGAGAGAGAGGAGAGTAGGGGTTAAGGGAGGGGAATGAGAGGAGAGGGGATGGGAATAATTACGACTTTCCTAATTTGGGTGTTTTAAAATTATCGGGAAAAGGAATAGATATGTTTCTTTTTTGTTTGGATGTTTTAAAATTAAGGAGGGGAGAGGAGTGTTCATATTAATTGATTAACATGACCATCTTTTTTTTATTTTTTATTTTTTTATTTAAGAAATAGATATAAATTAAAGTCATAATGGTGAAATTGACAATTTAATTTTTTTAAATATAAGTGAAACCCCTCCCCTCTCCTCTCCCTCTAAATTTCTCCAATTTGGGGAATTAACAAAGAGTTAGAAGGGGTAAGATACCCCTCCAAACCCCTTGCCCTCCCCCCTTAGCAAATATTCAAACATGGTTTATTAAACCCTCCCCATTCCCTTACCTCTACTCTCCTCTATCCAAACAAGGTGTAAGGGATGAATTGGTGAAGATGGGGGCATCTTTAGTGGCACCACAACTGTTGAGAGATGAATTGCTGGTGAATGGAAAAGATGGAGAGAGAGAGAGAGAGAGAGAGAGAGAGAGTCGTTGGCGGGTGATAAGATAAGGAATAAAGAAATCCTTTGGACAATAGGAAATAGTCATGTCTCACCATATTAGGCCAAGACAGGTTTAATGAATGGCTTTTTTTTTTTTTTTGGCTGAATTTAATGAATGGATTTTACTAAAACAAAACTGCCACCCGAGCATTTAGAAATTTAAGGCTATTGGGCCTAATACCGACTAGCCTATTTGTTGAGATGATTATGCCTTGTTGGGTCCATCAGATTTATGAATGACAGTACATGGTTTGTGTCATTGTGTGTTATTTTTTGATAGAAAACAAATTTTTATTGAGTTTAAGCATAAATTTATTAGGATTAGTTACATGATAAACCCCAAAGTTTGATGTTGGCTACTAATTAAACCATCAAGTTCTAATTGCATCAATGTCTACCCCATAGTTTCATATAAATTTATTACAATATGGATCCTGAATGAGTCTCTGTTAGGATAGTAAAATTTATGTTGTTGGACTCAAAAATTTATGTTTCTCATTTACAGCCAGGGCTTTGAAGGCGGCTACAATGATACTCAATCTTACAGCTGCAGACAATGGTGCATCTCTTATTGTTTGATTAAAGTATCCACTTGACACATTAGCCTCAGATTATGCAAATACTGTCTGATTAGGAGCTTTGGAGCAATCAATCCATAAATTTTTTCTCTACACATCAATTTTGAAATTAGATTGTAAGACACTCTAGTCTGTTTACAATGTGCTTGACATGCCAATGGAAATATTGTTCTCATTGAAATATTTGCAATTTGTTTTATGCAACAGAATCTGATTATTAACAAGCATTAGGAAGTTTGACTGTGCTAGGCCACAAATGCGTTGACCCCTTGTGATGACTTAGATTAATTAATTAGCCCAGTTTTTAATTAATCAAATTAACATGCAATATCACGTGGCAGCACAAACAAATCACCAAAACTAAGTAAAGCAGCGGAAAGTAAATAACACGGTAATTTGTTCACGAATGGGGAAAACCCTTACAACAAAAACCCCACTGGGTGATTTAAGGTCACCACTCCCGAAACTCCACTATTATCACAACAAGCAGTTACAAGTAAGGAATCCCAGTACCTCACCAACCTACAGTTGAACTCTTACCCCAACACCCAATTGGACTTGTTCTGTAGTGACAGTTTCTCCTTTTGATGCACGGCTCCCAAGTACGTGACTAACCAATTTGATGTGCGGATCCCAGTACGCGGCTTACTCCTTTGCACGAATCCCAGTACGTGACTCACTCACCAACTTGAGGAAGAAAAATGTTGGCTGCAAAGTTCTTCAAATCATACACACGATGAAGATCAAGAAGCACTTGGTTACAAAACCCTAAGGTGCAAAGACGCAGTAGCTTCTTTCAGAGAGAATTAGGCTTCGGTCACCTTTTGCATGTGTTCTCCTTGTATTCTCTTATGTGACGGCCTCAAAAATATGCCTTATATATGCCTAGGGTTGTGAGAAAAGAAACCCTACATAAATACAAAAGCCTGGCCCAAAAATCGGATCTGAAAATTTCAATTTCCGTAACCTCGATAGATATCTCGATCGATCGGGAAGCTGTCGAGCCTCATTAAATCTCGATAGATACCTCGATAGATAGCTATCTGTCCAGCAGCTATCCGCAGGTGTCCAGCAGCTATCCGCCAGGTGTCCAGCTTTAGTACACACCTTTTCTTCACTTGTTTCTTGGTCTAATCTTCATGACTTTAATACTAGACTTGAACAACATGTTCTTTGAAGTATTAAACACATCCTAGATCTATCCAAATACAAGTAAAGTGCATTTTGTCAAAGGATTAGCCAACTACATAAAATAGCGACATATGTTCACAAACTTAAACTACATATGTCCTAACAGACTGTCAGGGGTAGGTCTAGAAATCTGATTTCTCAGAGCTGTCAGGAAGATATTCCATCCCGTTCTTGACAGCTTGAGAGGTTGCAGTCACCAACAGTAGTGAAGTCATTAAGAATGAATGAAATTTCATGGGCATCACAATTATTCTGGCATCTGATATTGTTTTGTTTCAATTTAATTTGTCATCATTAGCTGCTGTATTTGTTTTAGCAATTATTAGTCAATAAATTATTTAGAATGTTATTCTTTGCACTTTAAAATTTCTCTTCTTTGGACTAAATTACACAATTTACCCTTTTTATTTGGTGGTTTTCATAGTTACACAGGCTTTTGCGTATCGAGTTTTGTTTTTTATAGACCCTTCCCATTTTACTTCGTTATGAAACTATGAACAATCTTACGTGAAATTATACTTTTATGTGTGTGTAACTGTGTATGGTTCTTTCAGCATGGACCTACTTCTAATTATTATTATTATTTTTTTGAATGCTTTGGACTTTGGATTACCTTTCAATAGCAACCATCTTCAATTGAAAAAGAGGCCTGAAATCCTGTTCGGGCTGGAGCTTTCAGAGATTCATATCCTGAATTACTCCCTTAAATCTCTTTTTTTGTGGGACTCATTCAAACTTTTGGTTTTAGACCTGTCTTCAATTGCATAAGTCCTTCCAGATCTTACCTGTAGGGGCTTGGGCCTGTGAGACCGAGAATGGCCCATGTGACCAAGGCCCAACACAGTGGGATTGGCCCATGGGACTAAGGTCCAACACGGTGGGGATAAGATCAGTTTGCTGAGAAAACGGGCAATAGTTTTAGTATACCGCTCAGGGTAAACAGAATTACGTTCGGGCCAAGTTGGGCTCAATACTAGCTAGCAAGCTAAAGGGAAGTCGGTGAGGGGATATTCAAATTAAGGTCGGTAATCGAGCACTGTCAATGACATTGGGAAATTCACTACCGAATATTATTTGACGTCTGGAACAAATTCTAAGAGAATCCTTTGAAGTTGTGAGGATTCCTTGAGATTTTGGTGGACGTGAGAATGCGTGTGAAGTGGGAAAATGTAAATAATGATAACCCCACTAACGGGAGACTTAAAAGAGGAGGGTCAACATATAGGGGTTGGGAAAAAAGGGAGTAAGAGATTGAGAGGTAAACATTGGGAACAGAGGGAAACACTGGGAAACAGAGGGAAACAAAAGGGAATAATGGGAGAAAGATTTAACTTGGACTGACCAGGTGAAGTTTGGAGCCAAACTTGTAGGATTGTGATATAGCCCACATATAAATAAATTGGGGCCCAAATACTACTCAATGTTGTTAAAAGCGTTGAGCGCACTTAAGCGTAAAGGCCTCTTGGAGCCTAGGCGCAAAGCGCAAAGCGCAAGCGCGCGCCTGATCGATGTGAAGCGCACATTTAAAAATAAAATTAATAAATTAAAAAAAAAATTATTAATGATCAATACAACAATCAAGTGATAAATTAATCATATAAATTACAATAAAATATTTTTATATAATTTATATAACATTTATATAATTCTTTTGTGCTTTATAAAATATATACAACCATGATATTTGATGGCCATGATTACAAAACATGGCTGAATCAAAATAGAAATATATAACCAAGAAGGCAAAAGCTAAAAAGTACTAGAATGTTAAGTAATGTTAATATTTGTGAGTGTCTGGTTTTGCGTTTGTTTGTGTGGTTGTGGTTAAAAGTTCAAAAATATCTAAATAAATAGGCTTAGGTGTATGGTAGCACACCACACTATTAGTTTTTATATATTAAATCAATGGCTTATATCAAACATATTTATATCTAATGGCTAAAAATCAAATAAGGAATTTTAAAAAAAAAATTTACAAAAAGCTCAAAAAAGCGCACTTTGCGCTTAATAAAAAAGCTTAGAAAAGCGCGCTTAAAGCACGCTTTTGTGAGGGCGCTTCGCTTTAGAGGGGAAAAGCCCCAAGGGCTGTGCGCTTTGCGCTTTGCGCTTAAGCGCGCTTTAAGCGCGCTTTTAACAACACTGATACTACTACTTGAGGAGATTTGGTGACCACATTCCTATTTGGAGTCTTTTATCCTTCTCATTCAGCCTCCTCACATTCCAAGAGATTATCTTCAAATTCATTGGGACGTAATCACAACCCTTTCCCTATTGGAACCTCTTGCTTTACCAGAAGTGGAATCATAATTAATAGAGCTCACCAAGCTCCTTAACTTCCTTAGCTCCACCTTTTTCCCCCCTTAAAGCATTCTCTGCAGTCCTTTGTCTAATTTTCTCCTCAATAGCCAAGAGGAAATTAGATGCAAGTTCTTCCAAACCTTTAACCAGAGTCTTCAAAAAAGAGCCAAATTCCTGAAACTTGCTTTGAAACCATGGTGACATACTAGAATGATTTCTAGACTAACCATCTTCCAAAAAGACAGATAGGTTATCGACTTCTTGGGTCTCAACGGACTTCGATATAGCTAACGGAGTCACATTTAAGGGTTCTAAAATATTTGAACCTCATCGATCAGATTCAACCATCTCGCCACCTTCTTTGGACCAACCCTTAGAATTTACATCCTCCACCACCACCCTATCCCACTTGGATTGTATCTCTAAAGGCGTTGAATAATTTCCTGAAAAATCCATGGCATTAAGCTCATCCAAAACAGAATCCCTAAAATCTATCGGCACCACTACTCTCTTCCCATCACCAAGATCTAAAACCCACTTGTTCGAAAGCCCTTCGATTTATTCAAGTCCATAGCATTATCAAATAAAAGTTGCTTGATTTGTTGCGGTACCATCGCATTATATACATTGGAATTAGACTTTGAAACCACAATATAAGTGCAAGTGGGAGCCGATATTGGTGGAGTGGAGACTAAATCAGATGTGGGTTCTTAACATTCTCGTAGTTACACACCTCGCTGACCAGAACTGGTTTCGAAAGAGGGTTGGGAATTGGATTTAGAACTTGTGATTCTAGAAAATCAAAACTAACATTTGGGTTTTGGATTGCAAACTCAGATTTGCCAATATTAGAGCATGCACCATCATTGGCAAAGGAGGAAACCACCCCCATGTTCACCAGCACCACCTTAGTAGGACTATGAGACTTGGGGTCAGCTTGGGAAAGAGATGAGACACTCGGCACAGTTGGAAGCACTACTGAAGGACTTCTCATGTGATTGTGGTGTAAAGAAGAGGCTGGCTGCTAGGCTTTGGGCTTTTGAATAGACATAATATGGCTTAAGAAGCTGCCCTGAGGCTTCCAAGCAGGTTTTAATATGGGCCTATTCTCTTTAGCAAGAGCTGATTGGCCATTGGGCTTTAAGCCCACTTCCTTGACCTCTGAAAAAACAACACCCCACCTCCCCTCAGACCCACATTCCACACAGAAACAAATATCCAAGGTCAACTTCCCATTAATAGCATTAATATGAATTCTCTTTATCACCGATGTAACTTTCGCCCCAAACCCAGTTGTTTCTTTTCCAGGAAGATCATTGCTGAAATCACATTGATTTCCACTAGAATTTGGGATTTTCAAAATTTGAAATTCTGAAATTTTCTCCTTCCCTTTATTTACAATTCCATAGTTTCTCTACCACCCCTCCGACACCAGTACAGCAGCATGCTTGGGTTCACCGTTTCTGATTTCGACAAATCCATAGATTTTCTGCCACCCCTCCTATACCACCACAATGTCCATAACAAGATGCATGGGTTCACTGTTTCTAATCCCAAAATGTCCCTGTTGGAGAAGAGAATCTTCTAATATCTTCCTTAGGTGAAGACCAAATCCGACCCATCCTCTCCCCAATTTTCCTTCCAGTGTCACTATGGACTTTGTACGTCATCCATGAATGAGTTAAGAAATAAGCAAAAAATTTCCACAAGGATTTGACCCCAAATGAATAATAAAAATCTTATTTCCTTCCTTAATCGATTTGGAAAACTGCATAGGTGATTGTTTTGATGCCAACTCTTCCACGTTAAACAATAGCCTCTTGGCACTCTCCTTCCCCAAAGAGACGAAGTGTGAAGAATCTCAACATTTTTCAAGAATACGTAAGAGATAAAAAGTACCACCTTTTTCGATGGAAAATTCAAAAGTTTTGGACTACTCAACAAAGAAAAACATGGAACCTCCCATAATAATATAATAAAAAACAATAACAATCAGAAAGAGAGCAAAAATCTATGACTAATCTGAGGTAGCCAGGCCTCCTCCCCCCTAAAGCTTGAAAAGAGAGAAAAATTTTTCTAGCATTCTTTAGTGCCCTCATGGCAGAGAGCAATTGCAAAGGAAAGGAAACTTTGGTGAGGTTGCCTTCATATAATTAGAGTCTGTTTGGTTGTGTTATTTACATAATAGTTTTCGTTGTTTAAACAATATAACACGTATTTTCACAACACTTTTTCACCTATATGTATTTTTACTACACTTAAACAACCTTATTAGAACAACATGCATGATAGTTCTTCTTGCATTGTCCTAGTGCCGCTTCTATACAACGGGCAAATTGCTCCCGCCTTGGATTTGAAAAAAATTGGGGTTCCGAGTACATACTAGAAACCCATTGCCATGCATTAAAACGATCTATCCAAAGTAGCTTTATCTTGTTCTGGGGGAGAGGAAACTGAAGATGGAGGAAGAGAGGTGGGTGGGTCTGCTTGCACAAGTAGGACAATAATCATCATTACTATAACCACAATTCTTCTCACATTCACATTCTTACACCCATAGCTTCACTTAATAGTTATCTCTCTCACAAAATGTTAGGTTATGTGAGAGTTTAATACAAACAAAGGCAGTAATTTATAGGCACAATTTTAAAGTAAAGCTTCCTTAGTTGTTAAATCGTTGTTTTATTCCTTTAAAATCTCTTTCTCCATCACATTTTTTTTTTATTTATTTGAACCAAGACTTAGTCTTGAATAACGATGATTGGGAAACTTTTATAGCTCAGAATTAAGTTTTTTTTTTTTTTTTTTTGGGGAATAGCTCAGAATTAAGTTACTTTCTAATAAACATTTGTCTCTTAGGGTGTGTTTGTTTTGACTTCAAATCACTACCGAAAATACTTTTCCGTAAAATAGAATGTTTGGTCGGTTCAGGAAAATTTGGTCAAACTGAAAATATTTTGAGTTTGACCGTAAAATAAGCTTCATTGGGCTGAAAATATTTTCAGCTCCTCATTTCACTTCAAACCATTTTTGGGACGCGCAAAGAGAGAGAGAGAGAGAGAGAGAGAGAGAGAGAGAGAGAGAGAGAGAGATCGCGCGAGAGTAGAGAGAGTAGAGAGTGGAAAGAAGGCGGCGCTGGCACGATCAGACCCACTGCACCGGCACCGCCTTCTCGATTGCGGCACGATCGCGAGTCGTAATCTCATGACGTGATCGCGAGGCGGCGCGATCTTCTCTTCCAGATATGATTTTTTTTTTTTTTTTTTGGGTTTTGTTTCTTTTGTTTTTCTCTGAATCGTGATGTTAATGTTTGTTTGGAAGCTGAGAAAATGTGAGCAACAAGTAAAAAATGTATTTTCTATAATATTTTCAAGATTACAACCAAACACTTGAAAATATTTTCCAAAATATTTTTTAAAATACTACCAAATACCTAAAAATATTTTCCTTTCCCTAAAATGTGATTACATGAAATTATTTTACACCCAAAAAATATTTTACATCTAACTAAACACAGCCTTAGCTTGTACATAAAATTATATGCCTTGAAAAAGAGCCACTGCAATTTGAAATTTTAAGAATTATTATTTTTTATGATATTGATAGAGAAGCAAATAAAGCACGATTTTAATGGCTTCATGGGGGTTGATCTTCATTTGTGAATGATAAAGAGACATCACATCAAAGCTTCACGGAAGATGCAATAATATCACTAGATTACCCTAGCTTTGTTTTGACGTGAGTTACCTGCAATAAATTCAGTGATGACTTCTAGTACTGTTGTCATTGGTTTTTGCCAGAGTAATTATGAAATAATCTAATGAATTTTTTTTAAGAAAATAATATAATGAATTTAATACTGTAGGTATGTACTTGTAAGAGCACTGGTATGAGTTGGATCAGCAAGCGTAAAATATTGCAAAATAGAAAGTGTTAAAATATGTACATTCTGACCTTAAAAAACACTCATATTTTTTTTGATGAACAAAAAAAAAAAAAAAAAACTCATATTAGTAGATGTAAAATTGTGCATAAATACACAATTACTACAGTAACCGTGCATATATGCACGGTTACTGTAACTCATACATTTAATATTTAGTATTTTTTTGGTAGTGTTGGGTTTGTGAGAGAGAGGGGTAGTGAGGGAGAAAATAATAAAAAATTATAAATGAATGAATATTTTATTAAATAAATGTGTAGAATAGATAAATTGATGTAAGTATTTTATAAAAATAAATGTATAAAATAGAAAAAGTGAATTTTTAGTATAAAATAGAAGAAAACTTTTTATACTTACTAATGCAGTTGCTCTAAGATTGCTATTCCTTGTCGGCAGCAATTGATAAAAACTTGATTTGTGGAAGTGAAAAGGTAGAAACACAGTCATAATTAAGTAACAACATATTTACCATATGCTAAGAGTTAAAGAACTGGAACACAATCCAAATCTGCCCTCAGACTCAGACATTGTTTAACGCCTCATCGAGGACCTACTGTGCTGTGCTCTTGAGTCTTAACTCTGATATGTACTGGAATTTACTTGTGGTTGTGGCATAATCCGATGACCTGATCTCACTCGTTGTTTTGCTGCCTGCTGCACTTGATTTTCGACCCTCCTTTGATCCAGATCGAACGGTCTTGATTTTGAGCTCATAGTACTTGATCACAGCCCATATAACCAAAATAAAGAAAAATGAAATTTTTTTTCCCTCTCATGGCCCCATATTGTCCGTTTTTCTGTTAAGTTTAACATAACATTAAAATACCAATTTAGCCATTTACTGCCTTTTGTTTTGAAGAGGTTAAATTGGTTTTTTCAAATTCAATACTTAATTCTGTAATTCTTACCACCAAAATAGATAGCAGGAGGGACATTGAATCAAAGTCATAATTTTTTTTTGGGGGGGGGGAGGGAGGGGGTGTGGTCAATCATGCATTTCGATAGTTTATGGGGGTAAAGTGTAAAATATAGTATGGTTTAGGGTGAAAAAAATATATAATTTTCCATTTTTTAAGGATAAAAAAAAGGAATTTGCAGGTGTGTTCACTATCTCTGACTCACTTAAACCTTATCATACATGGCATGTTCACCGCCTCTAACTTACTTAAACCTTATCATACATAGCGTGGGATCAGTGAAATACTAAATGGGGTGTACCATTACTCGAACCCACAACCTCGTGCTTGCGAATACAAATTCTCTGTCCCATTTTATGCTCTACCAATTATAGGAATGCCACATGTTTGATATATATTATAATTATAATTATTATTTTGAATTTTAGTTATTTTATAAGAAAAGTCAAACAAATACATTTCAAGTTGTGATTGATGAAGTATAAAGTAGAACACAAAAATGAGATGGATTATACATGATTTATATTCTGACCTAACAGCAGCTTCCCACCATTAGGTTACCTCCTCAGGTGGTTGGTGTGTTATGTTTCTATTTAGGTTTCTAAAACTGTGATTTGTGAGCGTGAATCTAAGACCGACTTTGCCACTCATCTAGAAGATCGTGAAAGTATTGATTGCATGATCTTATATTGGTTTATCAACACTTTTGTTGGTTCCATCAATAAGCCGATGCTAAAGCTTGTAAACGCCAAAACTGCCTACGATTACTCGCCAAATGCTATAGTTTGTACTTTGTACCCATGATGCATTGGTGCTGTATCATATAGAGAGCAGAGACCAAAGTCTACCAGATGCGTCAGTAATTAGATTAGTCTATTGCTGATTTTTATTCCTAAGTCACTAACTTTTGGGAGCAATTGGTTACTTCATAATAACCTGTACGACTACAAGTTATTTATGCATTTCATGATGACTCTAATACAAGAAGACTTTGAACCCATATAGGCCTCTCTTTTGCAACGTATTAATTTTCTTCCATGTACAGATGCTAAAGTCATAGAGATTGTTTATGAGGAAAACTTTCGTTTAAAAAACTCCTTTTGCAAATACTGTCGACATCATGGTCACAGAGAGAGAGAGAGAGAGAGAGAGAGATAAAAATGATCAAACAAATAGAATTTGCTATGGTTACTTCTCTAAGTAAGGGTTTACTGTAATAATTGTGTAAATTTATTTATTTATTTATTTATTTTGTAGATTTGGGGGCTAAAACATTTCAGGAGATATAAAACTCTGAATGCTAATGCTCTCATAATGTTAAAAAGAGATTTAGCCATGTTTGTGTAATATTTATTGGAAATCAACTCAAGATTGTGTTATAGTTGAGAAATTTGGTGACGAACTAGTAACCTTTACACTAGACTAGACTTGATTTGAAACCTTAGCCATTTTCCTTACCACTATATTGGTTCTCGAATTTTGGGATCATTCTATTGATATTTCCATCACAAAAAAAAAAAAAAAAAAGAACTCGTTTAAACTAGGAACTCTAATAACCTAAAATCTAAATAACTTTCTGCACGCAGATCTACTTCTATTGAACTGATCACTGGTAGAGGTGTTAGAAACTTAGAATCTAGTTTATAAATCTAGGCACTCACACTAGTCTTAGCATGGTTGCACGTTGCCTCTCCTTAAAAATTAACAATTGTACAAAGTTGGGTCTTTTAACTAGACACATGGTCCACATCCCACCATGTTATAAAGAGTGGACATCTAGTGTCTGACATTTTTAGTTGGGTAAATATTATTGCGCACTTGTATTATACAACCGCGCGCACACTTTTTTGCCCAGAAATTGTGACTATATGTGTACGGTTGTATGCAATAACCGGTGTGAAATAAACACCACTTTTTTGATTTTGTTAACAGCTGAAATAACAGAAACAAGCCATTCCCACCCATCTTTGTGACAAGCACCAGTTCTTGCATCCTCTTTGTCCCTGCATTGTACATCACACTGGAACGATTTACCACACCACCCAGTCCATGTTTTACCTCTGCTCTGGCAAACTTTGGCTTCGACCATCAGTACCTCTACACCAATTATTAAACAAGAAGTAAGCAGACTTGAGTTACAGTAGTCCTCTATATTTGCTAAATCGCGCACTTTTATTGGGTTCTAAAATTTAAGCATTTACAACTTAGAAAATAATGCTTTGGTGTAATTGAGGATTAGCCAAAAAGGAAAAATAAATAAAAACTTTCTTACTAGTAGCTATCTTTCTATATAAATTAAACTAGTTGATAATCCGTATAGTACACTGAAATTGTACCTGATATAATTTTCTCTCTTATAAATTCATATTTTTTTTTGTCTAAATATAAAATTTGATAATTATTATTACGTATTTATAATGATTGTATTTTTATATAAAACTATACATTCTGCCATTTAAAGAACATATGGTATGCCAATATTTTTTTTCTTCATATATATATATATATAAATTTGTGAGATTTTAAAAGCATACGTGGCATGTGTTAAGTAAGTAGCTTAATCGGCCAATGTAATTGAGCCATGCCTAAGTATAGAATTGAGTTCAAGCAGTGACGTTAGTTTTAGAGAATTAAGGATTAATTCTCTTGTCGCATCCCTTTGGTGTGGGAACTCTTGGGGGTATTGGGATTTTAAATTTGTGTAAAAGCTTTTGTGCTACTTTTTATAATATTCTAGTGAAACTTTCTTCTTGACATTGCTCATGGACATAAACTTTATGCTGAACCATATAAATCTTTATATATTTATTTTATGTGATTGAATTTTTTTTTTTTAATATTTTATTTTACATAAATCTACTATTATTTTATTTCACACACAATAAATAGGTGTCCCAAAGCCTTGCTATTTCAACAACATAATATTACGAAGTCGAGTAAAAATGAAAAATTTTCAATTTATATATAGATGAGGGAGAGAGGGATGCTTACTTAGGGGAAAAAAATGTGACTTACCAAATGATAGTAGAAGGGGAACGCAGAGAGCGAATGTGGTAATGTTAGAAAGAGACTTAGCCATATGTGAATTGTTTATAAGAAAATCAATTGAAGAGTACTATGCGATAAATGAAAAATTTGAAGGGTATTTATAGCAGAGCAGTGGCCGGGCTCTGTTGTTACTCTCGTTAGTGTTGATATTCGTACAATTGTACAAAAGGACAATTATTATTGTCATTTTCACTTGACAGCCTAAGTATTTAATAGATTGTGATTAGTGGATAAAAAATGACGGTAGTATTTTAGTTCAATGTTTTCAAATGGGTTTTAATTTCAAAGAGTTTTGAAAAGATTGTACAAAAAAATTTCCTTAGTATTATTCCAAGGAAAGTCATAAGTGTTAGAGTTCATAGATGTTTTGGCAAATTCTAATGCCAAGACACATCAAATTTGGATTTTTCAAAAGAATAACATTAGGGTTTAATTTGCTTTAGACGTCCTGTAGCTGTGGGGTGGAAAAACGCAGCTATAAGGAGACTGCAGCCACGTTTATAAAATAAGTTTTTTCTTCTTAAACACATTCCCACCCAAAATAAGACCTGTAATTCTTGCCCAAAACAAGACCTATAGCTCCTGCTAACACTCAAATGCAACTAATTGGAACTAACAAAACTTATTTCCAACACTTAAATGTAACCAACAAAACAAATTTTCAATACTCAACAATTCCCAACCAATTGCTAGCAATCATATAACACCACCAATTGCCAAAAGATTAATTACATAAACAAAACAAGTTCCCAACAACAAATTTTTACATCACAAAATGCATATCTCTCAAGGATTTTTTACATCACAATAATGTTTATAAAATTCTCATAATTGTGTTCATCATAATGGAGGCTTCCCATGGGCAACTAATGAAATGTGACTTCCAAACAACAAAAAATTCAACAACCATGGCTACCATATTTGAAGCAGTAGATATAATCTTACAAAATCAAACTCAAAAAATATTGCATAATTTAACAAGGGAAAAATTGATAAATAGGTAATTAAATATCCAACCCCCTGTTTATGCAATAATTATCTTTTAAACAATACTTAAAGAGGAGACAGAGAGAAGGGACACTTTTGCCAACACAAAATTACAATGACTATCTTAGAACTTGGTTAAGCTTATATCCCAGGTCAAAGGGCAAAATTGTGCGATTGGTTAAGCTTATATCCCTTCTAAAATAGGGTATGCAATTTGGACAATCAAATTGGGTCAAGTCAGATCTTGGGAGGAATAGACCCATACCTACAGAGTCATTGGATCGGGCAGCGGGTAGATTGGGTGGGTTAGGCGGCCAGGTGGCTTGGACAGCCCTAAGTGAAACGAAAACAACTAGAAACCAGTAGAACAAAGATCAAGTTCAGATTAGGAGTTTTGGTTTTGGAGGCGTCCAATCATGTCCAAGGAGTCTATGATTGGTTTCTTTGCCCATAGATCATTGCTTTGGATTTCTAGATTTTTGTACTGAGTTATTTTTGGATTTATTGTGATTTAGATCATTGCTTCAGAAGAGACATTTTGTTGTTCTTGAGTGGTGTTATATGTGCAAAAGGTGTGGGGAATCTATAGATCATCTCCTTCTTCACTGTCTTATATCATATTAGATGTGGAGCATGGTCTTTTGCTTGTTTGGTATTTGTTGGGTGATGCCGCAAATGGTACTAGATTTGTTGGATTGTTGGGCTTGCAATTTCAGGTGTCATCATAATATAGTGATATGGAGGATGGTGCCGCATTGTTTGATGTGGTGTATCTGGTGGGAATGGAATTTTAGAAGCTTTGAGGGTCGCGAACGGTCCATTCTTGAGTTTAAATCTTTTTTCTTTTTTTACTCTTCTCGAATGGTGTTTAGCTCTATCATCTTTTTCTTGTCTTTCCTTTCCTGTTTTGCTTTATCATTGTAATTTGGTTTCTTGATGTTTTTGCCTCTCTAGTACATTTCCTATCTACGGGGCTATGTTATTTTCTAATATATAGTTTTCGTTACTTATAAAAAAAAAAAAATGTAAAATCTAGTTATTGATTTTGCTAGTGGGTGTTTAAATATTTGTATATTAGGATTTTTATTTTGTAAAAGTGAGATCGAGTTATGTGGCTAGAGTTCGGCAGTGGTGGAGTGGATTTCACTTTGTGAGGCCTCCTAGTTATGTTCTAACCTGAAACAATTATAACATATTCAGATGGTGTTGATTTTCTTTGAAGCTATCACAGGTTTGAAAGTCAATGTTGGCAAGAGTGAGATTGTTCCAAAAGGTAAGGTAAGGAATTTGAATGCTCTGGCTAGTGTTTTGTATTGTAAAATTGGCAACTTGCCCATGGCTTACTTGGGTATGCCTTTTTGGGCTCATTTAAGGCCTTCTCGATATGGAACCCTATCATATAAAAAAGGAGAGGAGTCTTGAAAACGTTTATATTTGTCAAAAGGTGGCAAATTGACTTTATTAAGAAGTACTCTTTTGAGTCTTCCAACCTATTATTTATCCTTGCTTTCTATCCCTCAAATCTATGGCGACTAGATTAGAAATTATTCAAAGGAATTTCCTATGGGGGACATCTGAGGATGAATTCAAATATCCTTTAGTCGCATGGAAAAAGGTCTGTTTGCTAGTAGAGACAAGTGATTTGGGGATCTAGAGGATGGGTTTGTTTAACCAAGCCTTGCTTGGAAAGTGATTATGGTACGTAAAAGGGTGACTTTCTTTTTATAGACAATAGCTTGGGGTAGGATTCTCACCATTGATAATCTTGTCAAAAATGGATTGCTCTTAGTTAATTGGTGTTGCTTGTGTCATTGTGATGGGAAACTGTTGATCATCTTTTGCTCCACTGTGAGTTTGCTCATGTGTTGTGAAGTTATCCTAATGTTTGGGGTTCAATAGGTGATGCCAAAGACAATCACATCTCTTCTATTTGTGTGGAGAATTGGTTGGGAAACATTCTTGAAATATTTGGAATTTGGTACTAGCTTTTCTAACATGGTGAATTAGGTGGAAGCACAATACTCATACATTTGAAGATATGAGAGACCTTTAGATCTTTTGCAATCTTTGCTAATTAAGACTTTGTTTGCATGGTCTTGAATTTGGAATTTTACACAATGTAGTTCCATTTTTTATTTCCATCTTTCTGTTAGAATTTCTTATTGATTTGCTTGTAATTGTTACAAGTACTTTGTGTTCTTCATTGTGAACACAAAGTATTTTTTTTTTCTTCAATAAAACTTCTATTACTTATCAAAAAGAAGAAGAAGAAGAAGAAGAAGAAGAAGAAGAAGAAAAAGGTGAGTTCTTGGTTTTCCAAAACATGAAAGAACTTTTTTCGTTTTTTTCTTTTCTTTGTATACTTCCAATTATGAACAACAAAAAAAATGATTTAAAAAAAAAAATTAATTCATGGATTTTTTTTTTAATTTTACAAAATTCTGAAAAAATAAAAAAAAATAAAACAGAATACTACATCATTTTTTGGTAGTTAACGAAACCCACATAACCGAACTAGATGGAAGGGGGGTTGGCTTTTA
This sequence comes from Castanopsis chinensis, assembly GCA_032878915.1. NCBI lineage: Eukaryota > Viridiplantae > Streptophyta > Magnoliopsida > Fagales > Fagaceae > Castanopsis > Castanopsis chinensis. Next base: position 28,740,745 of record JAVQMG010000121.1, on the reverse strand, counting down.
TTGGAATGAAGCTTAAGGCCACCAAGCTTGATAATTTGCAAATGATGGAACCACTCGCAACAATATTTGCATAGTTATATAGTTCTAGCTAAAGCAATCAAGTATACTTTTAGTTTTCAAAAAACACATATCTACTAGTGGTTAAACATTCATCTTGGGTAGTTTTAACTTTTCATATAATTTTACCCATGGTTTTCAGACTCAGACCATTCATTGAACCGTAAAAGAGAGAGGTTCAAGGTTTTTGAGGTCGAACCGAGGTCGAACTGGGGTCGAACCATGATAACGTCATAATTCATTTAATAATTATTGAAATTATAAATAAATATATTTAATAAACAAAAATTAAAAATTTAACTAAAATAATCCAAAACAAATATAGATAGTATTTTTTATTACATAACTTTCATAATACAAATAAGAATTATTAAATTCTAAAAAAACATAAATAACTATTGAGTTTTTAAATTATTTTAATTCATAACAAAGTACACTTTAGTACCCAATAATTTTTATTTTATAAAACTGGATAAAATAATTAAGAGGCAAATTAATTTATTTGCTCATGCCCAAGCCCAAGCCCAAGCCCATTTGAGTGCGGATAGGTTTTTTTCCCAACTCTCCAAGCCATTTGAATGGTCAATATTCACCACTTATTATGAATTAAAAAAAAAAAATCAAAAGCTAGATCTGCAGTTATTTGAATAGTCAATGTCCATACATTTAAAAATTGTTAAAGTTAAATAAATAACAAAACCAAAGGAGGAAGTGGTTGACTGCAATAAAACACGCAGTAAGTGTTCAGCACTAAAGAATTTTACAACATTTTTAGCAATACTTTCACAATAAAATTGATGTGAAAAGTTGTTACTAATTCTAATTTGAACCTATCATTAAAATTATTTTTTTACTTATCAATATTAACAAATAATTATCTGTTACTTAAAATTTATTGTGAAATATTATGAAAATATTATGGTAAATTATAATTTTTTATTCTTTTTCTTTCTTTCTTTGCTACAGACCACACGTTTTTTTTCTTTATTTATTTATTTATTTATTTTTTCTCTTGCCTTTTATCCTCCACACGTTTCCCATCCCATCCCCATACCCACTCCTCTCAAATCTCATCTGATCTAAGGGCATGTTTGGTAGACTGTAATAGATACTGTAATGTAATAGATATTCCTATGGCAGTTATGTTTTTATTACAATAAATAGTTATTCCTTATGAATAGCTATTCTTCAAAATGAGGAATAACTATTCCTTATTAAAAGTGCTGAATATCTATTCCTTCACTTTATGTAATAACTATTTTAAAAAATTTCCTAAAAAGCCATTAGTTGCCACATCTTCAAAAGGAAAGAAAATAAATTTTCCTTATTGTTAATTATAGGTTCTATTTTGAACACCTTAAAATAAGTGTATTTTAGGAAATTTGACTTAAAAATAATTTAATTACACCTTTTTTTAATACTCTACTAAATTGTGGATACATATTCAGAATTCTATTCCTAAATGGTCACCAAACTAATGAATAGTAATACTTATTACATTCCAACTTAATGTATTCCTTGTAATACTTATTCCTATTCTCATGTAATAATCATTACAATGTACCAAACGTGCCCTAACTCTTTTCTTCTTTTACTTTTCTTTCTTTGTCTTTTACTTTTCTTTCTTCGTCTTTATCTGCTCTTTCTCATTCTTTTTCTTTCGCTCTCAGAGTCTCACCCCATCAGGCCGTCACACAAAATCCAGTGGAGAACAAAGCCAGAAATCTCCCTCTCGTCTCCAGTTCCCTACTTCCCTTCCTCCTCCAAAGTCCATTGACAAAGATCTCCCTTTCTTGCTCAAATCCCTAAAGTCCATCGACGAAGATCTACCCTTTCAAAGCCAGAAATTACCCTTTCAAAATCATTGGCTCGTCCAGATCGCTGTTTTCAACAACAATCTCTCCTCTTCTGTGATTTTTTTTTTTTTTTTTTAGGTTCAGATTCAAAGGGAACTGTGAGAAGCAGTCGGATCACGGTTCTCAGAACCGTGAGGTCCGACCGCGGTTCTCACGGCTCCCTGCTTTTTTCCGTAGAACGGTTTTTGATGCTAAAAAAACCGCAAAAAGGAACGGTTCGAGGTTTTTCCGGTCGGACCGTACGGTCCGGTCCGGGTTTCACAACGTTGATTTTACCTTTACATATTCATCTATTTTAATTTATATATTCTTTTTCCAGGAAAAAAAAAAACCTTTAGTTTAGACATTTAAAAGTAAACAATGAAATAATGATTCATGAATAATCAAAAAAAAAAAAATCCATACATATTTATCTTGTACGGTTGTAACTTTACATATAATTTTGCATTTATATATTCATCAACTTTAATTTAGATTTTTATAACTTAATAATGAAATCTATAAACAAGGTAATTAATACAACCATATTTCTACAATTCAAAAAGTCCCAATTTCTTTTTTTCAAAAAAAGGCCTTTTACATTTCCTTGGAATTATTTTAATTTTTTTTATATAAAAACTTTGACATACCACTAACCTAACCACTTCATACATTAAAAAAAAAAATTTAAGGCTTATTATTACTTCCGTTAATATATTATGAATATTTTAATTGATTGAGACCAAACTAGAGAAATGTCTTTCATATTGCCTTGAAAATTCAGAAGGGAAAAAAAAAAAAAACCTTTGGCATACCACTAGCGTAACTACATCTATACCTATTTAAGCCATCTATGATATTTATTTCTTATTGATAACCATAAAATTTACAACTGGCAAGAGAACATACAAAGTAATAACGAATAAATGAAGGAAGAAAAAAAGAAGTGAAATCAAACGTCAATTAATAACCGTTATTAGGAAAATAAAAAGGTGGTCATTAGGAGTAAGAAATAAAATAGAGATGGCTACACAGTGGACATTGAAAACTTTATAGTGCAATAAAATCAACTATTACATTCACTCAATTAAATTAATAATCAACAATTAAATATAATAACACAAAATTTAAAATTAAAACTAATCAAACTCAAAACTAATCAAACTCTAACTAGGTGTTGAGGTCTAAAAAGTCATGAAGTTGCACCAAGGCCCAATATGACATAGAATATTGAACTCTATAAAAAAATACTTGAGCTCGCAATAAAGGAAAATGATGCTAGGCCCAAAATCCATTAAGGTTTTAAAGAGGAACCTAAACCCGTAAATGGATGAGCTTTAGAACCCATGAAACAAAGGGAAGAAGAAAAACCCAGCCCGCCAAGGTCAGAAAATCGCTAGGGAGCCTAGTGGTGAGAACTGGATCGGGATACTTGGGGACTACCAGGAGTTTGAGATCCTCGGGATGTGCAGCAAAGCCAAAGTTGGATTAAGACAGTTCAAAAGGGATGCCAAGTAACACAAGGAACGAGAACAGATATGTCCCTATTAGCCACCCAATGATGCAGAAAGGAATTAGAAAGCTTGGGAACCAACAATTCATGAACAAGGGGGTTGGTACCTCGGGGAACTCAGAAAGAAGAACAATGAAGGGAAGTGGCTGGGAAAAGTTTCAACCTAACAGGAAGGAATCAACTCACTTGGGAAAATGACAAAGGGAAAGACAGCCAACAGTTGAGTCTGAAAAAGGTGGGAACTAGAAGCCTTGAAAGGAGAAAAACCTAAGGTCAGCTCTTCAAGATATACAGGGACAGAAAAGTAGCTAGAGAATTTTGAGGAAGAAATACCAAAAGAAGAAAATTATAAGAAATAAAGAAGGGACCAGCCACCAATGTTGTTGGCACAACATTGGTTCTGGTACCCAGGGATGCAAAAAGGGGGAATCAGTGGTACCCCGGAAACCCTAGAGTGACACTATAAAAGGGGGAAGCAGCCAACGGTGAGGATTCATTCAGCAACGGTGAATTAGAGTAGAATCATTGAGAAAACTCTATTAGAATTCAAAGAAAGTAAGAAAAGAGAGGGAAATATTGCTTGGTATCCTTAAACAGCCACTAGAGAACACACTTGGATTTAAAGAGATTTAAACTTTGCAAGTCGTAGAGGCCTGAAGAGCCATCTAAGTCTGTGATTGTTTTTGAACTTTTTTGGACCTTGTGATATGTCCTCGTGAGCATGATGTATTACAAAATTGAAAAATTAATGAAATATTGCACAGTATCTTAAGGACCCTTAACGTTTACTTTGTGTCTTTCTTTACCACATTGCCCCTTCATTGTTTCTTGCTGTTTAATGCATATATTTCTTGTTTGCAAGCATGTATGTGTTGTAGGATTCCTGCTCTATGCACCACTTTGTTCGTAATTAGCTCATTTAGCTGTGGTGAACCAAACCCAGTTCCTTAAAACAACTAAAAGGTCCAGAGTCCTTACTTTTACTTGGGCTTGGTCATCGTCCAAAAAGGACCCACACACTAGGGAAATTATATTTCCTATCACAACTAAAAATGAGATGTTTTTCAGTAATTTAGAAATTATATTAGAAATAAAGTTGGAAAATTTTATAATATGGTTAATTTTTTGACATTTCATTTAACCTTTTATATCTATATCTATATATATATATATATATATATAATCATAATCTTCATACACCATGACTTAAAAAAAATCTAATGAATAGTTCTTCCTCTTATTTAATGTCTATGTTATGTAAATCATCAACCAATAAATATATGATAATGGTAAAAAATATTATAAACAAGATTATGAAAAATATGATAAAACTATATTTGTAAAAAAAAAAAAAAAAAAAAAACTCTTTATAGAGTCTAGGGACTAAGATAGTATTTTACCTAAAAAATTATCACGCACAATGCGTGGGCCTGCAACTTGTTAAGATAAATATTACTGATTTGGCTCATCTCTATAGCTCATTTCCCATTGGATGATTTTGGAATATATATATATATATATATATATATATGATATTTTAAAAAAATATCTTAAATTTTATCAAGAGGAATTTTATGATTAGGCTCACTTTCAGGTGGGGAAATTGACTTTGTTGGGTTTGTTCTAATGGTCAATGATTGTTAATTGGTGGATATGCTTGCCATTATTTTTGATATCCTATTTTAATGACCAAATATTGAACTAAATCTAAATCTTAATATTGTAATGGGGTTTTCTTGCATCTTTGCAGACTTGAGTGCTCTGTATTATGCTTTTGATCATCAATAATATTTAGATTCATTAAAAAAAGAGATAGCTTTTCATTCCTCCTGAGAAAATAAACACATGATTCTGCCTACATGGAGGCCACCATAAGGTTTATACAGTAATTATCTTTTGATTAACACCCCCCTTTCATTAATGAAAGCTATGATACATATGGATATCCGTGTTCTGAGACTTGGAATTGGAACATAAGCTGTTGGTGAAGTACCAATGTGGAAAAGAAACCCCAGGCTTATCACACTTGGAAGAAAATGATGGATTGATATAGTAGGCCTTCAACACTTCCTTTGCTTGTTGAGCAAGCTTAAAATTTGAAGATTCTAAGATTTTTTTTGTCCTCCCTATGATGTCATAGCCACCAAACAGAGTATAAACTGTTGTATGTGAACCCATAAGTTTGTTTGGGTTTCTTGATCTTCATGCTATAAGATTTTTCCCCCCTTTTAGTATCCAGAACAATTTTTTTACTAGAGCTTTATAGTTTAAGTGTTTAAAATCGTAATGAATGTGATTGATGCTACATCAATAATATAATATATTTCTTAATTAAGATATCAGTTTGTAATGCAAGCCATGTTCTTAGTTCATGATACCCCAGACTCAAGGGAGAGTGAAGACTGAAGAAATTATTAAATCCTATAATTTCAGTTGCAAAATCCTATAATTTCAACCCTATAATTTAGTATGTAGTATATGGAAGTGTAATAAATTATTAAATCCTATAATTTCAAAGCTACCAAAATAAATTTTGAGTTTTTAAAAAGTAACAAATTTAAGCCTTAAGGTTTCAAAAGTTAATAAATTAAACTTCATTCTATTTAAGTGAAACTAATTTGTGCTTGGGGTTTAACATGAGCTTAGAGGTTTTTTTTTTAAATTTTTTTTTTTATTTTTTTTAACTACTTTTTGAAACTTCAGACTAATATATAATTTGTTGCCTGGGGAAGAATTCGCACGAATAGGATTTTTCTCTGAGGTTTCTTTCAGTTTCTTAGTAGCAATGGGTGACGGTATTTTTGAAACTAGAGTTTGATTCGTTACATTTTAAACTTAAATATTTAATTTGTGACTTTTTGAAGATAGTATATTTACTTTGTTACTCCTTAAGAATGTAATTTCCTTTTTTTTGTTGAACATTATGAAATTGAAAATTTTATAAAAAAGTATTTATAATTGGACCCAAAAATAGAATCTACTTGGCTCCAACGATGTGTAATTTGAGGCTGTTGTTCAATTGGAGCAAATGGGACTGCATTTTGCCAAGACATTAACAGACATGAAACACTACAAAGGAATGGAAGTGGAGGAAAAGTGAATATATGGGCATTTTGATTTTTGACCTGTGCTCAAGTCTTGGTGCGGACCAAATACACCCAGCAGGTCAAGAGAGTGTAGAATGGGAGGTAGACGATAGAAACTTCACTTTAATTAGAGTAATGGAGACAGCTGATGTTGGAGAAAAAACTGGACATCATAACGAAGTTATTTCTGAGGAACTTCGTACTCAACACAGTGGCTCTATCGGAGGGTAAAAAGAGTAAAGACCGGTTCGTGAACAGTGAACATGATCAATATTCTAACCTGTGACTCAGGTCCTTGGTGGAAAAAAAACCATTTGTGCTGGCAACAGAGTGTAGAAGGGAAGGTGGGAAAATAAGTAGCAACTTTGCTTCAGTTGAGAAATGTTATCTGATCTTCAAGAAAAATATTGAACCTCATTATTTATTTCTGAAAATCTTCTAAACTTAACGCAGTGGCACTGAGCTTAGACCATGATGTTGTTATTACTACTGAGTTTACAAAACATTCCTAAATATTTTGCTTGCACACGAATTTTTAAGATTGAAATCTTGTCAATCAAGGGTTTGGGAGGTTTAATTGTTTTGTGTCTAAATCAACAAAATATTAAAGATTAGTATAAGTCAAAGATTATGTTCCTTGGCTGATATTATTTTAGTTTGTTAAAAAATACTAGGATCACAACTTTTGTCATAACTTATTCACGTGACAAGTCATGAGAAGTGGAACCAACTCCACCGCTCATGGCTTGCCATATGAGCAAGTTATGGAAAAAATTTTGATCTTAGCATTATTGTAGTTGAAGTTGTGATTTTAGCATTACTCTAGTTCTCAAAGAGGACCATCAATAAAACAAACTAGTAGCTCTTTTCCATTCTCGGTATAGGCAATATTCAATCTCATTTCCCTTATTTTAACTACAAGACTTTAAAGGCAATAAATAAAAAGTTTATGCATGACAAATAAATGGTAAAAACTCCATTCACAATTTCATATTATTCTACATCATATTTTACAAAGTCAAGCAACCTTTCTGTTGATGTCATGGAACATCAAGGTGACAAAATTGCTTGTGAGGAGTGAAACTTCCCCCACCACTGCAAAGGAAGAAGCATACCAGATTTAAAATGAAAAAAAAAAAAATTGTATAAAAAAAAATCTAATAAAAATACTGAAGCCCAATGGTTCAAATAAACTCCTGAACACGCAGGGTCCGTGCCACTTGAAGCCCAAGGGTTCAAATAAACTCCTGAAATAGCAAAAATAAAAATAAAAAACTGGCAAAATATAATTATATATAGTTTCTTTTTTTCTTTTTACACCCTAAAATTAAAATTTAAACATTCTTATTCTAAATTTTTTTAAGCCCATCTAAAATAAATTTGAATATGATCCCCTAAACAATAGCTTGGCATTTTTAAACACCAAATATATATATATATATATAAATTAATTGATAAGCCCAACAACAATAATAGACATTTGTTAATCATAAATCTTAGAAAAGGTTCGTTTTGATCTTAAAAATTTTAAAATAAATCAATCAAATGGGGAGATTAGTTGTTGAACAATTGCTTAGATGCATATATTGAAAGAGATATAGCTCATATGATTGATAATGAAGATATCATACAATAATTTCAACATATGAAATTAACCTCGTAGAAAGACAATTGTAAAACTTCATGTATTTGAGTTTTTATTTTTTATTTTTTTTATATGTTGATATATTCAAGTTCTCTTTTGTTTCTTCTAAAAAAAATATATCTTTTGTTTTAAATTTTATAAATTTTATGTTTCTTATTGATGCTCTATAAAATAATCTTGGAGCCGCCATTGCAAACACATTAATTAGCCATGTTCATGTCCTGAGGAATATTTCTAATAGAAAACTTCAATGTTCAAATTTACTTTCCCAGTTTAATTATATATATATATATATATATATACACGTATCAGATGAGATTAGATCCAAACTATATTAGAAAATAGGGATTTTTTTTTATAAAAAATATATGAATAGAAATATCTTTCTCTGCAAAAATATTATTTTCATCCTTAAAAATTGCACAAAGTTAATTTTTGTCCCTAAACTTTAAAGTGTTTATTTTTTATCACTATATTTTTGAAAGCAATCCAGTTTATGTCCTTCTATCTACACCAGTTACTTTTATGCTATGTAGCCTAATGAAAAGATGAGATGACATAATTTCGGCATTTAATAATCTGAAATGGACCAATTATTTTTTGAAACAAGAAGGCACAACATGTGACACGAATTTTTGCTATGTGAACTCAGCGTTTTCTAAGAGTGTGTTTGTTTGGAGGTAAAACAAGGTGGATGGAAAATTTTAGAGAGAAAATGGAAATGAAAACTTTTTTGAGATGTGCTTGATTAGGTAGGAAGGAAGAAAAATAAATGGTGAGGCTTAGGTGTTTTCTCGTCGAGCTCACTAAAATGTTTTCTTCCCAAAATGAAGAGAAAACTAAGTGGAGGTGAATTTTTCTTGCTTGACAAAAACACCCATGTGCATGTGCACATGGGCTTCTTTAAGTTACCTTTATTATTATTATTATTATTTTTATTCTCCCCTAGGTAGTAACTAACATTGCCTCCTTTTTTTTCTTTTTTTTTTTCTAGGTCTAGGTGTGCCTCTAACGTTGTCTCTTCCTTCTTCTTTTTTTTTCTTTTGATTTTCTAGGGTCTAGGTGTGACAGTTGTTTTTTTTTTTTTTTTTTTTTTTTTTTTAGACCTTATTATTTTTGGGACATGATTATTTTTAAAAAATAAATTTGGATGATTGCTCTTTTTGTGGTTATTTGTCACTATTTTGTTTTAATTGGGCATCATTCTTTGACAAGGGTATATGAGCAAATTTAGTCAAACTCATTTTTTCCATCCCTCCGCTTTTCCACTCCCAACCAAACAAAAAGGAGAATAAATAAAATATTTTCTATCTTTTTACTTTTCCATCATCCCACCATTTTCTATTCTCATATTTTTCAACCCCTCCAACCAAATGGACCCTAAATCTGAAATGGATCCATTTTCTTTCTCTCTCATCTTATAATTCGACTATGAGTGGACTCAACGTTCAAATGTTTGGACCAATTTTGTGGATTCAACATGTGACACTTAATCTGAAATGGTCCAATTTTCTTTCTCTTTCATCCTATAATTCTGCTCTGCGTGGACTATGCACTCAGCGTTCAAATATTTGGCCATTATCCCCCCGAAAGAATGAATCACATATATGGTTTAAATTTTTTAAGAGCAACCCTACATACACACACACACACACACACACAAACTCATTACATTTTTCACAATAATTAAGTTAGCAAGTTTTTACAGTTTTCATCTCGATCTATTAATAATATCACATTTTTACTTAGCATATGCCACAAACTTTGGCAATAATTTTTTTTTTTTTTTCTGTCTCCACTTTCTATAGACTTTTTCCATTTTTAATCCCATGGAGTAGTTAACTTCCTCAATTCGGTTAAAAGGCAGCAACTTTGACTGCAAAGAAAAGAAATTGGAACCAGAACATGGTTTTAAATTATAAGTCCCATGGCAAAAGTAGAACATGGTTTTATCTGTACAGTGAAAAAGCAACAGCTTTTTTGACTGGCACATTATGCAAAACCAAGTAGTTTAATTTTTGGGTCCAACACTACCCTTTTTTTTTGCTGAATGGGTCCAACACTACTTGAGACAGGTTTTAAGGTTCATCATGTTCGTGAGTCTTTGCCCTCCTCAACACTTCTTAATTGAAAATGATAATACATTAATTTATGAAAATTATATCGCAAAATTTGTAGTATTATTTGCATCCCTCCAAGTCTTTTTTGTCAATGCACCATGCTAATGAGTGATGGCATATTATTTGTTAAAGAAAAGCAGAACTCATGCAGTCATGTCATGTGACAAGAATAAAGGTTTTTACCCGTATTTAATTTCTTGCCAATGCTTTTGACATTATTGTCACCCAAAAGAATAATCCTATTTATGAATCCTATTTATCAATATGTGTATATATTAAGAGGATTCAGAAAGTTAGTTATTGCTTTATTTCCTGTCAAAAATACCCCTAAATTAATTAACCAACAATTCAAAAATGGGGTTAAAATAGTAAATCGGCAAAAGAAAGTTAGTTATTGCTTTTTTTATTGTCAAAAATACCCCTACCTAAAACTTTAAAATGGGGTTAAAATAGTAAATTGGCAAAAATAATAAATTCTTACATTTACATTGAAATGTCTTCCTGCTTTTAATAAACTCCTACTTTTAAGTTGATTTAAATTCCTACATCTACTCACTAACTCCCTACAAAATATGATCACTCTTTTGTTAGTTTTAAAACTCCTCCAATCTACAAAATTCACTCCATGTATTCATCACACTCTTAGATTTATTTATTTATTTTTTATTTTTTTGTGATTGAAAAAAGTAGAAATTCTAAATTATAATAAATGCAAAGCGCGTGCTCAGAGACTAGTCTATACTACTATTTAAGCGGCTAAACCTGTTTGGACCAATTTTTTTTTGTTCCAAAATACCCCTACACGCCTAGGTTTAAGTAGAGACAAAACTAAAGGATAGTTTGGTAAAAATACATGTCTAACTTGCACTAAAATATGGCCTACAAAATAGGAACACTCTTCCACTAACCCACTTTTTTAAAGTAACTATACGTTTTTTTTTTAAATAGAAAAATAAGTTAAACACCCTACATTTATTCAAAAACAAATCTAAATATATATATATATAAACTAAATGACAATCCGGATTGTTTTTGTTCTAAAATATCCTTACATTCCTATGTTTAAGTAAAGACAAAACTAAAGGACAATCCGGTAAAAATAAAACCTCAACTTCCACTAAAATATTGTCTAAAAAATAGGGTCACTTTCCTATTGATTTTCAAATTTATTTATCCATTTATAAATTATATTCTCAAAATAAAAATTATATATATAATAAAAAACATAGATTTTTATTTTGCTACTACCACTAAAAAAAAAACCTCGCGCGTGTGATAAGGCTAGTCTATACTACAAAAAAGGGGTCTATAGCCGCGTTTCAAAAACGCGGCTATAGACCTCGAAAACGCGTCTATAGGATATAGCCGCGTTTTTTATAGCCGCATTTACAAACCAAGCCTATGCTGCGCAGCAACAGCCCCTGCAGGTCTGTAGCCGCATTTTTATAACTACGGCTAAAGATCAGGCCTAAAGTCGTGTTTTTAACCATGGCTATAGGCTTGGGTCTATAGCCACGTTTTTTAAAAACACGGCTACAAACCCATTTTGAGATGCATTTATAACTGCGGCTATAAGTTTTTTTTTAAAAAAAAATTCTGGGTTTTTTTTTTAAAACAAAAAAAAAAAATTCTAGTTTTTTTTTCCCCAAAAAATTCAAAATTCAAACAAAAAAAATTCAAAATTAAACACAAACCTTAAACACAAACCCATAAAATTCAAAATCAAACACAATATATTGACAATACAAATACAACATGCTCCAAAATATAACAATACAAACCCATAAATTTCATCTCATTCAACAAAACCAACCCAAATTTAACAGTAAATCTATTCAAGGAACACAAAAACACAAGCTCAGAAACACAAGAACAAGCTCAAAAACACAAACCTATTTAAACATAGGCACAAAATCACAACACAATAGCAAAAATAACCTCTAGCAAAAGTATAATACCCATAAAAAGATTTGAAATTTTTGACCTCAAATAGTAAAGATGAGTGAGCCTTAACTTTTCTTATGAAGTTTTCCATTTGTCTTTGCCTGAAAAATGGTGGTGTGGAGTGTGCGTTGTGTTGAAAGAAAAAAAAAGAAGGAAAGAAAGAAAAAAAGTAGCAGCAGCAAAGAAACAAAGAGAAAAAAAAAAAAAAAAATAGACTTGTGCTGGAGTGAAGAAGGAAGAAAGAAAAAGAAAAAGAAAAAAAAAAAAAAGAGAACAAAAGAAGAGCTGAGCGTGATTTGCAGAAAGAAAAGCACAAAAAGAAACTCAGGAGAAGAAAGACCAAAGAAAGAAAAGAAAACCAGAGGGGTAGGTGGGAAAGTGGGGTTTTTTTATATTATTTGGCTGGACCTATAGCCACGTTTTTGAAAACGCGGCTATAGGCCATCCTTTGAAAGGAAAAAAATGTATTCGGCTGTACTGGCCATCATCTTAAAAAATATATATTATTTGGCTGGACCTATAGCCGTGTTTTTAAAAACGCGGCTATAGGCCCTGCTTTATAAAAAAAATTAGTGCTGGTGTACATATCGTCCATGTAAAAAATATTTTTTGGCAGGACCTATGACCGTGTTTTTAGAAACGCGGCCATAGGTTGGGTCTAAAGCCGCGTTTTAAAAAATATTTTGTAGCGGTACATATAGTCGCGTTTTTGAAAACACGGCTATAGACCGTAGTGAAAAACGCAACAAAAGACACTTACAAGCGCGGCTTTAGACCTAACCTATAGCTACGTTTTTAAAAACGTGGCCATAGGTTGGGTCTAAAACCGCGTTTTCTACGGAAACGCAGTTATAGACTTTATTGAAAACCGCAGCTAAAGACACTTAAACGCGGCTATAGACCTAACCTATAGCTGCGTTTTGAAAAAGGCGGCCATAGGTTGGGTCTAAAGCCGCGTTTTCTAGGAAACGCAGCCATAGGTTGGATCTATAGCCACATTTTTTAGAAACGCGGCCATAAGTCAGGTATAGCCGCGTTTTTTGTAAACGCGGCTAAAAAGAATGCAGCTATAGCTCGCGTTTTTTGTAGTGTAAAATACCCCTACACCCTTATGTTTATGTAAAGATAGAACTAAATGATAGTTTGGTAAAAATACATGTCTAACTTGCACTAAAATATGGCCTACAAAATAGGAACACTGTTCCACTAACCACTTCTTCAAAGTAACTATACGTTTATTGTTTTTTTTTTTTTTAAATAGAAAAATAAGTTAAACACCCTATGTTTATTAAAAAGCAAATCTAAATATATATATATATATATATATATAAACTAAATGACAATCCGGATTGTTTTTGTTCTAAAATACCTTTACATTCCTATGTTTAAGTAGAGACAAAACTAAAGGATAATCTAGTAAAAATAAAACCTCAACTTCCACTAAAACATTGTCTAAAAAACAAGTCACTTTCCTATTGATTTTCAAATTTATTTATCCACTTATAAATTATATTCTCAAAATAAAAATTATATATATAATAAAAAACATAGATTTTTATTTTGCTACTACCACTAAAAAAAAAAAAAAACGCCTCATCTCACGCGCGAAGCACATGGGATGAGGCTAGTCTATGCTACTATTTAAGGGGTTTCCCTTGTTTGGACTGAATTTTTTTTGTTCTAAAATACCCCTACACCCCTATGTTTAAGTAGAAACAAAATTAGAGGGTAATTTGGTAAAAATACATTTCTAATTTGTACTAAAACATTGCCTACAAAATATGAACATTCTTTCACTAACACACTTCTTAAAAACAACTACACGTTTATTATTTTTCTTTTAAATAGAAAAATAAGTTAAACACTCCATGTTTATCCAAAAACAAATCCAAATATATATATATATATATAAAAAAAAAAAAACTAAAGGACAATCCGGATTTTTTTTTGTTCTAAAATACACTTACATTCTTATGTTTAAGTAAAAACAAAATAAAAGGATAATCTGGCAAAAATACAATCCTAACTTCCACTAAAAAATTGCCTAAAAAATAGGGTCACTTTCCTATTGATTTTCAAATTTATTTATCCACTTATGAATTAGATTCTCAAAATAAAAATTATAATTTTTTTTTGCTACTAACACTAAAAAAAAAAGCCTTGTCTCACGCGTGAAGCGCGTGTGATGAGGTTACTCTATACTACTATTTAAGGGGCTTTCCCTGTTTAGACCGGATTTTTTTTTTGTTCCAAAATACCTTTACACTCCTAGGTTTAAGTAAAGACAAAACTAAATGATAGTTTGGTAAAAATACTTGTCTAACTTGTATTTACAAAATATGAATACTCTTTCACTAACCCACTTCTTCAAAGTAACTAAACGTTTATTATTATTTTTTTAAAAATAGAAAGATAAGTTAAAATATCCTTACATTCCTATGTTTAAGTAGAGACAAAACTAAAGGACAATCTGGTAAAAATACAACCCTAACTTCTATTAAAACATGACCTAAAAAATAGGGTCCCTTTTCTATTGATTTTCAAATTTATTTGTCCACTTATAAATTAAATTCTCAAAATAAAAATTATATATATAATAAAAAACATAGTTTTTTTTTTTTTTTTTTGCTATTACCACTAAAAAAAAGAAAGCCTCATCTCACACGCGAAGCGCGTGTGATGAGGCTAGTTACTATTTAAGGAGTTTCCCCTGCTTGGATCGATTTTTTTTTTGTTCCAAAAATACCCTTACACTCCTAGGTTTAAGTAGAGACAAAACTAAAGAATAGTCTGGTAAAGATACATGTCTAACTTGCACTAAAACATTGCTTACAAAATAAGAACACTCTTCCACTAACTCATTTCTTCAAAGTAACTATACGTTTATTGTTTTTTTTTTTAAAATAGAAAAATAAGTTAAATAACCCACTGGTGTTTTTTTTTTTTTTAAGCTGTTTTTTTCCTTAAAAAAAACACCACATGTTTATTGAAAAACAAAACTAAATATAAAAAAAAAACTAAACTAAATAGATATAAATACTTTTTTTTATAAGTAGATACATCTTTAACTTCCACTAAAATGCTGTCTATAAAACAGGACCACTTTCCTGATAGTTCTCAAAATAAAAATTATATATATATATATATATATATATATAAAAAATAAAAAACATAGATTTTTTTTTTTTTTTTTGCTACTACTACTAAAAACAAAAAAAATAAAGTCTTATCGCATGCGCAAAATGCATGTGACGAGGCTAGTATGTATAATCTCTTTGGTTCATTTTATTTGCATCGCTCCAAATATTTTGTATATATATATTTGCTTCCCCATTTTAATTTATATATATATATATATATATATATATATATATTGTGGGGACATTTTATCCCACGCATCATTGTTTGTTCGCTTTGGGGAGCCAAGCCCGCACGGTTTTTTTCTCAAGCGGCATAGGAGCTACGGATTTTCACCTTAAAGGATTACACCATGCCTTGCTCCAAGGGCTTATAAGGCATGCGTGGGGCGCTTCTCTTGCCGATGTGGGACTATGGTGTCAAGCCAACATGGGGTCAATCCTCTGAGGTGAAAATCCGTAGCACCTATACTGCTTGAGAACAAAACTGTGCGGGCTTGGCTCCCCAAAGCGGACAAACAATGATGCTCGGGATAAAATGTTCCCCCCCCCCCCCCCCACACACACACACACACACACATATATATATATATATATATATATCACATGAGATTGGATCCAATCTATATTAGAAAATAGGAATTATTTTTAAAAAATTAAAAGGACTATCTTTCTCGGTAAAAATATTATTTTTGTCCTCAAAATTTGCACAAAGTTTGATTTTTGTCTCTAAACTTTAAAATATTCTTTTTTTATCCCTACATTTTCTAAAGCAATCTAGTTTATGTCCTTTTATCCACACCGGTTAAGTTTTAATTAGGTTAGAATTCTATTTATCCACACTTTTAGAGGCTTTAGTGGGTTGAGAAAGAAAAAATAAGATTACTTTCTCACTTATTAAACTAAAATTTGGAGGCCTTAAGTAATGCACAGTTAGCTGGCCCTATTATAAAGACACCACTTTTTTGAGAAGAAGATTGTAGATAAAGGCACCACTAAACTTAAAATTTAAGCCAATGAGTTTGAACACCTAACTAGTCAAGTTATAATTGGGGCTCTCATCATCACTTATATGCATAAGATCTCCCACTAAAAATTTAATGTGAGATTAAGCACATACCCACACAACATGTAGGTTTTTTTTTTTTTGAGTTAAGTACTGTGTGTACTTTCTGAAATGAGTCCTTCATAAAGATCTTCTTCTTGTGACTGTGACTTGTTAAAGCTAGCAACATCAGATCGTGTATTGTAATACTCAATAGCATGTTATTAACTCTTTGTTGTTCTTATTATAGTATTAATTAATTTCTCTATTTTTTTTTATTTGGATTTGTTTTAAAAATTAAATTAAGTAATGGAAGCTGTATTGAACAAAAATGAAATGATACTAATCACTACAATGGTTGAGTCCACAAAACCAAACCAAAAATATACAGCAAGATTTCTTGGCAATAACCATAGACTAAGACTCATAGTGTAAGTGTAAAAAGTCATAAACAGTGCACAAAGATCCCATTTTAGCAGGTCTTGGAGAGCTCATTGGCAGTGATAGATCTTCTTCTTCTTGTAGAGACTTTTTCATTTCTCAAACATAGCCACTCTACAAATGTCATGTATGTTTGATATGAGGTAGTGCAGTGCGTATTATATGGATACTTGGATTGTTCCCTTGTGTGCAGGAAATCCTGCACCCTTGTGTGCAGGAAATCCTTGGCCATTGAAATATATGATATTTTATCAAATTAAATGATACTAATTAGTTGTCATCATAAATAATTATCTTGAGAAAGTAGAAACCAATTGGTGAAGCAATTATTTCTATATTTATAAATGATCATTTCGCTTTTGCAGGAGTGATAGCTTGTTTCAAGCTTACCTTCTTCTTTTCGTGGGCAAATAGTGGGATTGCTAAGAGGTGAGTAAAATCTGTGTCTTAATTCCCTTAAATTGTAAAATGATGTGTCTAAATTACTATTGTGGTGGGTTGTTGTTTTGGAGCAAGTGGGTGGCTTGCATAGAGAGAAAATGTGGTGTTTTTTTATTTTTTATTTTAATGTTGGGAGTGTTGTTTGTTTTGTGAATATTGTCTTATTGTTCAATTGGTTGCCAATTTCTCATATTTTGTCTAAGTGAATACATATAGTATGCTGTGGTGGGTTGTTGTTTTGGAGCAAGCGGGTGACTTGCATGGAGAGAAAAGGTGGTGTATTTTATATTGGGAGTGTTGTTTATTTTGTGAATGTTGACATATTGTTGTTCATTTTGTTGTCTATTTATCATATTTTGTCTAAGTAAATACATATAGTATGCTGTGGTAGGTTGTTGTTTGGGAGTAAGCAGGTGGCTTGCATGGAGAGAAAAGGTGGAGTATTTTCTATTAGGAGTGTTGTTTGTTTTGTGACTGTTATATTTTTGAAACTCGATGTGCAATGGTGAAATTGTAGTGTAGGTGCACCTCATAATTTGTCACATATCAATGGATAAGAGTTGGATGGAAGCTAAAAGGGGTTCTGAAGAATACTTCCATGGGCTTGACTCATTTGTGGAGTTTGCTGCTCACACGGCATGTCAAGGGAAGATCTCATGTCCTTGTAGGAACTGTAGGCATAGACATATGTTTGATGTAGAGGTCGTGCGTGATCACTTGTACTCATTTGGGATGGTGAAGAATTATAGAACTTGGGTGTTTAATGGAGAATTTGAGTCTACACCAACCACTACTGAAGGTGGAAGTAGTCGTGTGCATGAGACTTTGGATCAATATGGCGATTTCCATGGGATGCTGCATGACTTACACCCTATGCATGATATGGCACTAGCTTCAATGGATGAAGGTCCTAGTGTGCAACAAGGTCTAGATGGTCCTTTTGTGCAACAACCGGTTGAAGGTGCCAATGATGATGCAAAAAAGTTTTACGACCGAATACAAGATGTGGAGAAACCTTTATACAAAGGGAGTACAAAATTTAGCATATTTTCAGCCATTGTGGTTTTGTACCACTTAAAGACTCTTTGTGGTTGGACTAACAAATTGTTCACTTTGTTGCTTCAAGTCTTGCAAGATTTACTTCCTTTAGATGCTAAGTTGCCAAAAGATTGTTACGAGGCTAAGAAGATAATTACAAATTTGGGTTTGGGTTATGAGAAGATTCATGCTTGTCCTAATGACTACATGCTTTATTGGAAGGAAAAGAGTAACCTTGATGCTTGCCCACATTGTGAGGAATCAAGATGGAAATCACCCGAGTCGCCTGTAGCTAATAAGACACAGGCTTCATCAAGCAAGATCAAGAAGAAAGCTGCAAAGGTCCTACATTGGTTCCCTTTAAAGCCAAGATTGCAGCGACTCTTTCTATCATCCGAACTAGCCATTAATATGAAATGGCATGCTACTGGTCGAACAAATGACGGGGTAATGAGGCATCCTGCTGATTCTGAAGCTTGGAAAGAATTTGATGATAAGCATGTAGAGTTCGCATCTGACCCCCGCAATGTCAAACTTGGGTTAGCAGCGGATGGGTTCAACCCGAATGGAAACATGAGTGCCACGCATAGTACATGGCCGGTTGTGTTGGTTCCATACAACCTCCCTTCGTGGATGTGCATGAAAAGGTCTTCCTTGATCTTGTCACTTGTAATTCCTGGTCCAACTTCACCTGGGATTGCTATAGATGTGTACCTACAACCCTTGGTAGAAGAATTAAGAGAGTTGTGGGATGTTGGAGTCGAATCATTTAACGTATCTTCTAATACCAGATTCCAATTGCGTGCAGCATTGATGTAGACCATAAATGATTTTCCTACATACGCTGACATTTCTGGTTAGAGTACGAAGGGTTTTCTTGCATGTCCATGTTGCATGAATGATACTGAGTCTTGTTACCTTAAACATGGCCAGAAAGTTTGTTACATGGGACATAGGCGATGGTTGGATAACGATCACGAGTTTCGTGAAGATGATATAAATTTTGATGGGACTAAGGAGTTTAGAGTGGCTCCAGTGACACCATCGAGCTCAAAGATCATGTTCAACATAGAGAAGTTAGTTGGACGTTGTCTTGAGAATAAGCATCGGGCTCTTTATAACAAAAGAAAGAGGGGGGAAGAAGATGCGTGTGTCTGGAAGAAAAGAAGCATTTTGTTCACCTTGCCCTATTGGGCTGATCAGAAGTTGCGTCACAATATCGATGTGATGCATACAGAGAAGAATGTAACTGATAATATAATGGCGACATTGCTAGACTTGGGTGGCAAGAAAAAGGATGCCTACCAGGCATGCCTTGACTTAAAGGCCATGGGTATACAGAGTGAACTTCATCTAGTCCACAAAGGGGTTGATATGTTTGAGATGCTACCAGCTTGTTATAGTATGACTACAAGTGAGAAAGACGGGTTCCTACAAGTTTTGAAGTATGTAAGAGTGCCCGATGGATATGCTTCGAATATCTGCCGTCGTGTCCATCTCAAAGAACGCAAGATTTCTGGATTTAAAAGCCATGATGACCACATCTTGATGCAGCAACTCCTTCCTATAGCTTTGTGCTGATCATTGCCGTCACAAGTAACAAGGCCTTTGATCAAGTTATCCTGTTATTTCCGTGAAATTTGTTCGAAAACACTGACTGTGCCGGATCTTGAAAACCTCGAGAAAGATGTCGCAATCATGTTGTGCGAATTGGAGAAGATATTTCCTCCATCATTTTTCACAGTTATGGTACATGTAGTCATGCATTTGGCAAGGGAAGCGAAGCTTGGTGGACCAGTCCATTATCGTTGGATGTATCCTATTGAGAGGTAATCCTAATATTTGGCTTATGATTGATTTGGTATTTTAATGCATGGTACGTTGTTCAATTGGGGAGTTTGGTATTGTGCCTAGGTACCTATCCCGACTTAAGTCTTACATGCGAAATAAAGCCGCTCCAGAAGGATCTATAGCTCAGGGGTACATAGTTGAAGAGTGCTTAACATTTTGTTCAAGGTACATGCAAGGCATTGAAACAATTTTCATACGACCTATCAAAACGTTGGAAAATTCTACCGGTGCGGTGTCTTACTTCACACCAGGTCAAACAGAATTAATTCAAGCTCATCGTTACATTCTTTTCAACTGTGCTGATGTTCGACATTTTCACAATTAAGTTATAGTTGATTCAATTAGTTTACAGTTGTAGTTCATTACTAGAAATACTGTTTTATTATGACTAACACAAATGCATGCACAGTATGCACAAACATGTGATTGAGGATAAACTAAGAAAGGCCCGCCGTCTTATAACCAATGGTGTCATTCATAAGCACCACATGGAGAAGTTTTGTGGCTGGTTTAGAGATCTTGTAAGTATGAATGCTAGTGACTTTTTTCATGGCTGTATATGGGAAGTAAAATAACTTACTTACAATATGTACGTATTAACGTGTTAGGTTATGTCCATGAGTGATGCTGATAGGCAGAATCTTAGTGTTACTCTTAGTACAATTGGTGCATATCCCTATTCTAGAGCCAAGTAGATGAAGCACTATATCACCAATGGTTTAAAATTTCGAACTAAAGATTCAGAGAAGAATAAGAAAACTCAAAACAGTGGAGTAAGTGTTGTGACTGACGGTGGCGTTGCTTACTATGGTATTGTAACGAATATTATTGAGTTGAATTATTCGGATAAAATAAGACATGTGCTATTCAAATGTAAATGGGTCAACGTTCATAGTAGCCGGGGGTACAAGATTGATGAGTTAGGGTTTCCACTTGTGAATTTTACCCGTTTGATACATGTGGGGGATGAACTGATGGATGAGCTATATGTATTGGCATCTGAAGCTTCACAAGTGTTTTATGTAAAGGACAAGAGGGACAAGGATTGGTTTGTAGTTGTTAAAACTAAAGCAAGGGATGTGTTTGATGCGGGCAGTGGTCCCTTGTGTGAGGATGATGATGGTGATACTTATTGCGAAAATGTTCCGTACAATATCATTGGTGACAATGCAGCTTCTGACAACATTGGTTTGGCTCGACTTGATGTCCAAGGAACCACAGTTGATGCAATGGTCATTGAGGAGAACGAGAAGCAAGATGGGGACTTCATAGATGATAATGACTTTATTGATGATGAAGTCAGCGATGAGGAGTATAGCGACAATGAGTACAATGACGATGAGTAGTGTAATGTAGTAAGACCATCTTTTACTGTTTTTGGACTTAAGTAAATGGAAACTCAATTGATTCCATATGTGTGGCTTGGTAGGGTGCTTGTGAAGTGATGCATGTTTAAAGCGTTTGTTAGAGATTATATATGTTAGGACATATGTAGTTCAAGTTTGTAAACATATGTCGCTATTTTATGTAGTTGGCTAATCCTTTGACAAAACGCACTTTACTTGTATTTGGATAGATCTAGGATGTGTTTAATACTTCAAAGAACATGTTGTTCAAGTTTAGTATTAAAACCATGAAGATTGGACCCAGAAACAAGTGAAGAAAAAGTGTGTACTAAAGCTGGACACCTGGTGGACACCTGCGGATAGCTGCTGGACACCTGCGGACAGATAGCTATCTATCGAGCTATCTATCGAGGTATCTATCGAGATTTAATGAGGCTCGACAGCTGCCCGATCGATCGAGGTATCTATCGAGGTTACGGGAATTCAGTTTTCCAGATCTGATTTTTGGGCCAGGCTTTTGTATTTGTGTAGGGTTTCTTTTCTCACAACCCTAGGCATATATAAGGCATATTTTTAAGGCCGTCACATAGGAGAATACAAGGAGAACACATGCAAAAGGTGACCGAAGCCTAATTCTCTCTGAAAGAAGCTACTGCGTCTTTGCGCCTTAGGGTTTTGTAACCAAGTGCTTCTTGATCTTCATCGTGTGTATGAAGTGAAGAACTTTGCAGCCAACATTCTTCTTCCTCAAGTTGGTGAGTGAGTCACGTACTGGGATTCGTGCAAAGGAGTTAGTCACGTATTGGGATTCGTGCATCAAAGGGTGGCATTCATATATTGAAGAGTTTAGAGGTTCTGAAGCAGTAGAAGGTTTCTGCTGTGAGTTCATCTACAGGGATTGTAGAGTCTAGGGACAAAGGTTTTGTACTAGATCTGAAGCTTCTCTTTACTATAGTGGATTGCTTTTCGGGAAGGTTTCCCCCCAGGTTTTTTACTGTGAAACTGGTTGGTTTCATTGGTTTTCCTGGGTCATCATATCTTGTCTTATTTATTTTTCCGCTGCACTTAGTTTTGACATGATATTGATGTTTGTTTGTTTTAACAAGTTTTATGCATAATAAATCTAATTAACAACTTGGGTTTAAAACTTGTTAATTCTATCAACCGGGGTCTAAATTTCCCAACAATATACATACATACATATATATATATATATTGACATATGTATATGTAACATTATGTTTTTTTATAATTAACAAGCTTGCATTGTTTAGGTATTGCACACAAGAATGGGGAGGAAGCGGCGACTTGAGTTCGTTGAACCTGGTGAGAGCTCCTCACATGTGGGGTCAAATGAAGTACCATCAGGTGAAGAAGCTCCTCCAGCTGATGACGATAGACGACATTCCCAAGGGAGTGATGACGAGACACAAGCACCAAGTCGGTGTATTTCTAAATTTGTACTCAATAGCATGATTATGAAATTCCATTCCTATATTTTTTTTCACATTTGTTTTTTTAATAATTATTTCTATATCTGTTGTAAATCCATTTTGTTTGTAATAAATAAAATCCAATTTAAATAATTTCGTAAGATAATCAGAAGTTTATGGGTTCACTATTAATGTGTTAATAAATATGTTTCTAGGAAAATTATTATAAATTATTCTGAATTATGATACATACCTAAACATATAAGCCCATAGAGATCAATATTAACATGCTGATCCAAACATAGTAACATACAGTTTTTGGAAATTTTGGGTCTTTGTGCAATTTGATTTACTATTTGGGGTCAAAGTGTTGTTTTTGGAGATTTGGGAGTTGAAATGTAATTTTGATAGTTAGTGGGTTGAAGTTTGATTTTTTGAACCCCGAAGGGTCAAAGTGAAAGTTTCGTGAGTTTAATGATGGCGGGCCTTCTCATTTTAGTGGGCTGATTTATTTTTTGGATGTGGGTTATAAAGCTTTTAGTTGGGTTTTGTTAATGTGTCGATGTGGGCTTTGTTTTAAGGTTTGGAATTCGGAGTGTGGCTAATATCTATGTACTCTTAAGTTATTTTTCTCTTCCACCCTATATCTATTAAGGTCATTACTATTATTAAGCCACATTGCCAAACTGCAAAATCTAGTTGAGACTTGTTAATTCGTAGAGGCCTTAAAGAGCCATGTATGTATGTCCATCCAATCCTTCATAGGTTAGAAATTGTAAAACTGTATTGAACAAAATCATTACTTACAAACCATTATTAAAAACCTTGAACATGTTTTTAGTCCTTTCATTATACAATTTATTACTACTCTTAGGTTTGGATTATAATTCTTCTTCAAGGCTTTGTTTTTTGTAAAAAGTTAAATTTTTGTTTATTTCTAATGAGTAATGACCCATATGGTTGATTCCCTTTGACTGAAAAAAGCAATTGGCATAAGTAACAATCCCTTTGTGTATGAACCTCATAATATATATTGGTACAATTGTACAAATATATTCATACTCTACAAGCAATTATAGTCCCAATTATTTTTTTGGCCTATTATTTCTCAAAATTAGGTCCACATGTGATCTTAAGTTCAACCAATTTTTTATTTCCTTCTGACTTTTTATGGCACATAATTTATTACCTGTTAGCTTCATTATTAGGGGTGTTTGTTAGTATGTCATTGTTTTAAAGTTTAAATTCACACTCCTTGTTCATTCCAATGTTATTAATATTTTCATTAAATATCCTTATACTAATAAGGATACAATATAAATTTACTTAAATGTTTTTTGGAATATCCAAGTATCCAAATGGCTAGTTTCTTGACATTTCATTCTTTTGTGTTTCATTCTAATTTGATGCAACTTGGTGTTTTAATAGATACTGAGGATATACCCGGAGCAGGAGCGGTCATTGTGCCTAATAGGGGTGTTTGTTAGTATGTCATTGTTTTAAAGTTTAAATTCACACTCCTTGTTCATTCCAATGTTATTAATATTTTCATTAAATATCCTTATACTAATAAGGATACAATATAACTTTACTTAAATGTTTTTTGAAATATCCAAGTATCCAAATGGCTAATTTCTTGACATTTCATTATTTTGTGTTTCATTGTAATTTGATGCAAGTTGGTGTTTTAATAGATACTAAGGATATACCTGGAGCAGGAGCGGTCATTGTGCCCAAAAAATGTGGACTTAATCGATTTGATGATATTTGGCATATGCCACCGGGCAAAAAATTATTCTTAAAAATAAACGGAGCTAACCAGCCAATTGGGAAAAATGCTGGATCTTTTGCTAGGTGGCTGGGAACAGTGGCCAAAAAGCTTGATATGTGCCCAATCAATTACCGGAAATGGCCTTCCATGCCACTACAATACAAGAATCGGTGTTAGGAAGCCATTCAGGTATTAGGCAAAAAGCAATGGTAAAAGAAATGACCATGAATTTCCTTTAAACATATATTAATTGCTTGAATAGTCATGATTTTCTTCTTCTTTTTTCCTTTTATCTTTAGGTTTGAAATATTCAATCTGTCTAAATAATATTATATAAAGTTATGCAAACTACAAGAATAGGTTCTATAGCTTAGCTTGCTGAGTTAGAATAAAATATTTTGTGGATTTCAAATTTCTCTATCTTGAGTGCTACTTGTGGTGATTATGCTGTTTACCTTGTATAAATTTTTCATAAGCATCTCTTACACTTTCTTTCTCATCGAGATCATTACATAATAAAATATATCAGCGAAAAGTGGATCAAAATCATAGTATTTTTTTTTTTTTGAGAGGAGTGTGCATCTCTAATTCCCCTGTAATTAGGATGGATATAAGATTTTCTGTTTTAATTGTTCATCTTGTCTATACTCCACCCTATGTAAAGTTAATCTTTCAATTTTCTATATTGTGAATTGATCATGCATTGGCTTTGCTTCCTTGAGTTAGCACCTTGAACCTGATTTGTATTTTTACCACACAATTTTAAAAGTACTTCTGTGCCTTAAAGTGACTTTTCTTGTCTTAGGTTGCTTTAGAAATATTATCCAGCCCACATTGTTCTTCTAGTGTATATTTATATTAGTCTTACGTAGGTTACTTATGCCCCTAAAATTCTACCTCATAAGTCATAATTCATTCTCCTTTGGGTTCAATCCATAAATTTTATTTTATTTATGGATAAAATGTTATAAAGAGTTTTAAAGTATCTTCCCTAACACTTTCAAATTCTTATAAGTTATGAAGCAACACACCATTTTGGTATCAAATTCTCTCTCTTTCAAATTCTTCACTCTTTATTACTTGTTTAAAGCTTTATGTTAGTTTGCTATTATGTTAAAAATGTGGCCTCCTAAGGAGTTAATTCAACTTTACACATGGTAGGCACAATACATAATTCCTACAAACCGCATCCCACGTGACAAGCAAAGGAAATGGGCACTCAAACGGATTGGGAAGTTGTGGAGGGGCCACAAAGCAGAGTTGAAGGAGAAGCACTACAAGCTAGGCACAACTAAGGAAGAATTACTTCAGCTATCATTGCCAGAGGTTGATGACACTCAATTTCATGGCTTGGTGGAGTACTGGTTCACTAGAGATTTTGAGGTAGTGATAGTTATAGTAGTATAGATGTTTTGCTTTTATAGGTTCCATGCTCAAGAGTATTATATATTAGCTTGTTATTGAAATTGGTAATGACTTTCTTGAAATGTTTGTAGGAGTTGTCAAAAGATAACAAAGAGTGGCATGGGAAGCAGACAGAGCTGCATACACTGGGATCGAGAAGCATGGCCCAGACGGCGGATAGCATTGTAAGAACAATATTTTGTAGTATTAATAACATGCTTAAAATAACAAAGATTGTATCATTTTCTGTTGTAAAGTAGGCATAAATATGATTCGATGCCATCGAATTGACACCCTCACTTTAATATTCTAAATGTACTACTTATGTTTGTAGGC
The DNA here is from genome assembly GCA_032878915.1 of Castanopsis chinensis. Taxonomy (NCBI): domain Eukaryota; kingdom Viridiplantae; phylum Streptophyta; class Magnoliopsida; order Fagales; family Fagaceae; genus Castanopsis; species Castanopsis chinensis. Next base: position 28,714,302 of record JAVQMG010000121.1, on the reverse strand, counting down.
AACAGAGAAAGGTAGGCAAGTAGAGAGAGGTGAGATGTATGAAGTGGCGTATACTCACCGTGATGGTAGAGCTGTGAATACCACTGCAGAAGCGAACATTGTAAGTTTGTAACAAACTATACTTCTAAATTTGAATGTATTGTATTTTAAGTTGGGAAGAAGTTCTTTGATTAACGTCACATGGTAGGGAGTTTTATTAAAGGGGAGACTAGTCTCTCATTGCCCAACCTTGTCCTGATTAGATTGTTTGCATTATTAGATTAGATTAGATTAGGGTCATCCAATGTTAGGAAACTTTTGTTTGATACATTATTATTATTATTATTATTTTTTGGTTAATCCAACCTGCATCTGATATTAAAGTAAGAATAAAGACATGTCCTTTTAGGACCTATGAGTTTGACCATATTTTGCCTCAACAAACCTAAAATTCCAGTAAACAACACAATCATAAATATTTGTAGAAAACTGAAATATGGCATAGAAAATTGGAAACTCCCCATATGGCACCCTTTAAATTTTTCATCCAATTTATGGCTGGGAAGCCAGAAAGTTTTTCATATTTTCCAACCGCCCACACATATGGCTCATATTTTTCATCCAATCTCTCTACTTGTAAAGTTTGAAGTTGAGTTCACATGGAGGTTCAAGAGTTCAACCAGTTTCCATGCTTTTAATTAATGTAATTTACAATAAATTACAACTGAAGGTATTGTTAAGTAATTCTCACTAGCATTGTCTTGTCTTGGAAGAAAAATGTCATTCTCTAAAAACAAAACCACTACTATTTCTAATTATCAAAAAAGGACCCACTACTATTTCTAAGAAACTAGTAACTAATCATATTCACTACTACCCTAGTAAGCCAAGAACTGAAGCACTCAATCTGAGATGTGACACACTCAATTTCAAAGGCTATGACAAGCTCTTCTTACAATGAGCTCTAGTGAACTCTCCAATTATACATAAATTTTTAACACTAATAGGTGCACAGTTCATACCGTTTCATATAAAGATTTTTTTGACCAAATCTCACAAAAAAAGCTCATTGTGCCAGTCAAAATTGTACAGCCTCTTTTATAATAACTCCAACCCAACTTCTATATATATAAAAGCATATTACTTATGTTGGCATGTGTATTATTGCGATTGTTGCTAATATGTTGTCTTATTTATTTGTGAGTACTATTCAAAGATGAAACAGCTTATGACAACGAGGTCACAGTTGCGGGGAAACGACATTGAGGCTGGCATACTTTGGCAGCCCGATGATGCATTCGGACAGGTTATCGATGCAGAGAGAGGTGGCCGTATTAGAGGGGTAGGCTTTGGTCCAACCCCCGCTGGCAATCGTGCAAGGTCAATGGATGATAGTAAGGCACCTTCAACATCTACTGCAACAGACCAAAATGTTATGGAGTTGTCTACTCAAGTAGACGCAATGAAGGAGAAATGCACTCGTTATGATGCCTTTGAAGCTGAAATGAGGTTAATGCGCAGGATGTTGACCCGAATATGCCCATCGTTTCCCAGTTTGTCTATGGTAAGAAGTTTGAATACAAAGTATGTTGTATGTCTTATGTATTAGATATATGGTAATGTAGATATTGTGATGTAGATTGTGGCTCCATGATAACGGAAAACACCATGCTTTTCTTTCCTTTAAAAGATAGTAACATCTTTAATAATCCAAAATCTGTACCATGTAAGTGGAATGCCTTATTGAACAACTCATTGAAGACTATACCAATGAGGGTTAAATATAGTACAGTTGTGTTTCTTGTTTAGTTCAATCTCTAGATTTGCGCAGCAATTAGAAAATTACTAGGCTTAAACAAAGATATATATTGGCAATGGAAGATTTAACGTCTTATGTTTCTCATTAGTCAATAAGTTATATAACACCGCTAGTTGATATAAAATGTGTTACTGCTTGTGGGTATATTTTCTGTGTCTGAAAATGTGCATTTTTCTTTTGAGCTTGGTGATGTTGAATCCCAATTGTAGCTATGATAGTAGGTTTGGTGGTAGGTGTGGGTGTGGTGATTAGTTTGGGTTTTGATTTAGGCATGGCTTTGGGTATGGCTGTGGCCATTTCTTTCTCTCTCTTCTCCACTCTATCTGGGTGGTTGTGGGGTGGCTGTGTGTATATGGTTTTCAAATTTAATGGTGGTGATGTTGTGGGTTTTGATTAGTTGTGGTAGTGATGGAGGTGGGAGTATGCTCTTCTAGACTATTTCTATCTAAAGGTGGATTTAAGGAGTTTAGGAGTGAGTTTCCTGAAATCTAATGGTGGATTCATGGTTGTGTGGTGTTTGTTTTCAGGCATATTTGCTCTGACTTTTAATAGTTTTTAGGAAGTGGTTTCTAATAGGTGGGATAATTGCAAAATGCTTCCTTTGTATATGTATATATTGGGTTTGTAAAAAAAAAAAAAAAATTAGGGAAGATTAAAAGTGAAAATTGATGCCAAAAAAAAAAAAAAAAAAAAGAGTTAGAAACAAAAACTGAGAATAAGATTTGAGTATAGAAAATGAATCGACACTTGCCACAAACCAAACAGGGCCTGAATGTCTCTTTAGGCAAGAGGTCATTCACATATTTGGTTTGTTTATTAAATCCTCATTTTAACTTATTTTAGTAATTAATTGTATTGTGGTTTTGTGATTGGGAGCTTAGAAAACATTTTCCTTTTCTTTGCATTGATGGTTGGTTCGTACTTCTTTGTAAGTAATCACTTATTGAATCTTTTGCATAAATTGCTCCCTAATCACTTTTTCAGAAATTTATTGAGACTAATGCCCAATTGATATGCTTAATAGAAATCAGTCATTTTGAATGTGTTTTAATTGCTAATGTGGCACTTGGTCATAATAGTAGTGATATTGTGTCATTCAGCTACTAACTCTGTTGTTTAGTACACTAATCCATTGTGTGTTTCTTAATTCGTAGGATGGTGATGGTGATGGTGCTGGTGATGGTGATTCTGTAGTAGATATCCAGTCTCTCGGTGCTCAGCACTTATCATTTGATGATACGCAGTAGGCGATAATTTGGGCACCTATTTTGGAGTAGTTAATGTGACATTTTCATATTTATAATAAAGTTTCAAACTTTGATATATATACACATCATAGTTGGAAACTTTATTATAACATTCTATATAGTTAGAATGTATTTTTTTGTGTAGGACATTGTACATAGTTGGAAACTTGGGATGTATAGCTAGAACGTATTATTTTGTGCATAACATTCTAGACACTTGGGATGTATTATTTTGTGTATAAAATTTTAGACATTTGGGATGTAATTATTGATATGGTGTAATTAAATATATTTAGTTTATTTGTTTAATGTGGTATTGTATTTGCAATTGGAAAATATGTATTGTATGTACATTAAAAAAAACATTACAGGTGCTAAAAATATTTTTTAAAAAAATTAAAAAAATAGGACCTATTCCAGCGTTTTGGAAAGCGCTGGAATAGGGGTTGGCATGAGGGTGTGGGCATATGCCCTATACCAGCGCTTTTGAGAACGCTGGAATAGGTACTGCCTATGCCAAGGCTTTCAAAAGCGCTGGTATAGGCCTTTTAAACTATACTTGTCCAAGCCCTATACCAGCGCTTTTGAAAGCGCTGGCATAAGCAGTACCTATCCCAGCGCTTGTATAGGCCTTTTAAATTATACTCATACAAGACCTATACCAGCGCTCTTAAAAGTACTGGAATAGGTACTGCCTATGCCAGCGCTTTCAAAAGCGCTGGTATAGGCCTTTTAAATTATGTTCATTCAAGACCTATACCAGCGTTTTTAGGAGCACTGGAATACGTACTGCCTATGCCAGTGCTTTTAAAAGCACTGATATTAATTTAAAAGGCCTATACCAGCGCTTTTGAAAGCGCTGGCATAGGCATTACCTATCCCGGCGCTTGTGAAAAGCGCTGGTACAGGTCTTGTGACCCTATACTAACTTTTACTGCACGGCGGTTTTGAAGCGCTGGGGAAAAAAACGCCGGGATAGGAATTTGACCCTATTCCAGCGCTTTTTGGGGCTATCCCAGCGGTTTTGAAAACGCTGGGATAGCCCCGTTTTTTTGTAGTGAACCATTAACTCCAACAAGTCTGCTACTGGAGGATGTGAGGTTTTTTTCCAAAAATTTTGAAATATTGCTTTACTCTCATACTAAAAAGGAAGGAAACTTTATAGCACATAGTCTAGCGAGACATGCTATTAGCATACCAGATTTTTAATGTGGATGGAGGATGTTCCACCATGTATTCAACCTTTTGTACAAGCTGATTTCGCTTGCTTGAATTAATAATATTCTCATGTTTCCTTCTAAAAATAAAAAATAAATAAATAAACTAGACCCGAGTGTTCTTTAAAAATCATGACTTGGGGACATTGCTGACCATTCATTGGTTCTTTTCTCGAACTATCAATTTCTTCATTGAAATTAAATATTAGAAATTTAAATATGCATCTAGTGTTGCATTATTTAAAATTTAATATAATGTTATTTTGTGTATACTATTAAATTTATAAAATGAAATATAATTAATTATGAAATCGACCCCCTCTATTTATTTCAAGTAAATTTCAAAAGATATTATCTAAAATAAATAAATAAATAAATTCCTGTCAAGCATGAAAGACTCTCATTACAAGATCTATGAGCAACTATTGGGTGTTATGCAATAACCTTAACGGTATGATCTTGCAAGTATGTATCACTTTTTCTTGTACGTAATCATCAAATTATGGATGACAAACATTTGAATAGTGCTAATAATTTGATGACAAATTATCGAAGGATTGAAGTTGTAGCATTCTTTTGGATGACAAACATCTGAATAGTGCTAATAATTTGATGACAAATTATCCAAGGATTGAAGTTATAGCATTCTTTTGTGAAAAATGAAGGCAAACAAAAGAAGGAAGACAACAATTTTAATGTAGTTTGGCCATAGAAGCCTACATCCACGAAGTCTCTATTATTTTTTAAAGTAATGTTATAGTCACAAATTGTTCCATAGATATGATTACCAAAAAAAAATGACAAATTCAAAATAAACTAATAAGGGATTGCTAAAAGAAACAAAAGAAGGTTCTACAAATCTGATTATTTTGTTCCAATATTATGCAAAATCAAAACCTCATCAAGTCATGATCGCACTTTCCAATGGAGAAATTGGCCCTTTGTACTAACTTGATCGCATCTTCTAATGGGGTCATTGGTCCTCTATACTTGCATTCAAGGAAGACAATCATCTCTTTAAACCATTGAATTGAGGGAAGTCATTTAAAAAAAAAAAAAAAAAAAAAGAAAAGAAAAAAAAAGGAGCAGGGTTGACCGGTGTGGCTTCCTTATTTGGGCGTAACTATCATAGCACCCTACCTATTCTCAGGCAAGACCCCATGCCTCCGATCTGCGTGAGGAATTGGGCAGTCATTTTTATGTATAAGAAGAACATGCTTTGGTTTTCTAAATAGATTATAGAAATGGTTTTTTGGGTACTTGTGAGATAGTTAAGATTATAAACAACTATATCGTTCACAATAAATTAGTTAAATTTCTTACCCATTTCATACTTGGACATTCTCCAAAAAAAAAAAAAAATCATACTTGAAGTGATTTATACCCATGTCTACATCAAAGTCATCAAAAATGTCTCTATATAAAGTACATAGTGTTAGTACAGTGCCAATAATCTCAACCACACCAATGGTAGAAATCACCAAATCAAAAATAGCTTAAATGTCATTTTGATTTATGTATATTTCAACAAACATATTGAGGAGGGGGGAGGGGACGGGACAAAAGAGCTTATTCTAAATCATAGAAAACAAATTGGACTAATCTTAATCATATGAATATCACCATCATGTAATCAAATTTCACATGGCATCAATATTATCAATTTCACTATAATAAAAGAAAGTACCGTGACAAGTACATGACATTGTGTAGGCTATATGATCCCCCTCCCTCCATAAAGGTTAGAGCAATAAGTACAATAAGAAACAATTTACCTGTAAGTTAAAGTACTCTTTCTCTGCGTATTCTAGTTCTAAGGAGTTTCTCTCTAATCAAATGCAACTGAGCCACAACATCAATCATGTTCATCCTTTCTCTTGGAGATTCAATAGAACAAGACACTCCAATTCCAAATATCAAAATCAAACACTGCAGAATTTTGGGACTTCCTATTTGATTTTGAATGTGAGTATCATTTATCCTTGTTTCCATATCTTCTCTTTCCCAAAGTATAATAGGATCCACAATGTTAATGACTTGTTCGGGCAATGCTCCTTTAACAAAATCATAAAGGTTCAAGTTGTCTTTGAAAATATTATTAGTAGGTCTTTTTCTTGTGAACATCTCCAATAATAGTATGCTATAACTGTAGACATCACCACAAGTTGACACCTCATTTCCAAAACCATATTCTGCAATTGCACAGAACATTTACAATATGATTGATCTTGTTTCATATATATTAAAAAAAAAATTATAATAGCACAACTTTGAAAGAGCTCTTTAGTGGCATATAAAAGAAAAAAAAAGTATGATAGGTGGAAATTTCTTTCGGGACATGCTCCATCTGCTAAAAGGCTTCCTTAAGCTATTTCATGCTTGAAAGTACATCAAGAAATATTAAGAAAGAAAAGAATTTAATATTCAAAAATAGAAAAGGTACTCACCTAGACGAGCATAACCAATTGTTCCTCTTAATCCAATAGAGCTTGATTGATTAGCATGACACTCTAAGGTGGCCTCAAGAAGGAACCTTGCCAAGCCAAAGTCCCCCACATGTCCAATCATTTCGTCATCGAGAAGAACATTGCTAGGCTTGAGGTTGCAATGAACAATTGGTGCATGGCAATGATAATGAAGATATTCCAATGCATTTGCAACATCAATAGCAATATTCAATCTTTGAAGAAGATTCAAACTCTTTTGTTCCTTAAGAACCTCATTTGTTCTTGAAATTGGATGCAACCACTCGTCTAGGCTGCCATTAGTCATGAACTTGTATACTAATGCTTTGAAATCATGACCTTGATAGTCAACACCTGAACATACTGTGAGTACCTTAACCAAATTCAGATGTCTGATGTTTCGTAAAGCCTCACATTCAGCAATAAAACTTTTGGAAGCTCCATGGTGCAAAAGGTTGAGCACCTTGATAGCAACTATACGTCTATCTTGATCATGAATTCCTCTATACACAGATCCAAAGCTTCCCACACCAATTAAATTAGTGGAGGAGAATGCATCTGTAACTTTTAGGAGACTTTGGTAAGATACATTCGAAAATAAATTTTGTGAATTATTTAAAGTACTTTCTCTTCCCTTTCTTTTGAAAGAAAAGAGAAGTAGAAATGAAACCACCAAAGTTACTCCAAAAATTCCAGAAAGTATAGAGATTATTAGCTTCAAGGAATGAGTCAACTTCCTTTTCTTGAATTTATTGTATTTGCATACAAGAAGCTTGAACTTTGGCATTCCTCCACATAGCTCAGTATTTCCCTTAATTGAAGTTGCACTTGTGTTCCTGAAAACTCCATCTGTTGGTACCTCACCCTCAAAATGGTTATAAGACAAATTCAATAACCTTAAGTAGATAAAGCTCTCCAAAATTTTGGAATATATCTAGAGAAATTGTTTTTAGAAAGATCTAAAACTTGAAGACCCCTTAATGATTCCAAAGATGAAGGAATGACACCATGAAAAAAGTTGCTTCTCATAACTAGAAATTCTAGTTTTACACAGCTACCAAGACTTGTTGGAATTTTTCCAAAAAACATATTTTCGGAATTATCCAAGAATTCTAAATTTTTGAAATTTCCTACTTCTATAGGAAGGACACCAATAAATTTGTTGGTTGACAAGTCTAGCAAATTTAGTGAGAATGAGAGACCAATAACTTGATATGATATGGTACCACTGAGATTGTTATTGGCAAGATTCAAATGAATCATATTTCGACACAAGACTAGACTCAAAGGGACGCTTCCTTGAAGATTATTAGCCTCTAAATTCAAGTTTATCAATAGAGTGGAATTTCCAAGAGAGGAAGGAATGTTCCCAGAGAAATTGTTTTGAGATAAATCCAAATCATGTAACTTTCGATGTTTTCCAATTTCAAAAGGAATATTACCTAATAATTTAGTGTTCCACATCTCTAGCCTACCCAAATTGATCATATTTCCTATCCCAAGAGGAATGTTCCCAGATATATTATTTTTTTCTAAACTCAATACAATGAGAGTAGTTGAGAAATTGACAATGCACTTGGGCAACTCTCCCCCAAAGTTATTGTTGTCTATCTGTAAAACGGTTAGATATATTACATATGTAGAATTTGTCAAAGAACAGAGAAAACTCAAGTCAAATGACACACCCACAAGGCCACAACAACACACTACTTAGTACGGAAATCTGAGAAGATATGAAATTTCTCTCATCAGGTAGGCACAGTGGAGTCTCCAACATTTTGACAGGATTCATAGAAATGTAATTTTGTTGACCTGATTGAAGTCATTGATTTTTGGAGGCGCTGTTAAATGGCAAAATTATGAAACTGTGAAGACTGGAGGATGGTCAAGCGACAAGTCGTGCAGTAGGTTGAGTTGATACAACAACCTCTTCACTAGTGTTGGAATTATACTACAAGACGTTGGTTGTAGTCTTTAATTACTTTGTTGTCATTTTGTATGCTGATATTGTAAATTAGTTGCTAACCTGTGCGATGCACCGGATAGTTAGCAAATTAGTAAAAAATGAAAAAAAAAATCAATATTTATTGCACAAAACATAAATATTGTGTCTAGCGAAATTGTGTCATTTTTATAAGATAAAACAAAGGCGCATTAACAAATTATTTATGTTTCTACTTTCTACCGCCCTATTTATTTCCACAAAAACAGTTGACAGACATTCACAACGTGAGGGTAAGCATGACCAACTGAATTAATTAGCATGCTAGAGCTAGACATAGGACCTGGTTATAACTTTTAACATAAAAAGCAATGATAAAGCTAATAGAATGTCTCTTTTAAGAACTCCAAAGATAATGATTTATATATATTGTAAATAAGGGTAATAATTTATTAGGAACAATAAAGAGGGAACCAAATCATCATCCTCAACCTAGGCCCAAAGAGGGGATGTATGTTATGAGTTGAGGTTTCCAAATTGTACGAAAGGAGGCCAATCAAGCAAGGAGACATTGACGGTTTTAACATCAAGACATGCAAAGATGCTTTACTTAAATACATTCTTCTCACTTCTGGTAATCCCTTGGGTTTTTCTCGAATTGGAAATTAATCGATTTCTTCATGAAGATTAACTAGTAAGTATTACAAATTTAAATATGCATTTAGTGTAGCACTTTTTAAAATTTAAAATAACATTATATTTTGTATACTGTTAAATTCATAAAATAAAAAATAAATTAATTCAGAAATAAAGCCTCTCTAGACCCAAGTGTTGAAATAGGCCAAATAAAATAAAATAAATTATAAATATGTCCAAGGCTTTATACCACAAGAGCCTGGTGTTTCCTGGATCCAAATTCCAAAATGTCATAAATGGGTCCGAAGATACTGGAAATAATAGGCCCAAAGTTATACAACCGCACCCCAGTTCATTTTATTTGGGGCTCAAAGTGTTGTTTGGGTCCGAAATTCCATTATTTAAAATAAATGGAATTGATGGGTCAAGCTTGGGTTTCAAGCAATAATCTCGTAGTAATGGTATTTCTTTGGGGTTCTAAACTAGACCAAAGTGTTCTTTAAAAATCGTGACTAGGAAACATTCTTTTCACTGCTGACCACTCATTGGTTTTTTTTTCTTGAATTGAAAATTGATCAAATTCTTCATTAAGATTAAATATTAAAAATTTAAATAAATATCTAGTGTCGCATTATTCAAATTTTAAAATAATGTTATAATGTCTATACTGTTGAATACATAAAATAAAATTTAATTAATTATGAAATGACTCTATTTATTTCAAGTGAGCTTCAAGAGATATTATCTAGAAAGCAAAAAAAAAAAAAAAAAAAAAAAGAGAGATCTCGCTAAGCATAAAAAGGCTCTCATTACAAGATCTATAAGCAACTATTAGGTGCCTCTTAATAACCTTAATGGTATGATCTTGCAACAATGTATCACCTTTTCTTGTACGAAATCATAAAATTGTGGGTGACAAACATATGATTTAGTGCTAATAATTTGCAGTGACAAGGAACTAATCATTATCAAACTAAAAGCCTTTGTTGACTAGCTGCTGGTGCCATCCAAGGCTCCAAGATGTAACCTTGCTTTGTGAAAATGAAAGCAAACAAAATAAAGAAGACAACAATTTTAACATGGTTCGGCCATGAAAGCCTACATCCAGAGTTTATTACTTGCTTTTTTACAGTGCAAAAATCTGTTATAGAGCTTTGTTAATTTATATATACAACAACTTTGGGAAACAGAATCCCAACACTTACACAATCTATATTCATGATCATATTCATTACCTTCCTCTTGTACTTGATTTTGCTGATGACACAGGTATAACTTTGTTGATTGGGTTGGTGCATTTTCGTTAACGATTTGGTCTTCCTCAATAGACTGGGTTGGTGGACTTCCTTAAATGTTTGATCTTCAACATCCTTTGCAGTTTGCACCACAACCCAAAGGATCATCAAATGATTCACAATCACGAAGGAAGTATGAAGTATCCATCTTCCACAATATGCTTGTAGTACTTGCCCCTCTAGATCACAATCTGTTCTTCTCAAATGTCACCAAGGATACAAGGCATCAAGCCCTGCATTCACCTTAGAAAATAACTTAACAACTAAATTATTCATAGAACTACAAATTAAGATGCCAACAAAAAAAAAAGGGGATTGAGAGAGAAAATCCCATCTCGTTTAGAACTTTCAACTATACCCATCAGGCCATCACTATATATTTTGAAAGTAAGTGCAACAAGAGAAAGAGTACACTAAAAAGGTTCAAAGTTTTAATTTTGAATTTTTTTATTCAAGTGAGGACTAAATTATAAATTGCACTCTCTAAATTTAGCATGTTTTTAATATTTTTTTCTCCGTAGTTTCATTTTATTTATTTTTCAATAAAGTTCTTCAACATTCATTCGTTTTCAATTCTCAATATTGTTGTTCCGTCTGCCCTTGTTCAGAGTCTTTTCAATTTTCAAATCTTAAAATAAAAAAATTGAAATGTATTAGATAATACTGTTTAAAAGAAATATCCTAAACTTATGGTTTTTAATTTTTTTTCTTCTCTTTTCCTCATCTTCATCTGTGTCCCTGTCACTTCGTGTCACAACTTTGTTAAGCATATTGGAATTCATTTTCTACATGAGACCTTGGCCATAACTAGGTAATGAATAGTACATTAAAAATACAGAGATAGTTAAACAAGAAAACTACGACAAATACAAGAGAAACTAATATGCGATTGCTAAAAGAAACATAAGGATATGCTACAAGCCTGATTAATTTGCTCCAACATTATACAAAATCAAAACCTCATCAAGTCATTATGGCAACTTCCAATAGGATCATTGGCCCTCTGTCCCTGCATTCAAGGAAGAAAATTATCTTTCAAAATCATTGAATTAAGGGAAATCATTTCTATGTATAGGAAGAACATGCTTTGGTTTTCAAAATAGATTGATGCTATGCGGTGAATGAAATTTTCCCTTCAAGAGTAAGGAATTGAAAAACTATTTTAGTTTTAGTCTTGCTACTAGAACTCATAATAATGCAAGAAGATTAAGTTGTTGAATCCCAAACTAATTAAATGTTCTATGAAAATGGTTATCCAGGTAACTGCGAGATAGTTAAGACTATAAACAACTAAATCGTTCCCAGTAATTTAGTTTTACCAAATACTAGGAGTAATTTAAGCTTATGTCTATGTCAAAGTCATCAAAGGTAGACTATAAAAAGTACAGTGTAAACACATGCCAATAATCTCAACCACACCAGTAGGTATCACCAAATCAAAAATAGCTTAAACTTCATTTTTGATTTTTGTGTTTTTCAACAAACATTTGTCGGGGGGGCGGAGGACAAAAAACGAGCTTATTCTGAATCATAGAAAACAAATTGGATGAATAGTACCATCTTGTAATCAAATTTCTCATGGCATCAATGTTATCAATTTCACTAGAATAAAGAAAGTATGTGATAAGCACATGGCATCGTGTAGGATATATGATCCCCTCCCACCATAAAGGTTTGGAGTGGGTGTTAGAGCAACAAGTACTGTGTCATGAACAATTTACCTGTAAGTTAAACACTTTCTCGGCGTATTCTTGTTCTGAGGAGCTTTTCTCTAATCAAGTGCAATTGAGCTACAACATCACTAATGTTCATCCTTTCTCTTGGAGATTCCATAGAACAAGAAACTCCTATTCCGAATATCAAAATCAAGCACTCCAAAATTTTGGGACATCCTATTTGATTTTGAATGTGAGTATCATTAGTCCTTGTTTCCATACCTTCACTTTCCCAAAGAATAATAGGATCCACAATGTTACTCACTTGTTCAGGCAAAGCTCGAGTAACGAAATCATGAAGGTTCAAGTTGTCTTTGAAAATGTTATCAGTGGGCCTTTTTCCTGTGAACATCTCCAATAATAGTATGCCATAACTGTAGACATCACCATATATTGACACCTCGTTTCCCATACCATATTCTGCAATTGCACATAACATTTACAATATGACTGATCTAGTTTCATATTAAAAAAAAAATATAGTAATACAAGTTTGAAAGAGCTCTTTAGTGGCACATAAAAGGAAAAAATAATGACAAGTGGAAATTTCTTTCAGGACATGCTCCATCTTTTAAAAGGCTTCATTGAGTTAATTTCATGCTTGGAAGTACATTAAGAAATATTATGAAAAGAAAAGAATTTAATGTTCAAAATCGGAAAAGATATTCACCTGGAGGAGCATAACCAATTGTTCCTCTTAATCCGATAGAGCTTGATTGATTAGTGAAACACTCTTGGGTAGCCTCCCGAAGGAACCTTGCCAAGCCAAAGTCACCAACATGTCCAATCATTTCGTCATCGAGAAGAACATTGCTAGGCTTGAGGTCACAATGAACAATTGGTGTATGGCAATGATGATGAAGATATTCCAATGCATGTGCAACATCAATAGCAATATTCAATCGTTGAAGAAGATTCAAATTCATTTTTTCCTTAGGAACCTCATTTCTTCTTGAAACTAGATGCAACCACCCATCTAGGTTGCCATTAGTCATGAACTCGTATACCAATGCTTTGAAATCATGACCTTGATAGTCAACACTTGAACATGCTGTGAGTACCTTCACTAGATTCCGATGTCTGATATTTCGCAAAGCCTCACATTCAGCAATAAAACTTTTGGAAGCTCCATGGTGCGAAAGGTTGAGTACCTTAACAGCAACTTTACGACCATCTTGATCAAGAATTCCTCTATACACAGATCCAAAGTTACCCACACCAATTAAATTAGTGGTGGAGAATGCATCTGTAGCTTTTAGGAGACTATGGTAAGATACATTCAAAAGTAAATTTCCTGAATTACTTAAAATACTTTCTCTTCTTTTTCTTTTTAAAGTGCGAAGAAGTAAAAATAACATTACCAAAGTTACTCCAAGAAGGCCAGATAACATAGAGATTATTAGCTTCAAGGAACGAGTCAACTTCCTCTTCTTGTATTTATTGTATTTGCATACGGGAAGATGAAACTTAGGCATGCCTCCACAAAGCTTACCATTCCCCTTAATCATAGTTGCACTTGTGTTCTTGAAAACTCCATTTGTTGGTACCTCACCATCAAAATCGTTATAAGACAAATTCAATAACTGCAAGTAGATAAAGCTCTCCAAAAATTTTGGAATATTTCCAGAGAAATTGTTTTTAGAAAGATCTAAAACTTGAAGACCCCGTAATGATTCCAAAGATGAAGGAATGACCCCTTGAAAGAAGTTGCTTCTCATTGCAAGAATTTCAAGTTTTACACAACTACCAATACTCGCAGGAATTTCACCAAACAACATGTTTTCAGAAATTTCAAAGTGTTCAAGATTTTTTAAATTTGCTATTTCCATGGGAAGGACACCAGTAAATTTGTTGCCTGACAAGTCTATATCAAATGGTGAGAATGAGAGACTATTAACTAGCGATGACATGGTACCACTAAGATTGTTATAAGCAAGATCCAATACATTCACTTTTTGACAGTTGCCTAGGCTTAAGGGGATACTTCCTTGAAGATTATTATTGTGTAACAACAACTTTATCAAAAGAGTTAAATTTCCAAGAGATGATGGAATGTTCCCAAAGAAATTGTTGGCAGATAAATCCAATTCTTGTAACTTATGAAGCTTTCCAATTTCAAAAGGGATATGACCTGATAATTTATTATTCCACATAACTAGTGCCTCCAAATTCGTCAAATTTCCTATTCCAATAGGAATGTTTCCAGATATTTTATTATTACATAGAATCAATCTGGTGAGAGTAGTTGAGAAATTGACGATGCACTTGGGCAACTCTCCCCCAAAGTTATTGTAGGCTGTATCTAAAGCAGTTAGATATGTAGAATTTGTCAAAGAACAGAGAAAACTCAAGCCATTTGCCCCTTCATTTCCAAGCTCGTTATAAAATATGTTAAAAACTGAAAGTCTATATAACTTCTCCAAAGAAGGAACTCCTCCTCTTAGTTTATTTTCGTCAAGTTCAAGATACTTTAAATTTGAGGCATTAGATATTGAAACAGGGATAGGTCCGGTAAATTGGTTGGTGCCAATGACAAAATTTTCAATTTTAGGTAGAGTGATACCTATTTCTGATGGAAGATGCCCTTGGATTTGGTTGTGTCCTACATAAAATTCTTTTAACAAAGAAGAATTGAAGATTGAGGGAGAAATTCTTCCAGACAACCTATTTGAACTGACACCAAAAAATGTAAGTTTCCTCAATTGGCCAAAAGAATGAGGGATACTCCCACCCAAGTTATTAGAATATGCACCAAACACTTCTAGAGAGGAGAAGTTACCGAAAAAAGGTGGGATACTTCCTGTCAATTTATTATCTTCAAAAATAACGACATGGAGTTTTGACAAAGTGCCAAGAGTTGCAGGGATTTCCCCATCCAAAAGGTTGCTACCCAAACTAAGGATTTTGAGGTTGGTGCAATGGGATAAATTTCTTGGAATTTTGCCAATATGTGTGTTATTGTACATTTGTAGGAATTGCAATCTGCGTAAACGGTCAATTTCTGAAGGAATTTCATTATGAAAGCTATTGTCTGTGAGTGATAGATACTTCAAAAAACTTAAATTACCAACATGTGGTGATATAGAGCCTACCAGTTCCGAAGATTGCAGTTTCAACTTAATGACCCTTTGATGTCGATGACCACAGGTAACCCCTCGCCATTGACAAAAGTGGAAGCTATCATTCCAAGAGCTCAAAAGCTGGAGAGGATCATGAGTGATCTTCGCTTTGAACTCAAGCAACGCCAACCGGTCCGTCTCATTATTTCCGCCAACAACAGAGGTGACTAGCAAGCCACACCACCAGAGAAGGATAAAAGCACGCATGAAAAGAAAAGAGGACGGTGGAGATGAACTCCACTGGGAAAGCCCCATATGCAATATGGTTGAAGAGGCAGTTGGTACAAGTGTGTATTGTGAGGGAAGGCTAATTTGGCTGTGTATAGAATCCCAAGAAGTGGCAAATTTATAACGAGAGAGAGAGAGAGAGAGAGAGAGAGAGAAGATATTTTCGGCAATGGAATAGCCAAAAAACAATTTTTTTTTTTTTTTTTAACTTTTTCCTTCCATTTTCAGCAATGGGATTGCCAAAAAAACTTTTTTTTTTCTTCGGACACTCGCGCACGCACTTTGGGCAATGGGCACTCACTCACTCACTCGAGCAGGGCCTGGGGCAGAAGGAAATTCAGTAACAGTGTTGCCGAAATTTCAAAATTTCTCACTCTTACTTTTTCTTTTTCTCTTTCATACTTTTGTTAGAATTTCGGCAATACTATTGCCGAAATTCACTCTCTTTCCTCATTCCCCTAAATAACTTAAAACAATACCTATAATAACAAAAAATTTTATTTTTTGTAATATTTAGCCAAAAAACTTATTTATTTGATGTATATTAAGCTTTTAACAATTGTGGATTTGGAAGTGCAGCATCCGGACTCGGCTGAGCCCAAAATACACGTTTCCAGACCCTTTAGCGTGTCCCACACGCTGAAGTCTGATTAAGAGACATGGTTGGAGATGGTTGGCTTGAAGATTTAAGAAACAAGCTCATTAATTGAGCTATTCCATCAAGTGTGGGCTGGAGCTCACGTGTGCCACAAACCCAACATCTTTTTTATTGTTAAAATTTGATAGTTGCAACCAAAAAAAAGGATTATTCGAACCATAGCTCTCATAAAGCTGGGCTGACAATATTAATAAATTACCCGATTTTTAAGGCCTATGTAGATATTATTTATTGTTAAAAATTTAAAATATTATAATAAAATAATTTTTTTAAATAAATAAATAGTACCGTGAGATTCGATTTTAAATTTGTTATTTTGAAAAAAAGTACATGCAAGTCTTGTAAGCAGTATATAAAACTCACAAAAAATGCTGAATACGCAAAAACACTGAATGTGGCCTCTGTCCAACTATACACTTAATATTCGTTTGGATAAATATGAAAACTCAAGCATTTATGTTCTTGGGTTTTTTTATTTTTTTGGTGACTAGCAACTCTTGCACTATTTATGTTCACGAACAATACATTAAGATAAATATACAGTGTTAGAGGATAAACAGTAACTTAAAATTTATTTTTATTATTTTTAAGTATCTAATCCTCGTCACTTTTTTCTCTTTCCCAACAAATGGCCGAATGGCCTTTCTTTTTATTTCTTCCCCTTTTTCTTCTTTTCTTCTTTCCACACTCTTCACAAGTCACAATAAATGGAAGCAGACAAGCTTTGACTTTTGTACAGCCAACTTCTTTTTTCAGCCAATTTTCTTCTTCCTTCAGCGTGTCCCACACGCTTGATTCTGATTGAGAGACATGGTTGCAGATGGTTGGCTTGAAGACTTTAGAGACAAGTTATTGAGCTATTCCATCAAGCGTGGGCTGGACGTGTGCCACACACCCAACATTTTTTTTATTGTTAAAAATGTGATAGTTGCAACCAAAAAAGAAAAAAAAAAGAGAAGATTATTCGCACCATAGCTCTCGTAAAGATGAGCAGACAATATTACTAAATTACAAAATTTTTAAGATCGGTTTGAATATTATTTGTTATTAAAAATTAAAAATATTATAATAAAATAATTTTTAAATGTGTAAATAGTATCGTAAGACTTAATTTTAAATTTAACTTTTTGAAAAAAAATGACTTGCAAGTCTCGTAAATAGTACACAGAATCCACAAAAAACGCTAGATGCGCAAAAACGCTGGACGTGGCCGCTATCCAAACATTCACTTAGTATAGTTATTTTTAAGTAAGATTTTTCCATTTTTAATTTTAAAAATTTTCTTTTTGTGTAAGAAATGTAATAGGTGCTATCAAAAAACTTCTATAATTTCTTTTTGTGTAAGAAATTGTAACTGGTGCTATCAAAAAACTTCTATAAGCGATAAATGGATTTGGAAAAGAATTAGACTACTCATTTTGTATAAAACTTCTATAATTTCTTTTTGTGTAAGAAATTGTAACGGGTGCTATCAAAAAACTTCTATAAGCAATAAATGCATTTGGAAAAGAATTAGACTACTCATTTTATATAACTTTAGATATTTTAATCAAAGTATATTCATTTATTTCTAAAAGCTCTTTATAAATTGTAGTTTTGATAATAAATATATACCACAAAAATATTTCATCCAAATGTTTATTTTTTTTACTAGTAACAATTTCTTAAGAGATCCTTTTTTAGATTCAATTAATTCTTCTATTCTCTGTTTTTTTTTTTTTTTTAAAGTATGTATATTCATATTTTTTTAATATGCCTTAATCAGTTAAAAATATGTAGAAATAAAATAAACAAGATCTACAATAAAAATTCTAATCCAATTAGGATAACATAAATTGTAAAGTGTAGTATAATAAAACTTTTTATTTGGAAAATTACAACTTACCCACCTATAGTTTGGCTGAAATTAAAGTTGCCTACCTGTAGTTTGAAATTTAACACTTTACCTACCTGAAATTTGAACGAAATTTAAGTTGTCTACATGTGGTTTGAAATCCCATTATGCAAGTCTTCCGTCAGTTTCTTTTGATCTTGTTTTTTTATATTTTTTTGTGTTTTTAGAGGAGAGGAATATAAAAATGGAGTAAAATCAAATATTAGCCATGTTTTTAATAAAGGTAGGTTATGAAACTCTACCTAAATATATGTGGATGAAGCTTTCACCTGTAGATTTGAACTCTAGCCCTTGTTCTCACTGCCCACAAGCACTTAAACTTATAAAGTGACCATCGCGCCAAAAGTACGCTATTATAAATCATAATGTATCAAATGCACTATATATATATGAGAGTTTTACTTATTGATGGAAATGCACTAGTATTTGTTTCAAACTGAATGGGTAATTTCATCAAATGAAAATATATAGGACAACGTTTAGTTATAAAATTAATTGTAGCCTAAGGGTACAACCTTACTCAATATCTTTTATTGGAGATGAATTTTGATAAATCCACCATTGGATTAAATTTTCTTCTTATATTTTCCATACTTGCAAAATTTTTAAAAAATTAAAAATTAATAGTTATGTCATCAATAAAATGTTTAAATTGTAAATTTTTGTATTTTAAATTTATGCGTAAAATATAATATTATAGATTATAAAGTAAATAATATTTTCTTAGTACAAAATTTGACATGTGTATTGAAAACGTAAAGAGCATGCAATTCAATAGTTAGTTTTTTGAAATATGTAGTAATGTTAATGATGTTAAATAAAGTTGTAACCTTAGTTTATAACCAACTTTGTAGCTAAAATTTGTCCAATAATATATTGTCAATTTAGTTAAATCTGTCATAATGTCGTTAAATTAAAATGATTAACGGATGAATTAAGTCTATCAGGAAATGGGTCTAGTTCCTCATCTGTAGTTGATAATATATATATATATATATATATATATATATATATATATATATATCTGTGTGTGTGTGTGTGTGTGTGTGTGTGTGTGTGTGTGTGAAATAAATGAAAGAGGAAAGGAAAAGAAAAGTAACATGACATGTAGGTCCATGAGGCATCTTATCATCTAATCAATGGGTTAAGTGAATAGGTGTGAATAGAAAGCCAGTGTTTTATTTATGGTCTTAGTCCATAATTAATCTTCAGGTTACATAATGATCGTAGAGGTGTATTGTTAATTAAAGTTTCAATATACATTGATTTACATATATAATTTGAAAATATATTTTTTTACAAACAAATAACGATGATAAATTTTAGAAATAAGCAATTGTAATTTCTTTCTTGGAAGTGTGTTTGAAAGTGGTATAGTGATATATAGAGAGAAAAGTTTGGGTAGGAAAAATAAGATGAACGTAATGGGAAAGAAGACTAAATTTTAGAAGTTCTCTTAGTTTTTTATTTTTTTAAATTGGGGGCTGTTTTACTTTTATTGGATGAAAAATGAATAAAAAATGCTAAAATTTAGGGAATAAAAAGATGAACCTAAAGGGAAAAAAAAAAAATCTAAATTTTAGGTGTCTCCTTTTTAATTCAAAACGAAATTTGTTATTTGACATTTTTTACTATATTTCTAAGAGACCTTTCGCTGATGAAGGTATTTTTGAACCCCATAAAAATTCAGTTGAAAGGGTGAAATTTTCTTGTAGTTATAGATTATACGAGGATTAATGACTCGTAATTCTACAAGACATGCATGACAGTTAATGGATCTCCAGTCTCCAGTCTCCAGTCTCTACATGACCACATTCATTTTTTTCTAAATTTCCATTGCCAACGATATTCCAATCCATCATGTTCTCATGAAGAAATTTTTAACATAGCAGGGAAAAAAAATTAATGCTTCAATTGATTATTATCAGCAAGGACAATTCTAAATTACACTTTACCATCCTAAACTATGCACTGAATTACACTTTGCACCCTAAACTATCCAACTGCACACTTTGCATCCTAAACTATCACGCTTATCATACTTTGCACCCCGGTGTTATTTATGCTATTATATTTAACAGAATCTTGGTGCATGTGACAATCACATGCTTCTTGCTTAGGTAGAATAAAGTTAAAAAACTAAAACACTCTTCTTCAAAATCAATTAAAACAAAACTCAATTTTTTTCAGCCATATATGGGACTAATAAATTAAAACAAAAACAATTAGCACTTTCAGCCTTCTTAAAAAAGTACCCTCTTTTGTCGTGGTCATTGAAGATTGCTGAGACTACCACTATCCATTACGGTTTTCCTTCTCAACTTGATCTAAATTTGACACAAAAAACACAACTCAATCAAACTTGTATAAGTTATATCAAGAAAAAATAGAATTTTTTCTATGAATTTTGTTCCATGAATTGAGCACAATTCAAACAGATTCAGCTAATAGGAAAAGAGAGGGAAAAAAAAAAAAAAAAAAAAAGAATTCCCGAGAATTATGGTACAAAACTATCCGTAATTACTAATGCGTAATTTCTTCAAGAATCCACAAGGAACTTCTAAGAAATCCTTTTCTGGATATTAAAATTCCCAGCAAAACTATCAGCCTGTCCCTGCGTATAGATGGAGAGAAATAAGAAAAAAATTCGGTTTTGTTTTAATTGATTTTGAGGATGGGTGTTTTAGTCTTTTAACTTTGTTCCACCTAAGCAAGAAGCATGTGATTGTCACTTGCACCAAGATTCTATTAAATATAACAGTAAAAATAACATCGGAGTGTAAAGTGTAATAAGTGTGATAGTTTAAGGTGTAAAATGTGTAGTCGGATAGTTTATGGTACAAAGTGTAATTCAATGCATAGTTTAGAGTGGTAATGTGAAATTTTTCCTTTTTTTTTTTAGATTAATAAATTCGTAATCTTCACCCAAAAGACCAAAACCCACGTTATTGTTTAAGAATATTGGTGTTGATAAGGTTTTAATTTTCAGTTGTGGAATGTTGTTTGATGGATGTATGAAATGAGAGAGAAACAATTAAAATTTTTTAAAATTTTAATAAATTAAAAAATAAAAAATAATATTATTATGTGGATGTTTTTGAAAAATAGCCTAAAAAGAAATAAATTTTTATATTAAAATAAACAAAATTTTTGCATGAGATATATTTATTGAGTAATGCTACAGTTACAAACTATTTTACAATATTTTTACAAAATGTTAATGTGAGCAACTTTTTATTGGTTTTCATCTAGACCTACTATTAATATCACTTTTTTCTTTACTAATAATTACTTACTACGTTAACAATTTGTAAAAAAATTTATATCTCTAACATTATTCATAGTTATTTGATTTTTATGTCTAGATAGATATTGAGTGAATTAAAAGATTGCTAGACTTCTTAACCAAGGTCCACACTCCACATGCAAGTGACACTTGTCACTATCATGAACTGCCCAATACAATTTACTTGGAAAAGCATAATGATTAAGTATGAGACCCATGTATCACTGATACGTGGGTCCTACTTCAAAATTAAGTCTCATTCGTACGGTGCACAATAATTTTTCGTCAATAAGAGATTTTAGCTTTTAAAAAAAATTGTAGTTAACCTATTACTTATGTGAAGATGTTAAAATTCAATCAATTATTGACACATAAAGATACTAGATTTAGGTGTGGGAAAAGATGTATTGTTAGCGTTAACTAGAGTTAGGAATAGAATATTTTTTCAAAATACTAAAGAGAAAAGAGAGAAGAGAAGATAAGACAAAAGAAATGAATAATAGCAAGAAAATGAGAAAGAAAAGAAAAGAAATCAATTGTCTTGTGTATGTTTGGAAATAGGGAGAGAAGGAGAAAAGAAAAGAGAATAATGTAGATATTTCTCCTTTGTTTGGATTTCAATGAGAAAGAAAATGAAAGTAAAATATATGTTTCTTTTTACTTTTATACCCATATAAATATAAAGGATACATAAAAGTTATAGATAAATATGTAACTTCATGTTATATTATGTTACGTACGTGGGTTCTATTATTTAAAAACCATTCTCTCCCTTCAATTCCACCCAATTTGGGCATGCAAATATATGGACCCAAGAGAAATGGTTTCTTCCTTTTTATTTCTTCCATAGTTCCATGGTAACCATACAGAGGAAAGGACTACATATTTTCTCATTTCTCTTCTCTTCCTCTCTTTCCTCCAGCCTTTTCAAACAGATAGTAAATTTCTCTAAAAACCTGGTTCCTTTCACACCATAGATCCCACTTTCCACATGTGTGCACAGTAAGCCTTTCCAAACAGTCACTTTGGTACATGCATTTTCTCGTTTGGTAACTTTCAAGTTCAGTGAGTCATCACTCTATATATCAGAGAGTGTCTCAGACAGTCATTAATTGGGTTTTTTCTACACGGCCACATTCAACGTTCCTTTGTGACGTGCTTGACGGATTGACAGGTCTTGCAAGTCACACATGGCCACATTTATTATTCAATCCATCGTATTCCTATCACGAAATTTCTAACATAGTTGGAAAAATATATATATATTAATGCTCAAGTTGAATATTAGCAATTTTTGTTTTTGCTAAGTGGTACAATTGGATTTTTGTTGTTGTTGTTGCTGTTGTGAATACAGTCTAAGTGAGCGCTTGGATAACTGATACATTTCAGCGTTTTTTGTTTTGCATTTTTTTTATTTTTTTGGATAAGCGCCTCTTACATTGTTCATGAGATACGAACAGTGCAAATAGGCAAATGCACAGTAACCTACGTGTGAACAATAACTTTATTATTATTATTATTATTATTATTATTATTATTATTGTTTTCAGTTTTCAATTTTTAACAAAATAAGCGATATCCAAACGGACTCTAAGTTTGATTTCACTGCTTAGGTGCTCCGGATAAAGCACATATTTATAATAAAGTAGGGAAGAACAAACTGGGTACAGGGACTTGAGGGATTATAGAAATATCTTCTTCTTTTTTCCTATTTTCTTTTTTTCCCCTCCACTTAATAAGGGACATTTGACAATAAAACAAAAGGGAGGAAACTTCCCCTATCAACCTCATTCAATATTGGACATGTTTTTTTTTTTTTTCTCAGGCTCTTCCTCTTTTTTTTTTTTTTTTTAATTTATTGAAAGTGAATTATGATAAATTTACCATTAGATTGAATTTTCTTATTATATCCTCTATGTTTACAAATTTAAAAAAAAAATCAAATATCGATTGCTATGTCATAAAAAAATATATCTAAATTCATATTTTTGTAGTTTTAAACTATGCATAAAAAATAAGTTTATGAATCAAATAATAAATAATATTAAATTTAAAATAAATTTGACATGCATGTTAAGAATATAAAGAACATTTAATTCAATTATTAGATTTTCAAAATATGCAGTCATGTTAAGTTTTTAGTGAGAGTTTAAAGCATTTTTCTTTAGACTTGTTTAGAAAGAAACTTTATCCATCAATATTTTCCAAAGCTTCTAACCCTACTCAATTTTAGAACTTAGAAGTCAAATGTACGAAATACTATGTTCCACTGAATTTTCTTTTAGCAAGTAATTTTATAATTTGTTGAAGTGGGGGATTAAAAATTATAGAATAAAACGTGGTCATTCGTCTTAAGTGTTATAAAAAGTGATGGATCACTTATAGTAGATCATTTCATCATGTGGGAAAATTGTGTGAGATTGCAAATTGGGTAGGTCTTAAATTTATTGAAAAATATAGTTATTGTACATACGATTTATTTGGTTTTTATGTGTAAGAGACTTATTGTTTTTTTTTCCTTTGCTGATTAAGAAAAGGTGGAATAGTGGGAACAATTCATTTTCTGCCTTGTAGAGTTAAACTCCCCCTCTAAATAACTAGTAAACTCTGGTACTACTATTTTCCATGTCTCAAATCCAAGTGTTAAGATTAGATGGACAAGATACTTAATCACTTAGCTCTTATAAATAATAAATAAATAAAAGTGAAAGCTTGGAAGCAAGTGTGTGGAATTACATTTTGGTAAACAATTTTTGTTGTTTAAACATCGTTATTAAATGGGACCTAAGTTTATAGGAGAGTTATAATTGAATTGCAAGAGATTGTTGGACTTCGGATCAGCCCTTGTCAAATTACATGGGTCACTGTCAAGGTATAGACAACCCAAAGCAATTTGTAGCTCACATAGTCACTGCTAAAAATAGTCCCACGTACAGTGAGTCGTGTTATAATTCCACTAGACGTGCACGACGGATTGAAGGGTCTCTAGTATCCACATGACCACATATTCATTGTCAATGATATTCCAATGAATCCATTCCCTCGTATTCCTATGAAGAAATTTCTATAGCAGGAAAAAAAATGATGCTTCAATTATAAAGCAATTATCATTTTGATTTTTTTTAATAAGAATAGATTTTCATATTTGAGTTTACCTAATGTGAACTTTTTTTTTTTAATACTAAGTATTTTAACACACACTGAAAGAGGAGAAAATGTCTAATGGAAGCTGACAGCCTTAAAATACTTAAGGTGAGCTAGATAGGCCCTTTAGGACTTTCCAATTATAAAGCAATTATCACTTAGTTTAGGTTTTGAATAAAAAATGTATTAACTTTTCTAAGAGAGGTCCAATTTTCTGAAAACATAACCCTGTTACTTCTTCCAAAAAAAAAAAACTAATGCTAAACACATTTATTATTTTTTCCCCCTTAAAAAAAAGTAATGGCTTAGGACTTTAAGCATGGTTAGTATAAAGAATTTGATTGAATACTTAATTAATTGCACTATAAGGATTTTTTTTTTTAGTTACAAAGTGAAATAAGAGATTTGAATTCTGAATATTTTTATTAATAACAAAAAATTCTATATAAGAGGTGAATTTTATTTTCATAGCATAGTGACTCAAAACTACCTGATGTTCAAAAAATAAGAAAATAATATAGACTACATGATACTAATCGTAGTATTTTAGAGCTAATTTCATCCCTAATATATTGGGTGCTGTTCTATCAAAACAAAGGGTTTGATTTCACTTCTTGAGTGCTCAAATTAAAGCACATGTATAATTAAGAAGGTAGTGAAGAACAAACCACTTGGGAACTTGAGCAATGCAGTACACATCATACCTAATATTTTGGATTAGGAGGACTAGAAGGATTATAGTGATTTTTTCTTCTTCTATTTATAAGGGATATTTGATAAATAAAACAAAGTGGATTAGCCTTCCTATCTATGGTCAATATTTTCTAAAGCTTGCAACCCTGCTCAATTTTAAAAGTCAAATATACCAGACGTGAGGTTAATACCAATTTTTATAACATGTTAAAGTGGTTGATTGTAAGTTGTACAAAAAAGTGGTGATTTTATATAAAAAAGTAAATAGAAAGTATCCATCACTTATATAGTGTACAACTTCCCTGTATTATGAAATTGTGTATGATATTGACGTGTCTCAGATTTATAGAAATAGTTATGGTACATGTATATTTATTTGGCAATTATGTGTAAGAGTTATTTGATCTACCATTGTCAGATTACATAAGGTCACCTTACTAACTATATGAGAATGAACGAGGTAAAGTCCACAGCTGGCCCTTGACCCTTGTAACTAAAAATGGTCCCACGTACAAGGGGTTGCGTTCTAATTCTACAAGACGTGTATGATGGATTGATGGGTCCCTCAAGTCCCACATTGATTATTCTACATTTTCATTGCCTACAATATTCCAATCCATCGTATTCCTAGGAAGAAATTTCAAACATAGGAGGAGAGATATTATTATTGGCATGTAGTGGTGAAATTAGGAATTTTTGCTTGAGGGGACAGCTTCTATTCTTCAAAGTTATATCTTAAAAAATGTTTAATAGCTATAAATACTAGCTTGTAACCCCATACATATAGTGGCAGCGCCACGTTATGCTCAGGGTGTTCCCAGGAACACCATGACTTGAAAAAAAAAATTTATATATAATAATTAATTTTTTTATTTTTATTTTTTTACCCTCAAAAAAATAGGAACACCCTCAAATTAAAAAAAAAAAATATATATATATATATATATATATATTCGTTCTACTTTCAAGCAAAAAAAAAAAAAAGCCCAAAAAAAAAATTCAACTAAAATCTGAAAAAAAAAATGTAACAGAACAAAAAAAAAATTGTAATAGAGCAAAACAACGGACGGCAAGCCCAACATCAAGCCCACAGCAAGCCCAATAGATTACAGAGGAAGCAAACCCACAGATTCTCAAAAAAAAAAAAAAAAAAAAAAAAAAAACCCAATACAGATTAGAAACCTCAAATTAGTAAATCAATAGTTCAATACATCAGAAATCACTAAAGCTTTTCTCAAAAAAAAAAAAAAAAATTCACTAAAGTTAAAGCAAACCTAAAATGTAAAAACAAAGCAACAACATAAGCTTAATTCATGACAGGAAAAGCGTATCAAATCTTGTTTTTTTATATAAAAAATCGCAACATAAGCATTAAAAAACTATAAATTGAGAAACACCAGGCAAGATATGCTAAGCATCCTCTATCATTGTTACATGAAAGCAATGGGTCTTTAACCTAGCATACAAAGCTTCTTGATGTGTTCTCTAATTATATAACATTGCAAATATGTTGTATATGTAGATTATGTCTCATTCTTTGCCAAGAACGTAGATTGTGATCAATGGATACTGCATATTAGAAGTTTTTATTTTTTTTATTTTTTATTTTTTTGTAAATGTATATGATTTGTTCATATCATTTAAAAAAAAAATGTAATTCTAAGTGAGGCTAATAAAGCAAGTTTCAAAAAGTAGTGTAAAATAAAAAATCTATTTAAATAAACTTTGTGCTACTTCTGCTGCTGCTACTACTTAACAAAACTAAAGCTTGTTCATGGGGTTTTAAACCACCAAAACATATATTGTTTTTAAAAAATGCAAAGAACTAGAACATATTATAATTTATCAATGCAACTGCTCAGCTTGTGAAGTATTAAAAGAATTAACTTGGTTCTACCTATATGCCATCCTTGAAATTGACAACTTAGAACATACCTGAAGAGAATTTCTTGACTCCTAGCTCCAAAAATTAAGCAGAAAGGTTTAGCATATTTTTCATTCTGTACACAGTAGCCTACAATATGTTTACCTTATTCCTTTAATTGCAAATATACCCAATGCTGACCTATTAAAAAACCATACAAACAGGAGTTTCATCACATCTAAACTATGATTCTGTACACAGTAGCCTACAATATGTTTACCTTACATTACAAAATCATTCCCAACTACCATATATGCAAGAAGAGGCAATTAAAAAAAAAAATACTCATATCATTTTGTAACTGGATACATACGCTTTGAAGTGAAAAATTCACAAGCTTCTTTAATGCTCCCAAATTTTGCTAAGACACAATCCCAAAAACAGTTCTAGAGTACAAAAATTAGAATATATTATATGCATTAAGTTACCTAGCTTGCATGTTCTTATTGACTTTGCCATAAACAATTGCCAAGTTGGGAATTCAAGTTCCAAACAAACTTAACATCATGTAAGAAGAAAAAGTGGATAAAAGTA
Organism: Castanopsis chinensis; assembly: GCA_032878915.1. Lineage (NCBI taxonomy): Eukaryota > Viridiplantae > Streptophyta > Magnoliopsida > Fagales > Fagaceae > Castanopsis > Castanopsis chinensis. The sequence goes on along the minus strand of JAVQMG010000121.1, from coordinate 28,686,507 downwards.
AATAAAAATATGGAAGGAAAAGAAAGAGAAAAGGGAAAGTAAGCAAACTTGAAGTTTGAAGTTTTAGTTTGAAGTTTTAGTCCAAAATGAAGTTTTGTCGTGCAACATTGAAAGGCAAAGAAAAATTCATAAATCATTCATTAAAATACTACTCATTGATACGAATTTATATGCCTACCATTGCTTAGATAAAGGGAAACTGAGGTGAGGGTGTGATGCTTGGACTTGGCATTTAAAACACACAAAGTCATAATTATCAAATCGCTGATACTAAGATGAATACATGTCACTTCGGTAATCTAAACTCATGAGGGATCCAATGCTTGCCACTGCCAGTACCTTTAATATAGCAGAGTTGTATATACACCTCCAAGTAGCTCCTTGAGTGGTGGTTTTTAATTTCTTCAAGATGTAACTTACAATTGCAAAAAAGCAAATTAAGAATAATTATTTTTCCTTCATCATACATAAGAAAAATAATTAATTAATGAACAAAAGAAGGTTTGAGTTGACCTAAAAACAAATGTGGACAACATAAACTCACTTATGTGAAGAACTAAGGTTTTATGATTACAAATGGGGTTGACAATAGCCTTCTGAGTTTGATTTATAAGAAAAGAGTAAATAGTTCCTAGGCTAAGTCATAAACTGTTTAATGTTTTGTTCAGTTTAAATGATTTTAAATACTGAAGTGAATATAATTCAAATAATATTATAGAGATATTAGAATTCCAATAACATTCTTAAAAAGATAACTAATTTGAAATTTTGAACCAAAATAGTATCAGTGTTCAATCATAACCAATTAAAACTATAAGCTTTAGCAATTTTGAATTGGAATATATAGATTAAATAGTGTCACTATAAAAAAGAATTAAACTAAAATTGAATATGCAATAACTACTAATTAAGATTTAAACAAAAGCACCAAAGAAAATTGAAGGTATAAAGAGTTCTATAACCTAAAAGATTACCGCAGGAAAAATTATAGTAAACTCTATACTTTAATGGAACTAAGATAGAAGTATTAAAGATAAATCAAATCAACCTCTCATGATGAAAAAATATAACAACACAGGGAAACATCAAGTAAACTTGTACCTAGCATACTTAACATCAAATTTTTTAAATATTAAAAAAACCTTGACTGATTGCAGTGCCAGGGTTATTTTGGGGGATGCCGGCCTGAATGTGCTCGTATGACAATGGTGGTGATTCCTCTCTCTCTCTCTCTCTGCCTTAAAAATGTCTTTGGTTTTTATTCTCACTTTGTTGGCTTGTATAAGTTATTGATTATGGTAAGAAGTGTTTTCATAATAGTACTATTTGGTGTTTAGGTTGAAAGCAAGGGAGTGAATTCCGTACAGTACCGGCCGGTACCACCGGTATTTTCCGTACCGGTAGCTTGGCCTGTACAGAAATGCATCAATTTTGTTCCGAAAAAAATACCGGCAATACTGGAGTTGTTTCGGTTGTACCAGGAAAAATACCAGATTTCGGCCGATTAATAGATACTGGTTCGGTACTGACCTATAACCCAAAAATGGATTCATCCCTCATGCACTCACCATCTCTTTTTTCACTGAAGCCAACGGCCTCTCACTGAATCTTGAGCGATGATGGACGATGACACAAGCAGCATATGAACTTAGAATCGAAACTGCAAAACTGAGAGAAACGAGCCAAAACTGAAAGCTCAAAAGACAAAGCTAAGAAGAGAGAGCTAAATCGTTTGAAATTTGAAAGTGGAGAAGAAATTGTAAAAGAGTATATCAATAATTTTCTTATTGAAAGATGTGAAAACCAGTGACTGTGAGGGAGAGAAACGTGTGGAGAGGAAAAAGTAAAAAATGCAACGGTACCGAGTGACAAGATAAGATAACAGGTGATGCATTTATTGTTTCTTGATTCTTTCATTTTGTTAGGACATATGTAGTTCAAGTCTGTGAACATATGTCACTATTTTATGTAATTGGCTTATCCTTAGACAAAACGCACTTTACTTGTAATTGGGTAGATTTAGGATGAGTTTAACACTTCAAGAAACAGTGGTTCAAGGTTAAGTGTTGAAGCCGTCAAAGTCTGTCCAAGAAACAAGCTAGGAAGTGCAAGTTTTTAAAGCTCGACACATACCTCGATAGATGCATCTATCGAGCTTTAAAGAAGCTGTTTTGCCCAAGCCTCGACAGCTTCTCGACACCTCTCGACACCTCTATCTGTCGAGAATTAAAGAAAACAGATTTCCAGATCTGTTTCAAGTCTAATCCGTGAGTGTGTCTTTGGGACTTCTTTTCTCCTAACCCTAGACATATAAAAGGATTATTTTAAGGGCCGTCAAGTAAGGAAGCAGAAGATACAAGTTGCACATTCTTTGAGAACTTTTTGTTCATGCAATTTGTGATCAAAAAGACAAAGTTCGTGCCCTAGTTCATCTCTGATGATTTGAAGAACTTTGCAGCCAATTCTCTCTCTCTCTCTAGTTGGTATTTGAAGTCGCGTACTGGAATCCACGCATCTGGTTAGTCACGTACTTGGGAGCCGTGCATTGAAAGGAGAAACTGTCACTACAGAACAAGTCCAATTGGGTATTGGGGTAAGAGTTCAACTGTAGGTTGGTGAGGTACTTGGGATTCCTTACTTGTAACTGCTTGTTGTGATAATAGTGGAGTTTCGGGAGTGGTGACCTTAAATCACCCGATGGGGTTTTTGCCGTAAGGGTTTTCCCCATTCGTGAACAAATCACCGTGTTATTTATTTTCCGCTGCTTAACTTAGTTTGGTGATTTGTTTGTGCTGCCACGTGATATTGCATGTTAATTTGATTAATTAAGAACTGGGCTAATTAATTAATCTAAGTTATCACAAGGGGTCAACGCATTTGTGGCCTGTCACATTTCATTTGAAGCTATAGGTTTTATATTATTATTTTTTTCACCTTTGACAAAAAAGAAAATATTTCCTCACTAACAACTTCCCTACCCAGACACATCAGTGACATCACCATAGCTTCATTTTGTACTTTTTTTTTTCTTATCTACTACTTATAACTTATAAGCTTAGTTATTATATTAGTAATTACAAAAAAACATACTAGTAAAAAAATTATTAAAAGGATACTAAATTTATTTATTTTAAATGTTATGAATATATATATATATATATATATATTATTTTGTGGTAAACCCGAAACGGTACACCGGTATTGACCGGTATCCAAAATATATCGTACCACTGACCAAACCGGTACAGCCTCTGATACGGTATTGACTCCCTTGGTTGAAAGACACAACAGTTGTTATTGGTGGTTGTTTCCAACAGTTTCTTTCATACTTGAAGTAAGTTGATTCGAGTTTTTGTTAATAACTTAATACGTTAGATATGCCACAGAAACAATGTCTTAACATTCCTGAAACACAGTGACTTTTCTCATCATCTGTTAAATATAATGCTTTTCTAACATAAATCATACATGCCAATAACACCAACCTGTTGATACTACTTTAGCTAAAAGAACTTGAGTTTCATTATAGTACATTATGACGGAAATTTTCTACCAAGAATTTAGGAACATACCTATTCTGCAATGAATTTTCTAAGTCTTCATTTCCTTTGCCTTTGAATTCAAAAAATACCTGATAAACATCAATGTAAATGAGGCTCTAGAAACTGAGTTCCTATGCACCATGACACCACAGGTGAAAAAAAAAAATAGAAATTTTGGGTTTCATTTACCGTATGCTAGCTAATCAAGTATAATTATCCCAAATCCATAAAACATGGCAGATTTAAATAAATGAACTGTAAAAAATAAAAACAATTAAAAGCTGAGTAAACCAAACTCAAGTTTAACAATTTAATATTTCTACTTCATCTAGAATATAAGTGGTCAATAAAATGGAATATGGTGGTTATAATGAAGGCCATTCATATTATAGTAGCATACTGAATTCACAAAATTGGGCATATATATACTTGGACAATAAAAATGAAATTAAGCATTATATTAATGAACTAATTTATGGGGAAAAAACATAAAACTTCATATCCAATCATTTTGACAGAAAACCAACTTATTTAGAATTAGTAGCTTAAAAATCAAAACACTAAAACTCACAAACACGGGTAGGGGGAAATAATGGAGACCATAAACCATATATAAAAACTCAAAAATCAACAGTTCTAGTGCATGAAATGTTTGATGAATCATAAGCTTAACCACAACACTGAAAAACTAAAATCCTAGAGACCACAAAATTAACCAAGCACGTTAATCAATACTAATCCAACTACAAATCAACCAAATTTAATTCATATTATGCAAGTTATGTATCAGTTAGTGATTTTCAATCAACTTTCTTATTTAATTCCCAAACCAAACAAAATTAGAGTGCAAGAGTTGTTCTCCCATTAAAGCAAACAATATATATTGGAGTGAAACAATCTATTTGTTAAATTTGAGAGAAATTTCATTTAGACTCTGTTTCTTTACAATGTAAAACCAAGACTAAAATCAAGCTATTTTTGTAATTTCTATAATCTATAAAAATATAACAAAAGCAGATGTATAAAATTAAAAAGGTTTATTGTAGAAAGACAATCATTTTGAGAGAGAAACAAAAACCCACAACAAAAACAAATCTAACTCAAACATGTAAATCAAAACTAATACAACTAAAATAACCAAAGAAAGTCATATCTCATCCCCAAATTCAGGGGAAAAAATGTCATATTCAAAAATTTGCAACTCTAATTTTAACTGTGAAGATGAAATTCTTCCAAATCCAAAATCAAAACAACCCAAGTATGCAAATTCGATTCCCATCCAAAATACCCAAAATAAAACTATTCCTAACCAAAAAACCTAAATCATAACCGACTGAACCATAATACCCACATGTAAATCATAATTAATGCCTAAATTTCAAAAATAAAAAACATAACATAACTCTGTCTCTGCCTTTCAACAACAACCATCATATAAGGATTGAAAATAAAAGAAAGAAGAAAGAAAAGCAAAAAAAAAAAGAAATAAAATTTAGAGAATGAAATTGAAACGGTTGATGTTTTAAAGTCACAACCTTTCCAGTTTTTTTATTTTGTTAAGATTAGAAACGGAAGTACAAAATTAAGATCAATATTTTTAATGATTTCGGTAAAGCAAAAGGTGTGGTCTTTTGATTCGATTTCGAAGGTCTTTCTTTTATCTTTTCTAGGTTTTGGTTTTACTTTCCATTGTTTTCTAGGCAACCAAACAGATATAGAAAATAGTAGAGAGACAGACCTGTTGGGAGGTGACATCGGCGCTGCAACTTCCTCTCCTTCGACGATGCTGCTTGCCATTGTTCTCTGAGAGAGAGATTTTTCTTTTTCCTTTTTGTTTTGGGAAAGAGAAAAATAAGGATGCTTTATTTTATTTTTCTTTTTTTATTCCAACGCAGTGTTTAAGGTTTCAGTTTCTAGTCGTCTTTTAGCGAAATAGTGTGACTTTTGACATTTTAATTGTAAACGTGGCAAGTTTTTAAGAAGGCTTTTTTCCTAAGTGGTGTTTTGGCGCTGCCGAAATAGTATAACATTTCGGTTTTTAATTTATACGTGGCAGGTTTTTAGACTGGTAGTTATCCTATGTGTCAACCCCTCCTTAAAGGTAAGAACTAATTTTCTCTCAGCTTCTGCTATTGTATATAGTATATGAGTATATGAGTATATGAGTATATGATATGATATATGATATGATATGATATGATATGATATATGATATAGACTAGCTTGTTATCTTATGTATATACATGGATACACTTAAAGATATACAATAAAATGCATAATATATTATTAAGTATAAAATGTAAACCGTCCATTTTTTTTAATAAAAAAAATTATTGTGAAGCACCTTTTTTTTTTTTTTACGATTCATTTATTCTAGACTCTTTAGTTTTTGCATTTAATAACTAACTTGAATGAATATTTATGATATAGTCCCACATTTGATTCTAAAATTAAGAAATAAAACTCTTTAAGAATAAATAATTTAGGACACATGTAGCAAAAATGGAATTCTAATTTGGAATTTTAATTTGAGTTTCTCTTAGCTTCACATATTATTATTATTATTATTATTATTATTATTATTATTATTATTATTATTATTATTATTAGATTAAAAGATTTTAAAAAAATTGTGTCAATTAATAGTTTTTATTAACTCTAGCCTTTAAGTTGTTTTAAAATATAAGAATTGCCTTAATGCTTTTTTAGTGAAATTGTCAAATGTTTGACCATTTATTCTACAAGCCTTAAGCCCATTTTATGGAAAAACCCTTAATGCTCTATTTCATTACAAGAATTGGATATGAACCAATAGAAATCTGAAATTTTAATTTTGAGAAATAAACGGTCTTTTTTTTTTTTTTCCTTCTCTTATTTGGTCAAGCAAATGTTATGCTTCAAAGTACAAGCTTGTATGTTTTAAATTCTATCACAGATATTAAATAGTCAATACCACTCAAATATTGAATTCAAGAGTAGAAGCATAAGAGAGTTTTATCATAAAACTTTGACAAGTGTTATGTCCACAACATTTTCACAACAATTCTTAGGTGGTAAGTTGATGTTGGTTTTAATTGAACTCATCATTGAAATAAATTGTTTGTCCACTAACAACAGCCAATAACAACCTAGATGCCTTATGAAAATGTTTACAACATAGCATTTCTATAAAAAGTATTCACATTGAGAAAATATGCATGAGGTTTAATGTGATGGGAATTTATAATTGCTTTAATTAATCAACAAGTGTTTTAAATTGTTTCAAGTTTTAGCAAGTCGGCTCTAGAGTTGAGACCATGCACAGTTGCATGCATGAGTATACTTAGGGGATGTGGTGAGAACATTTGAGTATTGATTTTCTAAACCACACAAAAAATGATTATGAATTCATATTTGGTATGCATTCAACTGCTTTCACAAATAAGGATAATAATGTATTAGGAAAAATATTGGGGAACCAACCATCATCATCCTCAATCAAGCCCCAAAGCAGGGGATGTATGTGATGGGTTGGAGTTTCTAAGTAGTATAAACTTATAGTGTCAAGACATGCAAAGATGTCAAGACATTGATGGTTTTTTCTATTCCTTTTTTAAGTTTTAAATTCAAGAAATGCAAAGATGTTCTATTTATATACATTCTTCTCACTTCCGAGGTACCATATTTTGTGTTTTTCTTGAATTGGAAATTGATCAAATTCTCCATTAAGATTAAGGTTGCGTTGGCATTGGCTGAAAAATGTAGTTTTTTTTAACTATTTAGCTTATTTTTACTACTATTCATGAGTTTTATTGCACTTTTTGGTACAATTTATGAGTACTAGCTTTTAGTTTTATCTATTGTATCTTCAGCAAAAAGTTTTTAGTTTTAGCTAAATAATTTATTCTCAAATAGACTCTAAATATTAAAAATTTAAATATGTATTTAGTGTTGCATTATTTAAAATTTAAAATAACATTATAGTTTGTATATAGTTAAATTCATAAAATAAAATCCAAATTAATTATGAAATAGACCATCTTTATTTATTTCAAGTAATCTTCAAAAGATATTATTTGGCCAAAAAAAAAAAAAAAAAATTTCCTGTCAAGCATAAAAAGACTCTCATTCTAAGATCTACAAGAAACTATTCGATGCTAAGCGATAACCCTAATGGTATGATCTTGAAGTACAAATCACTTTTTCTTGTACGTAATCATCAAATTATGGGTGACAAACATCTTTATAGTGCTAATAATTTGCAGTGACAAAGGAAATAATTACTACCGAACTAGAAGCCTTGTTGGCAATTGGTGCTATCCAAGGCTTGAAGCTGTAAAATTTCTTTGTGAAAAATGAAGGCAAACAAAAGAAAGAAAACAATTTTAATGTGGTTCAGCCATAATAGCCTACATCCATAGAGTCTGTTATTTTTTAAAAGAAATGGTACAGCCACAAATTATTCCATAGATATTAAAAAAAAAAAAACACTATGACAAATACGAACTAAACTAATAAGTGAGTGTTAAAAGAAACAAAAGAGGTGCTACAAATCTGATTATTTTGTTCCAACATTACACAAAATCAAAACCTCATTAAGTCATGATGCCTTCCAAATGGGTCACTGGCCCTCTATACCTGCATTCAAGGAGGACAATTATCTCTCTAAATCATTGAATTAAGGGAAATCATTTCTATGTATAGGAAGATATTTTGGTTTTCAAAATAGTAAGGGGATTCATAGTAATGCAAGAAGGTTCAATATTCGAATCCTAAACTCACTAAATGTTTTATGGAAATTGTGAGGACAAAAGGCCCAAGATACATTTTTTGGGCCATGGTCTTAGCCGAGAACGTTTGATTGTCCAAGGACGGATTAATGTTAATAACGATATCGAACTTACAGCCCCAGAAACAAATGTAACAGGTGAGGTGAATGTGAATAATTCGAGGAAGACTACCTCCTCGGTTGAGTATAGCAAGGATCAAGTGGTACGTAATGTTTACTAGAATGATATTCTAGAGGGTCTTGGAGATGAAGATGTGTGGAAAAAAGGGGCACAAAGAGCAAGGAGGGTAAAGAAAAAGATCTTAGAGAAAGTTGCTACCACCACATCCACATTGAATGCTTTGTGCCAAAGTCTCTAGCCGCATTTATGAGGAAGTGATACCTAAACAGTGATTTTCAGCCTTACAGCTATGATCTAGGGACTTCTAAAAGGGGGCGGATGGGACAAGTATCAAGGTAGGGCAATCTGAATTGAGAGAAAGGGGAAAGGGACTATAAGAGGAGAAGACGTCCTGTAGAGAAGGAGGGGAGAAAATATTTGTAAAGAATCTTTAAAGTGAGAAGAAATATAAACATTCGGTTCTTGGCTTGAGTCTGAAGATGAATTTCATCTTATAAACGTGTTCATTTATATGGTTTTGTGTTCTTGGGTCATTGCCATGACCATTCAAACTCATTAGAATCAAGATTTCTAGCCCACACTCTACAAATTCATTGTATCGGGCTCTTTGGGCCTACGTCCTCGTTTTAGTTAGGCATGGGCACCAAATTGTGACCTTACAATTGACACCGTCTATGGAAAATTTTTGATTTTTAGGGAGTCTAAAGTCTGCTCATGGCAAATTCAGGTCCGCACCAAGTAGAGAGTAGGGGGTCTAAGCGTCAGGATGATGTTCACATTATTGAACAAGGTGGAGATAGGGAGGGAAGTGTACATACTACCCATACGAGTAGGAGTCAATCACGAGGTGGAAGCAGAATCTCTCATGAAGAGAGGGCCAGGGCTATGCAGGTGGAGATTGACAGTTTGAAGAGAAAGTTACGTCACGAACGACAGAGGCGGATTCAATATATCTTTAAGTCTACTTCTAGTGAGAATGAGAATGAGGAGGATAGCTATAGGCGAAGGTTGAGAACTCCCCCTAGTGAGTCTTACTCGTATGAAGATGATGGCCATCATAATCACAAGAATAGGAGTTCATCCTCCAGGGGATTAGGAACTGATGCTATGGGTAGGGCGCTGAATCAAATTTCTAAGTCTCCCTTCACACGTAAGGTTGAAGGGGGAAAGCTTCCTCGGCATTTCACTCAACCAATGTTCACCATGCATAATATTTAAACTGACCCTGTGGAACACGTATGCCATTTCAACCAAAGGATGGTTGTGCACTCCAAAAATGAAACATTGATGTGCAAGGTTTTCCCATCTAGCTTGGGAATTGCTGCGATGAGATGGTTTGATGGACTGGGATCGACGTCCATTAATTCCTTTAAGGAACTCATTCAGGCATTTGGGTTTCGCTTCATTACTTGTAGTAGAGTCCCTCGACCTTTGGATTCTTTGTTGTCCATGGCCATGCGAGAGGGTGAAACTTTAAAAACGTACATAGATAGATATTGGGAGATGTTCAATGAGATAGATGGAGACTTTGATGATGTGGCGATTATAATTTTCAAGGTCGGCTTACCCATCGAGCATGGTTTAAGGAAGTCATTAACTGGGAAACCAGTCAAAAGTGTGCGCTAGCTTATAGACCAGATTGATACATATAAGTGAGTTGAGGAGGATCAATAGTTAGGTAATGGAAAAGCGAAGGCGGTCTCTCAGGACAGGAGGGACTTCAGGTCAGACAAATATAATGACAATCATCCTTGGTGAGACTTTAGTAGGCAGATTGGCGCTGGTATTATGCCATAAGTCGTAAACACGGTATTCTGAGAGCCAGCCCATCAGATTCTGGAGAAAATCAAGCATGAACCATACTTCAAATGGCCTAACAAGATGAATGGAGACCTCGCAAGACGCAATCAAAACCTTCATCGTCAGTACCACCGAGAGTGCGGACATACCACTGAGAACTGTAAGAATCTGTGGTATCATTTGGAGTAATTGGTTAAAGAGGGAAAGCTACAATAGTTTTTATATAGGCCCAATAGGCATGCTGGTTACACAGATTCAGGTACTCAAGGGAACACCTCTTTGAGGCCTCCGTTGGGTATCATTAATGTCATCTTTGCAACCCCCTGGAAAGGTGGATTTGTGCCCCTCCTGAGTAATGACTGTGGCTCGTCCACTATCCGAGAACTCTAATCATGTGCTGAAGAGAGCAAAAGTTGCACTTTAATTAGAACTGAGTTTCTCGGAGAAGGATAAGATTGAAACTATACAACCATATGACGATGCTCTGGTGGTTACACTTAGGATTGGGGGGGTATTATGTGAGGCATGTTATGGTGGATCAAGGTAGTGGGCAAAAATTATGTATCTTGACTTGTATAGAGGTTTAGGATTAAAACCAGAAGACTTGACTAGTTATGATTCACCTCTAGTAGGTTTCGATGGAAAGATGGTTATACCAATAGGACAGGTCAATTTGCTGGTACAGACAGGGTTAAAAGTTGTGGAGGTCAACTTTATAATGGTGGATGCATATTTCCATACACGGCCATTATGGCAAGACCTTGGCTTCACGCCATGGGGCTATCCTTTTCACCTTGCATTTGAAGATGAAATATCCATCCAAGGATTAGGTAGAAGAGCTGATCGGAAGCCAATCAACGACGAGGCAGAGTATGGTGGCTGCGATTAGACATCAGTTTGGAGATGGGTCCTCGGTATCAGATGATCATGATTTATAGCAATTAAGGGAGCTGAGGTTATCAAAGGAACTATCAGTGGAAACAAGGTGTGAAACTTTAGAGCAAGTTGCTATAGGTGATGATAAAGAAAAGTATTTTTAGATAGGCGCCCAGCTGCCTCCTCAAGAGAAGGAGGAATTGATGAGGTTCCTTAGAGGAAACCTTGATGTCTTTGCTTGGAATGCTTACGAGGCCCCAGGGGTCGATCAGAGCTTGATTTATCATCATTTGAATGTCAACCCCACTGTGGCACCAAGGAAGCAGCCACCTCGGTGATCGTCTAAAGAGCATTCTGTTGCTGTCAAAGAAGAAGTTACTAAGCTCAAGAAAGTAGGAGCTATCAAGAAGGTATTTTATCCTGATTGGTTGGCCAATACTATGGTAGTTAAGAAGAAGAATGGCAAATGGCGGGTTTGCGTAAACTTTATTGACTTGAATAAGGCGTGTCCCAAGGATCCTTTCCCCATACCTCGCATTGATCAATTGGTAGATGCCATGGCTGGACATCCTCAGATAAGTTTCCTGATGCTTTTCAAGGCTATCACTAAATACCTTTGGCTTTGAATGATCAAGAAAAAACAGTCTTCGTCACCCCTACTGGAAATTATCATTATAAGGTAATGTCTTTTGATTTGAAAAATGTAGGGGCCACCTACCAATGGATGATGACTAGAATATTTAACGCATCTAGGGAACAATATTGAAGTTTACGTGGATAATACGGTGGTGAAGAGTAAAATGGTGTCCGAGCATGTTGGGAATCTTGAAAACATCTGCGAAATGCTAAGGAAATATAAGTTGCACTTAAATGCTTTAAAGTGCTCTTTTGGCGTGGGATCTGGTAAATTTTTGGGCTTCATGGTCACACATCATGGAATCGAAGTTAATCTTGATCAAGTTAAGGCTAACAACAATTTGCAGCCACCTTGTAATCCTAAAGAGGTTCAGAGGTTGACAGGAATGATGACTACTTTAAATCGGTTTATTTCTTGATCAACGGATAGATGTAGGCCTTTTTTCCAGCTATTAAATAAATGGAAAGGATTTGAATGGACAGAGGACTATGCTTTGGCTTTTCAACAGCTCAAAGAGTATCTTTCTTGGCCATCTATTATGTCTATGGCAGAAATGGATGAGGTACTATTTGCTTATGTCGCTGTAGTTTCCCATGCTGTCAGCTTGGTGCTAATAAGGCCAACAACGGTGTTCAAAGACCGGTTTATTACGTAAGTAAATCGTTACACGAAGCTAAGATTCGCTATTTACCACTGGAAAAAGTCATTCTGGCCATGGTGCACGCCACGCAAAAGCTTCCCCATTACTTCTAGTCTCACACAGTTGTGGTTTTAACCTAACTCCTGCTCAGGTCTCTGCTTAGAAGCGTTGATTATACGGGAAGGATTGCCAAGTGGGGAATAATCCTGGGGGTTTTTGATATAAAGTACATGCCATGCACCTCTGTGAAAGGTTAGGTTCTTGCTGATTTAGTGGTTGAATTTGTTGAACCCTCATTAGAAGAACATACGTAGAGGTCAGACATGGATGAAAAATCAGTTGGCATGATCTCCTTGAAGGAGTCTTTGTCATGAAAGGTGTACGGGGATGGTGTAGCAAATCAATGAGAATCTGGAGTGGAGCTGGTCATAATATCTCCAAATAAGATAGTCATCGAAAAGTCTTTGAGAATGAGTTTTTCAGCCACGAATAATGAAGCCGAGTATGAAGCTTTGCTAATAGGGATGAGTATGGTTCGAAAAATGGGAGGCAAGAATGTGGAGATGTTCTCTGATTCAAGGTTAATTGTAGGCTAGGTGGAAGGGGATCTAGAGGCCAGAGACTCAAGAATGCAGGAGTATTTAAGTTAGGTTAGAGAATTGTAATCAAATTTTAAATCTTTCACTTTGATGCAAATTTTTAGAAACAGGAACACACATGCCGACTCTCTAGCCACCTTGGCAACGTCCTCAGCACAAAGTTTACCTCGGGTTATTCTAATGGAAGACTTGTACATGCCCACTAAGATAAATGTAATCGTAGTCTGAGTCCATCAGATCAAAGTGGGACCTAGCTGGATGGACCCTATGGTGCTGTACCTTAAAGAGAATGTCTTACCTAAAGAGAAATTTGAGGCCGACAAGGTACGAAGGAAGGCTCCCTAGTTTTGGTTATCTGAGGAACAAAAGTTGTACAAGCGCTCATTTTCTGGACCATATTTACTGTGCATACAACCTGAAGCAACAAAATTGCTGTTAGAAGAATTGCATGAAGGGATTTGTGGAAGTCATACATGAGGAAGATCCTTGTTTCATAGAGCCCTTACTCAAGGATATTGATAGCCTAATATGTAGAAGGAAGCACTAGAATATGTAAAGAAGTGTGACCAGTGTCAGAGGTTTTCTTCGAACATTCATCAACTAGGGGGAGTCCTCAATCATTTATCTAGTCCTTGACCTTTCACTCAGTGGGGTTTGGATATTTTGGGACCCTTCCCAAAGGCAACAGAGAATAAGAGATTTTTGTTGTTCGGCACGAACTATTTCACTAAATGGGTTGAAGCCGAGCCATTATCAAACATTAGGGATCTAGATGCAAGGAGGTTCGTTTGGAAAAACATAGTTACCCGGTTTAGAATTCCTCATACCCTTATCTCAGATAATGGTGTTCAATTTGATAGTAAAAATTTCAGAAGATATTGTTGCAATTTGGGTATTATAAACAAATATGAATGGACAGGCCGAAGCTGTTAATAAAGTAATAGTCAATGGGCTTAAGAAGAGGTTGGATGATGCTAAGGGAAGATGGGTGGAAGAACTGCCACTGTTCTATGGACCTACAGGACTACACCTCGTAGGTCCACAAGAGAAACTTCTTTTCAATGACCTATGGAGCCAAGGCAGTAATTCCTCTTGATGCAGGTTTCCTAACGCTGAAGATGAGCTCTTTTAATCCGAGCAGCAACGATGGATTGTTAGAAAAAAGTTTGGACTTAGTGGAGGAGCGAAGGGAAAATGCGATGGTTCAACTAGCATACTATCAGCACAAACTTAAATAAGACTATGATTAGAATGTAAAGTTAAGGCCACTAGCGCTAGGAGATTTGGTGTTAAGGAAGGTTTTAAGGTCTACAAAAAATCCAACCTAGGGAAAATTGGGACCAAATTGGGAAGGCTCATATCGTATCACTTTAGTAGCCGGAATAGAGGCTTATTATCTGGAAGATTTGGATGATAAGGTTGCACCCCGTCCTTGGAATGTAAATAACCTATGAAGGTATTATTATTAATGAGGTATTTTTCAGTTCTAATTATAATCTACTACTTTATGAGTTACATTTGTTGTCTCTCTAAAGAATCAAACAGAACCTTGGCTATGCTTGAATCCTCGAACCACATACCTTGGAAAAATTGATATCTTCCAATATCTCTAAGAGTCAAACAAAACCTCAGTTATGCCTGTCTCCTCGAACCACGTACCTTGGGGAAATTGATATCTTTCATTGTATATCTAAAGAATCAAACAAAACTTTGGCTATGCCTGGCTCCTCGGACCACATACCTTAGGAAAATTGATATCTTTAATTGTATCTCTAAAGAATCAAATAGAACCTTGGTTATGTTTGGATCCTCGGATCACATACCTTAGGAAAATTGATATCTTATAATATCTCTAAAGAATCAAACAGAACCTTGGCTATGCCTAGATCCTCGGACCATATACCTTCGGAAAATTGATATTTTTCAATATCTCTAAGAGTCAAACAGAACCTCGACTATGCTTAGCTCCTCGGACCACATACCTTGGGGAAATTGATATCTTTCATTGTATCTCTAAAGAATCAAACAGAACCTTGGCTATGCCTGGATCCTCGGACACATACCTTGGAAAAATTGATATCTTCCAATATCTCTAAAAGTCAAACAGAACTTCGGCTATGCTTGGCTCCTCGGACCACATACTTTGGGGAAATTGATATTTTTCATTGTATCTCTAAATAATAAAACAGAACCTCGACTATGCCTGGCTCCTCTGACCACATACCTTATGAAGATTTATATCTGTCAACTTTTTATTTAAGTTGTTGGATGGATTTTTAATTACGCTTGGTTCCCTGAGTTGCCTACGTCAGGTAATTTACCACCTTAAGCCATTTTTCTAAGTGTTAGTATTCATATCGATTATGTTCTGTCTCTCTGGCCACATATCTTGGGACTCCTAGAAAAGTGATGTAGATAATTAGAAGTCCATGAGCATCGCTTAAAGCATTAGTGAACACAAGATATATATTGTTTTGATTTGTTCAATATCTGGAGACCTAGTTAAGTGCTGAGAAAGACAAGAATTACACAAAGGAGTCACACAAGCATAACTGTCCTAAATAGGGAAATTATATTTTCTTTCATTGATTTACTTCTCAAAAAAGGTCAATGTGCTTACAAAAATCTACTTGTATGGTTACAAGAGAAAGGATATAACAAAAAGGTTATAAAGAAAATTAAACTAATTACTAAGAATATGAAATCCTAGGGTCTAAACCTTGGATGTGGGGACATGATCTTCTTTGGTTAAAGGAGGAGGGTCAATCTTCTTGCTTGCTTGGGAGGTGTTAGTGATATCCTTTGTGGGCTCGACATTTTTGGGTTTGGCCTCTGCCTCCTTCACTTTGGCTGCCTCCTTGGCCTTAGCAGCTTCCTTGGTCTTTGAGGGAGGTTTGACTTCCTTACCTTTGCCTTTGTCCATCTCCACTCCATCCTTTTTGCTTTGATCGCCAACCTGGCTTGGTTCTTTGGAAACCTCAAGGAGGGGAGGAGAGAGGTTTTGTGTAGCTAGGAGCTGCTCAAAAGACTCTAGGATGAGGGTAGAGGGAAGAGTAGAGGCAGGTGGGATTTTGCGAATATCTAGATGGTAGTGAATGTTCCCAGGCTACCTCAACTCTGAGGAAACAGGAACCCCTGCAAGGTTGAGGGCTTTTGCCCATGTATCCTTGCAGTAATCTCTGCATACCTCAGCCAACTCTTGCACTAGCCGAATCCCAGTCTCTTCGACCCCTTGGTTGTATGAAGCTAGCTGTGAGGTCTTCAGAGCTTCCTCGGCTGCTTAAGCAGCATCTTTGGTTTTTTCTAGCTCAGCCTTAAGGTCCAGAACCATTTTTTGCTGAGTGGCGAGATCAATCTCTTTGTGATAGAGTTGTTTGCGTTGATCTTCGACTTGCCTCTGAGCACTCGCTATGCCAGATTCAGCACTCTTCCGTGTTCTCTCCTCGGCAATCAATTTTTCAGCCAGCTCTTGTTTCTCCTGTTTAACTTCCTCCAAGGTTTTTATGATTTGGGCGTGGAATTGAACCTCAGCTTGGGTTTTCCTCTGAGCATCCTTAACCCATTCCTCAGCCATAAAACTTCCTGCGTAATCTGTATAGGAAGGACAGAAGGGTCTATAGAAAAAATAGAGAATAAGAAAATAGAGTCTTAAAACTTACCAATCCAAGATCTCTCTTTAATGACATGAAAAGGTCTTGTGGCCTTACATTCTTCAGAGCATTTATGTCCTTTGGTAAGAGAAGGGGTTGCTCTAAGACCTCAGCAAGTTAAGCCGAGTGCCCTTTTTGGAACTCTCTAATAGAAGAGTCCCGTGGGATGGCTTTACCATCCAATTCCAGTCGAGGAGCCTAGGCATGTTGCTGGAGTGCCTCGGTTGCAGTTAGATCGTTCCTATGATCTGCGGGGGTGACCTGTTTATCTTTCGCAATCCTTTGTTGTTCAACCCCTTTTTTGGGCACCATCTCTCCTTCCTCCTTCTCCTGCTCTTTCTTTTTTTTTTTCTTCTGGTTATCTATGAGTAGCAGAGTGGTTTCAATTGTGGTTGAGGGAAAGGGAAGGTTAAACGGTAAAGTTGGCAGAGGTTGAGTTTTTGGGGCCTCTTTGGAAGATGACCCTCTTGTCCTACCGGCCATTATATCCCTCAAGCCTTTCCTTGGATTTAAAGCCATCGACTCCTCCTCAGCTTCGCTATCTACTTCGGCAATTACCAAAGGGGGAAAACTGGATGTTGTCTTGTTGGGCTCATTCTCGGTGTTCGAGAGGTCAATAGGATTGATTTGCTCCTCTTCTTCCTGTTCTAGTTGGAATTTATCTATTTATTCTTCAAGTGACAATTGAGAGGAGGAAGATTCTTCCCTGGGAGCTGCTAGTTCGGAGTGTCTAAGGGGAATTGCGACTATTGGGCATATGAAAAGGATGAGAGAGGGATCGTCAAGCAAGTCCCATGAAGTGAGGAATCCTGATTTGGAGATGTCTATCCTTCTACGTCTACAGTCACCACGATGATTGCGTTACCAACATCTTGGAAGGTACTCGATAGGGGTTCAAAGCCCAAGATGAGATGGGCTACCCTTAACTGCCCGTCTTCACTCACGAACACCTCGAATCTTAAAACTTTATTAAGGTCCTGGATGTTGGAGAGACTCAAACGGGGTGCTACGTGTTGCTTATTTGCAAAAACATCCAAAAAGCCAAACATGGTTAGACTGATAACGATGACCACCCAAAATGAAACTAAAGTATAATAAAAATGTGAATGATAAAGTTAGAAGAACTAAACCCTATACTAAGGGACCTAATCCTATAGAGTTACACCTGGTGTTCCCTTCTCAACTGGATAGTGAGGACCGTCGTACCACTCCTCGGGGGCCATTAGGTAGTTGTCCTTTATGCCTTTGTTAGATTTGGGAAGACACGATATGAACCTAACTATGTTAGACCTAGACTTGAGGTAACACCCCACACCCTTAAGTTTGCAACACTCATACATATGGACAACGTCATGCCATGTGAGTCTCAAGCTCATCTGCTCGTTGAGAGCGTCGACACAGCCTAAAATTTTAAATACTTTAGGTGCACATTGGTGCGAGCATAATCTATGGTTATACAGGTAATCTCGGGTTACATTCCCCATGGGAAGTGTCATTCCTCCTTCTAAAAATGTGATTATAGGAATGACAACTTCCCTTTCTTCCCTATTGGTATATATTTGGTCTGGGGCACAGTACCTCAAATCCACTCCCTGTGGAATGTGGTATTTAGCTCAGAAGCCCTCCATACCGTCGGGAGTGTCTACTAAATATTTTAATTTACCCATTTGGATGAAATAAAAATGAAGATTTAGGAAAAAGGGGTAAAATTAATAGGCCGAGGAGAATGGCTGAGGAGAAAAAGAATTTTGGGGCGTGAAAACTTACGAAGGAAAGAACGGATGACACTTCAAGGACTTCTTGGAAACTAAGAGAGAAAAGAATTCTTAAGGGCTGATTGATTTACGAAGTGAGGAAAGATAAGAAAGTTACACCCTTCCAAATGTTTTATATGAAAGGTGTAAATATAGCGGGAATTATCCCGCTGAAAATTTTGGGGAAATATCCTGACCGTTAGATCTACATCCTACCATTAAACATGGAGGATAGCGTTGTCTGGAGCATTTAATGGAGGCGTTGTGGGCTTCGAAGCGACGAGAATAGTTTCCAAGGAGGGAAACGACATTCTCATGTGTGGAAATTTGGGGAGTGTGCAAATGCCGTTGCGTTTGGTCAAAACTCCAATTTTATCCTTGGATGGGGAAGAAAAATGAAGTTTTGAGGGGCTATTGTAGGGAAAAAAGGCCCAAGATACGTTTTTTGGGCCATGGGCTTAGCCGAGAACGTTTGATTGTCTGAGGACGGATTAATGGTAATAACGATATCGAACTTACAACCCCAAAATCAAATGTAACAGGTGAGGTGAATGTGAATAATCCGAGGAAGACTACCTCCTCGGTTGAGTACAACAAGGATCAAGTAGTACGTCATGTTAACTAGAATGATATTCTAGAAGGTCTTGGAGATGAAAATATGTGGAAAAAAGGGGCACAGAGAGCAAGGGTGTAAAGAAAAAGATCTTAGACAAAGTTGCTACCACCTCATTCGCATTGAATGCTCTGTGCCAAAGTCTCTAGCCGCATTTATGAGGAAGTGATACTTGAACAGTGATTTTCAGCTTTACAGCTATGATCTAGGGACTTCTAAAAGGGGAGAATGGGACAAGTATCAAGGCGGGGCAATCTGAATTAGGAGGAAGGGGAAAGGGACTATACGAGGAGAGGAGATCCTGTAGAGATAGGGGGGGAAAATATTTGTAAAGAATCTTTAAATTGAGAAGAAATATAAATATTCGGTTCTCAGCTTGAGTCCGAGGATGAATTTCATCTTATAAACTTGTTCATTTATATGGTTTTGTGGTCTTGGGTCATTGCCATGACCGTTTAAATTCATTAGAATCAAGATTTCTAGTCCACACTCTACAAATTCATTGTATTGGGCTCTTTGGGCCTACGTCCTCCTTTTTGTTGGGCCTGGGCACCAAATTGTGACCTTACAAAAATGGTTATCCTGGCACTTGAGAGATAGTTAAGTCTTAAGATTATAAACAGCTAAATCATTCCCAATAAATTAGTTATACTTCTTACCCATTAAAATTTCATACTTAGAGGAATTTAAACCTACGTCTACGTCAAAGTCATCAAATGCATCTCTATAAAAAGTACTGAGTGTAAGTACAATACCAATAATCACTAATGGTAGAAATCACCAAATCGAAAATAGCTTAAACGTCATTTGATTTATGTATTTGTAAAAAAAAAACACATTTTATAAGAAGGTAGTGAAAGAACAAACTTTCTGGAAACTTTCAAGAGCCATGTAGTGCACATGTATCTAATCCACTACAAAATTAAGGAGTGATCATTCAGCTTGGGATTAGGGCGTAGTGTAAATTAACCTGCCTAAGCACATGAAATATTCCACAAGGGTATTCATTGTTTTTGAAAGAATTTAATACTAGTTTATCATGGACAAATGTTTTCTTCAAACTCTTCTTATTTTCTTTTAATTGAATGTGAATTATGATAAATTTACCATTAGATTGAATTTTCTTATTATATATCCTCCATGCTTGTAAAATTTAAAAATAAAATAAAAAATAATAGCTATGTTATCAATCAAATATCTAAATTTCATATTTTTGTAGTTTTAAATTATGCATAAAAAATAAGTTTATAGATCAAATAGTAAATAATATCCAATTTGAACAAAATTTGACATGCGTGTTAAGAACATAAATAATATTTAATCTAATTGTTAAATTTTCAAAATATCTAAACTAGTTTGGAGAGAAACTTTGTCCGTCATTATTTTCTAAAGCTTGTAACCCTACTTAATTTTAGAAGTCAAATGTACCAAATACTATGTTCACACTCGATTTTCTTTTAGCAAGTTCACATTCAATTTTATAATTTGTTGAAGTGGCAGATTATAAATTATAGAAAAAAAGTGGTCATTCATATAAAAAGTGATGGATCACTTATATTAGATCATTTCATCATGTGGTAAAATTGTGTGAAATTGCAACTTGGGTGTGTCTTAAATTTAATGAAAAATATAGTTATGGGACATATAATTTCTTTGGTTTTTATATGTAAGAAAGTTTTTTTTTCTTTGCTGATTACAAGAAGGTGGAATATTGGGAACAATTCACTTTTCATTGTGACGAGTTAAAGTTTTGCTCTTCATAACCTTGTCAATCCCTGTACTTATGCTTTCTACACGACTCGAACCCAAAGGCTAAGATGTGATGGATGAAGTGCTTGACCACTTAACTCTCATCCGTCCAATAAATAAATAAAAGTGAAATCATGGAAGCAAGTAAGTTTCCGTGTGAGAGAGTTATGGTTGAATTTCAAGATTGATGAGTTTCTGACCAACCCTTGTCAGATTACATGGGTCACCTATAGGAATGAATAAAGGCAATTTGTCGCTCACATAGTCACATCTAGTTCTAATTCATTTTTTTCTAAATTTCCATTGCCAACGATATTCCAATCTATCGTATTCCTATGAAGAAATGTCTAACATAGCAGGAAAAAAAAAATCAATGCTTCGATTGATTATTATCAACAAGGACAATTTTTTTTTTTTTTTTTTGAGATTAATAAATTTGTGGTCTTCATCTAAAACCCATGTCGTTGTTTAACATATTGGCGTTGATAAGGTTTTAATTTTGAATTGTTGAATGCTGCTTGATGGATGTATGAGATGAGAGGGAAACAACTAATTTTTTTTTTAAAATTAATAATTTAATAAAATAAAAAATATAATAGATATTATTATGTGAATGTTTTTGAAAAATGGTCCAAAAAGAAATAAATTTTTATATTAAAATAAACGAACATTTTGCGTGGGATATAATTATTCGACTTTTATGTCTAAATTAAAAGATTGCTGGAATTCGTAATCAAGGTCCACACTCCATATGCAGCTGGCCCTTGTCACTGTCAAGAACGGCCCACTACAATTTCTTGGAAAAGCATATGAGTGTGTATGAAAATATGTGGGTCCTACTTAAAATATATATTATAAAGTTGTAATTTACAACTATGTTTTATGTTGGCTTTATTCCATAACAAAAAGTGTTATATTTGCTTTAATTTGTTCCTTGTATTTTGTGAGATTTTATAGTATTAAGTTGGTGAAGAATCAAGCTTGAAATGAAGAATCAGTGCATTTTTGTGAGTAGCTCGCGAGAAGAGGATCCCGCGAAAAGGGCACGTGAGAAGTACATGCTGGAAGCTGAAGAGTCGTGCCAGCTTGGAGGATCTCACAAGTGTCTCGTTGGTAAGGCCTTCCCGCGAGATACCTATGAAACTCTCTGCCTAGAGGATTTTTTAAATGTGACTTTCTTACCCTTCACCCATACTATATATATCTTCATTGCCCACAAATGTGAAAAAAGGCCATTAAGAGAGAAAAACTCTAGATAGGTTTTATACAACACACACACACCCATCTTTTAGAGAGAGAGCTACTAATCCTTAGTGAGAAATCATTCTAACCTCTTCTCCTTTCCTCTCTCATTGTCATACATTGAGAGGAGATTTGTACCCAAACGCAACCCACACCTTTTCAGAGTGTAGAGAGTGTTTTGGAGATTGGGAAGTTTTGGGGATTTGCCAAAAGAAGCCGATGAGACTTGGCGGATGCAATTGAGCGTATTGCGGAATCCAGAAAGCTAGAGAAGACATGATTCCGTGAAGTCCGTTGGTAGCAGGAGCTTGGAGGGCTCAAGTACATTGGGTAGACTAGGCTTGAAGGGTCTTTTGTTATTCGTGTACTTCAACTTTATTTTCTAGTGGATCGATTTACCGTTGGGAGGGCAGCGGAGAGATTTTTTTCCGAGTTCTTCGGTTTCCTTTTTGATAACACATCGGCGTGTTATCTTGTGTTTGCATCCATTTTCCCTTACACTTGTGCTTTACTTTTATTGTATAGTGTTCATGTTTATACACTAGAGTAGTATCGGTTGATTGCGCTTCATTTACTCTTGTTTCCGTACTTAGATAAGTTAGAGTAAAATCAACCGAGCCGTAAATTTTTAATTTGGGGTCTAAACAAGCTCTTATGTTTTAACACAAATCCAAGCTTTCATATATATATATATATATATATATATTTACAATATAGAAATTCTATTTTAGCTTAATCTAAGTGTATGTGTATGTTTTTTTAATTAAATGCATATGTGTTTAAAGCTCATTCCTAGAGACTTGAACTCTTTTCCTTACCTCCCACAATCCATAAATACTTATACTTGTGAAGTAACCATTACGATGAGAGTGCATAGTGATTTACTTCAAAATTGTGTCTTTTTCGTTCGGTGCATAATAATTTTTCCTCCAATAAGAGATTTTAGCTTTTTAAAAATTTTGTAGTCGATCCATCACTCATGTAAAGGTGTTAAAATTCAATCAGTAATTGACACATAGACATACTAGATTCAAGTGTGGGAAAAGGTGTTTTGTTAGCGTTAACTAGAGTTAGGAATATAAAATTTTTCCAAAATAATAAAGAACAATTTTCCTTTGTCGCTTACATAGTCACATATCTAAATATCTAATTAAAAAAGGTCCCGTGGTCAAGGGGTTTTGTTCTACATGGCCACATTCAATGTTCCTTTGTGACGTGCTTCACGGATTGGCGGGTCTCGTAAGTCACACATGGCCACATTCATTATTAATCCATGGTATTCCTATAAAGAAATTTCTAACATAGTTGAAAAAAAAATAAAAAAGAAAGAAATCAACGCTCAAATTGAATATTAACAATTTTTGTTATTGCTAAGTGGTACAATTGGGATTTTTTTTTTTTTGGGTGAAGACAGACTGAGTTTGATTTCACTGCTTAGGAACTTAGGAAAAAGTACATATTTATAATAAGGTAGGCAAGAACAAACTGGCTAAAAGGACTTGAGGGATTATAGAAACATCTTCTTCTTTTTTCTTTTCTTTTCTTTCCTATTTTCCTTTTTTCCCTTCCACTTAATAAGGGACATTTGACCCAAAAAAAGAGAGAGGAGGAAACAGGAAACTTCCCCAATCAACCTCATTCAATATTGGACATATGTTTTTTTTTTTTTTTTTTTAAGACTCTTCCTATTTTTTTTTTTTATTGAAAGTGAATTATGATAAATTTTCCATTAGATTGAATTTTCTTATTGTATCCTCTATGTTTGCAAATTTTTAAGAAAATCAAATATCGATAGCTATGTCATGAAGAAAATATCTAAATTCATGTTTTTGTAGTTTTAAACTATGCATAAGAAATAGGTTAATGGATCAAATAGTAAATAATATTAAATTTAAAAGAAATTTGACATGCATGTTAAGAATATAAAGAACATTTAATCTAATTGTTAGATTTTCAAAATATGCAATCATGTTATTTTTTTAGTGAGAGTTTAAAGCATTTTTCTTTAAACTAGTTTAGAAAAAAACTGTCCATCAATATTTTCCATAGCTTATAATCCTACTCAATTTTAGAACTTAGAAGTCAAATGCACGAAACACAATGTTACACTGAATTTTCTTTTAGCAAGTAATTCTATAATTTGTTGAAGCAGGGGATTAAAAATTATAGAAAAAACGTGGACATTCATCTTAAATGTTATAAAAAGTGATGGATCACTTATAGTAGATCATTTCATCATGTGGTAAAATTGTGTGAGATTGCAAATTGGGTGAGTCTTAAATTTATTGAAAATTATAGTTATTGTACATAAGATTTATTTGGTTTTTATGTGTAATAGACTTATTTTTTATTTTTCCTTTGCTGATTAAGCACGGGTGGAATAGTGGGAACAATTCACTTTCTACCACGTCAAGTTAAACTCCCGCTCTAAATAACCTTGTTAACTCTGGTACTAATATTTTCCACGTCTCCAATCCAAGTGCTAAGATTAGACAGACGAGATGCCGGATCACTTAACTCTTATAAATAATAAATAAATAAAAGTGAAATCTTGGAAGCAAGTAAAAGATTCCGTGTAGGAGAGTTTTGGTTGAATTGCAATTTGTAAGAGATTGATGGTCTTCTGACCAGCCCTTGTCAAATTACATGGGTCACTGTCAAGGTATACACAACCCAAAACAATTTGTCGCTCACATTAGTCACTGTTAAAAGTAGTTCCACTTACAGTGAGTCATGTTCTAATTCCACAAGACGTGCACGACAGACTGAAGGGTCTCTTGTATCCACATGACCACATATTCATTTTTCTAAATTTTCATTGCCAATGATATTCCAATGAAGTTGCGTATGAAATTGATGTGTTTTAGATTTCTAGAAATAGTAATGGGACATATATATGTATTTGGCTTTTATGTGGAAGAGTAATCTGATCTGCTATTGTCAAATTACAATAGGCCACCTTACTAACTATGAGAATGGATGAGGCAAAGTGCATAGCTGACCCTTGACCCTTGTGACTAAAAATGGTCCCACATACAAGGGGTCGTGTTCTAATTCTACAAGACGTACATGGCGGATTGACGGGTCTCTCAAGTCCCACTTGGCCACATTGATTATTCAACATTTTTATTGACTACAATATTCCAATCCATCATATTCCTAGGAAGAAATTTCAAACATAGAAGGAGAGATATTTATGCTCTAATTGATTATTATCGGCATGTAGCG
The DNA here is from genome assembly GCA_032878915.1 of Castanopsis chinensis. Taxonomy (NCBI): domain Eukaryota; kingdom Viridiplantae; phylum Streptophyta; class Magnoliopsida; order Fagales; family Fagaceae; genus Castanopsis; species Castanopsis chinensis. The sequence goes on along the minus strand of JAVQMG010000121.1, from coordinate 28,661,288 downwards.
GTGAAATCAAGAATTTTGCATGAGGGGACAGCTATTTTTAAAAGTTATATCTTAAAAAATGTTTAATAGTTATAAATATTAAAAGATTTTAAAAAATTATGTCAATTAATAATTTTTATTAACTTTAGCCTTTAAGCTGTTTTAAATATTAGAATTCCCTTAATACTTTTTAGTGAAATTGTCAAATGTGTGACCATTTATTCCACAAGCCTTAAACCTATTTTTTTGGAAAAACCCTCAATGCTCTATTTCATTACAAGAATTTGATATGAACCAATAGAAATCGAAATTTTAATTTTGAGAAATAAAGTCTTTCTTTTTCCTTCTCTTATTTGATCATGCAAAGGATACGCCTCAAGCTTGTATGTCTTAAATTCTATCACAGATATTGAATAGTCAATACCACACAGATATTCAATTCAAGAGTAGAAGCATAAGAGCTTATAAAAAAAAAAAAAAAAGAGTAGAAGCATAAGAGAGTTTTAACATAAAATTTTGACAAGTGTTATGTTCACAACATTTTCACAACAATTCTTAAGTGGTAAGTTAATGTTGGTTCTAATTGACCTCACCATTGAAATTAATTGTTTGTCCACTAACAACAGCCAATAACAACCTAGATGCCTTATGATAATGTTTACAACATAGCATTTCTATAAAAAAGTATTCACATTGAGAAAATATGCATGAGGTTTAATGTGATGGGAATTTGGAACTGCTTTAATTAATCGAGTAGTATATTTTAAATTGTCTATACTTAAAAGATATGCATAAGGTTTAATGTGATGGGAATTTGGAGTTGCTATAATTAATCGACTAGTATTTTAAATTTTTTCAAGTTTCAGAAAGTCAGCTCTAGAGTTGAGACCATGCACAGTTGCATGCATGAGTATTCTTAGGGGAAGTGGTGAGACCATTTGAGTATTGATTTTCTAAACGGCACCAAAAATGATAATAATTTATTAGGAACAATATAGGGGAACCATCCATCATCATCCTTAACCGAGGCCCAAAACAGAGTTTCCAAGTTGTGCAAAAAGAGGAAAACACAAAACATATAAAAATACAAGATCAAAAAGATACCGATAGAAGACTTGCATCATGGGATTTCAAACCACAAGTAGAATACTAAAATTTCGGTCAAATTTCAAGTGGGTAAAGTGTCAAATTTCAAACTACAGGTAAGCAACTTAAATTTCGGTCAAACCATATGTGAGTAAATTGTAATTTGTTAAAAATAAATAAATTAGGTTTTATTATACTACACTTTACAATTTATGTTATCCTAAAATTTTTATTGTAGATCTTGTTTATTTTATTTGTACATTTTTTTAATCGATAAAGGTATATTAAAAAATATGAATATACATACTTAAAAAAAAAAAAGAAAACAGAGAATAGAAGAATTAATTGAATCTAAAAAAGGATCTCTTAAGAAATTTGTTACTAGTAAAAAAATAAACATTTAGATGAATTTTTTTGTGTTATAAATTATTATCAAAATTACAAGTCAAGGATCAAACTTAGGACTTTCTACTCTAATAATAGGTAAAGTAGCTGCTATTTATAGCGGGAAAAGAAATATTTACTCAAAAAATTAGTAGAATCAGGTAATTAATCTTAAATCTCTAGTAGGGAGGGAAAATTTCAAAATATAATTACTAAAAGACTCATATTGGGTGACTGAAATTGGCCCTTAAATACGGGTTCAAGTTGGATCTAGTTATAATGTATTTTAATAAATAAATAAATAAATGTTATTGAAAATAGGTTGTTTCATTGCTCCATTAGCCACAATGCCACAGACACAAGAAAAATAACAGAACTAATTGAAATGATTAAATAGAAGGCATTTTTGAAGCTTTAGAGAATACATATTCAATATCAATGACCAAAAATACTTAGAGCATTAGCATTGGGTATGCTAAAATAGCATTTTGGGTGTTTTAGCACACCCAATGCTAATGCTCAAATGTGCTAACATTAGGTAACATCATTATATTTTCGCTTATATTGTTTATTTGATAGTTGGCCTAAATATCACCTTCTAAACAAGTGCTAATAATAGATTTTAGATGAAAATTGGGCTTGCATCGAGCAAGATTTTAAGAAGTCAAATAAATTTACCAGCACTTAACTTTTATTTGGTGAAGCACAAGAAACTTTGACGTGGTCAAAATTTGGTCACATGATGTAAGTTAGGCATGGCTTTTAGACCTGGGCTATTAAAAGATCCATAAAAATGAGAAATTCAAAATTTTTTAGATCGAATTGAAGTTGAACTGTAATGATGTCATAATTAATTTTAGATATATATATTTAATTAGTAAAAATATAAAAATTGACTAAAATAGTCCAAAAAAAAAAATCTATCTTTCAAATGTATTTTCATATCTTAACTTTCATAAGACAAATAAGAAATATAAATTCCAAAGCAAACATAAATTGATTTTGAGTTTTTTTAATCAAGAGAGTTGATGTTGTACCTATAAGGACCACAAAATTAGATAGCCAAAGCCCACTGAGAATAGTGGATTTGTACAGTTCAACTTTGGCCCAAATCAGTAAATTTGTAAGAGCGGGAAACGAACAACAAGAGGGGGCTCTACCCGAGGATGAAAATAAGGAAGAATTGGATGATATTATTGAATAGGTAAGCTAATGTCTCAATACAAGCTAGCCCGAGGAGGCCAATGTAATACAAAAAATGATACTGTTCACTCTCTTCTCTCAGTGTTCTTCTTGTTTCTTTTCTATCTTTGGATACTTGTGTCTAGATCCCTTTCTCTGAAAACACTCTCATATATATGAGAGTGTTTTTTTGTGATGTCAATATATTTAAATTTTATTTTTATTATTCTAAAAAAATGTTATATTTTTATTAAATTTTTTTAATTTAAGTTTTTTAATGATCACTTTAAAAAAAATCATAGAGCTGCCACTGGTATAGAAAGATTATTATTACCAAAATTAATAATAATTCAAAGGCTGCGCCTATACCTTCTGGTGTTGCTAAACTAGATTGCAATGTTTCAATGACCACCAAACCAAAGTAGCTGATGAGAAATAGGTCTGATAGTAGTGAAAGAGTTTTTCGTTCTCAAAAAAAAAAAAAAAAAAAAAAACCAAAGCAAGCTATTGCATGTTTAAATTATATTGTAGAAGATGAGGTTGCAGTGGCTTGACATCTGGGCCTAATGATCCCCGACCAAATAGAAGGCTTACGGATTTTACCCTCTACAATTCTAATGGAAAACCAGAGTTTGTAGAAATGGTGCAAGTTGATGATTTATTCATTTCAGGTACCATCCTGCTTTTGGAAGGAAAAGGGTGTGAGATGTGAAGGCTTGGGAGGATCGAATCCTGGGCTATATCAGGATATGAAGAATGCACACCAGTGATTTGGGTCTCCACTATCATAGCAGATTATGATTGTGTTAAGCCGGCAAATGGCTACAAAAGTCTGTATAGTCTGTTCCCTGAAAAGGCCAATGCATGTGTGCGGGTCTACCAAAAACTGTCAAGGACTCCTGGTGGTGACCCCAATTTGACCCTGGATGAATTGCTTGCAAGGGTTGTCCGCTCCATAAGTGCTACTAAGACATTCTCACTGGAGAATATTAGAGAATTTATTGTTTCTCAAGGTGAATTCAAATACAACCAACTAATTGGTTTAGACAGCACATCTAAAGAAAATGAGCAAACTTTTAGAGACTTGCCTGTGTTGACAGCTCTCAGGGATGAGAACAAGAAACAAGGAAATTTAGTGCCTCTTGAGGATAGTAGCTGTGGTGGGAATATGAAAATCAGTGGTGGACAGAAAACTAATCAGTCTAGTTCATCCAGTACTTGTGGAGGTCAAGAAGATGAGGATATGAAATTGGCTTGGTTGCTGCAGGAGGAGGAAAACTGGCAAATAAAACAAATGAAAACTAGGCACTCGGTTGCATCATCAAACAATTTCTTGATAGTTTATTTATTTTGCCGCCTACTTGTTTTTTGAAGCAACCTGACACAGTTTTATTTTGTTTTGTTTGCCAGTTTTCCTCCTTATGCAGCAAGCAAGCCAATTCCATATTCTAATCTTGCTGGGCTCTACGAGTACTAGGTGAACCAAACTAATTTGTTTCTGTCCAACACTGATTTTTAAACTTATACTCATCACCCCACCAAAGCTACTAGCCCACTACCCTTAGGAGGCACAAAATCACCTTGCTTCCTTCTCACATCCCTAGGAGCAGTCAACATAGGTGAGGCCCTAAAAATCTGCTCATTTTTCTTAGAAGTGTCATCTAAACCAATTAGTTGATTCTATATAAATTCGCCTTGAGAAAAAATAAATTTTATAATAGGTCTCAAACAGAAGGTCTTACTAGTGCTCATGGAGAGAACAATTCTTGTAAGTAATTCATTTAGGGTCATATTAGGGTCACCTCCAAAAGTCCTTGACAATTTTTGTTAGACCTGTACACATGCATTGGCCTTTCAAAGGAACTAGACTATACAGGCTTTGGTATTCATTTGCAAGTTTACAAAATCATAATCTGCAATATTAACAAAGATCCAAATGACTAGTATGCTTTCTTCATATCTAGATATTGCATAGAATTCAATTTGCCCAAAACCTTCATATCTCAAAGCCTTTTCCTTTCCTTTTTTAGAAAACTCTCTCAAAGACAAGATAATGCCTGAAATGAACAGATTATTAATTTCCAACATTTTCATAGGGTGTGGCTTTCCATTATCATTGTGGAAGGTAAAATCTTTAAGCCTTCTATTTGGTCGAGGATCATCCAAACCATTTCTCATATGAACAAATAGATAATTTATCCTTAAAATCAGAACATGCAACACCTCAATTTGGTACTTTTGGGGAACTAAAAACTTTTTCATCTATTTCTCTTCAGCCACTTAGGTTTTTGGACCATTAAAGCATTGCAATCTGCTTTAGCCACACCAGAAGGTGCAACCTTTGAATAATTATTACTCTGTTTTCTTATCCCAAAAGCAAAATATTTAGTTAGCTGGGAAGAAAACCGTACACTCAATCCAAACGGATAAATGATGACTATAAGAGATACAACAAGTATATATAGTTATTATAAAGAATGAGAACAGCAAAAAGAAATAGGTTAAGTCTATAATGATAAAAACATATGGGTTCCTTTAGCAGGAGCCAAATGGGAGTGAGAAGCAAATTTCTTGTATCTGACTTAAACTGGGACAAAGAAAATGACAAATATTAATGGCTATATGAATTAAATTTCCATCCATCGAAAGAGGTGCAATGCTATAAAAAGAGAAAAATAGAGATTAAACTACAATTATTAATGGAAGCTATATACATATATCTTGATTTTTCATATTTGTGTATGTATGTCTATAAGCAGTATGCATGTATCTACATCTAAGCACCAACTTTCGAGACACTGAAAGTCAGAAGGGCATGCTACTAACTTACTAAGCAATCAGGACCTCGGGCTAACAAGACTTCACTAGTAATGATATCTTACGCATTCAGCTCGGCCACTCTGGGTCTCGGGACAAGCTTATGTGGGTGGAAACCAAGAGCAAGACCTTCTCAGTCAAATCAGCATACCAGGTTGCTCTCAGACTTCATCGGCCTGGGGCTGGGGAACACTCTCTAGCTAGCCACGATAGGAGGTTGTGGAACAGAATTTGGGCTTTAAATACTCCCCCGAAGGTTCGAAACTTCATATGGCGTGCATGCTCTGACGTCCTCCCTACTCGGGCCAACCTACTCCGGCGAAAGGTGCATATTGATCCTCTGTGTACTCTCTGTGGACAACATGATGAGACTACTGGCCACATTCTCTGGGAATGCCCCTTTGCCCGAAATACTTGGGCCCTCGTCCGCGGCAAAGTCCAGAAGACTTGCTCCGAAGCTCCGTGTTTCTACCTCCTAGCTCGCCAGGTTTGGGCCATGACTGCCTGGTCCTTATGGACCGCTCGAAACAAATTCCACTTTGAGAGGGTGCAAACTCCTCCCACGTTGATTTTCCAAAGAGCGTCGGCTCTCCTCGATGAGTATCAACGTCTCATGGCTGCACTTCCTGCTTGACAGGCACCTCTGGCATGCATGTCATAGGTTTATAGGCTTTATTTACCTTTTGTTTCTTTGTATTTTTTTTATTCCTTGTCTCCCAGTGGGTGCCTGGCGCGGCAAGTGCTCAAGGAGGCTGGTCAGAAAGAGGGGCTCGAAGTGGGGTTATTACACACTTACGTACTTTTGCATGAAGGGTTGTTTTTATGTTTCTTTTATGGCTGTTTGTTTAAGGAGTTTTTCTTGGGCTATGGGGTTAGTGGAAAGGGTGGTCAAGTTGGTTTAAACTCCTGACACTTGTGTCCCTTCTTTTGTACTTTTATACATTTATATAATTTTATCACTTTTGTCAAAAGGAAAAAAAAAATACTTCACTTGCAGTGTGTCTTGAGTTCAAGTCACTCCTCTCTCATTAGTGAGTGCATTAGGGGGGCATTTAGATGGCTTGTTTTCATAACTCATAACTCTGTTTTTATAACTCATAACTCAAAAAAGGTAAAACCCATGACAAAAACTTTGTTTGGATTCAAATAACTCAATTTCCATAACTCTATTTTCATCACTCAATTCTCTGATTTTTGAGTTATGAGTTATGGAAACTGAAAACACATTTTATCTGTTTTCAGTTTCCATAACTCATAACTCAATGACATTTTTGTAATTAAACACACATTGGGAGACCCACAGCTGCAACTTTTGACTGGCTGACTCTTTTTTTTTTTTGGGTTTGGTCTTTAAGTTTTTTTTTTTTTTTTTTTTTTTTTTTTTTTTTTCCTTCTGGGTTCAACGTTAAAGTTAGTGTTTTTTTTTTTTTTTTTCTTTCTGGGTTCAACATTAACGTTATTTTATTTTATTTTATTTTCCTGGGTTTGGGTGATCTAGTATTGAAAAAAAAAAACCAAAAAACAAAAAACAAAAAAAAGACATACTGACGTGAACGATGGGTGATCTGGTACTGAAAAAAAAAAAAAAAACAAAAACAAAAAAAGACATACTGACGTGAATGAACCCAGAAAAAAAAAAAAAAAAAAAGCTGCACTGTTGACAGACTGGGACCCACAAATAGTATGAAAAATATGAGTGATGGAAACTGAGTGATGGTACCAAACGGATATAGTATTTTTAAGTGATGAGTGATGGAAATTGAGTGAGCAAATTTTTTTATCCAAACAGGGCCTTAGTGTCTATCTTCCTCTCTCATGTGCGAATAGGAGTTGCCCTATCCCCACTACACAATTTTTTTTCTACCCAAAAAAAAAAAAAAAAAAAAAAAACCATGCTAAGCACTCTCTCTATTCCCTTTTTTTTTTTTTTTTTCTGTAAAACTCTTTCATATATATATATATATATATATCAAAATTCCTTAAAAAAATAAAAAATAGTTCTTGTCTTATCAACTTTTTTAAGGTTCAAAAGTTATAAAATTTATAAAAGAAAATATTCAAGTAGAAGTATTAATTAAAGCAAAAAAAGACAAAAAACTATCACAAGTGTTAAGAATTCGAATTCCTTATATAATAATTTTTTCCATGAAACTAATAAAATTTGAAAAAAAATTATAAAATACACTTCATAATTTGGTATCTTTTTCAAGTTAAACTGTAAAGAATATGCACAAATGATATTACCATATCATTTTAAATTGTAATAATTTTTTTCATTTTAATATAAGCATAAAAAATCACTTAAGATGTGCTTGAGATTTATCTAAGATTATAAATCATTATATAAGAATTATAAGTGGAACTTTGACTATGAAAATTAAACATGGCCTATTAGTATAAATAAATAAAGCTATCATTTTATGGATTTTCTAACATTGAAATACTACTTTTTTTATACAGGGCAATAAAATAATACCCAATACTCATATAAGTGACATATTATTGTTCAAATTAATCTTAAGTATTATATATGTGTGTTTTGTCCATGCGCTATGTGTGTATGTATGTTTGCAAATATATCAGTTTTTCCCCTGGAAGCCCAATCTTAACTTTGCCACTAACGCCAATATCATGGGAATCTGTCACAAATGTTTTCTAATCTTTTTTTCTTTTAAGAAAGAAATGTTTTCTAATCTTAATCATGCAATCTAATGTGATAAAATATTATATCAAATCAAATCAAATGATGCAAAGAAAGAAAAAGGGTAGAGTATAATAAACTTGTCTCCACTTGATGATCTACGTCTACAACAAAAGCTTAATTTTAACAACTAAATCTTTGTTATTCTAAATTGTATGTTACAATGAACCAATTGTAAGCTATATATATATATATATATATATTAGTATAGGCTTAGATGGTAATCCTAAAACCAGTTAATGGTTTTACAAAACTATAATAGCCCATAGTATTCTATAAAACTATGTTCTAAACATTTATGGTAATATAGTAATATCATAATATATTTTTTGGGTTACACATTATTGTAATGCCCAACTACTTTTTAAGAAGAAAAATTAACTATTTGAGTGAATCACACAAAGTTAAAGGTTTTTTTTTTTTTTTTTTTAAGTTTCAACCTATGGCGTCTGCTCTTGATAATAATTCTTTATTATCAGACCAAGACACCAATCAGTTTTTGGTGTAGGTGGAGATTGAACCCCAGATTTCTTATACAACTATCAGAAATTTTACCAGCTGAGCTAACTAGAACCCACCACAAAATTAAAGGTTTGAACCAAGGTTAGAAAGCTTGCAATCACAAAATCTTCTACAAAATAGAGTTAACTAATAGGAAAAAATGCGATCTGATCACTAGAAAAACTTCCAAAGTGATTCTTTGTAGTCTTTTTAAGATCCATTGCTTCCATTTTTGGTCATACTAATCTCTTTGTACACCATAGTCTCTAACTGCACTTCCATATTGGTAATTCTTTTGGATCTCTTATTCGAATCAATCTGCCAACCTTAAGACAATCAAAATTTTCATTTCCTTAACATATCCAACCCAACCCAACCGAGTTTTATGACGAAGATTTTGAAAATGATTCCACCAAACCTGGTTTCCTCAACTTGTTAGTCATTTTCTGGTGATGGTAATGGTAGTAGAATGACACATAATAGTCATAGCAGGAATAAAATTCGAGCTAAAAAAACACATATGCATGGTCATTTTGCTCCACCAAAAGTTCTAAACCACTATATCAGCATAAATGGACTACATCACTGCCCATCAAGCTAAACATGGAAGTGAACTCTTCTTGATGAAGAAATTCTTGCGTCTTTTTTTAATATCGAATGGTCTTGTTTATGTCCCTTTTGTAAACATTAGAGATAGTTTGATTTCAGGGATCGCTTTTGTCTTTGTAAACTTTAATATTTTCTGTTTTGAATCTTAAATGACCCATTTATGCCATTCAAACACAAGATTGCATATGAAGTATTTCCTCATTACCTCTCTACAAATTCTTTTAGAAAACTCACACTCTTAAAAAAAAAAAAAAAATGACAATCTCTAATCTCAATACACCTTCTACAGAAATTGCACATGAATCCAAATAGGTATGTCAATTACAAGAAATTAAATATATCATGTATTCAGTGTGACTGACGAGAAGTGAGATTCACCCCTTAATTATTTTATACGAAAAAAACAAAAAAATAATATAGAGTACTAAGTTATGATTAATGGAATATATTCGAATACTCAAAATGGAGTAGAGGATTTTATTCATACTCCCTAGGACTAAAAGTTCGAGAATATTTATCTATATTTTTTCATCTTAATTTCCTCTAAATCATAATTTTTCATTTTGCAATTTGTGTATACAAGAGGCAGTATTGGTATGATAGCAAGTCTTGGTCGTGGGCTTGAGCCTAGGGTAGGAATCAGCCTCTCTTATAAATTGTAGGTAAAACTCTTTATGGTTTCTTTTAGATTCATCAAAAGTAAGAGTTTTGTACGCTTATACACAACTTGCGTAAACAATATACAGAACTATAAAATATATGTGGACTATACACGCCAAAGTGAAATTGAGTGCACTTGTACGACATGTGTAAACAATATTCTGAACTATAAAATATTGACTTAAAACACTTGCAAGCGAAAGTGAAATTAAGGGTCTGCTTAGGATCTGCATTTTTTGTTGAAACTAAAAACTTTTTGCTAAAAGTATTGTGGATAAAAGTAAAAATTATCTGAAGTAGTACAATATGACTTATGAATAGTACCAAAATGTATAGTAGAGCCCATAAATAGTAGCAAAAATAAACTAAATAGTAAATAAGCCGACAAAAAATAAGTTATCCAAACAAACACCGAGAATAACAAATTAATTCTCTTGTAATTTAATTCTCAAAAAAAAAAAAAAAATCTCTTGTAATTTGTAGCAATCTAACAGCTGAAAAAAGTCGCCTTAATAACAGACTTTCTTAACGAGATGTGCATTTATCGTTACTACGAGTGATTGTTAAGTCAAAAAGAGAGGTTGTTTTAACGACCTTAAAAACCGTCGCTTCAATATTATATTATATCTATCAAAATAAGACCTGGCATTAGAGTTTGCCACGTTGCATGCAATTTGAAAAGAGTCTGAGTGTGTCTCCTGAGTGTGAGAGAGAGAGAGAGAGTGGTGGCCATGGCAGTAGCAGTGAGCTACTGCAAGTCTTCTCCTTTTCTTGGCCAATTCCCATCTAATTTTGTAAGCAACTCTCTCTCTCTCTGGGTCTGTGAGTTTACATATTGCTGTGTTTACACCAACTGGTGTTCTAAAGTTGTGTGAAAAATGATTATTTGGTTGGATTTGGTTCTCAAACTTTCTTAACAATTCATTTTATGATATGGGTATTGGTTATTGTCATCTATTTTGGACTTATACACCTTTTTTTTCTTCTTTTTTTCCTTTTTTTTTTTTTTTTTTTTCCTCTAGGGACCATGTTATGATTACTTGCTATGTTTAGGAATAATGGTACAATGAATTGGATAGTTTGCTTTTTGAAGAAAAAAAAATTATCTTTTAAATACGGAGAATTAGGAATAGTCTAGACAAAGACAAATGATATTCCTTTTGTTCTGACTATTGCTTGGTGCTTCAATCAGGGCCATGACAATAAGAGGATTGAGATGTGTTTTAAGTTTCACTCAATGTTTACTTTTCACAAATTAGTGCACTGTTTTGGGGATCTAGGAAGTCTGTAGCACCACCACAGGAAGTGGACTTTTCACTTGGAGATTTCACTTTGACAGGGTCAACGCCAGAGGTCCCCCCCCCCTTCCGTTTGGATTGTTGATTGCATATTTATCTGTTTGTTGTTTTTAGTTGCTGTAGCTAATAGTATTATACTGATTCTCAATTCAGGACATTTCAGCAAATGAAGTGAAATCTAAAAGGATATCAGTTTCAGTTGTTTCTTCAATCTTAGAAGTTTCACCTAATGACTGGGATGCATGCGCTTTGGATGCCACGGGTCCTGAAAAATATAATCCATTTCTTACACATGGTTTTCTTTCGAGCTTAGAGGAGTCTAATTGTGCAGTGAAGGTTAGGAATCATTGCTTCATATCGGACCTCTTTATTTTGTAATGTTATCTTATTTCTCCGGTTCCATTTTAGTATCTTGCTTTTTAGCTTATCTAGCACTAGAAAATTAATGTCCTCTGATCTTTTATTTTGCTAAAGAGAATAACAGATGCTTTGCCAGGAGTATTACTCCAAGTAATTAGTTCTGCTTTCTTCGAATTTCCACTTTTCGTTAAGAATTGCTCCCTTATTTACTTCCTTAACAAATATTGTAGTATTTATTGGTGGAAAGCTTGTCTACCTCAAATATAATACATAAAATTCTGGACCTAAATAATCACTATCTATAATTTCTATACGCATAAATGAATCTTTTGTTCAACCCACTCACTTTTGTGGATCCCTGATTGAGCAAATCCATGATGCTACACCTACGCATTTTATGTTCAAAACAAATCATTCCCACTTGGAAACTTTATGAGAAATCGTAACTTTCCCAGTAAACATCAATGGGTTTGGGATCATCAGGGCAAATGAGCTCTAGCTCAAATGGGACTTGCTCCTCTTGTAAGAGCAAGGTGGAGGTGAGGTTGTGCATTGATGTGAATGAAGATGAAAATTCCTGTGGTAAATCAATTATTTACTAATTTTACTTTCAGGAAACAGGATGGATGCCACGTCACATGATTGTGAAGGATGAATGTGACAATATTTTAGGTGTTGTTCCACTCTATCTTAAAAGGTTTACCATCTGCTATGTTGTCCACACAGAAAGTTTTCATGTACTTTCTTTTACAATTCCGTAAAATGCTTAAACTTTATCTCATCCCTGCTGATAATATTGTTTTATTTACATTTGCAGCCATTCCTATGGTGAATTTGTTTTTGATCATTCTTGGGCCGATGCATGCTACAATTTTGGGGCAAGATATTATCCAAAGTTGCAATGTTGTGTACCTTTTACTCCAGTAACTGGTCCAAGAATTTTAATTCGCGATACCTCTTTCAAGGATCAAGTTTTTGACGTTCTGGTCTCTTCTCTTAAGGAGCTGGCAGCCAAGGTATTGGATGAATCAAATGGTTCTTTATTTTCACGCGTTAGTTTGTTTATGTTAAGCTATTTCTATACCTACTGTTTGTATTTTTTTCATCTATCTATTCCAAATTTATTTTTGAGTACAGCTGTTGTTTCTCTGTCAATGTACAAAACAAGGAGACATGTTATATTAAGGTTAACTGAAAATTCCTCTGTTTGTGTCGATGTGGGATAGATGATGTGACTGGACATATTATATTGTTTCTAAATCAGGCATCAGTTTCCTCTCTTTTCTGGATTAGTACTGCTGAAGATGCACCTGTACTTGTACATGTTTATATAACTTAAATATTCAGGGAAACAGTATCTTCATATGAAAACTCAAATTTGATGTGTATATACTGTCATTACTTAAAGTGCCTTTTGGGAACTTCCCTCAAATATTTTTGTTGATGAACAATTGTTTGTATTTCTAGTCAGATATCTTTGTAGATATTGAAATCTTAGTATCCGCTTTTGCCTCTTTATGAAGTTAATTGACATATCACTTGGTCAAGCCACAACAAGTACAGATAGAGTTTTAGGAAGGTCAGAATGAGTGAATGAGAATGGTGAACTGCTTTGCAACTAAAACTCTTTGAACTTTTGGAGATTGATGATTACCAAAGTTTGTGCTGAAGCAACCTTATACTACATCAAGGCACCTAGTGTTGTAGCTCAGTTCAGATATCTTGTTAAGAATTAGAGGCTTTGCCTAGACCAGGCTGCATATGGGATCTCTGCTCACAAAAGATTTGATTTAAGCAAATATACTCCGTATATGAGGGGGAAAAAATTAATTTAAGCCTCTTTTGCGCGTATTCAATGAATCATTTTTAAAAAAAATTAAGTAAAATAATAAAGAAGAATAAGAGGGCAAAATTCAATTGCATGGCTTATGTGAAATTTTCTTCGTGCCTGTGGAACCATGTCTAATGGGAGTATGTATATTATAGTGCTACAATGTTATACCCCTAGAAATTTAGAAACTGACCAATAATATATACAGAAAAGGAAAAATTGGGACAAAGGTATTGACTGCATATTAATCATCACAAGGAATAGAATCTTCTTATTAGTTTTCTAAAAAGTTCATACAGATGAATTGAATAATTATTTAATTTTTCTTTGTGTACATACTTCTTGTGCTTTGTATTTCCTAAGTGTATACGCACACAAATATGTATGCTGCTTATCTATGTGTGTAACATTTTCCTTTTATATATATATATATATATATATAATTATAACTATAATTGTGTGTGTGTTTGTTGTTGTTTAAGTCAGCTAGGAGAGAAGAAACTGAAATGCTTCGTAGGTGGTGCTGAAATGAGTAAAGCTTTCTTGTGATATTGGTCTCTACTTACAGTGGGTGGAAAAAGATAACTGATGGGGAAAATATCTGATATTTAAGTGAGGAAATCTTGTAGCTGCATTTTCCATCTTTGGTCTTAGAACACACTTCCACATTTTATTGATAAAAGGATTTGGTTTCCAATATAGTATTTAATATTTGTTTAATGCAGGCTTTAAGTTAATTTGTAGTATGGCACTTGTTCTAGTTATATTGTAATTATTACTTTTTCCTTATTCAGGAGATTGGCTACGTTCTTGTGATTCAAGGCCCATTTAGTAGAGGAGTTTGAGTAATGTTGTTTGGATGTTTTTGATATACGTGTGGGTAAAAAAGTGTGTTGAAATGTGTTTAAAGTTGTTTAAAATGTGAAAATGTGTGTTAGAACCACACAACCAAGCAGGGCCTCAATATTTTAGATAATCTTTTTATTTTTGGTAAAATATTTTAGATTATCTAAAGAGCACTTATGGTGTTTCTATATTCATTTATGATGACACACAAGAATTGACTGCTGGGTCACTTAAGTTTACCTTGTATCTTTTACAGTCTCAGCTTTCATCATTGCATATTACCTTCCCGTCTGAAAGAGTGGCAGAAACTGAAGGAAGGAGGTTTTCTGCAGAGGATTGGAATGCAGTACCACTGGAAAAATCATAACTATAAGAAGTGAGTGATACTAAACAGATTTTTTGTCATGGTAACATGACTTTTATAATAGTCTATATTAGTCTAGGCTTGCATTAAGTCTAGGCTTGCTTGCATTGATTTAGTCCACTATTAGCAACATTGTGGACCTACATGACCCTGGTCAAGCAACTCCCGAGCTTATTTGTCCAATCCTTATGATTTTGGCCACCCTTTTAGGCAAGATGCATCAGTCATATAAATTTTTTATCCTCTCTCACTCTCTCTGAAAGGTTTCCAGCTTGTTGAGTTTTCCTGGAATTTTTAAGCGTATATTCTGTTGTTATATTATTTGGGGTTAATCCATCCCTTCTGGTTTCTTGTCCTTTCATATTTATTCTGTCCTCAAGGTTAAAGTCAAATTTTCAAAAAAAATACCTAGCCACAGAAGGGGCGAATTTTTTAAGTATAACATTATTGGCTCTTCAACTCTTAAATGTCAACATAAGTATAAGCATTGTATAATTAGAACAAGTTGCAGTAGTAAATCCCTGAAATGCCTCAACTTATTAGTTGCTTCATGATACAGTATTTATTTACTTTTTCTCTGCTGTGTTGTATGCACAAATAATATAAAATGAATGAATCTCCTTGTGTGCTGCAGTTTTGATGAGTTTTTGATGGACATGAAACAAAGTAAGAGAAAAACTATTCGTCAGGAACGCAAAAAGGTTGGTTTGGTCCCTCCAAAACTTTTTTTTATACATACACATATTATGAGAGACTTAATGGTCATGAGAAAATTCATCTTCAAGCAAAAGAGGAGCTGGTGATTTGTTTGTACTGATTCAATTGACTGTCATCAATGCCTGTCAAGATTAGCTTCAAGGTTGAATCTTGATAATAATCATTTGAATTGGACATTGATGGCAATGGATGACTCTAGAAAAGAGTGCATGGATGTGATTGGAATGGTATGAAGATACATGATCAATTTAGACAACACTAAAATACTTAAGGAAACTTTTTATGATACTCTTAAGGAATCAATCGAAATTCTGAAAATAAAGGCATGGATTGAAAGCAGACAAAAGATGTAAATCGTTATAGTATCTGTAGATTTAGTAGTCTTCTACAACTAATGGAAGAAATATCCAGAATTTGGTGCCCACAAAGGATCTTGGTCATGAATCCTCTTCTGTATCTTAACCCAATTATTTTTTGTTTCATGTTTTCATACAATTTAGAATCTCTCTCTCTCTCTCTCTCTCTCTCTCTCTCTCTCTCTCTCTATATATATATATATATATATATATACACACACACACACACGCACACACACACATACAAGTAGAAGCCAATGCCAATTTACTGAAAATGATTGCCTTTGCCTCTCACTTGGTCTACTGTCAATTAGACTAGGATATCAGTTGACATGCTTTGGGACATGCAAGTTGTATGTTTTCTCATTGAATTTTCTATGGTGCAGATTTCTGTGCAAAATCTGACTATGAAACGGCTTCGTGGTTATGAGATAAAGGTAATGGATAATAGGAATAACTTCAAGTTATTATGTAATTATGTGCTCTGTTCATTGTCATTTTACTGTTTTGAGTATGATAACTTATGTCTGAAGCATATTTAATTATCCTGCTTCACATATGCTTTGCCTGTATTTTCTCAAATATTTATATATGGTTAAATAAAATTTCAAAATGACATGTATACATAAATTTGCATATTTTTGGTTAAATATCTAAAATTTATCCAAGAAAGAGTTTTTTTCTTCTTCTTTTTTGTGTGAACGATGGTGTCAATCTACCTCTCTGAATTTTGGAATGTTTTCAATGTCTTTTCACCCATAGTAGTATGGCTTTTGTTTAGAAATGTCGTAATATGCTAAAATTTAATGATGACTTCAACATAAACTACCTAAAACATGAATTCAAAGAAATAAAAAAACATGAATTTGTTTTTATTTAATTATCAAACAGTATATTTGTATGCTCATTTAAAGATGGGATACATCGTCTTCATAATTTGTTGGGTAAAACTCCAAAGATTGCAAAATGTTGCACAGTTTGTAAACAATTACATATGGTTTGCTTCTATAAATTTCCTTCCTCTAACATAGACTAAGGTGGAGCCAAACGGATAAATCCAACAAAAGCTTCCCTTTAGGCCAAAATGATCTGGTGCTCCAAGTTCTCCATAATGATTCCCATCGATAACGGTGTGGCCATTTTTATAGTAATTGCATTTATTTCTCTCCTATTCAGATATTATAGTTGAAAAATTGTTGGTGTCATAAAGTTGGGACTTCTTATCCTAATTATTTTATTGTTCTGTTGGCAAGCGAGGCACTGGGATTCTTTTTATAATTTTTACAGGAACACCACCAATAACAAGTATGGTCCTTAACATTTGCCCCTCTTTTTTGGCTTTTTAGTGAAAGTATATAATTTACAAACCATTTTCAATATGCTTTTTGTACCTTATTTTGTCAAAGATTTGTTGAATTATACGAAAATCTTGAGATGCTGCATCTTTGATATGTTGTTGATTCATCCATAGGTGGGGTACTCCTTATCTAACAAGAGAATTCTTCCACAATATGGGATCAAAGATGGGGGATCAGGTACTACTTCTTGTTGCTGAAGAAGGGGAAGAACTTGTTGCTGGAGCTCTTAACCTTATAGGAGGAGATACTTTATTTGGGCGGCTATGGGGATGTCAGCCACAAGTTTACTATCCAAGTTTGCATTTTGAAGCATGCTACTACCAGGTTTATGTCTAATTTTGAACCTAAATAATTTACAATTCTCAACTCCTCACCTTCAATTCTATAACCAGAGGAACAATCTATAAAAGTTTCCATGTTCTGAAACAACAGCTATATCTATGGTAATGTTAGGCTATAACTATGAACATGATGTCACACGTCCTGCATATTAGGGCTGCACTCCTCTTTGCTCTTGTTTCAGTAAAACTATTTACATGTCAAAAAACGAAAAATAACTATGAATGTGATAGTGCACTTTAGAACCCTTGAGCCCAGGGTGATTGTTCTTCCCACTTAATCACAAAGCTCAAGCTTACAGGCAACTGTGAGTGCCTAGAATTTATAAATTATTTCTTTTGGAGTTAATTATGCCAAGAATTCCAGTGTGCAAGGAACAACATCCTGCGAAGTAGTGCTTATTATTCTTTTGTTTCTTATGGGTGCTTTGATTTGATATAACAGGCAATAGAAGCAGCTATTGAACTCAATTTGAACACAGTTGAGGCAGGAGCTCAGGGTGAGCACAAGATTCAGCGGGGTTATATGCCTGTGACAACTTACAGCTGCCATTACCTTACTAATACAAGTTTCAGGAAGGCCATAGAGGATTTTCTAGTCCGCGAATCAACTCAGGTGATTAGTGTTATATTGCTGTATTTTAGGCAGAAACTTCTTTTTAAGAAATGAGGGATTATTAATCGGCCATCAGTATGAGAATTTCATCCTTTCAAGGCAACAGAGCTCCATCTTATGCCATGGAAACAATTGCATGTACACCATTAAGGGTGGGTGCTTGGACTAATGCCTTTAATCATTGAAATATATGTACAAACAATGGAAGCTCTTTAATAATTTTATGGCTTTTTGGGATATTACGGAAACAGTAAATAATTCCTTCCTTTAAAGAATAAATTTGAAAAATGTAAAGAAATTCATATTTTTCCCGTCTATCGATTGCAAGTTATTATTACTATAAATGGTCCGTGTTGCATTTTGATCCAACTCGATACACATCAGTCTATTTGTTCCCATTTGGGTCGCTTCAGTCCACTTTAGTTCATTTTGGTTTGTTTCAATCTATTCGGTCCATTTGATCCACTCAGCCTACTTCAGTGACAATTTGGGGAGGTTTGTGTAGAAAAAAAAGCTACTTCATTGACAATTATGTCTCCTTATCAATGTAATGATGGTAGATTCTTAATAAAATTACTGTTTTCTTATGTTATTAAGGTTTTGTTATTTTTTTTTTCTAATTTCTCTTTAAGCCATTCAGGTCAATGAAGGATAAATCATTTGTAAAGAGTACTTGAAACAAATTTTAATTACACATTACATTATTTACAAAATATATCGCCTTATATAATAATATAATGTAAAATAGTTTCCTTGAAAAAACAAAAATAAACAAACAAACTTACAAAATTTAAAACACTTTCAAATAACAAATACAGTTAGCTTAATTTACAAATTTTACTATATTATATCGACTATACTTTGTTATAAAATAGTCACATCGTATCATTTTAAGAAGAGTTTGGAACCAACACTTATAAATCTCATATAATACTTTTATTTTTTACCTTAACAAAAAACAGATTATCAAATATTTTTAGCATTCACTGGTCAGCTACTAGTTACTCTACAAAACTTTCGACTTTTTATCAGTTCCTGATTGGGGGCACTTTGAAACCTTTATAAACAACGAGAGTGTCGTTCTACTTTATTCAATTTGCATTGAAGGTTAGATCTGATATGAAGTCATTGAAGTGTATGATGTAATATTGATTGTGCTTAACCGTGAGTTTGGGACAATACCAGCAGTCTAGTGTCACAAAGCACCAAATTTTGAGTCCCTTAAGATAAATCAAAATGCAAAATTTCATCATATTGGTATCCTTAATCTTTTAACATTCTGAGGTGGGCTAGACAGAGACATGTTGGACAGGATTTGCGTTCAAATACTCTCTTCTTGATCTTCTTTCACGCTTGAGCAGATGCTGATGGTTGCACTATCTTATTTGCTTGTGCAATACCTTGTTTTATTTTTAAGGCCAAAAGTTAAGCTCTATGGTTCACTCAATTGGAGCGTGCCAACAAAAAATGGCATTTAGATATGTATAAACAACGTCAAATTTTACAAGAAAGCACAATATTTCATCATTTCTAGGGAGAGAAATCGAGGCAAATTGTATCTAACCACAGATAATATACATGTTATATAAATTTTTACAAATTTAATCAGATTCAGTATAACCAATTACAATTGTAGCATCTGAGGGTGAAAAAGGGATAAGGGTACCCCACCCTCATTAAAAATTCTCTTATGAGACCAACCGTCTCATGAAACATTTCTCTCACAACGTATGGATCCCATGGATTTGTGGGGCCCACCAAATGTTAGAGAGACACTCCATGCCTCCTCCCCCTCCCCCCCTCTCTCTCTCCCTTCCCCTCTTTCCCCTCGTCTGTCCACCCACATGGGAGAAAGAAAATTGTACTTAGCATAGAGGAAATACACTGCAAAAATGCAGATGTAATATCAAGATTTATCTACAAACCTATTCCACTTGTACAAAACCACCCTAACTTAATGTGAGCTTGGCAAAAGCTCAATCTGAGCAGGAGCAACACACACCAACTGAATAGATTGTTGTTATTTATAACCTGACTGTGGCGGAGCGGGTGGCAACCAGAATAGGTATAATATCGTATTATATCTCAAGGACACATCCAACCAGAAATGCATGTAAAAACATGAAAGGAAGTACATATAAGAATTTTTCTCTTCCTGTGAAATTTTGTATAAATCTTCACACGTATAGGAACAAACATCAGAAATATATACTATTAAAAATTAGAACACTTTCATAACAGAATTGGGAAAAAATATTATGCATCCATACATGAGAAACAGTATCATCACTATGTCACCAAAGAGATTGATATGTTGCTAACCTGATAGAACTGTATAACTGATTAAGCATGTCTTCCTTGAATTTCTCTACTTGGCAAAGAACGACTGCCTGCTCAGCCAGAACAGTTACTGACATACATTAGAGAACTGTAGATAAACAGTTACAGAAAGGATGACTGGCACAGAGAAAAAAACTGACTTTTGGGACATTTGCAGCAAGGCTGTTAAGAACAGCTTCAACATAACCTCGTACTTCTTGGGACATCCATCGAAGCTCTTCCTCTGGATCAGCTGGTTTCCTCACCATTGAATCCTAAAACAGGTGAACACATCAGACATATGTTCAAAGACATGCAAAACAAGCTCTTTTGGCCAGCAAGAAAAACCAGGAAAGACCACAAACAAGTTAAAAATTATTTAAAGAACTATTTTCACACCACAAGGAGGCTGAAATATATATATATATATATATATATATATATATTCAAAACATGTCAAGAGAACAAATTGCTGAAGGGAGTTCAAACATAAATGTGGATACTCTTTAAATGAAGTAAAAAACAAGGACCTCTTTGATTTTCAAATCCCTAATGTATCACATAACTAACAAATTCATGGACTCCGAAAATCTAAAGGAAACTACAAGAAACTAAAACAGCTGCAAGATCAAATATGCTATGATATTGGATAAAAACAATCAACATTGTTCAGTAACTCACAAGAGAACCATCAGCAAAACTATGCCGCATGGGAAAACCAGATTCACCCTTTGCTTCACCTCCTTTATAAGGCCCAGCAACATTTCTTAACCTATTTAACCACTCAACCTTATCTGCAACACTCTCAGCCTTTAACACAACGGCACTGTGAGCTGCAAAAATACATATTAATTGAAGCACGTATTGGCACACAACTTCATAGGAGAGGAATTTTTAAAAATAGAATTTTTCTGCAAACAGTACTAGGAAGCAATTTAAAGATAAATATTACTACCTTTCAAAACAGTCTTATATGGAATCTTGCTAGTTAACTTGAAAATAAGACTAGGTTTTTTAGAATCAGGTCCATTGGCTTTTTTGTTCTTGGAACCTTTTGAAGGTGCTTCCTCTTCATCAGAAATTTCCTCTATGTTGCATTCCTGAGTGATTCATTGAAATATTCAGAGACAAAGGCATTAAAGTGCAATGCATGCTAAATGACACCAATATGCTCATCAAGTTCAAACTCATAGTGGGAAAATTAACAACTTTCATAGGATTCAATTCAAGCTATATTTCTATTATAAATTGTAAGAAATTGAGAGAACAGAAGAATCGCAAATTCAAAAGTGCTGAACTACAATTAAATTCACTTAAATCCATGCTCTTAAGACAAGTTGATCGTATGAATCATGATCAAAAATGGTTGTCATTTCTTCATCTTATTGATCTCCTTGTTCTTAGATTGTAACATTTGGAGATCTTGTATACCGACTTGTACTTTATTCTGTTTTTTAAGAACTTCTTACTTATCAAAAACTAAATTCATAGAAAATTTACCCTATTGGCATTGAAGTTGAAAAATAAAATTCAGTGAAAATAACTCTCTTATTATGGACATGAGGAGAAAAGAGGTTGTTCTTGGGTATGACTCTGATTTGAATCCACCTCATTTTAATATACCTAGTTTATTTTTTGAAGGATAATTAGTTTAATTTGTAAAAAAAATAAATAAATAAATAACTGGGACTATTTGCAATAATCCTGTGTAATTTCCTTTTTTTTTTTTTTTGTTAAAAATTATGAAATTGAAAATTGTATAAAAAAATATTTATAATTGGACCCAAAAATAGAATCCACTTGGCTCCAACGATGTGTAATTTGAGGCTGTTGTTCAATTGGAGCAAATGGGACTGCATTTGGCCAAGACATTAAGGGCTTGTTTGGTTTAAAAAAAATGGTCACTCATTACTCATCACTCAGTTTTCATCACTCATCATCCATCATCCATCACTCATCACTCATCATTTAAAATACCCAATTTTTTAATACTCCCTGTTTGGTTTTGTTTTCACCTGGCATCACTCAAATATTTTCACATTTTCAGTGGGTCCCATCACTCAGAACCTTCTGTTTCCTTTCCCGCGGAACCCCTTCACCCCCTTCAACAAAGTGCCTCTCCCACCATTCTCTTCCTCTCCTAGTAGCTCCAAAAAAATCAAAGCTCAAAAAATTAAAGCAGAGAGCAAAACATAGAAAGCTCCGGCGTCCACCACATGCAAGGCCGATGCGGCGTCCATCAAAGCTCCGGCGTCCACCACGTGTGACTCCGATACCCACTCGAAATCCAAACAGAGCCGATCTCCACCTCATCGGGTCCAGATAGCTCCGATCTCCACCTCACCGGGTCCAGACAGGCCGATCTCCACCTCACCGTGTCCAGAGAGCTCCGATCTCCACCTCACCGGGTCCAGACAGCGCCGATCTCCACCTCACCAGGTCCAGACAGCGCCGATCTCCACCTCACCGAGTCCAAACAGCGCCGATCTCCACCTCACCGGGTCCAAAAAGTGCCGATCTCCACCTCACCGAGTGGTTTTTTTTTTTTTTATTTGAGTCGTGGTGGGCTGGTTGCGGTTGTGATTGCGGCAGTGGGTGGTGGGTGGTTGTGATTGGGTTGATTGTGCTGATGGAGTTGGCTGGGTTTGGGGTTGTTGGGTCTGTGTTTAGCTGATTTGGGGTTGTTGGGTTCGGTGGTCGACTGGTCGGTGGGGCCCACAATGTTCACATATTTTCGGTCATGCCACTGAGTGATGGTCTGTGAGTTTTGAAAACAGCTGAAAGCTGTTTTCATTTCTCATCACTGTGATTCATTTTTTTGAGTTAAGAGAAACCAAAACCATCACTCAAAACTCATCCAAACAAACCATCACTCGTGGGACCCACATAATTTGAATGATGAAAACTGAAAATTGAGTGATATCACTCAAAATTCATCCAATCCAAACATGCTCTAACAGTCATGAAATACTACGAAGGTATTGAAGTGGAGGAAAAGTGAATATATATATGGGTATCGCAAAAAACCGTGAAAAGAATAGAATTCTCATCAGAGGCTTTGATAAGAATACTCGTACGGTAAAAAGTGAAGAGGCGATGAAATTAACTATTGATTCTGGAGGGTAAAGACCTATGAACATGGCATTTTGATTTTTGACCTGTGGTCAAGTCTTGGTGCAGACCAGATACACCCAGCAGGTCAAGAGAGTGTAGAATAGGAGGTAGACGATAGAAACTTCGCATCAATTAGAGTAATGGAGACAGCTGATGTTGGAGAAAAAACTGGACATCATAACTAAGTTATTTCTGAGGAACTTCGTACTCAACACAGTGGCTCTATCGGAGGGTTAAAGAGTAAAGACCGGTTCATGAACAGTGAACATGACCAATATTCTGACCTGTGACTCAGGTCTTTGGTGGACCAAAAACCATTTGTGCTGGCAACAGAGTGTAGAGTGGGAGGTGGGAAATAAGTAGCAACTTTGCTTCAATTGAGAAATGTTATCTGATCTTCAAGAAAGATATGGAACCTCATTATTTATTTCTGAAAAACTTCTAAACTTAACGCAGTGGCACTGAGCTTAGACCATGATGTTGTTATTACTACTGAGTTTACAAAACATTACTAAATATTTTGCATACACACGAATTTTTAAGATTGAAATATTGTTAATCAAGGGTTTGGGAGGTTTAATTGTTTTGTGTGCTAAACCAACAAAATATTAAAGATTAGCAAAAGTCAATCAAAGATTATGTTCCTTGACTGATATTATTTTAATTTGTTGAAAAATACTAGGATCACAACTTTTCTCATAACTTATTCACGTGACAAGTCGTGAGAAGTGGAGCCAACTCCACCGCTCACGACTTGCCATGTGAGCAAGTTGTGGTAAAAATTTTGATCTTAGCATTATTCTAGTTAGAGTTGTGATTTTAGCATTACCCTAGTTCTCAAAGAGGACCATCAATAAAAAAAACTAGTAGCTCTTTTCCATTCTTGGTATAGGCAATATTCAATCTCACGTCCCTTATTTTAACTACAAGACTTTAAAGGCAATAAGTAAAAAGTTTATGCATGACAAATAAAAGGTAAAAACTCCATTCACAATTTCATATTATTCTACATCATATTTTACAAAGTCAAGCAACCTTTCTGTTGATGTCATGGAACATCAAGGTGACAAAATTGCTTGTGAGGAGTGAAACTTCCCCCGACCACTGCAAAGGAAGAAGCATACCAGAGTTAAAATGGAAAAAAAAAATGTATAAAAAAAAAATCTAATAAAAATATTGAAACCCAAGGGTTCAAATAAACTCCTGAACACGCAGGGGCAGTGCCACTTGAAGCCCAAGGGTTCAAATAAACTCCTGAAATAGCAAAAATAAAAAACTGGCAAAATATAATTATATATAGTTTTTTTTTTCTTTTTACCCCCTAAAATTAAAATTTAAACATTCTTATCCTAAATTTTTTTAAGGCCATCTAAAATAAATTTGAATATGATCCCCTGAACAATAGCTTGGCCTTTTTAAACACCAAATATATATATAAATTAATTGATAAGCCCAACAACAATAATAGACATTTGTTAATCATAAATCTTAGAAAAAGTTTGTTTTGATCTTAAAAATTTTAAAATAAATCAATCAAATGGGGAGATTAGTTGTTGAACGATTGCTTAGATGCATATATTGAAAGAGATGTAGTTCATATGATTGATAATGAAGATATCATACAATAATTTCAACATATGAAATTAACCTTGTAGAAAAACAATTGTAAAACTTCATGTATTTGAGTTTTTTTTTTTTTTTTTTGATGTTGATATATTCAAGTTTTCTTTTTTTTCTTCTAAAAAAATATATATCTTTTGTTTTAGATTTTATATAATTTATGTTTTTTATTGACACTCTATAAAATAATCTTGGAGCCGCCATTGCAAACACATTAATTAGCCATGTTCATGTCCTGGGGAATATTTCTAATAGAAAACTTCAATGTTCAAATTTACTTTCCCATTTTAATTTTATATATATATATATATATATATATATATATATCACATGAGATTAGATCCAAACTATATTAGAAAATAGGGATTCTTTAAAAAATATATATGAATAGAAATATCTTTCTCGGCAAAAATATTATTTTCATCCTTAAAAATTGCACAAAGTTTATATTTGTCTCTAAACTTTAAAGTGTTCATTTTTTATCACTATATTTTTTAAAGTGATCCAGTTTATGTCCTTCTATCTACACCAATTAACTTTTATGCTATGTAGCCTACCGAAAAGATGAGATGACATAATTTCGGCATTAAATAATCTGAAATGGACCAATTATTTTTTGAAATAAGAAGGCACAACATATGTGACATGAATTTCTGCTGTGTGGACTCAACGTTTTCTAAGAGTGTGTTTGTTTGGAGGTGAAACAAGGTGGATGGAAAACTTTAGAGAGAAAATGGAAATGAAAACTTTTGGAATGTGTTTGGTTAGATAGAAAGGAAGGAAAATAAATGATGAGGCTTAGGTGTTTTCTCATCGAGCGCACTAAAATGTTTTATTTCCAAAATGATGAGAAAACTAAGTGGGGATGAATTTTTTCTTGCTTGACAAAAACACCCATGTGCATGTGCATATGGGTTTCTTTAAGTTACCTTTATTATTATTATTATTATTCTCCCCTAGGTAGTAAGTAACATTGCCTGCTTTTTTTTCTTTTTTTCTTTTTTTCTAGGTCTAGGTGTGCCTCTAACGTTGTCTCTTCTTTTATTTTTTTTTTCCTATTATTTTTTTTCTTTTGATTTTCTAGGGTCTAGGTGTGATATTTTTTTTTTTTTTTAATTTTTAACTAGACCTTATTATTTTTGGGACATGATTTTAAAAAAAAAAAAAATTTGGATGATTGCTTTTTTTGTGATTATTTGTCACTTTTTTGTTTAATTGGGCATCATTCTTTAACAAGGGTATATGAGCAAATTTAGTCAAACTCATTTTTTCCATCCCTCTACTTTTCCACTCCCAACCAAACAAAAGGAGAATAAATAAAATCTTTTTCTATTCATCCCACCATTTTTTCTATCCTTTTACTTTTCCATCATCCCACCATTTTCTATTCTCATATTTTTCCACCCTTCCAACCAAATGGACCCTAAATCTGAAATGGATCCATTTTCTTTCTCTCTCGTCCTATAATTCGACTATGACTGGACTCAACGTTCAAATGTTTGGACCAATTTTGTGAATTCAACATGTGACACTTAATCTGAAATGGTCCAATTTTCTTTCTCTTTCGTCCTATAATTCTGCTGCGCGTGGACTATGCACTCAATGTTCAAATATTTGGCCATTATCGGCCCAAAAGAATGAATCACATATATGGTTTAAATTTTTTAAGAGCAACCCTACATACACACACACACACACACACACAAAAACTCATTACATTTTTCACAATAATTAAGTTAGCAAGTTTTTACAGTTTTCATCTCAATCTATTACTAATATCACATTTTTACTTATCATATGCCACAAAACTGTGGTAATAATTTTTTTTTTTTTTTTGTCTCTACTTTCTATAGACTTTTTCCATTTTTAATCCCATGGAGTAGTTAACTTCCTCAATACGGTTAAAAGGCTGAAACTTTTGACTACCAAGAAAAGAAATTGGAACCAAAACATGGTTTTAAATTATAAGTCCCATGGCAAAAGCAGAACGAACATGGTTTTATCTGTACAGTGAAAAAGCAACAGCTTTTTTGACTAGCACATTATGCAAAACCAAGTAGTTTAATTTTTGGGTCCAACACTACTTGAAACACAGGTTATAAGGTTCATCATGTTCGTGAGTCTTTGCCCTTCTCAACACTACTTAATTGAAAATGATGATACATTAATTTATGAAAATTATATCTCAAAATTTGTAGTATTATTTGCATCCCTCCAAGTCTTTCTTGTCAATGCGCCATGCTAATGAGTGATGGCATATTATTTGTTAAAGAAAAGCAGAACTCATGGAGTCATGAATGGGACAAGAATAAAGGTTATTACCCGTATTTAATTTCTCACCAAGCTTTTGACATTATTGTCAGCCAAAAGAATATTCCTATTTATTTATATTTGTATATATTAAGAGGATTCAGAAAGTTAGTTATTGCTTTTTTTCCTGTCAAAAATACCTCTAAATTAATTAACCAACAATTTAAAAATGGGGTTAAAATAGTAAATTGGCAAAAGAAAGTTAGTTATTACTTTTTTTATTGTAAAAAATACCCATATTTAAAACTTTAAAATGGGATAAAAATAGTAAATTGACAAAAATAATAAATTCCTACATTTACGTTGAAATGTCTTCCTCCTAATAAACTCATACTTTTACATTGATTTAAATTCCTACATCTACTCACTAACTCCCTACAAAATAGGATCACTCTTTTGTTAGTTTTAAAACTCCTCCAATCTACAAAACTCGCTCCATGTATTTATCACACTCTTAGATTTTTTTTTTTTGGTGATTGAAAAAAGTAGAAATTCTAAATTATAATAAATGCAAGGCGTGTGCTTAGAGGCTAGTCTATACTACTATTTAAGCAGCTGCACCTATTTGGACCAATTTTTTTTATTCCAAAATATCCCTACAACCCTAGGTTTAAGTAGAGACAAAATTAAAGAATAGTTTAGTAAAAATACATGTCTAACTTGCACTAAAATATGACCTACAAAATAGGAACACTCTTCCACTAACTCATTTCTTCAAAATAACTAAACGTTGATTGTTTTTTTTTTTTTAAATAGAAAAATAAGTTAAACACCCTACATTTATTCAAAAACAAATCTAAATATATATATATATATATATATATATATAAAATAAAGGATGATCCGGATTGTTTTTGTTCTAAAATACCCTTATATTCCTACGTTTAAGTAGAGACAAAACTAAAGGACAATCCGGTAAAAATAAAACATCAACTTCCACTAAAACATTGTCTAAAAAATAAGGTCACTTTCCTATTGATTTCCAAATTTATTTATTCACTTATAAATTATATTCTCAAAATAAAAATTATATATATAATAAAAAAACATAGATTTTTATTTTGCTACTACCACTAAAAAAAAACCCTCATCTCACGCGCGAAGTGTGTGGGATGAGGCTACCCTATTTGGACCGGATTTGTTTTTTGTTCTAAAATACCCCTACACCCCTATGTTTAAGTAGAGACAAAATTAGAGGATAATTTGGTAAAAATACATTTATAATTTGCACTAAAATATTGCCTACAAAATATGAACATTTTTCTACTAACCCACTTCTTCAAAACAACTATATGTTTATTGTTTTTCTTTTAAATAGATAAATAAGTTAAACACCATAGGTTTATCCAAAAACAAATCTAAATATATATATATATATATATATATATATATATATATAAAACTAAAGTACAATCCAGATTTTTTTTTTTTCTAAAATACCCTCATACTTTTATGTTTAAGTAGAGACAAAACAAAAGGATAATCTGGTAAAAAAAAAAAACCCTAACTTCCACTAAAGCAGTGCCTAAAAAATATGGTCACTTTCCTATTGATTTTCAAATTTATTTATCCACTTATAAATTAGATTCTCAAAATAAAAATTATAATTTTTTTTTTTTGCTACTAACACTAAAAAAAAAAAAATCTCATCTCACATGCCAAGCGCGTGTGATGAGGCTAGTCTATACTACTATTTAAGGGGCTTCCCTTGTTTTGACTAGATTTTTTTTGTTCCAAAATACACATACACCCTTAGGTTTAAGTAAAGACAAAACTAAAGGGCAGTTTGGTAAAAATACATGTCTAACTTGCACAAAAATATAACCTACAAAATAGAAACACTCTTTCACTAACCCACTTCTTCAAAGCAACTATACGCTTATTTTTTTTTTTAAATAGAAAAATAAGTTAAACACCCCACGTTTATCCAAAAACAAATCTAAAAAAAAAAAAAACTAAAGGACAATCTTGATTTTTTTTGTTCTAAAATATCATTACATTCTTATGTTTAAGTAGAGACAAAACTAAAGGACAATCCATTAAAAATACAACCCTAACTTCTACTAAAACATTGCCTAAAAAATAGGGTCCATTTCCTATTGATTTTCAAATTTATTTATCCACTTATAAATTAAACTCTTAAAATAAAAATTATATATATAACAAAAAACATAGTTTTTTTTTTTTTGCTACTACCACTAAAAAAAAGAAAGCCTCATCTCACGTGCGAAGCACGTGTGATGAGGCTAGTTACTATTTAAAGGGCTTCCCCTATTTGAATCAGATTTTTTTTATACCAAAATACTCTTACATCCCTAGGTTTAAGTAGAGACAAAACTAAAGAATAATCTAGTAAAAATACATGTTTAACTTGCACTAAAATATTGCTTACAAAATAAGAACACTCTTTTACTAACTCATTTTTTCAAAGTAACTGTACGTTTATTATTATTATTTTTTAAATAGAAAAATAAGTTAAACAACCCACTGGTGTTTTTTTTTTTTTAAAGCTGTTTTGTTCCTTAAAAAAAAAACACCACATATTTATTGAAAAACAAAACCAAATATATATAAAAAAAAAAAAACTAAACTAAATAGATATAAATACTTTTTTTTAAGCTGTTTTTTTCCTTAAAAAAAAAACACCACATATTTATTGAAAAACAAAACTAAATATATAAAAAAAAAAAAACTAAACTAAATAGATATAAATATTTTTTTTTTTTTATAAGTAGATACATCTTTAACTTTCAGTAAAATGTTGTCTATAAAACATGACTACTTTTCTGATGGTTCTCAAAATAAAAATTATATATACATAATAAAAAATATAAATTTTTTTTTTGCTACTACTACTAAAAACAAAAAAACAAAGTCTTATCGCATATGTGATGAGTCTAGTACATATAATCTCTTTGGTTCATTTTATTTGTATCGCTCCAAGTCTTTCTCGTCTACTATCATACTATACGCACTCTGCATTCCTCTATACGCATTCTCACGATGGGGTAGCAGTGACAGACCAAATTGGCTTTTCTTTCTCCTTTTTATTACCATTATTATTAATCTTTTCTTTATCTTTCATCCTATAATTTTGCTATGTGTGGAGTGGACTCAGCTTTCAAATCTTCGGCCATTATAATATTGCGCCAAGAATCACTCACATAATCTTACGACCGAAAGTTATTTGGCCCACAGAAGAAAAACTGGAACCAGTTCTTGGTTTTCAATTTTTAATCCCATGGCTAGAGTAGCTACCTTACTCTATAAAGTGAAAAGACAGTGACTTTTGATTCCAAAGCAAAAGCAGATTGGCTTTTCTTTCTCTTTTTTATATTACTATATTTTTTTTCTTTCTTTCTTTTTCATCCTAGAATTTTCCTACGTGTGGAACCAGATCTTGGTTTTAAATTTTTAATCCCATGGGCCATGGCCAGAGTTGCTACCTTCTCTATAAAGTAAAAAGGCAAAGACTTTTGATTGCAAAGAAAAGAAATTGGAACCAGTACATGGTTTTAAAATAATTCCATGGCCAAAGCAGTGACCTTTATCAATTACGGTGAAATAGCAACAACTTTTGACCGTCGTCCCATGCAAAATGCTATCTCAAAAGTTGTGAAAAACGTCGTGGAAAATTTTTTGTTTCTACTTATGGCTAGAGTATGTAAGTAAGCCTTCCTGCCAAGTTTTATTCCTAAATTTCTTTGGCAGTGTCGGGTGACAGAGGGTAAGTTTGAGAAGTGCATTTTGCGTGTTTTTAAGTGGTTGTGTTTTTTTAGTGGGTCTTGTGTACTATTTGCGAGATCCATAAGTACGAAATTCAACAAAATTTTAATTAAAATTGGGTCTCACTGCACTATTCACATATTTAAAAATTATTTTGTTACAATGTTTTCAGTTTTGAGCAATAAGTGATATCCAAATAAACCCAAAATATTTGCAGAAGCAAAATGTGGCTCTTGAGGGATATTTCTAGTCCAATGTTCAAATTTGCTTCCCCATTTTAATTTTTATATATATATATATATATATATATATATTTATATGTCACATGAGATTGGATCCAATCTATATTAGAAAATAGGAATTATTTTTAAAAAATTAAAAGGGCTATCTTTCTCGGCAAAAATATTATTTTTGTCCTCAAAATTTGCACAAAGTTTGATTTTTGTTTCTAAACTTTAAAATATTCGTTTTTTATGCCTACATTTTCTAAAGCAATCCAGTTTATGTCCTTCTATCCACACCGGTTAAATTTTATCCCATGTAGCCTAACGAAAGGATGAGATGACATAATTTTGGCATTAAATAATCTAAAATGGACAGATTAATTTTTTGAAACAAGAAGGCACAACATGTGGTGACACAAATTTCTGTGGTGTGGACTCAGTGTTCTCTAAATATTTTGAAATGGATCCATTCTCTTTCACTTTCGTCCTATAATTGGGGGGTGTGTAGACTCAGCGTTCAAAGTTTTGGACTAATTTTGTGGACTCAACATGTGACACTAAATCTAAAATGGTCCAATTTTCTTTCTCTTTCGCCTTATAATTTTGTTGTGTATGGACTGTGCATTCAGCATTCAAATATTTGGCCATTATTGCCCCCCAAGAATGAATCACATATAAAAAATAATAATAATAATAAAATGATAAAAAAAAAAAAACTCATAACATTTTTCACAATAACTGAGTTAACAAATTTTTACGGTTTTCATCCTGATCCATCACTAATATCACATATTTACTTATCATTAACAATATGTCGCATCAACCATGATGAATTTATTTTCTCTAATTTCTATAGAATTTTTCCATATTTAATCCCATGGAGCAATTAATTTCCTCAATACGGTTTAAATGGCAGCAACTTTTGACTGCAAAGGAAGGAAATTGAAACCAGAACATGGTTTTAAATTATAAGTCCCATTGCAAAAAAAGTGACTTCATCCGTTCAGTGAAAAGGCAACAGCTTTTCTGATTGGCGCACCATGCAAAACCAAGTAGTTTTTGGGTCCAACAATACGTTATATGTTTCATCATGTTCCGTGAGTCTTTGCCCTCCTCAACACTACTTATTGTCTGTTTGACAAAGATTTATATTTGTCAACTTATTTTACTATTTAATTTATTTTTGCTATTATTTATAAATCTCACTGCATTTTTTGGTATTATTCATGGATCTTGTTGTACTATATCAACTAACTTTTACCTTTATCTACAGTACTTTCAGTAAAAAGTTTTCAGTTTTAATAAAATAAGTGAATCCTAAATGGACATTTAATTGAAAATGATGATACATTGATTTATGAAAATTATATAGCAAAATTTGTAGTATTATTTGCATCGCTCCAAGTCTTTCTCGTCAATGCACCATGCTTATGAGTGATGACATATTATTTGTTAAAGGAAAGTAGAATTCATGGAGTCATGTCATGGGACAAGAATAAAGGTTTTTACCCTTTATTGATGACTTCAATAAATCTTCCTACCAAGTTTTTCCTATAGTCATTTGTTCTACCCCATGCCATTGCATGACGAGTCTCACAATGCTTTATCCCTATATATATATATATGTGTGTGTGTATGTGTGTGTATATATATATACACACACATATATATATATATATATATATATATATATAAATACTTATATTGATTCCCGTGTGGTTCTCTATTGATAAGACCATGAAGAAATTGAATTGAATAAAACATTAAAAGATAAAAAAAAAAATGGTTCATTTAATTTATTTTGAACACGAGCCGAGTTCAATCTCAATATTAAGCTAATCACATGTTTAAATTTGGTTTAATTTTTGTTCAAAGAGTTCAAACTTGTTTATAACCTATTTTATTAACTTAAAATATTTCTTTATGAGAAATGCTATGTCTATAACATTTTCACAAAAAATCCTAATTGGCAGGTTGTTACATGTTGTTATTAGTGGGCAAAAAAGTAATTTCAGTAGTATATTTAAATTAAAAGCCTGTAACAACTTCCCAACTTGGATTTGATGTGAAAAAGGGGAAATTATTGTGTACTCCCGGAGTACCATAAATGCGTACTCCCTCTTCTCACATGAATGGTGGGTCCCACTAATTAAATTCATGGTGGGATTCATGTGAGAGGAAGTACGATTTATGTTAATAATTTTCCGTGAAAAAGTTATAAACATAGCACTTCTCTTTCTTTATTCCCTTCATAAATGTATAATAATATTTAATAACAAAATTGTGGTTGAAGTTATATTTTTGAGTTAATTAGAATGATTTTCGTGTATAAATTTATAAAAATTAGATTCATTAACCTTATAATATTTTAAGAGTATATTGATCAATGACAATCTTGCACATTTCATATTGTTTTTTCTTTATTGGTAAAATAATGGCTAAATAATTAAATTAACAATTTTTAATGGTTTAAAAGTTTAAACTTTTAGATAAATTATGGGGTGACATTATATGAATTGGCCCGATGAAATATGATGAAAAATATTAGATTTTTCTCCATAAATTTACATTTTAATGCATCATACAATATCCCGTATGTCACCCAAAAGAATGTTTCTATTTATAAAAGAAATGGGAAAAAAATAAAACCTCTATGCTTCTGTAGTAAAGAAGAAAATCAAAGAGATTGTGTAGTATATAAAAATTTGAACAAGGTTGCTGAGACAAGCATTCTCACGTTGTGGTAGCAGCAGTGACAGACAAGATTAGCTTTTCTTTCTCTTTTTTATTACTGTTATTATTAATTTTTTTTCTTTTTCTTTTATCCTAAAATTTTGTTATGTGTGGAGTGGACTCAGCTTTCAAATCTTCGGCCATTATTTGCGCCAAGAATCACTCGCATAATCTTCCCACCGAAAGTCACGGGTTTTAGATTTTTAATCCCATGGGCCATGGCTAGTGTACCTGCGTTCCTCAATTAAGTGAAAAGGCAAGGACTTTAAAATATTAATTCCATGGCAAAAGTAGTGACCTTCATCAATTACGGTGAAATAGCAACAACTTTTGACTGTCGTCCCATGCAAAACCGAGTTGTTTTTGGTCCACCACTACTTGACACACAGGTTAAAAGGGCCATCACGTTAATGGCTATTTACACTCCTCAACAAACCATTAATTTCATCAGACCTTCAAATCTTTACTGTTTTGAGTGTTTATTTTTACATCATCCAATGAGAATTCCACTCTTTTCTAGGCTTCTCCAGATACTCATATGCTCACTTACCCTCTTGTTTGCCGTGTCTGGTCAATGTCTTGGCGATCAAAGATCCTATTTACTCGAATTCAAGAACAGCCTCGACTTCGACAGTGAAATTTCCACAAAATTGGTGCGTTGGAACGAAAGTGTTGATTGCTGTTCATGGGAAGGAGTAACCTGCAGCGAGGGACATGTTGTCGGTCTCAACCTCGATGGCGAAACAATTTATGATGGACTAAACAGTTCAAGTAGCCTTTTCCGTCTTCATTATCTCGAGCACCTGAATTTGGTTTATAACTGCTTCGAACCTTCTCATATTCCACCGGAATTCGGAAAGCTGACAAATTTGAGATATTTGAATTTGTCATATTCTGGCTTTTGGGGGCAAATTCCCATTGAGATTTCACGCCTCATAAGGTTGGTTACTCTTGATTTGTCTTTCATCTCGTTTGAAATGAGGCTGACACTTCTAGACCCAAATTTAGCTACGCTAGTTCAGAATCTCACGCGCCTTGAGGAACTTTATCTTGGTGGTGTAATTATAGCACTTGAAGGGAAAGAGTGGTGTCAGGCCTTATCATCTTCACTGCCAAATCTAAGAGTGTTGAGCATGTCATTTTGTGGTCTTCAGGGGCAACCTGAATCCTCCTTACAGAAGCTTCAGTCTCTCAATATAATTAATCTCAGCTATAACAATATTTCTGCTCCAGTTCCAGAATTTTTTGCAGATTTCAGAAATTTGACAGCCTTGAATCTCAGTTGTTGTGGATTGAATGGACAATTTCCAAAAAAGATCTTCCAGGTTCCAACACTGCAGACGGTAGACTTATCAAATAATGAACTACTTCAAGGTTCTTTGCCAGAATTTTATCCAAATGGTTCTCTTCAGTCACTGCTGCTCACAGGTACAAACTTTTCAGGGACACTTCCTGATTCTATTGGCAACCTTAAAAGGTTATTTGAAATGGATCTTTCAAGGTGCAATTTCACCGGACCAATTCCATCATTCAGCATGGCAAAGAATCTGACCATGATAGATCTTTCTTTTAATCATTTGACAGGTAAGATTACTTTTACTCACTGGAAAGAGCTTCAGAGGTTAGTGGGCCTTTATTTGCATCACAATTCACTTGAAGGGAGTATTCCAGCGTCTCTTTTTTTTCTTCCATCATTGCGAAAATTGCATCTTAGCAACAACCATTTTTCTGGTCAACTTCATGAATTTTCAAATGTTTCTTCTTTCCTACTGGAAGAACTTGATTTGAGTAGCAATCACTTGGAAGGGCCAATTCCCATGTCTATCTTTGAACTCCAAGGTCTTTATAGCCTGACACTTTCTTCAAACAACTTTAATGGCTCTTTACAGTTTAATGTGATTCAGCATTTGAGAAATCTTATCTTTCTAGATGTTTCCAAAAACAACTTGTTGATTGAATATAATGGGACTAATTCCCCTTTATCCTCCTTTCCCAAAATTGTGAGATTGGTTTTGGCTTCTAACAAGTTGAAAACATTTCCTGAATTCTTGAGAAACCAAACATCTTTATTTAAGCTAGACCTTTCAAATAACCAGATGCATGGAGAGATACCCAACTGGTTTTGGAAACTTCCTACACTTGATTATGTAAATCTCTCATGTAACTACCTTGAGGGACTTTTACTCAATCTTCATTCATTAGTTTCGCTAGACCTTCACTCCAATCAACTCCACGGGCAACTCCCAACTCCCCTACCATTTTTTTTTTATCTGGACTTGTCAAGGAATAATTTCAACTCTGTTATACCAGCGCTGGCCTTGTCCTGGAATGACTACGATTACAATGGTTTCTTATCTCTTTCAAGCAATAAATTCCATGGGCAAATCCCTGAATCAATATGCAATGCTGCATCTCTTAGAGTTCTAGATCTGTCTAATAACTCCATAAATGGAACAATTCCCCATTGCATCACTTCAATGAGTAATACATTAAGGGTTCTGAATTTAGGGAGAAACAAACTCACTGGCAAAATATCTGATACATTTCCAAGTGATTGTAGTTTACAAACTCTGAATGTCAATAAAAACCTACTAGAAGGTTTGGTACCAAAGTCTCTTGCCAATTGCACAAATTTGGAGGTATTGGACATTGGGAACAACCAGATACATGATGTCTTCCCATGTTACTTGAAAGGCATATCTAATTTGCGCGTCCTTGTATTGCAATCGAACAAATTTTATGGATATGTTGGTTGTGGAGGGCCAAATGTTACTTGGCCAATGCTTCAAATTGTAGACCTAGCCTCTAACAACTTTAGTGGTAAGATATCAATAAATACCCTGGCTAACTCAAAGGCAATGATGGTTGATAATGAGGCTCAGTCAGAGCTCAATGATCTCCATTTCGAAGAATACTATTTGGAGTGCCAAAATTATTATCAAGATGTAATAACAATTACCATTAAAGGTCAAGTGATTGAGTTGGTGAAGATTCTTAATATTTTCACTTTAATTGACATTTCATGCAACAGTCTTGAAGGGCCAATACCAGAAGAAATAGGAATGCTCAAATCCTTGCATATTCTCAACTTGTCGCACAATGCTTTCACAGGCCGAATCCCACCATCTCTGGGAAAATTAAGTCAACTTGAGTCACTAGACTTATCAAGCAACAAGCTTATAGGGGAAATCCCTGTGCAACTAGCAGATGGTCTTATTTTCTTGTCAGTCCTAAACCTCTCATTTAATCAATTAGTTGGGCCAATTCCATACATCAAGCAATTTGCTACATTTTTGGAATCTTCCTTTGAAGGGAACAAAGGACTATATGGGTGTCCTTTGAAGACAAAATGCGCATATGCAGAGCCAAGGTCATCGCCTCCAACATCTGAAGAAAATGACTCAAATTCTTGGCCTTTAATTGACTGGAATTACTTGAGTGTGGAGCTGGGATTTGTTTTTGGCTTTGGGATGATCATTTGGCCTCTTGTGCTTTGTAAGAGGTGGAGGATTCAGTATTGCAAACACGTTGATGACATTTTATTCAGGATCTTCCCACAGCTATACCTTGGAGGAAAACAGTACCGAGGAATCCGAGCACATAGGAATGTGGGGCGGAGGCAGTAGGGATGGCTTTCATTATGAGGAGCAACGCACACAGCCATAAATAACTCTGTTTTTCTATTTTGCTTTCATATTATAAGAGCAAAATAAAAGTGTATCCTTGCAATTGGACACGAGCTTTGTCAGGTAAGATGTTTGTATTATTTCATATTCGCAATGAATGTTATTGTAAGATTATATTAAAATATGCTGTTTTCATATACAACTAGCTTTGATATTTTAATATGCAATTATATTTATATATTTTAAAATTTTTTTTACTTCTTTTCGTTTGTCTGAAATTATAACAGGTGGAATTGGACCATGTTTATAGCTTTCAATACAAGGACATTACTTTTATTTTTTAGATTCTAGGGTATTATGCAACTTAAACAAAAATTATATGTAAGTTAAATAAATATTTTAAATATGAAATATATTTTACAAATAATTGAAAAAACTTATTGTAAATAGAAAATCATATGTAAAAGCAAAAAAATTAATTTATGTTAATGATAAATGCTTATCATGTAAGACTAACTTTTTATTAAAAAAGTGAGGAGTCTTATAGCTTAACAAGCATTTGTTGGTGTTTTCAATAGATATCTAGGATTCAAATCGCCACTCCCACCTTGTAACTATCAAGTTTTATTAAAAAAAAAAAACAAATAGGTTATAAAATAATTTTAAACAAATGATAAAACTCATTTCAAACATTTTGAGACCTTTTTGTCAACAAGATGTTTCAACTCATCAAATGGCACCAATTGATACTTTTGCTTAAAATTTAATCATGTACTTGCGAATTAAATTGGTGAATTTAAATCAGAATTGTGCAAAGCAAAACTTGCTTAATGAAAAAAAAAAAAATTGAAAGCAGAATAATGGAAAGTAAAACTTACATGGGAATTGAACTAGTGAATTTAACTAGAGAAGTTATTGTCCCCAAATCTTATCCTCTATTGAGATGCACATAAAGATGATATAGAACCAATGAATTTGTCAGTGCTCAAGTAAAAAATAATGCAGTGTCACAGAATTTTGGAAGCAGAATTTCTCACCATGATTGGGGATGAAAGATGGACCCCATGAAAGATGAGAAAGAAGACTAAATTAAAGTTCTCGCAAAATTTATCGTAAGACTTGGACTGGATTTCCCATGAAGCTCATGTAGATTATTGACAGATAGTGATATACACTCTTTGTCATTCTTTTATTTTATTTTATTTTTCGTTAAACACTCTTTGTTTTTTTTTCCCCTCTCCATAACACAGCAACAATTTCTTTAACTTAGTTTAGTGTCATATATACATGACCATTCCACTTTGCAAATTACAACTTACACACTTGTGGTTTTGTTGAAATTTAAGTTGTCTATGTGTGATTTGAAATTTAACACTTTACCCACCTGAAGTTTGACCGTAAGTTATCTACTTGTGGTTTGAAATCCTATGATGCAAATGTCCCGTTGGATTTTTTTTTTTTAATCTTTTTTGATCTTTTCTTTTTATGTTTTTAGAGAAGAAAGACATAGAAGTGGAGCAAAATTACATATTTAACCATGTTTAAAACAAAGATAGGTTATGAAAATTTAATTGATCTAACCTTAAGTGGGTAAAATATCAAATTTTAAATCACAAGTAGGTTATTTAAATTTTAGCCAAACCACAAGTGGGTAAGTTGTAATTTGCCCTTTAAGACGTGTCCTTTAAAATGGAGTAATGCTAACTGCAAAGAACATAGAATTTTTTATAAATTTTTTTCTAAAATTGCTATGATTTTTTTTTTTTCAAAATTGCTATAAGTTAGGTGGGAATAAGTAAATAACATTAATTTTATATGGAGTTTTTGACACAATCTTTAAATATAATAATAGTATATAATACCACTATATTCTATATTGCCATATCTTACAAAGTTTTAGCTATGCCCTATGGGCGAATTTAAACTTTTTATTCTTTTCTCACCCTCGCTCTCTGTGGCCGAGCTCTACACCCTTTATCTCTCTCTCTTCCTCATGCTACCTTCCTCCCGAAATTGCTTTTTCTATCGGTGAAAACTCTCTTCATCACAACGCAAAAGGCAGCTCCAGCGAGACCTGGGAAGAGTGAATCAGAGCTTTCTTCTCTCTCTCCGTAGACAGATTTCTGAGGGAATCTCTCCACAAACGGTATGAAATTCCTAAACTTCTCATTTTAATTTGATGCCACAATAGCAAATGTCCAAACCAATGTCTTCATTTTTGTTTTATGCAATTCCTGGTGACTTTAACTTATTATGATAAACATTACTGATTGGGTTCATCCCTATGGGTCTTTTCCCATTGGACTATTTTAGAAATATGTATATGATTTTAAAAATAAAAAATTCTCTTAAATTTTATCATGAGAAATTTTATAATTAGGCTCACATTTAGCTAGAGTTGGTGTGAGCTGTTTTGTAATGGGTTTCATGTGTCTTTGCCGACATGCGTGTACTCTCTTTCTGCTGGTGTCTTGAGTCTTCTTAGGCTCTTTGTTCTTTGTTTATTCTGAGAAAATAAACACGTGATTCTGCCTGCATGAAGGCCACCATAAGGTTTATATGGTAATTATCTTTTGATTAACATCCCCTTTCATTATGAAAGCTATGATACATATGGATATCAGTGTTCTGAGACTAGGAACTGGAACATAAGTTGTTGGTGAAGTACCATTGTGGAAAAGAAACCTCGGGCTCGTCACACTTGGAAGAAAAGGATAGATTGATTTAGTAGGCCTTCAACCCTTCCTTTACTTGTTGAGCAAGCTTAAAATTTGAAGATTCTATAAGAATTTTTTTTTCCCTTCCTTGAGATGCCACAGCCACCAAACAGAGCAGAAAATGTTGTAAGTGAACCCGTAAGTTTGTTTGGGTTTCTTCATCTTCATGCTATAAGATTTTTCCCCCATTTTAGGAGGTGTTTGGTAGAGTAGTTTGAGATGAGATTTTTGTAGTTTTTTGAAATGAGTGGGTGAAAAAGTGTGTGAAAAGTGTGTAATGTTGTGTAAAATATGAAAGGCGTAAATGTACTTTTAGTCCCTACATTTTGACGTTTTTCCATTTTATTTTTACCACTTTTAGTCCCTAAACCAATTAACACGTATTATTTACGTCATTTTCATCAATCAATCGATGGAAATTGTTGCGGTGGTTGCCAGAAGAATTAAAAAATTATAAAAAATGCCACGTCACCATGACACATCAGCATCTATTTTTCTTTTATAAATAATTTCTCAATTTTAACTAAAAAAAATTAAAAACACAAACTCAAAATTAAAAACACAGGAACACAAACTCAAACCCAGAAAATCAGACCAATAACACGAATCCAAAATTAAAACAATTACCAAAATATCACTTCTCTCTCTCTCTTCTTTCAATCACATGGTCACTCTCACTCCTCTCTCTCATTTCTCATCCTCCTTTCTCTCATTTCAATCACACAGTCACTTCTTTCCGCTGGATGAGTCTCTCTCAAGCAAGCTCTCTTATCTTCTCGGTTCAAGCCACTGCCACTGCCACTGCTTCTGACGGCCAAAACTCCAGATCATGAGCTGAAAATGGATGACGCCACAGACGGTCGGAAACCTAGATCTTTTATCTTCTTGGTTCAAGCTCTAGATGTATGGTTCATTCTCTTTCTAACTCAACATCTTTGTCTCTCTTTAAACCCATGGCCGATCTGTAGCGATTGGAGAATTTTTTGATGGGTTTTTATATTTCGAGCATGGGCAATCGAGTCCTACATATCTAATGGAGGCGAGATCATCAATGGGGATTCAGTGAAATGGTATGTTTTAAGGAAGAAGCCACCAGGATTCAGTTTGCTCACATTGTCGATAGAGAGTTTCAGGATCTTTCTTTGTGATTACTTCAGTTGCTCATTTGATCTGTTTGGTTACTCGGAAAACTAAAAACAAAAACAAAAAATTGAAATATATGGGTTTGTTGAGGATCTGAGTTTTCTTTGGGGTTTGTGCAGGATTTGTGGTTTGATGATTTTGGATGGAATTTATGGGTTTTAGTTTGATGATTGGGTTTTGTTTTGTTGTTGATGTTGGATGATTTAGATTTTTTGTTGTTGATTTGGTTGGGTTTTGATTTACTGGTTTTGGAGATATGTTTGGGAAGAAATTCTATGCATTTAGTTGAATTTGTGTTATGAGAAATTCTCATAACATCTTAGTTTATAAAACCGAGTAAGTCATTTCTTTTAATTTTGAATTCGTGTTATTGTCTGATTTTCTGGGTTTGAGTTTGTGTTCCTGTGTTTTTAATTTTGAGTGTGTTTTTAATTTTTTTAGTTAAAATTGAGAAATTATTTATAAAAGAAAAATAGATGCTGATGTGTCATGGTGATGTGGCATTTTTTTATAATTTTTTAATTCTTCCGGCAGCCACCTTAGCAATTTCCGTCGATTGACTGATGGAAAGGACGTTAATAACACGCGT
Source organism: Castanopsis chinensis (assembly GCA_032878915.1). Classification (NCBI taxonomy): domain Eukaryota; kingdom Viridiplantae; phylum Streptophyta; class Magnoliopsida; order Fagales; family Fagaceae; genus Castanopsis; species Castanopsis chinensis. Next base: position 28,619,164 of record JAVQMG010000121.1, on the reverse strand, counting down.
TAATTAGTTTAGGAACTAAAAGTGGTAAAAATAAAATGTAGGGACTAAAATGGAAAAACGTCAAAATGTAGGGATTAAAAGTGCATTTACGCCAATATGACAATATGAGTTTAAGTTAGCCTACCAAATAGGCTCTTAGTATCCAGAACAATTTTATTACAAGAGCTTTATAGTTTTAAGTGTTTAAAATAGCAATGACTGTGATTGATGCTACATCAATAATATAATATATTTCTTAATTAAGATATCAGTTTGTAACGCAAGCTGTGTCCTTAGTACATGGTACCCCTAGACTCAAGGGTGAGCGAAGACTAAAGAAGGGTGTTTGACTTCATTAACACGACTGTGAGATTGTTACTGTACTCTAGCTTTGAGAAAAATAGTTGATATATTTTCTAGCAAGCCATATTATGCTAGAATTATGTCTGGATTTGTATTGGAAGTGTGAAAAGAGATACATGCTCAACTATAATTCACCACTGCATATCTTTTAATTTGCTTTCTATTATGTCATTTAATTAATATAAATATGGTTAAACAAGCTTTTTCCAATTTTACTTTGGTAATTTACACGTTGTATTTCTCGTAACTGCTTTTCTTTTGCTTGTTCAATGCCATTTGATCACAATAAAAATTTGAATCATCACATTATTGTATAATTTATTGATTATATTAACAAATGTTTTTATTATTATTGCTTTTTATAATGAAAAAAAGTACCAAGTGTTTACTTTTTTTGGGGGGAAGAATTAGGATATGTTCGATGGTTATACTTGATATACAGTATATACTAGAGAGTATAACGGAGTGTATCATCTTTTCTATATGACCCTCGTGCACATTTGTGGGGAGAGAAAGCCATAGGGGAAATGCATATACCAAGGGGGAAAAGACATTGTTTTTATGAGAAAACCTTGCTTTCCTTTGTTTTACTCAGGGCCGGCCCTTCCCTTAGGCGAGTTAAGCAATTGCCTAAGGCCCCCAAGTGGAAGGGAGGCCCCCAAATTTTAGAAAATTAGGAGTAGGCGAGTTCATAGTGTTCTTCAGTAGTGTTCTTTCTCATTCTTGCTGCTTTTTTCTCTCTACTCTTGCTCTTCGCCCCTCTCATTCTTTCTCTCCACTGTTGCTGGCTGCCTGGCTCAAACTTCCTCCAATCTCATTTAAATCATCCGATTGCATCTGGCTGCCTGGCTCAAGCTTCCACTGTTGCTCTGTTTTTTTGGCTGCTGTGTTTTGATTCTGCAGAATAAGTTTTGACTTTTGAGTTTGAGGTATAACTTCTGCTTTTGAGGCTTCGGCTTTCTTTATATTTGTTAAGAGTTAAGACTGGGGTTGGGCTGTATAGTGATAGTGTATATATATTGAGTAATGGCTGGACCACCTAAACGTTTCATGTTTGGGCATCAATTTTTTATTTTATTTTTTGGTTATAGGTGCAATAGGAATATAGGATCTGTTTTATATTTGTTAAGAGTTAAGACTGGGACTGGGCTATATAGTGATAGTGTATATATTGAGTTATGGCTGGACCGCCTGAAGTTTCACGTTTGGGCTTCATATTTTTTTTTTTGGTTATAGGTGCAATAGGAATATAGGATTTGTTTTATGTTTTTGTAGGTGGGTCTTCTTGGCTGGGCTGGGCTTGTTAGTTGTTATGGTTGTGCTTAAATTTTTTTTTTTTTAATTTTAATCTTGTGTTTTTATATATATATATTTTAGTTATTGGTAATATAATAGATAAATATTTATTTATGCAGGTTGAAATTACTAAAAACTTGTTATTATTTGGTGAAACTACAACAATACATTTTGTATAAATCAGGTTCTATTTCTCATTTGCTTTATACTTGAAAATTATTTTTTATTTTAGTTTTTATAAATACTAGATGATGATAGTTTATAAAAATACTATCTTGAACTTGAATCTTTTATCAAACATGATGCTTATTATGATATTGATGATTTAGATTTATTTTCAGAGTTAAAGGTTTTAAGAGAAATTTTACAAATAAAAGATTATACTGCAATTGACATACTAAATTTATAAAAAGATTAGATTCATTTCCAAATACATGCATTACTTATAGGATTTTGCTAACCATACTTGTTACAATAGCTTATGTAGAAAGAAGTTTTTCAAAATCAAAATTAATAAAATCATATCTAAGATCAACAACGTTCCAAGAAAGATTAAGTTGATTAGATATATTATCGATTAAAATTAAGATGTTAAAAGAACTTGAATACAAAAATTTAATTAGTCAATTTGCATCTCAAAAGGCAAGAAAAATAGATTTTAAATGAAATATATTTTAATATAAAAATGTTAAATAAACATTAATTTAATTAATATATAAGTATAAAAAAAAAGCCCCATTTTAGTTCTCGCCTTAGGCCCCAAAATGTCTAGGGCCGGCCCTGGTTTTACTTTATGCTTATTTTCTTGTGGCTTTATGGTACTTTGAGTTACATTTAGTATCTATGTTTTGTTGCTTTGATCGCACCATTTTTATGTGTTGGACATGCATACATCCTTATGCTATTGTGCTTTATTGATTGCATATTTAGATGATTATTTGCTTTACTATGTGATCATTGTAGTCATTTCTATGTAACTGTTTAGTGTTTGATCAAATTGCTTATATGTTTTATATCATGTTTACTAATTGTTTTTTACTTGTTACTTTATACTTGTCCTTTATTACTGGCTTTACCTTGAGAGTCTAACATGTTTTGTGCAAGCGTTTTAGGTTACAGGTATTTGGTTCCAAATTCATCACATGTTTTAGATTTAGATGTAAGTGAGTTTTACCATTGTTCACAAACTCACGTTTAAATCTAGAGTCTGTTATAGGGTGTTTTGTCATGGAATAGCTAAAGAAGGAGATTGTGAAGTTGTGATTTACAACTATGTTTTATGTTGACTTTATTATATGACAAAAAGTGTTGTACTTGCATTAATTTTGTTCTTTGTATTTTGTGAGATTTTATTGTATTGAGTTTAATATTAAGTTGGTGAAGAATCGAGCATAAATTAAAGATCAGTGTAGTGCTCGCAAGAAGTTCGCTAGAAGGGTTCCCGAGAAAATAGCACATTTGAAGCACATACTTAAAGTTGAAGAGTCAAGTGATAGGCTTCATTTTGCGAGTACTTCACGAGATAGGCCATCTCGTGAGGTACCCACGAAATATTCTGCCTAAAAGATTTTTAAGCGTGACTTTTTTACCCGTCATCCATACCATATATACTCTCATTACCCCCGAAAGTAGATGAGACTATTCAGAGAGAAAATCCAAGATAGGTTTATACAACACAACATACCCACCTTTTAGAGAGAGGGCTACTTATCCTTAGTAAGAAATCATTGTAATATTTTCTCCTTCCTTCTCCCATTGTCATATCTTGAAAGGAGATTTGTACCCAAATACAACTCACACCTATTCAGAGTGTAGAATTTGGAACTTGGGAAGCTTTGGGCATTTGCCAAAAGAAGGTAGTGAAGCTTGGCAGATGTAATCCGATGTAGTGTAGGATCCAAAAAGTTGGAGAAGACATGATTCAGAGAAGTCTGTTGATAACAGGAGCTTAGAGGGCTCAAGTAGATAAGATAACTACTAAAAACTAACCATTTATATTCATCATTTTTTTCAATAGAAAGTGCCAAAAATGATTAATTTGAAAAAAGAGAAAAAATGGAACTCCATAGTTAATTTACCCTCTCACAAATCACAATTATGTAACTCTCTCTCCTCTTGCACTCTCTTACTTTCAATTTCATTTTCAAGTTTTTCTTTCTTTAGTCATTTAGATAAAAGTTTCTTGGAGTTATTTTTGGTTGATGCATTTTTCTGAAGGATATTTTTTATTGATGCATTTTGACATGGAGAAGACACATTTTGAAATAGATTAAATGGTTCTCTATAGTTAATCCACCCTCTCACAAATCACAATTTTAGGTAACTCTCTTTCCTCTCATGCTCTCTTACTCTTAATTTCATTTTTCAGTTTTTATTTTTATTTTTATTTTATTTTGTGAGTCATATTGATATAATTTTTTTAAAGGTTATTCCTTATTTATGTATTTTGACAAGGAGAAGACACATTTTGAAAGAGATTATCATTGAGTGATTAGATTGATTGGAATAGTTGACAATTGTGATGAATCGGAGACACGATACTACATAAACACTTATTAAAGAGCCCAAATGAATGCAAAGGAGTATGAGACATCTAATCTTTTCATTTTTTATTTTTATATCTTCATCTATTGTTGTTGACTTATATTCTTTGTTGGATTTCGTGAGAAAAAAAATTGTAATTCTTTTTATTTATAAGTTATTTTTTTTCCAGTAGGTTGATCTAGAAGATTAAGAAGAGTAATTGGGATGTATAAGTTACAATTGTAGCTGTGTATATATTTCAATTTTCAAAATAAGGCAACATGCTAGGGATCCCAAAATTTTTTCTTTCAATATGAATTTGGCAATATTGTTGGGGCTCCACTAGATTACCAACTAAATGCATCTTCTTTTTTTTTCTTGTTCTATTTTCCCCCCTCAGACGGAGTTGTTGAAAGCTTGGATTTGGGTGGTAATGCACAATTGCATAGGATAAGTCTTCACATGTAGAGAGTTAGAAAGTTTTTTTTTTTTTTTTTTGAGAGAGAGAGAGAGAGATTTAGGAAGTTAATCATGAAAGGTACAATAGTTTTCTTTTTTTAAAAATTTATTTTATAGTGCCCATTTGAGAATTACTTATTTCGGATATATAGTTTATTTGCATATGTGAGATAAAAATAATAATAATAAAAACTGACTTATTTCCAAAAAATTGAAACTTAAATTATTTGAAATAAAGTTGAGACTACAAAAAGTATATAAACTATGTGAAAATGCTATTCATATATATTATTTAAATAAATCACACAAATCATTAAAATAGTCATATAACTAAAATTATACATGAATAATTTTTTCAATTGCCACGTAGTGAGTTTGAGAAAAATTCTACCAAATCCATTTGGAACAAAACCATTTCCTAAAATAAAAATTATATCAATATGACTCACAAAATAAAAAAATAAAAACCGAAAAATGAAATTAAGAGTAAGAGAGCATGAGAGGAAAGAGAGTTACCTAAAATTGTGATTTGTGAGAGGGTGGATTAATTGTAGAGAACCATTTAATCTTTTTAAAAATGTTTCTTCTCCATTTAATTTAGAGCATTTATAATAATTTAGGAGTACTACATTTTCCAAACACAAAAAAAAAAAAAAAAACCTAGGGATGTGATGAAGCAATTATTTCACCACACATAATACTCATCACACCCCTAGGTTTTTTTTTTTTTTTTTAATGATTGAAAAATGTAGTAATCCTAAATTATTATATGCACTATTTATAAGATTTATTCAATGAATCTTCTTTTCCTTCCCCTATAGGTTAATACAAAATTATAGCATCATCTTCCAATTAATAACACGTTGATTACTACATACACAAAATTGGCAAAAATGGATAATAATTACAGAATACTAGCCTCTGAGCACGCGTTCATGCATGTGCTCAGAGACTCTTCTATTTTTTGGATAAGGGTTAATTTAGAGCATTTATTATAATTTGGGAGTATTACATTTTTCATTCAAAAAAAAAAAAAAAAAAACTAGGGGTGTGATAAAAAATTATTTCACCTGCTAACGCATAATATTCATCACACCTGTAGGCTTCTTTTGTGATTGGAAAATGTAGTACTCCCAAATTATAACAAATGCTCAAAATTAACCATTACTCAAAAAATAGAAGAGCATCTGAGCACGCGCTCATGCGCGTGCTCAGAGACTAGTTACTATTTAAAGGGCTTCCCCTGTTTGGACTGTATTTTCTTTTTTTGTTCCAAAATACTTCTACATCCCTAGGTTTAAATAGAGACAAAATTAAAGAATAGTTTGGAAAAAATACATGTCTAACTTGCACTAAAACATTGCTTACAAAATATGAACACTCTTCCACTAACTCATTTCTTCAAAGTAACTATATGTTTATTGCTTTTTTTTTTTTTTTTTTTTTTTAAAAAAAAAAGTTAAACAACCCATTGGTGTTTTTTTTTTTTTTTTTAAGCTGTTTTTTCCTTTAAAAAAAGCACCACATGTTTATTGAAAAACAAAACTAAATATAAGAATAAAAAAAAAACTAAACTAAATAGATATAAACACTTTTTTTTTAATAAGTAGATACATTTTTAACTCCCACTAAAATGATGTTTACAAAATAAGATCACTCTTTTGATGGTTCTCAAAATAAAAATTATATATATATATATATATATAATAAAAAAACATAGATTTTTTTTTTCTGCTACTGCCACTAAAAAAAAAAAAGCCTCATCGTACCCGCGAAACACGTGTGATAAGGCTAGTACATATAATCTCTTAGGCTCATTTTATTTGCATCGCTCCAAGTCTTCTCGTCTACTATCATACTATACGCACTCTGCATTCCTCTAGACGCATTCTCACGTTGGGGTAGCAGTGACAGACCAAATTGGCTTTTCTTTCTCTTTTTTATTACCATTATTATTAATCTTTTCTTTTTCTTTCATCCTAAAATTTTGCCTTGTGTGGAGTGGACTCAGCTTTCAAATCTTCGGCCATTATAATATTGCGCCAAGAATCACTCACATAATCTTCTGACCCAAAGTTATTTGGCCCACAGAAGAAAAACTGGAACCAGTTCTTGGTTTTCAATTTTTAATCCCATGGCTAGAGCAGCTACCTTACTCTATAAAGTGAAAAGACAGTGACTTTTGATTCCAAAGCAAAAGCAGATTGGCTTTTCTTTCTTTTTTTATATTACTATATTTTTTTTCTTTCTTTCTTTTTCATCCTAGAATTTTGCTATGTGTGGAACCAGATCTTGGTTTTAAATTTTTAATCCCATGAGCCATGGCTAGAGTTGCTACCTTCTCAGTAAAGTGAAAAGGCAAAAGACTTTTGATTGCAAAGAAAAGAAATTGGAACCAGTACATGGTTTTAAAATAATTCCATGGCCAAAGCAGTGACCTTTATCAATTACGGTGAAATAGCAACAACTTTTGACAGTCGTCCCATGCAAAATGCTATCTCAAAAGTTGTGAAACACGTCGTGGAAAATGGGAGAAAATGGGCTTTTGTCATTTTAAAAAAACAATCAACTATTATGTCTTATTTTTTAAACTAATTAAATAAATGTCACTCTTTTAAAATTCGATTTTCTCAAAATCGAGTTAAATCCTATAATGGCATTTTCAAAGAGTCTATAGTGACGTTTTAAGGACCTATAACGGCGTTTAAGTGTTTAAAATCGCAATAAATGTGATTGATGCTACATCAATAATATAATATATTTCTTAATTAAGATATTACTTTGTAATGCAAGCCGAGTTCTTAGTTCATGATACCCCAGACTCAAGGGAGAGCAAAGGCTGAAGAAATTATTAAATCCTATAATTTGAGTTTCAAAATCCTATAATTTCAACCCTATAATTTAGTATATAGAATATGGAAGTGTAATAAATTATTAAATCCTATAATTTGAGTTTCAAAATCCTATAATTTCAAAGCTAACAAAATAAATTTTGAGTTTTTTAAAAGTAACAAATATAAACTTTAAGGTTTTAAAAGTTAATAAATTAAAAGCGAAAATAAACTTTTGGTCCCTACATTTTGGGCCGATTCTCATTTTGGCCCCCAAATTGATTTTTCTACTAATAGAGTCTCTAAAAAAAGAAAATCAATTCTATTTTTTTTCCCTGCCGTTAACTCAATAACAGAAAAGTCCTAGTTGGCAGACGGAGTACACAGATGGCATGTTAGATGCTGATATGACTAATAAAATAATAAGAAAAATACCACGTTAGCATCCATGTCAGCATCAAATTTTAAAAAATTAATTTCTCAATTTAAAAAAAATTAAAAAAACATAAAAACAAAAATAAAAACATAAAATACATAGATCCAAATTTGAAAAGAAAAAATCAAAAGAACATGAACCCAAATCTCACAAGAAGCTAAGAACACAAAAATGTAAACTATAAAACAATAATAATTGTTTTTTTAAAGTAAATAATTTCTTGTAAAAAGCCAATAAGAATCTCACACTTCACTCCTTTATCTTTTTAATTCAAACCCATCAAACCCATTAAATCCCTCAAAACTCTCTGATCTCAAATTCTCTTTCTCTTCACCGTTAGGGCTGGAGCTTACAGCTCGGCCTTCTTCTCCACCACACGTCACTGTAGCTCTAAGACCGAAGGTAAAAACTCTCTTCCTCTCCAATTCTCTCGGTCTGAACCACTCTCTCTCTTCGATATGCACGAGGTGGTGGGAACTTGGTGAAGATACATCTAATGTTTTAGTTTCTTGATTTGGGAACTTGGTGGTGGTGGATGGGTTGATTGGCGGGTGAGGTTGAGATCAGCGGTGGTGATGATAGATGGGTTGATTGGTTTGATGGGTTTGATTTGGTTTTGTTTTCATATGGATTTGATGAGTTTGATATGGTTTTGGTTTCATATGGGTATGATTGGTTGATCGGTTTTGATTTTTTTTCATATGGGTTTGATCGGTTTAATCTCAGATTGATGGCTTTTGTATTGTTTTTGGTTGATCGGTTTGCTGGGTTTCAAGAACATGAACAGTCATGTTCTAGGAAGAATGTGAAGAACATATTTTGGGTTTCCATGGGGCCGGGTTTTCTAGCGATGGTGGTATGGGTTTGATCAGTGATGGTGGTGGGGTTTGCTGATTTATATGTTTTTTTGGGCTTCTTCTGCGTTTGTTTTTTGGATTTATGAGTTTGATTTACTAGAGGTTTTCAATGTTGAATGTGTTAGAATTTTCTGTGCTGAGATTGATTATAAGTGTTGGCTAGTTGGGTTTGTCTTAATTTGGTGAAGAACACAAAGTACATGTTCTGGGGATGAAGAAGAAATGTTTTTCCAAAGAAATAATGAAAAGCAAAAAAAAAAAAAAAATCGATTAAGGTTTTAAAAAATATTTTATTTTATTATTTTGTTTTTTAATTTTCTGAGGTGGCTTCTTTTATTTAAAAAATGCTTACGTAATGCTGATGTGGTATTTTTATTACTATTTTATTAGCCATATCAGCATCTAACATGTCATCTGTGTACTTTGTCTATTAGTGGGTCAACGGCAAGAACCAAAATAAAATTGATTTTTTTTTTAGGGACTACATTAGTAGCAAAATCAATTTAGAGACCAAAATGATAATCGGCCCAAAATGTAGGGAACAAAAGTGTATTTTTACCTAAATTAAACTTCATTCTATTTAAGTGAAACTAATTGTTGCCTGGGGGAAGAATCCGCTCTGAGGTTTCTTTTAGTCTTTTAGTAGCAATGGGTGACAGTACTCTTGAAACTAGAGTTTGATTCGTTACTTTTTAAACTTAAAGATTTAATATGTGACTTTTTGAAGATAGTATATTTACTTTGTTACACCTTAAGAATGTAATTTCCTTTTTTTTTTTTTTTTTTTTGTTATACACTATGAAATTGAAAATTTTATATAAAAATATTTATAATTGGACCCAAAAATAGAATCCACTTGGCTCCAACGATGTGTAATTTGAGGCTGTTGTTCAATTGGAGCAAATGGGACTGCATTTTGCCAAGACATTAACAAACATGAAACACTACAAAGGTATGGAAGTGGGGGAAAAGTGAATATATGGGTATAGCAAAAAGCCGTGAAAAGAACAAAATTCTCATCAGAGGCTCTAATAAGAATACTCGAACGGTAAAAATTGAAGAGGCGATGAAATTAACTATTGATTCTGGAGGGTAAAGACCTATGAACATGGCATTTTGATTTTTGACCTGTGGTCAAGTCTTGGTGCAGACCAAATACACCCAGCAGGTCAAGAGAGTGTAGAATGGGAGGTAGACGATAGAAACTTCGCTTCAATTAGAGTAATGGAGACAGCTAATGTTGGAGAAAAAACTGGACATCATAACTAAGTTATTTCTGAGGAACTTCGTACTCAACACAGTGGCTATATCAGAGGGTTAAAGAGTAAAGACCGGTTCATGAACAGTGAACATGACCAATATTCTGACCTGTGACTGAGGTCTTTGGTGGACCAAAAACCATTTGTGCTGGCAACAGAGTGTAGAGTGGGAGGTGGGAAAATAAGTAGCAACTTTGCTTCAATTGAGAAATGTTATCTGATCTTCAAGAAAAATATGGAACCTCATTATTTATTTCTGAAAAACTTCTAAACTTAACGCAGTGGCACTGAGCTTAGACCATGATGTTGTTATTACTACTGAGTTTACAAATTAAACATTCCTAAATATTTTGCATGCACACGAATTTTTAAGATTGAAATCTTGTTAATCAAGGGTTTGGGAGGTTTAATTGTTTTGTGTGCTAAACCAACAAAATATTAAAGATTAGCATAAGTCAATCAAAGATTATGTTCCTTGACTGATATTATTTTAATTTGTTGAAAATACTACGATCACAACTTTTGTCATAACTTATTCACGTGACAAGTCATGAGAAGTGGAGCCAACTCCACCGCTTACGACTTGTCATGTGAGCAAGTTGTGGTAAAAATTTTGAAATTAGCATTATTCTAATTAAAGTTGTTATTTTAGCATTACTCTAGTTCTCAAAGAGGACCGTCAATAAAACAAACTAGTAGCTCATTTCCGTTCTTGGTATAGGCAACATTCAATCTCATGTCCCTTATTTTAACTACAAGACTTTGAAGGCAATAAATAAAAAGTTTATGCATGACAAATAAAAGGTAAAAACTCCATTCACAATTTCATATTATTCTACATAAGATTTTACAAAGTCAAGCAACCTTTCTGTTGATGTCATGGAACATCAAGGTGAAAAAATTGCTTGTGAGGAGTGGAACTTCCCCCGATCACTGCAAAGGAAGAAGCATACCAGAGTTAAAATGAAAAAAAAAAAAATTGTATAAAAAAAAATCTAATAAAAATACTGAAACCCAAGGGTTCAAATAAACTCCTGAACACGCAGGGGCTGTGCCACTTGAAGCCCAAGGGTTCAATTAAACTCCTGAACTAGAAAAAATAAAAATAAAAAACTGGCAATATATGATTATATATAGTTTTTGTTTTCTTTTTACCCCCTAAAATTAAAATTGAAACATTCTTATTCTAAATTTTTTTAAGCCCATCTAAAATAAATTTGAATATGATCCCCTGAACAATAGCTTGGCATTTTTAAACACCAAATATATATATATATATATATATATATATAAATTAATTGATAAGCCCAACAACAATAATAGACATTTGTTAATCATAAATCTTAGAAAAAGTTCATTTTGATCTTAAAAATTTTAAAATAAATCAATCAAATGGGGAGATTAGTTGTTGAACGATTGCTTAGATGCATATATTAAAAGAGATGTAGCTCATAGAATTGATAATGAAGATATCATACAATAATTTCAACATACGAAATTAACCTTGTAGAAAAACAATTGTAAAACTTCATGTATTTGAGTTTGTTTTTTTTTTTTTTTTTTTTTATTTATTTTTATGTTGATATATTCAAGTTCTCTTTTGTTTCTTCTAAAAAAAAACTCTTTTGTTTTAGATTTTATATACTTTATGTTTCTTATTGACGCCCTATAAAATAATCTTGGAGCCATTGCAAACACATTAATTAGCCATGTTCATGTCCTGGGGAATATTTCTAATAGAAAACTTCAATGTTCAAATTTACTTTCCCATTTTAATTATATATATATATATATATATATATATATCACATGAGATTAGATCCAAACTATATTAGAAAATAGGGATTCTTTAAAAAAAATATATGAATAGAAATATCTTTCTCGGCAAAAATATTATTTTCATCCTTAAAAATTGCACAAAGTTTATTTTTGTCTCTAAACTTTAGAGTGTTCACATTTTATTCCTATATTTTTGAAAGCGATCCAGTTTATGTCCTTTTATCTACACCAGTTAACTTTTATGCTATGTAGCCTAACGAAAAGATGAGATCACATAATTTCGGCAATAAATAATCTAGAATGGACCAATTATTTTTTGAAATAAGAAGGCACAACATGTGACACAAATTTCTGCTGTGTGGACTTAGCATTCTCTAAGAGTGTGTTTGTTTGGAGGTGAAACAAGGTGGATGAAATCTTTAGAGAGAAAATGGAAATGAAATTTTTTTTGAAATGTGTTTGGTTGGGCAGGAAAAAGAGAAAATAAATGGTGAGGTCTAGGTGTTTTCTTATCAAGCTCACAAAAATGTTTTCTCTCCAAAATGGAGAGAAAACTAAGTGGGGATGAATTTTTTCTTGCCTGACAAAAATACCTATGTGCATGTGCACATGAGCTTCTTTAAGTTACCCTTATTATTATTATTATTATTATTATTATTATTATTATTTTTTATTCTCCCCTAGGCAGTAAGTAACATTGCCTTTCCTTATTTCTTTTTTTTTTTTTTTCTAGGTCTGGGTATGCCTCTAACGCTGTCTCTTCTTTTATTTTTTTTATTATTATTTTTTTCTTTTGATTTTCTAGGGCTTAGGTGTGATAGTTTTTATTTTTTATTTATTTTTAACTAGACGTTATTTTTTTTGGGACATGATTTTTAAAAAATAAATAAATTTAAATAATTACTCTTTTTGTGGTTATTTATCACTTTTTTGTTTTAATTGGGCATCATTCTTTTAATCCCATGGAGTAGTTAACTTCCTCAATACGGTTAAACGGCAGCAACTTTTGACTGCAAAGAAAAGAAATTGGAACCAGAACATGGTTTTAAATTATAAGTCCCATGGCAAAAGCAGTGACTTTATCTGTACAGTGAAAAAGCAACAGCTTTTTTGGACTGGCGCATTATGCCAAAGCAGTGACTTTATCTGTACAGTAAAAAAACAGCTTTTTTGGGTCCAACACTACTTGAGACACAAGTTATAAGATCATCATGTTTGTGAGTCTTTGCCCTCCTCAACACTACTTAATTGAAAATGATAATACATTAATTTATGAAAATTATATCGCAAAATTTGTAGTGTTATTTGCATCCCTCCAAGTCTTTCTTGTCGATGCGCCATGCTAATGAGTGATGGCATATTATTTGTTAAAGAAAAGTTGAACTCATGGAGTCAGCTTTCAAATCTTCGGCCATTATAATATTGCGCCAAGAATCATTCACATAATCTTCCGACCGAAAGTTATTTGGCCCACAGAAGAAAAACTGGAACCGGTTTTTGGTTTTCAATTTTTAATCCCATGGCTAGAGTAGCTAAAGTGAAAAGACAGTGACTTTTGATTCCAAAGCAAAAGTAGATTGGCTTTTCTTTCTCTTTTTTATATTACTATTTTTTTTTTCTTTCTTTCTTTTTCATCCTAGAATTTTGCTATGTGTGGAACCAGTTCTTGGTTTTAAATTTTTAATGCCATGGACCATGGCTAGAGTCGCTACCTTCTCTATAAAGTGAAAAGGCAAAGACTTTTGATTGCAAAGAAAAGAAATTGGAACCAGTATAAAATGTTGTATGTGAACCCATAAGTTTGTTTGGGTTTCTTGGTCTTCATGCTATACGATTTTTCCCCCCTTTTAGTATCCAGAACAATTTTTTTACTAGAGCTTTATAGTTTAAGTGTTTAAAATTGCAATGAATGTGATTGATGCAACATCAATAATATAATATATTTCTTAATTAAGATATCAGTTTGTAATGCAAGCAATGTTCTTAGTTCATGATACCCCAGACTCAAGGGAGAGCGAAGACTGAAGAAATTATTAAATCCTATAATTTCAGTTGCAAAATCCTATAATTTCAACCCTATAATTTAGTATATAGTGTATGGAAGTGTAATAAATTATTAAATCCTATAATTTCAAAGCTACCAAAATAAATTTTGGGTTTTTAAAAAGAACAAATTTAAGCCTTAAGGTTTCAAAAGTTAATAAATTAAACTTCATTCTATTTAAGTGAAACTAATTTGTGCTTGGGGTTTTACAAAAGCTTAGAGGTTTTTTTTTTTTTTTTAACTACTTTTTGAAACTTTAGACTAATATATAATTTGTTGCCTGGGGGAAGAATCCGCACGAATCGGATTTTTCTCTGAGGTTTCTTTCAGTTTCTTAGTAGCAATGGGTGACGGTATTTTTGAAACTAGAGTTTGATTCGTTACTTTTTAAACTTAAATATTTAATTTGTGACTTTTATATTTACTTTGTTACTCCTTAAAAATGTAATTTCCTTTTCTTTGTTGAACATTATGAAATTGAAAATTTTATATAAAAATATTTATAATTGGACCCAAAAATAGAATCCACTTGGCTCCAACGATGTGTAATTTGAGGTTGTTGTTCAATTGGAGCAAATGGGACAACATTTTGCCAAGACATTAACAGACATGAAATACTACAAAGGTATGGAAGTGGAGGAAAAGTGAATATATGGATATCGCAAAAGGCCGTGAAAAGAACAGAATTCTCATCAGAGGCTTTAATAAGAATACTCGTATAGTAAAAATTGAAGAGACGATGAAATTAACTATTGATTCTGGAGGGTAAAGACCTATGAACATGGCATTTTGATTTTTGACCTGTGGTCAAGTCTTGGTGCGGACCAAATACACCCAGCAGGTCAAGAGAGTGTAGAATGGGAGGTAGACGATAGAAACTTCGCTTCAATTAGAGTAATGGAGACAGCTGATTTTGGAGAAAAAACTGGACATCATAACTAAGTTATTTCTGAGGAACTTCGTACTCAACACAGTGGCTCTATCGGAGGGTTAAAGAGTAAAGACCGGTTCATGAACAATGAACATGACCTATATTCTGACCTGTGACTCAGGTCTTTGGTGGACCAAAAACCATTTGTTCTGGCAACAGATCGTAAAGTGGGAGGTGGGAAAATAAGTAGCAACTTTGCTTCAATTGAGAAATGTTATCTGATCTTCAAGAAAAATATTGAATCTCATTATTTATTTCTGAAAAACTTCTAAACTTAACGCAGTGGCACTGAGCTTAGACCATGATGTTGTTATTACTACTGAGTTTACAAAACATTCCTAAATATTTTGCATGCACACGAGTTTTTAATTTTGAAATCTTGTTAATCAAGGGTTTGGGAGGTTTAATTGTTTTGTGTGCTAAACCAACAAAATATTAAAGATTAGCATAAGTCAATCAAATATTATGTTCCTTGACTGATATTATTTTAATTTGTTGAAAAATATTAGGATCACAACTTTTGTCATAACTTATTCACGTGACAAGTCATGAGAAGTGGAGTCAACTCCACCTCTCACGATTTGCCATGTGAGCAAGTTGTGGTAAAAATTGTGATCTTAGCATTATTCTAGTTAACTTATGATCTTAGCATTATTGTAGTTCTCAAAGAGGACCATCAATAAAACAAAGTAGTAGCTCTTTTCCATTCTCGGTATAGACAATATTCAATCTCATGTCCCTTATTTTAACTACAAGACTTTAAAGGCAATAAATAAAAAGTTTATGCATGAAAAATAAAAGGTAAAATCTCCATTCACAATTTCATATTATTCTACATCATATTTTACTAAGTCAAGCAACCTTTCTGTTGATGTCATGGAACACTAAGGCGACAAAATTGCTTGTGAGGAGTGAAACTGGCAAAATTGCCCCAGGGTTCAAATAAACTCCTAAACTAGCAAAAAAAAAAAAAAAAACTGGAAAAATATAATTATATATGGTTTCTTTTTACCCTAAAATTAAAATTAAAATATCCATATTTTAAATTTTTTTAAGCCCATCTAAATTTTTTTGGAATATGATCCCCTGAACAATAGCTTGGCCTTTTTAAACACCAAATATACATATATATATATATATATATATATATTAATTGATAAGCCCAACAACAATAATAGACATTTGTTAATCATAAATCTTAAAAAAAGTTCATTTTGATCTAAAAATTTTAAAATAAATCAATCAAATGGGGAGATTAGTTGTTGAACGATTGCTTAGATGTATATATTAAAAGAGATATAACTCATAGGATTGATAGTGAAGATATCATACAATAATTTTAAAATATGAAATTAACCTCGTAGAAAGACAATTGTAAAAATTCATGTATTAATTTATGTTTCTTCTAAAAAAAATATCTTTTGTTTTAGATTTTATATAATTTATGTTTCTTATTGATGCCTTAGAAAATAATCTTGGAGCCGCCATTGAAAACACATTAATTAGCCATGTTCATGTTCAGGGGAATATTTCTAATAGAGAACTTCAATGTTCAAATTTACTTTCCCATTTTAATATATATATATATATATATATATATATCACATGAGATTAGATCCAAAACTATATTAGAAAATAGGGATTCTTTAAAAAATATATATATAAGAATAGAAATATCTTTCTCAGCAAAAATATTATTTTCATCCTTAAAAATTGCACAAAGTTTATTTTTGTCTCTAAACTTTAAAGTGTTCATTTTTTATTCCTATATTTTTCAAAGCAATCTAGTTTAAGTCCTTCCATCTACACCAATTAACTTTTATGCTATGTAGCCTAACAAAAAGATGAGATGACATAATTTCAGCAGTAAATAATCTGAAATGGACCAATTATATTTTGAAATAAGAAGGCACAACATGTGACACGAATTTCTACTGTGTGGACTCAACATTCTCTGAGAGTGTATTTGTTTGGAGGTGAAACAAGGTGAATGGAAAAATTTGAAGAGAAAATGGAAATGAAAGCTTTTTTGGAATGTGTTTGGTTGGGTTTGAAAGACGGAAAATAAATGGTAAGGCCTAGGTGTTTTCTCATCGATCGAGCTCACTAAAATATTTTCTTTCCAAAATGGAGTGAAATTTGAGTGGGGATGAATTATTTCTGGTTTGACAAAAAATACCCATGTGCATGTGCACATGGGCTTCTTTAAGCTACCTTTATTATTATTATTATTATTGTTGTTGTTGTTGTTGTTGTTATTATTATTATTTTCCTTTTGATTTTCTAGGTCTAGGTGTATGTGCCTCTAACATTGTCTCTTCTTCTTCTTCTTCTTCTTTTCCTGTTATTTTTTTTCGTTTGATTTTCTAGGGTCTAGGTGTGATAGTAGTTTTTTTTTTTTTTTTTAACTAGACGTTATATTTTTTGGGACATGATTTTTATTTTTATTTTTATAATAAATTTGGATGATTGCTCTTTTTGTGGTTATTTTGTCACTTTTTTGTTTTGATTGGACATTATTCTTTAATAAGAGTATATGATCAAATTTAGTCAAACTCATTTTTTTATCTCTCCGCTTTTCCACTCTCAACCAAACAAAAAGGAAAGGAAATAAAATTTTTTCTATCATCCTACTTTTCCATCCTCCCACCATTTTTTATCCTTATATTTTTTCACCCCTCCAATCAAATGGACCATAAATCTGAAATGAATCCATTTTCTTTCTCTTTCATCCTATAATTCGACTATGTGTGGACTCAGCGTTCAAATTTTGGACCAATTTTGTGGACTCAACATGTGACACTAAATCTGAAATGGTCCAATTTTCTCTCTTTCGTCCTATAATTCTGCTGTGCGTGGACTATGCACTCAGCGTTCAAATATTTGGCCATTATCGTCCCGAAAGAATGAATCACATATATGGTTTAAATTTTTTAAGAGCAACCCTACATATACAAAAAAGAAAAAAAGAAAAAAAAATTCATTACATTTTTTACAATAATTAAGTTGGCAAGTTTTTACGGTTTTCATCTTGTTCTATTACTGATATCACATTTTTATTTATCTTATGGCACAAACTGTGGTATAAATTTTTTTTTTTTTTTTTGGTCTCTACTTGCTATAGACTTTTTCCATTTTTAATCCCTTGGAGTAGTTAACTTCCTCAATACGGTTAAAAGGCAGCAACTTTTGACTGCAAAGAAAAGAAATTGGAACCAAAACATGGTTTTAAATTACAAGTCCCATGGCAAAAGCAGGACATGGTTTTATCTGTACAGTGAAAAAGCAACAGCTTTTATGACTGGCGCATTATGCAAAACCAAGTAGTTAAATTTTTGGGTCCAACACTACTTGAGACACAAGTTATAAGGTTCATCATGTTCGTGAGTCTTTGCCCTCCTCAACACTACTTAATTGAAAATGATGATACATTAATTTATGAAAATTATATCGCAAAATTTGTAGTATTATTTGCATCCCTCCAAGTCTTTCTTGTCAATGCGCCATGCTAATGAGTGATGGCATATTATTTGTTAAAGAAAAGTAGAACTCATGGAGTCATGTCATGGGACAAGAATAAAGGTTTTTATCCGTATTTAATTTCTCGCCAATGCTTTTGACATTATTGTCACCCAGAAGAATGTTCCTATTTATACATATAATATCATTGGTTCATTTTATTTGCATCGCTCCAAGTCTTTCTCGTCTACTATCATACTGTACGCACTCTGCATTCCTCCAGACGCATTCTCATGTTGGGGAAGCAGTGACAGACCAAATTGGCTTTTCTTTCTCTTTTTTATTACCATTATTATTAATCTTTTCTTTTTCTTTCATCCTATAATTTTGCTATGTGTGGAGTGGACTCAGCTTTCAAATCTTCGGCCGTTATAATATTGCGCCTAGAATCACTCACATAATCTTCCGACCGAAAGTTATTTGGCCCACAGAAGAAAAACTGGAGCCAGTTCTTGGTTTTCAATTTTTAATCCCATGGCTAGAGTAGCTAAAGTGAAAAGACAGTGACTTTTGATTCCAAAGCAAAAGCAGATTGGCTTTTCTTTTCTCTTTTTTATATTACTATTTTTTTTTTCTTTCTTTCTTTTTCATCCTAGAATTTTGCTATGTGTGGAACCAGTTCTTGGTTTTAAATTTTTAATGCCATGGGCCATGGCTAGAGTCGCTACCTTCTCTATAAAGTGAAAAGGCAAAGACTTTTGATTGCAAAGAAAAGAAATTGGAACCAGTACATGGTTTTAAAATAATTCCATGGCCAAAGCAGTGACCTTTATCAATTACGGTGAAATAGCAACAACTTTTGACAGGCGTCCCATGCAAAATGCTATCTCAAAAGTTGTGAAAAACGTCGTGGAAAATTGTTTGTTTCTACTTATGGCTAGAGTATGTAAGTAAGCCTTCCTACCAAGTATTTCTCCTAAATTTCTTTGGCAGTGTCGGATTACAAATTGTGAGTTTGGGAAGCATGTTTTGCACGTTTGTCAATGTCAGTGTGTTTTTAATGAGTTCCATGTACTGTCACATGACTCATAAGTATGGAATTCAACAAAATTTTTATTAAAATTTTTAAAAATTATTTTGTTACGGTGTTTCAGTTTTCAATTTTCATCAATAAGCAGTATTTAAACGGACCCAAAATGTTTGTGAAAGCAAAATACGGCTCCTGGGGGATATTTCTAGTCCAATGTTAAAATTTGCTTCCCCATTTTAATTTTTATATATAATATATATATATATATATATATATATATATATATATCACATGAGATTGGATCCAATCTATATTAGAAAATAGGAATTATTGAAAAATTAATAGGACTATCTTTCTCCACACAAATATTATTTTTGTCAAAATTTGCACAAGGTTTGATTTTTGTCTCTAAACTTTAAAATATTCATTTTTTATCGCTACATTTTCTAAAGCAATCCAGTTTATGGCCTTCTATCCACACCGGTTAACTTTTATCCCATGTAGCCTAACGAAAGGATGAGATGACATAATTTTGGCATTAAATAATCTGAAATGGACAGATTAATTTTTTGAAACAAGAAGGCACAACATGTGGTGACACAAATTTATGTGGTGTGGACTCCGTGTTCTCTAAATCTGAAATGGATCCATTCTCTCTCTCTTTCGTCCTATAATTTTGTTGTGTAGGGACTGTGCACTCAGCGTTCAAATATTTGGCCATTATCACCCCCCCAAGAATGAATCACATATATAAAAATAATAATAAAATGATAAAAAAAAAAACACTCATGACATTTTTCACAATAACTGAGTTAACAAGTTTTTACGGTTTTCATCTTGATCCATCACTAATATCACATATTTACTTGTCATTAACAATATGTCGCATCAACCGTGATGAACTTTTTTTCTCTAATTTCTATAGAATTTTTCCATATTTAATCCCAGGGAGCAATTAACTTCCTCAATACGGTTTAAAAGGCAGCAACTTGTTACTGCCAAGGAAAGAAATTGAAACCAGAACATGGATTTAAATTATGAGTCCCATGGCAAAAGCATTGACTTCATCCGTACAGTGAAAAGGCAACAACTTTTCTGATTGGCGCACCACGCAAAACCAAGTAGTTTTTGGGTCCAACAATAGGTTATAAGTTTCATCATATTCGTGAGTCTTTGCCCTCCTCGACACTACTTATTGTCTGTTTGGTAAATACTATATTTGCCAATTTATTTTACTATTTAACTTATTTTTTTTACTATTTATAAGTTTTATTGTATTTTTTGGTATTATTCATAGGTTTCGCTGTATTATATCAACTAACTTTACCTTTATTTACAGTACTTGCAGCAAAACTTTTCAGTTTTAACAAAATAAGTGAATCTCAAACGGACTTTTAATTGAAAATGATGATACATTGATTTATGAAAATTATATAGCAAAATTTGTAGTATTATTTGCATCGCTCCAAGTCTTTCTCGTCAATGCACCATGCTTATGAGTGATGACATATTATTTGTTAAAGGAAAGTAGAATCCATGGAGTCATGTCATGGGACAAGAATATAGGTTTTTACCCGTTATTGATGACTTTAATAAATCTTCCTACCAAGTTTTTCCTATGGCCATTTGTTCTACCCCATGCCATGACATGACAAGTCTCACAATGCTTTATCCCTATATATATATATATATGTGTGTGTGTGTGTGTGTATAATTATATATATGCATATACATATATATGTATACATACATACATACATACGTACACATATATATACCTATTCTTGTATTGATTCCGGTCTGGTTCTTTATTGATAAGACCATGAAGAAATTGAATTGAATCGAACATTAAAAGATAAAAAAATGGTTCATTTAATTTATTTTGAACACGAGTCGAGTTTAATCTCAATATTAAGCTAATCACATGTTTAAATTTGGTTCAATTTTTTGTTCAACAAGTTCAAACTTGTTTATAACCTATTTTATTAACTTAATATTTCTTTATGAGAAATGCTATGCTTACAACATTTTCACAACAAATTCCAGTTGGCAGGTTATTATTAATGGACAAAAAAGTAATTTCAGTGGTGTATTCAAATTAAAAACCTATAACAATTTGTCAACTTGGATTTGATGTGAAAATGTTGTAAATGTAGCACTTCTCTTTCTTTATATATGAGAATATCATGACTAAAATTTTTTATTCCCTTCATAAATCTATATATTACTAAAAGTTGAAGCGTAGCGTTTAATGCTGCTGCTACTCTCACGTTGTGCCACATTAGCTGCCACATCAGCTGCCACGTCATTTAAAAAAAAATTTGTCCTACAATTTTAAAATAATTTTTACAATTTTCAGCCCTATAAATGCAGCACACTACTTATTTATTTACTTCCACTATCACCCTATAATAAATCCAACCCACTACTTATCTATTTACTTCCACTATCACCTTATAATAAATCTGTATAATTAATCAGCCCAATCTAAAGCCTTTTCAGTTCAATTTTAGAGTTTTGTGTGAGCTTTTTTGGCTTAAAGGAAAAAAAAAAAAGAAACAAACTGTTGAAGCCTTTCAAGCTTTAGGTTTTTTTTTTATGTTTTTTTTTTCCAATTTTCCTATAATTGTTTTTAACATTTATTTTTTTAATATTTACACGTCTCCAACTTTTCACTCTCCCTTACCATTTCATCTCCCCACTACCTTTTACATTAATATCATTTTTCCACTTTCCCTTCATCTTTCTTTATTTTTGTTTCTTCTTATTCACGCATTCTTACTATAAATTTGTCACAATCTCTTTTATTCTATGCATAGTTTTCTTCACAAAAAAAAAAAAAAAAAAAAAACGGTCCTCTCTCTCTCTCTCTCTCTCTCCCCCTCTCTCTCTCTCTCTCTAAATTTTTTGGTAGATTTTTTTTTTTTTTTTTTTTTTTTGCATCTCTATTTTAGGTTGATAACTTTTTATATTCTTTAAAACTCTATTTTGGGTTAATGCAATTTTGTTTTGTTTTTTAAATTGTTGTTGTTGTTGTTTTTTTTTTTTTTTTTTTTTATCTTTGATTGTTAAATGTTATCCTATTGTGTTATAAAGAATTAAATATAGCATATAAAAATATAATATTATTCTATTAGATAGCATGATTTGGATAATTTGGTATTTATTCTGTTACATAGCATGATTTTTTTATAGTGCTCAATTTAGATGTTAAACTATGAGACTTTACTAATTTTTGTTTATTTTCTAATCCTTTATAGTGGACAAGGTACTCTTAATAGTTGTATTAGAAGTACTCTATAATGTTGACAGGCCACAAACGCGTTGACCCCTTGTGATAACTTAGATTAATTAAATTAGCTCAGTTATTAATTAATCAAATTAACATGCAATATCACGTGGTAGCACAAACAAATCACCAAACTAAGTAATGCAGCGGAAATTAAATGACACGGTGATTTGTTTACGAATGGGGAAAACCTTACGGCAAAAACCCTACCGGGTGATTTAAGGTCACCACTTCCGAAACTCCACTATTATCACAACAAGCAGTTACAAGCAAGGAATCCTAAGTACCTTACCAACCTACAGTTGAACTCTTACCCCAATACCCAATTGGACTTGTTTTGTAGTGATAGTTTCTCCTTTCAATGCACGGCTCCCAAGTACGTGACTAACCAGATGCGCGGATCACAGTACGCGGCTTCAAATACCAACTAGAGAGAGAGTTGTTGGCTGCAAAGTTCTTCAAATCATCAGAGATGAACTAGGGCACGAATTTTGTCTTTCAGATCACAAATTGCATGAACAAGAAGTTCTGAATGAATGTGCAACTTGCATCAGCTTGACGGCCCTTAAAATAATCCTTTTATATGTCTAGGGTTAGGAGAAAAGAAGTCCCAAAGACAAATTCACGGATTGGTCTTGAAACAGAACTGAAAATCTGTTTCTTTAATTCTCGACAGATAGAGGTGTCGAGAAGCTGTCGAGGCTCGGGAAAAACAGCTTCTTTAAAGCTCGATAGATGCATGTGTCGAGGTAGGTGTCGAGCTTTAAAAACTGGCACTTCCTTGCTTGTGTCTTGGACAGACTTTGATGACTTCAACACTGGATCTTGAAACACTGTTTCTTGAAGTGTTAAACACATTCTAAATCTACCCAATTACAAGTAAAGTACGTTTTGTCTAAGGATAAGCCAATTACATAAAATAGCGACATATGCTAACAACTTGAACTACATATGTCCTAACAATCTCCCCCTTTGGCAATCCGTGACAAAACCACAACAAACAAATGAAAATATGAGAGAAGTCATAAATCACTCAACTCATACTCACTTGTTACATACAGTAAAATCTATTCTAACACAAACTCTTGAAAAACTTTGCAAGAAGAGAGTTTATGGCAAGAAGACTTTGGCAACCTGTATTTCTGAAACACTTATAAACAAAACACATCAAGACATCTTTGTGTGAAACAGAAATAATAGATTGCGTACAAGTAAAGAAACATGTGTATAAAGATAGAAAAGAAACAGCACATGTAAAGGTAGGTAAAAGAAAAACATACATCATCATATATAAGAAGAGAATAAATACAATGTATGTCAATACATGATCAAAGTATCTCTAAAAAGACAAGAAAAGAAAAAGAAATACATATGATCACCTCACTACATCCCTCAGTCCACACTCCCCCTAACAAAACTGTCCTATGCTAACACTCCCCCTAAGCATGACTACTCTCATACAAAACTACTCTCCCTTTTTGTCACGAGGGACAAAGGGTAGAGTGTCAAGTAAACATCTCATCCGAAGAGCTTGCATCTCCATCATTATCATCGTCAGAAGCATCATCATCATCGCCATCATCATCAGCCTCAGTCTCAGTCGACACATGAGGTGGTGGAGGAGAAGCCTCTGGTGCAAAGCCGCCCATGTCGCCTGTCGCCTGGCGATGCGACCAACACGGACGTTCACCTGATACAGCTCTGTGGAGAGTGTATCTAGGCGAGCATCCATGCGCTGTAGCTGCGCCATGATGTCTCCTAAAGAGATGTCGCTCGAAGAAGAAGAAGCAGAAGCTCGAGCGGATCTGGAGGTGGTCGGACGGGTGGAAGGAGTGGCACCATCAGACTGTTGCGATCGAAGCTGTGCCTTGCTACGTTTTACGGTAGCGGCGTCTATGGCAGACATGACATGGTAAGGATCGGACAAAGGGAAAGGGATGGAAAAACGGCTCAGAATCCTCGTGATAGCTGAAGGGAAAATAAGCTTATCACGGGTGGCCGTATCTCTATAGACATCTATGATGAAAAAGATGAAGTATGAAGGAAAGTCTATAGAGAGATCCTCTAAGAGGGACAACAAAAACCGAGCACGAGGCTCTGTAATAGAGTTGTAGTGAGAAAGTGGGTGCAAAACAAAAGTCATCACCATGTTAAGGAAACGAGGACCTTTAGCAAAAGGTCGACATGGTGTGTACATATGATCTCCCCAAGAGGAAGGACGCTCACAGAACGCCGAGATCATCTCGTCTTTGGACACAGTCTAGAGACGCTCACAGCTAGGGTAATCAGGATGATCCACCCTAGGAACATGAAGAACCTCAGAGACTAACTCTAGGGTGACAGCAAAGCGCGTACCTCGGACGCAAGAGTAGAAAAAAGGTACTGAACAATCTATCCCGTGGATGTTGGAGTAAAACTCCTGTATCAACACGAGTGGACATGTGACCGAGACGTCACACAGTGACTCCCAAGCCCGACTGTGTATGACATCAGGAAGGTCGGTGTCGGCAAAGTCTGCCAGGACAACGTGGCGTTCCGAATGAACACCTCGTTTAGAGAAGTTCTCCGAGAAGTCCTTATGGGCTTTCTCATCACGGAATCGGACAGAAAGAGGAGTAGAATCTGAGGAAGACTGTCCCTTAGAATGCAGAGGGTTCTGGGACGGAATGGACTTACGCTTAGGTGTCATAGACACTACTAACGCAACCATAGAGAGGGGGAAAGAAGAAGAAACAAGCAGAAAAATTCCAAACAGTTCAATATTGGCAGAATAATATTGAAAAGAAAGAACGTATGCATGGAGAATGCATGAACATGTGACATGCAACATAAAAACATCATGGGCTCAGCCCAATCCAAACCTAACAGCACACAACAGGTAGACACGCATCTAAATGCATGACAATACAATGAGAATGCTAATGTGATGCAATATATGTGGTTTTGAAGATCAAATCTATAAAACCAACTCAACAATTTCATGAAAACCCCAACAATTTTGAAAACTCCCAAAAATTTTCAAAAACACAAAACCTAGGGTTTAAAAACCATGAAATGCATGAAAAAGAGGGATGAGATGCTTACCAAGTGATGAAGATCGCGAAGAACACTTGAGAAAGCCTTGGGAAAAGGTTTGGAGGAAGAGAGAGAAGTTTTGAGAGAGAGAACAAGAGTTTTCGAGCGAGAGAGATCGAGCAAAGTGAGACAGAAATCGTGAAGAACCTATTTATCCACCTTCAGTAATTCTCGACAGATGAAGCTATCGGGAGGTATCGGGGTATCTGTCGAGGACATGTGTCGAGAAAAACACGTCGATAGAAGAAGCTATCGAGATCATGTATCGAGGCAGATGAAACAAACAAGAAGGAATCTCGATCGATCTAGAAGCTATCGAGAAGCTATCGAGCAGACAGAAAGTTTCTCGATCGATCCAGCAGGTGTCGAGGTATCTATCGAGACTGCGATAAGAAAGAGTCTATGAAGCTCGACAGACAGCTATGTGTCGAGAGGTATCGAGGAGGTGTCGAGATACCTTTAAAAACAGTTTTTCAGAAGAAGAAAAACATAGACATGAATGCAATCATGCATGCAACTCAACCAAAGATCCAAACAACACATTAAGCTCTCAAAATCATCTCTCAACAAGAAATTTTGATGCACATGTATCTCAAAAGACGCACACGCACACTAAACAAGTCTAACCAATTTTATATTTCAAAAACAAGTCCAGACAGCTTAGTGAGCATACATTAACGCATGTAAACCTTGTGATGGCCAAATCACATTGTACCTGCACATGTATCAAGAATAGCAAAGAGTGTTGGGTGTTGTGTGTGAAAACATCGCAAAATTGCATAAGTATCTCAATGCTATGATGATTTGAGATATGAGAAAATCACTTTAACTCACACACAATCACAACTGTTTGATGGGGACTATCACCTTCGAGGTACATCCTATAACTCCCACATCTCCTAGAAAACACGCTTGCAACCATATTTTAAAATATTTTTGTTCTTTTTGCTTTTTATATCTTTGCATATTTTCTTTTAACAAGCATATCATGCATGGGCATACAAGAGAAAGAAAAGAAATACTCAATTATGTTAAGCTTTTGACATTGCACTTTTGCTATGCCGAAGTATACAGATGTCATTGACATTGCACTTTTGCTATGCCGAAGCATACAGATGTCATATAATGATTGGCGAGTAACAGTGGTGAGATGGTTATTTATGCCTTTCTCTTAGAATTTTCTAGTTCAACCCGTCAAAAAGAGTGATACGAGTGTTAAGAAGAAGAGATCACTTAACCTTACTCATCACAAACAAAGAGCTACAAAGCTCACTTGCTTAGTTGTGCAGAAGAATGCTCATCTAAGCTACAGTTGATACAAAGTTTAGAAAACTCTGTTTCAATGGCCATTTTAAAAGTTCACATGAACTAATGCATACAAACACACACTGTTTTTGTATTTTTATGATTTTTTCCTTTTTTTTATTTTGAAAACAAAACAAAATAAAAACTAAACAACCAAACAAAAATAGACAAACAATCATAAAAGCATGAAAGAAAGATGCCTACGCATGAGAACATGATAGAATGATGCAGATGCATGATTGCATGATTTCAACAGCAGAAAAGAAATCAAGTAAAGAGAGTCCTGCTTTAGATAGAAAGAATTAAAGCAAAGGACAAACAGAAAAGATAATTAAGTCTTAGGTTCCTTTCTCACCCACACAGCGCGAGTCTTTGGCCGTGAAGATGAAAAGGCACGTGTCCTAGTATGACTACTAAAGGACATAGAAAAATTAAAATTCTCCTGAAATTGAGTTAAAAAGCTCAAGACTTTTAATAACTCTCCAAACAAAGGTGTAGGTCCTTGAAAGGAAACCTGTGACCGTTTGGACAATTGCTTATGAGGATACAACTTAAAGCAATTAGGACGAGTGTGTCCAGAAACACCACAATGGTGACAAACATGAGCAGTTTTAGAACTACTCGGCTTCCTAGAAGGAGGTCTAACCTTAGAGGTAGACAAAGACCTTAACTTAGGACAATTTGGCCTAATATGACCAACAATATGACAATGATGACAAGTGGGGACAAAAACAGATTTATCATTCAACCTAGGAGGAGTTTTAGACATAGGTTGAGAAATTTCAGCGTTAACATCAGATTGTTTACCTTTGTCTATCCTAGCAATATTAGCCTTCAACTCTTCATTATTCCTTTTAAATGGGAGAATATAAAAATCTTTTTCTTTTAAGTTAGGCTCAACAACAAGTTTGACACTAGTTAATTTTTCATCTTCAGTTTTAAATTCAACTAGTTGCTCTTCCAAACTCTTAATTTTGTCCACCTGAGATGAAATTTGATTTTTAAAATTCTCATTCAAATTAGTGGCTTCATCCAATTTTGCAATCAAATCATCTTTTTCAAGCTTGACCTTTTTAAATTTAGCTTTTAATTTTGTAGAACACTCAAGAGATTTCATACAAAAATTATAAAGCTTGCAATAGGCATCATGAATATCATTATCATCATTCAACACAAGATCATGCAAATCAAAACAATCAAGAGTTTCCATGACAACAGGGGTCAATGGATCACACATCAAAGATTAAACCCTAATCAGAGTGTGCTTGCTCTGATACCACTTGACAGGCCACAAACGCGTTGACCCCTTGTGATAACTTAGATTAATTAAATTAGCCCAGTTATTAATTAATCAAACTAACATGCAATATCACGGGGTAGCACAAACAAATCACCAAACTAAGTAATGCAGCGGAAATTAAATGACACGGTGATTTGTTTACGAATGGGGAAAACCTTACGGCAAAAACCCCACTGGGTGATTTAAGGGCCCCACTCCTGAAACTCCACTATTATCACAACAAGTAGTTACAAGCAAGGAATCCCAAGTACCTTACCAACCTACAGTTGAACTTTTACCCCAATACCCAATTGGACTTATTTTGTAGTGATAGTTTCTCCTTTCAATGCACGGCTCCTAAGTACGTGACTAACCAGATGTGCGGATCGCAGTACGCGGCTTCAAATACCAACTAGAGAGAGAGTTGTTGGTTGCAAAGTTCTTCAAATCATCAGAGATGAACTAGGGCACGAACTTTGTCTTTCAGATCACAAATTGCATGAACAAGAAGTTCTGAATGAATGTGCAACTTGCATCAGCTTGACGGCCCTTAAAATAATCCTTTTATATGTCTAGGGTTAGGAGAAAAGAAGTCCCAAAGACACATTCACGAATTGGACTTGAAACAGAACTGAAAATCTGTTTTCTTTAATTCTCGACAGATAGAGGTGTCGAGAAGCTGTCGAGGCTCGGGAAAAACAGCTTCTTTAAAGCTCGATAGATGCATGTGTCGAGGTAGGTGTCGAGGTAGGTGTCGAGCTTTAAAAACTGGCACTTCCTTGCTTGTGTCTTGGACAGACTTTGATGACTTCAACACTGGATCTTGAAACACTGTTTCTTGAAGTGTTAAACACATCCTAAATCTACCAAATTACAAGTAAAGTGCGTTTTGTCTAAGGATAAGTCAATTACATAAAATAGCGACATATGCTAACAACTTGAACTACATATGTCCTAACAAATGTCATTTATTTAAAGAAAAGCAAATGTTAGCCAACCGAAAATAATCGGATAGGTGACAAATTTTAACTTTTACAATTTTATTGTAATTATTATTATTTTATAACAATGCATGTATAGAAATTTAATTCTTAGATTTTGCTAATAATTGTTTATTTGACAAATTATGTTCTGGGTGGTCAAAATTATAATTTCTACAAAGAAAATAGCCTTAATAGATTGTCAAAAACAAAATTTTATCCTAATATTGGTTCAATTAATCATTGCTAAGTTTTATTAATTTTTTAAGTTTACGTTTTTTTGGTGTTTTGGATTGTTCCTATATTACATTTATGATTATTCCTATAATAAAGAAAAATATAATTACGAAATACATTACTCATTATTAGATTAGTTTAAATTGTAAAAAAAAAAAAAAAATTAATAGAACCACCATAAAAATAATTATGACGCGCAGCGCGCGGGTTCGCAGCTAGTATATAATAATATTTAATAACAAAATTGTACTTGAAATTATATTTTTGAGTTAATTAGAATGATTTTCATGTATAAATTTATAAAAATTAGATTCATCAACCTTATAATATTTTAAGAGTATACTGATCAATGACAATCTTGCACATGTCATATTGTTTTTTCTTTATTGGTAGAATAATGGATAAATAATTAAATTAACAATTTTAAATGGTTTAAAAGTTTAAAATTTTAGATAAACTATGGGGTGACATTATATGAATTGGCCCGATGAAATATGATGAAAAATATTAGATTTTTCTCCATAAATTTACATTTTAATGCATCATACAATATCCCGTATGTCACCCAAAAGAATGTTCTCATTTATAAAAGAAATGGGAAAAAAATAAAACCTCTATGCTTCTGTAGTAAAGAAGAAAATCAAAGAGATTGTGTCGTATATATAAATTTGAACTAGATTGATGAGACAAGCATTCTTACGTTGTGGTAGCAGCAGTGACAGACCAGATTGGCTTTTCTTTCTCTTTTTTATTACTGTTATTATTAATTTTTTTCTTTTTCTTTCATCCTAGAATTTTGTTATGTGTGGAGTGGACTCAGCTTTCAAATCTTCGGCCATTATTTGCGCCAAGAATCACTCACATAATCTTCCCACCGAAAGTCACGGGTTTTAAATTTTTAATCCCATGGGCCATGGCTAGTGTACCTACCTTCCTCAATTAAGTATTAATTCCATGGCAAAAGTAGTGACCTTCATCAATTACGGTGAAATAGCAACAACTTTTGACTGTCGTCCCATGCAAAACCGAGTTGTTTTTGGTCCACCACTACTTGACACACAGGTTAAAAGGGCCATCACGTTCATGGCTATTTACACTCCTCAACAAACCATTAATTTCATCAGACCTTCAATTCTTGACTGTTTTGAGTGTTTATTTTTAAATCATCCAATGAGAATTCCACTCTTTTCTAGGCTTCTCCAGATACTTTATATGCTCACTTACCCTCATGTTTGCCGTGTCTGGTCAATGTCTTGGCGATCAACGATCCTATTTGCTCGAATTCAAGAACCGACTCGAGTTCGTCAGTGAGTTTTCCACAAAACTGGTGCGTTGGAACGAAAGTGTTGATTGCTGTTCGTGGGAAGGAGTAACCTGCAGGGAGGGACATGTTGTCGGTCTCAACCTCGATGGCGAATCAATTTATGGTGGACTGGACAGTTCAAGTAGCCTTTTCCGTCTTCATTATCTCGAGCACCTGAATTTGGCTTATGAGAACGTCGAACCTTCTCATATTCCACCGGAATTTGGAAATCTGACAAATTTGAGATATTTGAATTTGTCATATTCTGGCTTTTCGGGGCAAATTCCCATTGAGATTTCACGCCTCATAAGGTTAGTTACTCTTGATTTGTCTTCCATCTCTTTTGAAATAGAGTCGACACATCTAGACCTAAATTTAGTTCAGAATCTCACGCGCCTTGAGGAACTTTATCTTGATGGTGTAATTATAGCATGTGAAGGGAAAGAGTGGTGTCAGGCCTTATCATCTTCGCTGCCAAATCTAAGAGTGTTGAGCATGTCATATTGTGATCTTCAGGGGAAAATTGAATCCTCCTTACAGAAGCTTCAGTCTCTCAAAATAATTAATCTCAACTACAACAATATTTCTGCTCCAGTTCCAGAATTTTTTGCAGATTTCAGAAATTTGACATCCTTGAATCTCCGTTCTTGTGGATTGAATGGACAATTTCCAAAAAAGATCTTCCAAGTTCCAACACTGCAGACGGTAGACTTATCAGATAATGAACACCTTCAAGGTTCTTTGCCAGAATTTTATCCAAATGGTTCTCTTCAGTCACTGCTGCTTACAGGTACAAAATTTTCAGGGACACTTCCTGATTCTATTGGCAACCTCAAAAGGTTATTTGAAATGGATCTTTCAAGCTGCAATTTCAATGGATTAATCCCAAGCTTCATGGCAAACCTTACTCAATTGGTTTATTTGGACATGTCATTAAATTATTTCACCGGGCCAATTCCATCATTCAGCATGGCAAAGAATCTGACCATGATAGATCTTTCTTATAATCATTTGACAGGTAAGATTACTTTTACTCACTGGAAAGAGCTTCAGAGGCTAGTGGAGCTTTATTTGCATCACAATTCACTTAAAGGGAGTATTCCAGCGTCTCTTTTTTCTCTTCCATCATTGCGAAAATTGCATCTTAGCAACAACCATTTTTCTGGTCAACTTCATGAATTTTCAAATGTTTCTTCTTTCCAACTGGAACTTGATTTGAGTAGCAATCACTTGGAAGGGCCAATTCCCATGTCTATCTTTGAACTCCAAGGTCTTTATAACCTAACACTTTCTTCCAACAACTTTAATGGCTCTTTACAGCTTAATGTGATTCAGCAGTTGAGAAATCTTACCTATCTAGATATTTCCAAAAACAACTTGTTGATTGAATATAATGGGACTAATTCCTTATTATCCTCCTTTCCCAAAATTGAGACATTGGTTTTGGCTTCTAACAAGTTTAAAACATTTCCTGAATTCTTGAGAAACCAAACATCTTTATGTAAGCTAGACCTTTCAAATAACCAGATGCATGGAGAGATACCCAACTGGTTTTGGAAACTTCCTACACTTGATTATGTAAATCTCTCATGTAACTACCTTGAGGGACTTTTACTCAATCTTCGTTCATTTGTTTTGCTAGACCTTCACTCCAACCAACTCCAGGGGCAACTCCCAACTCCCCTACCATTTTTTCATTATCTGGACTTGTCAAGGAATAATTTCAACTCTGTTATACCAGCGCTGGACTTGTCCTGGAATGACTACGATTACAATGGTTTCTTATCTCTTTCAAGCAATAAATTCCATGGGCAAATCCCTGAATCAATATGCAGTGCTACATATCTTGGAGTTCTAGATCTGTCTAATAACTCCATAAATGGAACAATTCCCCATTGCATCTCTTCAATGAGTAATAGTTTAAGGGTTCTGAATTTAGGGAGAAACAACCTCACTGGCAAAATATCTGATACATTTCCAAGTGATTGTAGTTTACAAATTCTGAGTGTCAATAAAAACCTACTAGAAGGCGCGGTACCAAAGTCTCTTGCCAATTGCACAAATTTGGAGGTATTGGACATTGGGAACAACCAAATACATGATGTCTTCCCATGTTACTTAAAAGGCATATCTAATTTGCGCGTCCTCGTATTGCAATCGAACAAATTTTATGGATATGTAGGTTGTGGAGGGCCAAATGTTACTTGGCCAATGCTTCAAATTGTAGACCTATCCTCAAACAACTTTAGTGGTAAGATATCAATAAATACCCTGGCTAACTCAAAGGCAATGATGGTTGACAATGAGGCTCAGTCAGAGCTCAATGACCTCCATTTCGAAAAATCCTATTTCGAAGAATCCTATTTCGAGTGCCAAAATTATTATCAATATGTAATAACAATTACCATGAAAGGTCAAGTGATTGAGTTGGTGAAGATTCTTACTATTTTCACTTTAATTGACATTTCATGCAACAGTCTTGAAGGGCCAATACCAGAAGAAATAGGAATGCTAAAATCCTTGCATATTCTCAACTTGTTGCACAATGCTTTCACAGGCCGAATCCCACCATCTCTGGGAAAATTAAGTCAACTTGAGTCACTAGACTTATCAAGCAACAAGCTTATAGGGGAAATCCCTGTGCAACTAGCAGATGGTCTTATTTTCTTGTCAGTCCTAAACCTCTCATTTAATCAATTAGTTGGGCCAATTCCATACATCAAGCAATTTGCTACATTTTTGGAATCTTCCTTTGAAGGGAACAAAGGACTATATGGGTGTCCTTTGAAGACAAAATGCGCTTTTGCAGAGCCAAGGTCATCGCCTCCAACATCTGAAGAAAATGACTCAAATTCTTGGCCTTTAATTGACTCGAATTACTTGAGTGTGGAGCTGGGATTTGTTTTTGGCTTTGGGATGATCATTTGGCCTCTTGTGCTTTGTAAGAGGTGGAGGATTCAGTATTGCAAACACGTTGATGACATTTTATTCAGGATCTTCCCACAGCTATACCTTGGAGGAAAACAGTACCGAGGAATCCGAGCACATAGGAATGTGGGGCGGAGGCAGCAGGGATGGCTTTCATTATGAGGAGCAATACATGCAGCCATAAATAACTCTGTTTTTCTATTTTGCTTTCATATTATAAGAGCAAAATAAAAGTGTATCCTTGCAATTGGACACGAGCTTTGTCAGGTAAGATGTTTGTACTATTTCATATTCGCAATGAATGTTATTGTAAGATAATTTTAAAATATGCTGTTTTCATATACAACTAGCTTTGATATTTCAATATGCAATTATATTTCTATATTTTAAATTTTTTTACTTCTTTTCGTTTGTCTGAAATTATAACAGGTGGAATTGGACCATGTTTATAGCTTTCAATACAAGGACATTACTTTTATTTTTTAGATTCTAGGGTATTATGAAACTTAAACAAAAATTATATATAAGTTAAATAAATATTTTAAATATGGAATATATTTTACAAATAAATGAAAAAAATTATTGTAAATAGAAAATCATATGTAAAAGCAAAAAAATTAATTTATGTTAATGATAAATGCTTATCATGTAAGACTAACTTTTTATTAAAAAAGTGAAGAGCCTTATAGCTTAACAAGCATTTCTTGGTATCTTCAACAGACATCTAGGGTTCAAATCGCCACTCCCCCCTTGTAACTATCAAGTTTTATAAATAAGTAAATAAAAATAAAAAACCAAATGGGTTATAAAATAATTTTAAACAAACGATAAAACTCATTTTAAACATTTTGAAACCTTTTTGTCAACAAGATGTTTCAACTCATCAAATGGCAACCGTTGATACTTTTGCTTAAAATTTAATCATGTACTTGTGAATTAAATTGGTGAATTTAAAGCAGAATTATGCAAAGCAAAACTTGCTCAATGAAAAAAATAATAATAATATTAATTGAAAGCAGAATTTTGGAAAGTAAAACTTGCAAGGGAATTGAACTAGTGAATTTAACTAGAGAAGTTATTGTCCTCAAATCTTACCCTCTATTGAGATGCACATAAAGATGATATAGAACCAATGAATTTGTCAGTGCTCAAGTAAAAAATAATGCAGTGTCACAGAATTTTGGAAGCAGAACTTCTCACCATGATTGGGGAAGAAAT
This sequence comes from Castanopsis chinensis, assembly GCA_032878915.1. Lineage (NCBI taxonomy): Eukaryota > Viridiplantae > Streptophyta > Magnoliopsida > Fagales > Fagaceae > Castanopsis > Castanopsis chinensis. Next base: position 28,584,304 of record JAVQMG010000121.1, on the reverse strand, counting down.
CATGAAAGATGGACCCCATGAAAGATGAGAAAGAAGACTAAGTTAAAGTTCTCGCAAAATTCATCATAAGACTTGAACTAGATTTCCCATGAAGGTCATGTAGATTATTGACAGATAGTGATATACACTCTTTGTCATTCTTTTATTTTATTTTTCGTTAAACACTCTTTGTAATTTTTTTTCTCTCCATAACACAGCAACAATTTCTTTAACTTTGTTTAGTGTCATATATACATGGCCATTCCACTTTGCAAATTACAACTTACATACTTGTGGTTTAGATGAAATTTAAATTGTTTATATGTAGTTTGAAATTTAACACTTTATTCACCTGAAGTTTGACTATAAGTCACTTACCTATGGTTTGAAATCCCATGAAGCAAGTATTCCATTGGATTCTTTTTTATCTTATTTGATCTTTTATTTTTATGTTTTTTGTGTTTTTGAAGAAGAAAGACATAAAAGTAGAGCAAAATTACATATTTAGCCATATTTTTAATAAAGATGGGTTATGAAAATCTAATTGGTCGAACCTTAATTGGGTAAAATTTCAAATTTTAAACCATAGGTAGGTAATTTAAATTTCAGCCAACCACAAGTGGGTAAGTTGTAATTTACCCTTTAAGACGTGTTCTTTAAAATGGAGTAATGCTAACGGCAAAGAACATAGAATTTTTTATAAATTTTTTTCTAAAATTGCTATGATTTATTTTTTCAAAATTGCTATGAGTTAGGTGGGAATAAATAAATAACATTAATTTTATATGGAGGTTTTGACACAATCTCTATATATAATTGTATATAATACCACTATATACTATATTGTTATACCTTATAAAGTTTTAGCTATGCCCTATAGGCAAAGTTAAATTTTTTATTCTTTTCTCACCCTCGCTCTTTGTGGCCAAGCTCTACACCCTCTCTCTCTCTCTCTCTCTCTCTCTCTCTCTCTCTCTCTCTCTTCCTCATGCTACCTTCCTCAATTGCTTTTTCTATTGGTGAAAACTCTCTTCACCACAACGCAAAGGCAGCTCCAATGAGACCTGGGAAGAGTGAATCAAAGCTTTCTTCTCTCTCTTTGTTGACAGATTTCCAAGGGAATCTCTCCACAAACGGTATGAAATTCCTAAACTTTTCATTTTAATTTGATGCCAAAGTGCCAAACGTCCAAACCAATGTCTTCATTTTTGTTTTATGCAATTCCTAGTGACTTTAACTTATTATGATAAATATTACTGATTGGATTCATCTCTATGTCTCTTTTCCCATTGGACCATTTTAGAAATATGTCTATGATTTTTTTTTTTTAAATTCTCTTAAATTTTATCATGAGGAATTTTAGAATTAGGCTCACATTTAGCTAGAGTTGGTGTGAGCTGTTTTGTAATGGGTTTCATGTGTCTTTGCAGACATGAGTGTATTCTCTTTCTATTGGTGTCTTGAGTCTTCTTAGGTTCTTTGCTTTGAATTATGCTTTTGATCATCAATAACATTATTCGGATTCCCTAAAAAAGAGATACCTTTTTCATTTTTCCAGAGAAAATAAAAACATGATTCTGCCTGCATGAAGGCCACCATATGGTTTATACGGTAATTATTTTCTGATTAACATCCCCTTTCATTATGAAAGCTATGATATATATGGATATCTATGTTCTGAGACTAGGAACTCGAACATAAGTTTTTGCTGAAGTACCATTGTGGAAAAGAAACCTCAGTCTCGTCACACTTGGAAGAAAAGGATGGATTGATTTAGTAGGCCTTCAACCCTTCCTTTACTTGTTGAGCAAGCTTAAAATTTGAATATTCTATAAGATTTTTTTTTTTTTGCCCTCCCTAAGATGTCACAACCACCAAACTTAGCACAAAATGTTGTATGTGAACCCGTAAGTTTGTTTAGGTTTCTTCATCTTCATGCTATAAGATTTTTCCCCCATTTTAGTATCCAGAATAATTTTATTACAAGAGCTTTATAGTTTTAAGTGTTTAAAATAGCAATGAATGTGATTGATGCTACATCAATAATATAATATATTTCTTAATTGAGATATCAGTTTGTAATGCAAGCCGAGTCCTTAGTACATAATAACCCCAGACTCAAGTGTGAGCGAAGACTGAAGGCATGCTACATCCTTGGAATGGGGTGTTGAGGAAAAAAAAAACAAGAAATATTAATTGTTTATTTATAAATTTTTCTTCTACATAGTGAAATATGATAATATAATTTTTTATAAGTAAACTTTGGCCAAAATGGCCAAATACCACATTTCGCTGAAATTAGTGTCAATTTAGCACTGTTTCAGAAATAAATAGGAATGTACCACTTTTCCAGTACTCGAGTTTGCGAAGCTCGAGTACCAAATGGTACTTGAGCTCCATAAACTCGAGTACCCCTTAGTTCTGCCAACGTGTCACTCGCTGAGCTAGCATTTGGCATTAAAAAAATCCACTTAGTACTCGAGTTTATTGGACTCGAGTACTGTGCTACTGGTACCTGAGTTTATCAAACTCGAGTATTAATCTGTATGATAGTGGAAATCTTGCCAATTAATACTCGAGTTTAGTGGACTTGGGTACACAACAGTACTTGAGCCCACTAAACTCGAGTATCAGCCTGTATGACTCGACTATGTCTGGGGTAAGATTGTGAAATCCTACAGGTGAGTACTCGAGTGTGGTGGATTTGAGTACTATCTTGGCGGTACCCGAGTTGCTTAAACTCGAGTATCACTCACTAAAACCACAAATGGTTCAAATTTTATTTCACTCTCATTTCTCACTCACCACTCACATACCTGAACACACTACTCTCCTTCACACCCAAATGTACAAACCCCAAACCCTCACTCCACCAAAGACAAGCCCATCTCATCGACGGCAGAAATCAAGAATTCTCCTCTCGTCGGCGACCTCACACTCACTCCATCGTAGACACACACATCTCATCGGCGGCGGAAAACAAGAACTCCTCGTCGGCAACCTCACACTCAAATTTTGGTAATTTTTTTTTCTTTCTTTCCATGAGTTTTTAAATTACACTTATGTTTAAGATTACAAAATTTCCCAAAAGGTTTAAGTTAGGAAATTGTGAATTTAATCATGTAGTCTAACATCCTTGATGATGGCTGGTGTTTTACAAATGTAAATTCCACAAACCGTGATTTAAAAAGAATATCTTGCAAATGACATGCATAGATTTTAGCTTTGTGGTTGGACTTGAAATGACCAGAAGAATTTTCGAATATTTGATAGGAAAAGTTGTGTTTGAATAACTAAAAAACTCTAGATTTTAAGTTTTAACTCCTACTGTAATTAGTAAAGCCGCAACTGAAACAATAGGAACAAATATTGATATGGTCTATATGCTCTTCTAAATATTTATATTAAAGCTTGATGATTTTAGACCATCATGCTAGCTTTCATGGTGATCAATTGTGTGGGTTCTATTTGTAGTTAGTTTATATTTGCATTTCATTTGCTACTAGCCTGGATATGCAGTCAACAATCTAAAAATATTTGAACTAGTTTTACTTTAAAAAAAAAAAAGAACTAATTTTGTGCACCATGGGTTGCAGAAGATAAATATTTGTCAGCTCTAAATAAATACACATGTGAAGATCCTTGTAACTCAATTGGTTGACACCTCTTGGTATTTCAAATGCAAACATCCAAGGTTCAAATCCAAAACCCCTCCTCCCCCAACTACCCAATTATCAAAAAAAGATTATCTGAACACAATTTTGAGCATGCAATTTGTGTTTGTGAAGCTTGTTCTTCTTTTGTAGTTTTAGTTCCTCTACAAGCCCGCTAGTCATACACTGAAGGGCCTAATTAGCAATTTATCTTCGGCCTTTTTTGAAGCAAATGAAAGGACTTTTAATCTGGGGCACTAGAAATTTTTTTTAGCCTTGCATTGCATCTAATATTATTTTAAAAAATTTCTTGTAATTTTGATGTTAGAGACCACTGGATTGATGTATTGTTTAAATAAAAACAAATAAATAAAGAAAGAAAAGCTAAAAAAACCTGGTTATGTAGGTAAGGTCTGGCTGTCTAATGTGAGAAGCTGCAATCTTGATAAATGAATCTTTTAGTTGAAAAAACCAATCCCTTTTCTAATTGATTTCTTATTTTTTACATTTTTTTTGTGATATGTTTTAGAATGAGAAATTGCTTGGTTGGTTTAGATTATAATAATATCTTTTAAAAAATTGCTTGATGTTTCTTTCTGGTTTAAACTTGCATGAGTTTTTAGGGGGTCAGATGTAGCAATTGAAACTTTGTTGGCTAAACTGTGATAACATCAAATCATAGAGAGGCTAGTAATGCATGCTTGTCACCAAGTGGGGCATTAAAGAAGTTGAATTTGTGTGGAATTGCTAAGAGTTAGATGCGGAATCGCTATTATGGTTTGTCCAAGTTTGGAGAAGCCCCTCACCTTGGGGTTGAAGGGTGACCCCCATCCACCATGGGTGGGTAGCTATGCTATCTATCTGGCTCACATTTAATTTGTTCCATTGGTATCCTATGTGGTGTTATTTTTTTATTAGGTCCTTCAATACAATTATGTGTTTGAATTTAAATAGAGAACCAAAGACACAATATCTAAGTCTTATCCTATATTAATTTGTTTTGTAAATGACAGTATATTCTTCTCTATCAACATGCATGCCTTTCCCCATTTAAATTTGTTTCTGAATTTGGATAGTGAAGTCAACTTGTTAGTGTCTAATCCTCACAAGTTATTTGTTTGGTGGCCGGCAGAGTATGCTTACACAATAAGGGTGATAATGGCTAGGAATGTTTATAGCTTTGGGGTCATTCTTCTGGAATTGCAAACAAGAAAGCCGGCTGTTAGTCAATAGAACATCACTTGCCATTAAAAGTCAGATGCTTGCCGTCCTGAAGGTTGCTCTTGGTTGTGTGAATGTATCACTTGTCCCAAGCCCCAAGATGAAGAGTGTGCTACGAATGCTCCTCAATCCAAGATAAAAGCATAGCCTCGTGAGATAAATCATCTCTGAAAATGAAGTTCTATACATAATTTCCACACTAATATTGTAAAAAGGAAAACCTTCTCTTTCCATACAAGATATGGAAACATTTTAAAGTCAACCTGCATGTAGAAGTAGGAAATTTATAGTTTTTTTTTTTTTAACTCCTTTTGCCTGAGCATTATGCTCCCTTACAATGTATAATAGATATATAACAAGTATGGCTTTGAGATTGACCAACAATTTAACTTATGTTCACCTTTCAACTCTAAACAAAGCTTTTCACAGTTATGAAAAACATGCTAGCATTCATGCAAAGCAGCCTTGAAGCTTATTTTAGCTTTTCTTTATTTATTTATTTTTTTTGACATAATACTTAATTAGTTATTTTGGAAGTGAGATTCTGAATTTATATCAAAATACAATGTTGACTATATATTTGAATGTGTCTATCAACTATTAAAATTAAACCGCCCTAGATGAATATGTACAGACAATATTTTTATTTTTATTTTTCATTGATTTGTTATTTAGTTATAAACTCAAAATTAAAGTAAATGAATATGTAAAGTTAAAACAACCTAAGTTGAATTTGTAAAGTCAATATATTTATATATTTAATATATTCAAAAAATTAAAATTAAAAAATAATAATAATGATATGGCTAATGATGTGACGGATGAGAAGGCTTATCAGGAGTGTAGTAACAAAAATGCAATATGAAAATCCAGTTAAAGGCAATTAAAACTTAATAAATAAAGTGTATGTAGTAAAAAAAAAAAAAAAAGATCGTGTTCTCTTTATGTTATACAAATTATTTTATTTCATTTCGATAGGTGAAATGTTCAATTTTAAACATAAAGTCTACTTTTTTCCTATGTATTATTTTAAATATTAAATTTATAATATAGTATAGTCCCTTAAGAATATCTAAAAAATATGCATTTTCAATTTCATGTATCTATATTAGTAAACGAAACTCAATTAATAGTTCAAAGCTACTCCTACGATAAGAAAAATTATAAATATAATAATATCTTTTTAAGAGAATGAAAATTTTGAATAATATATTTGAAACACAAACAGCTATCAAAATAGGAAAATATAACACACGAGAACATAATATATCAAAATATGGACCACCTAAAAAATGAATAGTATCAATCAAGTAAATCCAAATAATAAAAAGAAGATATTTTTTTTTTTGAGATAAATAAATGACAAATAATTTTAGAAATTGTTTAAGTTTTTGGGAGGACAAATTATTTTCCGCAAAATTTAGAGAAAAAATTATATATTATACCATAACTAAAATATAATTATTTATTCCTACGCATCGCGTGGATCAGCGACTAGTTATCTATAAAACACAAATCTTTTGACATCTTGACTATAACACTTAACACAAATTTGTTGCCGCTTGCTTGTTTTGGGCCCCCTTAAAAATATGCTCTCTATCTTATTCAAAAAAAAAAAAAACTATAACACTTAACTCTATGTGATATCACTTTATGTGTAAATCATTAATTGTGTAATTCTTAAACCCCTAAAAGTTTTAAATGTAATACAAAATCCCTAAGAAGTACTGTTTTATGTGAAAATAATATGTGCATATTTCATCAAATGAACAAATCACTCTTTATTTTCACACATTCTTTCACTTTTTTTTATTATTACTTATTTCCACGTATGTTTAACATTTTACAAATAAAATAATACCACAAAAAATTAAGTGTTACATTTAAAACTTATGGGATTACATGATTTAGAGGAACCCACAAAAGGTTTGTATTTTTTCTTAAAGCTTAGAGAGACGAGAAAAAGTTTTATGAGACTATATATTCTCCAACAACTATGGTGTTCCAATTATGTGCAAGTGTTGAAATCTAATCACAAATTAACACCTAAACATATTATGAAATTGAGAGTTTTTTTGGGTGTATTTATAGGCGGGAAGGGCTTCCTTGCCATCTCTTTGAACGTATCCAAAAGCTAATTGTCTCCTTGTTGAATGTCCCAATCAAATCTTCTACATTTTTCTTTTCACAATTCTTCTAATTTTTTATGGGTACCGAATTGGTGTAACATTTAAAAATTTGAGAATTATATAGGTCTGTGGTTTATACGAGCGCAGCGTATGCTAATCTTGAATATAAAGAGTACAAATGGCACGTAATTTACATTTGGAAAAAAAAAATACTTATCTAATTTCTACGAATTGTATAGTCCAATTGTGGATACTAAATTTTCAGCCAAATTTAACATTGATCACAAGACTTGGTGAATGTTGGTGGAGTGAAATTTTTTTGACAATCCCATAAACAGAGAATACTTGACCTTCAACAATTGGAATAGAGCGTTTTTTTGGTAGAAACAGCACAAAGTTCAAAGCCCTTGAACAGAGATGACTTGATCTTCAGCAATTGGAACCCTCAATGTAGAACCTTATTGAGATAGACTTTGCGCAACAAAAATATGGATGAATGGAAGATAAGATAGGAAGTGATTCAGGAGCCGAAATTGCAAGAGCTTAATTTGGTTGGAGGAGGGGAATAGAAACACAATTCGTTCATCACTCCATGATTATTAGGAGGACAAGGAATTATGTGGACAGTTACAGTATAAAGGTGAATGATAACCTTTGAATTAAGGATTCTAATGACATAAAGTAGTACTTCATTTCCAACTTTAGAGCATTGTATGAGTCCAGCAAATCTCGATTTCCAGAGGAATTGGAGGGCATCACCCAAACCATTTTTTAAAGGTATTGGCAATGAAGATATGTTGGATTCTTACGGCAGAAGAAATAAAAAGCATTGTGGGGGATATAAACCCATTTAAAGCTTCGGGCATTGATTGATGGGGCACAATATTTTTCCAATTTAGGCTTGTTAACTTTTATGCAGCTTCTTCTACAAGATCATTGGTTCAAGGTTGTGCACCATGTAGGAAAAGTGAGCTCTCCCTATCGAGCTGCTTTTCTTCCTTGCAAATATATATCCAAGAATTCCATAATATTTCAGGAGAGTTTAGAAACTCAAAATGAGAAAGAAAGGGAACGGCATGTTGGGAGTGAAATAGGACCTGCAGAGGGCATATGACCATATTGAATGAGACTTCTTGTTGGATGTGCTAACCAAGTTTGGCTTTAATAAGGTCACCAAACTAAATTAAATTGCAATTTACACTCTTAAAGTTTGAGTTCATTTTAATTTTTCCCAAAATAATTAAAAATTTGGATTTAGACCCTTGATGTCATATATGGTTTGGTTCAAGTCCTTTTATTTGTGATGATAGATGGTCTGGACCAAAATCAATCCACAATGTCTCCAAAAGTATTGCACTGCATAATTAGAATGAGAAAGTGAACGTATTCTATACTTTGAATATTGCACAACACAGCTGCAACCCATGTAAATGTCCAAAGTCTCTTAAAAACTATCTCCCAGTTTAAGGAAAATATAATCATTTATCAATAAGTAATTTCTCTCGAGTGTTTAACGGTCATTCGGTCAACTTATAGATCAAGTTTTACTTTCTCTCATAGTCTTGGCTCTACGATTCTGCATTTCCCTCCTTTCTTCTAATTTTTCTTGTATCAAATACTGAACTATCAAACGCTTGGCTATAAGTTTCGCACCAACCAATTCTCAATTAGTAATCTCCAAAGGTGTCAAAAATTAAGAATTAATATGTTGTAACTTGGTAGTGCCAAAAATTTTTTTTAAATATTAGTATATATATAAGTATTAATTTTAGCAATTTTGTTATACAAAATTACACTTTGTCCTCTTAACAATAGCATTGTTTCTTTTAAAAACAATGCTATAGCCACAAACTTTTCTATAACATTATTATAAATTATTGACAGTAAATTCTTATTAATTTGCATCTGGGCTCATTACTTAAATAATTTTTTTACTTACTAATAATCACTCAACGCATCAGCAATTTATAAACAACTTAGCCATTTCAACTAACTTTGGGCACTCGTAGATTTTTAATGTGCTTAGGCAGGGAAAATTTTTTCCTCCATCCATTGTTTGCCATTCCTCCAAATTAGCCATACCATCTAAATTCAGGCTCTCCAATGATGGGAACGAAATTGCACTATCTCCATGTAACTCATTGCCAAGATACTTCATAGAATCCATGCCACTTATTATAAGAACCCTGAGGAATGGTAATTTGCCAAGAGGTGGCAGATGTTCACATCTTTTGCATGCACATAGCGAAATTTCAACCAGATCAGGAAGGAGTAAATCTTGCATCCATGTTGGAAATTTTGAACCCAAATAGTTACGAATGTGCAACACTTTCAGATTTGAATGAGGTTGTAGACCATCAAGAACATCTTCAACCTGTTTTAGTACAGGGCACTGACTTTTGTTCTGCCAAACCAGACTTAGTGAATGAAGACTTTGTTTCCCAGTCAAATTTGCATTTTTTGCCTCCGCAAAATTTCTTACATTATCAAGTTCCTCTATTGACAACTCATTTCGAAGGTGTAGTCCTTTCAGCTCACTTATTTGATAACCATTTTCCTTGCCAACGATGAAGATGCTTAATGATTGGAGGCACGTTAGTTGTCCCATCCCTTCAGGCATACAAGTAAGAGAATCACAATCTATAAGCCCAAGATAGATAAGGTTTTTCATGTGCCTCGTACCATTGGGCAACTTATGAAGAGACCGACAATAATCTAGTTTCAGCATTTGTAGGTTCAAGAGGCAAGTTATCGATTCAGGTAAAACTTTGAATTCGGAAGAAGACATGTCGAGATACCTCAAGTGTTTTAAACTAGTGATTGATCTTGGTGCGTTTTCTGATGGTTGTTCAGATAGGTCGCACACCCGAAGATGCTTTTGTTTCAAAAAGATGGATTGAGGAGATTTATACTCGCCATAATAAGTTGGTAACGCAATGCATGAACGTAGAGAGCGGACTTTGTGTACTTCAACATCCCAAGAAGTGGTTTGAGTATAAGACAAGTGACGAATCATTTTTGAAACTTTCACCCCTTTACCAGATTCCACCACAACGCATTCAAGCTTCATAATAGACTGAGCAAGGTCATGCATAAGATCATGCATTTTACATGTTATGTTAATAGGAGAATACTCCACAACATCTTGAAAGAAAGATCTCCGCACTAATTCATTGAAGATAATAATGCCAACATCATGTGGCTCCAATGATTCTTTAAGGGGAATAAAACCATTAGCCATCCACAATTGTATCAACTTATCCCTTTCAAGCTCATGATCTTTGGGGAATATACAGCAGAAAGCAAAACATTGCCTTAGTTGTGGGGGTAAATGGGTGTAACTCAACCTCAATGCAGGCAATATGGAATTTTCACCTTCTGGTAATTCCCAAATTTGACTTTCTTTCACAGATAACCACTCACTTTCCGTACTTTTTAAGCTCATGAGGCTTCCAAGAGTCTTTATTGCTAGAGGTACCCCTCCACACTTCTTCACTATTTCCTTGCCAATTGATTCCAATTCTGATCTCTCCTTTGGCCTTCCCATCCCAAATGCACATCTTGTAAACAGGGACCAAGAATCATTCTCTGACAAACATCCTATGTGGTGTATAGGTAGTGTGGCCATCATAAGCGCTACATTCTCAATCCGGGTAGTCACTATAACCTTACTTCCGTTCAACCCACACCTCAACACATCTTTTAAGCCATTCCATTTGTCATGGTATTCGTTCCAAACATCGTCCAAAACAAGCAAAAATTTCCTCCCACGCAATTTTTCCTGCAAGCATTGCTGTAATGGGTCCAACTCTGAAAGATCACATGGACTACCATCAATGGACTCTATGATTGCTCTCACCAATTTTCTTATATGGAAATCATCTGATACACACACCCAAATTCTCATATCATAATGCCTCTGTACCCTTGCATCATTGTAGATCAACTGTGCAAGTGTTGTTTTCCCCAAGCCCCCCATGCCCCATACGGCATAAATAGCAAGATTATCTTGATCAGACACATCAGTGAGCAATACTTGAATGATTTTTTCTTTCTCTTCATCTCTTCCATAAATCTCACTTGCATTCACAAGTGAGCCAGTTTGTCTTCTTTCTATATCAAACACTTCCATGTTTATATCTCCCTCTCTCAAGTGAAACTTAGATCTCTCCATAGAAATGGATTCCAGTCTATCCCTCACATTCTTCAGTTTATGTGCCATCTTCATGCGAAATATAAGTCGGTTTTGAAGAGAAAAGAAGCTACTTACTTGGCTTTTCACACCTTTCTCTTTCTCCGCCTTTCGTATTAGAGCTTCAGTTGCAAACTCGTCCAGAACATCATCTGCATCATAAGCTCCTTCTTTGAGCTTTCTCAGCCAATTCCTGATAGCCTCACTCTTCCACTGCTTCTCCTCTGCATCTTGCAGAACAGCTTGGATGGTGGAAAGTGTGCTCTCAAGGTTGTCAAGCTCATCTCTCAGGCCCCAAGCAATTCCCAATTCGTGAAGTACTGAAGTATTCAAGTTACGCACCATAGAGCTGACCAGGGCAGATAGAAGTATGTCCGCCATTCTCTCTCTCTCTCAACAAAATGCTACTGGAATACAGGATGGATAGCTCAGGGGAAGTGAATTGCCAAAAGGGAATTGCTTTATTAGTTACTTTATGTGTAAAAGTCTTTCTAGCTTTGGCTCCACGCGGTGTGGACTTGACTCAGGCAGCATATTCTGCTTTGGATGCTAAATTGTTAATGTCCTTTGATTGGCTAGAGAGTCTACATCTGGCTCCACACGGTATTCACTTTACGACTGTTGAGGATAAGATTGCCGCCGATGCAAGTATGAGAGTCTGGCGAGGATCTGGCGGGCTAGATCTGAGAGCTGGCGCTCGTTCGTGATGTGCATACCTTCCAGCGACCCACGATCCATGTACTCCAGCAGGACCTGGATTTTGCCGTTGTGGTCGAACATGTCGTGCGACGTTGAGGCTGAGTTTCGTAAAGCTGAGTTCGCACTGCGCTAAGGCTTGTGGGTGTGAGACTCGGGTTGTTCGTTGTTGGTGTTTTTTTTGCTTTTCTTTTTTTACAGATTTTTCTTTTAATTCCAAAATTAAAAATTAAAAAAAAAAAAGGAAAACATCGTCAGTGACATTAACGGCAGGTTTTTAACAGAATCCTGCATTGACAAAAATTGAAAGTTAGAGGACTGAATTGACAAAACTAAAAGTTAAAGGACTCAAATGAAAAAGAGTGAAAGTTAGAGGGCCAGTTTTGCATTTTTGCCAATATTTAATATGTGACTTTTTGAAGATAGTATATTTACTTTGTTACTCCTTAAGAATGTAATTTCCTTTTTTTTTTTGTTAAACATTATGAAATTGAAAATTTTATAAAAAAATATTTATAATTGGACCCAAAAATAGAATCCACTTGGCTCCAACGATGTGTAATTTGAGGCTGTTGTTCAATTGGAGCAAATGGGACTGCATTTTTCCAAGACATTAACAGACATGAAACACTACAAAGGTATGGAAGTGGAGGAAAAGTGAATATGGGTATCGCAAAAAGCCGTGAAAAGAATAGAATTCTCATCAGAGGCTCTAATAAGAATACTCGTACGGTAAAAATTGAAGAGGCGATGAAATTAACTATTGATTCTAGAGGGTAAAGACCTATGAACATGGCATTTTGATTTTTGACCTGTGGTCAAGTCTTGGTGCGAACCAAATACACCCAGCAGGTCAAGAGAGTGTAGAATGGGAGGTAGACGATAGAAACTTCGCTTCAATTAGAGTAATGGAGACAGCTGATGTTGGAGAAAAAACTGGACATCATAACTAAGTTATTTCTAAAGAACTTCGTACTCAACACAGTGGCTCTATCGGAGGGTTAAAGAGTAAAGACCGGTTCATGAACAGTGAACATGACCAATATTCTGACCTGTGACTCAGGTCTTTGGTGGACCAAAAACCATTCGAGCTAGCAACAGAGTGTAGAGTGGGAGGTGGGAAAATAAGTAGCAACTTTGCTTCAATTGAGAAATGTTATCTGATCTTCAAGAAAAATATTGAACCTCATTATTTATTTCTGAAAAACTTCTAAACTTAACGCAGTGGCACTGAGCTTAGACCATGATGTTGTTATTACTACTGAGTTTACAAAACATTCCTAAATATTTTGCATGCACACGAATTTTTAAGATTGAAATCTTGTTAATCAAGGGTTTGGGAGGTTTAATTGTTTTGTCTGCTAAATCAACAAAATATTAAAGATTAGCATAAGTCAAAGATTATGTTCCTTTCTCGGTACTATAGGCAATATTCAATCTCATGTCCCTTATTTTAACTACAAGACTTTAAAGGCAATAAATAAAAAGTTTATGCATGAAAAATAAAAGGTAAAACCTCCATTCACAATTTCATATTATTCTACATCATATTTTACAAAGTCAAGCAACCTTTCTGTTGATGTCATGGAACATCAAGGTGACAAAATTGCTTGTGAGGAGTGAAACTTTCCCCGACCACTGCAAAGGAAGAAGCATACCAGTGTTACAATGAAAAAAAAAATTGTATAAAAAAAATCTAATTATAATGGTGTAGTCCGTTTTCTTTCGAGATATATATATATATATATATATATATATATTTCATTAATAATTTAATACTGCTAAACACGCAGGGCCAGTGCCACTTGAAGCCCAAGGGTTCAAATAAACTCCTGAACTAGCAAAAAAAAAAAAAAAACTGGCAAAATATAATTATATATAGTTTTTTTTTTTTCATTTTACCCCCTAAAATTAAAATTTAAACATTCTTATTCTAAATTTTTTTAAGCCCATTTAAAATAAATTTGAATATGATCCCCTGAACAATAGCTTGGCCTTTTTAAACACCAAATATATATATATATATATATATATATATAAATTAATTGATAAGCCCAATAGCAATAATAGACATTTGTTAATCATAAATCTTAGAAAAAGTTCATTTTGATCTTAAAAATTTTAAAATAAATCAATCAAATGGGGAGATTAGTTGTTGAATGATTGCTTAGATGCATATATTGAAAGAGATGTGGTTCATAGGATTGATAATGAAGATATCATACAATAATTTCAACATACGAAATTAACCTTGTAGAAAAACAATTGTAAAACTTCATGTATTTGAGTTTTTTTTTTTTTTTATGTTGATATATTCAAGTTCTCTTTTGTTTCTTCTAAAAAAAAAATCTCTTTTATTTTAGATTTTATATAATTATGTTTCTTATTGACACCCTATAAAATAATCTTGGAGCCGCCATTGCAAACACATTAATTAGCCATGTTCACGTCCTGGGGAATATTTCTAATAGAAAACTTCAATGTTCAAATTTATTTTCCCATTTTAATTTTATATATATATTTATATATATATCACATGAGATTAGATCCAAACTATATTAGAAAATAGGGATTCTTTAAAAAAAAAAAATGAATAGAAATATCTTTCTCAACCAAAATATTATTTTCATCCTTAAAAATTGCACAAAGTTTATTTTTGTCTCTAAACTTTAGAGTGTTCACTTTTTATCCCTATATTTTTGAAAGCGATCCAGTTTATGTCCTTCCATCTACACCAGTTAACTTTTATGCTATGTAGCCTAACGAAAAGATGAGATCACATAATTTCGACAATAAATAATTTGAAATGGACCAATTTTTTTAAAATAAGAAGGCACAACATGTGACACAAATTTCTGCTGTGTGGACTCAGCGTTCTCTAAGAGTGTGTTTGTTTGGAGGTGAAACAAGGTAGATGAAAAACTTTAAAGAGAAAATGGAAATGAAAACTTTTTTGGAATGTGTTTAGTTGGGCAGGAAGGAAAGAAAATAAATAGTGAGACCTAGGTGTTTTCTCATCGAGCTCACCAAAATGTTTTCTCTTCAAAATGGAAAGAAAACTAAGTGGGGATGAATTTTTTCTTGCCTGACAAAAATATCCATGTGCATGTGCACATGGGCTTCTTTAAGTTACTTTTATTATTATTATTATTTTCTATTCTCCCCTAGGCAGTAAGTAACATTGCCTTTCCTTTTTTTTTTTTTTCCAGGTCTGGGTGTGCCTCTAACGTTGTCTCTTCTTTTATTTTATTTTTATTATTTTTTTTTCTTTTGATTTTCTAGGGGTTAGGTGTGATAGTTATTTATTTATTTATTTATTTTTTAACTAGACCTTATTTTTTTGGGACATGATTTTAAAAAAATAAATAAATTTGGATGACTTCTCTTTTTGTGGTTATTTGTCACTTTTTTGTTTTAATTCTGCATCATTCTTTAACAAGGGTATATGAGCAAATTTAGTCAAACTCATTTTTTTTATCTCTCCACTTTTCCACTCCCAACCAAACAAGGAGAGGAAATAAAATCTTTCCTATCCTCCTACTTTTCCATCATCCCACCATTTTTTATCCTCATATTTTTTCACCTCTCCAACCAAATGGATCCTAAATCTAAAATTCGTCCTATAGTTCGACTATGTGTGGACTCAACGTTCAAATTTTTGGACCAATTTTGTGGACTCAACATGAGACACTAAATTTGAAATGGTCCAATTTTCTTTCTCTTTCGTCCTATAATTCTGCTGTGCGTGGACTATGCACTCAGCGGTCAAATATTTGGCCATTATCGCCCCCAAGAATGAATCACATATATGGTTTAAATTTTTTAAGAGCAACCCTACATATACAAAAAAAAAAAAAAAAAAAAAATCATTACATTTTTCACAATAATTAAGTTAGCAACAAATTTTTATTGTTTTCATCTCGATTTATTACTAATATCACATTTTTACTTATCATTAACAATATGCCACAAACTGAGGTAAGAATTTTTTTTTTTTGTCGTCTCTACTTTCTATAGACTTTTTTCCATTTTTAATCCCATGGAGTAGTTAACTTCCTCAATACGGTTAAACGGCAGCAACTTTTGACTGCAAAGAAAAGAAATTGGAACCAGAACGTGGTTTTAAATTATAAGTCCCAATGCAAAAGCAGTGACTTTATCTGTACAGTGAAAAAGGAACAGGTTTTTTGACTGGCGCATTATGCAAAACCAAGTAGTTTAATTTTTGGGTCCAACACTACTTGAGACACAAGTTACAAGGTTCATCATGTTCGCGAGTCTTTGCCCTCCTCAACACTGCTTAATTGAAAATGATGATACATTAATTTATGAATATTATATCGCAAAATTTGTAGTATTATTTGCATCCCTCCAAGTCTTTCTTGTCAATGCGCCATGCTAATGAGTGATGGCATATTATTTGTTAAAGAAAAGTAGAACTCATTGAGTCATGTCATGGGACAAGAATAAAGGTTTTTACCCGTATTTAATTTCTCGCCAATGCTTTTGACATTATTGTCACCCAAAAGAATATTCCTATTTATACATATAATCTCTTTGGTTCATTTATTTGCATCGCTCCAAGTCTTTCTCGTCTACTATCATACCATACGCACTCTGCATTCCTCTAGACGCATTCTCACATTGGGGTATTAGTGACAGACCAAATTGGCTTTTCTTTCTCTTTTTTATTACCATTATTATTAATCTTTTCTTTTTCTTTCATCCTATAATTTTGCTGTGTGGAGTGGACTCAGCTTTCAAATCTTCGGCCATTATAATATTGCGCCAAGAATCACTCACATAATCTTCCGGCCGAAAGTTATTTGGCCCACAGAAGAAAAACTGGAACCAGTTCTTGGTTTTCAATTTTTAAACCCATGGCTAGAGTAGCTACCTTACTCTATAAAGTGAAAAGACAGTGACTTTTGATTCCAAAGCAAAAGCAGATTGGTTTTTCTTTCTCTTTTTTATATTACTATATTTTTTTCTTTTTCATCCTAGAATTTTGCTATGTGTGGAACCAGATCTTGGTTTTAAATTTTTAATCCCATGGGCCACGGCTAGAGTCGCTACCTTCTCTGTAAAGTGAAAAGGCAAAGACTTTTGATTGCAAAGAAAAGAAATTGGAACCAGTACACGGTTTTAAAATAATTCCATGGCCAAAGCAGTGACCTTTATCAATTACGGTGAAATAGCAACAACTTTTGACAGTCCTCCCATGCAAAATGCTATCTCAAAAGTTGTGAAAACGTAGTGAAAAATTGTTTGTTTCTACTTATGGCTAGAGTATGTACGTAAGCCTTCCTACCAAGTTTTTCTCCTAAATTTCGTTGGCAGTGTTAGATGACAAAGTGTGAGTGTGGGAAGTGCGTTGTGCACGTTTCCTAGTTGCTGCGTTTTTTTTAGTGGGTTTTGTATACTGTTTATAGGACCCAGTACGAAATTCAGCAAAATTTTTATTAAAATTGAGTTTACAGCACTATTTTTATATTTAAAAATTATTTTATTATAATATTTTTAATTTTTAACGGTAAGTAGTATTTAAACAGATCCAAAATGTTTGTGAAAGGAAAGACTTATCCAAACAGACCCAAAGGCAGCAACTTTTGACTACAAAGAAAAGAAATTGAAACCAGGACATGGTTAAAAATTATGAGTCCCATGGCAAAAACAGTGACTTCATCCGTTCAGTGAAAAGGCAACAGCTTTTTTGATTGGCGCACCATGCAAAACCAAGTAGTTTTTGGGTCCAACAATACCTTATATGTTTCATCATGTTCCGTGAGTCTTTGCCCTCCTCAACACTACTTATTGTCCGTTTGGTAAAGATTATATTTGTCAACTTATTTTATTATTTAATTTATTTTTACTACTATTTATAAGTCTCATTGTATTTTTTTGGTATTATTCATGAGTCCCTCTGTATGATATCAACTAACTTTTACATTTATTTACAACACTTTCAATAAATAAATTGCATAGGATAAGTCTTCACGTGTAGAGAGTTAGGAATTTTTTTTTTTTTTTTTTTTGAGAGAGAGAGATTTAGGAAGTTAATCATGAAAGGTACAATAGTTTAAAAAAAAAAATATTTTTAGTGCCCATTTGAGAATTACTTATTTCGGATATATAATTTATTTGCATATGTGAGGCAAAAAAAAAAAAAACTGACTTATTTCCAAAAAATTGAAACTTAAACTATTTGAAATAAAGTTGAGACTCACAAAAAGTATATAAAATATGTGAAAATTCTATTCATATATATTATTTAAATAAATCACACAAATCATTAAAATAGTCATATAACTAAAATTATACATGAATAATTTTTTCAATTGCCACATAGTGAGTTTAAGAAAAATTCTATCAAATCCATTTGGAACAAAACCATTCCTAAAATAAAAATTATATCAATATGACTCACAAAATAAAAAAAAATAAAAAAATAAACTGAAAAATGAAATTAATCGTAAGAGAGCATGAGAGGAAAGAGAGTTACCTAAAATTGTGATTTGTGAGAAGGTGGATTAACTGTAGAGAACCATTTAATATTTTTCAAAATGATCATTCTGCATTTAATTTAGAGCATTTATAATAATTTAGGAGTACTACATTTTCCAATCACAAAAGAAACCTAGGGTGTGATGAAAAAATTATTCCACCACACATTATATTCATCACACCCCTAGGTTTTTTTTATGATTGAAAAATGTAGTTGTAAGAGCACAAATCAAGCTAGACCGGAGTTGGACCTTCAGACCAGCCCAATGAACCCTAAACAATGAATTTATAGATAGTGGGCTTTTAATCTAGGTTCTTAAGACGGTAGATAACACAAAGTTGGATTAAATCATAGAACCCATGCAACAATCTCCTACATAGATGTAATATTGCTTTGTATATATGGATGCCGAGGACAATCCTTTGTATTTCTTTTCAAGTACTCTCTCCCTTCTGTCTTGTCCCCCTCTGCCTTTTATAGGTCCGTCTCCTTTTTTCCTTTCTTCCACGTGTAGTCCAGATATTTCTTTTTGGATACTTGTCCCATCATCCTCCCTTCCTAAAGTCTCTAGTGGTGAGGGTAAGGTTGAATTTCAATGTTCAAGTGTCACTTCCTCATTAATGCGGCCAGAGAGGTAGGTATGGTGCCTTCAATGCGGTGGTAGCAGCTTTATCCTTGATATTTGTCTATCATCTCCCTTGATCCCCTATTCTCTTTCTCTCAACTTTGCATCTCAGGTCTTCAGTACGGATGCTCTTGGACCGTCAGGTCATTTGCCTTGTCCTCGGCAACAGGTTTCCGAGCACTTGGTCATCCTCGGACGTCCTGTTCTGAGGTGCTCTGCTCATGCATGACACCTTTCTTTATCACGACTTCGTAGGAGGGACTTGCCATGTCCTCAGACCATTCATGATATGGGGTTGGACCTTCCTCCTTGTGGGAGCCTTTGGGCCGGCCCAGTACGCGTTTTGGGCCCACGGGCACTACAGTAGTAATCCTAAATTATTATATGCACTATTTATAAGATTTATTTAATGAATCTTCTTTTCCTCCCCTTATAGGTTAATATGAAATTATAGCATCATCTTCCAATTAATAACACATTGATTACTACATACACAAAATTGGCAAAAATGGATAATAATTACTGAATACTAGCCTCTGAGCACGCGCATGCTCGGAGGCTCTTCTATTTTTTGGATAAGGGTTAATTTAGAGCATTTATTATAATTTGGGAGTACTATATTTTTCAATCACAAAAAAAAACTAGGGGTGTGATAAAAAATTATTTCACCTGCTAACGCATAATATTCATCACACTCTTAGGTTTTTCTTATGATTGAAAAATATAGTACTCCCAAATTATAATAAATACTCTACATTAACCCTTATCCAAAAAATAGAAGTCTCTAAGCACGCGCGTGAGGCTAGTTACTATTTAAGGGGCTTTCCCTATTTGGACTAGTTTTTTTTTTTTTTTTTTGTTCCAAAATACCTTTGCACCCCTAAGTTTAAGTAGAGACAAAACTAAATAATAGTCTGGTAAAAATACATGTCTAACTTGCACTAAAACATTGCTTACAAAATATGAACACTCTTCCACTAACTCATTTATTCAAAGTAACTATACTTTTATTATTTTTAAAAAAGAAAAAAAGAAAAATAAGTTAAACAATCCACTGGTGTTTTTTTTTTTTTTAAGCTGTTTTTTTCCTTAAAAAAAACACCTCATGTTTATTGAAAAACAAAACTAAATATAAGAATAAAAAAAAAAAAAAACTAAACTAAATAGATATAAACACTTTTTTTCTTATGAGTAGATACATCTTTAACTCACACTAAAATGTTGTCTACAAAACAGGATCACTCTCCTGATAGTTCTCAAAATAAAAATTATATATATATATAATAAAAAATATAATTTTTTTTTTTTAGCTACTGCCATTAATTAAAAAAAAAAAACCTCATCGCATGCGTGAAGCACGTGCGACGAAGCCAGTACATATAATCTCTTTAATTCATTTTATTATAATCGCTCCAAGTCTTTCTCGTCTACTATCATACTATACGCACTCTGCATTCCTCTAGACGCATTCTCACGTTGGGGTAGCAGTGACAGACCAAATTGGCTTTTCTTTCTCTTTTTTATTACCGTTATTATTAATCTTTTCTTTTTCTTTCATCCTATAATTTTGCTATGTGTGGAGTGGACTCAGCTTTCAAATCTCCGGCCATTATAATATTGCGCCAAGAATCACTCACATAATCTTCCGACCGAAAGTTATTTGGCCCACAGAAGAAACACTGGAACCAGTTCTTGGTTTTCAATTTTTAATCCCATGGCTAGAGTAGCTACCTTACTCTATAAAGTGAAAAGACAGTGACTATTGATTCCAAAGCAAAAGCAGATTGGCTTTTCTTTCTCTTTTTTATATTACTATATTTTTTTCTTCCTTTCTTTTTCATCCTAGAATTTTGCTATGTGTGGAACCAGATCTTGGTTTTAAATTTTTAATCCCATGGGCCACGGCTAGAGTCGCTACCTTCTCTATAAAGTGAAAAGGCAAAGACATTTGATTGCAAAGAAAAGAAATTGGAACCAGTACATGGTTTTAAAATAATTCCATGACCAAAGCAGTGACCTTTATCAATTACAGTGAAATAGCAACAACTTTTGACAGTCGTCCCATGCAAAATGCTATCTCAAAAGTTGTGAAACATGTCATGGAAAATTGAGAGAATTTTGCCCTTTTAAAAAAACAATTCAGCATTTTATCCTATTTTTTAAACTAATTAAGAAAATGTCACTCTTTTGAAATTCGATTTTTTCAAAAACGAGTTAAGCCCTATAGTAGCGTTTTTAAGGAACCTACAGCGACGTAAGGACCTATAGTGGCGTTTTTAAACTCAATCTTCATGAAATCTAGTTATAAGTAAAAAAAGAAAAAAAAAAGTTGCATGTAACTCGATTTCATGATGATCGAGTTTAAAAACACCACAATAGGTCCTTAAAACGCCACTATAGGGCTTCAGAATTTTTTTTTTTTTAAAACTCGATTTTGAGAAAATTGAGTTTTAAAAGAGAGGCATTTCCCTAATTAGTTTGGAAAATGAGGCAAAATACTGGATTGTTTTTTTGAAAAGGATAAAAGCCAATTTTGTTCTGGAAAATTGTTTGTTTCTACTTATGGCTAGTGTATGTAAGTAAGCGTTCCTACCAAGTTTTTCTCCTAAATTTCTTTGGTAGTGTCGGATGACAAAAAGTGTGAGTTTGGGAAGTGCGTTTTGCACGTTTCCTAGTGGCTACATTTTCTTAGTGAGTCCCGCGCACTGTTTACGGGACCCACAAGTATGAAATTCAGCAAAATTTTCATTAAAATTGAGTCCTTCAACACTATTTACATATTTAAAAATTATTTTATTATAATGTTTTCAGTTTTTAGTAATAAACAGTATTCAAATAGATCCAAAATGTTTGTGAAAGCAAGGACTTATCCAAACAGACCCAAAGGCAGCAACTTTTGACTGCAAAGGAAAGAAATTGAAACCAAAACATGGTTAAAAATTATGAGTCCCATGGCAAAAGCAATGACTTCATCTGTTCGGTGAAAAGGCAACAACTTTTCTAATTGGCGCACCATGCAAAACCAAGTAGTTTTTGGGTCCAACAATACCTTATACGTTTCATCATGTTCCGTGAGTCTTTGCCCTCCTCAACGCTACTTATTGTCTGTTTGGCAAAGATTATATTTGTCAACTTATTTTACTATTTAATTTTTTTTTGGTACTATTCATAGGTCTCACTGTATTTTTTAGTACTATTCATAAGTCCTGCTGTACTATATCAATTAACTTTTACCTTTATTTATAGTATTTTTAGTAAAAAATTTTCAATTTTAACAAAATAAGTGAATCCTAAACGAACGTTTAATTGAAAATGATGATACATTGATTTATGAAAATTATATAGCAAAATTTGTAGTATTATTTGCATCGCTCTAAGTCTTTCTTGTCAATGCACCATGCTTATGAGTGATGACATATTATTTGTTAAAGGAAAGTAGAATTCATGGAGTCATGTCATGGGACAAGAATAAAGGTTTTTACCCGTTATTGATGACTTTAATAAATCTTCCTACCAAGTTTTTCCTATGGTCATTTGTTCTACCCCATGCCATGACATAACAAGTCTCACAATGCTTTATCCCTATATATGTGTGTATATATATACATATATATATGTGTGTATATATATGTATGTATATATGTATATATATGTGTATATATATGTATATTCTTATATTGATTCTAGTATGGTTTTCTATTGATAAGACCATGAAGAAATTGAATTGAATCGAACATTAAAAGATTAAAAAAAAAACGGTTCATTTAATTTATTTTGAACACGAGCCGAGTTCAATCTCAATATTAAGCTAATCATATGTTTAAATTTGGTTCAATTTTTTGTTCAACAAGTTCAAACTTGTCTATAACCTAGTTTATTAACTTAATATTTCATTATGAGAAATACTATGTCTATAACATTTTTACAAAAAATCCTAGTTGGCATGTTGTTACATGTTATTATTAGTGGGCAAAAAAGTAATTTCAGTGGTGCATTCAAATTAAAAACCTGTAACAACTTGCCAACTTGAATTTTGATGTGAAAATGTTGTAAACATAACACTCCTCTTTCTTTATATATGAGAATATCATGAATAAAATTTTTTATTCCCTTCATAAATATATAATAATATTTAATAACAAAATTTTAGTTGAAGTTATATTTTTGAATTGATTAGAATGATTTTCGTGTATAAATTTATAAAAATTAGATTTATCAACCTTATACTATTTTAAGAGTATATTGATCAATGAGAATCTTGCACATTTCATATTGTTTTTTCATTATTGGTAGAATAATGAATAAATAATTAAATTAACAATTTTTAATGATTTAAAAGTTTAAACTTTTAGATAAACTAGTATTTAACCCGCGCAATGCGCAGGATCATTTGAAATCTTATAAGTAGGAGAGAAATTTGGCTAATGAAATCATTTTTTAAAGAAAAAAATTTGTTGCAAAGTGTGTAAGACACGCTAGTTATCAATTTGAACCATCCATTCAACACACTATTATTTTAATCTTTTGAACCATTATGCAGCTAATTGCTTTCACATGTTAAAAACATGGTGATAATAACAATAAGTTGAAAATTCCATATGATCAATGACACAGTTTTTAAAAATGTTCTTTAACCATAGTTAGCTGACGCTAATAATTATTTAGATAGAGCGGAATATTAACTAAAATCTAAGGGATAATCAACTTTGTATAACAAAATATTACACTTTCAGATTTCAAAGTTCTACAATTTCAATCACTCTTCAAAAACAACAAATCAAGTAGGATAGAAAACAGAAACTGAAAACTAAATTGAATTTTGTAGTTGCTATTTTCCATTTTGATCTTGGTGTGCTAGTTGCTGCATCACTTCAAATAGTGATAACACTTTCTCTTTCTTAGCACTCCGCCCCTTTTGATAGTAAGCAGTAAGTTATTGGTTCAAATCCAATAATAGGAAAAACCGGCTGAAACCCTTTTTTTGCTAACATGATAACAAATACAGACTGGCAGCAAGTAATCAACTGAATGACCAATGCATTGGTAAGTCCTTTGTTGTACTGGGAATCCCTAAGCAAAGAATACCCATTGCACTACAACCATACACATCCTACAAAATTTAGTTCAGAATAAGATCAATAGAATGCAAAAGGAAAAAAAAAAGTGTAATAATCATTTCTCAATGTTAAATTATCTGGTCAAGATCCTAATCATCCTATAAATACTTATTAGAGAGTCTTGATTATTTTCCTTCACATATAAGATGAGGTTTGCTCTCTACTTTATGTTGAATCATTCTTTTCCATGTCTACATATCAGCCTTCACCCCATTTCTTAAAGGCATGAAGATGCCATTTGAGCTAGAGCTCAACGTCAAGCTTTGCTTGCTTTCTACAAATCTGCTCTCAAAAAATTACATAATTTCATTTACCAAGAAACTATTATTACTATACATTCAAAACAGCCCCAAAGCCAATTCAATTCCTAATATCCAAAACAAAAACAAATACTCAAACAAAACAAATTCTAATTTTCTAACCCAAATACTTGAATCAAAACCAAATCTAACCCAAATGCCTAAATCCAACCAATACCCTAACATAAATCATATTTAATGCTCAATTTTCAATGGTTGGAGAGCAACTATGGTGGTGGTATGAGATTAATCTCTATGTCATTCCCTTTGTGCCTCCTCTCTCTCTCTCTCTCTCTCTCTCTCTCTCTCACACACACACACACACACTACTTTTTCTGTGGGTTTTTGAATTAATAAACTCTAAACTGCATAAAGAGTATTTCAAAAACTGCATAGAGAGTATTTCAAGAAAAACAATTGAAGTATAAGCATATTAGAACAGGTCTGTTTAACTCTTCTTGTGGCTTAAAATTGTGCCACAATAAACTGTCATCTTTCGTTTAAAGAGCCAATTTGAAAAATTCATCTAACTCTTATTAAATTTAAGTGGAAAAATAACTGTTATAAAGTCCTCTATAAGTAAATTATTAAAAAAAGTCCTCTACAAGTGCGCAATTGCGGTAATAAAGATGAAGCAAACATAGACACATTAATTCCAATGCTTTTAAGATTTCTAAACCTTGAACTAAAACAAAATCAAACATGAAGTTAATTGAATCCAAATACTCCCAAAAGTTTTTAGTATACTGATCAACTAAATCGAATCAAAAAATCAAATTGAAACCTAATGTAACCCAAATACCTAAAAAGTCTGAAACAAAAACAGAATATCATGCCCACTGTCAAATTGTAGTAACTTTTAAATGTAGCAAAACCAAATACCATAGTTTACTAAAGACATAAACCAATATTGTGACTGCTTCAATGTGTGAATCCCTTTATTTATAAGCTTTTTCCACCCATAATTATCTTCCAAAATAGACATTAAAAGTATAAGAGGATTAAGAAAATTGACAAAGTTGGTACATTACACTATAAATTAGGCAAAACAAATACTTCCATCATTCATAAATTGAAAAGAAATCATCAATTGAGTTAAGTACTATATAAAGGCCTGAATTACTGAATTTTCTCATGTGACTGCATGACAGATTCTCTACTAATCATCTCAACTTTCTTAGTACTAAAAAGATTCTCAATGAATTTTCAAGAATGGCATACAACATTAAAAACCCAAAAAACCAAATATTATAAACACCAAAACCAACACTTAGGAATCTCTTAGAAGATTATCTTTTTTTGATAAGCAAATCTCTGTGAAAATTATTCTCTACCATAACATACAAAGTAATCAATTTTGTATGAAGATCATTATACTTTCAGATTTAACAATTTAAAAACATGCATAACCCAGAAAAACCCAACATCAAAATTAACAAAATCATGACTTAAAAGTATCTTTTTAAAAAATGTTGTCTAAAATCTACAATGTATAAACAAAATAACAAAATATTTTCAGATTTCAAAATCCTTCATTTTTGCAATTCATAATGCCTGTCCAATTTCTGTCCAATCCATTTTTTTGAAGAGAATGCAATAAAAGAGTCTAGAGATTACTTTCACCAATTGAATCAACCTCTGAATTAGATCTACTAAGTTGGAACTGTTAATAAAACAAAAGCACATATATCTAAAATAGAGTACCATATAATAAAAATGTTTCCTACAAATTGCGGTTGTGCTAAGTGGATGTCGTTTCCTTTTTTCTTTATATATTACATATATATATATATATATATATATATGTTTTTTTAAAAAAAAATCTCATTTTACCTGTTCATTTTATACACTGACACTGATTGCAAACTTTCAAGAACAAAAAAAATAAAATTGGAATTTTAAAAGACAAATTATAATCAATTACAGCACACAGATTTATTGAACAATTGTTCTAAAACAAAATTATGCAGAAATTACTGCAGAAATTTGAAGAATCAATATTCTAGGGTTTTGCATTCTTGTCCATGCCGTAAGAATCAATTTTCACAACAAAGCACCAAAAGGTAAAGAATGAACACAGAGAATTGGTGCGTACCTTTCATCGGAATAGCGCCGATCTCTATCGCCGTATCTCAATATTCCTGGGATGTTTGATCGTATTTAACTTTGAATCCATGAACCAAAAATAGACTTTTTTACGAAAACTAAGCCAATCATAACAGAGTACAACAAAATCCTAAACCAAAATTAGTATATATAGATATATATATTCAAAGAATTTTCAAATGGCGATTATAACAAAACCCTAGAATCAGGAGCACGTGCATTCAAAGTTAAAGGTTTTAATCGCAAAACAAAGCTAGAGTATTTCGAAAATTCACGGAAACAGGGGAAACTTATCCCAAAATCACAGGGAAGTTTTAAAACCGAATCAAAATAACAAAAAATCATAGAGAGAAAGAGAGGGAGAGAGAGAAGAACGTACCTGTAAAACTCAAAAGGGGATGGCGATGGCCGGCCGAACGAATCTCCAGTGTGGCGCAAGGTTTTTTTTTCTCCTTGCAGAGTTTGATGCCAAGAGATCCTTCCCTTTCTCTCTATCGCAGAATCGCCAGAGGTTTTTTTAGAGAGAGAAAATGTTAGGAAGAGTATGATGAGAAGAGGCTAGGGTTTTTTTAGTTTAGTTGTGACGTTTTTCTCTTTTTTTAACCGATTTTTTTTTTAATATATACCCCATCACCGTGAAACAGTGTTAACCTTGCAAACGTGGCAGGATTTTTAAAAGCTAAACGTTGCAACGTGCGGTTTTTAAAAAAAAAATTGTATACATGGCAGCATTTTAAAGTGCCTTTTTTCTTATTTGTCAACACCTCCTTAACTGTAGGAAATCACTTTCTCTCAGCTTCTGCTATTATATATATATAGACTATGGGGTGACATTATATGAATTGGTCCGATGATGAAAAATATTAGATTTTTCTCCATAAATTTACATTTTAATGCATCATACAATATCCCGTATGTCACCCAAAAGAATGTTCCCATTTATAGATATCATTTTGCCTTTTAGGTTTTTCTAAAAAAAGAAAAGGGAAAAATAAATAAAACCTCTATGCTTCTGTAGTAAAGAAGAAAATCAAAGAGATTGTGTAGAGTGGAGTGGACTCAGCTTTCAAATCTTCGGCCATTATAATATTGCGCCAAGAATCACTCACATAATCTTCCGACCGAAAGTCACAGGTTTTAAATTTTTAATTCCATGGCTAGTGTACCTACCTCCCTTAATTAAGTGAAAAGGCAAGGGCAAAAGAAATTGGAACCACTACATGGTTTTAAAATATTAATTCCATGGCAAAAGTAGTGACCTTCATCAATTACGGTGAAATAGCATCAACTTTTGACCGTCGTCCCATGCAAAACCGAGTTGTTTTTGGTCCACCACTACTTGACACACAGGTTAAAAGGGCCATCACGTTCATGGCTATTTACACTCCTCAACAAACCATTAATTTCATCAGACCTTCAAATCTTTACTGTTTTGAGTGTTTATTTTTAAATCATCCAATGAGAATTCCACTCTATTCTAGGCTTCTCCAGATACTCATATGCTTACTTACCCTCGTGTTTGCCGTGTCGGGTCAATGTCTTGGCGATCAAAGATCCTATTTGCTCGAATTCAAGAACAGCCTCGAGTTCGACAGTGAAATTTCCACAAAACTGGTGCGTTGGAACGACAGTGTTGATTGCTGTTGGTGGGAAGGAGTAACCTGCAGCGAGGGACATGTTGTCGGTCTCAACCTCGATGGCGAATCAATCCATGGTGGACTTGACAGTTCAAGTAGCCTTTTCCGTCTTCATTATCTCGAGCACCTGAATTTGGTTTATAACTGCCTCGAACCTTCTCATATTCCACCGGAATTTGGAAAGCTGACAAATTTGAGATATTTGAGTCTGTCATATTCTCGCTTTTCGGGGCAAATTCCCATTGAGATTTCACGCCTCATAAGGTTGGTTACTCTTGATTTGTCTTTTCAAAGAAAGCTGACACTTCTAGACCCAAATTTAGCTACGCTAGTTCAGAATCTCACGCGCCTTGAGGAACTTTATCTTGATGGTGTAATTATAGCATGTGAAGGGAAAGAGTGGTGTCAGGCCTTATCATCTTCACTGCCAAATCTAAGAGTGTTGAGCATGTCATATTGTCATCTTCAGGGGCAACTTGAATCCTCCTTACAGAAGCTTCAGTCTCTCAAAATAATTAATCTCAACCACAACAATATTTCTGCTCCAGTTCCAGAATTTTTTGCAGATTTCAGAAATTTGACAGCCTTGAATCTCCGCTCTTGTGGATTGAATGGACAATTTCCAAAAAAGATCTTCCAGGTTCCAACACTGCAGACGGTAGACTTATCAAATAATGAACTACTTCAAGGTTCTTTGCCAGAATTTTATCCAAATGGTTCTCTTCAGTCACCGCTGCTTACAGGTACAAAATTTTCAGGCACACTTCCTGATTCTATTGGCAACCTCAAAAGGTTATTTGAAATGGATCTTTCAAGGTGCAATCTCAATGGATCAATCCCAAGCTCCATGGCAAACCTTACTCAATTGGTTTATTTGGACATTTCAGTAAATTATTTCACCGGGCCAATTCCATCATTCAGCATGGCAAAGAATCTGACCATGATAGATCTTTCTTTTAATCATTTGACAGGTATGATTACTTTTACTCACTGGAAAGAGCTTCAGAGGCTAGAGGGCCTTTATTTGCATCACAATTCACTTGAAGGGAGTATTCCAGTGTCTCTTTTTTTACTTCCATCATTGCGAAAATTGCATCTTAGCAACAACCATTTTTCTGGTCAACTTCATGAATTTTCAAATGTTTCTTCTTTCCTACTGGAAGAACTTGATTTGAGTAACCAAGCATCTTTAGTTAAGCTAGACCTTTCAAATAACCAGATACATGGCGAGATACCCAACTGGCTTTGGAAACTTCCTAGACTTGATTATGTAAATCTCTCATGTAACTACCTTGAGGGACTTTTACTCAATCTTCATTCATTAATTTTGCTAGACCTTCACTCCAACCAACTCCGAGGGCAACTCCCAACTCCCCTACCATTTTTTCATTATCTGGACTTGTCAAGGAATAATTTCAACTCTGTTATACCAGCGCTGGACTTGTCATGGACTACCCACATTCTCCGTGGTTTCTTATCTCTTTCAAGCAATAAATTCCATGGGCAAATCCCTGAATCAATATGCAATGCTACACCTCTTGGAGTTCTAGATCTGTCTAATAACTCCATAAATGGTACAATTCCCCATTGCATCTCTTCAATGAGTAATAGTTTAAGGGTTCTGCATTTAGGGAGAAACAACCTCACTGGCAAAATATCTGATACATTTCCAAGTGATTGTAGTTTACAAACTCTGAATGTCAATAAAAACCTCCTAGAAGGTTTGGTACCAAAGTCTCTTGCCAATTGCACAAATTTGGAGGTATTGGACATTGGGAACAACCAGATACATGATGTCTTCCCATGTTACTTAAAAAGGCATATCTAATTTGCGCGTCCTTGTATTGCAATCGAACAAATTTTATGGATGTGTTGGTTGTGGAGGGCCAAATGTTACTTGGCCAATGCTTCAAATTGTAGACCTAGCCTCTAACAACTTTAGTGGTAAGATATCAATAAATACCCTAGCTAACTCAAAGGCAATGATGGTTGATAATGAGGCTCACTCAGAGCTCAATGACCTCCATTACGAACAATCCTTTATCGAGTACCAAAATTATTATCAATATGTAATAACAATTACCATTAAAGGTCAAGTGATTGAGTTGGTGAAGATTCTTACTATTTTCACTTTAATTGACATTTCATGCAACAGTCTTGAAGGGCCAATACCAGAAGAAATAGGAATACTCAAATCCTTGCATATTCTCAACTTGTCGCACAATGCTTTCACAGGCCGAATCCCACCATCTCTGGGAAAATTAAGTCAACTTGAGTCACTAGACTTATCAAGCAACAAGCTTATAGGGGAAATCCCTGTGCAACTAGCAGATGGTCTCATTTTCTTGTCAGTCCTAAACCTCTCATTTAATCAATTAGTTGGGCCAATTCCATACATCAAGCAATTTGCTACATTTTCGGAATCTTCCTTTGAAGGGAACAAAGGACTATATGGGTGTCCTTTGCAGACAAAATGCGCATATGCAGAGCCAAGGTCATCGCCTCCAACATCTGAAGAAAATGACTCAAATTCTTGGCCTTTAATTGACTGGAATTACTTGAGTGTGGAGCTGGGATTTGTTTTTGGCTTTGGGATGATCATTTGGCCTCTTGTGCTTTGTAAGAGGTGGAGGATTCAGTATTGCAAACACGTTGATGACATTTTATTCAGGATCTTCCCACAGCTATACCTTGGAGGAAAACAGTACCGAGGAATCCGAGCACATGGGAATGTGGGGCGGAGGCAGTAGGGATGGCTTTCATTATGAGGAGCAATACATGCAGCCATAAATAACTCTGTTTTTCTATTTTGCTTTCATATTATAAGAGCAAAATATAAGTGTATCCTTGCAATTGGACACGAGCTTTGTCAGGTAAGATGTTTGTACTATTTCATATTCGCAATGAATGTTATTGTAAGATTATATTAAAATATGCTGTTTTCATATACAACTGGCTTTGATATTTTAATATGCAATTATATTTATATATTTTAAATTTTTTTACTTCTTTTCGTTTGTCTGAAATTATAACATGTGGAATTGGACCAAGTTTATAGCTTTCGATACAAGGACATTACTTTAATTTTTAAGATGCTTGGGTATTACGCAACTTAAACAAGAATTATATATAAGTTAAATAAATATTTTAAATATGGAATATATTTTACAAATAAATGAAAAAACTTATTGTAAATAGAAAATCATATGTAATAGCAAAAAATTAATTTATGGTAATGATAAATGCTTATCATGTAAGACTAACTTTTTAATAAAAAAGTGAAGAATCTTATAGCTTAACAAGCATTTCTTTGTATTTTCAATAGACATCTAGGATTCAAATTGCCACTCCCCTTTGTAACTATCAAGTTTTATAAATAAATAAATAAAAATAATAAACCAAATAGGTTATAAAATAATTTTAAAAAAACAATAAAACTTATTTTAAACATTTTGAAACCTTTTTGTCCACAAGATGTTTCATCTCATCAAATGGCACCAATTGATACTTTTGCTTAAAATTTAATCATGTACTTGTGAATTAAATTGGTGAATTTAAAGCAGAATTATGCAAAGCAAAACTTGCTTAATGAAAAAAATAATAATAATAATTGAAAGCAGAATTTTGGAAAGTAAAACTTGCAAGGGAATTGAACTAGTGAATTTAACTAGAGAAGTTATTGTCCTCAAATCTTACCCTCTATTGAGATGCACATAAAGATGATATAGAACCAATGAATTTGTCAGTGCTCAAGTAAAAAATAATGCAGTGTCACTGAGTTTTGGAAGCAAAACTTCTCACCATGATTGGGGAAGAAATCATGGAAGATGGGCCCCATGAAAGATGAGAAAGAAGACTAAGTTAAAGTTCTCGCAAAATTCATCGTAAGACTTGAATTGGATTTCCCATGAAACTCATGTAGATTATTGACAGATAGTGATATACACTCTTTGTCATTATTTTATTTTATTTTTCGTTAAACACTCTTTGTAATTTTTTTTCTCTCCATAACACAGCAACAATTTCTTTAACTTTGTTTAGTGTCATGTATACATGGCCATTCCACTTTGCAAATTACAACTTACATACTTGTGGTTTTGATGAAATTTAAATTGTTTATGTGTGGTTTGAAATTTAACACTTTATTCACCTGAAGTTTGACTATAAGTTACTTACCTGTGGTTTGAAATCCCATGAAACAAGTATTCCGTTGGATTCTTTTTTATCTTATTTGATCTTTTATTTTTATGTTTTTTGTGTTTTTGAAGAATAAAGACATAAAAGTGGAGCAAAATTACATATTTAGCCATATTTTTAATAAAGATAGGTTATGGAAATCTAATTGATCTAACCTTAAGTGGGTAAAATGTCAAATTTTAAACCATAGGTAGATAATTTAAATTTCAGCCAAACCACAAGTGGGTAAGCTGTAATTTGCCCTTTAAGATGTGTTCTTTAAAATTGAGTAATACTAACTGCAAAGAACATAGAATTTTTTATAAATTTTTTTCTAAAATTGTTATGATTTATTTTTTCAAAATTGCTATGAGTTTGGTGGGAATAAGTAAATAACATTAATTTTATATGGAGTTTTTGACACAATCTTTATATATAATAGTATATAATACCACTATATACTATATTGTTATATCTTATAAAGTTTTAGCTATGCCCTGTAGGCAAAGTTAAATTTTTTATTCCTTTCTCACCCTCGTTCTCTGTGGCCGAGCTCTGCACCCTTTATCTCTCTCTCTCTCTTCCCCATGCTACCTTCCTCCCAAAATTGCTTTTTCTATCGGTGAAAACTCTCTTCACCAGCTCCAACGAGACTTGGGAAGAGTGAATCAAAGCTTTCTTCTCTCTCTTCGTTGACAGATTTCCGAGGGAATCTCTCCACAAATGGTATGAAATTCCTAAACTTTTCATTTTAATTTGATGCCAAAGTACCAAACGTCCAAACCAATGTCTTCATTTTTGTTTTATGCAATTCCTAGTGACTTTAACTTATTATGATAAATATTACTGATTGGATTCATCTCTATGGCTCTTTTCGCATTGGACTATTTTAGAAATATGTATATGATTTTTTTTTTTTAAATTCTCTTAAATTTTATCATGAGGAATTTTAGAATTAGGCTCACAATTAGCTAGAGTTGGTGTGAGCTATTTTGTAATGGGTTTCATGTGTCTTTGCAGACATGAGTGTACTCTCTTTCTATTGGTGTCTTGAGTCTTGTTAGGCTCTTTGCTCTGAATTGTGCTTTTGATCATCAATAATATTATTCGGATTCCCTAAAAAAGAGATACCTTTTTCATTTTTCCAAAGAAAATAAAAACATGATTCTGCCTGCATGAAGGCCACCATAAGGTTTATATGGTAATTATCTTTTGATTAACATCCCCTTTCATTATGAAAGCTATGATATATATGGATATCCGTGTTCTGGGACTAGGAACTGGAACATAAGTTGTTGCTGAAGTACCATTGTGGAAAAGAAACCTCGGTCTCGTCACACTTGGAAGAAAAGGATGGATTGATTTAGTAGGCCTTCAACCCTTCCTTTACTTGTTGAGCAAGCTTAAAATTTGAAGATTCTATAAGATTTTTTTTTGCCCTCCCTAAGATGTCACAGCCACCAAACTGGGCACAAAATGTTGTATGTGAACCCGTAAGTTTGTTTAGGTTTATTCATCTTCATGCTATAAGATTTTTCCCCCATTTTAGTATCCAGAACAATTTTATTACAAGAGCTTTATAGTTTTAAGTGTTTAAAATAGCAATGAATGTGATTGATGCTACATCAATAATATAATATATTTCTTAATTAAGATATCAGTTTGTAACACAAGCCGAGTCCTTCGTACATGATACCCCCAGACTCAAGGGTGAGCGAGGACTGAAGAAGGGTGTTTGGCTTCATTAACACGACTGTGAGATTGTTACTGTACTCTAGCTTTGAGAAAAATAGTTGATATATTTTCTAGCAAGCCATATTATGCTAGAATTATGTACTGGATTTGTATTGGAAGTGTGAAAAGAGATACATGCTCAACTATAATTCACCACTGCATATCTTTTAATTTGCTTTCTATTATGTCATTTCATTAATATATATATGGTTTAACAAGCTTTTTCCAATTTTACTTTGGTAATTTACACGTTGTATTTCTCTTAACTGTTTTCTTTTGCTTGTTCAGTGCCATTTGATCACATGTGATGATTCAAATTTTGGGTAAAAATTTGAATCATCACATTATTGTATATCTTATTGATCATATTAATAAATGCTTTTATTATTATTTTATTTTAGTAAAAAAAGTACCAAGTGTTTACTCTTTTTTGGGAAGAATTAGGATATGTTCAATGGTTATACTTGATATATAGGTATATACTAGAGAGTATATTGGAGTGTATCGTCTTTTCTATATGACTCTCGCGTACATTTGTCTGGAGAGAAAGCCATAGAGGAGATGCATATACCAAGGGAGAGAAGACATTGTTTTTATGAGAAAACCTTGTTTTGCTTTGTTTTCCTTTATTCTTGTTTTCTTGTTGCTTTATGGTACTTTGAGTCACATTTAGTATCTATGTTTTGTTGCTATCATCACATCATTTTTATGTGTTGGACATGCATACATCCTTATGCCATTGTGCTTTATTGATTGCATGTTCGGATGATCATTTACTTTATTATGTGATTATTGTAGTCATTTCTATGTGACTAGTTAGTGTTTGATCAAATTGTTCATATGTTTCACATCATGTTTACTTAATTGTTTTTTACTTGTCACTTTATACTTGTCTTTTATTACTTACTTTACCTTGAGGGTCTAACATGTTTTGTGCAAGTGTTTCAGGATACATGTATTTGGTTCTAAGTTCATCACATGTTTTAGATTTAGGTGTGAGTGGGTTTTTTCATTGTTCACAAACTCACATTTAAATCTAGAGTCAGTTATAGGGTGTTTTGTTATGGAATAGCCAAATGGGGAGATTGTAAAGTTGTAATTTACAACTATGTTTTATGTTAACTTTATTCCATGACAAAAAGTGTTGTAATTGCATAAATTTTGTTCTTTGTATTTTGTGGGATTTTATTGTATTGAGTTTAGTATTAAGTTGGTGAAGAATCGAGCAAGAATTGATGATTAGTGCAGTTTCGCAACTAGCTCACAAGAAATTCGCCAAAAGGGTTCCCGAGAAAAGGGCACGTGTGAAGCATATACTAGAAGCTGAAGAGTCAAGTGTCAGGCTTCATTTTGCGAGACAGACCATCTCGTGAGGTACCCGCGAAACATTCTGCCTAGAGGATTTTTAAGTATGACTTTTTTACCCTTCACCCATACTATATATACCTTCATTATCTACAAAAGTAGATAAAGCTATTCAGAGAGAAAATCTTAGATAGGTTTCTACAACACAACACAACCACATTTTAAAGAGAGAGCTACTCATCCTTAGTGAGAAATCATTGTAGTCTCTTCTCCTTCCCCCTCCCATTGTCATACCTAGAGAGGAGATTTGTACCCAAACATAACCCGCACCTACTCATAGTGTAGAGTTTTGGAGCTTGGGAAGCTTTGGGCATTTGCCAAAAGAAGCCAATTAAGCTTGGAGGATGCAATTGGGCGTATTGCAAGATCCAGAAAACTAGAGAAGACATGATTCCGAGAAGTTTGTTGGTATCAAGAGCTTGGAGGGTCTTTTATTATTCGTGTACTCCAACTTTATTCTTTAGTAGATCGATTTCGACTTGGAGGGTCACGGAGAGGTTTTTCGCCGAGTTCTTCGGTTTCCTCTTCGATAACACGTTTTGGCGTTATCTATGTTTGCATCTCTCTTCCCTTGCTCTTGTACTTTACATTTATTGTTTGGTGTTCATGATTATGCACTAGAGTAGTATCGGTTCATTGCGCACATTTACTCTTGTTCCGCACTTTGATTAAGTAAGAGTAAAAACAATCTAACTGTAATTTTTAATTGAGGGTTTGAACAAGCTTTTGTGTTTTAGCACAAATCCAAACTTTCAAGGTAAAATATTAGACTATGAGAACTTTTTTTTTTTTTTTAGAGGAATACTGAGGTTAGGAATCTAAATTTAGTTTTAATTTCTAATTATATACAACATCTCTAGATTTCTTGAGATTTTATTACCTTCTGCACGCTACATCCTTAGAATAGGGTGTTGAGGAAAAAAAAAACAAGAAATATTAATTGTTTATTTATAAATTTTTCTTCTACATAGTGAAATATGATAATACAATTTTTTATAAGTAATCTTTGGCCAGGCCAAAATGGCCAAATACCACATTTGGCTGAAATTAGTGTCAATTTAGCATTGATTCAGAAATAAATAGGAATGTACCATTTTTCCAGTACTCGAGTTTGCGAAACTTGAGTACCAAATGGTACTTGAGCTCCATAAACTCGAGTACCCCTAGTTTTGCCACCGTGTCACCGGCTGAGCTAGCATTTGGCATTAAAAAAATCCACTTAGTACTCGAGTTTACTGGACTCGAGTACTATGCTACTGGTACCCAAGTTCATTAAACTCGAGTATTAATCTGTATGATAGTGGAAATCTTGCCAATTAATACTCGAGTTTAGTGGACTCGGGTACGCAACAATACTCGAGCCCACTAAACTCGAGTATCAGCCTGTATAACTCGACTATGTCCCGGGTAAGATTGCGAAATCCTACAGGTGAGTACTCGAGTGTGGTGGACTCGAGTGCTGTCTTGGCGGTACCCGAGTTGCTTAAACTCGAGTATCACTCACTAAAACCACAAATGGTTCAAATTTTATTTCACTCTCATTTCTCACTCACCACTCACATACCTTAACACACTCACTCTCCTTCACACCTCAATTAATAGTTCAAAGCTACTCCAACGATAAAAAAAATTATAAATATCATAGTATCTTTTTAAGAGAATGAAAATTTTGAATAATATATTTGAAACACAAACAGTTATCAAAATAGGAAAATATAACACACGAGAGCATAATTTATCAAAATATGGACCACCTAAAAAATGAATAATATCAATCAAATAAATCCAAATAATAAAAATAAGATATATTTTTTTGAGATAAATAAATGACAAATAATTTTAGAAATTGTTTCAGTTTTTGAGAGAACAAATTATTTTCCACAAAATTTAGAGAAAAAATTATATATTATACCATAACTAAAATATAATTATTTATTCCTACGCATCGCGTGGATCAGCGAGTAGTTATCTATAAAACACAAATCTTTTGACATCTTGACTGTAACACTTAACACAAATTTGTTGCCGCTTGCTTGTTTTGGGCCCCCTTAAAAATATGCTCTCTATCTTATTCAAAAAAAAAAAAGACTATAACACTTAACTCTATGTGATATCACTTTATGTGTAAATCATTAATTGTGTAACTCTTAAACCCCTAAAAGTTTTAAATGTAATACAAAATCCTTAAGAAGTACTGTTTTATGTGAAAATAATATGTGCATATTTCATCAAATGAACAAATCACTCTTTATTTTCACAACATCTTTCACTTTTTTTTTTTATTACTTATTTCCACGTATGTTTAACATTTTTCAAATAAAATAATATCACAAAAAATTAAGTGTTACATTTAAAACTTATGGGATTACATGATTTAGAGGAAACCACAAAAGGTTTGTATTTTTTCTTAAAGCTTAAAGAGACGAGAAAAAGTTTTATGAGACTATTTATTCTCCAACAACTATGGTGTTCTAATTATGTGCAAGTGTCGAAATCTAATCACAAATTAACACCTAAACATATTATGAAATTGAGAGTTTTTTTGGGTGTATTTATAGGCGGGAAGGGCTTCCTTGCCATCTCTTTGAACATATCCAAAAGCTAATTGTCTCCTTGTTGAATGTCCCAAACAAATCTTCTACATTTTTCTTTTCACAATTCTTCTAATTTTTTATGGGTACCGAATTGGTGTAACATTTAAAATTTTGAGAATTATATAGGTCTGTGGTTTATACGAGTGCAGCGTATGCTAATCTTGAATATAAAGAGTACAAATGGCACGTAATTTACATTTGGAAAAAAAAAAAAAAATTCTTATCTAATTTCTACGAATTGTATAGTCCAATTGTGGATACTAAATTTTCAGCCAAAATTAACATTGATCACAAGACTTGGTGAATGTTGGTGGAGTGAAATTTTTTTGACAATCCCTTAAACAGAGAATACTTGACCTTCAACAATTGGAATAGAGCGTTTAGAAATTTTCTTCCTAGCAAATATATATCCAAGAATTCCATAATATTTCAGAAGAGTTTAGAAATTCAAAATGAGAAAGAAAGGGAACGGCATGTTGGGAGTGAAATAGGACCAACAGAGGGCATATGACAATATTGAATGAGACTTCTTGTTGGATGTGCTAAACAAGTTTGGCTTTAATTAGGTCACCAAACTAGACTAAATTGCAATTTACACTCTTAAAGTTTGAGTTTATTTTAATTTTTCCCAAAATAATTAAAAATTTGGATATAGACCCTTGATGTCATATATGGTTTGGTTCAAGTCCTTTTATTTGTGATGATAGATGGTCTGAACCAAAATCAATCCACAATGTCTCCGAAAGTGTTGCATTGCATTATTAGAATGAGAAAGCGAACGTATTCTATAGTTTGAATATTGCACAACACAGCTGCAACCCATGTAAATGTCCAAAGTCTCTCTTAAAAACTTTCTCCTAATTTAAGGAAAATATAATCATTTATCAATAAGTAATTTCTCTCGAGTGTTTGCCGGTCAACTTACAGATCAAGTTTTACTTTCTCTCATACTCTCAGCTCTACGATTCTGCATTCCTCTCCTTTCTTCTAATTTTTCTTGTATCAAATACTGAACTATCAAACGCTTGGCTATAATTTTCGCACCAACCAATTCTCAATTAGTAATCTCCAAAGGTGTCAAAAATTAAGAATTAATATGTTGTAACTTGGTAGTGCCAAAAATTATGAGCTCTACCTGCACTAAAAAAAGCAAGTTTAGATTTCTTAAATTCTAATACTTAAGAGTGGGGTGATTCAAGGAAGCAAAAGTTATCCTGTAGATGAAGTTACAGTTCACAATTCAAATGTCTAATTCACATGCAATCTTTAATATTAAATTCCTGAATTCTTCATAACAACTTTAAATGACCACAAATAATTTCAAAAAGTTTGTCACAAATCCTATTAATTTTTCATTGGGAGTAAGGGAAATAAAAAGGAAATCTGAAAAGGCCCAAAGCAAGCAAAGGACGGAGCTAAGCTTGACCATTTTTTTTTTAATATTAGTATATATATAAGTATTAATTTTAGCAATTTTGTTATATAAAATTACACTTTGTCCTCTTAACAATAGTATTGATTCTTTTAAAAACAATGTTATAGCCACAAACTTTTCTATAACAATTTTATAAATTATTGATATAGTAAATTCTTATTAATTCGCATCTGAGCTCATTACTTAAGTAATTTTTTTACTTACTAATAATTACTTAACGCATTAGAAATTTATAAACAAGTTTATAACTCTAACATTTTCCTCATATTAAAGTCCATAAAAAAATTTATAACTCTAAAATCTAAAACAAAATATACAAAGCCAAACAAATCACGATAAAATTTATCACAAAACTAAAAAAAATTAAGCCCATCCAACAAATTTTATCCAAAACAAACAATCCAGTCCTATAAAAAATTTTAAACAAATAATTTCTTCCTTAACTAGCGGTGGGCACACATTTAAAAAATAAAAAAATAAAAAAAAAAAAAAAAAAAAAAAAAAGCCATTATCAGCTAAAAAGCAGTAGAGCCGAATGCCAATGTCACCGCACGCAGCCAGCAAAAGTACTGTCCTCCTATTTCGAAGTTCTACCTCGAGAATTTAGAACCTAAAAGATAGGTCGCAACACCAGGTTCCTTGTAGACTATCTCATGAAAAAAAAAAAAAAAAAAATCGTCAGTCTTTAGAGCTAATGTCTTCTAGATATTTTGTAATTCACATATCAACACACAATTATGCACATAATCATCTATTTATTCATGCTATGAACAAAATTTTGCAAGCGATTTTTTTCTTTAACATAAAAGTTACAGAATGCGAAACACACCCAAAAAAAAAAAAAAAAACAGAAAAAGTTACTCTATTAAATTAAATGTGCTTCCTCTCAATCAAATTAAATTTGGCCATCAACATGTCTCTTAGCTAACTGCAAAGCATCATTTGATTCCATTAGTAAGCTTTGAAAAATCTCCTTTGCATCTCCTTCTATTATAAACTGTGCAAAAATAGAGAGAGCGAGAGAAAGAGGAGAGAGACGTCCAGAAGGGCAATCAGTTACCTTTAATGTGGACCAAAATTTCAGTTTCTGAAGTAAAGGTCTTGGACGATCGACGATATGAATGCTGGGGATTCGAGCAATCTTATGCCAATCCTCACGGCTGTCTTTCTTGCACCGCCTCTGCAGATGTGGACAACATTCAATTCTCAATGTTTTGAGTGCCGTAAGATTCTGCAACTCGTCCGGTATAGACATTAGATTATTGCAGCGCTCAATTTCCAAAGATGAAAGTGACGTGAGGCATCCTATCTGCTTCGGCAAGGAAACTAACTCCGGACATC
Organism: Castanopsis chinensis; assembly: GCA_032878915.1. Lineage (NCBI taxonomy): Eukaryota > Viridiplantae > Streptophyta > Magnoliopsida > Fagales > Fagaceae > Castanopsis > Castanopsis chinensis. Next base: position 28,543,500 of record JAVQMG010000121.1, on the reverse strand, counting down.
CGTTAATAAGTAAGTCCTTAAGGCTAGTTAAATATTGAATTCCTTCAGATAAAGAGCAGAATTTGTTGCAGTTCTGAATCCGTAACCTCTGTAGTGAAGACAAGCCTCGCAATCCATTTACCGGAAAGGTCAAAATATTTGTACAGCTCGATATATTGAGTTCCCGTAAAGCATGTAGGTACGTCCTTCTGGCAGACTTTCGAGTCCCCTACAATAATTAAGTCCAAAGTGTTTCATTGTAGTAAGATTTTGAAACCATCCATTCGGAAGAAAGTGAAGAAGTGTCGATTCATGCATATTTCCAATTTGAAGGGAAGAAAGTGAAGTGAGATTCATCACTAACTTAATTAACATTGCATTGCTCCCACGGATACTCAACCTTGTAATGGAAGGAATAATAGGCATTTCAACTAACTTTAGACAATCATAGATATTTAATGCACTTAGGCGAGGAAAATTTTCTCTTCCATCCATTGTTCGCCATTCCTCCATATTAGCCATCATATCTAAGTCCAGTTTCTCCAATGATGGGAACGAACTTGCACTGTCTCCATGTAACTCATTGCCAAGATACTTCACAGAATCCATGCCACTTATTTTAAGAACCTTGAGGAATGGTAGTTTGCCAAGAGCTGGCAGACGTTCACATCTTTCACACTTAATTAGAGAAATTTCAACCAGATCATGAAGGAGTAAATCTTGCATCCATGTTGGAAATTTTGAACCCAAATAGTTGTGAATGCGCAACACTTTCAGATTTGAATGAGGTCGGAGACCGTCAAGAACATCTTCAACCTGTTCTGGTACAGGGCACTGACTTTTGTTCTGCCAAACCAGACTTAGCGAATGAAGACTTTGTTTCCCAATCAAATTTGCATTTTTTGCCTCCGCAAAATTTCTTACATTATCAAGTTCCTTTATTAACAACTCATTTCGAAGGTGTAGTCCTTTCAGCTCACTTATTTGATAACCATTTTCCTTGCCAACGATGAAGATGCTTAATGATTGGAGGCACGTTAGTTGTCCCATCCCTTCAGGCATACAAGTAAGAGAATCACAATGTCTAAGCCCAAGATAGATAAGGTTTTTCATGTACCTCATACCATTGGGCAACTTATGAAGAGAATCACAATAATCTAGTTTCAGCGTTTGCAGGTTCAAGAGGCAAGTTATTGATTCAGGTAAAACTTTGAATTCGGCAGAAGACATGTCGAGATACCTCAAGTGTTTTAAACTAGTAATTGATCTTGGTGCGTTTTCTGATGGTTGTTCAGTTAAGTCGCACACCCGAAGATACTTTTGTTTCAAAAAGAAGGATAGAGGAGATTTATACTCACCATAATAATCTGATAACGCAATGCATGAGCGTAGAGAGCAGACTTTGCATACTTCAACATCCCAAGAAGTGCCTTGAGTATAAGACAAGTGACGAATCATTTTTGGAACTTTCACCCCTTTACCAGATTCCACCACAACGCATTCAAGCTTCATAATAGACTGAGCTAGGTCATGCATAAGATCATGCATTTTACATGTTATGTTAATAGGAGAATACCCCACAACATCTTGAAAGAAAGATCTCCGCAGTAATTCATTGAAGATAATAATGCCAACATCATGTGGCTCCAATGATTCTTTAAGGGGAATAAAACCATTAGCCATCCACAATTGTATCAGCTTATCCCTATTAAGCTTGTGATCTTTAGGAAATATACAGCAAAAAGCAAAACATTGCTTTAGATGTGGGGGTAAATAGTGGTAACTCAACCTCAGCACTAGCAAGATGGAATTTTCACCTTCTGGTAATTCCCAAATTTGACTTTCTTTCACAGATAGCCACTCACTTTCCGTGCTTTTTAAGCTCATGAGGCTTCCAAGAGTCTTTATTGCTAGAGGTACCCCTCCACACTTCTTCACTATTTCCTGGCCAATTGATTCCAATTCTGATCTCTCCTTTGGCCTTCCCATCCCAAATGCACATCTTGTAAACAGGGACCAAGAATCATTCTCTGACAAACATCCTATGTGGTGTATAGGTAGTGTGGCCATCATAAGCGCTACATTCTCAATCCGGGTAGTCACTATAACCTTACTTCCGTTCGACCCACACCTCAACACATCTTTTAAGCTGTTAGGACATATGTAGTTCAAGTCTGTGAACATATGTCTCTATTTTATGTAATTGGCTTATCCTTAGACAAAACGCACTTTACTTGTAATTGGGTAGATTTAGGATGAGTTTAACACTTCAAGAAACAGTGGTTCAAGATTAAGTGTTGAAGCCGTCAAAGTCTGTCCAAGAAACAAGCAAAGAAGTGGAAGTTTTTAAAGCTCGACACATACCTCGACAGATGCATCTATCGAGCTTTAAAGAAGCTGTTTTGCCCGAGCCTCGATAGCTTCTCGACACCTCTCGACACCTCTATCTATCGAGAATTAAAGAAAACAGATTTTCAAGTCTGTTTCAAGTCTAATCCGTGAGTGTGTCTTTGAGACTTCTTTTCTCCTAATCCTAGACATATAAAAGGATTATTTTAAGGGCCGTCAAGGTGTGGCAGATGATGCAAGTTGCACATTCATTCAGAACTTCTTTTTCATGCAATTTGTGATCTGAAAGACAAAGTTCGTACCCTAGTTCATCTCTGATGATTTGAAGAACTTTGCAGCCAACAACTCTCTCTCTAGTTGGTATTTGAAGTCGCGTACTGGGATCCGCACATCTGGTTAGTCCCGTACTTGGAGCCGTGCATTGAAAGGAGAAACTGTCACTACAGAACAAGTCCAATTGGGTATTGGGGTAAGAGTTCAACTGTAGGTTGGTGAGGTACTGGGATTCCTTACTTGTAACTGCTTGTTGTGATAATAGTGGAGTTTCGGGAGTGGTGACCTTAAATCACCCGGTGGGGTTTTTGCCGTAAGGTTTTCCCCATTCGTGAACAAATCACCGAGTTATTTATTTTCCGCTGCTTAACTTAGTTTGGTGATTTGTTTGTACTGCCACGTGATATTAACTGTTAATTTGATTAATTAATAACTGGGCTAATTTAATTAATCTAAGTTATCACAAATGGTCAACGCGTTTGTGGCCTGGCAAGTGGTATCAGAGCGAGCACACTCTGATTAGGGTTTAATCTATTGTGTGTGATCCATTTGACCCCTGCTGTCATGGATAGAGGACAATTTCTTATTATACATCCTTTATTTGATGGCACTAACTATGCATACTGGAAAGTACGCATGAGAGCCTTCTTGCAGTCTTTAGATGAGAAAGTGTGGCAAGCTGTGGAGATAGGCTGGACCAAGCCTACAGAAGCGCCGGCCGATTGGGATGATGCTAAGATCAAGGCGGCAAACTTCAACAGCAGAGCATTGAATGCCCTATTCAGTGCAGTCACCAATGAGGAGTTCAAGAAAATTTCCTCAACTGAAACTGCTAAGGAAGCATGGACCATTCTCCAAACAACCTATGAGGGCACAAAGGCTGTCAAAGATTCAAAGCTACAAAGGCTCACCACACGCTTTGAAGAAATTAAGATGGAGGAGGATGGGTCGTTTGATAAGTTCTATGCCAAGCTCAAGGACATAGTGAACTCAGCCTTCAATCTTGGGGAAACCATCCTTGAACCCAAGATAGTAAGGAAGGTGCTCAGATCGCTGCCGGAAAGATTCCATGCTAAGATCACGGCGATCGAGGAATAAAAGGATATTGATAGAATTCCTTTGACTGAGCTGGTTGGAAACTTGCAAACCTATGAGTTAGGGCTGACTAGGTTAGGCAAGTCAAGCAAGGGCAAGAGTTTGGCACTAAAGGCCAAGAGCAGTGATATGGATGACTCGTCAGATGATGAAGATTCCAAGATGAAGTCCTACATCACAAGGCAATTCAAGAAGTTTATGAAGAATGCCAACGGAAAGGGCTTCAACAAAGACCGCAGACAATCCAGTTCTTCACAATTCAAGAATCCGGATAAAGGGAAGAAGGATGTCAAGGATGGCGGTCAGTACACTGTTCCCACTGGGCCAAAATGTTTTGGGGGTCAAGGCTTTGGACACATGAAACAAGAGTGTCTTACTTACCTCAAGAGCATAGGGAAAAGCAAGGCACTTGCTGTTACCTTAAGCGACACAGAGCCCGAGGACGATTCCGAAGATAAAGACGACGGAATCTTGAATGCCTTCACTGCCACTGTTAATCCTACTGATGGGATTAGTGAAGAAGTGGATGAAGAGAAAGAATTGGTGGATTCCAAGTGTGAGATTATGGATGATCAAGATGATATCCATACCGCCTATGAGAAGCTATACAAGCTCTCTGAGAAGCATGAGAAGCTTTATAGGCTGGCCACCAAGAAGCTCAGTGATGTGGAACTCAACCGTGAGGAGCTGTCCACAAAGGTTGATGAAGCAAATCAGACCATTGGAGCACTGAGGTTCGAAAACAATTTCTTGGTTGAAAGGACCAAGAAGATTGAAGCGGAGCTGTTTCAAGTTAGAGCATAACTGGAGAGGACGTCAAGTGCAAAATTGGACGAGAAGCTGAGTGCTCAGAGATATTCTTCAGATCGTACTGGATTGGGGTATGAATTCTCTATCTCTAATACTCCTTCTGCTAGTACTACTGTTTTTGTTCCACCTGCTAATAACATTAAAACTGAGGAGAATAATGTTAAAACTGAGTTAGCTAGTGAGAACGTAGATAAAGGCAAGTCCATCCTAGGAGCACCCCCTAAAATTGAGAAAATGGAACCTAGAAACCCTAGGACTAAGAAGGCTATCTCTCAAAAGCCCAAGCAGAAGAAGCCACATCTCTGTTATCATTGTGATGTTGCCGGTCATACTCGACCAAATTGCTATAAGTGGCTTGCCACTCAAAAGAGCAATGGCATGATAGCATCTGGGAGCCAGAATCAGCTTCAGTCTTCTCTCGCTCCTCTTGGAGACATTCTTAAAGCCCTCATGTTCCTTTCAAACTTGAACGGTTCTATTTCTTCTCCCTCTTCACCGGTTCAAGAATCGACCAAAAGGAAAGGTTCTTCCAAGGTGTGGAAGCCAAAGGGATCTAAGTGATTTCAGTCACTTCTTCTTCTCTCCCCTGTCTTTGTGTGTTGCATTACTTGTGTGTTTCTTTACTGTTTTGAGTCAGTCTAGTTTTATGCATGTTTTGCTTTCTTTAGCTTGTTTTTGTTTGTGTGTTTTCAGTTTTGTGATTTTATTTTTGCTTTTCTGAAAAATAAAAAAAAAATTTTGAAAATTTGAAAAAGACAAAAACAGTGTGTGTTTGTGTGCATTAGTTCATGTGAACTTTTGAAATGGCTATTGAAACAGAGTTTTCTAAACTTTGTATCACCTGTAGCTTAGATGAGCATTCTTCTGCACAACTAAGCAAGTGAGCTTTGTAACTCTTTGTTTGTGATGAGTAAGGTTAAGTGATCTCTTCTTCTTAACACTCGTATCACTCTTTTCGACGGGTTGAACTAGAAAATCCTAAGAGAAAGGCATAAATAACTATCTCACCACTGTTACTCGTCAATCATAATATGACATCTGTATGCTTCGGCATAGCAAAAGTGCAATGTCAAAAGCTTAACATAAGTGGGTATTTCTTTTCTTTCTCTTGTATGCCCATGCATGATATGCTTGTTAAAAGAAAATATGCAAAGATATAAAAAGCAAAAAGATCAAAAATGCTTTAAAATATGATTGCAAGCGTGTTTTCTAGGAGATGTGGGAGTTATAGGATGTACCTCGAAGGTGATAGTCCCCATCAAGCAGTTATGATTGTGTGTGAGTTAAAGTGATTTTCTCATATCTCAAATCGTCATAACATTGAGACACTTATGCAATCTTGCGATGTTTTCACACACAACACGCAATACTCTTTGCTATTTTTGATACATGTGCAGGTACAATGTGATTTGGCCATCACAAAGTTTACATACTTTAATGTATGCTCACTAAACTGTCTGGACTTGTTTTTGAAATTTAAAATTGGTTAGACTTGTTTAGTGTGTGTGTGCGTGTTTTGAGATACATGTGCATCAAAATTCTTGTTGAGAGATGATTTTGAGAGCTTAATGTGTTGATTGGATCTTTGGTTGAGTTGCATGCATGATTGCATTCATGTCTGTGTTTTACTTCTTTTGAAAAACTGTTTTTCAAGGCATCTCGACACCTCCTCGATACCTCTCGACACATAGCTATCTGTCGAGCTTCTTAGACTCTTTCTTATTGCAGTCTCGACAGATACCTCGACACCTGCTGGATCGATCGAGAAACTTTCTGTCTGCTCGATAGCTTCTCGATAGCTGATGGATCGATCGAGGTTACTTCTTGTTTGTTTCTTCTTCCTCGATACCTGATCTCGATAGCTTCATCTGTCCACGTGTATTTCTCGACACATGACCTCGACAGCAGTCTCGACACCTCCCGATAGCATCATCTGTCGAGAATTACTGAGAGGCTATATATAGAGCTTTCGCGATTTTTCTTCTCACTTGCTCGATCTCTCTCGCTCGAAACTTCTGTTCTCTCTCTCAAAATTTTTCCTTTTCCCTCCAAACCTCTTCCCAAGGTGTTTTCAAGAGTTCTTTGCGATCTTCATCTCTTGGTGAGCGTCTTATCCCTCATATTCATGCATTTCATTGTTTTAAAACCCTAGGTTTTGTGTTTTTGAAAATTTTTAGGAGTTTTCAAAATTGTTGGGGTTTTCATGAAATTCTTGGGTTGGTTTGATAGTTTTGATCTTCAAAACCACATGCATTGCATCACATTAGCATTCTAATTGTATTTTCATGCATTTAGATATGTGCCTCCCTCTTGTGTGCTGTTAGGTTTGGATTGGGCTGAGCCCATGATGTTCTTATGTTGCATGTCACATGTTCATGCATTTTCCATGCATACGTTCTTTCTTTTCAGTATATTCTTCCTATATTGAACTGTTTGGAACTTTTCTGTGTGTCTCTTTCTCTTTCCCCCTCTCTATGGTTGCGTTAGTAGTGTCTATGGCACCTAAGCGTAAGTCCATTCCGTCCCAGAACCCTCTGCGTTCTAAGGGACAGTCTTCCTCTGACTCTACCCCTCTTTCTGTCCGGTTCCGTGATGAGAAAGCCCGTAAGGACTTCTCGGAGAACTTTTCTAAACAAGGTGTTCATTCTGAACGCCACGTTGTCCTGGCAGACTTTGCCGACACCGACCTTCCCGATGTCATTCACACTCGGGGTTGGGAGTCACTGTGTGACGTCCCGGTCACATCTCCTCTCGTGTTGATATAGGAGTTTTACTCCAACATCCACGGGATAGATTCTTCAGTACCTCTTTTCTACTCTTGCGTCTGAGGTACGCACTTTTGTGTCACCCCAGAGTTAGTCTCTGAGGTTCTTCATGTCCCTAGGGTGGATCATCCTGATTACCCTAACTGTGAGCGTCTCTGGACAATGTCCAAAGACGAGATGATCTCGGCGTTCTGTGAGCGTCCGTCCTCTTGGGGAGATCATATGTACACACCATGTCGACCTTTTGCTAAAGGTCCTCGTTTCCTTAACATGGTGATGACTTTTGTGTTGCACCCACTTTCTCACTACAACTCTATCACAGAGCCTCGCGCTCGATTTTTGTTGTCCCTCTTAGAGGATCTTTCTATAGACTTTCCTTCACACTTTATCTTTTCCATCATAGATGTCTATAGAGATACGGCCACCCGTGATAAACTCATTTTCCCTTCCGCTATCACGAGGATTCTGAGTCGTTTTTCCATCCCTTTCCCCTCGTCCGATCCTTACCACGTCATGTCTGCCATAGACGCCGCTACCGTAAAACGTAGCGAGGCACAGTTTCAATCGCGACAGTCTGATGGAGCCACTCCTTCCACCCGTCCGACCACCTCCAGATCCGCTCGAGCCTCTGCTTCTTCTTCTTCGAGCGACATCTCTTTAGGAGACATCATGGCGCAGCTACAGCGTATGGATGCTCGCCTAGATACACTCTCCACGGAGTTGTATCAGGTGAACGTCCGTGTTGGTCGCATCGCCAGGCGACAGGCGACCATGGACGGCTTTGCTCTAGAGGCTTCTCCTCCGCCACCTCCCGTGTCGACTGAGACCCAGGCTGATGATGATGGTGATGACGATGATGCTTCTGATGATGATGATGATGGAGATGCGAGCTCTTCGGATGAGATGTCTACTTGACACTCTACCCTTTGTCACTCGTGACAAAAAGGGGGAGTAGTTTTATATGAGAGTAGTCATACTTAGGGGGAGTGTTAGCATAGGACATTTTTGTTAGGGGGAGTGTGGATTGAGGGATGTAGTGAGGTGATCATATGTATTTTTTTCTTTTCTCATCTGTTTAGAGATACTTTGATCATGTATTGACATACATTGTATTTACTCTCTTCTTCTATATGATGATGCATGTTTTTCTTTCACCTACCTTTCATGTGTTGTTTCTTTTCTGTCTTTATACACATGTTTCTTTACTTGTACGCAATCTATTATTTCTGTTTCACACAAAGATGCCTTGATGTGTTTTGTTTATAAGTGTTTCAGAAATACAGGTTGTCAAAGTCTTCTTGCCATAAACTCTCTTCTTGCAAAGTTTTTCAAGAGTTTGTGTTAGGATAGATTTTACTGTATGTAACAAGTGAATATGAGTTAAGTGATTTATGACTTCTCTCATATCTTCATTTGTATGTTGTGGTTTTGTCACGGATTGCCAAAGTGGGAGATTGTTAGGACATATGTAGTTCAAGTCTGTGAACATATGTCGCTATTTTATGTAATTGGCTTATCCTTAGACAAAACGCACTTTACTTGTAATTGGGTAGATTTAGGATGAGTTTAACACTTCAAGAAACAGTGGTTCAAGATTAAGTGTTGAAGCCGTCAAAGTCTGTCCAAGAAACAAGCAAGGAAGTGGAAGTTTTTAAAGCTCGACACATACCTCGACAGATGCATCTATCGAGCTTTAAAGAAGCTGTTTTGCCCGAGCCTCGACAGCTTCTCGACACCTCTCGACACCTCTATCTATCGAGAATTAAAGAAAACAGATTTTCAAGTCTGTTTCAAGTCTAATCCGTGAGTGTGTCTTTGGGACTTCTTTTCTCCTAACCCTAGACATATAAAAGGATTATTTTAAGGGCCGTCAAGGTGTGGCAGATGATGCAAGTTGCACATTCATTTAGAACTTCTTGTTCATGCAATTTGTGATCTGAAAGACAAAGTTCGTGCCCTAGTTCATCTCTGATGATTTGAAGAACTTTGCAACCAACAACTCTCTCTCTAGTTGGTATTTGAAGTCGCGTACTGGGATCCGCGCATCTGGTTAGTCACGTACTTGGAACCGTGCATTGAAAGGAGAAACTGTCACTACAGAACAAGTCCAATTGGGTATTGGGGTAAGAGTTCAACTGTAGGTTGGTGAGGTACTGGGATTCCTTACTTGTAACTGCTTGTTGTGATAATAGTGGAGTTTCGGGAGTGGTGACCTTAAATCACCCGGTGAGGTTTTTGCCGTAAGGTTTTCCCCATTCGTGAACAAATCACCGAGTTATTTATTTTCCGCTGCTTAACTTAATTTGGTGATTTGTTTGTGCTGCCACGTGATATTAACTGTTAATTTAATTAATTAATAACTGGGCTAATTTAATTAATCTAAGTTATCACAAGGGGTCAACGCGTTTGTGGCCTAGCATAAGCCATTCCATTTGTCATGGTATTCGTTCTAAACATCGTCCAAAACAAGCAAAAATTTCCTCCCACGCAATTTTTCCTGCAAGCGTTGCTGTAATGGGTCCAACTCTAAAAGATCACATGGACTACCATCAATGGACTCTATGATTGCTCTCACCAATTTTCTTATATGGAAATCATCTGATACACACACCCAAATTCTCATATCATAATGCCTCTTTACCCTTGCATCATTGTAGATCAACTGTGCAAGTGTTGTTTTCCCCAAGCCCCCCATGCCCCATACGGCATAAATAGCAAGATTATCTTGATCAGACACATCAGTGAGCAATACTTGAATGATTTTTTCTTTCTCTTCACCTCTTCCATAAATCTCACTTTCATTCACAAGTGAGCCAGTTTGTCTTCTTTCTATATCAAAGACTTCCATGTTTATATCTCCCTCTCTCAAGTGAAACTTAGATCTCTCCATAGAAATGGATTCCAGCCTATCCCTCACATTCTTCAGTTTATGTGCCATCTTCATGCGAAATATAAGTCGGTTTAGAAGAGAAAAGAAGCTACTTACTTGGCTTTTCACACCTTTCTCTTTCTCCGCCTTTCGTATTAGAGCTTCAGTTGCAAACTCGTCCAGAACATCATCTGCATCATAAGCTCCTTCTTTGAGCTTTCTTAGCCAATTCCTGATAGCCTCACTCTTCCACTGCTTCTCCTCTGCATCTTGCAGAACAGCTTGGATGGTGGAAAGTGTGCTCTCAAGGTTGTCAAGCTCATCTCCCAAGCTTTTCCCAATTCGGGAAGTACTGAAGTATTCAAGTTACGCACCATAGAGCTGACCAGGGCAGATAGAAGTATGTCCGCCATTCTCTCTCTCTCTCTCTCTCTCAACAAAATGCTACTGGAATACAGGATGGATAGCTCAGGGGAAGTGAATTGCCAAAAGGGAATTGCTTTATTAGTTACTTTATGTGTAAAAGTCTTTCTAGCTTGGGCTCCACGCGGTGTGGACGTGACTCAGGCAGCATATTCTGCTTTGGATGCTAAATTGTTAATGTCCTTTGATTGGCTAGAGAGTCTACATCTGGCTCCACACGGTATTGACTGACTTTACGCTGTTGAGGATAAGATTGCCAGCCAAATTAGTAATGTAATGTAGCTGCATAAAATTCAAATTTAAATCAGATCTCTGTAGCAACTGTAGATAGATATTTGACTCTTAATTTGAATTGTAACTGAGTATAGATTATGTTCTACGAATATTTGCTATGTAAGTAAATAGAAAAATAATTATTTAAAACTAAAAGATAACAATTTAACTAAAGAAAATGATCTAATATTTCTAATAGTAATGAGAAAGAAATTTTTCAAAATTAAAATTGATAAAATTCTAAATTAAAATACTTTTTTTTCACTCACTCACTCACTCTGGCAACAAAATGCTATTGGAATACAGGATAGCTCAGGGGAAGTGAATTGCCAAAAGGGAATTGCTTAGTTACTTCACGTGTAAAAGTCTTTCTAGCTTTGGCTCCACAGGGTGCGGACTTGACTCAGGCAGCATATTCTGCTCCACACGGTGCGGACAGGAGCTAAATTGCTTATGGAATTTGGCTCCACACGGTATTGACTGTACGTACTACCAATTGATTAATGATTGCCCCCGGGGTTTCTTTCTTCTTCAAAAAGTGTTGTTACGAGACCTTGAGAGGAGTTACCTGCATCATTGGTTTTGTAATTCCATTGGTCAGCTGATTTATGATTTTCCGTGTGTATAGTGTAATCAATTGCTTAGGCTTAAGATAGAACTGTGCTCCAAATTGTTATTCTGCCATCTATTCTGTCAAAGAATTAACACTCATAGTCTAAAGGTTGTTTGGTAGTGTATTTTGAACAACAGTTTTCAGTGTTCAAACAATATTACACATATTTCTACACACTTTTTCACCCAAACCTATTTCTAAAAAATACAAACAACAATACTAGAACAACATTACCAAACATGCCCTAATTACATAAACCCTAATGTTATTTAAAACACATTGCTTTTACCATTTCATTTACATATCTAAAGCTAATATACAAAACAATCAAAAAGGAATATATATATATATATATATATATATTTTTGAGAAACATATATATATATATATATATATAGCATATGTGTTTAGCATTCATTGATATCCACAAAGCAACATCAATCAACCTGCCCATTTAGTCCTTCAAAAATTTAAAGTAGGTTAAAACTTAGATACAGTACCTTACGTATTGTTCTTTAAGTTTCCACTTAACTAAAAAATACATTTACATCCTATGAGGAAAAAAATCCATATAGCTAAATCTTAAGAGAGAAACCTAAAGAACATCACTTAAGTACTATACCTAAGTCTTACCTTTTAAAGTAAATCATTTAAATCTTTTTTCCTTAAATATTTGACCACAAAGTATTTGAAATTTACTTGGAAACGCGGCTTCTACTAAGAAAATTTCATGTCCAAGCTTTTTCTGTGCCCTTTCACCGAAGTATCCTGCAGTGTTCTGAATGTGTGGGACATGTTAATAACTGTAATCTTAAGATAAGAGGCCAACATGATAGAAAACAGATAATCAAGTAAATAATTAACCCCTGAAATTCTTTTTTGCTTCACATGTTAATAAATTCTCAAGGTGGACAAAAAGTAGTAATATGTTGGGCCTTATTTGTCTTTCGAGTTTTTATAATTTCTTTTGGACCTTGACTGCTTCTTGCTCAACACCATTTTCACACATACGGGAAAATAAGTGGACTGTTCTATTTTTCTGCTACGGCCAGAATGAAAGATGACTTTTAATTATTTTTTATTTATAGAAATGCTATGTTGACAACTTTTTCACAACAATTTTAACATTTCATAATGAATCTTAAGTGACAAGTTATTAATGATTGTTACTATTGAGTAAAAAGGTAATTACAGTTATGAATTCAAATTATAACTAGTAATATATATTTATGATTTGTTGTGAAAATTAGGGGTGTCAATTCGGGTTAGCGTGTCGGGTTCGTGTCGTGTCGAGGTAGGGGTATTCGACTAAATGGCTCAACCCTAACCCGACCCATTTAATAATCGTGTCATGATCCTTCAACCCTAACCCGACCTGTTAATAAGGCGGGTTGACCTGACCCAACCCATTTGACACGCTTAAACGAGTCGTGTTGGGTTAACACGAATGTAATACAACCCATTTCAACCTGCATAATATTAAATATAACATCTATCTAGAAATAATTTTTTTTACATCCCAAAAAGCAGTGCATACACTTCAGGTTTTCAACCCACATTCAGAATAATATAGTTCAACAAAAATATAATGTTCATCTATAAATAAGTTCTTTCCACTCCAAAAGAAGTGTAAGTGTGCAACACTTCAACCCAAATTCAAAATAACTTAGTTTAATAAAAATAAAATAACATAATTCAACAAAAATATAATATCTTAGAACTCGGCTAAAATAAAATAATAATAATAAAAAAAAAAGATATTTATAAGAAGGTTTAAAGGTTTAGGGTTTGTAGGGTTTAAAGATTTAGAGTTTGTAAAGTTTCAATTTTCAATTATATCCCTTGTCAATTTTTGTAATTACTCGCTTTTCTTTTTAAATTTAAAGTACATGTTTGGATATAAAAGGTATTTGACAAATCTAAAATAAAATAAATATTTATTTGTTATACGAGTTAAATGGGTTGTGTTAAGTGGGTTATTTCAAGTTGACACAAATAAATTGACGAGTCAAACGTGTCTATTGCGGGTTATGCGGGTTGACCCACTTATGACACGTTTCTTATCGTGTTGCTTTTGGGTCGACCCATTTATGACCCAAACCCATTAAGGCCCAACCCTAACCCGAAAAAATCCGTGTCGGGTTCGTGTCGTGTTCGCGGGTTGGGTCGAACATTGACACCCCTAGTGAAAATATTATAAATATAAAACTTTTTTTTTTTTATAAATTTACTTGAAATATTAAGGATTCAGTATTCACAATACTAGGCAAGATTCAGTATCGCCTTGTTGAATTAGGCAAGATTTAACCCCAAAGAAAGAATATATGCTTTTTTTCCCCCTTCCTGCCATGGTCTTGGACTCTAGGCATCATTTGGGCCAATGGTAATAGTAAAACTTCCACAAATCTTAGTTTGATAGGGTTGTTGCCTGTCGATGCAGTCAGTTATACAACTGCATTGGAAATACATGATTTCATTCCCCTATTAGGCACTCGCACACGCTGTGATTGTGACTCGTGAAAGTGCCACATCCTATAGAAAAGGATACCCTCTCTTTTTTGTTTTTTCAATTTTAGGCTACACATTTAAAATCCAACATTTTTGTGTAAATCACACAAAATCAAATAAAAACAACATGTTTTCACATTTGGTTAAAAATTTTATAATTTTTTTTGGGGAGGATTTAAATGAAAAGTATAGTAGTGGAAGCTTCATACTTGGGTTGAGCCTGGCAACACCATCAGCATCACTGGGAATACTCCTTTTCTTCCCCTATTTCGGCACCCTCGTGGTCACATTTCATTAAAAAATCAAACAAATACTACGTGTTTCACACTTGGTTAAAAAAAAAAAATGGGGGATTTAAATGAGAAGTAGTAGTGGGAGCTTCATAAAGACTTGGGTTGAGCTAATCAGCTAGCACCATCAGCATCACTAGGTACTCTTTTTCTTACTCTATTTCGGCTTGCTTGGGTTCTATGACTATGGGAGTACTTATTACAGTGGGTGGGGAGGAGTTGGCCCAATTGGGCACTAATGCCATGTTTGGAAGTTTGGAGAGAGAGAAGAGTAAAGGAGTGTAGTGGGAAGGAGAGTAGAAGGGAATGTTTATCATCCACCTTGTTTAGATGTTTTTAAAATTAAGTAAGAGGGGGAAAATAATTAGTCTTTTCATAGTTTGTAATTTTGTTGATATGGTAAGGGTAAATTTAGTAATTCATTTGGTCAAGCATTTCTATGCTCTACTCTCCCTCCAAATCTCTCCAATTTGGGGGAATTAAAAATGAGAGGTTAGAAGTAGTTAGAACCCCTCTAAATCTCTCCCCCTTATCCCTTAAAAAACAATCAAATAAAGTAATTTAACTTACTCTCCCTCCCTCTACTCTACTTCCCCTCCATCCAAACAAGCTATAAGAGTGGTGGAGAGTGATGAGCCTAGCTAGTGTGGCTAGCGGATTTGGTGGTGGTACATTCATAAAAAGATGGCGGCATGGTGGTAGCATTGAAATGATTAGGTTTCATCTAATTGACATGCACATGCTATTTAGGAATCTCAACAAGAGCCACTGCAAGAATATCTTTTGACAAAATGTGTCATTATAAAGGCACTTACACTCTCGAGTAATTATAGAATACTTTGAGAATACCACAAATACATTCTCTCCCTTACATAATTGTAGGTTTCTACTAATTAAAATTATGATGAAACCTACAATTTATATGAGAGGATGGGAGTACGCATTTATAATACTCTTAGAGTATTTCATAATTTTACCTCACTAAGTATCTCCTAGTAACCAAGTCCTATCAAATTACGCTTTTCTCTGTAATCCATAAACTTATTTTTGCGGATCACATTGAAAAAAAAATAAACATACTTTTTATGCTTTACATGTAATCATGTGTAAAAATTCTATTATTAATTTGGTAATAAGTAAATTCAATGGCGTAGCTAGGATTTTAGGTGGGAACATTTTTTTTTTTTTTAATAAAATGTGGACTACTAGGAAATATGATCATATAAAAATATTGTTAGATAGGTAAACTATTAAAAAAAATTTGGAAGAAAATGAAAATATTAATTACGTATTTTCTAACAAAATTTGCAATGTAAGTAAATAGAAAAATATTTATATAAAACTAATAGAAAACAATTTAGTTAGAGACAATAATCTAATATTTCTAAAAGTAATGACAAAGAAATTTTAAAATGATTTCAAAATATGAAAACTTGTAAAAAAAAAATAAAACTTTATATATATTTGAGCCTATTTTTTTGTGATGTCAATATTTAAGTTTTATTTTTATTATTCTAAAAAAATGTTTTATTTTTTCTTAAATTTTTTTAATTTAAGTTTTTTAATAACCACTTTAAAAAAAAAAAAATTATAGAGCTACAACTGACACAGAACAACTATTATTACCAAAAATAATAATAATTCAAAGGCTGCGCCTGGCCTACACCTTCTGGTGTTGCTAAAGTAGATTGCAATGCTTCAATGACCACCAAACCAAAGTAGCTGATGAGAAATAGGTCTGATAGTAGTGAAAGAGTTTTTCGTTCTCAAAAAAAAAAAAAAAAAAAACCAAAGCAAGCTATTGCATGTTCCAATTTTAAGGATAAATCTCTTCGTTTATATGAGAAATCCTCTACTGTTAAAAATTAACAAAATGATATTGTAGAAGATGAGGTTGCAGTGGCTTGACATCTGGGCCTAATGATCCCCGACCAAATAGAAGGCTTACGGATTTTACCCTCTACAATTCTAATGGAAAACCAGAGTTTGTAGAAATGGTGCAAGTTGATGATTTATTCATTTCAGGTACCATCCTACTTTTGGAAGAAAATTCCAAAAAAAGGAAGGAAAAGGGTGGTGTGAGATGTGAAAGGCTTTGGGCGGATCAAATCCTGGGCAATATCAGGATATGAAGACGGCAAACAAGTGATTTGGGCCTCCACTATCGTAGAAGATTATGATTGTCTTAAGCCGGCAAATGGCTACAAAAGTCTGTATAGTCTATTCCTTGAAGAGGCCAATGCATGTGTGCAGGTCTACCAAAAACTGTCAAGGACTCCTGGTGGTGGCCCCAATTTGACCCTGGATGAATTGCTTGCAAGGGTTGTCCGCTCCATAAGTACTACTAAGACATTCTCACTAGAGAATATTAGAGAATTTATCGTTTCTCAAGGTGAATTCATATACAACCAACTAATTGGTTTAGACAGCACATCTAAAGAAAATGAGCAAACTTTTAGAGACTTGCCTGTGTTGACAGCTCTCAGGGATGAGAACAAGAAACAAGGAAATTTAGTGCCTCTTGAGGATAGTAGCTGTGGTGGGAATATGAAAATCAGTGGTGGACAGAAAACTAATCAGTCTAGTTCATCCAGTACTTGTGGAGGTCAAGAAGATGAGGATATGAAATTGGCTTGGTTGCTGCAGGAGGAGGAAAACTGGCAAATAAAACAAATGAAAACTAGGCACTCAGTTGCATCATCAAACAATTTCTTGATAGTTTATTTATTTTGCCGCTTACTTGTTTGTTGAAGCAACCTGACACGGTTTTATTTTGTTTTGTTTGCCAGTTTTCCTCCTTATGCAACAAGCAAGCCAATTCCATATTCTAATCTTGCTGAGCTCTACGAGTACAAGGTGAACCAAACTAATTTGTTTCTCTCCAACACTGATTTTTAAACTCATACCCATCACCCCACCAAAGCTACTAGCCTACTACCCTTAGGAGGCACAAAAAAACCTCACTTCCTTCTCACATCCCTAGGAGCAGTCAACATATGCAAGGCCCTAAAAGTCTGCTCATTTTTCTTAGATGTGTCATCTAAACCAATTAGTTGATTCTATATAAATTCACCTTCAGAAAAAATAAATTTTATAATAGGTCTCAAACAGAAGGTCTTGCTAGTGCTCATGGAGAGAACAATTCTTGTAAGTAATTCATTTAGGGTCATATTAGGGTCACCTCCAAAAGTCCTTGACAATTTTTGTTAGTCCTGTACACATGCATTGGCCTTTCAAAGGAACTAGACTTTATAGGCTTTGGTAGTCATTTGCAAGTTTACACAATCATAATCTGCAATATAAACAAAGATCCAAATGACTAGTATGCTTTCTTCATATCTAGATATTGCATAGAATTCAATTTTCCCAAAACCTTCATATCTCAATGCCTTTTCCTTTCCTTTTTTAGAACATTCTCTCAAAGACAAGATAATGCCTGAAATGAACAGATTATTAATTTCCAACATTTTCATAGGGTGTGGCTTTCCATTATCACTGTGGAAGGTAAAATCTTTAAGCCTTCTATTTGGTCGAGGATCATCCAAACCATTTCTCATATGAACAAATAGATAATTTATCCTTAAAATCAGAACATGCAACACCTCAATTTGGTACTTTTGGGGAACTAAAAACTTTTTCATCTATTTCTCTTCAGCCACTTAGGTTTGGGGGCCATTGAAGCATTGCAATCTGCTTTAGCCACACCAGAAGGTGCAACCTTTGAATTATTATTAGTCTGTTGTCTTATCCCAAAAGCAAAATATTTAGTTAGCTGGGAAGAAAACCGTACATTCAATCCAAACAGATAAATGATGACTATAAGAGATACAACAAGTATATATAGTTATTATAAAGAAAGAGAACAGCAAAAAGAAATAGGTTTAGTCTATAATGATAAAAACATATGGGTTCCTTTAGCAGGAGCCAAATGGGAGTAAGGAGCAAATTTCTTGTATCTGACTTAAACTGGGACAAAGAAAATGACAAATATTAATGGCTATATGAATTAAATTTCCATCCATCGAAAGAGGTGCAATGCAATAAAAAGAGAAAAATAGAGATTAAACTACAATTACTAATGGAAGCTATATACATATATCTTGGTTTTTCATATTTATGTAAGTATGTATGTCTATAAGTATGCATTCCTCTCTCATGTGCGTGTAGGGGTTGTCCCATCCCCACTACACAATTTTTTTTCTACCCAAAAAAAAAATGCCCATACTAAGCACTCTCCCTATTCCATTTTTTTTCTTTTTTCTTTTTTGTATAACTCTTTCATATATATAAATATCAAAATTCCTTAAAAAAATAAAAATAGTTCTTATCTTATCAACTTTTTTAAGATTCAAAAGTTATAAAATTTATAAAAGAAAATATTGAAGTAGAAGTATTCAGCTTTTGCCTCTACGAAACTTGCTGCCAATTGTCATGCCATAAAGATATATTCTTGTCATATGCCTCAAAGATATACATATCAAATGAATATAAATCCTCTATCCCACTCTTTCTATCTTTTTTTCAACCAATTATAAACTTTCATCAACAAATTAAAATATCAATAAGTTACATCAACAAGCATCTGGTGATCTAGGAAGCTTGGCACTTCATCCAAATTACTAAATTTGAATTATTTTTTGCATGATGGGCTATGTGTTCATGATTCCTTATGCTCCACTCTTTTAGTATTTCATTTTATGCTCTAGGCCTCCACCAATTGATATATGTCTTATGTAATTTTTTTTTTATTTTAAACTTTAATTATTTTATACGAGAAAAAAAAAATAATATAGAGTACTAAGTTATGATTAAAGGAATATTTTCGAATACTCAAAATGGAGTAGAGGATTTTATTCATACTCCCTAGGACTCTAAAAGTTCGAGAATTTTTATCTATATTTTTTCATCTTAATTTCCTCTAAATCATAATTTGCCCCTCCTATAAATTGTAGGTAAAACTCTTTATGGTTTCTTCCAAACTCATCAAAAGTAAGAGTTTTGTATGCTCATACACAAATTGCGTAAACAAAACTATAAAATACATGTGGACATGGCCGGCCCTAGGCCTAGGCCATTTAAGCAATCGCCTAGGGCCCCCTACTAGAGAAAGGCCCCCAATTTTGGAGCAAAAATTGAAATATAATTTTTTTTTAAAATATTTTTTTGAGATATAAGAAAAAAAAATAGTTTTAGGCTCTTTAATAATTTTATGGCTTTTTGGGATATTACGGAAACAGTAAACAATTCCTTCCTTTAAAGAATAAATTTGAAAAATGTAAAGAAATTCATATTTTTCCTGTCTATCGATTGCAAGTTATTAGTATAAATGGTCTGTGTAGCATTTTGATCCATCTCGATACACGTCAGTCTATTTGTTTCCATTCGGGTCAGTTCAATCCACTTTAGTACATTTGGTCTGTTTCAATCTATTCGATCCATTTGATCCACTCACCCTACTTCAGTGACAATTTGGGGAGGTTTATGTAGAAAAAAGAGCAACTTCATTGACAATTATGTCACCTTATCAATGTAATAATGGTAGATTCTTAAAAAAATTACTTTTTTCTTATGTTATTAAGGTTTTGTATTATTTTTTTTCTAATTTCTCTTTAAGCCATTCAAGTCAATAGAGGATAAACCATTTGTAAAAAATACTAGAAACAAATTTCAAGTACACATTACATTATTTACAAAATATCTCACCTTATATAATAATATAATTTAAAATGGTTTCCTTGAAAAAATAAAAATAAACAAACAAACTTACAAAATTTAAAACACTTCCAAATAACAAATATAGATAGCTTAATTTACAAATTTTAATATATTATATTGACTATACTTTGTTATAAAATAGTCAAATCATATCATTTTAAGAAGAGTTTGGAGCCAACACTTATAAATCTCATATAATACTTTTATTTTTCACTTTAACCAAAAAACAGATTATCAAATTTTTTTAGCATTCACTGGTTAGCTACTAGTTACTCTATAACACTTTCAACTTTTTATCAGCTCCTGATTGGGGGCACATTGAAACCTTTATAAACAACGAGAGTGCCGTTCTACTTTATTCGTTTTGCATCGAAGGTTTAAATCTGATATGAAGTCATTGAAGTGTATGACGTAATATTAACTGTGCTTAACTGTGAGTTTGGGACAATACCAGCAGTCTAATGTCACAAAGCACCAAATTTTGAGTCCTTTAAGATAAATCAAAATGCAAAATTTCATTATATTGGTATCCTTAATCTTTTACCATTCTGAGGTGGGCTAGACAAAGACATGTTGGATAGGATTTGCGTTCAAATACTCTCTTCTTGATCTTCTTTCACGCTTGAGCAGATGCTGATGGTTGCACTATCTTATTTGCTTGTGCAATACCTTGTTTTATTTTTAAGGCCAAAAGTTAAGCTCTATGGTTCACTCAATTGGAGTGTGCCAACAAAAAATGGCATTTACATATGTATAAACAACGTCAAATTTTACAAGAAAGCACAAAATTTCATCATTTCTAAGGAGAGAAATTGATGCAGATTGTATCTAACCACAGATACTATACCTGCTATATAAAATTTTACAAATTTAATCAAATTCAATATAGCCAATTACAATTGTAGCATCTGAGGGTGAAAAAGAGATAAGGGTACCCCACCTCATTAAAAATTCTCTTATGAGACCAACCGTCTCATGAAGCATCTCTCTCACAACGTATGTATCCCACAGGTTTGTGGGGCCCACCAAATGAGACACTCCATGCCTCCTCCCCCCCCCCCCCCTCTTTCCCCTCGTCTGTCCACCCACATGGGAGAAAGAAAATTTTACTTAGCATAGAGGAAATACACTGCAAAAATACAGATGTAATAGCAAGATTTATCTACAAACCTATTCCACTTCTACAAAACCATCCTAACTTAATGTGAGCTTGGCAAAAGCTCAATCTGAGCAAGAGCAACACATACCAACTGAATAGATTGTTGTTATTTATAACCTGACTGTGGCGGAGCGGGCGGCAACCGATTAGGTGTGCGGCAACTGCTGGAGTTAGAGCTTGAGCTTGAGTTTGAATCACCGTTCTGAGCTGGATCACTGTACCGTCGACTGTGACCCTTTCTGAACCTAGATGAGTCATCATATGAGTCAATAGATCCATTAACAGCAGCATCAAATGCTGATCTCCAGTCATCACCTGTTGGGGGTGCAGTGGTTCTTGGGCTGTTCTCTGTACAATGAATTGTCAGAAATCAGTGCCTAGTAATAAAATGAGAACTAATAGAGAGAAACTAACAATTTAAAATCTTAGTAAAAAGTAATTCTTCTAAATCAAAATGTTGAAATTTCTGATAAACCATTTTGCACTCACTACGGATATCATATTGGGAGAGTGCATTTCTAATGGGAAGGTCTAAATAAGGAAATGTCCCAAAAATCAAATCTCTAAGATCACATTGAATTTGACATTTTCACCCTCTTTGCCCTTACTCCATACGGTTGAAGAACACATTTTCAAGTTCAAAATCATCATCTATAAGATCCATCAGTTTTTAATTAAATTCATTTCCTTAAAATCACAGTCATGATTCAACAACATTGATGATGTACAAAAAGAGAGATGATTCTGTAACTAGTGCGAACAACTTGCAGAAATCTCTCGAAGAAGTTCAACTCAATAATAGAATTTACCAATAATTTTAAATTCATTCAACAAGTTCAAGTTCAGCTGGCCACATTTGGATGAGTAACAAGGGGAAACACAATGGTAACGAAATGGAAAAATAATTTTGTATTACTTCACAAACGTGGAAAGCGAATTTTTATTCTGCATGCATTATTATCTGTCCAATTGAGATACCCAAAACACAGTAAAAATGGCAGTCTGCAAGATATGCAATTATATTTACCTGCTCCACCCCCACCATTGGACCAACTAGAGGCAGCAGCTGCTTGATTATCATGAATGCTAAGTTGCCTGGTGAGTTTTGAAAGAAGAGAGGACTGCCTCTGGATTCGCTCCCTCCTATGCTTTACATTCTGATCTTCCTGGATCAGTTGTTCAATCCTTGCTGTGCTTAGGGCACTATCAACCAAGGAGTAGTAAAAAATTTTCATAATTAAGAACCAATTTAACAAGAAACATATTGGAAGAAAGAAACCAAATGTTGTATTTGGATGACACATGCATGTCTTAAAGTTGCAAATGTTCATACTTCAATTGCAGAGTGTAATATCGTATTATATCTCAAGGACACATCCAACCAGAAATGCATTTAAAAACATGAAAGGAAGCACATATAAGAATTTTTATTACAATTAAGAATTTTTCTCTTCCTGTGAAATTTTGTATAAATCTTCACTTGTAAAGGAACAAACATCAGAAATATATACTATTAAAAATTAGAACACTTTCATAACAGAATTGGGAAAAAATATTATGCATCCATACATGAGAAACAGTATCATCAGTATGTCACCAAAGAGATTGATATGTTGCTAACAGCAGTACGTACCAGCTGTCAAGAAACATGTTTCCTAGGACATATGTACCATTTATAAAACCAATGAAACAAGGGAAGAACCTTGAACACATGCATATCTACACATCTATTTTCTACTGCGCTTAGCGCTTAATAATCAAGGGGATCACGCGTATGGAGATGAACACATGCATGGTGCGTTCTTCGCAAGCCAAAAATGTCTGTTTCCCACCTTGTCATAGTTCAAGTTCAATTACTATAAATAAAATTCAATTACTATAAAAGGTCTTTTTAAAGATAAAATAAAATAAAATAATTATAGAAGGCCCTACCTAGTACCTACCCACCGTTGAAAATTTAAGGGTCCTACTTGGTAAAAGAAAACAAAAAAGAGGAAAAAAAAACAAAAAACAAAAAAGAAAGGAAAAAACTCTTGATTAGGATGATTATAAGTGTGAATCAATTGCTGGCCTTAATTTCTATGAAATGGACGGCAGTGATAGGATGGCTTTAACCCCAAAGTAAATACCAATGAAAGTCTACTGAAAATTTTAGTGTTTTATTTTAATATATATTAGCTATTATAAGGGAGGGAAAAAAAAAAAACATAATATAACATTATTAGTTGAGTATAAAGTGCAACGTTCATAATATGCTATTAATTTTTTTAAAAATTTCAAATGAATCTATTTCATAATTTATAATTAATATTACAATTTTGAGAATGTATATGATGTGCCTTTTTAGTATATTGTTAGATTCAAATAATAAAATTTTAATCATAAAATATATTCTCAAATGGAGTGGATGGAGAACCTATATTCTTGAATTCTTATGTCAAGTCAAATCATGCTAGTCGGAGTATAACACTACATTGCGTGGTAATTTCCTATCCTTCCTCTATTTTTTGGTCCTATCCTTTCTTATTCATTCTAAACAAGGACAGATAGAAAAAAGATGCAGCGTGATATAGGAACCATATGTATATCATGGGCGGAATTAGGAACCTTGTGTGAACATGGAAAAGTTTATTGGAAAGAATATTTAAGGCTTTCCATATAAACACCCTAAGCTAGTAAGCTTCCTTTGCGTCAAAAAGGTCATTCTTATCCTCTCCTATGGCAGCAAAACTCATCTTTCTCTTCTTGGTTTTCCTTCTTTTCCAATACCGAGTAAAGCCTGACCTAGACAATGTTGGACCCTTGTTGAACCAATTCACTGATGGTTTCAATGCCGAACGTAAAAATATGAGCTTAGAAGGCGATGCAGTGATTGATAACAATGGCATACTTCAGCTGACAAACGAGTCGGTTCAAGTTGATAGCCATGCATTTTATAAATATCCAATCCAATTCAAGAACTCCTCCAATGGCAAAGTTATGTCCTTTTCCACCACGTTTGCTTTTGCTTTGATCAATGAACATGGAAATCTAGGCGGCCATGACTTTGCTTTCACAATCTCTCCTTCTCTTGATTTATTCAACACCAAAAAGGATGGGAACATCTCGGGCCACATATTCAAGGTGGAATTTAACACTGTCAATCACGCCAAGTTCGGTGACATCGATGATAACGTCGTTCGTGTCCGCCCCAAAAGCATCCTATCTGACAAATCTGTTCCAGTCAATCAATCTAAGGATAAAGATTTCATAAATCTAAAGAGTGATCAGGTAATTCAAGCTTGGGTCGAATATGATGCACGAAAAAATAAAGTAAATGTTAAGGTCGTGCCACAATTTCCTAGACCCGGGTCTGAAATTTTTTCTTATGATAAGGACCTCTCACCAATATTTAAAGAATCCATGTTTGTGGGGTTCTCTGGTTCAACCGGCCTTCCATCCTCAAGTTCACACTACGTCTTAGGTTGGAGCTTTAACATAAATGGAGTTGCTAAAAATCTCAATTTAGATAAACTCCCTAAGCTCCCAACAGTGAATGGGTCTAAAAAGAACCACACAAGCCTAATTGTTGGTGTCTCAGTCTGTGCTTTGGTTGTGATTTTCTGGATTGTTTGGATTTTTTACAATGTCAGGAAACTCAAGAAGGTTGGTGTGGTTGAAGCCTGGGAGCTTGATATTGGACCACATAGATTTTCTTATGAGGAGCTAAAGAAAGCAACAAAGGGTTTTGGAGACAAAGAGCTTCTTGGGTTTGGTGGATTTGGTAGAGTTTACAAAGGAACTTTGCCAAATTCAAATACCCAAGTTGCAGTAAAGCGTGTTTCCCAAAATTCGAAGCAAGGTTTGCGAGAATTCATGTCTGAGGTTGGTAGTATTGGTCATCTTCGTCATCGAAATATAGTTCAATTATTGGGTTGGTGTCGTAGGCAAGGTGATCTATTACTTGTGTATGAATTCATGCCTAATGTAAGCTTAGACAAGTACCTTTTTGATGAGCCTAAAGCAATCTTAAGCTGGGAGCAAAGGTTCAAGATCATCAAAGGGGTTGCTTCAGGGCTTTTATATTTACATGAGGAATGGGAGCAAATTGTGGTTCACAGAGACATCAAGGCAGGAAATGTGTTATTGGATTCTGAGTTTAATGCAAGGTTGAGTGATTTTGGTCTTGCTAAGCTATACGAGCTTGGCTCCAACCCAAACACAACCAAGGTGGTGGGCACGTTGGGTTATTTAGCACCTGAGCTCACACGCACAGGCAAGCCAACAACAAGTTCTGATGTGTTTGCCTTTGGTGCTTTGTTGCTAGAAGTGGTATGTGGTAGAAGGCCTATTGACCCTAAAGCATTGCCTGAGGAGCTCATGCTTGTGGACAGGGTTAGGGAGAAGTGGAGATTAGGAGCAATCCTTGAGGTTGTGGATTCAAGGTTAGGGGTTGAGTTTGATGAAGTTGAGGCTACTTTGGTGCTTAAATTGGGCTTAATGTGTTCCAATGATGCACCAGAGTAAAGACCCACTATGAGGCATGTGGTTAGGTGCTTGGAAACGAAGCTAGTTTTAGAGGAGGAGGAGGAGATAGTCATGGCAAATAGCAATGAAGATGGTGGTAAATATGAGTTTAAGGATTTTGTGCAATCTTATCCGACTACTTCGGCCTCAGTTGGTGATGATGGGGGTATTGCTGATGTTTTTTCAATTTTCAATGGTGATGATGGTAGGTAGTCTTATTTCTATGGTTTGGGATTTTCAATTTCAGTTACTACTGCATGGTTATGTATGTATTTGTTTGGACGTCAATAAATTAATCATCATCTTGTCCGCTCAGCTTTTTCTTTCGTTTTGTTTTGTTTATGTTGGAAGTGTATAATAGTTTAGTTGAAAAGTATGATATAATATTTTAGATGAGAATTAATGCCACGCAACTCATGCTTCAAGATCTCTTTTTTGAAGGTATTGATAATTATTCGGTATTTCGAGAATAGTAGAATGTTTTCTCAATAGTTCTCTTTGTTTGTTGAACTAGATGCTTTCATCAAATCCCTGAAAATTTCCTCACAATTTGATAAATCAACTCCAATCTTAAATTTTTAGGAGATTGTTGTTCTATGTGTCATTGCAGTTTTATGCAAAGGAGGCTTATTATTTACAGATGTGGAACATACATAGCCTGCAAAGTTATATTCAATGAGTTGTCCCCTAAACAAATGGACATTTGAGATGTGGATCAAGGGACATATATTTTCCAATGACAACAAAATCTCAATAGATAAAAAAAAAAAAGCATTTTTAACAAAACGACATGAGCAACTAATATTGATATTAATAGAGGGAACCAAAACTCATAAAAATTGATAGGAAAATTAGGGCAAGCTTCTTCGGGGTTCCTATTCTCTCCCAATACACCATGCTTAAGAAAATACAAATCAAGAAAAAATACAAACTTGTAGGTCACGATCACCACACAAATGGTAGCTTTGGTATCTCTTTCCAGATTCTGACAGTGTCTTTGGTGGTGGCTACTCTTCTTGGTAGCGTTTCTAGCTGTTGGAGGCTTAAGTCGTGCGAGCTAATGGGGTTTTGATTTTATGTAATGTAGAATAAGGAGGATTGCATGTGACATGTTAGTATTAGAGTGCATAAACAACAGAGTTTGCACCCAGTTCTTATTGAATTTATTCTCATAAATTTAAGACACATAGGGTCTGTCTGAGATTCGCTTATTTTGTTAAAACTGAAAACTTTTTGATGAAAGTACTGTAGATAAATGTAAAAGTTAGCTGAAATGGTATAGTGGAACCTAAGAATAGTATCAAAAAGTACAGTCAGGCTCATGAATTTTAGCAAAAATAAGCTGAATAGTAAAATAAGCTAGCAAAAATAATCTTTACCAAACAGACAAATAGTTTCCGTTTAGAATCCACTTATTTTGCTGAAACTGAATTTTTTTTTGCTGAAAATACTATAAATAAAAGTAAAAATTAGTTAAAATAGTACAGTAAGACTCATGAATAGTATCAAAAAGTGTAGCGAGACCCATAAATAGTAGCAAAAATAAATTGAATAGTAAAATAAGTTAGCAAAAATAATCCATGCCAAACGCACACATATAGTATCATAATTAAGTTTTTCATATTACTTTTTGAGTCTGTCTTTTTTTATTTATTAAATTATTTACATTTATTAACATAATTGATAAAATATAAAGTAGAATATACTTAGAATATGATATAGGATTTTTATTCCTCTAACAGTACCTAATCATTTTCATGTCTATTAACACGAGCAATTTACCTGCAAATTTAATTAAGAAGTTGACTTCAAAAAAAAAAAAAAAAACTTGAGCTCAAGCACAATATGTTTATTGAGGCCTAGGTTTGGAGGAATGAAAGTGATTGTGACAAGTAGTTGACAAAAAAGACTTAGAAAAAAATATGCCAGTCCTAATCACCTTTTGTGGGGATATTAAAAATCAAAGTGGGAACGGAGAAAAAAAGAAAAGATTTCCTTCACCTCAACTAAAGAGAAGTGTTATATCTATAACATTTTCATAAAATGTTTTAAATGATAAATTATTAATACCATTTTTAATTTAAATTTATTTACCACTTAATTATTGTAAAAATATTATGGATATAACATTTCTCTAAACTAAAACATTAATATGTATTTCTTTTTCGTTTTTTGATACAATTAATATGTATTTCTAATTTCCCTACAACTTTGGCCTTTGGCCTAACATTTACATAAATTGTGACTTTGGGCGCGAGAATAATAAGAGCTTTGTTTGATTGACTTGGTTTTTTGCAAATGTGGGTGTAATATTTTGTTAATCTCTTTTGCCATATAAGAGAAGGAGAGGAGTGTTTTTGAGACTCAACCATAAAATGCACATTGTAAGGACACAAAATCGGCTTGGGCCCAAATGAGTGACTGGGCCGGCCCAAGTGGCATTTACAATAGAATTTGTAGAGAATGGGTTCAAAGCCTAAACCTTCTGGGGCTTTAGAAGGACGCGGTGTATGGTCCAAGCCCACTTTTGGGAGATGGCTGGCTAATGGAGTGGCCTAATTCCTTTCTCGGGCGTGTGCCGAGGTGCTTCTGTGTAGGCTGGGGTTCTATTCTTCAAGAGAGAGAGGGAGGGCTTTCTTCGTCCACTTTAGCCAAAAAAGTCCGGATCCCTTTCCAGTGGTTCCCCCTTCCCATTTATGCTCCCCATCTCTGGTTCCCACCTGTCTTTTCCCTGAAAACGCTCCCCAATGTCCTTAGGGCCATCCCTCGTCCCTTCAGAAGTCATTTCCCCATTAATGCGGCCAGGCGGGTAGGTGGGAGGCATTTAATGCGGAGGCAGTAGCTTTGTAAAGTGTTCGTACTTCTTGTCCCCCCCTCTCGGCGTCCTGTTAGGGCGGAGAACGGTTCGCTGAGCTTCGGGAGACCTCCTCTGGACAACGTGCTACGCTCCTCAGACGAGGGTCTTTTGGTCCGAGGAGACTTTCTCCTCTGACAGGTACGAATTCGGTCGGCGACCTGGTCGGCGGGCGTTTGAGCCGCTGCTTTAGGAGGCCCTATCCATGATCCCTTTGGTGGGGTCCTGTCCTCGAGCCAGGCCCTCGGCCCACATGGGGTTTCGGCGCTCCTTACTCCCCCCACAATAGCCCCTCAAAAAGTCATTTGACTCCGAGGAGGCATATGGGTTTTTGACTGAAGAATCTTTCCCCCACGTAACGTTTTAAGTCGCGCACGTGCAGAGTCCTCCCGCGCCTTCTGGACAAGTCTCTGATGCTTTGTTACGCGCAACGCCTGTATTAATTGCGCTGAGTAACTCCCTGTCGCGCACGTTCAACGGTGAGATGGGGATCATGCGGCCTGGATTCGCCCCCGAAATTTTGAGCGGGACGATTCCCTACGAACCGCCGCTCCCCAACCATATAAAACGCTTCGGTAGCGCGACGCCCTTCATTTCCACCAAAAGCAAACTTGTCAAGGAGCTATTCGATCTCTCACTCTCTCGCTTTCAAGAAGTTCCCAAAGCACTTGTGTTCCTTTCCTGCGTAAGTCTCCCCTCCCCTTCTTCACTTGTCTTCTTCTCTCACCTGTACCTCATGGGTAGGTTCAAGTGTCTAGTAGATACACCCTCCGGCATGGAGGGGTTTAGGGCCAAATACCATATCCCCGCCGATGTGGACCCACAATACTGTCCTCCCGGGGCTGTAGCGGACTCTAGGGGAGCGGGGCAGGTTGTCATCCCAATAATCGCCTTCCTGGAGGGTGGGATGACGCTCCCCATGAAGGACGTTACTAGGGAGTATCTCCGCAACCATAGATTGTGTCCAGACCAATGCGCACCCAATGTTTTTAGGATCCTAGGCTGCGTCGATGCTCTGAATGAGCAAATGGGCCTTCACCTCACGTGGCACGACGTAGTCTACATGTATGAGTGCCACCGGATGAAGGACGCAGGCTACTACCTCAAATCGAGGTCTAGCGCGGTCCGGCTCATTTCCTGTCTTCCCAAGTCTAATAAGGGCATGAAGGACGATTATCTTGTCGTCTCCGGGAGATGGCACGACGGCCTCCACTGCCCGATGAGGGAGGGACACCCAGGTGTGATTCCCTAGGACTTTAGGACCTTTGGTTTACGCATCCCCCTCTCCCCTCCTTTGCTTCCTTTGGGAGCTTCGCTGTTGCTAGTTGTTTCTCCGTTTGGCTTGTTGTGAATGTCTAACCGCTTTCGGTTCTTTTGCCCTCTTTCATGCAGATAAGCAGCACACGTCACCTTGCTTGGGGGACGTCAACATCTTAGACCTCAACAAGGTCCTGAGGTCCGAGGTCTTCGTGCACACCGACCTGCAGGTGAGGGCCGCCCACCTGATATTGGGGTACGACCCCCTCTCCAAGGTCTTCGGTGAAGTGGACGACGCTATCCTTGCCGGCCATAAGAGGCGAGCGTGGATAGACATACGCTACCCAGACTTCCTCGCCCCACATGCTCAACCCGACGCGCCCTCTACCATCTTGTACGGTCAGCCTGTTGAGGCCATCCCTTTGGCCGCGCAGGAAGAGGGTCAGATCCTACAAGAGGGGTCCTCGGCTTCCACCCCATCTCTAGGTGAGGAGATTGACAGGTTCCGTCTAGAGGAGGCTAAGAGGCCGTTGGAGAGCCGCGTGGTTAATATCTCCGACGAGGAAGAGGGAACCTCGGACCGGCGCTCCGGAATCGCGGGGCTAGTTATCGCCCGGCCAGGGGACTCCTCCACCGAAGACGACGACATGACGTCCCTTCGGGATCTATTTACCCGGAAGAGGGGAGCCCCGGCCTCCAGGGGCGATGCCTCGGGGTCTCAGCCGAGAATGCTCCCGCCTCCGCCACCCCCTCTCGCCGACCCGATCCCTCCCCCTCCCATCGTTCCAAAGAAGAGGAGGAATGAGAACGAGGAGGCGGACAGAGAGCGGGAGAAGAAGCAGAAGCACCAGAGGCAGCTTCAGCAGCAACAGCAACTGGCTGCTAAAGGCGGCGGGCGAGCTTCGTCCATCGAGAGTGGGGAGATCCGAGGGCAGGCTAAGGTCCGCCGAGGAGATCCCTGCTGGTCCCCTGCCCTGGAGGTGGACGGAGCTCCCGTGTCCCATCAGGCAAGCATTAGGGACTTCCAGCGTGGCCACGCTTCCCACGTGGCTAACGCCTTGGAGCAGCCCCTCCTCTTGCCTAGGGACATGGAGGACCTGGGGAGGATGGGTCGGACGCGCCTCTTCCTCTCGCTTAAGAGGAACCTGGCCTTGGTAAGCGTCAAACGACCAGCCTACTGTTGTTCTCGCGATTCCCATGTGTGATGATTTCTGTTTAACGTATTTCTGTTGGAATCTTTTGTGCAGGCCGTCCAGGAGGCCTTCGCCGCCGATGCGATGGTAGACCACTACCAAAGCCAGGTCGGCGCTGAGCAGGCGGCCAGGGCCGAGGTTGAGAGGGAGCTGACCCGAGCCGAGGCAGAGAAGACGGACCTGGCCCTCAAGCTGACCTCGGAGCAGAACGAGAGGAGAAGCCTGGACGCGGGCCTTAAAAACGCGACTGCGCAAGCGGAGGCCCAGCGCAAGCTTTTGCAGCAAAGGGAGGAGGCCCTTGCCAAGGCGGAGCAAGGGGTCTCGGATTTGAGGAGGGAGCTTGCGTAGGCGGAGGAAGCGGCTCGGACCGTCAGGGAGACCGTGGACGCCGCCACTAAGGCCGCATACAACACAGGGGTTGAGGATACTGAGAACCGCCTGACCGAGGAGTTGGGGGAGCTGTGCAGGGAATACTGCTAGTAGGTTTGGGCGGAGGCCCTGAATGCTGCGGGTGTCCCAGCCGGCTCCGAGCTAAGGGCTGCGGAGAAGGTCTGGTATCCAGAAGACATCAGACTCATCGATGACGCTCCCCCTATCTTGGCCCCTTCCTCCTCGGACCAGGTCCTGCCCCTTCAAGAAGTTGGCGCTCCGGTGGTGGGGTTGGGCGAGCCAGCCGGTCAGGTTCTGCCTCTTCCCAAACCCAAGGACAAAGGAAAAGAGATTCAAGATCCGTCCGAGGTCGCGCCAGAGCGAGCCAAGGTTGAAGGCAAGACCAAGGAGCCGCCACTGAAGATCCAGGGATAGGCAGCGTCGGGCCCCCCTTCTCCTCTTTTTGTACAATTTTTATTGTTTTAGTGAATCGTCGCTATGTAGGCCCTACTCTTTTTGTTTGTAATTCCTTTTGCTCTAACTTTGTATTGAACAGTTTATCATCTATGAATTTCGTTTCTTTTCCTTTATAGCATAATCTTCTTGTCGTATTGCGTCTACTGTGTAATTGCTTACATTGTCACGCCGCGGGCTGCGCTCGGTTGCTAAACAAATTTGAATTGGTGGTAGCAGCCTAGTGCCCCTGGGCAAGTCCGAAACTAGGATAGGTGCGGTTTAGCCACGAGAGAATCCCAACCTTTAGCGAAGTTGTTCGTTAAATTTCGATCTCAGCACTTAATAAAAATTGGCTGAACCATGTCAAACTCGCCCAAGGCAAAAGGTCCGAGGACTAGGCTTGGCCCCGGTCAGTTTTTAGTACTTAGAAGTGGAATAGATTGTATGTTAAATTTCCCCCAGGCAGGAGGTCCGAGTACCTGGCTTAGCCGAGGTTGGCATCAACGTTTAACTTAAACATAAATTGTGCGTGTTAAAATTTTTCTAAGGCGGAAGGTCTAAGGATCTGGCTCAGCCCCAGTCGATATTTAACACTTAAAACGGATTAAATCGTATGTTAAATTTTTCCAAGGCAGAAGGTCCGAGGACCTGGCATAGCCGAGGCTGACATTAACATGTAAAAAATGGAACCAATCGCATGTCGAATTTTTCCAAGGCAGAAGGTCCGAGGACCTGGTATAGCCGAGGTTGACATTAACACTTAATTAAAATTGAACCGTGTTAAATTTTCCCAAGGCAGAAGGTCCGAGGACCTGGCATAACCAAGGTTGACATTAACACTTAATTAAAATTGAACCGTGTTAAATTTTCCCAAGGAAGAAGGTCCGAGGACCTGGCATAACCAAGGTTGACATTAACACTTAATTAAAATTGAACCGTGTTCAATTTTCCCAAGGCAGAAGGTCCGAGGACCCGGCATAACCAAGGTTGACATTAACACTTAATTAAAATTGAACCGTGTTAAATTTTCACAAGGCAGAAGGTCTGAGGACCTGGTATAACCAAGGTTGACATTAACACTTAATTAAAATTGAACCGTGTTAAATTTTCCCAAGGAAGAAGGTCCGAGGACCTGGCATAACCAAGGTTGACATTAACACTTAATTAAAATTGAACCGTGTTAAATTTTTCCAAGGCAGAAGGTCCGAGGACCTGGCATAACCAAGGTTGACATTAACACTTAATTAAAATTGAACCGTGTTAAATTTTCCCAAGGCAGAAGGTCCGAGGACCTGGCATAACCAAGGTTGACATTAACACTTAATTAAAATTGAACCGTGTTAAATTTTCCCAAGGAAGAAGGTCCGAGGACCTGGCATAACCAAGGTTGACATTAACACTTAATTAAAATTGAACCGTGTTAAATTTTCCCAAGGCAGAAGGTCCGAGGACCTGGCATAACCAAGGTTGACATTAACATGATAACTTGTGCGTGTGTTAAAATTTTCCTAAGGCAGAAGGTCTAAGGACCTGGCTTAGCCCCAGTTGACATTTAACACCTTAAAACGGATTAAATCGTATGTTAAATTTTTCCAAGGCAGAAGGTCCGAGGACCTGGCATAGCCGAGGCTGACATTAACATGTTAACTTGTGCGTGTGTTAAAATTTTCCTAAGGCAGAAGGTCTAAGGACCTGGCTTAGCCCCAGTTGACATTTAACACCTTAAAACGGATTAAATCGTATGTTAAATTTTCCCAAGGCAGAAGGTCCGAGGACCTGGCATAGCCGAGGCTGACATTAACATGTTAACTTGTGCGTGTGTTAAAATTTTCCTAAGGCAGAAGGTCTAAGGACCTGGCTTAGCCCCAGTTGACATTTAACACCTTAAATGAGATAAATTGCATGTTAAATTTTTCCAAGGCAGAAGGTCCGAGGACCTGGCGTAACCAAGGTTGACATTAACATGATAACTTGTACGCGTGTTAAAATTTTCCTAAGGCAGAAGGTCTAAGGACCTGGCTTAGCCCCAGTTGACATTTAACACCTTAAATGAGATAAATTGCGTGTTAAATTTTCTCAAGGCAGAAGGTCCGAGGACCTGGCGTAACCAAGGTTGACATTAACACCTAATTTAAAATTGAACCGTGTTAAATTTTCCCAAGGCAGAAGGTCCGAGGACCTGGCGTAACCAAGGTTGACATTAACACCTAATTAAACGTGGCGGACGGAGATGATAATATTTGACAATTGGCACAAGAGAATGATATCTGAAAACACGGCGGACACGCCTTTCATCAGTAGTAATACCTTCGAAGGTTATTTACATTAAAAGGTCGCTTTACAAGTTTGTCATCCAGGTCGGCTAGATAATATGCCCCAACACCGGCCACTGAGGTTATCCGGTAGGGTCCCTCCCAATTCGGCCCCAACTTCCCCCACGCTGGGTCCTTTGCCGTCCCTACGACCTTTTTTAAGACCAAGTCCCCCGGGGCGAGAGGCCTAGACCGTACATGAGAGTCGTACCCCCGCTTGAGTTGCTGCTGGTAACTGGCTAGTCGGACCATGGCGTTTTCCCGCCTTTCCTCCACCAAGTCCAACCCTTCCAGCAGCATGTTGTCATTGGCTTATGGGGCGAAGGACTGCGTCCTCATCGTTGGGAACCCCATCTCCACCGGAATCACGGCCTCGGCGCCATACGTCATCGCGAAAGGAGTCTCCACTGTGGATCTTCGCGGCGTGGTTCGGTAAGTCCATAACACATGTGGTACTTCATCCACCCATCTGCCCTTCGCATCATCTAATCTTTTCTTGAGCCCATTGACTATCGACTTGTTCGTGGCTTCAGCCTGGCCGTTTCCTTGAGGGTAAGCTGGGGTGGAGTACCTATTCGTGATGCCGAAGTCTCCACAGTATTTCCGGAAAGCTTTGCTGTCAAACTGCAGTCCATTGTCCGAGATGAGGGTGCGAGGAATCCCGAATCTGGTGATGATATTCTTCCAGACGAATCTCTTCGCGTCCACGTCTCGGATATTCGAGAGTGGCTCGGCCTCAACCCATTTAGTGAAGTAGTCCGTCCCGACAAGCAGCCATCGCTTATTGCCCGCTGCCCTTGGAAACGGTCCCACTATGTCCAAGCCCCACTGTGCAAACGGCCAAGGGCTGACTAATGGATTAAGAACGCCACCAGGCTGATGGATGTGGGGCGCATACCTCTGACACTGGTCGCATTTCCTCGCGTACTCCTGCGCTTCTCTCTGCATGTTTGGCTACCAGTACCCTTGCGTAAGGGCCCTGTGAGCTAGTGACCTTCCGCCCGTGTGGCTACCACAAGTCCCCTCGTGCAACTCTTCCAAGAGCTGTTCCGTCCTATCCGGGTGTACACACAGTAGGTATGGCCCCGAAAACGAGCGTTTATAGAGCTTCTTGTCCTTGGACAGCCAGAACCGAGGAGCCTTCCTGCGTATCTTGTCGGCCTCTGCCTTATCCTCTGGTAGCGTGTCGTCTTTCAGGAATAACACTATGGGGTCCATCCAACTGGGCCCTGCTCTGATTTGCTGGACCCGCACGGCCTGGTAGCCCGTTCCGGCTGGCTTAAGCAAGTCTTCAACGAGAATGACCCGAGGGAGGCCATGTGCCGATGAGGTAGCGAGCGTCGCCAGGGAGTCTGCGCGGGTGTTTCCGCCTCTGGAGATATGCGATAGTGTGAAGGATTCGAACTTGGTCCGTAGGCGCATGGCTCGGGCTAAGTATTCTCGCATTCTTGGTTCTCTCGCCTCCAATTTCCCTTCCACCTGGCCGACCACCAGTTGTGAGTCTGAGAATGCTCGAACCGCCTTTCCTCCCATCTTCCAAACCATGTCCATTCCCACCAGCAAGGCTTCGTACTCGGCCTCATTGTTGGTTTCCAGGAACGTTATCCTCAGAGACTTCTCGATGACGATCCCATCCGGCGACATCAGGACTACCCCAGCGCCTGACCCTCTTTGGTTTGAGGCTCCGTCCACGTAAGCTTCCCACACCGGTTGTTTCTCGCATGAGGCTATGCCGATTTGCTTTCTGCCTGGGCCACATCCCGTTAGGCTTTCTTCCAGGGAGGGCTCAGTGAACTCGGCCACCAGGTCAGCTAGGACTTGCCCCTTCACAGACGTGCGAGAGAGGTACTTAATGTCGAAAGCCCCTAAAAAGGTCCCCCATTTGGCGATCCTGCTAGAGTAGTCAGCGCTCCGTAGGACGGACTTAAGTGGGAGTTGGGTCAGAACGACGACCGTATGGGATTGGAAATAGTGCGGGAGCCGACGAGTGGCATGCACCACGGCCAGAACCGCTTTTTCCAACGGGAAATACCGGATCTCAGCCTCCTGCAGGGACTTGCTTACGTAATAAACCGGCCTTTGTATACCGTCATCATCCCGCACCAGGACAAGGCTGACGGCGTGGGCCGCCACCGCTAAATACGCAAAGAGACTTCGTCTGGATCGGGGCGGGATATAATGGGTGGCCGAAAGAGGTATTCCTTCAGCTGCTGGAATGCCAGGGAACACTCCTTGGTCCATTCGAATCCCTTCCACTTGTTTAGTAGTTGGAAGAAGGGTCGGCACCTGTCCGCGGAGCGGGAAATGAACCTGCTGAGGGCGGCCGTCATCCCTGCCAGCTTCTGGACCTCCTTTGGGTTTCGAGGTGGTTGCAGGTTACAGATTGCGGTGATCTGTTCGGGATTGGCCTCTATACCCCTGTGAGTAAGCATGTAGCCCAGGAATTTACCGGACCCTACTCCGAAGGAGCACTTAGAGGCATTCAGCCACAACTTATATTCCCGCAAGGTCTGGAACGTGCTATCCAGGTCGGCCACATGGTCCGATACGGCCTTGCTCTTCACGACCATATCGTCTACATATACTTCGACGGTCTTTCCCAGCTGTGGCTCGAACATCCGAGTCATCATCCTCTGATAGGTAGCCCCTGCATTCTTCAGACCGAAGGGCATCACCTTGTAATGGTAGTTGCCGGTGGGGGTCACAAAGGCGGTTTTCTCCTGGTCCTCCAAAGCTAGTGGTATCTGATGATACCCCTGAAAGGCGTCCAGGAAACTCATGCGGGGGTGGCCGACCGTCGCATCTACCAGTTGATCTATGCGTGGCATCAGGAACAGGTCCTTGGGGCAGGCCTTGTTGAGGTCTGTGAAGTCCACACACACTCTTCATTTCCCGTTTTTCTTCTTTACCACGACTGTGTGCGCCAACCATTCGGGGTAGAATACTTCCTTGATAGCCCCAGCCCTCTTGAGCTTGATGACCTCCTCCTTCACGGCTTCGGAGTGTTCCGCCAAGGAGCGCCGAGGGGGTTGCTTCTTCGGCACTGCCGCCGGGTTAACGTTTAGATGGTGGCATATGAAGCCTGGGTCAATTCCGGGCATCTCATGTTCGTCCCATGCGAATACGTCGAGGTTCCTTCTCAAGAACGTAACCAACTCCTCCTTTTCTTCGGTCGGCAAACGAGCCCCAATCTGGAAGAACCTTTCCGGGTCATCGTCCACGGGGACCTTGTCTAGTCCTTCACACGCGGGTTCCCCCACCACTGCTGTTCCGGCGGTGGCAGAGGAGGCTAATTGCTATGAGGTCTGAGCTGCCGGGGTCGCGGCTTCGGTGTCCGGCCTGCGTAGTATTGCGGCGGTTAGGCATTGCCTTGCCGCGGACTGGCTCCCAATGATTTTCTTGACTCGGCCGCCGAAAGGGAACTTCACCTTGACGTGGAGGGTGGAGGGGACAGCCCCTAGGGCGTGCAGCCAAGGTCTCCCCACAATGGCCGTGTACGGGGAGTAGGCATCCACCACGATGAAATCCACCTCTACCACTGCCGGTCCCGACTGTACGGACAATCTGATCTGCCCCTTGGGGATCACCATCTTTCCCTCGAAGCTTATCAGGGGCGAGTCGTAGGCCGAGAGGTCCTCTTCCCTCAGGTTCAGCCCCTTGTACAGGTCGGGGTACATGATGTCTGCGCCGCTTCCCTGGTCCACCATCACCCTCTTTACATCATAGCCTCCAATCCTTAGCATTATGACCAGGGCGTCGTCATGGGGTTGGATGGTCCCTTCCTTGTCGGCGTCCGAGAAGGCCAGCGTGGGCGACTCATTTCCCTTGATCCTCTTTGGCTCAGAGCCAGAGCCCCCAGCATGGGCCCGCGCCACGTTCATCACCCTAGAAGGGCGCGAGCCAGTCCTCCTAGGAGCTGTGAGGATGGTGTTGATGGTTCCCAGAGGAGGCCTTGGGGCGTGGTGGCCCTGGCCTGTCGGACCATGATGTTCTCTCCCCCCCTCCTGGTCGTGCACAAACTGTCTTAACTTTCCCTCCTTCGCCAACTGTTCAAGGTAGTAGCGCAGGCTCTTGCAGTTCTCGGTCATATGGCCGTGCTCTTGATGGTATTGGCAGTGGAGGTTCTGGTTTCGCTTTGCGGGATCACCTATCATCTTGCTGGGCCACCTAAAATAGGGTTCGTGGCGGATTTTCTCAAACACTCGCTACATGGGTTCGCGGAACACAACGTCGACCGCCTGTGTTGATATCCGACGTGGTTGCCCGACGAACTCTCTCCTCGGCCTACTGTTGCTGTATCCTTCCGACTTGAAATCCCTCCTCTCTTGAGGGATAACCTTTATCTTGGCCTTCACTTGCAACTAATCCTCCTCGACCCGCGTGTACTCATCAATGCGGTCCATGAGACGACGTACACTCTTGACAGGCCTTCTGGTTAGCGACTTCCTCAGGTCGTGCTCATTTGGCAGGCCGACCTTGAAGGTACTTATGGCCACTTCGTCGAAGTCCCCATCGATCTCGTTGTACATCTCCCAATACCTGTCAGTATATGCCCTGAGGGTTTCTCCCTCTCTCATGGCCATGGACAACAGCGAATCTAGGGGCCGAGGGACCCTGCTGCAGGTGATGAACCGTGCGCCGAATGCCCTGGTGAGCTCTGTGAAGGAATCGACAGAGCTCGCCTTCAGGCCGTTGAACCACCTCATCGCGACGGGTCCCAAGCTGGAGGGGAAGACCTTGCACATCAAGGTCTCATTCTTCGAGTGCACCGCCATCCTCTGGCTGAAGTGACTCACGGGCTCCACTGGGTCCGTCCTCCCATTGTAAATTGTGAAAGTTGGCTGGGTGAACCTTCTTGGGAGCTTCCCCTTCTCAATCCTTCAAGTGAAGGGTGACTTGGAAATTTGGTGGAGCGCCTTGCTCAGTGCATTGTTGGCCAGGCCTCTGGAGGACGTCCCCTTGTCCTTGAGTGGGCGACAGTGCTCGCCCTCCTGGGAAGAGGACTCGCTAAGGGGAGTCCTGGACCTGGAGCTGTCGGAGCTACTACTGGCATCCACTGAGGACTGGTCTGAAGGGGTAGGCGTGCGCCTCCGTTTTTCCCGGCGCAGCTTCCTTCTCAAATGATCAACCTCCCTTTGCAGGGTCTCAACACTTTTCTCGCGGGAGGTTCTACTACCACCGCGTGCATGGCTCCTCCCGCGCGTACGTTCCTTGTGGACACTGGCTTCGCGCTCTCTTTCTAACCGCACAAAATGGTCCTCTTGCTGGGACCCCCTGGACTCCGCATGACGTGAACCTGAACCTTGCATGGCACTTCCAGTCCCTTCAGTCAAGGCTCCCCACAGACGGCGCCAATTGTAAGGACACAAAATCGGCTTGGGCCCAAATGAGTGACTGGGCCGGCCCAAGTGGCCTTTACAATAGAATTTGTAGAGAATGCGTTCAAAGCCTAGACCTTCTGGTGCTTTAGAAGGACGCGGTGTATGGTCCAAGCCCACTTCTGGGAGATGGCTGACTGATGGAGTGGCCTAATTCCCTTCTCGGGCGTGTGCCGAGGTGCTTCTATGCAGGCTGGGGTTCTATTCTTCAAGAGAGAGAGGGAGGGCTTTCTTCGTCCTCTTTAGCCAAAAAAGTCCGGATCCCTTTTCAGTGGTTCCCCCCTTCCTATTTATACTCCCCATCTCTGGTTCCCACCTGTCTTTTCCCTGAAAACGCTCCCCAATGTCCTTAGGGCCATCCCTCGTCCCTTCAGAAGTCATTTCCCCATTAATGCGGCCAGGCGGGTAGGTGGGAGGCATTTAATGCGGAGGCAGTAGCTTTGTAA
Organism: Castanopsis chinensis; assembly: GCA_032878915.1. Taxonomy (NCBI): domain Eukaryota; kingdom Viridiplantae; phylum Streptophyta; class Magnoliopsida; order Fagales; family Fagaceae; genus Castanopsis; species Castanopsis chinensis. The sequence goes on along the minus strand of JAVQMG010000121.1, from coordinate 28,503,608 downwards.
AGTGTTCGTACTTCTTGTCCCCCCCTCTCGGCGTCCTGTTAGGGCGGAGAACGGTTCGCTGAGTTTCGGGAGACCTCCTCTGGACAACGTGCTACGCTCCTCGGACGAGGGTCTTTTGGTCCGAGGAGACTTTCTCCTCGGACAGGTACGAATTCGGTCGGCGACCTGGTCGGCGGGCGTTTGAGCCGCTGCTTTAGGAGGCCCTATCCACGATCCCTTTGGTGGGGTCCTGTCCTCGAGCCAAGCCCTCGGCCCACATGGGGTTTCGGCGCTCCTTACTCCCCCCACACACATATATTTCAAAATTAGTTTTGAGTAATATTATAGCAACAAATTATTTTACAATATTTTATAAACTGTTAATGTGACAATTTTTTACTAGTTTTCATTTGAGCCCACCTCTAACATCTCTTTTCAGACGTTTGTAAAAATTTTTATAAAATAGTTAATATGTAACTCTAGTATTTACCTTAGTTTTTTAATACTCAAGGTAATTTAAGCTTTTATAAGGTGACATGGAAACCCTTAATTGCCTAGGTATCTTATTACTAATTACACTACACGCGGTGACATATTGATTTATATACCTTATTGAATTTATACCTTTGATCTTTACTATTTATTTTTGTCATGATTTTGATTTTTTTTTTTGAAAAATAAAAAGAAGAATTTATTCAACGAAGTTAGACTAGTTAAATTTTTTTCTCAAAAAAAAAAAAAAAAAACTAATCATTTATTTAATTTATTTGTTGTGTGGATATTAGTAGCACAATCTATTCAAAAAATTTAGACCAATTTATTGAATACCTAGTCCATCATTACCTATCTTTTTTTAAGATTTGATAGTATTTTAACTTGCGGTACTTCATGATGATTGTTCTTTATTATCATATTAGGACATCAATAAACTTTAAGAATTAGCAGGTTTGAATCTCATACTTTGTATTTGACAATAAGTGAATTTATTAATTAAGTTAACTAGAATCTATTGCTGGTCATTAACACCAACGTTTATGATTGTCGGTCCAATAATTTTAAGGCTAAGTGGAAATCGTACCTTCTTGGTGGTTTAGGTAAGGATTTGATTTTTATTTTGACCCCAGTTGCCTTTAAGTTTAAGAGAATTTGATTTTTATTTTGATCCCCGTGGCCGACCAGAGGATTTGATTTTCTTTGTGTTGGCAGATCAGTTTTGTACTTCTTTTGTCTAGGTAGGAGTTTTTTTATTTCAGTTAGCTTGTCCTTGTTCTGGGGCCCAGTCAGGTGTAGGCCTGTATGGCTCAGGGCCCTTTCTCCTTTTTTATACTTTTGTACGTTTCTCTTATTAAATAAAATTCTGCCGCCTTTAGTTAAAAAAAAACAAGTTTAAGAGAAAAATGATCGTAGCAAGTAATGACTAATGACTAACATCAAGTTTAAGGTAGATTGATACCTCACATGCCGCCTTAGAGGACCAATATTTGATCCCCTTTGTCTTTAAGTTTAAGAGAAAAATGATCCTAGTAAGTAATGACTAATGACTAACATCAAATTTAAGGTAGATTGACACCTCACAAGCTACCTTAGGACCAATAGGCCGGTCTCCAGGCCATTAAGATTTTGTTTTTGATAACGCCATTAAGAATCAAGGTCATTGTGTTTGTGGCATTTGTGGACCCAAAACTTGAAGCTGGTGTCACAAAGATGACCAATAAACAAGCAATTAACCTTATCGTTCTTGGTTTGAATTTATGACGTCTGCTCTTAATAATAATTTTTCATTATCAAACCAAGACATCAATCAGTTTTTGGTGTAGGTAAGGATTGAATCACAGATCTTTTATACAACTATTAGAGATTTTACCAGTTGAACTAACTGGAACTTACAGTATATAGGCCATTTGAATGTAAAGAATTTAGACCTTTGATCTTTACTATTTATTTTCCTCATGATTTTGAATTTTCTTTTTTGAAATATAAATTGAAGAATTTATTCAACGGAGTTAGACTAATTAATTTTTTTTTCTCAACAAAAACCTTATCATTTATTTAATTCATTTTTTGTGTGGATATTAGTAGCACAATTTATTCAAAAAATTTAGACCAATTTATTAAATACCTAGTCCATCATTAACTATCTTTTTTTAAGATTTGATAGTATTTCAACTTATGGTGCTCCATAATAATTGCTCTTTATTGATTATCATGTTAGGACATCAATAGATTTTGGGAATAAGCGGGTTTGAATCTCATGCTTCGTATTTGATGGTAAGAGACTTTATTAATTGAGTTAGTTAAAATCTATTGTCGGTCATTAACATGAACGAATATGATTGTTGGTCCAATAGTTTTAAGGCTAAGTGGAAATCGTACCTTCTTGGTGGTTTAGGTAAGGATTTGATTTTGATTTTGATCCCCTTTGTCTTTAAGTTTTAGAGAAAAATGATCGTAGTAAGTAATGACTAATGACTAACATCAAATTTAAGGTAGATTGATACCTCAAATTCCGCCAATAGGCCGGTCTCTAGGCCATTAAGATTTTGTTTTTGATAACGCCATTAAGAATCAAGATCATTGTGCTTGTGGCATTTGTGGATTGAACACTTGAAGCTGGTGCCACAAAGAAGACCAATAAACAAGCAATTAATGATATCGTTCTCGGTTTAACGCTGAATGACCTGGCCGACCGGAGACTTCAGAGTCCTAATGACTAATGAGGCAAACATCTTAATCCTAGGTCTTGAGCTGTACACGTTATCGGATACTTCCGACCAGTTTCGTACCCTAAAATATATAGGCCATTTGACTGTAAAGTGTAAACATATATATTTAGGAACTTATTGAAAATACTTACTAGCTTTCAGAGAGGAAAAAAAAAACCATACTGACTTTGTAGTATTTGGCCGGCAATTGTTAACATGACGTTGGCTCAGGCCTTCATTTTTATTGCGTGGATTGAACCGGTGCATGGAATATATATTGAAGCTTCTTCTTTTAAGTTTTATATATTAAGTTTATTTTTTTGTAACCTATAGGTGTTATACTAATATATATAATCAATCATATCATTTGATTTTCAATAATATTATGCTTGTTAGTGTTGTTAAATGATTATGTTTATCACTTTTCATATGTTTAGGTTTTTGTGACAAGTGGTATTATTAATAAATTTAGTGGTTTAACTAATATATATCTTTATAACCATAAGCCATTAAATCGTTAGTTATATCGCACTATTACTTATTAAGAAGTAAAAGATATATTACATTTTAAACCCCATAATTCTTTAAAAAAAAAACCCATAACTTTGGGTGGTTTCAAATTAAACTGTACACATTAAAAAAATAAAAAATTCAATTCAAAGTTTCAAACTATAAATTCATTACATGAAGAGGTTCCATTGATCTTAGAGGCCTTGATGGGAGGTTTATTTCCTTATTTTTACGGAATTATTGTTAGAATAATGAGTGAATGATTAAATTCACAGTTTAAGATTTTAGATTATTTTGTCATAGTATCAAAGTATGTAATATTGAGTTTGAATTCTACATCTACCGTATCTCCCATTTAAAAAATTAAAAATATCATATATTACTCTAATTGTTAAGGAGAAATCTAAACCCACACTTGGGGAAAAGGATTGAAATAATAGTTGGACCATATGTTGGGTTACACTTTTTGGGACAATGATATGTTATCACTTTAGTATTGACCAAAAATCACACTTTATGAAGCAAAAGGTCCTTATTGGCCGGAGACTTCACAGGGGCCTAATGACTAATGAGGCAAACATCTTAATCTAGGTCATGAGCTGTACACGTTATAGGATGCTTCCGACCAGTTTTTTCTTTTATTTGGTAGAACCTCCGACCAGTTTCGTACCATAACATACATAGGCCATTTGACTGTAAACATATGTATTCATGAAAATACTTAATTACTAGCTTTCGGAGAGGACAAAAAAACCATACTGACTTGTAGTATTTGGCTGACAGTTGTTGACATGACTTTGGCTCAGGCCTTCATGATTATTGCATGGATTAAACAGGTGCATGGAATATATACGGCATAAGGCTTCTAGCCCATTGAGCATTGGGCCTTGGCCCAAGCGCACTACTAAGACATTCTCAAGCCCAAATCCAATGGTGGACTCATTCAGCTGATACCCATGACCTTGGCAGCCCGGTAATGCCATGGAAAGTATTACTGCCAAACGACCTTTTGGAGGCAGGCACCAATTCAAAGTCATCTCCACCATTTCCAAAGAAGCATATTCCATGTCAGGAATAATTAAATCGAACCCCACTCACACGAGAGTGAGACCAGAATGTAATTATGAGCACTCCACCAACCTTAAGCTATAAATATGGGAAGCAAGTAGAGAGAGGGGGTTGGTCATACGGAGGAAAAAGAGAGAGTGAAAGAGAGATAATACTAACCACTGAGAGGAGCATAGAGGAGAGAGGGGAGTTTCCCGAATGCAAAGGAGTGCAACTAAGTAGTCCGGTTAGGAGCTACCCATAGTAGGAAACTCATAACCCAACATATAAATAAATTGTGAGCCCAACACTAGGCCCAGTCCAGTGAGGAAAATTGGGCATGCATAGTTGGCTCCGTCTGCGAGAATCTCCTACATAGTTGTAGTTTTACCGATGTTCGCATAAGAAAGATGTCTGGGAGGCACTTGGAAAGTTACATTGAAAGTGGCTCTAGAGGATCTTCTCGGGGCTCTAGTTGGCGTGAAAGGAGGCACAAGAGAGATGAAGACCGGAGAGAGTGAGAAGAAGAACATTCTAGCCCAGGCGAGGGGTCGTTTCAAACGTACCGATCAATGTTAGGCACCTCTGGACATGAACATTTTGACAGGAGGGATGAGGAACTTGAACGCTTGCGTAAATCGGTAAGGGATTTGGAGTTGGAAGCAAGAGGTAGGCGTCAGAGAAGAAACCGAAAGAGCATGCAGAGGGGTCAGGAAGTGTAGGGAGTAGTCATGAAGAGGCGTCCCATCAATCTGGCTCTCATTGACACTGGGATCGGTCTTGGGAGTATGCAGATAGAGACTCAATTTCCTCGAAGGGGTGACGACTTAGGAATGTTACAATGGATGCTATGAGCCAAGCATTGTGCAGAGTTGCTCAATCATCATTCTCGGGAGATATCGAACAGGCACCGATGCCGAGCAGATTTACTAGACCTTTATTTAACTCTTATGACGGGAAGACGAATCTGGTAGAGCATGTGAGCTATTATGTCCAGATGGTTTTTTTGCATAGTCATAACGACGCGCTGATGTGTAAGCTATTTCCTTCAAGTCTCGGGCCCACAGCTCTGAGGTGGTTCAATGGGTTGAGGAAGGGCTCAATTCATAGTTTTGCTGAGCTGATTCAAGAGTTCAAGGTCCAGTTTGTGACCTATAGCCTGGTACCACAACTAGTGGACGCATTGCTATCTATGAAGATGGGACCCGGGAAAACTCTTTGCAATTACACTAGCAGGTATTGGGAACTGAACAACAAGATCAGTGGGGGTAATGAAGAAAATCGCAGCAAGCACCTTTCGGTTGGGATTGCCCGAGGATTATAAATTACAACATTCATTGACAAGGAGGCCTCCCGAGGATATGAGGCAATTAATGAGGCGTATTGCGGAGTATAAGAGGTTAGAGGCACTGGCCGGTTTCATGGATACCGTATATGGTTCTTCGGTGAGAGGGTTTGTGAGGATAAGATGTGCTGGAAACCGGATAGAGAGAAGGGCTTCATGGTTAAGGATTATTACAATCTTAGTGGGCTCTAATGACTATTGCTTTCCTTGGAAAAGCATTTGGAAACAGAAGATTCCCTCTTGAGTAGCTAGCTTTCTTTGTTTGAACTGTTGCTTTAGGAAAATACTTAACGATTGACAATTTATGAAAAAGGAAGGTTTGGATATTGGATGGGTGCTATACGTGCAAGTGTAATGGTGAATCGGTTTATCATCCTTTTCTTCATTGTTTGGTTGCAATGGATATGTGGGCTATGGTGTTTGGGTTGCTTGGAGTGAGTTGGGTTATGCCGCAATCTGTAGTGAGGCTTCTAGCATATTGGCAAGGCAGTTTTGGCCATCATCGAAATAGGTATATATGGTTGATGGTTCCCCATTGCTTATTGTGGTGCTTTGGAGGGAGAGAAATAGTCGGTGCTTTGAAGATAAGGAGAGATCCATATCAAACTTGAAGCCATTTTTCTTTAGAACTTTAATGGATTGATTAGTTGCTTTGTGGAATCAATCATTTTTATCTTTTCTTGATTTCTTAGATTATTGTAATTTTTGTTCTTGATTGTTTGACCCCTTGTGCACTAGGGTGTTTCCATTTTTTTGATATCAATAAACTTTTTAATTATCAAAAAAAAAAAAATGGTGCCAAAGCTCTTGGGCCATTTGGCTATGCCTTTGTAGTCTTTAGCATTGTCAGAATGTAATGGAGGCAGATGTTATGAGCTTCTTTCAATAATTTTAGGAGACATGTAAGTTTGAGAAGTTTGAATGCACCTTTCATTACCCTTTTTCCAAATATTTCTGTGGCTTGGAACATAAGAGATTCTAAACCAATTCATTTGGTTAGAAATGTGTATAAGTTTTTGGCAAAGGTTTTATCTATAGGTTTAAAAGAATGATTGGGAAGATTATTGAATCGTAGAATCTCTTTGTTGAAAGCAGTCAAATTTTAGATCCTTCTCGTGTCGATTGAATGTCTGGAGTCTAGAATCAGGAGTCAAATTCCTGGAGTTATCTGCTGCAAGCTTGATATTGAAATGGTTTGTGATCTTGTACATTGGATTGTTTGCCCGAAGATTGGCTTTGGTGGAAAATGGAAGAACTAGGTTTATTTTTTGCATATCCACTGTCAAGTTCTCAATTATGGTTAATGGTTGCCCATCCAGCTTTAATAGAAATTCTTGAGGATAGAGGCAAGGAGATTCAATTGCATCATTATCCTCTTCAATGAAACTCTCAACAAAATGCTGAAGAGGGTTATGGGAGGAAGCTTCTTATTTGGTTTCAAAGCTCAGGGGAGTTGTGGATTTTGAGTATTTCTCATCTTCATTTTTAAACAACAACATATTTTTCTATGATGCTAATACTGATAATATTCTTGTATGTAGCTATCAAGTTAGTTCTTTTATATTTTAAATTAGGTATGGGGTTAAAGGGTTAATCTTAGTGAAAGTGAAATAGTTCTTGTAGGGATGGTGGAAGAAGTCGATGAGCCAGTTGCGATTATGCATTGTAAGGTTTGCTCTTTACTTAAGAATCGTTTGGGCATGCCGTTAGGCTCATCATATAAGGAAGTGGTAGTTTGAAATTCAATCTTGCGAAGACAGTTGGTAGGATGGAAAAGTTATATGTGTCAAGGGATGGAGGTTTACTCCCTGTTCAGTATACCTTCTCATGTGGCTAATAAATTGGAACTATTACATTGGGAATTTTTAAAGGGAGGTTTGGATGGGATTTATTACATCATTGTGCTTCTGGCTACCACCAGGGAGCTGTGGTCATTTGTTCTCTTTTTGTTCGGAGTTCATTGGGTGATGCAGTTGAAGGTTATTGATGTGTTTTTATTTGGAAAAGTTTGTTTTGAAGGCATGAAAATGGGTTGATTTGGAAAGTTACACCTCTTTGCTTGCTTTTGGCTATACTTAATTTCTTTTATGTTAGATTTCATAGATCTATTATAGAAGAATTTCATAGATCATCAACTACGTATATTAAAAAAAGAGAAAAGATTTGGTTGCTCAATTAAAATTTTTATTTGTCTCTTACGTAAATCTTTGTATACATACTATATACTTGAGGTTTTTCTTCAAATAAAAGTTATTCATTACTTATCAAAAAGGTTCTAACTAATCCTTTTCCTAATATAAGTTATTTATCACTTATCAAAAAGTTCCAAGAAAAATATCTTGAAAAGCTGGATTTTAAGGATGAGTACAAGATCAGCAATACTTACATTTTTTGTTAAAGAATGGAGCACAAGAAGAACTGGGATTTAGAGATATCTTAATTGAATCCTCAACGTTCTGTTAGTATTTATATAGGCTGAGAAGAGGAAGACAAGAAGGAAAGAAGTCAGATATGCCGCTGTTACTATGAAACCGTAGAGCCGGAAGGTGGATAGATTTTCACAGCTTCAAATCGTATCAAATTCTTTCCCTTTCACTGTGAAACAATGTGAAACTGTAGAGCAGAAGTTAAAATCGTCTATTTGTGCGTAACAGTAGAATGGAAAGGTGGGAGAAATTCAACGGTCTGTTTCCCATTCTCCACGTTGTGTTTCTCACGCAAACCCTTTTGTCAAACCCTGTTTCACAGTATCAAATTTCCTGTTTTCCTGAAATTGAAAAGGCTTTGGATCTAGGCTTTATGGTGGAATTAAATTGATAAGAAGTGGGTTTTATGGTGGAGATAAGGTTGGAATTTATTATATAGATTTATTATTAATATGAAATTTATATGTGAAATTTGTAAAAACTATTTTAAAATTGTAGGTCAAATAATAAAAAAAAAAAGGTGAAAATGACAGATGCTGACGTGGCGCAACGTGAATGTAACAATATTAAACGTTACGCTTCAGTTTTTAGTAATACTAGCTTTTAACCTGTGCAAATGCACGAGATTTTTATTTAAAATTTGTTATAATTTTGTTGTATTTTTATAGCATCTCAAAAGTATTTTTCTTTCTTATTTAACATCATCAAAAGTAAATCAAATCATACTTCATCACAGTAACATATATTAACACTTTAAATGAGGGGAAAAAATTAAACTTAAAGTAGTGAAAAAACAAATACCTTTTTTCATAACATCATAAAAATTAAGATTCATAGCTCAAAATAACATTTATAATCCTAAAATAAATCAAAAGTCAAATAGTTTAATCCCTTGTTTATGGACTTCATGCTTTTTCTCTTAAAAGTCTTATGGGTCTAATGTTGTGAGCATTCAAGCCATTGATGATCCTTTTGCATACCTGAACATATCAGAAGCATAGTTTTAAAAATCAGACCGGCCAGTCAGACTAGTTCAACAAAAAATTGGCCTCTAATCTGGTCTGATTACGGATAAAAACGGAAAAAAAAAAAATCGGTCGGTTTAACAAGAGAACCGGGAGCCAGCATGGTCGAACCGGTTAATGACCGGATGGGATTTTTTGACTTTTATCAACCTAAAACTAACCCTATCTCCTAAAGGACCTAAACACTCATAAAGTCATAGTGTCACGCTCACGCCTCCCTCATCTCAGACTCTCTGCCTCACTCTCATCTCATCTCATCTCACTCTCTGCCTCACTCTGTGATTCTCTCAGTCACCTCACTCAAGTTTCAACTCAACTCAAGGAAACGCACCCACGCACGCACGCCTCTCTGCCAGCCTCCCTCATCTCAATTTTTTTTCCTTCTCATCCTCACGAGTCATGACGTCTGAAGCTCTACGCCTCTGCCCTTCTCGGTTGGGTTTTTTTTTTTTTTTTTTTTTTTTTTTTAACTTCTGGTCTCGCCCTCTGACCTCTGCCCTTCTGGAGATCGGAGCTGGAGCAGCGGTGGTGGTTCGATCCTTTTGGGTGTGCGGAGAAGAAGATGATCCAAAGATGAAATTTCTAAAAGGTGAACCTTGACTTGAGACACGTACGGTGGGAAGAGAGTATAGAGATTAGAGTGACCTCTGTCCTTCTGGAGATCGGAGCTGGAGCAGTGGTGGTGGTGGTTCGATCTTTTTGGGTTTGCAGAGAAGAAGATGATCCATAGATGAAATTTCTAAAAGGAGAACCTGGACTTGAGAGTTGAGTAACGTACGGTGAGAAGAGAGTATAGAGGATTTTTTTTTTTTTTTTTTTTTTTTTGAGGATCTAGAGATTTTTTTTTGGAGACAAAATACAAAGAAAAATAGAGTAATAATGGAAGTAGGTGATGATATTAATGACACGGGACTTTTCATTTGGGTGGGTTGGGAAATGAGAAAAAGTGGGCAGCATAAACCTTCTTAGAGCATCCACAGCTGGAATTTTAATTCTATTCTATTTTACCATTTTAAAAAGTCACTTTATTATTAATACCATACCATTTTACAATACCTTCAACAATCCAACTTCTATTTTTCTATCCTACTCATTAAAATAATATTTCTATACAATAAAATAATATATCATCAATTACCATCATTTACAATACACCACACTATTCCCCATGAACATCACCCACGGCCACCAAAAATCACCACCACCACCACCACCACCGCCACCACATCAGTCACAAATCCACCACCACCAGGAAAAAAAAAAAAAAAAACAGAGAGAGCACCGGCCAAAACAGTCACAAATCCACCACCAACCTCTCTTTCTCCCTCAACCTCTAGCACCGGCCAAAACCCATACCCACCAGCCAAACCCACAGCCAAAACCCACGCCGATCGCCGATCGCCGATCCACCTCAATCGCCGCCAACCCCTCTTTCTCCCTCAACCTCTAGCACCGGCCAAAACCCATACCCACCAGCCAAACCCACGGCCAAAACCCACGCCGATCGCCGATCCACCTCAATCGCCGCCAACCTCTCCTTCTCCCTCAACCTCTAGCACCGACCAAAACCCATACCCACCAGCCCACGGCAACAGAGTGGAAGATGAAACCCAGCCACCGATCCATGAGTCCCACGCCACATCTCCACCATGGAGGCTTGATTCAAGGGAAGATAGAGAGGAAAAAAAGAAGAAAAAAAGATGATCACGGTGGATGATCCGTGGAGCTCCGTTGGTGCTTACCCATAGGTTGATCATGGTGGAGCTCCGTTGATTAGTAAACCCATCACCACCCACAACTCAATCCGATTTGCAAACCCACAACCACCACCAAAAATCCCACCGGAACAAAAACCCATATCAGAAAAAAAAAACCCAGACCTCACCGCGCCTCCACTGCCCAGTCACCACCACCGTGCCTCCACCATGCCCACCAAACCCACAAACCATTGAGAGACTGACGGAGCTTCGTCTGAAGAGAGAGTGATGGAGTGAAAATTTAAATGGGTATCTAGGGACCGACGGAGCTTCGTCTGGTGAAGAACGGCGACAGAGAGAGAGAGACAATGGAGAGAGGAAACACCCGGGAGAAGAGAGAGAGAGAGAGAGAGAGAGAGAGAAGGCTTCCAACTGAATAAAATATATTATTGATATTTGGCATAGTGCTACAGTACCATCTCACCTTTGAGATGGTACTGTAGCATTATGCCAAAAAAATTTGGCAATCTTGAGTTTAGCATGTCCAATTGCTGGGTGTTTACTAGGTTTGAATGCCAAATGGGGCTTGCATTTGGCATATGCAAGCCCCATTGTGGATGCTCTTAGAGCAGCCGTTACAAAAATTATGTTAAAATTTTTCTTCTTTGGACCAAATTACACTATTTACCCTTTTTATTTGGTGGTTTTCTTAGTTACATAGGCTTTTGCGTATCAAGTTTTGTTTCTTATAGACCCTACTTCCCATTTTACTTCGTTATGAACTATGAACAATCTCACGTGAAATTATACTTTTATGTGTGTGTAACTATGTATAGTTCTTTCAGCATGGACCTACTTCTAATTATTATTATTATTTTTTTGAATGCTTTGGACTTTGGATTACCTTTCAATAGCAACCATCTCCAATTGAAAAAGAGGCCTGAAATCCTGTTCGGGCTGGAGCTCTCAGAGATTCATATCCTGAATTACTCCCTTAAATCTCTTTTTTTATGGGACTCATTCAAACTTCCGGTTTCAGACTTGCCTTCAATTGCATAAGTCTTTCCAAATCTTACCTGTAGGGGCTTGGGCCTGTGAGACCGAGAATGGCCCATGTGACCAAGGCCTAACACAATGGGATTGGCCCATCGGACTAAGGTCCAACACGGTGGGGATAAGATCAGTTTGCTGAGAAAACGGGCAAGAGTCTTAGGATACCGCTCAGGGTAAATAGAATTACGTTTGGGCCAAGTTGGGCTTAATACTAGCTAGCAAGCAAAAGGGAAGTCGGCGAAGGGATATTCAAATTAAGGTCGGTAATCGAGCACTGTCAATGACATTGGGAAATTCGCTACCGAATATTATTTGACGTCTGGAGAAAATTCAAAGAGAATCCTTTGAAGTTGTGACGATTCCTTGAGATTCTGGTGGACGTGAGATGAAGTGGGAAAATGGTAATAATGATAACCCCACTAACGGGAGACTTAAAAGAGGAGGGTCAACATACAGGGGGTTGGGAAAAAAGGGAGTAAGAGATTGAGAGGTAAACATTGGGAATAGAGGGAAACACTGGGAAACAGAGGGAAACAAAAGGGAATAATGGGAGAAAGATTTAACTTGGACTGACCAGGTGAAGTTTGGAGCCCAAAATCTATCGGCACCACTACACACTTCCCATCACTAAGATCTAAAACCCACTTGTCCGAAAGCCCTTCGATTTATTCAAGTCCATAGCATTATCAAATAAAAGTTGCTTGATTTGTTGCTATACCATTGCATTATATACATTGGAATTAGACTTTGAAACCACTATATCGGTGCAAGTGGGAGTCGATATTGGTGGAGTGAAGACTAAATCAGCATGTGGGTTCTCAAGATTCTCGTAGTTACACACCTCGCTGACAGAACTGGTTTCGAAAGAGGGTTGAGAGCTAGATTTAGAACTTGTGGTTCTAGAAAATCAAAACTAACCTTTGGGTTTTGGATTGCAGACTTAGATTTGCCAATATTAGAACATGCATCATCATCGGCAAAGGAGGAAACCACCCCCATGTTCACCGGCACCACCTCGGTAGGAATATGAGACTTGGAGTCAGCTAGGGAAAGAGATGAGACACTCGGCACATTTGGAAGCACTACTGAAGGACTTCTCACGTGATTGTGGTGTAAAGAAGAGGCTGCCTGCTAGGCTTTGGGCTTTTGAATAGACCCAATATGGCCCAAGAAGCTACCCCGAGGCTTCCAAGCAGGTTTTAATATGGGCCTATTCTCTTTAGCAAGAGTTGGTTGGCCACTGGGCTTTAAGCCCACTTCCTTGACCTCTGAAAAAACAACACCCCACTTCCCCTCAAACCCACATTCCACACGGAAAGAAATATCTAAGGTCAACTTCCCATTTATAGCATTAGTAACAATTCCCTTTGTCACCGATGTAACTTTCGCCCTAAATCCAGTTGTTTCTTTTCTAGGAAGATCATTGTTGAAATCACATTGATTTCCACTAGAATTTGGAATTTTCAAAATTTGAAATTCTGAAATTTTCTCCTTCCCTTTATTTACAACTCCATAGTTTCTCTACCGCCCCTCCGACACTAGCACAACAGCATACTTGGGTTCACCGTTTCTGATTTCGACAGATCCATAGATTTTCTGCTGCCCCTCTTGTACCACCACAAGGTCCACAACAAGATGCATGGGTTCACTGTTTCTAATCCCAAAATGTCCTTGTTGGAGAAGAAAATCTTCTAATGTCTTCCTTAGGTGAAGACCAAATCCGACCCATCCTCTCCCCAATTTTCCTTCCAGTATCACTGTGGACTTTCTACATCATCCATGAATGAGTTCAGGAATAAGCAAAAAATTTCCACAAGCATTTGACCCCAAATGAATAATAAAAATCTTATTTCCTTCCTTAAACGATCTGGAAAACTGAACAGGTGATTGTTTAGACGCCAACTCTTCCACGTTAAACAATAGCCTCTTGGCACTCTCCTTCCCCAAAGAGACAAAGTGTGAAGAATCTTGACATTTTTCAAGAATACGTAATAGATAAAAAGTACCACCTTCTTCGATAGAAAATTCAAATGTTTTGGACTCAACAAAGAAAAACATGGAACCTCCCATAATAATATAATAAAAAACAATAACAATCAGAAAGAGAGCAAAAATCTGTGACTAATCTGAGGTAGCCAGGCCTCCTCCCCCCTAAAGCTTGAAAAGAGAGAAAAAATTTTCTAGCATTCTTTAGTGCCCTCATGGCAGAGAGCAATTGCAAAGGAAAGGAAACTTTAGTGAGGTTGCCTTCATATAATTAGAGTCTGTTTGGTTGTGTTATTTAAACAATAGTTTTTGTTGTTTAAACAACACAACACGTATTTTTACAACACTTTTTTCACTCATATGTATTTTCACTACACTTAAACAACCTTATTAGAACAACATGCATGATAGTTCTTCTTGCAGTATCCTAGTGCCGCTTCTATACAACGGGCAAATTGCTCCCGCCTTGGATTTGAAAAAAATTGGGTTTCCAAGTACATACTAGAATACTGATGACCTGATCTCACGCATTAAAACGATCTATCCAAAGTAGCTTTATCTTGTTCTAGGGGAGAGGAAACTGAAGATGGAGGAAGAGAGCTGGGTGGTTCTGTTTGCACAAGTAGGACAATAATCATCATTAATTACTATAACCACAATTCTTCTCACATTTACATTAGTTACACCCATAGCTTCACTTAATAGTTATCTCTCTCACAAAATGTTAGGTTATGTGAGAGTTTAATACAAACAAAGGCAGTAATTTATAGGCACAATTTTAAAGTAAAGCTTTCTTAGTTGTTAAATCGTTGTTTTATTCCTTTAAAATCTCTTTCTCCATCACAATTTTTTTTTTTATTTGAACCAAGACTTAGTCTTGAATAACGATGATTGGGAAACTTTTGTAGCTCAGAATTAAGTTTTTTTTTTTTTGGAAAATAGCTCAGAATTAAGTTACTTTCTAATAAACATTTGTCTCTTGGCTTGTACATGAAATTATATGCCTTGAAAAAGAGCCACTGCAATTTGAAATTTTAAGAATTATTATTTTTTATGATATTGATAGAGAAGCAAATAAAGCATGATTTAATGGCTTCATGGGGGTTGATCTTCATTTGTGAATGATAAAGAGACATCACATCAAGCTTCACCGAAGATGCAATAATATCACTAGATTACCCTAGTTTTGTTTTCTCGTGAGTTATAACCTGCAATAAATTCACTGATGACTTCTAGTACTATTGTCATTGGTTTTTGCCAGGTAATTATGAAATAATCTAATGAATTTTATTAAGAAAATAATATAATGAATTTAATACTGTAGGTATGTACTTGTAAGAGCACTCGTACGAGTTGGATCCGTGAGCGTAAAATATTGCAAAATAGAAAGCGTTAATATATGTACATGTTGACCTTAAAAAATACTCATATTAGTAAATGTAAAATTGTGTACAGATACACAATTATTACAGTAATTGTGCATATATACACGATTACTATAGTTCATTTATTTAATACTTTAGTATTTTTCTGGTAGTGTTACGTCTGTGAGAGAGAAGGGTAGTGAGTGAGAAAATAATAAAAAATTATAAAGAAATAAATATTTTATTAAATAAATGTGTAGAATAGATAGATTGATGTAAGTATTTTATAAAAATAAGTGTGTAAAATAAAAAAAAAATAGATTTTTAGTATAAAATAGAAGGAAACTTTTTATAATTACTGATGCGGTTCCTCTAAGATTTCTATTCCGTCGGTAGCAATTGATAAAAACTTGATTTATGGCAGTGAAAAGGTAGAAACACAGTCATAATTAAGTAACAACATATTTACCATATGGTAAGAGTTAAAGATCGAAGTGGAACACAATCCAAATCTGCCCTCAGACTCAGACATTGTTTAACGCCTCATATCTTGAGTCCTAACTCTGATATGTACTGGAATTGACTTGTGGTTGTGGCATAATCCCATGACCTGATCTTACTCTTTGTTTTGCTGCCTGCTGCACTTGATTATCGACCTTCCTTTGATCCAGATCGAACGGTCTTGATTTTGAGCTCATAGTACTTGATCACATCCCATATAACCAAAATAAAGAAAAATGAAAAAAAAATTTTCCCTCTCATGGCCCCCTATTGTCTGTTTTTCTGTTAAGTTTAACATAATTTAACATTAAAATACCAATTTAGCCATTTACTGCCTTTTGTTTTGAAGAGGTTAAATTGGTTTTTTCAAATTCAATACTTAATTCTGTAATTCTTACCACCAAAATAGATAGCAGGAGGGACATTGAATCAAAGTCATAATTTTTTTAGGGGGGGGGGGGGGGGGGGGTTGTCAATCATGCATTTTGATAGTTTATGGGGATAAAGTGTAAAACATGGTATGGTTTAGGGTGAAAAAAATATGTAATTTTTCATTTTTTTAGGATAAAAAAAGAGGGATTTATAGGTGTGTTCACTGTCTCTGACTCACTTAAACCTTATCATACATGGTGTGTTCACTGCCTCAAACTCACTTAAACCTTATCATACATAGCATGGGATCAGTGAAATACTAAATGGGGTGTACCACTACTCAAACTCACAACCTCATGCTCGCAAATACAAATTCTTTGTCCCATTTTATGCTCCACCAATTATAGGAATGCCACATGTTTGATATATATTATAATTATAATTATTATTTTGAATTTTAGTTATTTTATAAGAAAAGTCAAATAAATACATTTCAAGTTGTGATTGATGAAGTATAAAGTAGAACACAAAAATGAGATAGATCATAGACGATTTATATTCTGACCTAACAGCAGCTTCCCACCATTAGGTTACCTCCTCAGGTGGTTGGTGTGCTATGTTTCTATTTAGGTTTCTAAAACTGTGATTTGTGAGCGTGAATCTTAGACCGACTTTGCCACTCATCTAGAAGATCGTGAAAGTATTGATTGCATGATCTTATATTGGTTTATCAACACTTTTGTTGGTTCCATCAATAAGCCGATGCTAAAGCTTGTAAACGCCAAAACTGCCTACGGTTACTCGCCAAATGCTAGAATTTCTTATTGATTTGCTTGTAATTGTTACAAGTACTTTGTGTTCTTCATTGGGAACACAAAGAATTTTTTTTGCTTCGATAAAACTTCTATTACTCATCAACAAAAAAAAAAAAAAAAAAAAAAAAAAAAAAAGAAGAAGAAGAAGAAGAAAAAGGTGAGTTCTTGGTTTTCCAAAACATGAAAGAACTTTTTTCGTTTTTTTCTTTTCTTTGTATTCTTCCAATTATGAACAACAAAAAAAATGATTTTAAAAAAAATTAATTCATGGATTTTTTTTTAATTTTTCAAAATTCTGAAAAAATAAAAAAAAATAAAACAGAATACTTCATCATTTTTTGGTAGTTAATGAAATCCACATAACTGAACTAGATGGAAGGGGGGTTGGCTTTTATAGGAATGAAGCTTAAGGCCACCAAGCTTGATAATTTGCAAATGATGGAACCACTCGTAACAATATTTGCATAGTTATATAGTTCCAGCTAAAGCAATCAAGTATACTTTTAGTTTTCAAAAAACACATATCTACTAGTGGTTAAACATTCATCTTGGGTAGTTTTAACTTTTCATATAATTTTACCTTTACATATTCATTTATTTTAATTTATATTTTTTTTTCTAGGAAAAAAAAAACTTTAGTTTAGACATTTATAAGTAAACAATGAAATAATGATTCATGAATAAACAAAAAAAAAAAAAATTTATCCATACATATTTATCTTGTACGGTTGTAACTTTACATATAATTTTGCATTTATATATTCATCAACTTTAATTTAGATGTTTATAACTTAATAATGAAATCTATAAACAAGGTAATTAAAACAATCATATTTCTACAGTTCAAAAAGTCCCAATTTCTTTTTTTCAAAAAAAAGGCCTTTTACATTTCCTTGGAATTATTTTAATTTTTTTTTTATATAAAAACTTTGACATACCACTAACCTAACCACTTCATACATTAAAAAAAAAAAAAAAAAATTTAAGGCTCATTATTACTTCTGTTAATATATTATGAATGTCTTAATTGATTGAGACCAAACTAGAGAAATGACTTTCATATTGCCTTGAAAATTCAGAAGGGAAAAAAAAAAAAAAACCTTTGGCATACCACTAGCGTAACTACATCTATACCTATTTAAGCCATCCATGATATCTATTTCTTATGGATAACCATAAAATTTACAATTAGCAAGAGAACATACAAAGCAATAACGAATAAATGAAGGAAGAAAAAAAGAAGTGAAATCAAACGTTAATTAATAACCGTTATTAGGAAAATAAAAAGGTGGTCATTAGGAGTAAGAAATAAAATAGAGATGGCTATACAGTGGACATTGAAAACTTTATAGTGCAATAAAATCAACTATTACATTCACTCAATTAAATAAATAATCAACAATTAAATATAATAACACAAAATTTAAAATTAAAACTAATCAAACTCTAACTTGGTGTTGAGATCTAAAAAGTCACGAAGTTGCACTAAGGCCCAATATGACACAGAACATTGAACTCTATAAAAAAATACTTGAGCCCGCAATAAAGGAAAATGATGCTAGGCCCAAAATCCATCAAGGTTTTAAAGAGGAACCCAAACCCACGAATGGATGCACTTTAGAACCCATGAAATGAAGGGAAGAAGAAAAGTCCGGCCCACCAAGGTTAGAAAATCGCTAGGGAGCCTAGTGGTGAGAACTGGGCCAGGATACTTGGGAACTGCTAGGAGCTCGGGATCCTCGGGATGTGCAGCAAAGCCAAAGTTGGATTAAGACAGTTCAAAAGGGATGCCAAGTAACACAAGGAACGAGAACATACATGTCCCTATTAGCCACCTAATGATGCAGAAAGGAATTAGAAAGCTTGGGAACCAACAATTCATGAACAAGGGGGCTGGTACCTCAGGGAACCCAGAAAGAAGAACAATGAAGGGAAGTGGCTGGGAAAAGTTTCAACCTAGCAGGAAGGAATCAACTCACTTGGGAAAAATGACAAGGGGAAAGACAGCCAACAGTTGAGTTTGAAAAAGGTGGGGACTAGAAGGCTTGAAAGGAGAAAAACCCAAGGTCAGCTCTTCAAGATATACTTGGACGGAAAAGTAGCTGGAGAATTTTGAGGAAGAAACACCAAAAGAAGAAAATTATAAGAAATAAGGAAGGGACCAGCCACCAATGTTGTTGGTACAACATTGGTTCTGGTACCTAGGGATGCAAAAGGGGGGAATCAGTGGTACTCTGGAAACTCTAGAGTGACACTATAAAAGGGGGAAGCAGCCAACAGTAAGGATTCATTCAGCAATGGTGAATTAGAGTAGAATTATTGAGAAAACTCTGTTAGAATTCAAAGAAAGTAAGAAAAGAGAGGGAAATATCGCTTGGTATCCTCAAACAGCCACTAGAGAACACACTTAGATTCAAAGGGATTTAAACTTTGCAAGTCGTAGAAGCCTGAAGAGCCATCTAAGTCCGTGATTTTTGAACTTATTTGGACCTTGTGATACATCCTAGTGAGCATGATGTATTACACAATTGAAAAATTAATGAAATATTGCACAGTATCTTAAGGACCCTTAACGTTTACTTTGTGTCTTTCTTTACCACATTACTCCTTTATTGTTTCTTGCTGTTCAATGCATATATTTCTTGTTTGCTAGCATGTATGTATTGTAGGATTCTTGCTCTATGCACCACTTGGTTCGTAATTAGTCTATTTAGCTGTGGTGAACTAAACTCAGTTCCTTAAAACAACTAAAAGGCCCAGAGTCCTTACTTTTACTTGGGCCTGGACACCATCCAAAAAGGACCCATACACTAGGGAAATTATATTTCTTATCATAACTAAAAATGAGATGTTTTTCAGTAATTTAGAAATTATATTAGAAATAAAGTTGGAAAATTTTATAATATCGTTAATTTTTTGACATTTCATTTAACCTTTTATATATATATATATATATATATATCATAATCTTCATACACCATGACTTAAAAAAAATCTAATGAATAGTTCTTCCTCTTATTTAATGTCTATGTTATGTAAATCATCAACCAATAAATATATGATAATGGTAAAAAATATTATAAACAGGATTATGAAAAATATGATAAAACTATATTTAAAAAAAAAAAAAAACTCTTTATAAAGTCTAGGGACTAAGATAGTATTTTACCTAAAAAATTATCACGCTCAATGCGTGGGCCTGCAACTAGTTAAGATAAATATTACTGATTTGGCTCATCTCTATAGCTCATTTCCCATTGGATGATTTTGGAATATATATATATATATATATATATATATGATTTTTTTTAAAAAAATATCTTAAATTTTATCAAGAGGAATTTTATAATTAGGCTCACTTTCAGGTGGGGAAATTGACTTTGTTGGGTTTGTTCTAATGGTGAATGATTGTTATTTGGTGGATATGCTTGCAATTATTTTTTAGATCCTATTTTAATGACCAAATATTGAACTAAATCTAAATCTTAATATTGTAATGGGGTTTTCATGCGTCTTTGCAGACTTGAGTGCTCTGTATTATGCTTTTGATCATCAATAATATTTAGATTCATTAAAAAAAGAGATAACTTTTCATTCCTCCTTAGAAAATAAACACATGATTCTACCTGCATGAAGGCCACCATAAGGTTTATACAGTAATTATCTTTTGATTAACATCCCCCTTTCATTAATGAAAGCTATGATACATATGGATATCCGTGTTTTGAGACTTGGAACTGGAACATAAGCTGTTGGTGAAGTACCAATCTGGAAAAGAAACCCCGGGCTCATCACACTGGGAAGAAAAATGATGGATTGATTTAGTAGGCCTTCAACACTTCCTTTGCTTGTTGAGCAAGCTTAAAATTTGAAGATTCTAAGATTTTTTTTGTCCTCCCTACGATGTCACAGCCACCAAACAGAGTATAAAATGTTGTATGTGAACCCATAAGTTTGTTTGGGTTTCTTGATCTTCATGCTATAATATTTTCCCCCCCTTTAGTATCCAGAACAATTTTATTACTAGAGCTTTATAGTTTAAGTGTTTAAAATCGCAATGAATGTGATTGATGTTACATCAATAATATAATATATTTCTTAATTAAGATATTAGTTTGTAATGCAGACCGAGTTCTTAGTTCATGATACCCCAGACTCAAACGGAGAGTGAAGACTGAAGAAATTATTAAATCCTATAATTTCAGTTTCAAAATCCTATAATTTCAACCCTATAATTTAGTATATAGTATACGGAAGTGTAATAAATTATTAAATCCTATAATTTCAGTTTCAAAATCCTATAATTTCAAAGCTATCAAAATAAATTTTGAGTTTTTAAAAAGTAACAAATTTAAACCTTAAGGGTTCAAAAGTTAATAAATTAAACTTCATTCTATTTAAGTGAAACTAATTTGTGCTTGGGGTTTAACATAAGCTTAGAGGTTTTTTTTTTTTTTTTTTAACTACTTTTTGAAACTTTAGACTAATATATAATTTGTTGCCTGGGGGAAGAATCCGCACGAATCGGATTTTTCTTTGAGATTTCTTTCAATTTCTTAGTAGCAATGGGTGACAGTATTTTTGAAACTAGAGTTTGATTCGTTACTTTTTAAACTTTAAAAATTTAATTTGTGGCTTTTTGAAGATAGTATATTTACTTTGTTACTCCTTAAGAATGTAATTTCTTTTTTTTTTTTGTTGAACATTATGAAATTGAAAAAATTTTATAAAAAAATATTTATAATTGGACCCAAATGGGACTGCATTTTGCCAAGACATTAACAGACATGAAACACTACAAAGGTATGGAAGTGGAGGAAAAGTGAATATATGGGTATCGCAAAAAGCCGTGAAAAGAACAGAATTCTCATCAGAGGCTCTAATAAGAATACTCGTACGGTAAAAATTGAAGAGGCGATGAAATTAACTATTGATTCTGGAGGGTAAAGACCTATGAACATGGCATTTTGATTTTTGACCTGTGGTCAAGTCTTGGTGTGGACCAAATACACCCAGCAGGTCAAGAGAGTGTACGGGTAGATGACAGAAACTTCGCTTCAATTAGAGTAATGGAGACAGCTGATGTTGGAGAAAAAACTGGACATCATAACTAAGTTATTTCTGAGGAACTTCGTACTCAACACAGTGGCTCTATCGGAGGGTTAAAGAGTAAAGACCGGTTCATGAACAGTGAACATGACCAATATTCTGACCTGTGACTCAGGTCTTTGGTGGACCAAAAACCATTTGTGCTGGCAACAGAGTGTAGAGGGGGAGGTGGGAAAATAAGTAGCAACTTTGCTTCAATTGAGAAATGTTATCTGATCTTCAAGAAAAATATTGAACCTCATTATTTATTTCTGAAAAACTTCTAAACTTAACGCAGTGGCACTGAGCTTAGACCATGATGTTGTTATTACTACTGAGTTTACAAAACATTCCTAAATATTTTGATTATATGTTGTTATAATCAAGGGTTTGGGAGGTTTAATTTTTTTGTGCGCTAAATCAACAAAATATTAAAGATTAGCAAAAGTCAAAAATTATGTTCCTTAACTGATATTATTTTAATTTGTTGAAAAATACTAGGATCACAACTTTTATTATAACTTATTCACGTGACAAGTCATGAAAAGTGAAGTCAATTCTATTGCTCATGACTTGCCATGTGAGCAAGTTGTAGTAAAAATTGTGATCTTAGCATTATTCTAGTTAAAGTTGTGATTTTAGCATTACTCTAATTCTCAAAGAGGACCATCGATAAAACAAACTAGTAGCTCTTTTCCATTCTCGGTATAGGCAATATTCAATCTCATGTCCCTTATTTTAACTACAAGACTTTAAAGGCAATAAATAAAAAGTTTATGCATGAAAAATAAAAGGTAAAACCTCCATTCACAATTTCATATTATTCTAAATCATATTTTACAAAGTCAAGCAACCTTTCTGTTGATGTCATGGAACATCAAGGTGACAAAATTGCTCGTGAGGAGTGAAACTTCCCCCGACCACTTGCAAAGGAAGAAGCATACCAGTGTTAAAATGAAAAAAAAAATTGTATAAAAAAAATCTAATTAGAATGGTGGAGTCCGTTTTCTTTTGATATATATATATATATATATATATATATTTCATTAATAATTTAATACTGCTAAACACGCAGGGGCAGTGCCACTTGAAACCCAAGGGTTCAAATAAACTCCTGAACTAGCAAAAATAAAAATAAAAAACTGGCAAAATATAATTATATATAGTTTTTTTTTTTCTTTTTACCCCCTAAAATTAAAATTTAAACATTCTTATTCTAAATTTTTTTAAGCCCATCTAAAATAAATTTGAATATGATCCCCTGAACAATAGCTTGGCCTTTTTAAACACCAAATATATACATACATACATACATATATATATATATATATATATATATATAAATTAATTGATAAGCCCAATAGCAATAATAGGCATTTGTTAATCATAAATCTTAGAAACAGTTCATTTTGATCTTAAAAAATTTTTAAATAAATCAATGAAATGGGGAGATTAGTTGTTGAACGATTGCTTAGATGCATATATTGAAAGAGATGTAGCTCATAAGATTGATAATGAAGATATCATATAATAATTTCAATATACGAAATTAACGTTGTAGAAAAACAATTGTAAAACTTCATGTATTTGAGTTTTTTTTTTGTTTTTTTGTTTTTTTTGTGATGTTGATATATTCAAGTTCTCTTTTGTTTCTTCTAAAAAAAATCTCTTTTGTTTTAGATTTTATATAATTTATGTTTCTTATTCACGCCCTATAAAATAATCTTGGAGTTGCCATTGCAAACACATTAATTAGTCATGTTCATGTTCTGGGGAATATTTCTAATAGAAAACTTCAATGTTCAAATTTACTTTCCCATTTTAATTATATATATATATCGCATGAGATTAGATCCAAACTATATTAGAAAATAGGGATTCTCTAAAAAAAAAAAAAGAATAGAAATATCTTTCTTGGCAAAAATATTATTTTCATCCTTAAAAATTGCACAAAGTTTATTTTTGTCTCTAAACTTTAGAGTGTTCACTTTTTATCCCTATATTTTTGAAAGCAATCCAGTTTATGTCCTTCTATCTACACCAGTTAACTTTTATGCTATGTAGCCTAACGAAAAGATGAGATCACATAAGGCAATAAATAATCTGAAATGGACCAATTATTTTTTGAAATAAGAAGGCACAACATGTGACACAAATTTCTGCTATATGGACTCAGCATTCTCTAAGAGTGTGTTTGTTTGGAGGTGAAACAAGGTGGATGAAAAACTTTAGAGAGAAAATGGAAATAAAAACTTTTTTAGAATGTGTTTAGTTGGGTAGGAAGGAAAGAAAATAAATGGTGAAGCCTAGATGTTTTCTCATCGAGCTCACCAAAATGTTTTCTCCCCAAAATGGAGAGAAAACTAAGTGGGGATGAATTTTTTCTTTCCTCACAAAAATACCCATGTGCATGTGCACATGGGCTTCCTTAAGTTACCTTTATTATTATTATTATTTATTCTCCCCTTGGCAGTAAGTAACATTGCCTTTCCTTTTATTTTATTTTATTTTGTTTTGATTTTCTAGGTCTGGGTGTGCCTCTAACGTTGTCTCTTCTTTTATATTTTTTTTTTTTTTTCTATTGATTTTCTAGGGTTTAGGTGTGATAGTTTTTTTTTTTTTTTTTTAACTAGACGTTATTTTTTTTGGGACATGATTTTAAAAAAATAAATAAATTTGGATGATTGCTCTTTTTGTGGTTATTTGTCACTTTTTTTGTTTTAATTGGGCATCATTCTTTAACAAGGGTATATGAACAAATTTAGTCAAACTCATTTTTTCTATCCTTCCACTTTTCCACTCACAACCAAACAAAAAGGAGAAGAAATAAAATCTTTTCTATTCTTTTACTTTTCCATCATCTCACCATTTTTTATCCTCATATTTTTCCACTCCTCCAACTAAATGGACCTTAAATTTGAAATGGATCCATTTTTTCTCTTTCGTCCTATAATTCGACTATGTGTGGACTCAGCGTCCAAATTTTTGGACTAATTTTGTGGACTCAACATGAGACGCTAAATCTGAAATGGTCCAATTTTCTTTCTCTTTCGTCCTATAATTCTACTGTGTGTGGACTATGCACTCAGCGTTCAAATATTTGGCCATTATTGCCCCCCAAGAATGAATCACATATATGGTTTAAATTTTTTAAGAGCAACTCTACATATACAAAAAAAAAAAAAACAAAAAAAAAGCTTTTATGTCACAAACTGTGGTAAGATTTTTTTTTTTTTTTGTCGTCTCTACTTTCTATAGACTTTTTTCCATTTTTAATCCCATGGAGTAGTTAACTTCCTCAATACGGTTAAACGGCAGCAACTTTTGACTGCAAAGAAAAGAAATTGGAACCAGAACATGGTTTTAAATTATAAGTCCCATGGCAAAAGTAGTGACTTAATCTGTACAGTGGAAAAGCAACAGCTTTTTTGACTGGCGCATTATGCAAAACCAAGTAGTTTAATTTTTGGGTCCAACACTACTTGAGACACAAGTTATAAGGTTCATCATGTTCGTGAGTCTTTGCCCTCCTCAACCTTGCTTAATTGAAAATGATGATACATTAATTTATGAATATTATATCGCAAAATTTGTAGTATTATTTGCATCCCTCCAAGTCTTTCTTGTCAATGCGCCGTGCTAATGAGTGATGGCATATTATTTGTTAAAGAAAAGTAGAACTCATGGAGTCATGTCATGGGACAAGAATAAAGGTTTTTACCCGTATTTAATTTTTCGCCAATGCTTTGGACATTATTGTCACCCAAAAGAATACTCCTATTTATACATATAATCTCTTTGGTCCATTTTATTTGCATCGCTCCAAGTCTTTCTCGTCTACTATCATACTATACGCACTCTGCATTCCTCTAAACGCATTCTCACGTTGGGGTAGCAGTGACAGACCAAATTGGCTTTTCTTTCTCTTTTTTATTACCGTTATTTTTAATCTTTTCTTTTTCTTTCATCCTATAATTTTGCTATGTGTGAAGTGGACTCAGCTTTCAAGTCTTCGGCCATTATAATATTGCGCCAAGAATCACTCACATAATCTTCCGACCGAAAGTTATTTGGCCCACAGAAGAAAAACTGGAACCAGTTCTTGGTTTTCAATTTTTAATCCCATGGCTAGAGTAGCTACCGTACTCTATAAAGTGAAAAGACAGTGACTTTTGATTCCAAAGCAAAAGCAGATTGGCTTTTCTTTCTCTTTTTTATATTACTATTTTTTTTTGCTTTCTTTCTTTTTCATCCTAGAATTTTTCTATGTGTGGAACCAGATCTTGGTTTTAAATTTTTAATCCCATGGGCCAAGGCTAGAGTCGCTACCTTCTCGGTAAAGTGAAAAGGCAAAGACTTTTGATTGCAAAGAAAAGAAATTGGAACCAGTACACGGTTTTAAAATAATTCCATGGCCAAAGCAGTGACCTTTATCAATTATGGTGAAATAGCAACAACTTTTGGGAGCACTTGCAGCAGTGGAGTTAAATAGCTATATAGTTATTTTAGCTCCACTAAAATACCAAAAACCTTCCTGCAGCAGCGAAGGTATAGCTAAAATTTTTAGCTTAATTGCTACATGAGCACTGTAGCTCAAAGCTATAAAAAAAATTAATTTTTTATTCAGCTTTTTGATTACAAAAATATAGGCTGATGTTTTATTGTAGTAGATGTATTATTTTATTGTGATGTTTATATTATTTTATTGTGTTGAAAGCTAAAATAGATCCACTGCTGCAGCATATTTTGTAAAATAAGTAGGTAAAATAGATAAAGTAACTTTTTGTGGAGTTAGATTGCTAAAATTTTAGCTCCACTGCTGTAGATGCTCTGACAGTCGTCCCATGCAAAATGCTATCTCAAAAGTTGTGAAAAACGTCGTGGAAAATTGTTTGTTTCTACTTATGGCTAGAGTATGTAAGTAAGCCTTCCTACCAAGTTTTTCTCCTAAATTTCCTTGGCAGTGTTAGATGACAAAGTGTGACTGTGCGTTGTGCGCGTTTCCTAGTGGCTGTGTTTTTTTAGTGGGTTCTATGCACTGTTCACGAGACTCAGTATGAAATTCAGCAAAATTTTTATTAAAATTGAGTCTTACGACACTATTTATATATTTAAAAATTATTTTATTACAATATTTTTAGTTTTTAGTAGTAAACAGTATTCAAACAGATCCAAAATATTTGTGTAAGGAAGGACTTATCCAAACAGACCCAAAGGTAGCAACTTTTGATTACAAAGTAAAGAAATTGAAACCAGAACATGATTAAAAATTATGAGTCCCATGGCAAAACAGTGACTTCATCCGTTCAGTGAAAAGGCAACAGCTTTTTTGATTGGCGCACCGTGCAAAACCAAGTAGTTTTTGGGTCCAACAATACCTTATACATTTCATCATGTTCTGTGAGTCTTTCCCCTCCTCAACACTACTTATTGTGTCCATTTGGCAAAGATTATATTTGTCAACTTATTTAATTATTTAATTTATTTTTATTACTATTTATAAGTCTTATTGTATTTTTTTATACTATTCATGAGTTTCTCTGTACGATATCAACTAACTTTTACTTTTATCTACAACACTTTCAGTAAATAAATTGCATAGGATAAGTCTTCACGCGTAGTGAGTTAGGAATTTTTTGAGAGAGAGAGAGAGAGAGAGAGAGAGATTTAGGAAGTTAATCATGAAAGGTATAATAGTTTTTTTTTTTTTTTTTAATTTATTTTATAGTGCCCATTTGAGAATTACTTATTTCGGATATATAGTTTATTTGCATATGTGAGACAAAAATAAATAAATAAATAAAAACTGACTTATTTCCAAAAAATTGAAACTTAAACTATTTGAAATAAAGTTGAGACTCACAAAAAGTATATAAAATATGTGAAAATGCTATTCATATATATTATTTAAATAAATCACACAAATCATTAAAATAGTCATATAACTAAAATTATACATGAATACTTTTTTCAATTGCCACATAGTGAGTTTGAGAAAAATTCTACCAAATCCATTAGGAAAAAAACCATTTCCTAAAATAAAAATTATATCAATATGACTCACAAAGAAAATAAAAAAAATAAAAAAACTGAAAAATGAAATTAAGAGTAAGAGAGCATGAGAGGAAAGAGAGTTACCTAAAATTGAGATTTGTGAGAGGGTAGATTAACTGTAGAGAACCATTTAATCTTTTTCAAAATGAATCTTCTCCATTTAATTTAGAGCATTTATAATAATTTAGGAGTACTACATTTTCCAATTACAAAAAAAACCTTCGGTGTGATGAAAAAATTATTTCACCACACATAATACTTATCACACCCCTAGTTTTTTTTTATGATTGAAAAATGTAGTAATCCTAAATTATTATATGCACTATTTATAAGATTTATTCAATGAATCTTCTTTTCCTCGCCCTATAGGTTAATATGAAATTATAGCATCATCTTCCAATTAATAACACGTTGATTACTACATACACAAAATTGACAAAAATGGATAATAATTACGGAATACTAGCCTCTGAGCACGCGCGTGCTCAAAGGGTCTTCTATTTTTTAGGTAAGAGTTAATTTATAACATTTATTATAATTTGGGAGTATTACATTTTTCAATTACAAAAAAAACCTAGGGGTGTGATAAAAAATTATTTCACCTGCTAACGCATAATATTCATCACACTCCTAGGTTTTTCTTGTGATTGGAAAATGTAGTACTCCTAAATTATAATAAATGCTCTAAATTAACCCTTACCCAAAAAATAGAAGAGCCTCGCGCGCGTGCTCAGAGACTAGTTACTATTTAAGAGGCTTCCCCTATTTGGACCATTTTTTTTTTTTTTTGGTTCCAAAATACCTCTGCACCCCTAAGTTTAAATAGAGACAAAACTAAAGAATAGTCTAGTAAAAATATATGTCTAACTTGCACTAAAACATTGCCTACAAAATAAGAACATTCTTCCACTAATTTATTTCTTCAAAGTAACTATACTTTTATTATTTTTTTTAAAGAAATAGAAAAATAAGTTAAACAATCCATTGGTATTTTTTTAAGCTGTTTTTTTCCTTAAAAAAAACACCTCATGTTTATTGAAAAAAAAAAACTAAATATAAGAATAAAAAAAATAAAAAAAAAACTAAACTAAATAGATATAAACACTTTTTTTTTTATGAGTAGATACATCTTTAACTCACACTAAAATGTTGTCTACAAAACAGAATCACTCTCCTGATAGTTCTCAAAATAAAAATTATATATATATATATAATAAAAAAATATAGATTTTTTTTTTTTGTTACTGCCACTAAAAGAAAAGAAAAAAAAGCCTCATTACATGCGTGAAACACGTGGGATGAGGCTAGTACATATAATCTCTGTGGTTCATTTTATTTGCATGGCTCCAAGTCTTTCTTGTCTACTATCATACTATACGCACTCTGCATTCCTCTAGACGCATTCTCACGTTGGGGTTGCAGTGACAGACCAAATTGGCTTTTCTTTCTCTTTTTTATTACCGTTATTATTAATCTTTTCTTTTTCTTTCATCCTATAATTTTGCTATGTGTGGAGTGGACTCAGCTTTCAAATCTTCGGCCATTATAATATTGCGCCAAGAATCACTCACATAATCTTCCGACCGAAAGTTATTTGGCCCACAGAAGAAAAACTGGAACCAGTTCTTGGTTTTCAATTTTTAATCCCATGGCTAGAGTAGCTACCTTACTTTACAAAGTGAAAAGTCAGTGACTTTTGATTCCAAAGCAAAAGCAGATTGGCTTTTCTTTCTCTTTTTTTATATTACTATTTTTTTTTCTTCCTTTCTTTTTCATCCTAGAATTTTGCTGTGTGTGGAACCAGATCTTGGTTTTAAATTTTTAATCCCATGGGCCACGGCAAGAATCGCTACCTTCTCTATAAAGTGAAAAGGCAAAGACATTTGATTGCAAAGAAAAGAAATTGGAACCAGTACATGGTTTTAAAATAATTCCATGACCAAAGCAGTGACCTTTATCAATTACGGTGAAATAGCAACAACTTTTGACAGTCGTCCATTGCAAAATGCTATCTCAAAAGTTGTGAAACACGTCGTGGAAAATTGGGAGAAAATGAGCTTTTGTCTTCTTAAAAAAACAATTTAATATTTTGTCTTATTTTTTTTAAATTAATTAGAAAAATGCCACTTTTTTAAAATTTAATTTTTTCAAAATCGAGTTAAGCTTTATAATGACGTTTTTAAAGAGCCTATAGTGACGTTTTAAGGACCTATAATGACGTTTTTAAACTCAATCTTCATGAAATCTAGTTATAAGTAAAAAAAAGAAAAAAAAATTGCATGTAACTCGATTTCATGAAGATCGAGTTAAAAACGCCACAATAGGTCCTTAAAATGCCACTATAGGACTCCAGAAATTTTTTTTTTTTTTTAAAACTCGATTTTGAGAAAATTAAGTTTCAAAAGAGAGGCATTTCCCTAACTAGTTTAGGAAATGGGGCAAAATACTGGATTGTTTTTTTGAAAAAGGCAAAAGCCAATTTTGTTATGGAAAATTGTTTGTTTCTACTTATGGCTAGAGTATGTAAGTAAGCGTTCCTACCAAGTTTTTCTCCTAAATTTCTTTGGCAGTGTCGGATGACAAAAAGTGTGAGTTTGGAAAGTGCGTTTTGCGCGTTTCTTAGTGGCTGCGTTTTCTTAGTGAGTCCCGCGCACTGTTCACGGGACCCACAAGTATGAAATTCAGTAAAATTTTCATTAAAATTGGGTCCTACAACACTATTCACATATTTAAAAATTATTTTGTTATAATATTTTCAGTTTTTAGCAATAAACAGTATTCAAATTGATCCAAAACGTTTGTGGAAGCAAGGACTTATCCAATAGACCCAAAGGCAGCAACTTTTGATTGCAAAGGAAAGAAATTGAAACCAGAACATGGTTAAAAATTATGAGTCCCACGGCAAAAGCGGTGACTTCATCCGTTCAGTGAAAAGGCAACAACTTTTGTAATTGGCGCACCATGCAAAACCAAGTAGTTTTTGGGTCCAACAATACCTTATACGTTTCATCATATTCCGTGAGTCTTTGCCCTCCTCAACGCTACTTATTGTCCGTTTGGCAAAGATTATATTTGTCAACTTATTTTACTATTTAATTTATTTTTGGTACTATTTATAGGTCTCACTGCATTTTTTAGTACTATTCATAAGTCCCGCTATACTATATTAACTAACTTTTACCTATATCTACAGTAGTTTTAGTAAAAAATTTTCAGTTTTAACAAAATAAGTGAATCCTAAATGGACGTTTAATTGAAAATGATGATACATTGATTTATGAAAATTATATAGCAAAATTTGCAGTATTATTTGCATCGCTCTAAGTCTTTCTCGTCAATGCACCATGCTTATGAGTGATGACATATTATTTGTTAGAGGAAAGTAGAATTCATGGAGTCATGTCATGGGACAAGAATAAAGGTTTTTACCCGTTATTGATGACTTTTATAAATCTTCCTACTAAGTTTTTCCTATGGTCATTTGTTCTACCCCATGCCATGACATGACAAGTCTCACAATGCTTTATCCCTATATATGTGTGTATATATATATATACACACACATATATATATATATATATATATATATATTTATATATATATGTGTATATATATGTATGTTTATATGTATATATATATGT
Organism: Castanopsis chinensis; assembly: GCA_032878915.1. Classification (NCBI taxonomy): domain Eukaryota; kingdom Viridiplantae; phylum Streptophyta; class Magnoliopsida; order Fagales; family Fagaceae; genus Castanopsis; species Castanopsis chinensis. The sequence goes on along the minus strand of JAVQMG010000121.1, from coordinate 28,472,003 downwards.
GTATATATATGTATATTCTTATATTGACTCTAGTATGGTTTTCTATTGATAAGACCATGAAGAAATTGAATTGAATCGAACATAAAAAGATAAAAAAAAAAAAAAAAAAAGGTTCATTTAATTTATTTTGAACACAAGCCGAGTTCAATCTCAATATTAAGCTAATCACATATTTAAATTTGGTTCAATTTTTTGTTCAACAAGTTCAAACTTGTCTATAACCTAGTTTATTAACTTAATATCTCTTTATGAGAAATGCTATGTCTATAATATTTTCACAAAAAATCCTAACTGGCAAGTTGTTACATGTTGTTATTAGTGGGCAAAAAAGTAATTTCAATAGTGTATTTAAATTAAAAACCTGTAACAACTTGTCAACTTGGATTTGATGTGAAAATGTTGTAAACGTAGTACTTCTCTTTCTTTATATATGAGAATATCATTACAATTTTGTTTTATTCCCTTCATAAATATATAATAATATTTAATAAAAAAATTGTAGTTGAAGTTATATTTTTGAGTTAATTAGAATGATTTTCGTGTATAAATTTATAAAAATTAGATTCATCAACCTTATACTATTTTAAGAGTATATTGATCAATGAGAATCTTGCACATTTCATATTGTTTTTCATTATTGGTAGAATAATGGATAAATAATTAAATTAACAATTTTTAATGGTTTAAAAGTTTAAACTTTTAGATAAACTATGGGGTGACAAGAATGTTCCCATTTATAGATATCATTTTGCCTTTTAGGTTTTTCTAAAAAACAGAAAAGGGCAAAAAAAAAAAAAAAAACCCCTATACTTCTGTAGTAAAGAAGAAAATCAAAGAGATTGTGTAGTATATATAAATTTGAACAAGATTGCTGAGACAAGCATTCTCACGTTGTGGTAGCAGCAGTGACAGACCAGATTGGCTTTTCTCTCTCTTTTTTATTACTGTTATTATTAATTTTATTCTTTTTCTTTCATCCTAGAATTTTGTTATGTGTGGAGTGGACTCAGCTTTCAAATCTTCGGCCATTATAATATTGCGCCAAGAATCACTCACATAATCTTCCGACCGAAAGCTACGGGTTTTAAATTTTTAATCCCATGGCTAGTGTACCTACCTTCCTCAATTAAGTGAAAAGGCAAGGACTTTCGATTGCAAAGAAAAGAAATTGGAACCACTACTTGGTTTTAAAATATTAATTCCGTGGCAAAAGTAGTGACCTTCATCAATTACGGTGAAATAGCAACAACTTTTGACTGTCGTCCCATGCAAAACCGAGTTGTTTTTGGTCCACCACTACTTGACACACAGGTTAAAAGGGCCATCACGTTCATGGCTATTTACACTCCTCAACAACCATTAATTTCATCAGACCTTCAAATCTTTACTGTTTTGAGTGTTTATTTTTAAATCATCCAATGAGAATTCCACTCTTTTCTAGGCTTCTCCAGATACTCATATGCTCACTTACCCTCATGTTTGCCGTGTCTGGTCAATGTCTTGGCGATCAAAGATCCTATTTGCTCGAATTCAAGAACAGCCTCGTGTTCGACATTGTGAATTCCACAAAACTGGTGCGTTGGAACGAAAGTGTTGATTGCTGTTCGTGGGAAGGATTAACCTGCAGCGAGGGACATGTTGTCGGTCTCAACCTCGATGGCGAAAGAATTTATGAGGGACTAAACAGTTCAAGTAGCCTTTTCCGTCTTCATTATCTCGAGCACCTGAATTTGGTTTATAACTGCCTCGAACCTTCTCATATTCCACCGGAATTCGGAAAGCTGACAAATTTGAGATATTTGAATTTGTCAAATTCTAGCTTTACGGGGCAAATTCCCGTTGAGATTTCACGCCTCATAAGGTTAGTTACTCTTGATTTGTCTTTCCTCTCTTTTGAAATATGGCGGAGACCTCTATTCTCAAATTTAGCTCCAGTTCAGAATCTCACGCGCCTTGAGGAACTTTATCTCGATGGTGTAATTATAGCATGTAAAGGGAACGAGTGGGGTCAGGCCTTATCATCTTCACTGCCAAATCTAAGAGTGTTGAGCATGTCATATTGTGATCTTCAGGGGCAACTTGAATCCTCCTTACAGAAGCTTCAGTCTCTCAAAATAATTAATCTCAACTACAACAATATTTCTGCTCCAGTTCCAGAATTTTTTGCAGATTTCAGAAATTTGACAGCCTTGAACCTCCGTTCTTGTGGATTGAATGGACAATTTCCAAAAAAGATCTTCAAGGTTCCAACACTGCAGACGGTAGACTTATCAAATAATGAACTACTTCAAGGTTCTTTGCCCGAATTTTATCCAAATGGTTCTCTTCAGTCACTGCTGCTTACAGGTACAAAATTTTCAGGGACACTTCCTGATTCTATTGGCAACCTCAAAAGGTTATTTGAAATGGATCTTTCAAGGTGCAATTTCAATGGATCAATCCCAAGCTCCATGGCAAACCTTACTCAATTGGTTTATTTGGACATGTCATTAAATTATTTCACCGGACCAATTCCATCATTCAGCATGGCAAAGAATCTGACCATGATAGGTCTTTCTTATAATCATTTGACAGGTAAGATTACTTTTACTCACTGGAAAGAGCTTCAGAGGCTAGTGGGCCTTTATTTGCATCACAATTCACTTGAAGGGAGTATTCCAGAGTCTCTTTTTTTTCTTCCATCATTGCGAAAATTGCATCTTAGCAACAACCATTTTTCTGGTCAACTTCATGAATTTTCAAATGTTTCTGCTTTCCTACTGGAAGAACTTGATTTGAGTAGCAATCACTTGGAAGCGCCAATTCCCATGTCTATCTTTGAACTCCAAGGTCTTCATAGCCTAACACTTTCTTCAAACAACTTTCATGGCTCTTTACAGCTTAATGTGATTCAGCAGTTGAGAAATCTTTCCAGTCTAGATATTTCCAAAAACAACTTGTTGATTGAATATAATGGAACTAATTCCTTATTATCCTCCTTTCCCCTAATTGAGACATTGGTTTTGGCTTCTAACAAGTTGAAAACGTTTCCTGAATTCTTGAGAAACCAAGCATATTTATTTAAGCTAGACCTTTCAAATAACCAGATACATGGAGAGATACCCAACTGGTTTTGGAAACTTCCTAGACTTGATTATGTAAATCTCTCATGTAACTACCTTGAGGGACTTTTACTCAATCTTCCTTCATTTTTTTTGCTAGACCTTCACTCCAACCAACTCCAGGGGCAACTCCCAACTCCCCTACCATTTTTTTATTATCTGGACTTGTCAAGGAATAATTTCAACTCTGTTATACCAGAGCTGGACTTGTCATTCACTGACAGCATTCACAGTGGTTTCTTCTCTCTTTCAAGCAATAAATTCCATGGGCAAATCCCTAAATCAATATGCAAAGTTAGATATCTTGGAGTTCTAGATCTGTCTAATAACTCCATAAATGGAACAATTCCCCATTGCATCTCTTCAATGAGTAATAGTTTAAGGGTTCTGTATTTAGGGAGAAACAACCTCACTGGCAAAATATCTGATACATTTCCAAGTGATTGTAGTTTACAAACTCTGAGTGTCAATAAAAACCTACTAAAAGGTGCGGTACCAAAGTCTCTTGCCAATTGCACAAATTTGGAGGTATTGGACATTGGGAACAACCAGATACATGATGTCTTCCCATGTTACTTAAATGGCATATCTAATTTGCGCGTCCTTGTATTGCAATCGAACAAATTTTATGGATATGTTGGCTGTGGAGGGCCAAATGTTACTTGGCCAATGCTTCAAATTGTAGACCTATCCTCTAACAACTTTAGTGGTAAGATATCAATAAATACCCTGGCTAACTCAAAGGCAATGATGGTTGATAATGAGGCTCAGTCAGAGCTCAATGACCTCCATTTCGAAGAATCCTATTCCTATCTCGACTACCAAAATTATTATCAATATGTAATAACAATTACCATTAAAGGTCAGGTGATTGAGTTGGTGAAGATTCTTACTATTTTCACTTTAATTGACATTTCATGCAACAGTCTTGAAGGGCCAATACCAGAAGAAATAGGAATACTCAAATCCTTGCATATTCTCAACTTGTCGCACAATGCTTTCACAGGCCGAATCCCACCATCTCTGGGAAAATTAAGTCAGCTTGAGTCACTAGACTTATCAAGCAACAAGCTTATAGGGAAAATCCCTGTGCAACTAGCTGATGGTCTTATTTTCTTGTCAGTCCTAAACCTCTCATTTAATCAATTAGTTGGGCCAATTCCATACATCAAGCAATTTGCTACATTTTTGGAATCTTCCTTTGAAGGGAACAAAGGACTATATGGGTGTCCTTTGAAGACAAAATGCGCATATGCAGAGCCAAGGTCGTCGCCTCCAACATCTGAAGATAATGACTCAAATTCTTGGCCTTCAATTGACTGGAATTTCTTAAGTTTGGAGCTGGGATTTGTTTTTGGCTTTGGGATGATCATTTGGCCTCTTGTGTTTTGTAAGAGGTGGAGGATTCAGTATTGCAAACACGTTGATGACATTTTATTCAGGATCTTCCCACAGCAATACCTTGGAGGAAACCAGTACCGAGGAATCCGAGCACATAGGAATGTGTGGCGGAGGCAGTAGGGATGGCTTTCATTATGAGGAGCAATACATGCAGCCATAAATAACTCTGTTTTTCTATTTTGCTTTCATATTATAAGAGCAAAATAAAAGTGTATCCTTGCAATTGGACACGAGCTTTGTCAGGTAAGATGTTTGTATTATTTCATATTCGCAATGAATGTTATTGTAAGATTATATTAAAATATGCTGTTTTCATATACAACTAGCTTTGATATTTTAAAGTTTCTCAAAAAAAAAAAAAGCTTTGATATTTTAATATGCAATTATATTTATATATTTTAAATTTTTTTACTTCTTTTCGTTTGTCTGAAATTATAACAGGTGGAATTGGACCATGTTTATAGCTTTCAATACAAGGACATTACTTTTATTTTATAGATTCTAGGGTATTATGCAACTTAAACAAAAATTATATATAAGTTAAATAAATATTTTAAATATGGAATATATTTTACAAATAAATGAAAAGAATTATTGTAAATAGAAAATCATATGTAAAAGCAAAAAAATTAATTTATGTTAACGATAAATGCTTATCACGTAAGACTAACTTTTTATTAAAAAAGTGAAGAGTCTTATAGCTTAACAAGTATTTTTTGGTGTTTTCAACAGGCATTTAGGATTCAAATCACCACTCTCTCCTTGTAACTATCAAGTTTTATAAATAAATAAATAAAAATAAAAAACCAAATAGGTTATAAATTAATTATAAACAAACGATAAAACTCATTTTAAACATTTTGAAACCTTTTTGTCAACAAGATGTTTCAACTCATCAAATGGCACCAGTTGATACTTTTGCTTAAAATTTAATCATGTACTTGTGAATTAAATTGGTGAATTTAAAGCAAAATTATGCAAAGCAAAACTTGCTTAATGAAAAAATAATAATAATTGAAAGCAGAATTATGCAAAGTAAAACTTGCATGGGAATTGAACTAGTGAATTTAACTAGAGAAGTTATTGTCCTCAAATCTTATCCTCTATTGAGATGCACATAAAGATGACATAGAACCAATGAATTTGTCAGTGCCCAAGTAAAAAATAATGCAGTGTCTTAGAATTTTGGAAGCAAAACTTCTCACCATGATTGGGGATGTAATCATGAAAGATGGACCCCATGAAAGATGAGAAAGAAGACTAAGTTAAAGTTCTCGCAAAATTCATCGTAAGACTTGAACTGGATTTCCCATGAAGCTTATGTAGATTATTGACAGATAATGATATACACTCTTTGTCATTCTTTTATTTTATTTTTCGTTAAACACTCTTTGTAATTTTTTTTTTCTCTCCATAACACAGCAACAATTTCTTTAACTTAGTTTAGTGTCATATATGCATGGCCATTCCACTTTGCAAATTGCAACTTACACACTTGTGATTTTGTTGAAATTTAATTTGTCTATGTGTGGTTTGAAATTTAACACTTTATTCACCTGAAGTTGGACTGTAAGTTGCTTACCTGTGGTTTGAAATCCCATGATGCAAGTATTCTGTTGGATTCTTTTTTTTATCTTATTTGATATTTTATTTTTATGTTTTTTGTGTTTTTGAAGAAGAAAGAAATTAATTAAAGTGAAGCAAAACTACATATTTAGCCATGTTTTTAACTTTGATGTGTTATAGAAATCTAATTGATCTAATCTCAAGTGGGTAAAATGTCAAATTTTAAATCGTAAGTAAGTAATTTAAATTTCAGTCAAGCCACAAATGGGTAAGTTATAATTTGCCCTTTAAGATGTGTCCTTTAAAATGGAGTAATGCTAACTGCAAATAACATAGAATTTTTTATAAATTTTTTTCTAAAATCGCTATGATTTTTTTTTTTTCAAAATTGCGATGAGTTAGGTGGTAATAAGTAAATAACATTAATTTTATATGGAGTTTTTGACACAATATTTAAATATAATAGTATATAATACCACTATATACTATATTGCTATATCTTATAAAGTTTTAGCTATGCCCTATAGGCAAAGTTAAATTTTTTATTCTTTTCTCACCCTCGCTCTCTGTGGCCGAGCTCTACACCCTTTATCTCTCTCTCTCTCTCTCTCTCTCTCTCTCTCTCTCTCTCTCTCTCTCTCTCTCTCTCTCTTCCTCATGCTACCTTCCTCCCGAAATTGCTTTTTTTATCGGTGAAAACTCTCTTCACCACAACGCAAAGGCAGCTCCAACGAGGCATGTGAAGAGTGATCAGAGCTTTCTTCTCTCTCTTCGTTGACAGATTTCTGAGGGAATCTCTCCACAAACGGTATGAAATTCCTAAACTTTTCATTTTAATTTGATGCCAAAGTACCAAACGTCCAAACCAATGTCTTCATTTTTGTTTTATGCAATTCCTAGTGACTTTAACTTATTATGATAAATATTACTGATTGGGTTCATCTCTATGGCTCTTTTCCCATTGGATTATTTTAGAAATATGTATATGATTTTTTTTTTAAATTCTCTTAAATTTTATCATGAGGAATTTTAGAATTAGGCTCACGTTTAGCTAGAGTTGGTGTGAGCTTTTTTGTAATGGGTTTCATGTGTCTTTGGAGACATGAGTGTACTCTCTTTCTATTGGTGTCATGAGTCTTCTTAGGCTCTTTGCTCTGAATTATGCTTATGATCATCAATAATATTATTCGGATTCCCTAAAAAAGAGATACCTTTTTCATTTTGCCAGAGAAAATAAAAACATGATTATGCCTGCATGAAGGCCACCATAAGGTTTATACGGTAATTATCTTTTGATTAACACCCCCTTTCATTATGAAAGCTACGATACATATGGATATCCGTGTTCTAAGACTAGGAACTGGAACATAAGTTGTTGCTGAAGTACCATTGTGGAAAAGAAACCTCGATCTCGTCACACTTGGAAGAAAAGGATGGATTGATTTAGTAGGCCTTCAACCCTTCCTTTACTTGTTGAGCAAGCTTAAAATTTGAAGATTCTATAAGATTTTTTTTTGCCCTCCCTAAGATGTCACAGCCACCAAACTGAGCACAAAATGTTGTATGTGAACCCGTAAGTTTGTTTGGGTTTCTTCATCTTCATGCTATAAGATTTTTCCCCCGTTTTAGTATCCAGAAAATTTTTATTACAAGAGCTTTATAGTTTTAAGTGTTTAAAATAGCAATGAATGTGATTGATGCTACATCAATAATATAATATATTTCTTAATTAAGATATCAGTTTGTAACGCAAGTCGAGTCCTTAGTACCTGATACCCCTAGACTCAAGGGTGAGCGAAGACTGAAGAAGGGTGTTTGACTTCATTAACATGACTGTGAGATTGTTACTGTACTCTAGCTTTGAGAAAAATGGTTGATATATTTTCTAGCAAGCCATATTATGCTAGAATTATGTACTGGATTTGTATTGAAAGTGTGAAAAGAGATACATGCTCAACTATAATTCACCACTGCATATCTTTTAATTTGCTTTCTATTATGTCATTTCATTAATATATATATATATATATATATATATATGGTTTAACAAGCTTTTTCCAATTTTACTTTGGTAATTTACATGTTGAATTTCTCTTAACTGTTTTCTTTTGCTTGTTCAGTGCCATTTGATCACATGTGATGATTCAAATTTTGGGTAAAAATTTGAATCATCACATTATTGTATATCTTATTGATCATATTAATAAATGCTTTTATTATTATTTTTTTAGTGAAAAAAGTACCAAATGTTTACTCTTTTTTGGGAAGAATTAGGATATGTTCAATGGTTATACTTGATATATATGTATATACTAGAGAGTATACTAGAGTGTAACGTCTTTTCTACATAACTCTCGTGTACATTTGTCGGAAGAGAAAGCCATAGGAGAGATGCATATTCCAAGGGAGAAAAGACATTGTTTTTATGAGAAAACCTTTTTTTGCTTTGTTTTACTTTATGCTTGTTTTCTTGTTGCTTTATGGTACTTTGAGTCACATTTAGTATCTATATTTTGTTGCTATCAACGCATCATTTTTATGTGTTGGACATGTATACATCCTTATGCTATTGTGCTTTATTGATTGAATGTTTGGATGATCACTTACTTTATTAGATGATCATTGTAGTCATTTCTATGTGACTAGTTAGTGTTTGATCAAATTGCTCATATGTTTTACATCATGTTTACTTAATTGTTTTTTACTTGTTACTTTATACTTGTCTTTTATTACCTACTTTACCTTGAAGGTCTAACATGTTTTGTGCAAGTGTTTCAGGATACAGGTATTTGGTTCTAAGTTCATCACATATTTTAGATTTAGGTGTGAATGAGTTTTTTCATTGTTCACAAACTCATGTTTAAATCTAGAGTCAGTTATAGGGTGTTTTGTCACGGAATAGCCAAATGGGGAGATTGTAAAGTTGTGATTTACAACTATGTTTTATGTTAGCTTTATTCCATGACAAAAAGTGTTGTAATTGCATAAATTTGGTTCTTTGTATTTTGTGGAATTTTATTGTATTGAGTTTAGTATTAAGTTGGTAAAGAATCGAGCATGAATTGAAGATTAGTGCAGTTTCAAAACTAGATCGCAAGAAATTCCCCAGAAGGGTTCCCAAGAAAAAGGCACGTGTGAAGCATATACTAGAAGTTGAAGAGTCAAGTGTCAGGCTTCATTTTGCGAGACAGACCATCTTGCGAGGTACCCGCGAAACATTCTACCTAGAGGATTTTTAAGTGTGATTTTTTTACCCTTCACCCATACTATATATACCCTCATTACCTACAAAAGTAGATAAAGCTATTCAGAGAGAAAATCTTAGATAGGTTTCTACAACACAACACAACCACATTTTAAAGAGAGAGCTACAAAGAAAGAGATACAACAAGTATATATAGTTATTATAAAGAAAGAGAACAGCAAAAAGAAATAGGTTTAGTCTATAATGATAAAAACATATGGGTTCCTTTAGCAGGAGCCAAATGGGAGTAAGGAGCAAATTTCTTGTATCTGACTTAAACTGGGACAAGGAAAATGACAAATATTAATGGCTATATGAATTAAATTGCCATCCATCGAAAGAGGTGCAATGCTATAAAAAGAGAAAAATAGAGATTAAACTACAATTACTAATGGAAGCTATATACATATATCTTGGTTTTTCATATTTATGTAAGTGTGTATGTCTATAAGTATGCATTCCTCTCTCATGTGCCTGTAGGGGTTGCCCCATCCCCACTACACAATTTTTTTCCTACCCCCACCACCCCCCCCCCAAAAAAAAAAAGGCCATACTAAGCACTCTCCCTATTCCATTTTTTTTCTTTTTTGTATAACTCTTTCATATATATAAATATCAAAATTCCTTAAAAAAATAAAAAATTAGTTCTTATCTTATCAACTTTTTTAAGGTTCAAAAGTTATAAAATTTATAAAAGAAAATATTGAAGTAGAAGTATTCAGCTTTTACCTCTATGAAACTTGCTGCCAATTGTCATGCCATAAAGATATATTCTTGTCATATGCCTCAAAGATATACATAACAAATGAATATAAATCCTCTATCCCACTCTTTCTTTCTTTTTTCAACTAATTATAAACTTTCATCAAAGAATTAAAATATCAAGAAGTTACATCAACAAGCATCTGGTGATCTAGGAAGCTTGGCTCTTCATCCAAATTACAAAATTTGAATTATTTTTTGCATGATGGGCTATGTGTTCATGATTACTTATGCTCCACTCTTTTAGTATTTCATTTTATGCTCTAGGCCTCCACCAATTGATATATGTCTTATGTAATTTTTTTTTTTCATTTTAAACTTTAATTATTTATACGAAAAAAAATAATAGAGTACTAAGTTATGATTAAAGGAATATATTCGAATACTCAAAATGGAGTAGAGGATTTTATTCATACTCCCTAGGACTCTAAAAGTTCGAGAATATTTATCTATATTTTTTCATCTTAATTTTCTTTAAATCATAGTTTTCCATTTTGCAATTTGTGTAAACAAGAGGCAGTATTGGTATGATAGCAAGTCTTGGTCGCGGGTTTGAGCCTAGGGTAGGAGTCAGCCCCTCCTATAAATTGTAGGTAAAACTCTTTAGGGTTTCTTTCAAACTCATCAAAAGTAAGAGTTTTGTATGCTTATACACAAATTGCGTGAATAGAACTATAAAATATATGTGGACTAAACACGCCAAAGTGAAATTGAGTGTACTTGTATGACATGTGTAAACAATATACTGAACTATAAAATATTGATTTAAAACACTTGTAAGCGAAAGTGAAATTAAGTGTCTATTTAGGATTCGTTTATTTTCTGAAATTGAAAATTTTTTGTTGAAAGTACAATAAATAAAGATAAAAATTAGCTGAAGTAGTATAGTAGGACTTATAAATAGTACCAAAAAGTGTAGTAAAACTCATAAATAGTTACAAAAATAAGCTGAATAATAAAATAAACTAGTAAAAAATAAGCTATCCAAACAGATACTGACGGCAAATTAACTCTCTTGTAACTTATTACGGCGAAGATGGCGATCTAACTGCTGAAAAAAGTCGCCTTAATAACGGACTTTCTTAACGAGGTGTGCATTGATCGTTACTACGAGTGATTGTTAAGTCAAAAAGAGATATTGTTTTAACGAACTTAAAAATCGTCGCTACAATATTATATTATATCTAGGCCAAATTTTTTAAATAACTATAAAATTTAAATTATATTATTAGTTAGCCAAGGTTTGAAACTATTTTGGTTTCTAACAAATCGAGTTCAAAGGACTCGATTTTACTGTAGCAAATCGAGTTTTAAATACTCGATTTCCATGAGGTGCGTAGCTGGCGTGGAGTAAAAAAATCTACGTGAAAATCGAGTATCTAAGACTCGAGTTCCTTCAAAAAAAACCCAGAACCCCCATCACAGAAAACCCATCTTCCTCCTCTGTTCTTTTTCTCCTTTTTTTTTTGTTCTTTCTCCATCTTCTGTCCTAAGATAGTTCTTCCTTCTTCTTCTTCTTCTTCTTCTTCTCCTTCCTCAAACATCCAAACCCTTTTCTCAAAATCCCAAACCCAAAAATCACGATCTCAAAATCAGAGCAAAAACCCAAACCCAAAATTCATGATCTCAACACCAAAGCGCCATGGGTTTGACGATCTGGGCACCGGAGCGGCTTGGGTTTGTTGATCTCGGCACCAAAGGTCCGTTTTCTGTGTTTTCTGGTTTGGTTTGTCTCTTGATTCATTTTTTTGTTTTTTCTGGGTTGATGTTCTGGGTTTTTTTTTTCATTTTTGGTTGGTCTGTTTGTGTTTTCTAGGTTGCAGTTCTGTGATGTTTTGGGTTTCTGCTTTAATGATTTCTATTTTCTGGTTTCTGGTTGCAGCATTTTCTGCGTTGGTGATTTCTACGTTTTCTACGTTGGTGATTTCTGCTGTTCTAGGTTGGGTGATTGTTGTTGTTCCGGGTTTTCTAGGTTTTTTCTGAGGGAACTCGAGTCTTAGAGACTCGATTTCCACGTGGATCCACATCAGCTACGCACCTCATAGAAATCGAGTCTTCAAAACTCAATTTGTTACAGTGAAATCGAGTCCAAATGACTCGATTTGTTATAAACCAAAATAGTTTCAAACCTTGGCTAACTAATAATATAGTTTAGATTTTATAGTTATTTAAAAAATTTGGCCTATATCTATCAAAATAAGACATGGCATTAGAGTTTGCCACGTTGCATGCAATTTGAAGAGAGAGTCTGAGTGTGTCTCCTGAGTGTCTGTAAGAGAGAGAGAGAGAGAGAGAGAGAGAGTGGTGGCCATGGCAGTAGCAGTGAGCTACTGCAAGACTTCTCCTTTTCTTGGCCAATTCCCATCTAATTTCGTAAGCAACTCTCGCTCTCTCTCTCTCTCTCTCTCTCTCTCTCTCTCTCTCTCTCTCTCTCTCTCTCTCTCTCTCTCTCTCTCTCTCTCTGTGAGTTTACATATTGCTGTGTTTACACCAACTGGTGTTCTAAAGTTGTGTGAAAAGTGATTATTTGGTTGGATTTGGTTCTCAAACTTTCTTAAAAATTCATTTTATGATATGGGTATTGGTTATCGTCATCTATTTTGGACTTATACGCCTCTTTTTTTTTCTTATTTTCTTCCCTGTTTTTTTTCTCTGGGGACTGTGTTATGATTACTTGCTATGTTTAGGGATAATGGTACGATGAATTGGATAGTTTGCTTTTTGAAGAAAAAAAAAATATTATCTTTTAAATATGGAGAATTAGGAATAGTCTAGACAAAGAAAAATGATATTCCTTTTGTTCTGATTATTGCTTGGTGGTTCTAGGGGCGGAGGCACGTTGTTGGGTGGGGGGGCCATGGCCCCCCCAAAAGTTCAAAATATTTCTATAATATAGCCTGAAACATTAGTTGGCCCCTCCAAAATGTAATAGGTGGCCCCTCCAAAGTATTGACTTTACACTTGGGTTTCTTACTTTTTTTAACTTTTGTCTAACCTATGTGTGCAAGTGTGAAAACGTAGACTATGCAACACCAAACTTTTTTTTTTTTTTCTTCTTAATAGCCCATGCAGCAACCCACTAAAACGTGTACTGGGCTTTAGTGAGGTTTTTTTTTTTTGTTGTTCTTCTTCTTTTTAATCTTTAAACTTCACCCTTTACTTCTCTTCATCATATTCATAATTTTTTTTTTCTTTTAAATTTGATATAATTTTCTCTCATCATCATCATCATATATCATTTTTTTTTTTTCAAAATTGAATTGTTTTCTTTTGCATTGAACTTTGGTGCCAAATAAGTTGTTCCAATAGTGATTTGTCATAGAAGATAATTAGGGTTTGTTGCAGAGAAAAGATATATATTTTCTAAAATTTCTCTTTTACAGTAGAATCTTCTCAAGTTATGTATAATGATTTTAATAAATACATATGCTATACATAGTATTAAAAATATATATTTTATTAGCTTAAATTTTCAATTGTCTGTTATGGTTGATTAAGACTAAAGATAATTTTTTTTTTATTGTGCTTAAAGGAATAGTTAAATATAGGAAGTGAAAGCCTTACATTAGAGGGATTATTAATTAACGTAAAATTATATGAATTTTTCTAGATTAATTTTTTAACCATTTTAATAAAGATTAGGGAGATGATAATGGATGATTTTATTCAGTGAAAGATCATTTTCAAGCATAACTTTGATGAGAGATGCTTAATTCTTCATTAAAATATTTTTGTAGCAAAATAAATAATTTTTATATATTCATTTGAGTTTAGAAATATTATATTTTTTTAATTTGATAATTATATATATAATATATTTATAAAATAATGGCTAACATATGAATGTATAATCCGGCCCCCCCATGTGTAAATTCCTGGCTACGCCCCTGGGTGGTTCAATCAGGGCCATGACAATAAGAGGATTGAGCCCTGTTTCAAGTTTCACTCAATGTTTACTTTTCACAAATTGGGCTTAAACTGATAGGTGAACTGAAAAAAAGTCTTTTTTTTTTTTTTTTTCTCTGTTGACTTTGTAGGGAAAAGGACAATGTAGGCATATAACAGGAACTTCAGTTCAGGTGCCTAGAATTAGTGCACTATTTTGGGGATCTAGGAAGTCTGTAGCACCACCACAGGAAGTGGACTTTTCACTCGGAGATTTCACTTTGACAGGGTCAACGCCAGAGGTCCCAACCCTCTCTCCTTTGGATTGTTGATTGCGTATTTATCTGCTTGTTGTTTTTAGTTGCTGTAGCTAAGAGCATTGTACTGATTATCAATTCAGGACATTTCAGCAAATGAAGTGAAACCTAAAAGAATATCAGTTTCAGTTGTTTCTTCAATCTTAGAGGTTTCACCTAATGACTGGGATGCATGTGCTTTGGATGCCACGGGTCCTGAAAAATATAATCCATTTCTTACACATGGATTTCTTTCGAGCTTAGAGGAGTCTAATTGTGCAGTGAAGGTTAGGAATCATTACTTCATGCTGGACCTCTATAATTTGTAATGTTATCCATTTCTCCTGGTGCCATTTTAGTATCTTGCTTTTTAGCTTATCTAGCACTAGAAAATTAATGTCCTGTGATTTTTTATTTTGCTAAAGAGTATAACAGAGGCTTTGCGAGGAGTATTACTCCAAGTAATTAGTTCTGCTTTCTTTGAATTTCCACTTTTCGTTAAGAATTGCTCCCTTATTTACTTCCTTAACAAATATTTTAGTATTTATTGGTGGAAAGCTTGTCTGCCTCAAATATAATACATAAAATTCTGGACCTAAATAATCACTATCTATAATTTCTATAAGCATAAATGAATCTTTTGTTCAACTCACTCACTTTTGTGGATCCCTGATTGAGCAAATCCATGATGCTACACCAACGCATTTTATGTTCAAAACAAATCATTCCCACTTGGAAACTTTATGAGAAATCGTAACTTTCCCAGTAAACGTCAATGGGTCTGGGATCATCAGGGCCAATGAGCTCTAGCTCAAATGGGACTTGCTCCTTTTTTTGATAAGCAAATTGGACTTGCTCCTCTTGTAAGAGCAAGTTGGAGGTGAGGTTGTGCATGGATGTGAATGGAGATGAAAATTCCTGTGTTAAATCAATTATTTGCTAATTTTACTATCAGGAAACAGGATGGATGCCACGTCACATGATTGTAAAGGATGAATGTGACAATATTTTAGGTGTTGTTCCACTCTATCTTAAAAGGTTTACCATCTGTTATGTTGTCCACACAGAAAGTTTTCATGTACTTTCTTTTACAATTCCGTAAAATGCTTAAACTATATCTCGTCCCTGTGATAATATTGTTTTATTTACGTTTGCAGCCATTCCTATGGTGAATTTGTTTTTGATCATTCTTGGGCCGATGCATACTACAATTTTGGGGCAAGATATTATCCAAAGTTGCAATGTTGTGTACCTTTTACTCCAGTAACTGGTCCAAGAATTTTAATTCACAACACCTCTTTCAAGGATCAAGTTTTTGACGTTCTGGTCTCTGCTCTTAAGGTGCTGGCAGCCAAGGTATTGGTACTGTTTGTATTTTTTTCATCTATCTATTCCAAATTTATTTTTGAGTACAGCTGTTGTTTCTCTGTCAATGTACGAAACAAGGAGACATGTTTTATTAATTGGGTTAACCGAAAATTCCTCTGTTTGTGTTGAGGTGGGATAGATGATGTGACTTGACATATTATATTGTGTCTAAATCAGGCATCAGTTTCCTCTCTTTTCTGGATTAATACTGCTGAAGATGCACCTGTACTTGTACATGTTTATATAACTTATATATTCAGGGAAACAGTATCTTCATATGAAAACTCAAATTTGATGTGTATATACTGTCATGACTTAAAGTGCCTTTTGGGAACTTCCCTCACATATTTTTGTTGATGAACAATTGTTTGTATTTCTAGTCAGATATCTTTGTAGATATTGAAAGTTTAGTATCCATTTTTGCTTCTTTATGAAGTTAATTGACATATCACTTGGTCAAGCCACAATAAGTACAGGTAGAGTTTTAGGAAGGTCAGAATGAGTGAATGAGAATGGTGAATTGCTTTGCAACTAAAACTCTTTGAACCTTCGGAGATTGATAATTACCAAAGTTTGTGCTGAAGCAACCTTATACTACATCAAGGCACCTAGTGTTGTAGCTCAGTTCAGATATCTTGTTAAGAATTAGAGGCTTCGCCAAGACCAGGCTGCATATGGGATCTATGCTCACAAAAGATTTGATTTAAGCAAATATACTCCGTATATGAGGGGAAAAAAATTAATTTAAGCCTCTTTTGCACGTATTTAATGAATCATTTACTTAAAAAATTAAATAAAATAATAAAGAAGAATAAGAGGGCAAAATTCAATTGCGTGGCTTATGAGGAATTTTCTTCGTGCCTATGGAACCATGTCTAATGGGAGTATGTATATTATAATGCTACAATGTTAGACCCCTAGAAATTTAGAAACTAACCAATAATATATACAGAAAAGGAAATTTTGGGACAAAGGTATTGACTGCATATTAATCATCACAAGGAATAGAATCTTCTTAGTAGTTTTCTAAAAAGTTCATACAGATGAATTGAATAATTATATAATTTTTCTTTGTGTACATACTTCTTGTGCTTTGTATTTCCTAAGTGTATACACACACAAATATGTATGCTACTTATCTATGTGAGTAACATTTTCCTTTTATATATATATATATATATATATATATATATATATAATTGTGCGCGCGTGTGTGTGTGTGTTTGTTATTGTTTAAGTCGGCTAGGAGAGAAGAAACTGAAATGCTTCGTAGGTGGTGCTGAGATGAGTAAAGGTTTCTTGTGATATTGGCCTCTACTTACAGTGGGTGGAAAAAGATAACTGATGGGGAAAATATCTGATATTTAAGTGAGGAAATCTTATAGCTGCATTTTCCATCTTTAATCTTAGAACACACTTCCACATTTTGTTGATAAAAGGATTTGTTTTCCAATATAGTATTTAATATTTGTTTAATGCAGGCTTTAAGTTAATTTGTAGTATGGCTCTTGTTCTAGTTATATTGTGATTATTACTTTTTCCTTATTCAGGAGATTGGCTACGTTCTTGTTTCAATATTTTAGATAATCTTTTTATTTTTGGTACAATATTTTAGATAATCTAAAGAGCACTTATGGTGTTTCTATATTCATTTATGATAGCACACAAGAATTGACTGCTGGGTCACTTAAGGTTACCTTATATATTTTACAGTCTCAGCTTTCATCATTGCATATTACCTTCCCGTCTGAAAAAGAGTGGCAGAAACTGAAGGAAGAAGGTTTTCTGCAGAGGATTGGAATGCAGTACCACTGGAAAAATCGTAACTATAAGAAGTGAGTGATACTAAACAGTTTTTTTTTGTCATGGTAAGATGACTTTTATAATAGTCTATATTAGTTTTATAGGGCACTCCATTGTTGCATCATGACACATCCCTTGAAGATTATGTGGTGATTGTCATTTTCTTCATATATGCAACCAAGTGTAGCATTAAGGAAGGTAATGATTAAGTCTAGGCTTGCTTGCATTGATTTAGTCCACTATTAGCAACATTGTGGACCTACATGACCCTGGTCAAGCAACTCCCGACCTTAATTGTCCAATCCTTATGATTTTGGCCACCCTTTTAGGCAAGATGCATCAGTCATATAAATTTTTTATCCTCTCTCTCTCTCTCTCTCAAAGGTTTCCAGCTTGTTGAGTTTTCCTAGAATTTTTTAGCGAATATCCTGTTGTTATATTATTTGGGGTTAATCCGTTCCTTCTGGTTCCTGGTCCTTTCAAATTTATTCTGTCCTCAAGGTTAAAGTCAAATTTTCAAAAAAAATACCTGACCACAAAAGGGCGAATTTTTTAAGCATAACATTATTAGCTCTTCAACTCTTAAATTTCAACATAAGTATAAGCATTGTATAATTAGAACAAGTTGTAGTAGTAAATCCCTGAAATGCCTCAACTTATTAGTTGCTGCATGATACAGTATTTATTTATTTTTTCTCTGCTGTGTTGTATGCACAATTAATATAAAATGAATGAATCTCCTTGTGTGCTGCAGTTTTGATGAGTTTTTGACGGACATGAAACTGACGTAGAACAACCACAATATTTCAATAAAACAGAAAATAAAAAAATAAACCCTAAGAGTCAGCACCTAAGGGTTGCTTGGAGTTAGCACCAAGCAAATTGGAGTCGGCACCAGTATAAAAGAAAACACACATTTTTTTATAATTATCAAAAGCTGTCTTACAATAATCAGAAAAAGTGTTTAAATAGCTAACAATATAAAGCACAAAGAAATCCTAATTATTAAATGCTCGGGCTTGCTCAATCTCAAGCCCGATAACTAACAGGCCCCATCCATAAGGCCACTGGTTGGGTCGTTTTCTTTTTTCTCTTCCTCCCATACATGCGTATAATTGGAGGCTTATATCTTGTGTCCACACCAGAAACAAAGTAAGAGAAACAATATTCGTCAGGAACGCAAAAAGGTTGGTTTGGTCCCTCCAAAACATTTTTTTTATACATACACATATTATGAGAGACTTAATGATCATGAAAATATTCATCTTCAAGCAAAAGAGGAGCTGGTGATTTGTTTGTACTGATATAATTGACTGTCATCAATGCTTGTTAAGATTAGCTTCAAGGTTGAATCTTGATAATAATCATTTGAATTGGACATTGATGGCAATGGATGACTCTAGAAAAGAGTGCATGGATGTGATTGGAATAGTATGAAGATACATGATCAATTTAGACAACACTAAAATACTTCAGGAAACTTTTTATGATACTCGAAGGAATCAATCAAAAATCTGAAAATAAAAGCATGGATTGAAAGCAGACAAAAGATGTAAATTGTTATAGTGTCTGCAGATTTAGTTGTCTTCTACAACTAATGGAAGAAATATCCAGAATTTGGGGCCCACGTAGGATATTGGTCGTGAATCCTCTTCTGCATCTTAACCCAATTATTTTTTGTTTCGTGTTTTCATACAATTTAGAATCTCTCTCTCTCTCTCTCTCTCTCTCTCTCTCTCTCTCTCTCTCTCTCTCTCTCTCTCTATATATATATATATATATATATATACACGCACACGCACACGCACACGCACACATACAAGTAGAAGCCAATGCCAATTTACTGAAAATGATTGCCTTTGCCTCTCACTTGGTATACTGTCAATTAGACTAGGATATCAGTTGACATGCTTTTGGACATGCAAGTTGTATGTTTTCTCATTGAATTTTCTATGGTGCTGATTTCTGTGCAAAATCTGACTATGAAACAGCTTCGTGGTTATGAGACAAAGGTAATGGATAATAGGGATAACTTCAAGTTAGTATGTAATTATGTGCTCTGCTCATTGTCATTTTACTGTTTTGAGTATGATAACTTATGTCTGAAGCATTTTTAATTATCCTGCTTCACATATGCTTTGCCTGTATTTTCTCAAATATTTATATGATTAAATAAAATTTCAAAATGACATGTATACATAAATTTGCATATAAATAAAATATTTTCTCAAATATTT
The DNA here is from genome assembly GCA_032878915.1 of Castanopsis chinensis. NCBI lineage: Eukaryota > Viridiplantae > Streptophyta > Magnoliopsida > Fagales > Fagaceae > Castanopsis > Castanopsis chinensis. The sequence goes on along the minus strand of JAVQMG010000121.1, from coordinate 28,452,340 downwards.
TCTCTACATATGTCCTAACAATTATCATGAATGCTAGGTTGCCTGGTAAGTTTTGAAAGAAGAGAGGACTGCCTCTGGATTCGCTCCCTCCTATGCTTTACATTCTGATCTTCCTGGATCAGTTCTTCAATCCTTGCTGTGCTTAGGGCACTATCAACCAAGGAGTAATAAAAAAATTTCATAATTAAGAACCAATTTAACAAGAAACATATTGGAAGAAAGAAACCAAATGTTGTATTTGGATGACACATGCATGTCTTAAAGTTGCAAATGTTCATACTTTCAATTGCAGAGTGTAATATCGTATTATATCTCAAGGACACATCCAACCAGAAATGCATTTAAAAACATGAAAGGAAGCACATACAAGAATTTTTATTACAATTAAGAATTTTTCTCTTCCTGTGAAATTTTGTATAAATCTTCACATGTAAAGGAACAAACATCAGAAATATACACTATTAAAAATTAGAACACTTTCATAACAGAATTGGGAAAAAATATTATGCATCCATACATGAGAAACAGTATCATCAGTATGTCACCAAAGAGATCGATATGTTGCTAACCTGATAGACCTGTATAACTGATTAAGCATGTCTTCCTTGGCTTTCTCTACTTGGCAAAGAACGACTGCCTGCTCAGCCAGAACAGTTACTGACATACATTAGAGAACTATAGATAAACAGTTACAGAAAGGATGGCTGGCACAGAGAAAAAAACTGACTTTTGGGACATTCGCAGCAAGGCTGTTAAGAACAGCTTCAACACAACCGCGTACTTCTTGGGACATCCATCGAAGCTCTTCCTCTGGATCAGCTGGTTTCCTCACCATTGAATCCTAAAACAGGTGAACACATCAGACATATGTTCAAAGACATGCGAAACAAGCTCTATTGGCCAGCAAGAAAAACCAGGAAAGACCACAAACAAGTTAAATATTATTTAAAGAACTATTTTCACACCACAAGGAGGCTGAAATATATATATATATATATATATATATATTCAAAACATGTCAAGAGAACAAATTGCTGAAGGGAGTTCAAACATAAATATGGATACTCTTTAAATGAAGTAAAAACCAAGGACCTCTTTGATTTTCAAATCCCTAATGTATCACATAACTAACAAATTCATGGACTCCGAAAATCTAAAGGAAACTACAAGAAACTAAAACAGCTGCAAGATCAAATATCCTATGATATTGGATAAAAACAATCAACATTGTTCAGTAACTCACAAGAGAACCATCAGAAAAACTATGCCGCATGGGAAAACCAGATTCACCCTTTGCTTCACCTCCTTTTTAAGGCCCAGCAACATTTCTTAACCTATTTAACCACTCAACCTTATCTGGAACACTCTCAGCCTTTAACACAACGACACTGTGAGCTGCAAAAGTACATATCAATTGAAGCATGTATTGGCACACAACTTCATTGGAGAGGAATTTTTGAAAATAGAATTTTTGTGCAAACAGTACTGGGAAGCAATTTAAAGATAAATATTACTACCTTTCAAAACAGTCTTATATGGAATCTTGCTAGTTAACTTGAAAACAAGACTAGGTTTTTTAGAATCAGGTCCATTGGCTTTTTTGTTCTTGGAACCTTTTGAAGGTGCTTCCTCTTCATCAGAAATTTCCTCTATATTGCATTCCTGAGTGATTCATTGAAATATTCAGAGACAAAGGCATTAAAGTGCAATGCATGCTAAATGACACCAATATGCTCATCAAGTTCAAACTCATAGTTGGGGGAGAAGTGAGTGAAAGTCAGATAACTGAAAATTCATTGAATATGAGTTAATAGTAGGAAAATTAACGACTTTCATAGGATTCAATTCAAGCTATATTTCTATTATAAATAGTAAGAAATTGAGAGAACAGAAGAATCGCAAATTCAAAAGTGCTGAACTACATTTAAATTCACTTAAATCCATGCTCTTAAGACAAGTTGATCGTATGAATCATGATCAAATGGTTGTCATTTCTTCATCTTATTGATCTCCTTGTTCTTAGATTGTAACATTGGGAGATCTTGTATACCGACTTGTACTTTATTCTGTTTTTTAAGAACTTCTTACTTATCAAAAACTAAATTCATAGAAAATTTACCCTATTGGCATTGAAGTTGAAAAATAAAATTCAGTGAAAATAACTCTCTTATTATGGACATGAGGAGCAAAGAGGTTGTTCTTGGGTATGACTCTGATTTGAATCCACCTCATTTTAATATACCTAGTTTATTTTTTAAAGGATAATTAGTTTAATTTGTAAAAAAAAATAAATAAATAACTGGGGCTATTTGTTCCAATCCATGTCAAAGATACATTTTTTTTTTCAGGTATTAAAAATCAGACACCACGTACCCCAGGTTTGCAACAAGATTATACACTTTTTGCATGTGAGGTGTTGTAATGTTTAAATATTGATTTTAGTGTAGGCTGGAATTTTCTTTTTGCCTATCACATTTTCTTCTAATAACAGGGATCTATCTAACAATTATGTGGATCATTAAAAGAGTCACATAAATCTTGAGAACCATGGAACATCTATATATGAACTTGATAGAACTAGTACTTGCTATCAGTATTTACAAAAACAGGAATAGAGATGCAACTACCGATTTGCAAAGAATACCGAGAACGAACTATGGACACAGAACTGCGAGTCTGCAATATAACCTCGTTTAAGTAAACGAAAACCACCAATTTTATATTAATATGTACTTGCAAAACCAGAAATTTACACAAATATAGGATATATTCGGCTCAACATGTTCAGAACAAGAATATCATATAACAAAAAGGGGAAACTAAAAGAAGATAAAAATTTCTAAAAAACATTTTGCGTCTTTCTTTGGGGATGGGGGTGGGTCAAGAAATAGCCAGAAGAGAAGTAAACGGTAAAACAAAGTCTTTGAATATGCTGTCAAACATCAGAATCCATTGCTGCAAGCATCCCAAGAAATTCATACCTCCACGGTGATGACTCCACGAAAATCTCTTTCCTCTTGTTTTTTAGTGTATCCAAGCTGCAATATAAAGCTAAATTAAAACATATTACATCAACTAAAAAAATTTCTCAATATTAAAAAACAATGGAAATGACAGGGATAAGAACAATTGAATTCCGAGTCCTAATAAGGGAGATGACACATTTTTAATTGAAGTCTAAAAGTGTGCCTAAGCACTAAGGTCTTTCAGAGCCTAACGAAATGCAAAGGCATAAGCCAGAGCTAAATGAAGTGCAGTTTGCAGGCATAAAACTAAATAATGACAGAAGGAGATGGAACAGTTTAACCTAACAAATGCAATGATCCAAACACTTATATTCCAAACTAAACGAAATCAATTTAAATCACTCAAGCACCTTGCTTTCTAATGTGTTCAGATTCAAAATGAACTAAAAAATCCAACAATTCAGACATTTGAAAATTAAAACTATGTGAACAGCATAATGCAGAGTAGAGCTAGGGTTAGTAGAAAGAAAATCAGGGTTTAGGATTCATTTCATTTACATTAATTCTATAACGTCTAACAACAATCATCATAAAATTGATTAAATAAAAATAATGCATGCCATAATGAAATAGTTAACTACAACCAATATATTTACAACAGAGTTATACAAGTATTAGTCAACAGAAAACAAAAATGTGTGCAATTATTTGCACCTTGACCTTTTGCAAAAACATGCATCCCCATGTGCATAAAGAATGCCTCATTGAAGGTGCCCAAGCTTTGAGTGGCAATACGAGAGCCTTATTTTTCCTTAGGCCTCAAACATTGTCTATGTGCACTTTAGATAAGTTTTTTAAAAGAAACCCATGAACATGAGTGTCACATGAAAAAACCAAAAGGATATAATACCAAGAGGTGCCAAACAGTTGAGCTACAAGGCTCTTAGCAAAAGGATGCAACAAAATAATTAATAAATATAAGAGTAGTGGATAGATAACCCAAGAGTCAGCACCTAGGCTTGCTTGGAATTAGCATCAAGTAAGAGAGAACAAACCTAAGAGTCAATACCTAGGACTTGGCTTGGAGTGGCAAAAAGAACATTAGAAAATTCCTAGAAAAATTTCATTAATCAATCAAATTGTAAACTTTCTCCATAGGAGTACAATACTGTACTTATATAGACTAAGGCTTATCCCTAATTCTAGTTGACTTAAGAAAACCTAATTCTTGTTGATTTGAGGAATCCCAACTATTGACTACTAAGACTCCAAATCGAAGTACAATTGGCTTCCACAATTAAATAAAACTAATTAAAATAATATTTTGTTGCACTTCCTGCATCAAGGAGACAATCTATTCATCGGTTGTCAGAATTAAATACAATTCTAATTACACCATTCCTTACAAATTTGATCTTAAATTTTTATTAATAAATACAAGGATATCACAAGTGCTCTTCATTAAAGGTGCCTAAGAGTTGAATAGAAATAGATGAGCCTTGTTTTACCTTCAGCTTCAAACCATGTCTATGTGCACCTTTGTCAAGCGTCTTAAAGGAACAAATAAACATGAGACAATCTATCCACATGCTTTTCTTTTGCCAGTATCAAAAACAATTCTAATCATACCATGCCATAGAGATTTACTGTAAGGTTTTTGTTAATATAAATGAATAAGGATAAAATAAGCATGGGAAAATCAAAGATTACATAAGAAACAGGACAAAAAATAGCAAAATATGCATGCAATATTAAGCAAGGTAATAAACCAAACAGATTAGACCACTAACCTTTCCAGTTTTCCATTAAAAACAAACCACCGTCTACTCCACCCATTTGTTTTGGCACTTTTCTTCAATAAAAATCCTGAAAATACAGAGCAAGTATCAATTACAAGAAGCAGGATCTCCATAATCAAGAGAAGGTTGAAGGGTAAACCCTTAGGCCTTAGAAGAAACTAATAAAATTCCTTAGTCCTACATCCTTGGAATCAACATGTGCAACAAATTAAGCGTGTTAGAGAGAATACTCTGTTGTATTATTCTAAAAGATACCAGTGTTGAGGTGTCCCTACCACTTGTCAGTAACACACTATTCTGTCATATTTGTAAATGCTCCTAAATAATGGAAGGTCGATTGGGTGAGGGTGCGATATAGAAAAAAAAATCCCATTCATATTTTCTGTTATTTTCTTCTCTTCTCAAATCTATTAACCGGTAGTGGTATCAGAACAAGTGATTTGAATTGTTCCCTTGCCTCTGTATCTCATTTCTGTCTCCTTCTCATTTTCTCTTTCATTTCTTTCTTTTCCATTTATTGTTCCTTTTTCTTCAGACTGCTCTGTTGGTTGATTTGGGTTAAAACGTTTGTTGATTTGTCTGGTGTTGGTAGGGTTATGAAGACATTGCAAAGAACTTCTGTCTTCATCACCATTGTCACCGTCAACATTTGGTAATGGAACAATAAAACCATGTCCTTGGTTGCTGTGTTTGTTACTTCTTGATACTCTGAATATCACTCCTAATTTATCAGCATTGTCTGGAGATTTCTGTTAGATTTGTGAGGGTTCACGGCAGTTTCAACAGTCAAAGTGGTTTATGATTTGAATGGCAGTGAGTTTGTGGGTTTTGCGGTCATCGATGATTTATGTTCATGCTGGTGCAGTAGTCGGAAGTTTCTGAGAGTCACTGATGTCAACGTTGACAACTATTTATGTATAATTTAACATATTTTTAAGAAAATGAAAAACTTTTTAGATCAAAAGTTACATTTTTCATACTGATTATACTCATACCTGCTATTATCTCACCAGCAGGCCCAGCAGTCTTCAAGGCTGATCCGTCTTGTACATCCTTCTCTTGCTGACCAGATTTCTCTTTCATTGATTTTAAGCTTCCACCAGTTTGTTCCCCTGTTTGAGGACTGGTGGCCTATCCATGGAAACCAAGAAGACATAATCCATAAATCCAAATAAAAGGAACTTTCATCATGCATTTGATGGATATAGAACCATCAAAGCACTTATGTGAAATATCGTAACTTATAAGCCTCCAATTTATTATAAAGAAAGTCAATAAGCCCACACCCTATTCAAAATTGACTGCTCTGCATCGGTTGCCCTTTTGGAAGGTCGGTTTTTCAGCTCTTCTTCACGGCGTTGCCTATCCATTCTGGTCAAGTTAGATACCAATGCATAATTTTACTTTGCAAAATTATGCAAAGTAAAACTCACGTGAGAATTGAATTGGTAAATTTAACTTGAGAAGTTATTGTCCTCGAATCTTATCTTCTATTGAGATGCACATAGTGGTGATATAGAACGAATGAAATTGTCAATGCTCAAGTAAAAAAACAATACAGTGTCATAGAGTTTTGGAAGCATAACTTCTCACCATAATTGTGGAACTCATGAAAGATGAGAAAGAAGACTTAAAGCTCTCACAAAATTATGGTACGACATGGATTGGAGTTCCCATCGAGCCCAGTTAGTTATTTACAGCTAGTCATATACACTCTGCAATTCTTTTATTTTATTTTATTAAATAATTCTAATTTACAACATGAAATATTGCTATATCTTATAATTTTTTCGCTACAGGCAAGTTAATTTTTGGCTAAAATGCAAAATTCACCTCTTGTATTTGATCAAAATTCTTGTTCCTTTTAGTCTTCTAAAATTTAAATTTATTCAATTTGGTCTTTCTATTAAAATTTTCTGTTAATTGTTTAATTTTTGTTCTTCAAATTGTTTAAATTCAACATTTTTAATTAATGATTCAATTTTTTTTAAAGGTAGAAGTTGATGAAGATTGAATAAAATTAAAAATTGGTAAATTTTACAATTTAGAGGATGACTTTTGGATTTTATACCCTTAATTTATATTCTTTTCTCACCCACTCTGGCTGAACTTTGCACTCTCTCTGTCTCTCCTTCTTCCTCCCGAATTTTCTTTCTCTATTAATGAAGCTCTCTCTTCACCACAACACAAACGCAGCTCTGGAGAAGAGTGAATTAGAGCTTTCTTCTCCTTTTGTTGACACATCCAAACCTATGTCATTAATTTTGTTTAAAGTAAGTCATTCATGAAGATACAAATGAAGTCCCAAAGGACTTTTACTTATCTATATATTATTAAAAGTTGAAGTATAGCATTTAATGTTGCTATGCTCATGCTAAGCCACATCAGTAGACATGTAATCATTTTTTGTTTTCAATTTTTCTTATATATATTTTTGAACATTTTTTCATTTAAGGTGACTTAAAAACTCCATTATTTAAAAATTAAAATATCTTTTAATCATTATTTTTATTATTAATTTTCCAAAACTCTCCCTCCTTCCCTTTTACCACTTCATATCCCCACTACTTTCTACCTCAATATCATTCTTTCTCTACTCTTTTATTTTCTTTTATTTTGACTCTTTTTATTCACGACATCTTACTATAAATTTGAAATTTTCTTTTTCATTCTATGCATAGTTTTCTTACACAAAAATGTTACTTCTCTCTCTCTCTCTCTCTCTCTCTCTCCATTTGTTTTTCATTTTTTGTTTTATTATTATTTTTATTGCATCAATGCTTTAGGTTGAATTTTTGTGTTAATTAGAATTCTACTCTGGGTTGATGCAATTTAATTTTGTGTTTTAGTTGTTATCTTTTATATTCTCTTTGATTAAATATTATCTTACTACATTATACATATAGTATATAATAATATAATAACTTATATAATAATATAATGTTATTATATTACATAGAATTACTTGGATAATTTGATGTTTATTGTTATATATTTTATTTTTACTCTTTTTTCTTCCCATCTTATTTTATTCAATATTTAAATCCAGTCATATCCTTCATACTATTAAATTATGCAGCACAAATCAAGAAAGTGGCTAGACACAAACTTGCCTTCTTTTACCATACATTGGGAGAATCAAAATATTTGTGTGATAAAGGGTTATATAATTTATAATTTAGATAGCACTCTTTGAATGTGTCTAGGCCTATAGATTGAGCAAATTGTAGACTTAAAAGACTATTGAGAGTGAACTTTTTTAATCAAGACTAAAAAAATATAAACTACTATATATCATTTAGATAAAAACTTTTATCATAGATATATTAATTTTTTTTTGCCAAAAATTTAAATCACGCAAACTTAATAAATTTATATTGTGTTAGCATCATCTCTTCTTCTTCTTCTTTCTCTTCTTCTCAAAAATATTATATATCATCTTTAAAGGATGCTAATTACAATATTGATCTTAAGGGAAAAGTTGCTAAAAATATAGAGAAAAAAAAGTTTTATATTACAATCTACTAAAAATGCTTTTTAAATATTTAAACCTTTTTATTTTTCATATCATTGACCGTGTTATACACCTATCATATGTGTTAACTTAAGTCTTAATATTCTTATATTGTTTCGACAAAAAGAAAAGTTTTTTGCAAAATAAAATGTTTGTTTTGTAAGGCCACCAAGCTTAATAATTTGCAAATGATGGAACCACTCGCAACAATATTTGCATAGTTATATAGTTCCAGCTAAAGCAATCAAGTATACTTTTAATCTTCAAAAAAACACATATCTATTAGTGGTTAAACATTCATCTTGGATAGTTTTAACTTTTCATATAATTTTACCTTTACATATTTATCTATTTTAGTTTATATATTTTTTTTCAGAAAAAAAAAACTTTATTTTAGATATTTATAAGTAAACAATGAAATAATGATTCATGAATAATCAAAAACAAAAAAAAAAAAATTATCCATACATATTTATCTTCTGCGATTGTAACTTTACATATAATTTTGCATTTATATATTAATCAACTTTAATTTAGATGTTTATAACTTAATAATGATATCTATAAACAAGGTAATTAAAACAACCATATTTCTACAATTCAAAAAGTCACAATATCTTTTTTTTCAAAAAAATGCCTTTTACATTTCCTTGGAATTATTTTTAATTTTTTTTTGATAAAAACTTTGACATACCACTAACCTAACCACTTCATACATTAAAAAAAATTTAAGGCTCATTATTACTTCCGTTAATATATTATCGATGTCTTAATTGATTGAGACCAAATTAGAGAAATGCCTTGAAAATTCAGAAGGAAAAAAAAAAAAAAAAAACCTTGGCATACCACTAGCGTAACTACATCTATACCTATTTAAGCCATCCATGACATTTATTTCTTATTGATAACCATAAAATTTACAAATAGCAAGGGACCATACAAAGTAATAACTAATAAATGAAGGAAGAAAAAAAGAAATGAAATCAAACGTCGATTAATAACCGTTATTTGGAAAATAAAATGGTGATCATTAGGAGTAAGAAATAAAATAGAAATGGTTATACAGTGGACATTGAAAACTTTATAGTGCAATAAAATCAACTATTACATTCACTCAATTAAATCAATAATCAACAATTAAATATAATAACATAAAATTTAAACTTATAACTAATCAAACACTAACTAGGGAAATTATATTTCCTATCATAAATAAAAATGAGATGTTCTTCAGTAATTTAGAAATTATATTAGAAATAAAGTTTGAAAATTTTATAATATCATTTTTTGACATTTCATACACCATTTATATATATATATATATATATATATATATATATAATCATAATCTTCATACACCATGACCTAAAAAAAATCTAATGAATAGTTCATCCTCTTATTTAATGTCTATGTTATGCAAATCATCAACCAGTAAATATATGATAATGGTAAAAAATATTATAAACAGGATTATGAAAAATATGATAAAACTATATTTAAAAAAAAAAAAAAAACAAAAACAAAAACAAAAACTCTTTATAAAGTCTAGGGACTCAGATAGTATTTTACCTAAAAAATTATCACACGCAATGCGTAGGTTTGCGACTAGTTAAGATAAATATTACTGATTTGGCTCATCTCTATAGCTCATTTCCCATTGGATGGTTTTGGAATATATCTATATATCTATATATATATATATATATATATATGATTTTTAAAAAAAATATCTTAAATTTTCTCATGAGGAATTTTATAATTAGGCTCACTTTCAGATGGGGAAATTGACTTTGTTGGGTTTGTTCTAATGGTGAATGATTGTTATTTGGTGGATATGCTTGCCATTATTTTTGATATCCTATATTTTAATGACCAAATATTGAACTAAATCTAAATCTTAATATTGTAATGGGGTTTACAGGCATCTTTGCAGACTTGAGTGCTCTATATTATGCTTTTGATCATCAATAATATTTAGATTCATTAAAAAAAGAGAACTTTTCATTCCTCTGAGAAAATAAACACATGATTCTGCTTGCACGAATGCCACCATATGGTTTATACAGTAATTATCTTTTGATTAACATCCCCCTTTCATTAATGAAAGCTATGATACATATGGATATCCGTGTTCTGAGACATGGAACTGGAACATAAGCTGTTGGTGAAGTAACAATGTGGAAAAGAAACCCCGGGCTCATCACACTTGGAAGAAAATGATGGATTGATTTAGTAGGCCTTCAACACTTCCTTTGCTTGTTGAGCAAGCTTAAAATTTGAAGATTCTAAGATTTTTTTTGTCCTCCCTATGATGTCACAGCCACCAAACAGAGTATAAAATGTTGTATGTGAACCCATAAGTTTGTTTGGGTTTCTTGATCTTCATGCTATAAGATTCCCCCCCCCCCCTCCCCCTTTAGTATCTAGAACAATTTTCTTACTAGAGCTTTATAGTTTAAGTGTTTAAAATTGCAATGAATGTGATTGATGCTACATCAATAATATATTATATTTCTTAATTAAGATATTAGTTTGTAATGCAAGCCGAGTTCCTAGTTGTTGGGAAATTTAGACCCCGGTTGATAGAATTAACAAGTTTTAAACCCAAGTTGTTAATTAGATTTATTATGCATAAAACTTGTTAAAACAAACAAACATCAATATCATGTCAAAACTAAGTGCAGCGGAAAAATAAATAAGACAAGATATGATGACCCAGGAAAACCAATGAAACCAACCAGTTTCATAGTAAAAACCTGGGGGGAAACCTTTCCGAAAAGCAATTCACTATAGTAAAGAGAAGTTTCAGATCTAGTACAAAACCTTTATTCCTAGACTCTACAATCCCCGTAGATGAACTCACAGCAGAAACCTTCTACTGCTTCAGAACCTCTGAACTCTTCAATATATGAACGCCACCCTTTGATGCACGAATCCTAATACGTGACTAACTCCTTTGCACGAATCCCAGTACGTAACTCACTCACCAACTTGAGGAAAAAGAATGTTGGCTGCAAAGTTCTTCACTTCATCAACAATGAAGATCAAGAAGCACTTGGTTACAAAACTCTAAAGCGCAAAGACGCAGTAGCTTCTTTTAGAGATAATAAGGCTTCGGTCACCTTTTGCATATGTTCTTCTTGTATTCTCTTATGTGTGACGGCCTCAAAAATGAGCCTTATATATACCTAGGGTTGTGAGAAAAGAAACCCTACACAAATACAAAAGCCTGGCCCAAAAATCAGATCTGGAAATCTGAATTCCCGTAACCTCGATAGATACCTCGATCGATCAGGCAGCTGTCGAGCCTCATTAAACCTCGATAGATACCTCGATAGATAGCTCGATAGATAGCTATCTGTCCAGCAGCTATCTGCAGGTGTCCAGCAGGTGTCCGCCAGGTGTCCAGCAGGTGTCCAACTTTAGTACATACTTTTTCTTCACTTGTTTCTTGGTCCAATCTTCATGGCTTTAATACTAAACTTGAACAACATGTTCTTTGAAGTATTAAAAACATCCTAGATCTATCCAAATACAAGTAAAGTGCGTTTTGTCAAAGGATTAGCCAACTACATAAAATATGTCCTTAACACTAGTTTATGATACCCCAGACTCAAGGGAGAGTGAAGACTGAAGAAATTATTAAATCCTATAATTTCAATTTCAAAATCCTATAATTTAGTATATAGTATATGGAAGTGTAATAAATTATTAAATCATATAATTTTGAGTTTTTAGAAAGTAACAAATTTAAACCTTGAGGTTTCAAAAGTTAATAAATTAAACTTCATTCTATTTAAGTGAAACTAATTTGTGCTTGGGGTTTAACATAAACTTAGAGGTTTTTTTTTTTTTTTTTTTTTTTTTTAAACTACTTTTTGAAACTTTAGACTATGTAATTTATTGCCTGGGGGACAAATCCGCATGAATCGGATTTTTCTCTGAGGTTTCTTAGTAGCAATGGGTGACGATACTCTTGAAAGTAGAGTTTGATTCGTTACTTTTTAAACTTAATATGTGACTTTTTGAAGATAGTATATTTACTTTGTTACTCCTTAAGAATGTAATTTCCTTTTTTTTTTTTTTTTGTTAAACATTATGAAATTGAAAATTTTATAAAAAAATATTTATAATTGGACCCAAAAATAGAATCCACTTGGCTCCAACGATGTGTAATTTGAGCCTGTTGTTCAATTGGAGCAAATGGGACTGCATTTTGCCAAGACATTGACAGACATGAAACACTACAGAGGTATGGAAATGGAGGAAAAGTGAATATATGGGTATCGCAAAAAGCCGTGAAAGGAACAGAATTCTCATCAGAGGCCCTAATAAGAATACTCGTACCGTAAAAATTGAAGAGGCGATGAAATTAACTATTGATTCTGGAGGGTAAAGACCTATGAACATGGCATTTTGATTTTTGACCTGTGGTCAAGTCTTGATGCGGACCAAATACACCCAGCAGGACAAGAGAGTGTAGAATGGGAGGTAGACGACAGAAACTTTGCTTCAATTAGAGTAATGGAGACAGCTGATGTTGGAGAAAAAACTGGACATCATAACTAAGTTATTTCTGAGGAACTTCGTACTCAACACAGTGGCTCTATCGGAGGGTTAAAGAGTAAAGACCGGTTCATGAACAATGAACATGACCAATATTCTGACCTGTGACTCAGGTCTTTGGTGGACCAAAAACCATTTGTGCTGGCAACAGAGTGTAGAATGGGAGGTGGGAAATAAGTAGCAACTTTGCTTCAATTGAGAAATGTTATCTGATCTTCAAGAAAAATATGGAACCTCATTATTTATTTCTGAAAAACTTCTAAACTTAACGCAGTGGCACTGAGCTTAGACCATGATGTTATTACTACTGAGTTTACAAAACATACCTAAATATTTTGCTTGCAGAAATTGAAATCTTGTTAATCAAGGGTTTGGGAGGTTTAATTGTTTTGTGTGCTAAATCAACAAAATATTAAAGATTAGCATAAGTCAAAGATTATGTTCCTTGACTGATATTATTTTAATTTGTTGAAAATACTAAGATCAAAACTTTTGTCATAACTTGTTCACGTGACAAGTCATGAGAAATGGAGTCAACTCTATTGCTCACGACTTGTCATGTGAGCAAGTTTTAGTAAAAATTGTGATCTTAGCATTATTATGAGAAATGGAGTCAACTCTACTGCTCACGACTTGCCATGTGAGCAAGTTTTAGTAAAAATTGTGATCTTAGCATTATTATGAGAAATGGAGTCAACTCTACTGCTCACGACTTGCCATGTAAGCAAGTTTTAGTAAAAATTGTGATCTTAGCATTATTCTAGTTAAAGTTGTGATTTTAGCATTACTCTAGTTCTCAAAGAGGACTATCGATAAAACAAACTAGTAGCTCTTTTCCATTCTCGGTATAGGCAATATGCAATCTCATGTCCCTTATTTTAACTGCAAGACTTTAAAGGCAATAAATAAAAAGTTTATTCATGAAAAATATAAGGTAAAACCTCCATTCACAATTTCATATTATTCTACATCATATTTTACAAAGTCAAGCAACCTTTCTGTTAATGTCATGGAACATCAAGGTGACAAAATTCCTTGTGAGGAGTGAAACTTCCCCCGACCACTGCAAAGGAAGAAGCATACCAGTGTTAAAATGGAAAAAAAAAAAAAAAACTGTATAAAAAAAAATCTAATTATAATGGTGGAGTCCGTTTTCTTTCGAGATATATATATATATATATATATATTTCATTAATAATTTAATACTGCTAAACACGCAGGGGCAGTGCCACTTCAAGCCCAAGGGTTCAAATAAACTCCTGAACTAGCAAAAATAAAAATAAAAAACTGGCAAAATATAATTATATATAGTTTTTTTTTTCTTTTTACCCCCTAAAATTAAAATTTAAACATTCTTATTCTAAATTTTTTTAAGCCCATCGAAAATAAATTTAAATATGATCCCCTGAACAATAGCTTGGCCTTTTTAAACACCATATATATATATATATATATATAAATTGATAAGCCCAATAACAATAATAGACATTTGTTAGTCATAAATCTTAGAAAAAGTTCGTTTTGATCTTAAAAATTTTAAAATAAATCAATCAAATGGGGAGATTAGTTGTTGAACGATTGCTTGGATGCATATATTGAAAGAGATGTAGCTCATAGGATTGATAATGAAGATATCATACAATAATTTTAAGATACGAAATTAACCTTGTAGAAAAACAATTGTAAAACCTCATGTATTTGAGTTTTTTTTTTTTTTTTTTTTGATGTTGATATATTCAAGTTCTCTTTTATTTCTTCTAAAAAAAAAATCTCTTTTGTTTTAGATTTTATATAATTTATGTTTCTTATTGACGCCCTATAAAATAATCTTGGAGCCGCCATTGCAAACACATTAATTAGCCATGTTCATGTCCTGGGGAATATTTCTAATAGAAAACTTCAATGTTCAAATTTAGTTTCCCATTTTAATTATATATATATATATGTATATATATATATATATATCACATGAGATTAGATCCAAACTCTATTAGAAAATAGGGATTCTTTAAAAAAAAATATATGAATAGAAATATCTTTCTCGCCAAAAATATTATTTTCATCCTTAAAAATTGCACAAAGTTTATTTTTGTCTCTAAACTTTAGAGTGTTCACTTTTTATCCCTATATTTTTGAAAGCGATCCATTTTATGTCCTTCTATCTACACCAGTTAACTTTTATGCTATGTAGCCTAACGAAAAGATGAGATCACATAATTTCGGCAATAAATAATCTGAAATGGACCAATTATTTTTTGAAATAAGAAGGCACAACATGTGACACAAATTTCTGCTGTGTGGACTCATCATTCTCTAAGAGTGTGCTTGTTTGAAGGTGAAACAAGATGGATGAAAAAATTTTAGAGAGAAAATGGAAATGAAAACTTTTTTGGAATGTGTTTGGTTGGGTAGGAAGAAAATAAAATAAATTGTGAGGCCTAGGTGTTTTCTCATCAAGCTTACCAAAATGTTTTCTCCCCAAAATGGAGAGAAAACTAAGTGGGGATGAATTTTTTATTGCCTGACAAAAATACCCATGTGCATGTGCATGTGCATGCACATGGGCTTCTTTAAGTTACCTTTATTACTATTATTATTATTATTTTTTATTATTATTATTATTATTTATTCTCCCCTAGGCAGTAAGTAACATTGCCTTTCCTTGTCACTTTTTTGTTTTAATAATTGGGCATCATTCTTTAACAAGGGTATATGAACAAATTTAGTCAAACTCATTTTTTCCATTCCTCCACTTTTCCACTCCCAACCAAACAAAAAGGAGAAGAAATAAAATCTTTTCTATTCTTCTACTTTTCCATCATCCCACCATTTTTTATCTTCATATTTTTCTACTCCTCCAACCAAATGGACTTTAAATCTGAAATGGATCCATTTTCTCTCTTTCGTCCTATAATTCGACTATGTGTGGACTCAGTGTTCAAATTTTTGGACCAATTTTGTGGACTCAACATGAGACACTAAATCTGAAATGGTCCAATTTTCTTTCTCTTTCGTCCTATAATTCTACTATGCGTGGACTATACACTCAACGTTCAAATATTTGGCCATTATCGCCCCCCAAGAATGAATCACATATATGGTTTAAATTTTTTAAGAACAACCCTACATATACAAAAAAAATAAAAAAAAATAAAAAACTCATTACATTTTTCACAATAATTAAATTAGCAAGTTTTTATAGTTTTCATCTCGATTTATTACTAATATCACATTTTTTCTTATCATTAACAATATGTCACAAACTGAGGTAAGAATTTTTTTTTGTCGTCTCTACTTTCTATAGACTTTTTTCCATTTTTAATCCCTTGGTGTAGTTAACTTCCTCAATACGGTTAAACGGCAGCAACTTTTGACTGCAAAGAAAAGAAATTGGAACCAGATCGAACATGGTTTTAAATTATAAGTCCCATGGCAAAAGCAGTGACTTTATCTGTACAGCGAAAAAGCAACAGCTTTTTTGACTGGCGCATTATGCAAAATCAAGTAGTTTAATTTTTGGGTCCAACACTACTTGAGACACAAGTTATAAGGTTCATCATGTTCGTGAGTCTTTGCCCTCCTCAACACTGCTTAATTGAAAATGATGATACATTAATTTATGAATATTATATCGCAAAATTTGTAGTATTATTTGCATCCCTCCATGTCTTTCTTGTCAATGCGCCATGCTAATGAGTGATGGCATATTATTTGTTAAAGAAAAGTAGAACTCATGGAGTCATGTCATGGGACAAGAATAAAGGTTTTTACCCGTATTTAATTTCTCGCCAATGCTTTTGACATTATTGTCACCCAAAAGAATATTCATATTTATACATATAATCTCTTTGGTTCATTTTATTTGCATCGCTCCGAGTCTTTCTCGTCTACTATCATACCATACGCACTCTGCATTCCTCTAGACGCATTCTCACGTTGGGGTAGTAGTGACAGACCAAATTGGCTTTTCTTTCTCTTTTTTATTACCATTATTATTAATCTTTTCTTTTTCTTTCATCCTATAATTTTGCTATGTGTGGAGTGGACTCAGCTTTCAAATCTTCGGCCATTATAATATTGCGCCAAGAATCACTCACATAATCTTGCGACCGAAAGTTATTTGGCCCACAGAAGAAAAACTGGAACCAGTTCTTGGTTTTCAATTTTTAATCCCTTGGCTAGAGTAGCTACCTTACTCTATAAAGTGAAAAGACAGTGACTTTTGATTCCAAAGCAAAAGCAGATTGGTTTTTCTTTCTCTTTTTTATATTACTATATTTTTTTCTTTTTCATCCTAGAATTTTGCTATGTGTGGAACCAGATCTTGGTTTTAAATTTTTAATCCCATGGGCCACGGCTAGAGTCGGTACCTTCTCTGTAAAGTGAAAAGGCAAAGACTTTTGATTGCAAAGAAAAGAAATTGGAACTAGTACACGGTTTTAAAATAATTCCATGGCCAAAGCAGTGACCTTTATCAATTACGGTGAAATAGCAACAACTTTTGACAGTCGTCCCATGCAAAATGCTATCTCAAAAGTTGTGAAAAACGTCGTGAAAAATTGTTTGTTTCTACTTATGGCTAGAGTATGTAAGTAAGCCTTCCTGCCAAGTTTTTCTCCCAACTTTCTTTGGCAGTGTTAGATGACAAAGTGTGAGTGTGGGAAGTGCGTTGTGCACATTTCTTAGTGGCTGCGTTTTTTTAGTTGGTTCTGTACACTGTTCACTGGACTCAGTATAAAATTCAGCAAAATTTTCATTAAAATTAGGTTTTACGGCACTATTTTTATATTTAAAAATTATTTTATTACAATATTTTTAATTTTCAACACTAAACAGTATTCAAACAAATCCAAAATGTTTGTGGAATGAAGGACTTATCCAAACAGACCCAAAGGCAGCAACTTTTGACTACAAAGGAAAGAAATTGAAATCAGGACATGGTTAAAAATTATGAGTCCCATGGCAAAAACAGTGACTTCATCCGTTCAGTGAAAAGGCAACAGCTTTTTTGATTGGCGCACCATGCAAAACCAAGTAGTTTTTGGGTCCAACAATACCTTATACGTTTCATCATGTTCCGTGAGTCTTTGCCCTCCTCAACACTACTTATTGTCTGTTTGGTAAAGATTATATTTGTCAACTTATTTTATTATTTAATTTATTTTTATTAATATTTATAAGTTTTATTGTATTTTTTAGTACTATTCATGAGTCTCTCTGTATGATATCAACTAACTTTTATCTTTATCTACAACACTTTTAATAAATAAATTGCATAGGATAAGTCTTCACGTGTAGAGAGTTAGGATTTTCTTTTTTTTTTTTGAGAGAGAGAGATTTAGGAAGTTAATCATGAAAGGTACAATAGTTTTAAAAAAAAAATTATTTACAGTGCCCATTTGAGAATTACTTATATCGGATATATAGTTTATTTGCATATGTGAGGCCAAAAAAAAAAAAAACTGACTTATTTCCAAAAAATTGAAACTTAAACTATTTGAAATAAAGTTGATACTCACAAAAAGTATATAAAATATGTGAAAATGCTATTCATATATATTATTTAAATAAATCACACAAATCATTAAAATAGTCATATAAGTAAAATTATACATTAATTTTTTTTCAATTGCCACATAGTGAGTTTGAGAAAAATTCTACCAAATCCATTTGGAACAAAACCATTTCCTAAAATAAAAATTATATCAATATGACTCACAAAATAAAAAAATAAACTGAAAAATGAAATTAAGCATAAGAGAGCATGAGAGGAAAGAGAGTTACCTAAAATTGTGATTTGTGAGAGGGTGGATTAACTGTAGAGAACCATTTAATATTTTTCAAAATGATCCTTCTCCATTTAATTTAGAGCATTTATAATAATTTAGGAGTACTACATTTTCCAATCACAAAAGAAACCTAGGGTGTGATGAAAAAATTATTTCACCACACATAATACTCATCACACCCCTAGGGTTTTTTTTTTATGATTGAAAAATGTAGTAATCCTAAATTATTATATGCACTATTTATAAGATTTATTCAATGACTCTTCTTTACCTCCCCCTATAGGTTAATATGAAATTATAGCATCATCTTCCAATTAATAACACATTGATTACTACATACACATAATTGGCAAAAATGGATAATAATTACGGAATACTAGCCTCTGAGTACGCGTGTGCTTGGATGCTCTTCTATTTTTTGGGTAAGGGTTAATTTAGAGCATTTATTATAATTTGGGAGTACTATATTTTTCAATCACAGAAAAAAATTAGGGGTGTGATAAAAAATTATTTCACCTGATATTCATCACACTCTTAGGTTTTTCTTGTGATTGAAAAATGTAGTACTCCTAAATTATAATAAATACTCTAAATTAACCCTTATCCAAAAAATAGAAGAGTCTCTGAGTACACGCGTAAGGCTAGTTACTATTTAAGGAGCTTTTCCTATTTGGACCAGATTTTTTTTTTTTTTTGGTTCCAAAATACCTCTGCACCCCTAAGTTTAAGTAGAGACAAAACTAAAGAATAGTCTGGTAAAAATACATGTCTAACTTGCACTAAAACATTGCTTACAAAATAGGAACACTCTTCCATTAACTCATTTCTTCAAAGTAACTATATTTTTATTTTTTTTTTTTTAAAAAGAAAAATAAGTTAAACAATCCACTGGTGTTTTTTTTTTTTTTTTTTTTTAAGCTGTTTTTTTCCTTAAAAAAACACCTCATGTTTATTGAAAAACAAAACTAAATATAAGAATAAAAAAATTAAAAAAAACTAAACTAAATAGATATAAACACTTTTTTTCTTATGAGTAGATGCATCTTTAACTCACACTAAAATGTTGTCTACAAAACAGGATCACTCTCCTGATAGTTCTCAAAATAAAAATTATATATATAATAAAAAATATAGATCTTTTTTTTTTTTGGCTACTGCCACTAAAATAAAAAAAAGCCTCATCGCACGCGTGAAGCACGTGCCTCATGCGATGAGGCTAGTACATATAATCTCTTTGGTTCATTTTATTTGCATCGCTCCAAGTCTTTCTCGTCTACTATCATACTATACGCACTCTGCATTCCTCTAGACGCATTCTCACGTTGGGGTAGCAGTGACAGACCAAATTGGCTTTTCTTCCTCTTTTTTATTACCGTTATTATTAATCTTTTCTTTTTCTTTCATATGTGTGGAGTGGACTCAGCTTTCAAATCTTCGGCCATTATAATATTGCGCCAAGAATCACTCACATAATCTTGCGACCGAAAGTTATTTGGCCCACAGAAGAAAAACTGGAACCAGTTCTTGGTTTTCAATTTTTAATCCCTTGGCTAGAGTAGCTACCTTACTCTATAAAGTGAAAAGACAGTGACTTTTGATTCCAAAGCAAAAGCAGATTCGCTTTTCTTTCTCTTTTTTATATTACTATATTTTTTTCTTTTTCATCCTAGAATTTTGCTATGTGTGGAACCAGATTTTGGTTTTAAATTTTTAATCCCACGAGCCACGGCTAGAGTCGCTACCTTCTCTATAAAGTGAAAAGGTAAAGACATTTGATTGCAAAGAAAAGAAATTGGAACCAGTACATGTTTTTAAAATAATTCCATGACCAAAGCAGTGACCTTTATCAATTACGGTGAAATAGCAACAACTTTTGACAGTCTTCCCATGCAAAATGCTATCTCAAAAGTTATGAAACATGTCGTGGAAAATTGGGAGAAAATAAGCTTTTGTCCTTTTAAAAAAATAATATAGTATTTTGTTATATTTTTAAAACTAATTAGAAAAATGCCATTCTTTTGAAATTCGATTTTCTTAAAATCGAGTTAAGCTTTATAGTGATGTTTTTAAAGAGCCTATAGTAACGTTTTAAGGACCTATAGTGGTATTTTTAAACTCAATCTTCATGAAATCTAGTTATAAGTAAAAAAAGAAAAAAAAAATGGCATGTAACTCGATTTCATGAAGATCGAGTTTAAAAACACCACAATAAGTCCTTAAAACGCCGCTATAGGGCTCCAGAATTTTTTTTTTTTTTTTAAACTCGATTGTGAGAAAATTAAGTTTCAAAAGAGAGACATTTCTCTAATTAGTTTGGAAAAGGGGACAAAATACTGGATTATTTTTTTGAAAAGGACAAAAGCCAATTTTGTTCTGGAAAATTGTTTGTTTCTACTTATGGCTAGAGTATGTAAGTAAGCGTTCCTACCAAGTTTTTCTCCTAAATTTCTTTGGCAGTGCTGGATGACAAAAAGTGTGAGTTTGGGAAGTGCGCGTTTTGCACGATTCCTAGTGGCTGTGTTTTCTTAGTGAGCCCCGTGCACTGTTCACGGGACCCACAAGTATGAAATTCAGCAAAATTTTCATTAAAATTGAGTCTTACAATACTATTCACATATTTAAAAATTATTTTATTATAATATTTTCAGTTTTTAGTAATAAACAGTATTCAAATAGATCCAAAATGTTTGTGGAAGCAAGGATTTATCCAAATAGACCCAAAGGCAGCAACTTTTGACTGCAAAGGAAAGAAATTGAAACCAGAACATGGTTAAAAATTATTAGTCCCATGGCAAAAGCAATGACTTCATCCGTTCAGTGAAAAGGCAACAACTTTTCTAATTGGCACACCATGCAAAACCAAGTAGTTTTTGGGTCCAGCAATACCTTATACGTTTCATCATGTTCAATGAGTCTTTGCCCTCCTCAACGCTACTTATTGTCTATTTGGCAAAGATTATATTTGTCAACTTATTTTACTATTTAATTTATTTTTGGTACTATTCATAGATCCCACTGTATTTTTTAGTACTATTTATAAGTCCTGTTGTACTATATCAATTAACTTTTACCTTTATTTACAGTATATTTAGTAAAAAAATTTCAGTTTTAACAAAATAAGTGAATCCTAAACGAACGTTTAATTGAAAATGATGATACATTGATTTATGAAAATTATATAGCAAAATTTGTAGTATTATTTGCATCGCTCTAAGTCTTTCTTGTCAATGCACCATGCTTATGAGTGATGACATATTATTTGTTAAAGGAAAGTAGAATTCATGGAGTCATGTCATGGGACAAGAATAAAGGTTTTTACCCGTTATTGATGACTTTAATAAATCTTCCTACCAAGTTTTTCCTATGGTCATTTGTTCTACCCCATGCCATGACATAACAAGTCTCACAATGCTTTATCCCTATATATGTGTGTGTATATATATATATATATGTATATATATATATATATATGTGTGTGTGTGTGTGTGTGTGTGTATATATATGTATATTCTTATATTGATTCTAGTATGGTTTTCTATTGATAAGACCATGAAGAAATTGAATTGAATCGAACATTAAAAAAAAACAAAAAAAACAAAAAACGGTTCATTTAATTTATTTTGAACACGAGCCGAGTTCAATCTCAATATTAAGCTAATCATATGTTTAAATTTGGTTCAATTTTTTGTTCAACAAGTTCAAACTTGTTTATAACCTAGTTTATTAACTTAATATCTCTTTATGAGAAATGCTATGTCTATAACATTTTCACAAAAAATCCTAATTGGCAAGTTGTTATATGTTGTTATTAGTGGGCAAAAAAGTAATTTCAGTAGTGTATTCAAATTAAAAACTTGTAACAACTTGCCAACTTGGATTTGATGTGAAAATGTTGTAAACATAGCACTTCTCTTTCTTTATATATGAGAATATCATTACAAAATTTTTTTATTCCCTTCATAAATATATAATAATATTTAATAAAAAAATTGTAGTTGAAGTTATATTTTTGAGTTAATTAGAATGGTTTTCGTGTATAAATGTATAAAAATTAGATTATCAACCTTATACTATTTTAAGAGTATACTGATCAATGAGAATCTTGCACATTTCATATTGTTTTTTCATTATTGGTAGAATAATGGATAAATAATTAAATTAACAATTTTTAATGGTTTAAAAGTTTAAACCTTTAGATAAACTATGGGGTGACATTATCTGAATTGGCCCGATGAAATATGATGAAAAATATTAGATTTATCTCCATAAATTTACATTTTAATGCATCATACAATATCCCATACGTCACCCAAAAGAATGTTCCCATTTATTGATATCATTTTGCCTTTTAGGTTTTTCTAAAAATCAGAAAAAAAAAAAAAAAAAAAAAAAAAACCTCTATACTAGATTGGCTTTTCTGTAGTAAAGAAGAAAATTGCTGAGACAAGCATATATAAATTTGAACAAGATTGCTGAGAGTAAAGAAGAAAATCAAAGAGATTGTGTAGTATATGTAAATTTGAACAAGAATGCTGAGACAAGCATTCTCACGTTGTGGTAGCAGCAGTGACAGACCAGATTGGCTTTTCTCTCTCTTTTTTATTACTGTTGTTATTAATTTTATTCGTTTTCTTTCATCCTAGAATTTTGTTATGTGTGGAGTGGACTCAGCTTTCAAATCTTCTGCCATTATAATATTGCGCCAAGAATCACTCACATAATCTTCCGACCGAAAGCTACGGGTTTTAAATTTTTAATCCCATGGCTAGTGTACCTACCTTCCTCAATTAAGTGAAGAGGCAAGGACTTTCGATTGCAAAGAAAAGAAATTGGAACCACTACATGGTTTTAAAATATTAATTCCATGCAACAACTTTTGACTGTCGTCCCATGCAAAACCTAGTTGTTTTTGGTCCCCCACTACTTGACACACAGGTTAAAAGGGCCATCATGTTCATGACTACTTACACTCCTCAACACACCATTAATTTCATCAGACCTTCAATTCCATACTGTTTTGAGTGTTTATTTTTAAATCATCCAATGAGAATTCCACTCTTTTCTAGGCTTCTCCAGATACTCATATGCTCACTTACCCTCATGTTTGCCGTGTCTGGTCAATGTCTTGGCGATCAAAGATCCTATTTGCTCGAATTCAAGAACAGCCTCCAGTTCTTCAGTGAGTTTTCCACAAAACTGGGGCGTTGGAACGAAAGTGTTGATTGCTGTGCGTGGGAAGGAGTAACCTGCAGCAAGGGACATGTTGTCGGTCTCAACCTCGATGGCGAATCAATTTATGGTGGACTTGACAGTTCAAGTAGCCTTTTCCGTCTTCATTATCTCGAGAACCTGAATTTGGTTTATGACAACGTCGTACCTTCTCATATTCCACCGGAATTTGGAAAGCTGACAAATTTAAGATATTTGAATTTGTCATATTCTGGCTTTTGGGGGCAAATTCCCATTGAGATTTCACGCCTCATAAGGTTGGTTACTCTTGATTTGTCTTTCATCTCTTTTGAAATAGAGCTGACACTTCTAGAACCAAATTTAGCTACGCTAGTTCAGAATCTCACGCGCCTTGAGGAACTTTATCTTGATGGTGTAATTTTAGCATGTGAAGGGAAAGAGTGGTGTCAGGCCTTATCATCTTCACTGCCAAATCTAAGAGTGTTGAGCATGTCATATTGTCATCTTCAGGGGCAACCTGAATCCTCCTTACAGAAGCTTCAGTCTCTCAAAATAATTAATCTCAACCATAACAATATTTCTGCTCCAGTTCCAGAATTTTTTGCAGATTTCAGAAATTTGACAGCCTTGAATCTCCGTTCTTGTGGATTGAATGGACAATTTCCAAAAAAGATCTTCCAGGTTCCAACACTGCAGACGGTAGACTTGTCAAATAATGAACTACTTCAAGGTTCTTTGCCAGAATTTTATCTAAATGGTTCTCTTCAGTCACTGCTGCTTACAGGTGCAAAATTTTCAGGGACACTTCCTGATTCTATTGGCAACCTCAAAAGGTTATTTGAAATGGATCTTTCAAGGTGCAATCTCAATGGATCAATCCCAAGCTCCATGGCAAACCTTACTCAATTGGTTTATTTGGACATGTCATTAAATTATTTCACCGGGCCAATTCCATCATTCAGCATGGCAAAGAATCTGACCATGATAGATCTTTCTTTTAATCATTTGACAGGTAAGATTACTTTTACTCACTGGAAAGAGCTTCAGAGGCTAGTGGGCCTTTATTTGCATCACAATTCACTTGAAGGGAGTATTCCAGCGTCTCTTTTTTATCTTCCATCATTGCGAAAATTGCATCTTAGCAACAACCATTTTTCTGGTCAACTTCATGAATTTTCAAATGTTTCTTCTTTCCTACTGGAAGAACTTGATTTGAGTAGCAATCACTTGGAAGGGCCAATTCCCATGTCTATCTTTGAACTCCAAGGTCTTTATAACCTAACACTTTCTTCAAACAACTTTAATGGCTCTTTACAGCTTAATGTGATTCAGCAGTTGAGAAATCTTACCATCTAGATATTTCCAAAAACAACTTGTTGATTGAATATAATGGGACTAATTCCTTATTATCCTCCTTTCCCAAAATTGTGACATTGGTTTTGGCTTCTAACAAGTTGAAAACAATTCCTGAATTCTTGAGAAACCAAGCAGCTTTAGCTAAGCTAGACCTTTCAAATAACCAGATACATGGAGAGATACCCAACTGGCTTTGGAAACTTCCTAGACTTGATTATGTAAATCTCTCATGTAACTACCTTGAGGGACTTTTACTCAATCTTCGTTCAACAGATTTGCTAGACCTTCACTCCAACCAACTCCAAGGGCAACTCCCAACTCCCCTACCATTTTTTTATTATCTGGACTTGTCAAGGAATAATTTCAACTCTGTTATACCAGAGCTGGACTTGTCATGGACTGACAACATTCACAGTGGTTTCTTCTCTCTTTCAAGCAATAAATTCCATGGGCAAATCCCTGAATCAATATGCAATGCTACATATCTTGGAGTTCTAGATCTGTCTAATAACTCCATAAATGGAACAATTCCCCATTGCATCTCTTCAATGAGTAATAGTTTAAGGGTTCTGCATTTAGGGAGAAACAACCTCACTGGCAAAATATCTGATACATTTCCAAGTGATTGTAGTTTACAAACTCTGAGTGTCAATAAAAACCTACTAGAAGGTGCGGTACCAAAGTCTCTTGCCAATTGCACAAATTTGGAGGTATTGGACATTGGGAACAACCAGATACATGATGTCTTCCCATGTTACTTAAAAGGCATATCTAATTTGCGCGTCCTTGTATTGCAATCGAACAAATTTTATGGATATGTTGGCTGTGGAGGGCCAAATGTTACTTGGCCAATGCTTCAAATTGTAGACCTATCCTCTAACAACTTTAGTGGTAAGATATCAATAAATACCCTTGCTAACTCAAAGGCAATGATGGTTGATAATGAGGCTCAGTCAGAGCTCAATGACCTCCATTTCGAACAATCCTATACCCATTACCTCGATTCTATAACAGGCTTTATCGTTAAGGATTATTATCAAGATGTAATAACAATTAACATTAAAGGTCAAGTGATTGATTTGGTGAAGATTCTTACTATTTTCACTTCAATTGACATTTCATGCAACAGTCTTGAAGGGCCAATACCAGAAGAAATAGGAATACTCAAATCCTTGCATATTCTCAACTTGTCGCACAATGCTTTCACAGGCCGAATCCCACCATCTCTGGGAAAATTAAGTCAACTTGAGTCACTAGACTTATCAAGCAACAAGCTTATAGGGGAAATCCCTGTGCAACTAGCAGATGGTCTTATTTTCTTGTCAGTCCTAAACCTCTCATTTAATCAATTAGTTGGGCCAATTCCATACATCAAGCAATTTGCTACATTTTTGGAATCTTCCTTTGAAGGGAACAAAGGACTATATGGGTGTCCTTTGAAGACAAAATGCGCATTTGCGGGGCCAAGGTCATCGCCTCCAACATCTGTAGATAATGACTCAAATTCTAGGCCTTTAATTGACTGGAATTACTTGAGTGTGGAGCTGGGATTTGTTTTTGGCTTTGGGATGATCATTTGGCCTCTGGTGTTTTGTAAGAGGTGGAGGATTCAGTATTGCAAACACGTTGACGACATTTTATTCAGGATCTTCCCACAGCTGTACCTTGGAGGAAAACAGTACCGAGGAATCCGAGCACATAGGAATGTGGGGCGGAGGCAGTAGGGATGGCTTTCATTATGAGGAGCAATACACACAGCCATAAATAACTCTGTTTTTCTATTTTGCTTTCATATTATAAGAGCAAAATAAAAGTGTATCCTTGCAATTGGACACGAGCTTTGTCAGGTAAGATGTTTGTACTGTTTCATATTCGCAATGGATGTTATTGTAAGATTATATTAAAATATGCTGTTTTCATATACAACTAGCTTTGATATTTTAATATGCAATTATATTTCTATATTTAAAATTTTTTTTACTTATTTTCGTTTGTCTGAAATTATAACATGTGGAATTGGACCATGTTTATAGCTTTCAATACAAGGACATTACTTTTATTTTTAAGATGCGTGGGTATTACGCAACTTAAACAAGAATTATATATAAGTTAAATAAATATTTTAAATATGGAATATATTTTACAAATAAATGAAAAAACTATTGTAAATAGAAAATCATATGTAAAAGCAAATAATTAATTTATGTTAATGATAAATGCTTATCATGTAAGACTAATAACTTTTTATTAAAAAAAGTGAAGAATGTTATAGCTTAACAAGTATTTCTTGGTATATTCAACAGACATCTAGGATTCAAATCGCCACTCCCTCCTTGTAACTATCAAGTTTTATAAATAAATAAATAAAAATAAAAAGCCAAATAGGTTATAAAATAATTTTAAACAAACGATAAAACTTATTTTAAACATTTTGAAACCTTTTTGTCCACAAGATGTTTCATCTCATCAAATGGCACCAATTGATACTTTTGCTTGAAATTTAATCATGTACTTGTGAATTAAATTGGTGAATTTAAAGCAGAATTATGCAAAGCAAAACTTGCTTAATGAAAAAAATAATAATAATAATTGAAAGCAGAATTTTGGAAAGTAAAACTTGCAAGGGAATTGAACTAGTGAATTTAACTAGAGAAGTTATCATCCTCAAATCTTACCCTCTATTGAGATGCACATAAAGATGATATAGAACCAATGAATTTGTCAGTGCTTAAGTAAAAAATAATGCAGTGTCACAGAATCTGGGAAGCAAAACTTCTCACCATGATTGGGGAAGAAATCATGAAAGATGGGCCCCATGAAAGATGAGAAAGAAGACTAAGTTAAAGTTCTCGCAAAATTCATCGTAAGACTTGAACTGGATTTCCCATGAAGCTCATGTAGATTATTGACAAATAGTGATATACACTCTCTGTCATTCTTTTATTTTATTTTTCGTTAAACACTTTTTGTAATTTTTTTTCTCTCCATAACACCGCAACAATTTCTTTAACTTTTTTTAGTGTCATATATACATGGCCATTCCACTTTGCAAATTACAACTTACATACTTGTGGTTTTGATGAAATTTAAATTGTTTATATGCGGTTTGAAATATAACACTTTATTCACCTGAAGTTTGACTAAAAGTTATTAACCTATGGTTTGAAATCCCATGAAGCAAGTATTCCGTTGGATTCTGTTTTATCTTACTTGATCTTTTATTTTTATGTTTTTTGTGTTTTTGAAGAAGACATAAAAGTGGAGCAAAATTACATATTTAGCTATATTTTTAATAAAGATGGGTTATGGAAATCTAATTGATCTAACCTTAAGTGGGCAAAATGTCAAATTTTAAACCAAATGTAGGTAATTTAAATTTCAGTCAAACCACAAGTGGGTAAGTTGTAATTTTCCCTTCAAGGCGTGTTCTTTAAAATGGAGTAATGCTAACTGCAAAGAACATATAATTTTTTATAAATTTTTTCTAAAATTGCTATGATTTATTTTTTCAAAATTGCTATGAGTTAGGTGGGAATAAGTAAATAACATTAATTTTATATGGAGTTTTTGACACAATCTTTATATATAATAGTATATAATACCACTATATACTATATTGTTATATCTTATAAAGTTTTAGCTATGCCCTATAGGCAAAGTTAAATTTTTTATTCTTTTCTCTTTCTCGCTCTCTATGGCTAAGCTCTGCACCCTTGATCTCTCTCTCTCTCTCCCCATGCTACCTTCCTCCCGAAATTGCTTTTTCTATCGGTGAAAACTCTCTTCACCACAACGGAAAGGCAGTTCCTGCGAGACCTAGGAAGAGTGAATCAGAGCTTTCTTCTCTCTCTTCATTGACAGATTTCCGAGGGAATCGCTCTATAAACGGTATGAAATTCCTTAACTTTTCATTTTAATTTGATGCCAAAGTACCAAACATCCAAACCAATGTCTTCATTTTTGTTTTATGCAATTCCTAGTGACTTTAACTTATTATGATAAATATTATTGATTGGGTTCATCTCTATTGCTGTTTTCCCATTGGACTATTTTAGAAATATGTATATGATTTTTTTTATTTAAATCTCTTAATTTTTATCATGAGGAATTTTAGAATTAGGCTCACATTTAGCTAGAGTTGGTGTGAGCTGTTTTGTAATGGGTTTCATGTGTCTTTGCAGACATGAGTGTACTCTCTTTCTACTAGTGTCTTGAGTCTTCTTAGGCTCGTTGCTCTGAATTATGCTTTGGATCATCAATAATACTATTCAGATTCCCTAAAAAAGAGATACCTTTTTCATTCTGCCAGAGAAAATAAAAACATGATTCTGCCTGCATGAAGGCCACCATAAGGTTTATACGGTAATTATCTTTGATTAACATCCCCTTTCATTATGAAAGCTATGATTCATATGATATCCGTGTTCTAAGACTAGGAATTGGAACATAAGTTGTTGCTGAAGTACCATTGTGGAAAAGAAACCTCGGTCTCGTCACACTTGGAAGAAAAGGATGGATTGATTTAGTAGGCCTTCAACCCTTCCTTTACTTGTTGAGCAAGCTTAAAATTTGAAGATTCTATAAGATTATTTTTTTGCTCTCCCTAAGATGTCGCAGCCACCAAACTGAGCACAAAATGTTGTATGTGAACCCGTAAGTTTGTTTGGGTTTCTTCATCTTCATGCTATAAGATTTTTCCCCCATTTTAGTATCCAGAACAATGAAAGTAATTGATGTTACATCAATAATATAATATATTTCTTAATTAAGATATCAATTTGTAACGCAAGCCGAGTCCTTAGTACATGATACCCCCAGACTCAAGGGTGAGCGAAGAAGGGTGTTTGACTTCATTAACACGACTATGAGATTGTTACTGTACTCTAGCTTTGAGAAAAATAGTTGATATATTTTCTAGCAAGCCATATTATGCTAGAATTGTGTACTGGATTTGTATTGGAAGTGTGAAAAGAGATCCATGCTTAACTATAATTCACCACTGCATATCTTTTAATTTGCTTTCTATTATGTCATTTCATTAATATATATATATGGTTTAACAAGCTTTTTCCAATTTTACTTTGGTAATTTACACGTTGTATTTCTCTTAACTGTTTTCTTTTGCTTGTTCAGTGCCATTTGATCACATGTGATGATTCAAATTTTGGGTAAAAATTTGAATCATCACATTATTGTATATCTTATTGATCATATTAATAAATTCTTTTATTATTACTTTTTTTAGTAAAAAAGGTACCAAGTGTTTACTCTTTTTTGGGAAGAATTAGGATATGTTCAATGGTTATACTTGATATATAGGTATATACTAGAAAGTATACTGGAGTGTATCGTCTTTTCTATATAATTCTCGTGCACATTTGTCGAGAGAGAAAGCCATAGGGGAGATGCATATACCAAGGGAGAGAAGACATTGTTTTTCTGAGAAAACCTTGTTTTGCTTTGTTTTACTTTATTCTTGTTTTCTTGTTGCTTTATGGTACTTTGAGTCACATTTAGTATCTATGTTTTGTTGCTATCATCGCATTATTTTTATGTGTTGGACATGCATACATCCTTATGCCATTATGCTTTATTGATTGCATGTTCGGATGATCATTTACTTTATTATGTGATCATTGTAGTCATTTCTATGTGACTAGTTAGTGTTTGATCAAATTACTCATATGTTTCACATCATGTTTACTTAATTGTTTTTTACTTGTTACTTTATACTTGTCTTTTGTTACCTACTTTACCTTGAGGGTCTAACATATTTTGTGCAAGTGTTTCAGGATACAAGTATTTGGTTCTAAGTTCATCACATGTTTTAGATTCAGGTGTGAGTGGGTATTTTCATTGTTCACAAACTCATGTTTAAATCTAGAGTTAGTTATAGAATGTTTTGTCACGGAATAGTCAAATGGGGAGATTGTAAAGTTGTGATTTACAACTATGTTTTATATTAACTTTATTCCATGACAAAAAGTATTGTAATTGTATAAATTTTGTTCTTTGTATTTTGTGGGATTTTATTGTACTGAGTTTAGTATTAAGTTGGTGAAGAATCGAGCATGAATTGAAGATTAGTGCAGTTTTGCAACTAGCTCGCAAGAAATTCGCTAGAAAGGCTCCCGAGAAAAGGGCACGTGTGAAGCATATACTAAAAGCTGAAGAGTCAAGTGTCAGGCTTCATTTTGCGAGACAGACCATCTCGCGAGGTACCCGCAAAACATTCTGCCTAGAGGATTTTTAAGTGTGACTTTTTTACCCTTCACTTATACTATATATACCCTCATTACTTACAAAAGTAGATAAAGTTATTCAGAGACAAAATCTTAGATAGGTTTCTACAACACAACACAACCACATTTTAAAAAGAGAGTTACTCATCCTTAGTGAGAAATCATTGTAGTCACTTCTCCTTCCCTCTCCCATTGTCATACTTGGAGAGAAAATTTGTACCCAAACACAACCCGCACCTATTCAGAGTGTAGAGTTTTGGAGCTTGGGAAGCTTTGGGCATTTGCCAAAAGAAGCCGGTGAAGCTTGGAGGATGCAATTGGGCGTATTGCAGGATCCGGAAAACTAGAGAAGACATGATTCCGAGAAGTTTGTTGGTAGCAGGAGCTTGGAGGGTCTTTTATTATTCATGTACTCCAACTTTATTCTTTAGTAGATCAATTTCGACTTGGAAGGTCGCGGAGAGGTTTTCGCCGAGTTCTTCGGTTTCCTCTTCGATAACACGTTTTGGCGTTATCTGTGTTTGCATTTCTCTTC
The DNA here is from genome assembly GCA_032878915.1 of Castanopsis chinensis. NCBI lineage: Eukaryota > Viridiplantae > Streptophyta > Magnoliopsida > Fagales > Fagaceae > Castanopsis > Castanopsis chinensis. Next base: position 28,420,383 of record JAVQMG010000121.1, on the reverse strand, counting down.
CCTTACTCTTGTACTTTACATTTATTGTTTGGAGTTCATGATTATGCACTAGAGTAGTATCGGTTCATTGCACACATTTACTCTTGTTCCGCACTTTGATTAAGAGTAAAAGCTCTTGTACTTTACATTTATTGTTTGGAGTTCATGATTATGCACTAGAGTAGTATCGGTTCATTGCGCACATTTACTCTTGTTCTGCACTTTGATTAAGTAAGAGTAAAAGCAATCTAGTCGTAATTTTTAATTGGGGGTCTGAACAAAGTTTTGTGTTTTAGCACAAATCCAAAATTTCAATGTAAAATATTAGACTACGAGAACTATTTTTATTTTTATTTTTAGAGGAATACTGAGGTTAGGAATCTCAATTTAGTTTTAATTTCTAATTATATACAACATCTCTAGATTTCTTGAGATTTTATTACCTTCTGCATGCTACATCCTTGGAATGGGGTGTTGAGGAAAAAAAAAAAATGGGGTGTTGGGGAAAAAAAAAACAAGAAATATTAATTGTTTATTTATAAATTTTTCTTCTACATAGTGAAATATGATAATATAATTTTTTATAAGTAATCTTTGGCCTGAAAAAAATGACAATATAACAACGAGCCCCAAAATCTAAAAGTAGTGAGAATGAGTAGTTACCTTTTGACAGTGCTGACAAAGAAACAAGAGGTGGACGCAATCATCAGTCAGAGACACCATCAACAAGGTCCATGTCCTTCGCTTCAGCCTCGCTTCTGATCCTGTCTGCCTTCAGCTTGACAACGTTGTATGCCACTTCTCTCTCTCTCTGTCTGCCTTCAAAAATTTTTTTTTTCTCTACGCAGCTTTCTAAATCGGCTCGAGAGGTGTCCAAATTTGCCAGTGTAGCACTTGTAGATAATGATTCCAATGAAATTCAAGTTTATGTCAAGTATATTGACATTACTTTCATACCTTCAACAATTTTCTTTTTCAATGCTCATTCACTTGAAATTCTTGGCAATCATTGGTAAGAAAAAGCTCTCTCTCATCAGCGGTATTGCCAAGTACGGTCTGATTCACTCTCAGCATCAGTCTTCCGTGAATTATTTTTTCAGCCTTGGAATTTTCATACATGTATTCTACTAGATATATGTGAGAAAAACCATTAGAGCCTTCTTTATCCACCAGAAGAAAATCACCAACACTGACTAATTTTCCACAGACAATGGTACTTTTATAAATAGCCTCCCCGGAACTTGTTTGTCCAACAACTTCCCCATCCCACCTAACATCCTTGTTAGAGGACCATATTTTTTCATCTCTAACATTGAATGCGGACTATCCATTTTTTCCTCTTCAAACTCTTTAGAGTCTTCCTCTCCATATTCTTCATGATCTACTTCTTCTTCATCCTCTTTTACTTCACAAGTACTTGCTTCCTTTGAGTCTTCTGGCAAGTAATTTGAGTAGTATTCTCCCCAAATTCTGTTAATCAGTCTTGTTGTCGTAGCCGGCATTGCCTTCCTTTTTGACACAGCTAGTGTTATAGCTGCTCTTGGATTCATATTCACTTCCTTCTTCAACGCCACTTTTTTCTTCACCAACCACTTGTTGTAGCAATGACTATTGCTCAGAAGGTCATTTCGCTTCAGTCTGCCAAATTTCATGCAATTTTGACTTTAAGACTCATGATTTTTACTAGTGCCTTTTTGCCTTATGTAATGATTTTAAGTGCTCGTGATAGTCCAGAAAAGGCCATAGCGGTTTGTTTTACATCACAAAGAAAATATTAGGATGTGCCAAACAATTGAGCTACTATTTGGTACTACACCATCAAAATTTTTCTTGTTCAATAGTTTTTTGATATAGTAATATACTATATATTATGTGGTATCCACTTAATATATAATTTTGCTTCGCGGAAAAGAAAATCAGGATACTATGTTACATTTCGATTTTTTATTATTATTATTATTATTATTATTATTATTATTATTATTATTATTATTATTATTATTATTATTATTATGAGTTAAAAGCAATGAAGATGTATATATTCATAATAACTCCCTAACCAAATGGAGGAGTCCTTATTCTCCATTGCATATGCGGCCATCATATGTGCCACATTATTACATTGTCTAGGAAGTGAATGAAGGAAAGCTTTTGAGAAAGAGGAAGCAAGATTTTGGATATACTCTAGCAGATCGTTTATTTCCAACTAGTTGCGGATCTCGCGCGTTGTGTGTGATAATATTTTAGGGAAGTCTCATTAAATTTATTTTTGTTGTCTGGACTAATTTAATAAATAGTAATATAATTCATAATCATATTTTCATTTGTTATAGTGACAATTACAAATGTAATATATAATCTTTGTCATACCAAAATGAAAACAATACAATTTTTCTTAGAAATTGAAAAGGTTGAAACAATTTTAATTTCACAACAAAAATTATTTATAACATTTTGGGTATTAGTAAAATGTAACTAAATTTTGGAAATTACTTTTTAGTTTTAAAAAAAACTTTTTGAAACCCAATTCTTTCTACCGTACAATAAAAAAACACCGAGAAATGTATCAAAAAAATTTATAAAATTCAAAAAAACTACAATTTAAATTCATATCAAAGTCAAACTCATTCTCCCGAATTTGAAAGAAATTCAAATGTGATGTGATCAATCCAAATATTCAATGCATAATCAAATTCAAAAATTTGCCCTATTATACTTATGATTGTAATCAAGCCAATATTGTGTTAATACTGTCATAATCTAATCTAATAGCTAATCCTACATGTGAAAAATGAATAGATAAATAAATAATTTTAAACTTGAAATTGAATTTATTTTCTTAAAAATCTCAAAAAATACACTAATGAGATAAGGAAGATGAGCAATACAAAATATTCCTAAATGTTTAAAAACAATTACTCACGCATCTAAAAACATCTTAATAAATATATAACAATTTGGTGCTAATTTTTTAAACAATATATTTACAAACAGTGAAAGAAAATTGCACAAAAACCATCTTCTTCAACTACACTAACTGTTCTTCATCATGTTGTCCAAACTATCTTGCTATATTTTCCAAATAAGCTGAAACTTGATAATCACACAAAATATGGACATTTTATAATATAATTTTCCCCCAAATCTAGTCAACAACATTCAAAGTATTTAGTGTTGCAAATAAAATGATAAAAAAAAAAAAAAATTGCATCAAGGAACAAATATGAGTTAGTCAATAATAAGACAATGGGTGTACAAACTTCATAAAAAATAAAACAAAAAATGAAAAAAAAAATGAGAGAGAGAGAGAGAGAGAGAGAGAGAGAGAGAGAGAGAGAGAGAGAGAGAGAGAGAGAGAACCTTTTGTGTGGAAAAATAAAATATGCATAAAATGAGAAAGAGTGACAAATTTATAGTAAGAGGATTAGAATAAGACGAGACAAATTAAAAGAAGATAAAGGGGCAAAATTATGTCTAAAGTTAAATTAAACCGTTTAAAAAGAATATGTATAGACAATACTTAGTTTTAACATTAAAATTAAAGTAGATAAATATGTAAAGTTAAAACCGCTTAAGACGAATTTGTAAAACCAATGTGTTTATATATTTAATAATGTCAACAAAAAAAATAAAAGTAAAAAATAAATATGAAAAAATAATGAAGTAGCAATGACGTGGAGGATGAGGTGGCTTAACAAGAGCGTAGTAACAATAAATGCTATGCTTCAACTTTTAAATATATATAGATGGACACTTCTCCTTCGCATTTAACAGAGTTATCAATTGGGAGTTTGAACGTTCAATTTGAAAACTTTGATGGTTCAGTGTTTGACACAAGCCTTTGATCATTCTAATTTTCCATATGTATAACTTGCAATATGAGTTCTTCAAATCAACCAAGTTAGTCTCTCGTTATGATATATGTAGATACCCATTTTGCAACCAAAAGAAAATATTAATCTTTCCAAGTGGAGGGGCAAGACTATAAGTTTACAAGACCAAGTGCAAAATGACCATTTCATGAAACTAAAAGAATCGAGAATTGTCCTATAAAATGATTAAAATCATAAGGGTAATTTATCGAACCAAAATTAGAGCTCCAATTAGATAGACAATAGAACATCAAAAAATTTTTTTTTGAAACCAAAACGATAGAAACCTTTGATAAGAGTATTTTAACCACAACACAATATACATGAACGAGGTACCAAAACAGATTGGCCTCCAGAAACCATTTACCCCCAAAAAAACAAAAGAAAACACAAAGACTCAGAAGCCCCTGCACTTAATAAAAGAAAAGAAAAGACACCCACATCCACTTAATACACACTCAGACAAAGACCCACTGCCCCATTATTCAAACTACAAAATAAGAGGCCCACTACCCCGTTATACAACCTATAACAAAACAAACCACAGTAATCTTCATCCAGACTTATACATTAGCTTGGAAAACCGCAACCCACTAATATGTTTCCAGTAACAGCAATGCCCCATCTACAATTGTCTTTGGCTGTGCTTGGACTTTCTCAAAATAGACTTTGTTTCTTGCATTCCAAAGAGCCCATGACAGAGCAGCCCACTGTTCCAGTTCCCTCTTTGTTAGCTTGTCACCCAAATATCGAAAGAGATGAAAAAAAATCCTGCACTTCATTTCTGCACTTTGTACTCTACCTTTTATCATTGCCCACACATTTCGAGCAAAGGGACATTCCCATAGCAGATGAGTACAAGTTTCTCTCGTCTGTCTACACAATTCACATGTTGGATCAATTTGTATCTTCCTCCGAAAAAGATTATCTCTTGTAGGGAGAATATTGGAGCAAGCCCGCCACAAAAAAGTTTTTACTTTAGGAGGTACTTTCAAAGCCCAGATCTTATTCCACCATTTTCTATCTTCTTGTGCCTTTGAATGTTCAGCTTCTACCTGCCGGTTTAAACGAAGGGCTACCTGATATGCTGACTTAACAGTGAACTCATGCCTCCTATTTTCCTTCCAAATCAGACAATCCCTTGAACGGCTTCGATTAAGTGGTATGGCTAAGACTTCCTTCCTAGTTCTAGGTGCAAAAGTTTCACAAACCTTCAATCTATTCCACTGCCATGTGTTTGTATCAATGAACTCAGACACCTTAGCAGATAGCATTTCTTCTCCCCTGAACACTGGTTTATGGGATAACCAGCTTGAAGATGACACCTCAATCTTTGTACCATCTCCCACCCTCCATCGTGTGCCTTCAAGAATGACATCCCTAGCAGCCAACAAACTCCACCAAACATATGAGGGTTGATATCCTAATTTAGCCTCCATAAAAGAGCAGTTAGGAAAATACCTTGCCTTATAATCCCGATAAAACAAAGAATGTGTGTTGTGCATCAATCTCCAGGCTTGTTTAGCAAGTATCACTAAATTAAAGACATGTATATCTCGGAAGCCCATACCTCCTTTTTTCTTTAGTGTACACAATTTCTTCCAATTTATCCAGTGGATCTTTGTGTCATCCTTAGTCTGCCCCCACCAATATTTGGCCAAGATAGAGTTGATAGATTCCCCTACTGCCTTTGGAATTTTAAATAGGCCCATAGAGTATAGTGGAATAGCTTGTGCAATTGTCTTGATCAACACCTCTCTTCCTGCTTTAGAAATAAGCTTTTCCTTCCATCCCATAATTCTCTTATTGATTCGGTCATGCATCTTTTTAAAAGTATCCACTTTTGATTTACCACATGCCATTGGTAGACCAAGATATTTTTCACAGTTATTCATAACCCTTGCTCCCAATAATTCCTGTATCTTCCTCTTAACTTCTTCATTTGTATTTTTGCTAAAGAACAAAGAAGTTTTTTTGTCGATTAATGGCTTGACCAGATGCCTCTTCGACCTGACCTAGGATGTCTAAAAGCCGTTGACATTCTCCAATTGATACTTCACAGAACAACAAGCTATCATCAGCAAATAGTAAATGAGAAATATAACTCCTCCCCTACATGATAAAACACCATGTAAATTTCTATTTTCGAAAGCTTTTCTTATCAGTCTAGATAACCCCTCGGTACAAAGAAGGAATAGATATGGTGACAAAGGGTCGCATTGCTTTATCCCTCGGGTTGGTTGTACAAAACCCTTAGGCTCCCCATTTACCAATATAGAGTAAGATGTTGTACAAACTGTTTGCATTTCCAATCAAACTCACCTTTCATCCAACCCTATTTTAATCATCATTTGCCTAAGAAATTCTCATTCCACCCGATCATAAGCCTTACTAATGTCAAGTTTGATTGCCATCTGCCCTTTTTTCCCTATATAACACCTCAAAAGCTACAGTAGTATTATCATTTATTTGCCTACCTAGCAAAAAAGCACTTTGGGCATCTGATATCACAGTTAGCAAAATCACTTTCAACCTGTTTGCTAAAACCTTTGAAACAATTCTGGATATCAAATTTTCTAAACTGATTGGATGAAAATTAGACATATATTGTGGTTCATTCTTTTTAGGAATGAGGATAATATGCGTGTAATTCATTTTTCTTAGAAAATCACTAGAATGTAAAACAGACAAGATAGCATTTGTGACATCCCCACCTATGACATGCCAGTATTTTTGAAAGAAGAAGGGAGACATACCATTTGAACCAGGTGATTTAGATGGGTGCATTTGCAATAAAGCTCTTTTAACAATGGAGAAACATTTAAAAAAAAAAAAAAATTTTGAATGCACTTGGTGAAACAAAGAAATGGGATGCTTAGGGGGTGTTTGGTACACCCACTCAAACACTCATTTTCAATTTTTAAACAACATTACACGTATTTCACTTTTTCACCCACACGTATTTCCACACACTTTTTCACCTATAAGTATTTCCACACATCTTTTCAAACAACAAAATACATATTTTCAAACACATGTACCAAACACCCCCTTAATGTCTCTAAAAAGAAATTATGAATTTTGTCTTAAGAACGTGTGTTCTCACAATACAACATGTGATTGCCCAAAGTACTAAGTTTTTGACCATGCAAGATGCCAGGATTTCACTTTGGTATATATTAAAGCAACCAGCATTTCATATTTGAGTTCACCATCCTCTTAAGATTGAGAATCTATGCAAATAGCAATTGTAAGGTTTATTTGTTCAGGTGAAAATAGCTAATTGAACAATAAATCTTACAATAATCCAATTCAATGTGCCTTACACACTTAAGACAAACCAGCATATCAATAAGAAATCTTCACATCAATGATTAAAATAGTTCACCAGAACTGATATATTATGATATTCACAAATGAAATGCCAATTTTTATCATTGATAATGAACTGGGGTTTACAAATTTACAAAGAGCTTGTGATTAAATTTTTTTTAGGCGAATTTCATTCTCATACTTAAGTTATATAAAATACATCTTATGGACTGCAATATAATATCCAAATATTCATGCAAAAAGTATCTAAATTTTTTTTTTTTTAAAGGATTCTCCTTTTTGAACTGGACTTTTATATGGTTCAAAAATATTCTTATGAATGAAGGATAACTTCTCTTAGAAATATGATCATAAATGTCAAATAACAAATTTCATTTTGAATTCAAAAAGAGAACTCTTAAAATTTAGGAATTTTTTTTTCCCTTCACGTTCATCTTTTTATTATCTAAAATTTAGCATTTTTTTTTATTCCTTTTTCATCCGAATAAAAGTAAAACACCCTCAATTTAAAAAATAAAAAATTAAGAAAACTCCTAAAATTTAGCATTTTTCCCCTCATGTTCATCTTATTTCTCATACTCAAACTTTTCTCTATATTACTACACCACTTAAAACACACGTTCAAAAAAAAAAAATTACAGGTTCGACTTATCTCTAAAGTTAAACTTTTATTTGTTTAAAAAATAAAAAAAAATATATTTCTAAATTATAATAAATGTAAATTATTAACTTCTGACAGCAAGAGCATTGTATCGTAGACGACATGCAAGCTCAAAGTACGTTATTATGAGTTTATAACCACTAGAAAAAAGACACCTATACAAGGCAGATGAAGACCACATTCCTAATGCTGCAACTCAAAAGCTTCCTCTGCCTCCTCCTCGGTCCTTGTTGCCTGTATAATTTATCCACAAGCTCCTTGTAACTATAGTTTTGTTACATTAGTGGGTGTCCCTCATTTATTAAATCCCAGTGTCATTATTTGGTGTATAGAACATTGGTAATGAAAGTCTCGTGGCAACTACTTGTTGGTTACAGGCTTACAGCCCAGTGAACCACACCCTTCCATTATTCGAAAACATGACCATAAAATGTGAACAATATTCGTGTTCAATCTTCTATAGGATGCCTATCAAAAAAAAAAAAAAAAAAAAACTTCTATAGGATGCAAAGGGTGAGAAAAGGTCTCACTCCAAGCATGTATAATTCGCATGAAACTTAAATACAAGTATTGAGACATAAACTTATAAGCATATGGTTTGTTCAAGGTGTCTTTCTTTTTTGAATGTGGCCTATATTTATGGGCTCGAGTGCATTACTACCGCAGTATGGGTGGTTATTCGCAGAAATTAACTACATCTTTTCCCTCGTATTGATAAGTGTCCCAATCTTCTTCCATGATGCATATATAATTGTATTCCACATGGCATGGGTTAGGTAATGGGTGGTATTTCCATCAAATAATTTCCCATGACTTCTGGTAACTACTTCAAGATTGCATTTTTTTACTTCACTTGTCCAAATTATCTTGCGAGTTTTTTTTTTTTTTTTTTTTGTGTTGGAGCAAATCTTAGGAGTTTATTTAAGCATATTTTATAGACAAGAATAAATAAAATAAAAAAATAGGGCTTAGACAAGGATGTGGCATCCCTTATAGCCTCCCACCCACAAAGAGAAAACCTCTCTCTCTCTCTCTCTCTCTCTCTCTCTCTCTCTCTCTCTCTCTAGAGTTCAATCATTGTGAAACCCTAAGTTCGTTATGCTGATGTTAGTAGTTGCTCAACATTCTTGTTGCTATATACCAACAAGAATTCAAAGTATGTGAAAAGTTATGGAATTTTTGAGGTGTGATTTGGCATTAGCGGAAGCGCATTCACATGAATAAGGAAAAAAAAAAAAAACCACAAAAGAAAACAAAATTTTGTGGTTCCACCAATTCTTATTCTTGAGCTCAACAATAGACAAAGGACAAGATCGATGAGATTGCCTACTCACTCAAAGGAAGAGATTTGTAGCAATAGGTCTCTTGGTTCCTAGAATTGGTGAAGATTGTGTGTTTTGATGAAGGTTTGTTTGGGGATTTTGATTTTCTCCCCCTATTTGGTTACTACGAAAGGAGTTGCTGGGGAAAGTTTTAATTATTTTAGGTGTTCTTAGATCTTACTTTGATAAAAATTGTCAAAATTTTTCACAAATTTTTTTTATTACTTTTACAAATGTTTTAATGTATGAAATTCATAAATATCCAAAATGACAAATTTTTTACGCGTATAACATTGATTTTTTAACAGGTAGTGCAAGTTTCATGATCCATACCCCCTTTTAGATAACACATCGACATGTCGGTTTCTTCTCATGAAGGCAGGGTGAATAGTACTTAACCTCCCTAAAAGTGGTTTTAGCTCAAACTGACATGAGTTTGGGAGTATGTAGTGCCTCTTAAGAAGAAGCAAATGAGTCATCACCTAATTATAGGTCTAAAGAAATGACTTCATGAAGGTCTTCCTACCAAACAAAGTCTAGAGTTAGGGTACAAGATGGAAGAGGTAAGGCACCCAATGCCTATCTAGCCATAGCAGGCCTTCATATATCGTTGCTTGATTTGGACAAGAGGTAAATTTATCCTAGAGGTTCAAACGTGTGCATTCGCATCTAGACCAAGGTGTAGTCTATGGGTCATGTGAGACAATTTATGAAAAGTGATATAGATATGTGGGCATGTATGCATACAAGGAGTCATGGAAGGAGTATCTAATTCATGGCAATGAACTCAAAGAAATGAAACATGGCATGGGAAAGAACATGGCGAGACAATAGCAAGGCATTCAATGTGTGTGCATGTGTATATCCAATCATGCATGTGCATAGGCGCATGCATGTAGGTACCAAACAAAGTTGCGAGTCTTACTCAGGATGGTGCTTAAGTCTTTTGAGAAGCGGCCATTAATTTGAAGTTAAGTCTTCATTAATTGATGTGTGTTTTCCCTTTATTAGACTTTGAGTTGTCTTGATTTAACATTAAGATCTTTATGACTTTTAAGGCTTAACAAAGATTTGATTAATTAGGGTTTCATTCACTTGACTTCTAATGTTGCCATTTAAATCATTGTTATTAATTTCATTTTGTTTCAGCCGGAACGGCCAAAAAATTTCATGCTTGTCACTTGGCCAGTATGAATCACCCCCTTGTTCCACCTTGGATTGAATTTTGGTTAGTTCCGGCCATTCCAGCTTGTTATGTTGAATTTCAGCCGATATATCAATTCCGGACGGTGCCGAAAAGATATACCTCTTTATGTTTTAAACGATTTTCTTTGAATGAAATGACTCGTGGTTGTAGTCACCACCACATACGTCTTCTTCTTCTTCTTGGGAAAGCTCAAAGTTTCAGCCTTTAGTTATTTGTGTTGACTTCTAAGCCACATCCACTCCATGTGGCTAACCTATGTCTCACCATTTTTAATTTTTTTTCCTCTTTTAATTTTAATTTTAATTTTATCATTACTCTTGCTATAATCTAAAAAATAATTATTAATTGTTGTTGTTATTATTATTATTATTATTATTATTATTATTATTATTATTATTATTATTATTGAGTGATATTTGGGCTTAATGAGTTTGACATATTAGTTGAAATATGAACTTATAATTATAAAATTCTTAAAAATTTATATGGGCTTTGATGAACAACATATAATATATAAAAATTGCTATAACCCAAAATGGCATACCAAAATAGATTGGTACTAGTCCTGTACTGAAATATTCCTGGTCTAATTGACAAAATGAAATGGGTTCTAAAACGATATTTAGAAAATCGATTTAAATTCAAATCACCTACCTTAATTATACGAAGATTTTCTTGATTATACTTTCCTTATATTTGAATAGCCACTTATTCTCAATGAATTGAATACTAATAGCTATTGACTTTAAGCTCATAAAGTATTTAAGCCTTTTAAAGTTTGAATGTTTCCTTACATGTTTCTAAGAATTTTGGCTATCTTATTAAGTTTTAATTAGAATTAAATACTAGATGACACGAAAGGGAGGGAGTGAATTAAGGTTTTGAAATGAATAAGTAGAGAAAGAAGAGTATATTTTTGGTATTTTGCAATTAATATCACACTAGAAAAGAAACAAAGATAGTCAGAAAATATATATATTAAAACAGATAAAAACAAATAAGGAAAGATAATAAAACATGAAATTAAAGATAGATAAAACAAAAAGAGGTAGGAAATCTAATTGGGGTCCAAAACATGTAAGAAAGGTGTGTACACACTCTTCTATCGGCGTACGCACTTGAGATTCGACGCAGATTTCTAGAATAATGACCAAATCAAGAATCCTACTCATCTAAAGGTGCGTATGTTAGGATATGGACGCATACGCATCTCATCATGTGCGTACACATCTTGAGGTAGATTAGTGTTCTTACATGTTTTCAGCAGAAACAGGGGAAATGAACAAAACAAAGGGCATATAATAGATTATGTACATACAAAACAACATATTAATACTTAGAAACAACAAGAAACATCAAGGGAAACAAGAATCGAGGAGGAGAGTGGATCATGGAAGGATCTACACCTCCTCTTCGTAGCACTTACATTAGTGTTGTTTCTTATCAACCCTCGGCCGAAATCGACTACCGTAGCTATGTGTGTGGGAGAACAGGTTGAAGTACTTGATTTAGGGTGGATTGGGATGCCCTAAATGATTGTGTTTGCAAGTTTGGACTAACTAGAATTCGAATATGGGTGAGAAAGAGACTACCTTCAAATCAAGGGATTTGAAGATCAATCTAATCCTCAACCTTTCTGCCCTTCTAGCCTTAGAACTCTAGGTTTAGTTATTCTAGAGGAATTTCAGTAGAGTTTTTAGTAAGGATTAATTTTCTAATCCTTTGGATGTTGAAAATGGGGATATTTATAAAGAAAATGGGTAGCTAGCTATTAACAACACGTTTGGCCAACCAGTTGATCAGGCTGGTTGCCTAGAATCTCATCAAAAGGAAATGGAGTGACTTGAGGCTTTTTTTTCTAGAGAGTGTGTATACCACAAATTAGGTGCGTATGCATCATATCCCTGGTGTATGCACTCTTTGTAAGTTTGGGCCAAATTAGGTCAAATTGTCTTTTGGGCTTTGAGCTTCTTACCTATGTTCATAGTTGGGCTTGGGCTTGGATTGTATTGAGTCATTCTTAGGCTTGTCATCCTCATTGGCTTCCACACACAATACTGATCATTTTAGTAGCGATTTGAATTCTCGTCATTGGAGTCGGGGGCTTGGATATAAGTCGAAACGAAATAGGGTGTCTATAAGTAGTGAAATAAGGACTACATAAAATAATTTTTAAATTGAAAGATTGAAATGAACAAAAAATCAAAATTGCATGATTGAATTAAATTTTGGGCAAAGTTAGAGGGTGCAATTTATAATTTATGAAAAAAACATTATTACGGGTCCTTTATTTCATTTTGGGATGTCTCAAAATGTAGTCATCATTGGAAAGCTAAAAAATAAATTTCCTAACTTATGGGAAAGTTAACAAATGCTCTAAGGCATTGGTTTATGAAATATTTTTAAAAAATTTTTATGGGAAAAGAAAAAAAAAACTCACTTTTTTAACAACATTTATATGTTTCATGAAATGGTATTTTAAAACTTTCTTAAAATAGTCAATTAATTAACTATTGTTATGAGAGCACATATTAATAGTATCCTTCTTTTATCAGAGTTTAAATCAATAGGGGTAATTTTTTAAACTTGTACCCTTTTAACTAAAAGACGATAATTTAAATGATGTTCACTTAAAAGTTTAGCTTTCAAACAAGATCAACGATATTGGGTAGAGGTAAGATTTATTAAAAAAAGTTAATGGATGTCCTAAGAGCATCTGTTTATGAAATATTTTTAAAAACTCTTTATTATGGAAAAAGAAAAAATTAATTAAATTTTTTGACGGCCTTTTATATTTCCCATAAAAGTGGTATTAAAACTTTCTTAAAATAATTTATTAATAATTGTCCTAAGGGTACCTGTTGATAGGACCGATATTCATTTGCTATCGTTCGACTTTTTTTATCTCTCTCCCAAATATACTTGAAGGGAAATAAAAAGTTTTTGTCTACTTTCTTTTCAATACTCATGTTACTTTTCATTGTTTCATTTTCCTTCCTCTGCATCAAACAGATGACATTCAATTGGGGACAGCAAGAGTATCAAAATTGATTATACAACCATGAACCACAAAAAAAAAAAAATGTGTGGGTGAAAATATATTGTGGAAATATATATTGTGTTATTTAAACAATGAAAACTGTTGTTTAAACAACACAACTAAACATGCCCTAAATCATACCTGCAGTTTGGAGGGAAAAATAGGAAAAAATATTTTTATTGATATATTGTTTTTTTTATTTTCCTGTGAGAAACAAATGTACATTGGAGAGAGAATGATAATTTGAATGTACATCAGAATTGTCCACAAGGACCCTATATTGGTGAGGACAGAGCAGTGCAGTATAGTGTTGTACGTACGGTGAATACAACATAGCATGCCTTTATATGGCAATTATATTAATTAACAAAGACCACACTTTCCAACTTTATTCTTTATTCATTTTATTTATTTATTTTTATTTTATTTTATTTTAAAAAAAAAAAACAAAAACAAGTTCTTAAGGTACGTGGCAACTCAAAAGCTTCAATTACTGTCCTTTTTCCTTCTTGCCTATAAAATTCTTCCATATACTCCTTGAAACTATATTTTCGATACTTTGGAGGGTGCTCTTCATCAATCAAATCCTCAATTGGACCGATCACAGTGTCATAATTTGAGTTGTAGAACATTCCAAATGACAATCACGGCAACAACTTGTTGGTGATCAGCCCTATGCGTCTAACACTATTAAACTTTCCATTACTAAGAACCTACACAAAAGTTAAAACATAAGTATAAAATATAATTTCAAAAATTAAATTGACAATCCACTAACAAATTAAACACCAGTGAAGCAGACATATCCAGTAGAATTTAGAACACCGCAATAATAATAAAAATAATAATAAAACTGCTTAATGTACTAATGTTCATGTAAAGCACTAAAATCCTGAAGTCATTACCATTTTTTTTTCTCTTCCATCTCTTGGCTTTTTTTAACAGTTTCAAACTCTAAGTTTTTGCTATAAACACTAAGTTGTTGAATTCTATATTTTTTAAACCAATCAAGGAAAATGAGAATATATACAATATATTGCCATACTCAAAATACTTTAAAATTGACATAATATTACGGTTTACATTTATAGTAGATTTTGTATGACAATTACACTAGTTTACAATTGTTTATCTATTTTCAAATTAACTTTGCTTTTAATGTTACCTTTCCTAAACTAAAATCATAACTCCATCATTGGTTCTAGTCCTTGTTGGTTATCCATTTGGCCTTTTCTTTTTAAATTTAAAATATCTTGTAATTTAACAGTTGGCTTCTATTAAAGAATAATTTTTTTTTTTAATTGTTTTGCGAATTATTGTTGTATACTTTGGGTTATGCAGCGCTGTACAACCAACCTCCCGTGCACACAATGCTAAACTACGACTGCTCAGTTTTTTAAGAAAAGACTAAACAATAACGCGGCTACCTGAGTTTGACCACCCAAATTGATGACGAATGCATCAGGCACAGGATCAATGGTTAACCATTTCCCATCTTTGATCACTTGGAGGCCAGTCACTCCCTCCACCTGTAGGAGTACCGTAATTGAACCAAGATCATTATGATCAGGCATTCCTATTGAATTTGAAAATGACAAGGAAGCCACTTAAAAAGGTATTTACTCATCATTTTCTTTCCATTCATGTGTTAGTTCGGGGTCTGGACATGCTGGATAGTAATTTGCTTGAGTGTTAAGCCCAGGCTTCTCACCTATCCTCCTCTTTAAACAATCCTTGTCTAGGCCAAAGCCCTCGGGATATCAAGCTCAAAAGCCTATCAAACAAAACTCCAATCGCCCTTGCATACTCGGCAAAAATCTCTCTATATATATGACAATCAAACAAAACAAAGCATGCATGACTTAAAAAAGTTATTGAGTTTCTACAATCAATCAAACATATATAGGATAACTATGGTAAGGAAAAATTAAAAGGTTGTAAGTATGCCAGAGATACCGATACTGAGGAGGATTTGTGGGTAACAAATGAGTAAAATCTTCAGTAGGATGCCAAGGGTGTGAGAAGGTCTCACTCCACATTGTGACCTTTCCTATGCCTTCATACTTTCGGTAATAGTTGAACACTTTTACTTGCTTGCGATGATCTTTTGAAAGATATTGCGCCCTTTCCTCAGGAGGCAATTGAAAGATTTCTTCTTTTTTCTTTTCTTTTTTTAATTGCTTCTCTTGTTGCAGATAAAGGATAAATTGGAAAAAATAGCAAAAGACATAAAAGGTGCCTCGGTTGAAGATAATAAGTTCTGCCTCTCTGTACACTTTCGGTGTGTGAATGAAGAGGCAAGTAGCATAATGCAATAATACTAATTAATCTGATATGATATGATAAAATAAAATAAAGTGATGTAATAGCAATGATATTGTTAACACCCAATTAAAATCATGGAATATTGTAATTTTACTTTTGTGGATTTCGTTCAAGGGTTCTCTTGAAGGACGAATTGTTTTCATTAAGCCTTCTTATGGTTTGGCCGATTTAGGCATCAATGATTTAGTGATTTCTGCAAAAATGAGTGGTCACAGCAATGTATTAAAGCCCATAGGCTGTTGTCTCCACACTCCATCTCCCATTTTTGTGTATGAATTTGCCGCCAATGGCGTCCTTGCAGATCGAATTTATGTCTCCCTTGTTACTATACGACAACATCAGCCTATGGTGTGGAAGAGAAGGTTAAAGATTGCAAGGCAGATTTCTCATGCTATTTCTTATCTACATACTGCCTTCCCAAGACCTGTCATCTACATGGCTATAAATATGCGCTGTATCTTATTAGATGAACATGATGTTCCCAAATTGTCTAACTTTTATTATTCTGTATCAATTCCGGAAGGTGAAACTGACGTGGAAGTTTATTACAGTTTTCGGAATCGAAGGTTCGCTGTCCCCGAGCTTAAAGCAACTGGCAAGGTAAATGAGAAAACTGATGTGCATAGTTTTGGTAGGTTTCTTCTAGAACTTTTAACTGGAGAGGATTCTTATTATATAACCCGATTGACAATTGATGAAGATTCTAGCTTAGTAGCATACATACATAACCGTGCTCAAGGTAGGGAAAAATCACGTAAAAGAGGCATAGGGAACGTGATCACAAGGAGGATAGGCACCACAGAGATCGTGACAGGGACAGGGATAGGGAAAGAGAAAGAGACCGGGGTTGGGATCGCCACCGAACACGTGTTCGTGATAGAGAGCGAGGTCGGGATCGTGGCCGTGACTATGAGCGTGGGCGGTCCGGTGATAGGGAATCTAATTATGATCGGGTTGAACCAAAACATGAGAGGGACCGACATGGTGAAAGAGAGCGGGACCATGATCACACTGAACCAGAGGATGATCGTGGATGGTATGAACAGCCTGAGCATGGGCATAAGCATTCAGACCTAGACCAAGACCTTGATCACTATGAGCGTCGTTGAAGTCGGAGCCAGTATGATCATTTGGATGATCATGACCGTTATGACCAATATCGTGATCGTGGTCATGACCAGTATGAGCGAATGGAGGATGATGATTACCATTATGAGCATGCAACGTCTGAGTCACGTGAAAGGGAGAGAACTCGAGATCCAGAGCATGAGTATCGACGATCAGAGAGGTCATTTTCTCGGGAATACGAGTATTGAGGCTGCTAGTACAACTCAACTTGTGCTTTTGCTGGGCATCATTTAATCAAGGCTCGGAAGTGTTGCTTGGGCAATTTCAATTCTCCTTTTCAGCGTTTACTAAACTCTCTATTTAAAGGTTTTATGACTAAACTCCTTGAGGATCTGTTCTTGTGCTGGTGATTGTTGTTTTTGATGTATGAGATGGAGTGAGACTCTCTGCTGGTATATTATTTGCAGGTTTTTTTTTTCCCCTCTTTTTCCTTAAATTCTTATTGTAAGAGTCACTAAAGAGTAAATCATAGCAGTTGGAAAGAAAAATACAGAAAAACTAAATTTTTTATTCATGTAATTTGAATGTACATCAGACCTGTCCTTATGAACCTAATATAAGAGAGGGACACAAAGGGTAGTATATAAAACGGTAAATAAGCATGTAAGGATGATACAATATTATGAGTAGTGCAGTATAGTGTTGACACGGTGAATACAATTTTTTTTTTTTTTTTTTATGACGGTGAATACGATATATATTTAACAAAGATCACTGCATCTAATTTTATTCTTTATATTAAAAAAATAATAATTCTTAATGTAGCAACTCAAAAGCTTCCTTTACTCTCCTCCTCTTTCTTTCTTGCCTATAAAATACTTCCATATACTCCTTGAAACTATATTTTCGATACTTTGGAGGGTGCTCTTCATCAATCAAATCCTCAATTAGACCGATCACAGTGTCATAATTTGGGTTGTAGAACATTCCTAACGACAATCGTGGCAACAACTTGTTAGTGACAGCCTTGCGTCCTACACTCATGAACTTTCAATTACTAAGAACCTACACAGAAGTTAATACTGAATATAAAAAATAATTTCAAAAATTAAATTGAC
This sequence comes from Castanopsis chinensis, assembly GCA_032878915.1. NCBI lineage: Eukaryota > Viridiplantae > Streptophyta > Magnoliopsida > Fagales > Fagaceae > Castanopsis > Castanopsis chinensis. The sequence continues at coordinate 28,402,458 of JAVQMG010000121.1, read as the reverse complement.
AGTACACTAACAAATTAAATGTGAAGCAGACATATCTACTAGAATTTAGAACACCATAATATTAATAAAAATAATAATAAAACTGCTTAATGTATTAATGTTCATGCAAAGCACTAAAACCCAAAAGTCATTACCATTTTTTTTTCTCTTCTATCTCTTGGTTTTTTTAACAGTTTCAAACACTAAGTTTTTGCTATAAACCCAAATTTTAAATACTTAAAAGAATAGAGAAAAAAAATGTTGAATTCTATATTTTTTAAACCAATCAAGGAAAATGAGAATATATACAATATATTGCCATACTCAAAATACTTTAAAATTGACATAATATTACAGTTTACATTTATAGTAGATTTAGTATGACAATTACACTAGTTTACAATTGTTTATCTATTTTCATATTAACTTTGCTTTTAATGTTACCATTCCTAAACTAAAATCGATCATAACTCCATCATTGGTTCTAGTCCTTGTTTGGTTATCCATTTGGCCTTTTCTTGTTAAATTAAAAATATATTATAATTAAACAGTTGGCTTCTATTAAAGTATAATTTTTTTTTTTTTTTTTTGCGAATTATTGTTGTATACTTTTGAGTTATGCAGCGCTGTACAACCAACCTCCCGTGCACACAATGCTAAACTACGACTGCTCAGTTTTTTAAGAAAAGACTAAACAATAACGCGGCTATCTGAGTTTGATCAGTCAAACTGATGACGAATGCATCAGGAACAGGATCAATGGTTAATCATTTCCCATCTTTGATCACTTGGAAGCCAGTCACTCCCTCCACCTGTAGGAGTACCGTAATTGAACCAAGATCATTATGATCAGGCATTCCTATTGTAGTCAGTTCGGGGTGTGGACATGCTGGATAGTAATTTGCTTGAGTGTTAAGCCCAGGCTTCTCACCTATCCTCCTCATTAAACAATCCTTATCTAGGCCAAGCCCTCGGGATATCAAGCTCAATAGCCTATCAAACAAAACTCCAATCGTCCTTGCATACTCGGCAAAAACTTCTCTTATATATAACAATCAAGCAAAACAAAGCATGCGTGACTTTAAAAAGTAATTGAGTTTCTGCAATCAATCAAACATATATAGGATAACTTTGGTAAGGAAAAACGAAAAGGTTGTAAGTAAGCCAGAGATACCGATACTGAGGAGGATTTGTGGGTAACAAATGAGTAAAATCTTCAGTAGGATGCCAAGGGCGGAAGAAGGTCTCACTCCACATTCTGACCTTTCCTATGTCTTCATACTTTCGGTAATAGTTAAACACTTTTACTTGCTTGCGATGATCTTTTGAAAGACATTGCGCCCTTTCCTCAGAAGGCAATTGAAAGATTTCTTCTTTTTTCTTTTTTTTTTTCATTGCTTCTCTTGTTGCAGATAAAGGATAAATTGGAAAAAATAGCAAAAGACATAAAAGGTGCCTCGGTTGAAGATAATAAGTTCTGCCTCTCTGTACACTTTCGGTGTGTGAATGAAGAGGCAAATAGCATAATGCAATAATACTAATTAATCTGATATGATATGATAAAATAAAATAAAGTGATGTAATAGCAATGATATTGTTAACACCCAATTAGAATCATGGAATATTGTAATTCTACTTTTGTGGATTTCATGTATAAATTATTGCAGAATGCTGGCAAGCTTAAGGAGATGGTGGAATCTACAATGGAATTCTATAATGACTTCCGTATATCTGAGGGAAAAAGGTATAAAAAATATTCTTGTTGCCATACTAATTATAAGATCTCTCTATTTTTTAAATATGATTTTTCATGAAGTACTAGCCAGTAAAGTTTTATAATTCATATCTTGTGATTTTATTTCTTGGAAAATAGATCATAGTTATTTTGTTAAAGATTTATAGTTGACTCCAAAATACTAATTATCTTGTTGTTTGTATTTTTGTTAGTGGTCATGGAAGTTCCGCCCTATTATAAATTGGGATAAAGGTTGTGCTTTGCAGTATTTACTTGATACTCTTGGTTTTGAAGACTCTAGCAATGTCCTTCCTATATATATAGGAGATGATAAAACTGATGAGGAATATGCTTTTAAGGTATGGGTAACCTGATCGATAGTAATTCATTATTGTCACAAATTTTAAAAGGTTTTAAAAAAGTGGTGATTCTTCTTAAATCCATGTTGAATCATCGACCCCCTCGTTTTGTCAAAAAAAAAAAAAATCAACCCCATCTTCTTCCATTTCAAATGATTGCCTCTAGAAAATGCTGCTGAGGTAGTCGAATTCAGATCCTCTAGATTTCCTAGGTACTCTACCAAATAGATTTCCTTAAATCTTAACCATTCTTTAATGATTTAATGATCTAGATTCTACCATGTCAGTATTCCACTAACAATAATCTTAATAATTTTGTTTGCAATGTTATTTTATTATTTTAATAATATTGTTAGTAGAATGCTAACATGGCAGAATCAAGACCATTAAATCATTAAAGAGTAGTTAGGATTTAAGGAATTTCATTGGTAGAGTATCTTAGAAAATCTAGAGGATCTGAATCCGAGGTAGTCTTGGTAGATTGCAACATTATTGTTCATGAAATCATGCGTTCAACTTTGTTGCTAGTTTTGATGAATAATTAGGCTTGTATTTCGACCCACACTAATATAATTTGTACATAAATGTCTACAGATGATTAAAAACACTAATATAATTTGTACATAAATGTCTGCAGATGATTAAAAGCATTGGAAGAGGATTTCTTGTAGCTGTTTCTGCTACTCCAAAGGAGACAGAAACCCTTTACTCTTTACGTGACCCAACAAAGGTCACGTCCTTCCTAATTCTTTTTGCAAAGTGGAAAATGGGTTGTACTTTTGAGTAAATTAGCATAATCCCTCAATATAGAGAAAAGATTCTAGGCTAATTGATGCTTGTTTTTAAATCAGGGAATTAGCATCAATGTCTCAAATTAATGGTATGTTTAGGAGATTAATTAAGTAGATGCTAACTTCTTAGTTACTATGGTCTGGCAAACAACTAGTTAACAGAAATGTGATTTTCCTTGTTACATTATTGTCATTTAGGGTCAATTTTTCTATAAAGGCTATTTTTTCTTATTTATCTTTACCCTATGCGAAAGATCTAAAAAGCATGCTTGTTATATATATAATTACATTGGTTATATGTAGCATCGAGTCATGATCAATGGCTCATAATAGCCATGTTAATTGTTCGAATGAGATCAGCTTTGTGGCCCATTATTCACTCCCAATTTTCACTTGACATCAACTTGTTCATTTCTTCGCACGTAAAATTTACAGTTTATTCACCTTTGGCCTTAGCCTTCATGTGTTCGGAATCCAAACTAATCTATGTAAGTTAAATTGAAATAGAATGCCTTTATTTTTGTCCTTGCTTTTTTACATAGAATTAGAAAGCATTTGAACTTCCCAACAAATAGCACCACCACATCAAATAAGCTCTTATGTCCCTTCTATTGTCATTCACCACATCAATAGTATAGAGATATTTCTCTATGCTATTCACAAATGTCAAACACATTCCAATTCAAATCAACATGTTCGAAATAAATGAACTGAATTGTAAGTCCAATTAAATTTATCGAATTGACTTTCAAACTTGACTTTACTCTCTTTCATCCCAGTGAACTAAATTGAATTCCGAATCAATTCCATCACTAATGGCCTATTTGGATGGAGGGGGAGTAGAATAGAGTTGGCTAAAAATAAGCTAATTTTGTGCGAAATCTACTCTACTCCCCCTCCCTCTCCCTCAATCCAAACGGACCATAATTGATTCCAAACATATTGTTAATCTCGTCTACATTATACTCCAACACGCTCTTTTTGACATGCTTTATATATCATAGTTGTTGTTTTAAATTTTAATGCTTCACAAAACAAAGCTTAAACTTATTTAGCAAAAAATAATAATTATAAAGCTTACAAGTTGTAAATCTGCAAGTCTATTTCATCAATTGGCCCCAAGTTTTCTGCAATGAAATGCCATTCATGTATTTATCCTATTATTATGGAGTTGTATGTTGTCATTACATTAAGCAACAACGTAAACAATAGGGTGGTGGCGCCAAACTTCATGGTGCTTGATAATATAAAATTTATAAAAATAAAAGTGAAAAAATAAAATTTACCCAATACTTGATTTCTTCAAAGTAAAGTACCATATAAAAAATAAAGATAAAGATAAAGATAAATTACTCTACAGTCCACACTCGAAATACTAATTATTATCTTAAATATTTATAATCCACTTAATAATATACAATGTGCGCACCCAAAATCAGCGACTGGGCCTGGGATAAGTTGGGCTCACAAAAAAAATGAAAAAAATAAAAATTTTATCGTTTCCTGTAATGGGGTTTAAATTCCTTGCAAGACTGCCCCAGTGTTTCTATCTTCTTTTTTTCTTCCTTCTTTTCCCTTGTCTCTTTCCCTCCCCCCCCCCCCTTGCGTGCCTGCTTCTGATATCCCATTGCCTATTTATAGCCACAGTTTGCTGGTTTGCTGCGGCCACCCTCTGGTTTAGTGGATGGAGAGGTCCAATGTCATCCTCTCTTAGTGGTGAGCATTTATGAGCGTAAGGAGGACAATGGTGGCATCGGAACTTGATTCCATTGTCACGTTCATTTCTCGGCAGAAAAGCCTCCAGGGTGGGCGGCAATGCACGGTATGGCGACCTGGGCAGTTGATCGGCGGAACCCGGCAGAACCCCGGGCATCAGGCGCAGACTATGCGCGGCTCGCTCCTGCCGACCATATCTATGATGGCTTCGCTTTTGGTGTGCTACGTTGGTTTGGGGGTGTAGCCCTTTAAACTGATTAGGGCCGGGGCCCAAGAGGGGATGGCCGTTCTTATGGGCCTAGGTTTAAACGGGCATGAGGCGTGGCCCGTACGGGCAGCTATCCTTGTGAGCCTGCGAGTAGCTGGCCTAGGGGGGCGATGCCCGTACATACAATTTACAAAAGAAAAAAAATGAAAAAAAAAATTTTACCCAATACTTGATTTCTTGAAAATAAAGTATCATACAAAAAGAAAAGAAAAAGATAAAAATAAATCACTCTCCAGGCTAAACTCTAAATATTAATAGCTATCTTAAATATTTATTATCCACTTAATAATATAAAATTTACAAAAGAAAAAAAAAATTACGCACTACTTTATTTCTTGAAAGTAAAGTACCATACAAAACGGGAAAAAAAAATAAAGATAAATCACTCCACATTCTACACTCTAAATTCTAATTACTATCTTAAATATTTATAATCCACTTAATAATATAAAATTTAAAAAAGAAACAAAAAAGTGAAAAATAATAATTTACCCTACACTTAATTTCTTGAAAGCAAAGTATCATACAAAAAGATAAAGATAAATTATTCCACAATCTATACTCTAAATACAAATAACTATCTTAAATATCTATAATCCACTTAATAATATAAAATTTACAAAAGAAAAAAAAAAGTCCCAGTACTTTATTTCTTGAAAATAAAATACCATACAAAAAGAAAAGAAAAAAGAAAAATCACTCCGCAATCGACACTCTAAATACTAATTACTATATTATATATTTATTATCCACTTAATAATATAAAATTTACAAAAAAAAATAAGTGAAAAAAAAATTTACTCAATACTTGATTTATTGAACTTAAGGTATAATACAAAAAGAATAAAAAAAGAATAAAGAAAAATCACTCCACAGTCCAAATTCTAAATACTAATTACTATTTTAAATATTAATAATCTACTTAATAATATAAAATTTACAAAAAAAAAAAGTGAAAAAAAAATTGATCTAGTACTTGATTTCTTTAAAGTAAAGTACCATACAAAAAAAAAAGAAAAAAAATAGATAAAGATAAATCACTTCATAATCTTGAAAGTAAAGTACTATGCAAAAAAAAAAAAAATAGATAAATAAAAGATAAATCACTCTATATAGTCCACACTCCAAATACTAGGGATCGTTTGGTAATATTGTTCTAATAATGTTAAGTGTTGTGATAATACGTATGAGTGAAAAAGTGTTATGAAAATATATACATGTTGTGTTATTTAAATAATAAAAACTATTATTTAAACAACACTAACAAATAAGCCCCAAACTACTATCTTAAATATTTATAATCCACTTAATAATATAAAATTTACAAAAGAAAAAAAGTGAACAATAAAAATTTACTCAGTACTTGATTTTTTGAAATTAAAATACCATACAAAAAGAAAAAAAAAGATAAAGATAAATCACTCCATTGTCCACACTCTAAATACTAATTACTATTTTAAATATTTATAATCTACTTAATAATATAAAATTTACAAAACAAATGTGAAAAAAAAAATTACCTTGTACCTTATTTCTTGAAATGATGAGTATAATTTTTTATGTAAGTGACGAGTATAATTTGAAATGATTAACAAACCTATTTCGTAGAATCTCATTCAATGAATTTTATCTTTACTATTGTCTTCGTATTCTTTAAAGATAAATCTTTCTATGAAAATTGTTTTGCATGTATTTTTGATATTTCTTTTATAGGATCATGTTTTTGACCATTTTTATCATTGAATTATTTTAAAGAAAATATCAAGTAAATGACATTTTATGAGATAATATATGCTATTTATTACACTTTTTTCTTATTATAAATTTTAGAAATATGCACTTGTCAATTATTTCAGCAATCTCAAGAATCTCAAGATTTCTATATATTTTTGTTGCACAAGTTGATGACGAATTTGTCTGCAAAAATTGCATAGAACACTATTAATAAACAAAAGCATATTGAATAAAAATTGGGGAAAAATGAAGACATAATTTCATGAAAGTGAGATTTTCTAAAAGTATCAGCTATACAAAATGAAGACATGATTTCATGAGAATGAAATTTTCTAGAAGTATCATCTATACGTAGGGGAGGAGGAAGAGAGTTTGTAAGTGGGTAAGAGTTCTGACTTTGACTTACACGTGGAAAGGGCCAGACTTGGGTCATAATATGTAAGGTAATAACTGAGCTTAGGTGATAAAAAAAAACTAATTTATATAATAGTAAAAAGAAATTATTATAATTTATTGAGTAACAGAAAAAAAATATTAATAAAAAGAGGTAAAAAAAATGCTAAATTTATATAATAGTAAAAAAAAGTTATTATGATCTATTAGGTAATAATAAAAAAACTTAATGAAAAAAGATTAAAAAAATATTAATTGCAACATTAGAGTGCCACATGACAGGACCTTATGTACTCTCGCATGAGGTCTCTGAAAAAAAAAAGTGAAAAAAAATTACCCAATACTTTATTTCTTGAAAGTAAAGTACTATACAAAAAATAAAAAATAAAGATAAACTATTCCACAGTACACAATCTAAGTACTAATAACTATTTTAAATATTTATAATCCACTTAATAATATAAAATTTTAAAAAAAAACTGAAAAAAAAAATTACCTAGTACTTGATTTCTTAAAACTAAAGTACCATACAAAAAAAAAAATGATAAAGATAAAGCATTTCACAGTCCATACTCTAAAAACTAAAAACTATCTTAAATATTTATAAATCACTTGATAATATAAAATTTACAAAAGAAAAAAAAAAGTTTACCCAGTACTTTATTTCTTGAAAGTAAATACCATACAAAAAGATATATATATATATATATATAAATCACTCCACGGTCTATACTCTTAAAATGAATTACTATCTTAAATATTTATAATCCACTTAATAATATAAAATTTACAAAAGAAATTTATCCAATACTTAATTTCTTGAAAGTAAAGTACCATATGAAAAGAAAAAGAAAAAATAAAGATAAAGATAAATCATTCTAAAATCCACACTTTAAATATTAATAACTATCTTAAATATTTATAATTCACTTAATAATATAAAATTTACAAAAAAAAAAAAAGTTGAGCCACATCAGCAGCCACATTATCTACCTATTTCTCACTTCTCTCCACTAATTCCAACCATACCTTTTCTTTTACCTTTTCACATCTCCACTACTCTCAACCTTAATGTTACTCCATCTATCTCTTCCACGTCTTTTTATTTTGAGTCTTCTTATCCCTATTCTATTACTATAAATATGACATTCTCTATTTCATTCTATACATATTTTCTCACATGAAAAAGGTTCTCTCTCTCTCTCTCTCTCTCTCTCTCTCTCTCTCTCTCTCTCTCATATGTTTTATTTTTGTGTGAATTTTTTATTTTTTGTATCTCTACTTTAGATTCATGTATTTAATGTGTTTTTTAGAATTTTACTTTGGGTTGCAATTTGGTTTTGTGTTTTTAAGTTATCATCTTTTATTTTTCTTTCCTATAATTGTTAAATGTTATTTTATTGCATATAAATATAATTTACAAGAAAATAATGCTATTCTATTATATATCATGGCTTGAATAATTTGGTGTTTTATTTATGACTATATTTTTTTATTTGATGCTTATTTTCTCAATTTATTCTCTCTCTCTCTCTCTCTCTCTCTCTCTCTCTCTCTCTCTCTCTCTATATATATATATATATATATATATTCTTTTTTGCAACTTTACTTTAGGTTGATGAAACATTGTATTTTTATATAATACTATTTTTGTTAATACAATTTGGTAGTGTGTTTGATTTTTTAATTTTTCTATCACAACTCACAAGTCTTCTCTCTCCCTCTTTTAGCTTTTGTTCAATTTTTTCTTATTTTTACATAATACTTAATTAGTTATTTTGGATGTAAGATTTTGAATTTATATCAAAATACAATATTGACTATGTATTTGAATGTGTCTATCAACTATTAAAATTAAACCCCCTAAAAAAACTATTAAAATTAAACCGCCCAAGATGAATATGTATAGACAATTTTTTTTTTTAAATTTTTCATTGATTTATTATTTAGTTATAACATCAAAATTAAAGTAAATGAATATGTAAAATTACAACTACCTAAGATGAATTTGTAAAGCCAATACATTTATATTTTTAATATTTTCAAAAAATTAAAAGTAAAAAATAAGAATAATGATGTGGCTAATGATGTGACAGATGAGAAGGCTTATCAGAAGCATAGTAACAAAAATGCAATATGAAGATCCAGTTAAAGGCAATTAAAATCTATTTTTAGACATAAAATCTATTTTTTCCTACATATTATTTTAAATATTGAATTTATAATATGGTATAACCTCTTAAGAATATCTAAGAAATATGCATTTCTAATTCCATGTATCTATATTAGTAAACAAAACTCAATCAATAGTTCAAATCTACTCCTACGATAAGAAAAATTATAAATATAATAATATCTTTTTAAGAGAATGAAAATTTTAAATAATATATTTGAAACTCAAACAGTTATCAAAATAGGAAAATATAACACATGAGAACATAATTTATCAAAATATGGACCACCTAAAAAATGAATAATATCAATCAAATAAATCCAAATAATAAAAAGAAGACATATTTTTTGAGATAAATAAATGACAAATAATTTTAGAAATTGTTTAAGTTTTTGGGAGAACAAATTATTTTCCACAAAATTTAGAGAAAAAATTATATAATATACCATAACTAAAATATAATTATCTATTCTCACGCATCGCGTGGGTCAGCGACTAGTTTGTTTATAAAACACAAATCTTTTGAGATCTTGACTATAACACTTAACACAAATCTGTTGTCACTTGCCTGTTTTGGGCCCCCTTATAATATGCTCTCTATCTTATTCAACAAAAAAGAAGAAGACTATAACACTTAACTCTACGTGATATCACTTTATGTTTAAATCGTTAATTGTGTAACAATTAAATTCCTAAAAGTTTTAAATGTAATACAAAACCCCTAAGAAGTACTATTTTATGTGAAAATAATATGTGCATATTTCATCAAATGAACAAATTACTCTTTATTTTCACACATTTTTTCACTTTTTTTTATTATTACTTATTTCCACGTATATTTAACAATTTACAAATAAAATAATATCACAAAAAATTAAGTATTACATTTAAAACTTAAGGGATTACATTTGGAAAAAAAAAATCTTATCTAATTTCTACGAATTGTATATTCCAATTGTGGACACTCAATTTGCAGCCAAAATTAACATCGATCACAAGACTTGGTGAATGTTGGTGGAGTGAAATTTTTTTGACAATCCCTTAAACAGAGATTACTTGACCTTCAAAAATTGGAATAGAGCGTTTTTTTGGTAGAAACAGCACAAAGTTCAAAGCCCTTGAACAGAGATTACTTGATCTTCAGCAATTGGAACCCTCAATGTAGAACCTTATTGCGATAGACTTTGTGCAACAAAAATATGGATGAATGGTAGATAAGATAGGAAGTGATTCAGGAGCCAAAATTGCAAGAGCTTAATTTGATTGGAGGAGGGGGATAGAAACACAATTCTTTCATCTCTCCATGATTATTAGGAGGAGAAGGAATTATGTGGACAGTTACAGTATCAAGGTGGATGATAACCTTTGACTTAAGGATCCTAACGACATAAAGTAGTACTTCATTTCCAACTTTAGAGCATTATATGAGTCCAGCAAATCTCGATTGCCAGAGGAATTGGAGGGCATCACCGAAACCATTTTTAGGGTCCGTTTGGATGCAGCTGAAACTGAGAAAAAATGAAAAGCATTGGTAGGAAAATAATTTTTTAATGGGCATCAAAGGCCTATCACTGTTCATGGCCAAAGATCATTGAAACCAAAAGTGAGCTCTCCCTATCGAGATGCTTTGAAGTATAAAAGAATTCCATAAATTTCAGGTATGGGCGTGACAAGGTGACAATGAAGATATGTTGGATACTTACAGCAGAAGAAATAAAAAGCATTGCATGGGAAATAAACCCATTTAAAGCTTCAGGCATTGATTGATGGTGCACAATCTTTTTTCAATTTAGGCCTACTAACTTTTATGCAGCTTCTTCTACAAGATCATTGCTTCAAGGTTGTGCACCATGTAGGAAAAGTGAGCTCTCCCTATCGAGCTGCTTTTCTTCCTAGCAAATATATATCCAAGAATTCCATAATATTTCAGGAGAGTTTAGAAATTCAAAATGAGAAAGAAAGGGAACGGCATGTTGGGAGTGAAATAGGACCTGCAGAGGGCATATGACAATATTGAATAAGACTTCTTGTTGGATGTGCTAATTAACCAAGTTTGGCTTTAATAAAGTCACCAAACTAGACTAAATTGCAATTTACACTTTTAAAGTTTGAGTTCATTTTAATTTTTTCCAAAATAATTAAAAATTTGGATTTAGACCCTTGATGTTATATATGGTTTGGTTCAAGTCCTTTTATTTGTGATGATAGACGGTCTGGACCAAAATTAATCCACAATGTCTCCAAAAATGTTGCATTGCAAAATTAGAATGAAAAAGTGAACGTATTCTGTAGTTTGAAAATTGTACAACACAGCTGCAACCCATGTAAATGTCCAAGGTCTCTCTTAAAACTTTCTCCTAGTTTAAGGAAAATATAATCATTTATTAATATGTAATTTCTCTTAAGTGTTTACCAGTCAACTTACAGTTCAAGCCTAAGGCCTTGTCTGTGACCTGTAGTTTGAGTTCTTTTACAGATTCCGCTGCTAAATGGCATGCAATTTGGAAAAGATACTAACAACTGCATGTTATCTTATATTGTAGATTGTAGTCATAACATTTTAGTCATTCTGGCTTTAGTTCTGTCATCTGTGTAACAAATTATTGGTTAATTTAGTTATTGCCCTTGAAAGGTGTGATTAAGTTGTTAGATGTCTGATAGCGTAGTTGAGTTATTGTTCAGTTAATCCATTATAAATAGTCTCTTGTACAATAATTCAGAGGATAGAGTGGAATAATACAAGTTTTACTCTCATACTCTCGGCTCTACGAGTCTGCATTTCCCTCCTTTCTTCTAATTTTTCTTGCATCAAATACTTAACTATCAAAAGCTTGGCTATAATTTTCACTCCAACCAATTCTTAATTAGTAATCTCCAAAGGTGTCAAAAATTAAGAATTAATATGTTGTAACTTGGTAGTGCCAAAAATTATGAGCTCAACCGGCAGTAAAAAAAGCAAGTTTAGATTTCTTAAATTCTAGTACTTAAGAGTGGAGGGATTCAAGGAAGCAAAAGTTATCCAGTAGATGAAGTTACAGTTCACAATTCAAATGTCTAATTCACATGCAATCTTTAATATTAAATTCCTGAATTCTTCATAACAACTTTAAATGACCACAAATAATTTCAAAAAGTGTCACAAATCCTATTAATTTTTCATTGGGAGTAAGGGAAATAAAAAGAAAATCTAAAAAGGCCCAAAGCAAGCAAAGGACGGAGCTAAGCTTGACCATTTAAAAAAAAAAAAAAAATCGTGTATATATATATATATAAGTATTAATTTTAGCAATTTTGTTATATAAAATTACACTTTGTCTTCTTAACAATAGTATTGATTCTTTTAAAATCAATGCTATAGTCACAAACTTTTCTATAACATTTTTATAAATTATTGACATAGTAAATTCTTATTAATTCACATCTGGGCTCATTACTTAAATAATTTTTTTACTTACTAATAATCATTCAACGTATCAGCAATTTATAAACAAGTTTATAACTCTAACATTTTCCTCATTTTGAAGTCCATACAAAAATTTATAACTCTAAAATCTAAAACAAAATATACAAAGCCAAACAAATCACGATAAAATTTATCACAAAACTAAAAAAAATTAAGCCCATCCAACAAATTTTATCCAAAACAAACAATCCAGTCCTATAAAAAATTTTAAACAAATAATTTCTTCCTTAACTAGCGGTGGGCACACATTTAAAAAATAAAAAAATAATAATAAATAAAAAAAGCCATTATCTACTAAATAGCAGCAGAGCCGAATGCCAATGTCACCGCACGCAGCCAGCAAAAGCACTGTCCTCCTAATTCGAAGTACTACCTCGGGAATTTAGAACCTAAAAGATAGAGCGCAACAAGAAGTTCCTGGTAGACTATCTCATGAAAAAAAAAAAAAAAAATCGTCAGTCTTTAGAGCTAATGTCTTCTAGATATTTTGTAATTCACATATCAACACACAATTATGCACATAATCATCTATTTATTCATGCTTTGAACAAACTTTTGCAAGCGGCTTTTTTCTTTTAACATAAAAAGTTAAAGAATGCGAAACACCCCCAAAAAAAAAAAAAAAACAAAAAAGTTACTCTATTAAATTAAATGTGCTTCCTCTCAATCAAATGAAATTTGGCCATCAACATGTCTCTTAGCCAATTGCAAAGCATCATTTGATTCCATTAGTAAGCTTTGAAAAATCTCCTTTGCATCTCCTTCTATTATAAACTGTGCAAAAATAGAGAGAGCGAGAGAAAGAGGAGAGAGACGTCCAAAAGGGCAATCAGTTACCTTTTATGTGGACCAAAATTTCAGTTTCTGAAGCGCCTTGCAACGATTCCTTGATTGTAATGGTGGAGGTCCTAGATGATCGTCAATATGAATGTTGGGGATTCGAGCAATCTTATGCCAATCCTCGCCGCTGTCTTTCTTGCACCGCCTCTGCAGATGTGGACAATCTTCAATTTCTAATGTTTTGAGTGTTGTAAGATTCTGCAACTCATCCGGCAAAGACATTAGATTATCGCAGTTCCAAATTCGCAAAGATGAAAGTGACGTGAGGCATCCTATCTGCTTCGGCAAGGAAACCAAGTCCGGACATTCGTTAATAAACAAGTCCTCAAGGCTAGTTAAATATTGAATTCCTTCAGATAAAGAGCAGAATTTGTAGCAGCCCTGAATCCATAACCTCTGTAGTGAAGACAAGCCCCGCAATCCATTTACCGGAAAGGACAAAAAATTTTTACAGCTTGATATATCGAGTACCCGTAAAGAATGTAGGTACTGGAGTCCTTCTGGCAGACTTTCGAGTCCCTTACAATCATCAAGATCAAAGTGTTTCATTGTAGTAAGATTTTGAAACCATCCATCCGGAAGAAAGTGAAGAAGTGTCGATTCATGCATACTTCCAATTTGAAGGGAAGAAAGTGAAGTGAGATTCATCACTAACTTAATTAACATTGCATTGCTCTCACAGATACTCAAGCTTGTAATGGAAGGAATAATAGGCATTTCAACTAACTTTGGACAACCGCTGATATTTAATTTGCTTAGGCGGGGAAAATTTTCTGTTCCATCCATTGTTCGCCATTCCTCCAAATTAGCCATACCATATAAATTCAGGCTCTCCAATGATGGGAACGAAATTGCACTATCTCCATGTAACTCATTGCCAAGATACTTCACAGAATCCATGCCACTTATTTCAAGAACCTTGAGGAATGGTAGTTTGCCAAGAGGTGGCAGATGTTCACATCTTTTGCATGCACTTAGCGAAATTTCAACCAGATCATGAAGGAGTAAATCTTGCATCCATGTTGGAAATTTTGAACCCAAATAGTTATGAATGTGCAACACTTTCAGATTTGAATGAGGTTGGAGACCATCAAGAACATCTTCAACCTGTTCTGGTACAGGGCACTGACTTTTGTTCTGCCAAACCAGACTTAGTGAATGAAGACTTTGTTTCCCAATCAAATTTGCATTTTTTGCCTCCGCAAAATTTCTTACATTATCAAGTTTCTTTATTGACAACTCATTTCGAAGGTGTAGTCCTTTCAGCTCACTTATTTGATAACCATTTTCCTTGCCAACGATGAAGATGCTTAATGATTGGAGGCACGTTAGTTGTCCCATCCCTTCAGGCATACAAGTAAGAAAATTGCAAGATTTAAGCCCAAGATAGATAAGGTTTTTCATGTGCCTCATACCATTGGGCAACTTATGAAGAAACTGACAATAATCTAGTTTCAGTGTTTGCAGGTTCAAGAGGCAAGTTATTGATTCAGGTAAAACATTGAAGTAAGAAGAAGACATGTCGAGATACCTCAAGTGTTTTAAACTAGTGATTGATCTTAGTGCGTTTTTTGATGGTCGATTAGTTAGGTCGCACGCCCGAAGATACTTTTGTTTCAAAAAGAAGGATAGAGGGAATTTATACTGACCATAATAATATTTTGATAACGCAATGCATGAGCGTAGAGAGCGGACCTTGCATACTTCAACATCCCAAGAAGTGTCTTGAGTATAAGACTCTTGAGTATAAGACAAGTGACGAATCATTTTTGAAACTTTCACCCCTTCACCAGATTCCACCACAACGCATTCAAGCTCCATAATAGACTGAGCTAGGTCATGCATAAGATCATGCATTTTACATGTTATGTTAATAGGAGAATCCTCCACAACATCTTGAAAGAAAGATCTTCGCACTAATTCATTGAAGATAATAATGCCAACATCATGTGGCTCCAATGATTCTTTAAGGGGAATAAAACCATTAGCCATCCACAATTGTATCAGCTTATCCCTATTAAGCTCGTGATCTTTGGGAAATATACAGCAAAAAGCAAAACATTGCCTTAGATGTGGGGGTAAATAATGGTAACTCAACCTCAGCGCTGGCAAGATGGAATTTTCACCTTCTGGTAATTCCCAAATTTGACTTTCTTTCACAGATAACCACTCACTTTCCGTACTTTTTAAGCTCATGAGGCTTCCAAGAGTCTTTATTGCTAGAGGTACCCCTCCACACTTCTTCACTATTTCCTTGCCAATTGATTCCAATTCTGATCTCTCCTTTGGCCTTCCCATCCCAAATGCACATCTTGCAAACAGGGACCAAGAATCATTCTCTGACAAACATCCTATGTGGTGTATAGGTAGTGTGGCCATCATAAGCGCTATTGTTTCAATCCGGGTTGTCACTATAACCTTACTTCCGTTCGAACCACACCTCAACACCTCTTTTAAGCCATTCCATGTATCAAGACATTCGTTCCAAACATCGTCCAAAACAAGCAAAAATTTCCTCCCACGCAATTTTTCCTGTAAGCATTGCTGTAATGGGTCCAACCTTACAAGATTACATGGGCTACCATCAATGGACTCTATGATTGCTCTCAGCAAGTTTATTATATGGAAATCATCTGATACACACACCCAAATTCTCATATCATAATGACTTTGCACCCTAATATCATTGTAGATCAACTGTGCAAGTGTTGTTTTTCCCAAGCCCCCCATGCCCCATACGGCATAAATGGCGAGATCAGACACATCAGTGAGCAATACTTGAATGATTTTTTCTTTATCTTCATCTCTTCCATAAATCTCACTTGCATTCACAAGTGAGCCAGTTTGTCTTCTTTCTA
Organism: Castanopsis chinensis; assembly: GCA_032878915.1. Lineage (NCBI taxonomy): Eukaryota > Viridiplantae > Streptophyta > Magnoliopsida > Fagales > Fagaceae > Castanopsis > Castanopsis chinensis. The sequence goes on along the minus strand of JAVQMG010000121.1, from coordinate 28,386,149 downwards.
TATCAAAGACTTCCATGTTTATATCTCCCTCTCTCAAGTGAAACTTAGATCTCTCCATAGAAATGGATTCCAGTCTATCCCTCACATTCTTCAGTTTATGTGCCATCTTCATGCGAAATATAAGTCGGTTTTGAAGAGAAAAGAAGCTACTTACTTGGCTTTTCACACCTTTCTCTTTCTCCGCCTTTCGTATTAGAGCTTCAGTTGCAAACTCGTCCAGAACATCATCTGCATCATAAGCTCCTTCTTTGAGCTTTCTCAGCCAATTCCTGATAGCCTCACTCTTCCACTGCTTCTCCTCTGCATCTTGCAGAACAGCTTGGATGGTGGAAAGTGTGCTCTCAAGGTTGTCAAGCTCATCTCTCAGGCCCCAAGCAATTCCCAATTCTTGAAGTGCTGAAGTATTCAAGTTACCCACCATAGAGCTCACCAGCGCAGATAGAAGTATGTCTGCCATTCCGTCTCTCTCTCTCTCTCACTCTCTCTCTGGCAACAAAATGCTATTGGAATACAGGATAGCTCAGGGGAAGTGAATTGCTAAAAGGGAAGTTCTTAGTTACTTCACGTGTAAAAGTCTTTCTGGCTTTGCCTCCACGCGGCCTGGACTTGACTCAGGCAGCATATTCTGCTTTGGATGCTAAATTGTAAATGTCCTTTGATTGGCTAGAGAGTATACATTTGGCTCCACACGGTATTGACTGACTTTACTACTGTTGAGGATAAGATTGCAGCCAAATTAAAATAGTGGTGCCATGTAGCTAGTAATGTACTCTTTTCTTTCTTCTTTTTTCTTTTTTTTTTTTTTTTTTTTTTTTTTTTTTTGAGAAACCAGCTGTAATGTAATTTTTGATTGGGGTTTCTTATTATTTAATACAAGCTGAGGATTCGTTTTGGAAACGATGTAATTGATTGCACAAAGTGGATATATGGGCCTTTTGCACTTGATTTTCTCAAATTGTTTCATTTGCTTATGGGCCTTTCGGCCTTATGGACTTAATCACAGGGTTCTTCTTTTTTTTTTCTTTTTCTTTTTTCTTTTTTAAATACTTTTTACTCTATCTTAAATACTAGTTACTAGGAAATCTACCTATTTGTGAGGTAGAGTAAAATAATTTTATAAAATATTAACATGATTAAGAAACTATACCATTACATAATTTGCTCTTGCATGACTTCAATTTATGATACAATTTGATGAATAAGTCATTGCTTGAATGTGCAATGACTTACAAAAAATTTGTCAAACAATTTCAGATACTGCAAAAAATAATTTAAAATTTCAAATATTAAAAATTTTGAAAGACTAAAAAAATATTAAAGAATCAAATGATTCACGACTTAGAAATTATTGAAAAAAACAAAATATATATGACTAAAAAATAGAAAAATATAAGAAAAATATTGGGTTACATTCAAATGAATAATCCATGGCTATAAGTTTGCATCCTATCATAAAATATCACGTTAGTGAAGTAGAGAGATAATAATAATAATATCAAAAATAATTTGAGTTTGGATTAAACAAACATAATTTTGTTTAAAAAAATGATGAGTTTGAGTTTAAGTTGGACCTAATAGAGAGATAAGGTTTCACTCCTTGTTAAGTTTGGATTACACAAAAATAATTTTATTTAATTAAAATGATAATTTTATTTAAATATTGTGTTGACATGAAAAATTGTAAGAGTTTCAAAGGTTTTGGTTATATATATATATATATAGAGAGAGAGAGAGAGAGAGAGAGAGAGATAAGAATGACCAAGTGAATTAGTGAATTAGTTATTATTTAAATAGACAAGGAAAAATGTTAGCAAAATTTGAATAAAATATCTTATTTAGTAATAAAATATCTCTAAAAATGAATTTTTTTAAATATATAATTATAATATAAAAAGCTAAATAAATAATATTTAATTGATAGATTATCAAAATAATAGTTAATTAATTTATAAATATAATAAAAAGACCTCACAATACTTTTTTTTGGGGGGGGGGGGGTAAAGTTTTGCAACCACTGAGTTAGTTCCATCTTTTCAAAGAATTGTGGCTCTTCTTTATAGGTTATAACTTCTAGCCCATATTACAATTTTTAGGAGGGACACCAATCCTAAAGACTTCTTATAACAACAATATTATAGATGCACTCAATTTCATAACACGTTGAAATGATTTAAAAAGTGGATATGTGACTATAAATAGGATATTGCACACTGTAGGAACTTGAAAATTGATGGCCCAAGCCCACTAAGAAAAGTAGTGTCTTGCCTTTCAAACCAAGCTCAAACAATAAAAGGTTTCTATGTAGAGAGTGGGAAGACAATTCTGGTGTAATTCTGAGCTAAGTTCAGGTCTAAGGCCGAAGAGCGCAAAGTAACAAAGAAAAACAATTCATCAATAAAGTCTACTATAGTTTCCTCTCAAAAAAAATAAAATAAAATCATCAAATTGAATTTTGAACTTGACTTTACTCTCTTTCATCACAGTGAACTAAACTGAATTCCAAATCAATTCCATCACTAATTGTTTCCAAACATATTGTTAATCTCCTCTTCATTATATCCTGACACACAGCCAACACGCTCTTTTTGACATGCTTTATATATCATAGTTGTTGTTTTAAATTTTAATGCTTCACAAAATAAAGCTTACACTTATTTAGCAAATAATAATAATAATAATAATAATAATGATAATAATAATAAAGCTTAAAAGTTGTAAATCTGCAAGTCTATTTCATCAATTGGCCCCAAGTTTTCTATAATGAAATGCCATTCATGCATTTATCCTAATATTATGGAGCTGTATGTTTTCATTACATTAAGCAACAACGTAAACAACGGGGTGGTGGCGCCAAACTTCATGGTGCTTGATAATATAAAATTTACAAAAGAAAAAAAAAATTTACCCAATACTTGATTTATTGAAAGTAAAGTACCATATAAAAAGAAAAGAAAAAGAAAAAGAAAAAGAAATAGTTAAATTACTCCACAGTTCACACTCTAAAACTCTAAATACTAATTAATATCTTAAATATTTATAATCCACTTAATAATATATAATTTATAAAAGAAAATAAAAAGTGAAAAAAAAATTACCTAATACTTGATTTCTTGAAAATAAAGTACCATACAAAAAGGAAAAAAAAAAAAAAAAAGATAAAGATAAATCACTCTACAATCTAAACTCTAAATACTAATAGCTATCTTAATATTTATTATCCACTTAATAATATAAAATTTATAAAAGAAAAAAAAATTTACTCACTACTTTATTTCTTGAAAGTAAAGTACCATACAAAAAGGAAAAAAAAAAAAAAAAAGATAAGATAAATCACTCCACAATCCATACTCTAAATTCTAATTACTACCTTAAATTTAAATTACCATACTCTAAATTTTGAGTTATCTTGCTAAACCTATGATTAGACAGGGAAAAACAAGTCAAAATTTTCTAACCCAACCCGAAAAATACCCAACCCAAACTCGATTTTTTTTACCCAAAACAAAAACAGGTTGACCAGTGACCCGACCTTTGTTTTTTGCAGGTCAACCCGACCTGTGACCTACCATTTTTTAAAACTTTTTTTTCGGTAAAAAAATAATAATAAAGATAAGACAATATTGGTTTATTTGGTTATTGTGAGCTTTAATGAAACAATTGAGACATTTACATAACTGCATGCAAATGAATTGAAAGATGAATGATTGAGCATTCTGTAATGAGAAAAGATTTTTAGATATCAAATAACAAAGTTCATGTCAAGATAATCTGATTACAATAGAGTTAAAAACATATATTTAAAATTGTAGACATATGTGAGAAACATTCATAAATATGAAAATAGTGAAGTTAATCTGTCAAATTAGCATAAATAATGAGCGCTTAGACCTATTTTTTAACAATTTATGTCCCAAATAAATGGATTTTCAAAATAAATTATGATATTTCCTAGAGTGTGTGTTGCTTAACAATGATATGATATTCATAAAAGATACCATGTATAAATAAATAGAAAATCAAACTTTAATGTACATTCTCAAATTGAAATAGAGTGTGTCAACCACAATTGATAATATATTATAAAATTAATTTTCAAGATTGTAAATTTCTTATATGTTTTTATTCTTTATCAAATGAGTTATTCAATAAGAAATGTGTAATTTTACTTTATATTTTGAGATGTTGATATTGTGTAGAAATACAACTTTTGTATTCGTTTTACTTATATTTATGTTATTTTGTTTTAGTAAGCAATGTTGGAATTTGTATGATTTTAAAATTATTGAATAAGTATTAATAAGTTTAAATAGGGGTGGCAAAATTGGACACGACCTGCGAACCCAACATGACACAACACAAAATTAGCAGGTTATGGATTGAAGCTTATTGGGTTTGTGTCATATTTGAGTTGACACTGCTGACATGTTTAATAAATGGGTTGGGTTAGTGTTTAACACATAGAACCCATTTGAACCGTCTGACCCGTTTAATTAAATGGCATTTTACTAATATACCTTTCAAACTCTAAGTATATAAACTTATTAGTTGTTGTAGTTTATTTTCTTTGACATATTGTGATTAATTATTTGTGATATTGAAATATGTTTTAGTTTTGAATGATTATTTGTTATGCAATTACTCCGTAGTTCTTAATTTTATATTAAAAATATTTATTTGTTTGTTTTTTCATAATTTTTTTTTATTTTGATAAAATATAATAAACAGGTCGACACAACTGACCCTTTTAATAAATGGGTCGTGTTTGGGTTAAGGAATCTTGACCCGTTTAATAAACATGTCAGATTAGTGTTGACCTATAGAGTCGAATACTCATGAGTTGACACAACATGAACTCAACATGCGAACACGAATTGCCACTCCTAAGTTTAATTAAGTTCATTCTTGATATAAGTTGTGAATTTAAAGTAATGCATTTTATATAAAGTAATTTGTTACATGACTTTCTAAATAGCAAATACATGTTGTTTTCTTTATTAAAAAAAATCATGTGAAAAATATGGGTCTACCCGACCCGACTCATATCCCAATTGACTCAAACCCGTTTTTAACCCGCTTAAAATGACCCGTTTTAATCCACAACCCGTTTGATCCAACCTGAACCCAACCCACTCGTTGGCCATGTTTACCTATGATGGGGTGATTGAAGAGACCATCTATATATACTTTTAGTCACATAATTTTTTAATGAGTCATGTGACTTTTTGAATAATTCTTATGGATAGTCTAATAAATTTTATAGTAATGTGTTGGAAATTAAAGATTTCTTCAAACCATTTTAGAGCCAAATTTTTTCCACTAGTATCAATATTGTTTTGTTATTGACTAACCTGCCCTTGGATAACATTCTTAATACCTTGATAACTTGATGGAATCTCTATTTTGCATTTGAGTTATTTGGTTTACTTTTTTTTTTGACAAACAAAAGTGTCCGAACCTCTTCAAGTATCTGACTATTGTTTTAGACATGTGCACGCACCAGATTTTTATAGAGACAAATCCCTTAGAATGGTCCCAAAATGTTGGCAAGAGATTTCAAACTCAAGATATCATAGATATCATTAGATCTTAGGAAACACTAAGTCAACCCCTTGAGATTAAGTTATTTGGTTTACTTAAAAGTTAGTTCAATTGAATCAGTTATTCAAGTAACTTGGACAAAAATTTGAGATTTTAGCATATCCTTTTTGCTTATCTCAAAGTAAAGGTGAGGCTGTCATTTCTATAAAGCTTTTAAGGTTTTTATGTTTCTTTATGCATCAAAAGAAGTAAGTATAATTCTCTTTAAAACAAACTATCCTCCCATAAAAATTTGTGAAGGTTAAGGTCATATCTACAAAACGCACTTTATACATTAGGTAATTTTCTATCAAGACGAGCCTATTCCTCAGTTTGATCCATGGTAATGTTTTAAATTTTAGTTTCTCTTTTATTTTTTATCTGCTACCCATTTTATATTGCACTGTCCTTTTATTTCTTTCTTATACAGTAATTTTGTATAAGAAATTTTGAACTCTCCAAAATTTTGGTCCTCTGAAGATTGAACCAAAAAATTTCAAGAAATGTTATGTTTATAATATTTTCACAACAAATCGTAAGTGTCAAGTTATTACTAGGGGACGAAAAAATAATTTTTGTGGTAGATTCAAATTAGAAACAGTAACAACTTGCCATCCAAGCTTTGTTGTGAACGTGTTGCATCCTATGTAAGTAAAATTTCTCAGAAATTGTCCAAACAAACAAGCTAGCCTAAAAGCCCAAATCAAATTTTTCATTGTGATTTTTTAATTTTTGTTTTCAAATGGCATATTTTAAAATCGCTATTAAAAAAAAGGAAAAAAAACACAACATTTATTCTTTTGTTTAGAAGATGAATCGCTATTGCAAGATTCATCTTCTACACAAATTTGTAATGACTTAAATAATCTTCTTTTAGATCCTAAGCTATGAGAAAAGATCTCATATTTTCATCCTAATGACTAGAACGAAATAAAAATAACATATTTTACAAAGAGGTTAGTGGCAACTATTTTTTTGTTTAGACCCTTTAAAAAGCATATTAGTTTAACCTAATGAATTAGCCAAGTAATTATTTAGGTTAATTATGAGATCTAGGTTTAATTGCAAACTATCATATCATGCACAGCGAAAAAGTAAATAACACAATAATATGATTATCTAGGAAAACTAATGAAACCAAGAGTTACAAGATAAAAATCTTGAGAGAATTTAACCTAACTCTCCTCAAGGTAAATAAATCCACTATGATAGAATGGAAGTTTACAAAAGATTTAATCCTAAATCTGATACTACCTCCAGTAGAACTTACTAAAACAACCATGTGCAGCTCCAACTTCACAAACTCTTCTCTCTTGAATTTGCAGCACACAAGCTCTCATGCTTATGACTTTGAGATCTCACTCAAAGGTTTCAAATCACCAGTCATTGTTGATCTTGTAGTAACAACTAGATTCCACCAATACTTGATTATAGATCTCATTCTGGTAGACACTTGTAGAGTTAGAAGGTTACAAAACCTCTCAGATCTCACAGGAGTAACTCACAAGTCTTCCAAGCGTCTTTAAAATGCAATTAGAGTTTTCCTTTTATACTTAGAAGTGTTGAACTAAAACCCTAACGTTTTCACGAACTTGGGTCTGATTTAAATTCTACAAAATTTGATTTACTACGATTTTCGATCGGTTGGATCTAATTTTCGATCGGTCGAGCTTCACTGAACTTAAACTCTCCTTTTTGCAGCTTGAACGTTCTTGAATATTGATTTGTACAATCTTGACCAATGTCTAACTCCTAATCTAGGCATGTTTTTGTTTTCAATTTGCCAACATACACAAAATAGGAATCTAAACATTTAATCCTAAATCTTTAGAACCTAATAGCAACCTCTTGACCATTCATGATTTTCCTAAAAATGAAATTAGTGGAGCATTGCATCGATTTAATCCTAATTAGTTTACCAAATTCAAAAATCAGTTTGAACAAATTATAAAATTATAAAAAAAAAAAAAAAGATTATGCATTTTGTTTATATTGTTGCAATGAAAGATTAGTAGTTTATTGATTTATTAGTCGTGTACATTGAAAAAGATGTAGCTGATAGAATTGATAATAAACCTATCATAAAATAATTTTAAAATATGAAAATTTGTAAAACAAAATTTAAAACTTTATATATATTTGAGAGTGTTTTTTTGTGATGTCAATATATTTAAATTTTATTTTTATTATTCTAAAAAAATGTTATATTTTTATTAAATTTTTTTAATTTAAGTTTTTTAATGATCACTTTAAAAAAAATTATAGAGCTGCCACTGGTACAGAAAGATTATTATTACCAAAAATAATAATAATTCAAAGGCTGCGCCTACACCTTCTGGTGTTGCTAAACTAGATTGCAATGTTTCAATGTCCACCAAACCAAAGTAGCTGATGAGAAATAGGTCTGATAGTACTGAAAGAGTTTTTCGTTCTCAAAAAAAAAAAAAAAAACCAAAGCAAGCTATTGCATGTTTAAATTATATTGTAGAAGATGAGGTTGCAGTGGCTTGACATCTGGACCTAATGATCCCCGACCAAATAGAAGGCTTACGGATTTTACCGTCTACAATTCTAATGGAAAACCAGAGTTTGTAGAAATGGTGCAAGTTGATGATTTATTCATTTCAGGTACCATCCTACTTTTGGAAGAAAATTCCAAAAAAGGAAGGAAAAGGGTGTGAGATGTGAAAGGCTTTGGGCGGATCAAATCCTGGGCAATATCAGGATATGACGAGGGCAAACAAGTGATTTGGGTCTCCACTATCATAGCTGATTATGATTGTGTTAAGCCGGCAAATGGCTACAAAAGTCTGTATAGTCTATTCCTTGAAAAGGCCAATGCATGTGTGCAGGTCTACCAAAATCTGTCAAGGACTACTGGTGGTGGCCCCAATTTGACCCTGGATGAATTGCTTGCAAGGGTTGTCCACTCCATAAGTACTACTAAGACATTCTCACTGGAGATATACGACCAACTAATTGGTTTAGACAGCACATCTAAAGAAAATGAGCAAACTTTTAGAGACTTGCCTGTGTTGACAGCTCTCAGGGATGAGAACAAGAAACAAGGAACTTTAGTGCCTCTTGAGGATAGTAGCTATGGTGGGAATATGAAAATCAGTGGTGAGCAGAAAACTAATCAGTCTAGTTCATCCAGTACTTGTGGAGGTCAAGAAGATGAGGATATGAAATTGGCTTGGTTGCTGTAGGAGGAGGAAAACTGGCAAATAAAACAAATGAAAACTAGGCACTCGGCTGCATCATCAAACAATTTCTTGATAGTTTATCTATTTTTCCGCCTACTTGTTTGTTGAAGCAACCTGACACAGTTTTATTTTGTTTTGTTGGCCAGTTTTCCTCCTTATGCAACAAGCAAGCCAATTCCATATTCTAATCTTGCTGAGCTCTACGAGTACTAAGTGAACCAAACTAATTTGTTTCTGTCCAACACTGATTTTTAAACTCATACCCATCACCCCACCAAAGCTACTAGCCTACTACCCTTAGGAGGCACAAAAACACCTTGCTTCCTTCTCACATCCCTAGGAGCAGTCAACATATGCAAGGCCCTAAAAATCTGCTCATTTTTCTTAGATGTGTCATCTAAACCAATTAGTTGATTCTATATAAATTCACCTTGAGAAAAAATAAATTTTGTAATAGGTCTCAAACAGAAGGTCTTACTAGTGCTCATGGAGAGAACAATTCTTGTAAGTAATTCATTTAGGGTCATATTAGGGTCACCTCCAAAAGTCCTTAACAATTTTTGTTAGACCTGTACGCATGCATTGGCCTTTTAAAGGAACTAGACTATATGGGCTTTGGTAGTCATTTGCAAGTTTACACAATCATAATCTGCAATATTAACAAAGATCCATATGACTAGTCAGCTTTCTTCATATCTAGATATTGCATAGAATTCAATTTGCCCAAAACCCTCATATCTCAAAGCCTTTTCCTTTCCTTTTTTGGAACATTTTCTCAAAGACAAGATAATGCCTGAAATGAACAGATTATTAATTTCCAACATTTTTACAGGGTATGGCTTTCCATTATCATTGTGGAAGGTAAAATCTTTAAGCTTTCTATTTGGTCGAGGATCATCCAAACCATTTCTCATATGAACAAATAGATAATTTATCCTTAAAATCAGAACATGCAACACCTCAATTTGGTACTTTCGGGGAACTAAAAACTTTTTCATCTATTTCTCTTCAGGCACTTAGGTTTGGGGGCCATTAAAGCGTTGCAATCTGCTTTAGCCACACCAGAAGGTGCAACCTTTGAATTATTATTAGTCTGTTTTCTTATCCCAAAAGCAAAATATTTATTTAGCTGGGAAGAAAACCGTACATTCAATCCAAACAGATAAATGATGACTATAAGAGATACAACAAGTATATATAGTTATTATAAAGAAAGAGAACAGCAAAAAGAATAGGTTTCGTCTATAATGATAAAAACATATGGGTTCCTTTAGCAGGAGCCAAATGGGAGTAAGGAGCAAATTTCTTGTATCTGACTTAAACTGGGACAAAGAAAACGACAAATATTAATGGCTATATGAATTAAATTGCCATCCATCGAAAGAGGTGCAATGCTCTAAAAAGAGAAAAATAGAGATTAAACTACAATTACTAATGGAAGCTATATACATATACCTTGGTTTTTCATATTTATGTATGTATGCTGTATGCATGCCTATAAGTATGCATTCCTCTCTCATGTGCGTGTTGGGGTTGCCCCATCCCCACTACACAATTTTTTTTCTACCCAAAAAAAAAGCCATACTAAGCACTCTCCCTATTCCATTTTTTTTTCCTTTTTCTTTTTTGTATAACTCTTTCATATATAAATATCAAAATTCCTTAAAAAAATAAAAATAGTTCATATCTCATCAACTTTTTTAAGATTCAAAAGTTATAAAATTTATAAAAGAAAATATTGAAGTAGAAGTATTCAGCTTTTGCCTCTATGAAACTTGCTGCCAATTGTCATGCCATAAAGATATATTCTTGTCATATGCCTCAAAGATATACATATCAAATGACTATAAATCCTCTATCCCACTCTTTCTTTCTTTTTTCAACCAATTATAAACTTTCATCAAATAATTAAAATATCAAGAAGTCACATCAACAAGCATCTGGTGATCTAGGAAGCTTGGCACTTCATCCAAATTACTAAATTTGAATTATTTTTTGCATGATGGGCTATGTGTTCATGATTCCTTATGCTCCACTCTTTTAGTATTTCATTTTATGCTCTAGGCCTCCACCAATTGATATATGTCTTATGTAATTTTTTTTTTTTTCATTTTAAACTTTTATTATTTTATACGAAAAAAATAATAATATAGAGTACTAAGTTATGATTAAAGGAATATATTCGAATACTCAAAATGGAGTAGAGGATTTTATTCATACTCCCTAGGACTCTAAAAGTTCGAGAACATTTATCTATATTTTTTCATCTTAATTTCCTCTAAATCATAATTTTTCATTTTGCAGTTTGTGTAAACAAGAGGCAGTATTGGTATGATAGCAAGTCTTGGTCACGGGTTTGAGCCTAGGGTAGGAATCAGCCCCTCCTATAAATTATAGGTAAAACTCTTTATGGTTTCTTCCAAACTCATCAAAAGTAAGAGTTTTGTATGCTCATACACAAATTACGTAAACAAAACTATAAAATACATGTGGACTAAACACGCCAAAGTGAAATTGAGTGCCCTTGTACGACATGTGTAAACAATATACTAAACTATAAAATATTGACCTAAAACACTTGTAACCAAAGTGAAATTGAGGGTCTATTTAGAATCCACTTATTTTGCTGAAATTGAAAACTTTTTATTGAAAGTACGGTAGATAAAAGTAAAAATTAGCTGAAATAATACAGTAGGACTCATGAATAGTACTAAAAAATGTAGTAGAGCCCATAAATAATAGCAAAAATAAGCCAAATAATAAAATAAGCTGGCAAAAAAAAAAAAGCTATCCAAACGGATACTAAATTTATTCTCTTATAACTTATTACGGCGAAGATATCGATCTAACAGCTGAAAAAAGTCGCCTTAATAACGGACTTTCTTGACGAGATGTACATTGATCGTTACTACGAGTGATTGTTAAGTCAAAAAGAGAGACTGTTTTAACGACCTTAAAAATCGTCGCTACAATATTATATTATATCTATCAAAATAAGGCCTGGCATTAGAGTTTGCCACGTTGCATGCAATTTGAAGAGAGAGTCTGAGTGTGTCTCCTGAGTGTCTGTGTGAGAGAGAGAGAGAGAGTGGTGGCCATGGCAGTAGCAGTGAGCTACTGCAAGACTTCTCCTTTTCTTGGCCAATTCCCATCTAATTTCGTAAGCAACTCTCTCTCTCTCTCTCTCTCTCTTCTGAGTTTACATATTGCTGTGTTTACAACAACTGGGGTTCTAAAGTTGTGTGAATAGTGATTATTTGGTTGGATTTGCCTCTCAAACTTTCTTAAAAATTCATTTTATGATATGGGTATTGGTTATTGTCATCTATTTTGGACTTATACACCTCTATTTTTTCTTCTTTTCTTCACTTTTTTGTTTTCTCTGGGGACCATGTTATGATTACTTGCTATGTTTAGGAATAATGGTACAATGAATTGGATACTTTGCTTTTTGAAGAAAAAAAAATTATCTTTTAAATATGGAGAATTAGGAATAGTCTAGACTGAGAAAAATGATATTCCTTTTGTTCTGACTATTGCTTGGTGGTTCAATCAGGGCCATGACATTAAGAGGATTGAGATGTGTTTCAAGTTTCGCTCAAGGTTTAGTTTTCACAAATTGGGCTTAAATTGATAGATGAACTGAAAAAAGTCCTTCTTTTTTTTTTTCTGTTGACTTTGTAGGGAAAAGCACAATGTAGGCATATAACAGGAACTTCAGTTCAGGTGCCTAGAATTAGTGCACTATTTTGGGGATCTAGGAAGTCTGTAGCACCACCACAGGAAGTGGACTTTTCACTTGGAGATTTCACTTTGACAGGGTCAACGCCAGAGGTCCCAACCCTCTCTCCTTTGGATTGTTGATTGCATATTTATCTGCTTGTTGTTTTTAGTTGCTGTAGCTAAGAGCATTGTACTGATTATCAATTCAGGACATTTCAGCAAATGAAGTGAAACCTAAAAGAATATCAGTTTCAGTTGTTTCTTCAATCTTAGAGGTTTCACCTAATGACTGGGATGCATGCGCTTTGGATGCCACGGGTCCTGAAAAATATAATCCATTTCTTACACATGGATTTCTTTCGAGCATAGAGGAGTCTAATTGTGCAGTGAAGGTTAGGAATCATTACTTCATACTGGACCTCTATAATTTGTAATGTTATCCATTTCTCCTGGTGCCATTTTAGTATCTTGCTTTTCAGCTTATCTAGCACTAGAAAATTAATGTCCTCTGATCTTTTATTTTGCTAAAGAGTATAACAGAGGCTTTGCCAGGAGTATTACTCCAAGTAATTAGTTCTGCTTTCTTTGAATTTCCACTTTTCGTTAAGAATTGCTCCCTTATTTACTTCCTTAACAAATATTGTAGTATTTATTGGTGGAAAGCTTGTCTACCTCAAATATAATACATAAAATTCTGGACCTAAATAATTACTATCTATAATTTCTATAAGCATAAATGAATCTTTTGTTCAACTCACTCACTTTTGTGGATCCCTGATTGAGCAAATCCATGATGCTACACCTACGCATTTTATGTTCAAAACAAATCATTCCCACTTGGAAACTTTATGAGAAATCGTAACTTTCCCAGTAAACATCAATGGGTCTGGGATCATCAGGGCCAATGAGCTCTAGCTCAAATGGGACTTGCTCCTTTTTTTGATGAGCAAATTGGACTTGCTCCTCTTGTAAGAGCAAGGTGGAGGTGAGGTTGTGAATTAATGTGAATGAAGATGAAAATTCCTGTGTTAAATAAATTATTTGGTAATTTTACTTTCAGGAAACAGGATGGATGCCACGCCACATGATTGTGAAGGATGAATGTGACGATATTTTAGGTGTTGTTCCACTCTATCTTAAAAGGTTTACCATCTGCTATGTTGTCCACACAGAAAGTTTTCATGTAATTTCTTTTACAATTCCGTAAAATGCTTAAACTTTATCTCGTCCCTGCTTATAATATTGTTTTATTTACATTTGCAGCCATTCCTATGGTGAATTTGTTTTTGATCATTCTTGGGCCGATGCATACTACAATTTTGGGGCAAGATATTATCCAAAGTTGCAATGTTGTGTACCTTTTACTCCAGTAACTGGTCCAAGAATTTTAACTCGCAATACCTCTTTCAAGGATCAAGTTTTTGACATTCTGGTCTCTGCTCTTAAGGAGCTGGCAGCCAAGGTATTGGATGAATCAAATGGTTCTTTATATTGATGCGTTAGTTTGTTTATGTTAAGCTATTTCTATACCTACTGTTTGTATTTTTTTCATCTATCTATTCCAAATTTATTTTTGAGTACAGCTGTTGTTTCTCTGTCAATGTACAAAACAAGGAGACGTGTTTTATTAATTGGGTTAACTGAAAATTCCTCTGTTTGTGTCGATGTGGGATAGATGATGTGACTTGACATATTATATTGTGTCTAAATCAGGCATCAGTTTCCTCTCTTTTCTGGATTAGTACTGCTGAAGATGCACCTGTACTTGTACATGTTTATATAACTTAAATATTCAGGGAAACAGTATCTTCATATGAAAACTCAAATTCCATGTGTATATACTGTCATTACTTAAAGTGCCTTTTGGGAACTTCCCTCACATATTTTTGTTGATGAACAATTGTTTGTATTTCTAGTCAGATATCTTTGTAGATATTTAAATTTTAGCGTCCATATTTGCCTCTTTATGAAGTTAATTGACATATCACTAGGTCAAGCCACAATAAGTACTGGAAGAGTTTTAGGAAGGTCAGAATGAGTGAATGAGAATGGTGAACTGCTTTGCAACTAAAACTCTTTGAACTTTTGGAGATTGATGATTACCAAAGTTTGTGCTGAAGCAACCTTATTCTACATCAAGGCACCTAGTGTTGTAGCTCAGTTCAGATATCTTGTTAAGAATTAGAGGCTTTGCCAAGACCAGGCTGCATATGGGATCTATGCTCAGAAAAGATTTGATTTAAGCAAATATACTCCGTATATGAGGGGAAAAAAATTAATTTAAGCCTCTTTTGCACGTATTCAATGAATCATTTACTTAAAAAATTAAATAAAATAATAAAGAAGAATAAGAGGGCAAAATTCAATTGCATGGCTTATGTGGAATTTTCTTCGTGCCTGTGGAACCATGTCTAATGGGAGTATGTATATTATAGTGCTACAATGTTAGACCCCTAGAAATTTAGAAACTAACCAATAATATATACAGAAAAGGAAAATTTGGGAAAAAGGTATTGACTGCATATTAATCATCACAAGGAATAGAATCTTCTTAGTAGTTTTCTAAAAAGTTCATACAGATGAATTGAATAATTATATAATTTTTCTTTGTGTACATACTTCTTGTGCTTTGTATTTCCTAAGTGTATACACACACAAATATGTACGCTACTTATCTATGTGAGTAACATTTTCCTTTTATATATATATATAATTGTGCGTGTGTGTGTTTGTTATTGTTTAAGTCGGCTAGGAGAGAAGAAACTGAAATGCTTCGTAGGTGGTGCTGAGATGAGTAAAGGTTTCTTGTGATATTGGTCTCTACTTACAGTGGGTGGAAAAAGATAACTGATGGGGAAAATATCTGATATTTAAGTGAGGAAATCTTATAGCTGCATTTTCCATCTTTGATCTTAGAACACACTTCCACATTTTATTGATAAAAGGATTTGTTTTCCAATATAGTATTTAATATTTGTTTAATGCAGGCTTTAAGATAATTTGTAGTAAGGCTCTTGTTCTAGTTATATTGTGATTATTACTTTTTCCTTATTCAGGAGATTGGCTACGTTCTTGTGATTCAATATTTTAGATAATCTTTTTATTTTTGGTACAATATTTTAGATAATCGAAAGAGCACTTATGGTGTTTCTATTTTCATTTATGATGACATACAAGAATTGACTGCTGGTCACTTAAGGTTACCTTATATCTTTTACAGTCTCAGCTTTCATCATTGCATATTACCTTCCCGTCTGAAAAAGAGTGGCAGAAACTGAAGGAAGGAGGTTTTCTGCAGAGGATTGGAATGCAGTACCACTGGAAAAATCGTAACTATAAGAAGTGAGTGATGCTAAACAGTTTTTTTTGTCATGGTAACATGACTTTTATAATAGTCTATATTAGTTTTATATGGCACTCCATTGTTGCATCACGACACATCCCTTGAAGATTATGTGGTGATTGTCATTTTCTTTATATATGCAACCAAGGGTAGCACCAAGGAAGGTAATGATTAAGTCTAGGCTTGCTTGCATTGATTTAGTCCACTATTAGCAACATTGTGGACCTACATGACCCTGGTCAAGCAACTCCCAAGCTTATTTGTCCAATCCTTATGATTTTGGTCACCCTTTTAGGCAAGATGCATCAGTCATATAAATTTTTTATCCTCTCTCTCTCTCTCTCAAAGGTTTCCAGCTTGTTGAGTTTTCCTGGAATTTTTAAGCATATATTATTTGGGGTTAATCCATCTCTTCTGGTTTCTGGTCCTTTCATATTTATTCTGTCCTCAAGGTGAAAGTCAAATTTTCAAAAAACCGGACCACAGAAGGGGCGAATTTTTTAAGCATAACATTATTAGCTCTTCAACTCCTAAATGTCAACATAAGTATAAGCATTGTATAATTAGAACAAGTTGCAGTAGTAAATCCCTGAAATGCGTCAACTTATTAGTTGCTGCATGATACAGTATTTATTTATTTTTTCTCTGATGTGTTGTATGCACAAATAATATAAAATGAATGAATCTCCTTGTGTGCTGCAGTTTTGATGAGTTTTTGATGGACATGAAACAAAGTAAGAGAAAAAATATTCGTCAGGAACGCAAAAAGGTTGGTTTGGTCCCTCCAAAACATTTTTTTTATACGTACACATATTATGAGAGACTTAATGGTCATGAGAAAATTCATCTTCAAGAAAAAGAGGAGCTGGTAATCTGTTTGTACTGATTTTATTGACTGTCATTAATGCTTATTAAGATTAGCTTCAAGGTTGAATCTAGATAATAATCATTTGAATTGGACATTAATGGCAATGGATGACTCTAGAAAAGAGTGCATGGATGTGATTGGAATGGTATGAAGATACATGGTCAATTTAGACAACACTAAAATACTTAAGGAAACTTTTTATGATACTCTAAGGAATCAATCAAAAATCTGAAAATAAAAGCATGGATTGAAAGCAGACAATAGATGTAAATTGTTATAGTGTCTGCAGATTTAGTTGTCTTCTACAACTAATGGAAGAAATATCCAGAATTTGGGGCCCACATAGGATATTGGTCATGATCCTCTTCTGCATCTTAACCCAATTATTTTTTGTTTCGTGTTTTCATACAATTTAGAATCTCTCTCTCTCTCTCTCTCTCTCTCTCTCTCTCTCTCTCTCTCTCTCTCTCTCTGTATATATATATATATATATACATACAAGCGCGCGTGCACACACACGCACGCAAACACACACATACAAGTAGAAGCCAATGCCAATTTACTGAAAATGATTGCCTTTGCCTCTCACTTGGTATACTGTCAATTAGACTAGGATATCAGTTGACATGCTTTTGGACATGCAAGTTGTATGTTTTCTCATTGAATTTTCTATGGTGCAGATTTCTGTGCAAAATCTGACTATGAAACGGCTTCGTGGTTATGAGATAAAGGTAATGGATAATAGGGATAACCAGGGGCGGAGCCAAGAATTTTGGTTTGGGGGAGCCAAGTTACAACTTTAATATACTTATCAAGACAACCTCACGTACACATAAACACTTTTTTATTATATACACACACTTTTTTATTTGATTAGTTATATACATACACACATCAAACAACAACAAAAAGAACTTTGTAATTTCAATCAAAATTATGTTTGATGGTGATCTTTCATAAAATAAAATTCATTTCTACTATTTTTATAGTAAAATTCTTAAAAAAAAATCATTTTCGATACAAATTATGAAATTTTATACTAAAGAAAGTAAAAAACTTTCAATTAAACTAATGAAATTTTCAAAAACATAAATGATCCAAAATTTGGGGGAATAAGTTAGGCTTCAAACGTATTTGAAGTTATCTTGCTCTAACTCATTATGTAGTAACTAAAAGGACATTTCATGTGTAGTTTTAGTGACATTATTTTTTTAATGAGTCAATGATTTGTTAATATTCACATAACTGGTTGAAAAAGATATAGATTCAAATATATTTGGTGCTAAACTTTATCAAATATTTAACAGATATAAGAGCATATTTTACAATAAAAAATAGAATTGTGAAAATAAATGTTATGTCTCTATAATTATTAGACAATTTTTTTTTTTAAGAGCATCATTGGACTAAATAAATATTTGGATAACTACAATTTATTTTTGTAGACTAAATTTTGAAAATATTGCTATTTATCAAATTCAAAATTTTGGGGGGGCCATGGCCCCCCCACCCTTACACATAGCTACGCCCCTGGGGATAACTACAAGTTATTATGTAATTATGTGCTCTGTTCATTGTCATTTTACTGTTTTGAATATGACAACTTATGTCTGAAGCATATTTAATTATCCTGCTTCACATATGCTTTGCCTGTATTTTCTCAAATATTTATATATGGTTAAATAAAATTTCAAAATGACGTGTATACATAAATTTGCATATTTTTGGTTAAAAATCTAAAATTTATCGAAGAAATAGTTTTTTCCTTCTTCTTTTTTGTGTGAACTATGGTGTCAATCTACCTCTCTGAATTGTGGAATATTTTCAATGTCTTTTCACCCATAGTCGTATGGCTTTTGTTTAGAAATGTTGTAATAAGCCAAAATTTAATGATGACTTCAACATAAACTACCTAAAACATGAATTCAAAGAAATAAAAAAACATGAATTTGTTTTTATTTAATTATCAAACAGTATATTTGTATACTCATTTAAAGATGGGATACATCGTCTTCATAATGTGTTGGGTAAATCTCCAAAGATTTCAAAATGTTGCACAGTTTGTAAAGCAATTACATATGGTTTGCTTCTTCTATAAATTTCCTTCCTCTAACATAGACTAAGGTGGTGCCAAACGGATAAATCCAACAAAAGCTTCCCTTTAGGCCAAAATGATCTGGTGCTCCAAGTTCTCCATAATGATTCCCATCGATAATGGTGTGGCCATTTTTAAAGTAATTGCATTTATTTCTCTCCTAGGCAGATATTATAGTTGGAAATTTGTTGGTGTCATAGAGTTGGGACTTCTTATCCTAATTATTTTATCTTTCTGTTGGCAGGCGAGGCACTGGGATTCTTTTTATAATTTTTACAGGAACACCACTGATAACAAGTATGGTCCTTAACATTTGCCCCTCTTTTTTGGCTTTTTAGTGAAAGTATATAATTTACAAAACCATTTTCAATATGCTTTTTGTACCTTATTTTGTCAAAGATTTGTTGAATTATACGAAAATCTTGAGATGCTGCATCTTTGATATGTTGTTGATTCATCCATAGGTGGGGTACTCCTTATCTAACAAGAGAGTTCTTCCACAATATGGGATCAAAGATGGGGGATCAGGTACTACTTGTTATTGCTGAAGAAGGGCAAGAATTTGTTGCTGGAGCTCTTAACCTTATAGGAGGAGATACTTTATATGGGCGGCTATGGGGATGTCAGCCACGAGCTTACTATCCAAGTTTGCATTTTGAAGCATGCTACTACCAGGTTTATGTCTAATTTTGAACCTAAATAATTTACAATTCTCAACTCCTCACCTTCAGTTCTATAACCAGAGGAAGAATCTATAAAAGTTTCCATGTTCTGAAACAACAGCTATATCTATGATAATGTTAGGCTATAACTATGAACATAATATTACACGTCCTGCATATTAGGGCTGCACTCCTCTTTGCTCTTGTTTCAATAAAACTATTTACATGTCAAAAAACGAAAAATAACTATGAATGTGATAGTGCACTTTAGAAGCCTTGAGCCCAGGGTGATTGTTCTTCCCACTTAATCACAAAGCTCAAGCTTACAGGCAACCATGAGTGCCTAGAATTTATAAATTATTTCTTTTGGAGTTAATTATGCCAAGAATTCCAGTGTGTAAGGAACATCATCCTGCGAAGAAGTGCTTATTATTCTTTTGTTTCTTATGGGTGCTTTGATTTGATATAACAGGCAATAGAAGCAGCTATTGAACTCAATTTGAACACAGTTGAGGCAGGAGCTCAGGGTGAGCACAAGATTCAGCGGGGTTATATGCCTGTGACAACTTACAGCTGCCATTACCTTATTAATACAAGTTTCAGGAAGGCCATAGAGGATTTTCTAGTTCGCGAATCAACTCAGGTGATTAGTGTTATATTGCTGTATTTTAGGCAGAAACTTCTTTTTGAGAAATGAGGGATTATTAATCAGCCATCAGTATGAGAATTTCATCCTTTCAAGGCAACGGAGCTCCATCTTATGCCCAATTTATTTGTGCATGGAAACAATTTCATGTACACCACTAAGCGTAGGATGTTTGAATATCAGGAAATTGGGTACACATAATCCAAACTGGCAACTATTTTTATAGTGGATGTAAGACTACATATACATATAGCGTAGTTTTTGTGCATGAGTGCTGGTGTAGTTTCTTCTGTCACATGCATAAAAATCTAAGCGACCGTTCTTCTCCATAGGAGGTTATTTAATTTCATTTTTTCTCTAATCTCTTATACTCTTCCAATGCCCCTTCAAACTCTCCCTCTTTCCCCTCCCTCTCTCTTCTGAGAAGTGAAATTAATTGTCTATAAGGGAAGAAAAATGCTGATAATATTTGTCTGCATAGAAGATTTAAGTATTCTTTTGTTGAAATAGAAGATTTCTTATTTTTACATACATGCTTTGCATGATTTTAAAGTATCTAATTAGTTATTCTGTTTGCAGGTCAGGCTTGTTACGAAACTCTTGCATGAGTCTGGTCCCTTTAAGGAAGGTATACAGCAGATAGAGGAAAACGAGGCCCAAACTTGAAGGAAAATATGTGTTTTTATACCTGTAAATGTCTTTTACATCATTTTTTGTTAATCATAGTTATGATATTTTGCTTCAAGAATCAGGAGTATGTAAATAATTTCATTGACAGCAATCACTAGTGGATCATTCATCATTGTATCATATCTCTCTAGTAGGCAACCAGCTAGCTGAGATATCAAATGCTAGCTCTGGACTCGTTTAAACCCATGTAAATCATGCCCTGATATCTATAAAAACCCCCTGTAAAAGTCTAGTAGGAATCATCTCGCTATAAATGCAGGCAGTATTATTCTTTAGTTGAAAATTCGCTCATCTAATCAGCAGAAAGTTCTTCATATAAGGGCCTATCAAGAAAAAACAATGCTCTTTATATAAGTTGTATAACACCACCAGAAGCAGTGCTGATGAGTGATGACTCTTTTGGAGAAAAAGAAGGGTGCTTGGTCTAATGCCTTTAATCATTGAAATATATGTACAAACAATGGAAGCTCTTTAATAATTTTATGGCTTTTTTGGGATATTACGGAAACAGTAAATAATTCCTTCCTTTAAAGAATAAATTTGAAAAATCTAAAGAAATTCATATTTTTCCCGTCTAGCCATTGCAAGTTATTATTAGTATAAATGGTCTGTGTAGCATTTTGATCCATCTCGGTACACGTCAGTCTATTTGTTCCCATACGGGTCAGTTCAGTCCACTTTAGTTCATTTTGGTTTGTTTCAATCTATTCGATCCATTTGATCCACTCAGCCTACTTCAGTGACAATTTGGGGAGGTTTGTGTATAAAAAAGAGCAACTTCATTGACAATTATGTCACCTTATCAATGTAATAATGGTAGATTCTCAATAAAATTACTTTTTTCTTATGTTATTAAGGTTTTTTATTTTTTATTTTTTTTTTCTAATTTCTCTTTAAGCCATTCAAGTCAATAGAGGATAAACCATTTGTAAAGAATACTAGAAACAAATTTCAAGTACATATTACATTATTTACAAAATATCTCACCTTATACAATAATATAATGTAAAATAGTTTCCTTGAAAAAATAAAAATAAACAAACAAACTTACAAAATTTAAAACACTTTCAAATAACAAATATAGATAGCTTAATTTACAAATTTTAATATATTATATCGATTATACTTTGTTATAAAATAGTCAAATCATATCATTTTAAGAAGAGTTTGGAGCCAACACTTATAAATCTAATATAATACTTTTATTTTTCACTTTAACCAAAAAACAGATTATCAAATTTTTTTAGCATTCACTGGTCAGCTACTAGTTACTCTATAGAACTTTCTACTTTTTATCAGTTCCTGACTGGGGGCACTTCGAAACCTCTATAAACAACGAGAGTGCCATTCTACTTTATTCGTTTTGCTTCGAAGGTTAAATCTGATATGAAGTCATTGATGTGTATGACGTAATATTGACTGTGCTTAACTGTGATTTTGGGACAATACCAGCAGTCTAGTGTCACAAAGCACCAAATTTTGAGTCCCTTAAGATAAATCAAAATGCAAAATTTCATTATATTGGTATCCTCAATCTTTTAACATTCTGAGGTGGGCTAGACAAAGACATGTTGGATAGGATTTGCGTTCAAATACTCTCTCTTCTTGATCTTCTTTCACGCTCGAGCAGATGCTGATGGTTGCACCATCTTATATGCTAGTGCAATACCTTCGCGCTCTATGGTTCACTCAATTGGAGCGTGCCAACAAAAAATGGCATTTAGATGTCTAAACAACGTCAAATTTTACAAGAAAGCACAATATTTCATCATTTCTAGGGAGAGAAATTGAGGCAGATTGTATCTAACCACAGATACTATACCTGCTATATAAAATTTTACAAATTTAATCAGATTCAGTACAACCAATTACAATTGTAGCATCTGAGGGTGAAAAAGGGATAAGGGTACCGCACCCTCATTAAAAATTCTCTTATGAGACCAACCGTCTCATGAAGCATCTCTCTCACGACGTACGGATCCCACGGGTTTGTGGGGCCCACCAAATGTTAGAGAGACACTCCATGCCTCCCCCCCTCCCCCCTTCTCTCTCTCCCTCCCCCTCTTTCCCTTCCTCTGTCCACCCACATGGGAGAAAGAAAATTTTACTTAGCATAGAGAAAATACACTGCAAAAATCACAGATGTAATAGCAAGATTTATCTACAAACCTATTCCACTTCTACAAAACCATCCTAACTTAATGTGAGCTTGGCAAAAGCTCAATCTGAGCAGGAGCAACACACCCCAACTGAATAGATTGTTGTTATTTATAACCTGACTGTGGCGGAGCGGGCGGCAACCGATTAGGTGTGCGGCGACTGCTGGAGTTTGCGCTTGAGCTTGAGTTTGAATCACCGTTCTGAGCTGGATCACTGTACCGTCGACTGTGACCCCTGCTGAACCTAGATGAGTCATCATATGAGTCAACAGATCCATTTGCAGCAGCATCAAATGCTGATCTCCAGTCATCACCTGTTGGGGGTGCAGTGGTTCTTGGGCTGTTCTCTGTACAATGAATTGTCAGAAATCAGTGCCTAGTGATAAAATGAGAACTAATAGAGAGAAACTAACAATTTAAAATCTTAGTAAAAAGTAATTCTTCTAAATCAAAATGCTGAAATTTCTGATAAGCCATTTTGCACTCACTGCGGATATCATATTGGGAGAGTGCATTTCTAATGGGAAGGTCTAAATAAGGAAATGTCCCAAAAAATCAAATCTCTAAGATCACATTGAATTTAACATTTTCACCCTCTTTGCCCATACTCCATACGGTTGAAGAACACATTTTCAAGTTCAAAATCATCATCTATAAGATCCATCAGTTTTTAATCACATTCATTTCCTTAAAATCACAGTCATGATTCAACAACATTGATGATATACAAAAAGAGAGATGATTCTGTAACTAGTGTGAGCAACTTGCAGAAATCTCTCAAAGAAGTTCAACTCAATAATAGAATGTACCAATAATTTTAAATTCATTCAACAAGTTTAAGTTCAGCTGGCCACATTTAGATGAGTAACAAGGGGAAACACGATGGTAACAAAATGGAATAAGAATTTTGTATTGCTTCACAATCGTGGGAAGCGAGTTTTTTATTCTGCACGCATTATTATCTGTCCAATTGAGATACCCAAAACACAGTAAAAATGGCAGTCTGCAACATATGCAATTATATTTACCTGCTCCACCCCCACCATTGGACCAACTAGAGGCAGCAGCTGCTCGATTATCATGAATGCTAAGTTGCCTGGTGAGTTTTGAAAGAAGAGAGGACTGCCTCTGGATTCGCTCCCTCCTATGCTTTACATTCTGATCTTCCTGGATCAGTTGTTCAATCCTTGCTGTGCTTAGGGCACTATCAACCAAGGAGTAATAAAAAAAATTTCATAATTAGGAACCAATTTAACAAGAAACATATTGGAAGAAAGAAACCAAATGTTGTATTTGGATGACACACGCATGTCTTAAAGTTGCAAATGTTCATACTTCAATTGCAGAGTGTAATACCGTATTATATCTCAAGGACACATCCAACCAGAAATGCATTTAAAAACATGAAAGGAAGCACATATAAGAATTTTTATTACAATTAAGAATTTTTCTCTTCCTGTGAAATTTTGTATAAATCTTCAAATGTAAAGGAACAAACATCAGAAATATATACTATTAAAAATTAGAACACTTTCATAACAGAATTGGGAAAAAATATTATGCATCCATACATGAGAAACAGTATCATCAGTATGTCACCAAAGAGATTGATACGTTGCTAACCTGATAGAACTGTATAACTGATTAAGCATGTCTTCCTTGGCTTTCTCTACTTGGCAAAGAACGACTGCCTGCTCAGCCAGAACAGTTACTGACATACATTAGAGAAATATAGATAAACAGTTACAGAATGGATGACTGGCACAGAGAAAAAAACTGACTTTTGGGACATTCGCAGCAAGGCTGTTAAGAACAGCTTCAACATAACCGCGTACTTCTTGGGACATCCATCGAAGCTCTTCCTCTGGATCAGCTGGTTTCCTCACCATTGAATCCTAAAACAGGTGAACACATCAGACATATGTTCAAAGACATGCGAAACAAGCTCTATTGGCCAGCAAGAAAAATCAGGAAAGACCACAAACAAGTTAAAAATTATTTAAAGAACTATTTTCGCACCACAAGGAGGCTGAAATATATATATATATATATATATATATATATTCAAAACATGTCAAGAGAACAAATTGCTGAAGGGAGTTCAAACATAAATATGGATACTCTTTAAATGAAGTAAAAAAACAAGGACCTTTTTGATTTTCAAATCCCTAATGTATCACATAACTAACAAATTCATGGACTCCGAAAATCTAAAGGAAACTACAAGAAACTGAAACAGCTGCAAGATCAAATATGCTATGATATTGGATAAAAACAATCAACATTGTTCAGTAACTCACAAGAGAACCATCAGAAAAACTATGCCGCATGGGAAAACCAGATTCACCCTTTGCTTCACCTCCTTTGTAAGGCCCAGCAACATTTCTTAACCTATTTAACCACTCAACCTTATCTGCAACACTCTCAGCCTTTAACACAACGGCACTGTGAGCTGCAAAAATACATATTAATTGAAGCATGTATTGGCACACAACTTCATTGGAGAGGAATTTTTAAAAATAGAATTTTTCTGCAAACAGTACTAGGAAGCAATTTAAAGATAAATATTACTACCTTTCAAAACAGTCTTATATGGAATCTTGCTAGTTAACTTGAAAACAAGACTAGGTTTTTTAGAATCAGGTCCATTGGCTTTTTTGTTCTTGGAACCTTTTGAAGGTGCTTCCTCTTCATCAGAAATTTCCTCTATATTGCATTCCTGAGTGATTCATTGAAATATTCAGAGACAAAGGCATTAAAGTGCAATGCATGCTAAATGACACCAATATGCTCATCAAGTTCAAACTCATAGTTGGGAGAGAAGTGAGTGAAAGTCAGATAACTGAAAATTCATTGAATATGAGTTAATAGTAGGAAAATTAACGACTTTCATAGGATTCAATTAAAGCTATATTTCTATTATAAATAGTAAGAAATTGAGAGAACAGAAGAATCGCAAATTCAAAAGTGCTGAACTACATTTAAATTCACTTAAATCCATGCTCTTAAGACAAGTTGATCGTATGAATCATGATCAAATGGTTGTCATTTCTTCATCTTATTGATCTCCTTGTTCTTAGATTGTAACATTTGGAGATCTTGTATACCGACTTGTACTTTATTCTGTTTTTTAAGAACTTCTTACTTATCAAAAACTAAATTCATAAAAAATTTACCCTATTGGCATTGAAGTTGAAAAGTAAAATTCAGTGAAAATAACTCTCTTATTATGGACATGGGGAGCAAAGAGGTTGTTCTTGGGATGACTCTGATTTGAATCCACCTCATTTTAATATACCTAGTTTATTTTTTAAAGGATACTTAGTTTAATTTGTAAAAAAAAATAAATAAATAACTGGGGCTATTTGTTCCAATCCATGTCAAAGATACATTTTTTTTTTCAGGTATTAAAAATCAGACACCACGTACCCCAGGTTTGCAACAAGATTATACACTTTTTGCATGTGAGGTGTTGTAATGTTTAAATATTGATTTTAGTGTAGGCTGGAATTTTCTTTTTGCCTATCACATTTTCTTCTAATAACAGGGATCTATCTAACAATTATGTGCATCATTAAAATAGTCACATAAATCTTGAGAACCATGGAACTTCTATATATGAACTTGATAGAACCAGTACTTGCTATCAGTATTTACAAAAACAGGAATAGAGATGCAACTACCGATTTGCAAAGAATACCGAGAACGAACTATGGACACAGAACTGCGAGTCTGCAATATAACCTCATTTAAGTAAACAAAAACCACCAATTTTATATTAATATGTACTTGCAAAACCAGAAATTTACCCAAATATATGATATTCAGAACAAGAATATCATATAACAAAAAGGGTAAACTAAAAGAAAATAAAAATTTCTAAAAAAAAATTTGCGTCTTTCTTTGGGGATGGGGGTGGATCAAGAAATAGCCAGAAGAGAAGTAAACAGTAAAACAAAGTCTTTGAATATGCTGTCTAACATCAGAATCCATTGCTGCAAGCATCCCAAGAAATTCATACCTCCACGGTGATGACTCCACGAAAATCTCTTTCCTCTTGTTTTTTAGTGTATCCAAGCTGCAATATAAAGCTAAATTAAAACATATTACATCAGCTAAAAAAATTTCTCGATATTACAAAACAATGGAAATGACAGAGATAAGAACAATTGAATTCTGAGTCCTAATAAGGGAGATGACACATTTTTAATTGAAGTCTAAAAGTGTGCCTAAGCACTAAGGTCTTTCAGAGCCTAACGAAACGCAAAGGCATAAGCCAGAGCTAATTGAAGTGCAGTTTGCAGGCATAAAACTAAATAATGACAGAAGGAGATGGAACAGTTTAACCTTACAAATGCAATGATCCAAACACTTATATTCCAAACTAAACGAAATCAATTTAAATCACACTCAAGCGCCTTGGTTTCTAATGTGTTCAGATTCAAAATGAACTAAAAATTCCAACAATTCAGACATTTGAAAATTAAAACTATGTGAACAGCATAACGCAGAGTAGAGCTAGGGTTAGTAGAAAGAAAATCAGGGTTTAGGATTCATTTCATTTACATTAATTCTATAACGTCTAACAACAATCATCATAAAATTGATTAAATAAAAATAATGCATGTCATAATGAAATAGTTAACTACAACCAATATGGTTACAACAGAGTTATACAAGTATTAGTCAACAGAAAACAAAAATGTATGCAATTATTTGCACCTTGACCTTTTGCAAAAACATGCATCCCCATGTGCATAAAGAATGCCTCATTGAAGGTGCCCAAGCTTTGAGTGGCAATACGAGAGCCTTATTTTTCCTTAGGCCTCAAACATTGCCTACATGCACTTTGGATAAGTTTTTTAAAAGAAACCCATGAACACGAGTGTCACATGAAAAAACCAAAAAGATACAACACCAAGAGGTGCCAACCAATTGAGCTACAAGGCTCTTGGCAAAAGGATGCAACAAAATAATTAATAAGCATAAGAATAGGGGATAGATAACCCAAGAGTCAGCACCTAGGCTTGCTTGGAATTAGCATCAAGTAAGAGAGAACAAACCTAGGAGTCAATACCTAGGACTTGGCTTGGAGTTGCAAAAATAACATTAGAAAATTCCTAGAAAAATTTCATTAATCAATCAAATTGTAAACTTTCTCCATAGGAGTACAATACTGTACTTATATAGACTAAGGCTTATCCCTAATTCTAGTTGACTTAAGAAAACCTAATTCTTGTTGATTTGAGGAATCCCAACTATTGACTACTAAAACTCCAAACGAAATACAATTGGCCTCCACAATTAAATAAAACTAATTAAAATAATATTTTGTTGCACTTCCTGCATCAAGGAGACAATCTATTCTTCAGTTGTCTGAATTAAATACAATTCTAATTACACCATTCCTTACAAATTTGATCTTAAATTTTTATTAATAAATACAAGGATATCACAAGTGTTCTTCATTAAAGGTGCCTAAGAGCATCCACATCAGTGGATGTAAATTTCTCTTCTATTTTACACGAAAAAACCTACTTTTTCTATTTTACACATTTATTTTTACAAAACACCCACATCAGTTCATCTATTCTACACATCTTTTAATTAAATAATCAATTTCCTCACATTTTTTTATTATTTCCCTAACTAACCGATATATATACGCGTCACTCTCTCTCTCTACCCATTTCTGTTTGTTGCTCTCTCTCTCTCTATACCCCTCTCTTTCTCGCTCTCAAATCTCCCTCTCGATCAACTCTCCCATTTTCCAGATCAACTCTCCCGACAGCTCCGATCCACAGCTCCAATCCACAGACTGATCCCAGCTCCGACCCACACTCCGATCCACAGACCGATCCCAGCTCCGATCCACACTGCAATCCACAGCTCCCAGCTCCGATCCACATCTCTAATCCACAGACCGATCCCAGCTCCGACCCACACTCCGATCGACAGCTCCGATCAACAGACCGATCCATAGCTCCAATCCACAGACCGATCCACAGCTCCGATCCACAGACCGATCCCAGCTCCGACCCACACTCCGATCCACAGCTCCGATCAAGCACCGATCTGTCTCTTTGTTGTTTGTCCGTGTGGGTGTGTTTGTGTATCTCTGTGGGTTTTTTTTTTTTTTTTGGAGCAAATGTATTTCTGTTGATTTATCCGTGGATGTTGATGAGTTTGTTGAGCACGGAGAAGAAAGAGAAAAAAATGAACGAACGGAAATCAATAAAATATTGTATAGACGAGCTACAGTAACCGTGTATATTTACACGGTTACTGTAACTCGTAGATGGATTTGCACAATTTTAGGTAGTTTTACACCCACTGATGTGGGTGTTTTTTTGACCAAAATGTGTAAAATGGAGGTTTTTTTGTATTATAGAAGATTTTAAAGGCACTGATGTGGATGCTCTAAGAGTTGAATAGAAATAGATGGGCCTTGTTTTACCTTCAGCTTCAAACCATGTCTATGTGCACCTTTGTCAAGTGTCTTAAAGGAACAAATAAACATGAGACAATCTATCCACATGCTTTTCTTTTGTCAATATTAAAAACAATTCTAATCATACCATGCCATAGAGATTTACTGTAAGGTTTTTGTTAAAATACATGAATAAGGATAAAATAAGCGTGGGAAAATCAAAGATTACATAAGAAACAGGACAAAAAATTGCAAAATATGCATGCAATATTAAGCAAGGTAATAAACCAAACAGATTAGACCACTAACCTTTCCAGTTTTCCCATTAAAAACAAACCACCGTCTACTCCATCCATTTGTTTTGGCACTTTTCTTCAATAAAAATCCTGAAAATACAGAGCAGGTATCAATTACAAGAAGCAGGATCTCCATAATCAAGAGAAGGTTGAAGGGTAAACCCTTAGGCCTTAGAAGAAACTAATAAATTAAAATTCCTTAGTCCTACATCCTTGGAATCAACATGTGCAACAAATTAAGCATGTTAGAGAATACTCTCTTGTATTATTCTAAAAGATACCAGTGTGGAGGTGTCCCTACCACTTGTCAGTAACATACTATTCTGTCATATTTGTTAATGCTCCTAAATAATGGAAGATCGATTGGGTGAGGGTGCAATATAGAAAAAAATTCCCATTCATATTTTCTGTTATTTTCTTCTCTTCTCAAATTTATTAACCGGTAGTGGTATCAGAACAAGTGATTTGAATTGTTCCCTTGCCTCTGGTTCTCATTTCTGTCTCCTTCTCATTTTCTCTATCATTTCTTTCTTTTCCATTTATTGTTCCTTTTTTCTTCAGACTGCTCTGTTGGTTGATTTGGGTTAAAACGTTTGTTGATTTGTCTGGTGTTGGTAGGTTTATGAAGACACTGCAAAGGATTTCTGTCTTCATCACCATTGTCACCGTCAACATTTGGTAATGGAACAATAAAACCATGTCCTTGGTTGCTGTGTTTGTTACTTCTTGATACTCTGAATATCACCCCTAATTTATCAGCACTGTCTGAAGATTTCTGTTAGATTTGTGAAGGTTCACGGCAGTTTCAACAGTCAAAGTGGTTTATGATTTGAATGGCAGTGAGTTTGTAGTTTTTTTGATCATCAATGATTTGTGTTCATGCTGGTGCAGTAGTCGGAAGTTTCTGAGACTCACTGATGTCAACGTTGACAACTATTTATGCAAAATTTAACATATTTTTACGAAAATGAAAAACTTTTTAGATCAAAAGTTACATTTTTCATACTGATTATACTCATACCTGCTATTATCTCACCAGCAGGCCCAGCAGTCTTCAAGGCTGATCCTTCTTGTACATCCTTCTCTTGCTGACCAGATTTCTCTTTCATTGATTTTAAGCTTCCACCAGTTTGTTCCCCTGTTTGAGGACTGGTGGCCTATCCATGGAAACCAAGAAGACAAAATCCATAAATCCAAATAAAAGGAACTTTCATCATGCATTTGATGGATATAAAACCATCAAAGCACTTATGTGAAATATCATAACTTATAAGCCTCCAATTTATTATAAAGAAAGTCAATAAGCCCACACCCTATTCAAAATCGACTGCTCTGCATCGGGTGCCCTTTTGGAAGGTCGGTTTTTCAGCTCTTCTTCACGGCGTTGCCTATCCATTCTGGTCAAGTTAGATACCAATGCATCAGATGACATAATGCCAAACAACACAGAAGCCCAAACATAAAACAGAGGAACTCTTTGAACTTTGAAGTACACTAATTAGCAATTATACTACGGCAATGACATGTGCATTAATGATCTGTTCATTACAGTACATCTTTCATCAATAAAAATCACTCAAATCTCTGTTCATCCCCGAAAAATTGCATGAAGTTGGTTACTGTATTTTTCAAAAAGATTTATTTTAATCTTTTTCCTTATGTCATCTATTTAAGTGATGGAATTTGTTGATGAGTCAATTTTGATGATGTGGCACCTTTCCAGAATTAAAAATATACCAGTCAGCAAAAAATACCATGTAAGTTAGCCTCTCAACCACCATAACCCACTACCATGACATCAGCAAACATTCAATTACACCACAAGCTGAAGGGAATGAACGATCACCTTTGGAACTTAAGTTGATATTCTAACGCTCTATGCATGATTGGATGGCTACATTTCCCATCCACTTACAAGGTTCTTTACATCACTAACAATAAAATTTCTTCCTTATAAAAAAACTTCCTTATAAAAAATGTGCCATGTCACCCAACATAGTTAAGTTGTATTTATAAAGAGGAAGGATTGCCCATATCAAGAGTACATGAACTAGTCTACCAACAAATTGTCATTTTTTATCAAGCCATTAAGCCTTCTAGAAATGGCTGCAGAGGTTTGGAATCAAGAGGGATCAAATTTGCACCACTCGTGCTTTCCCAAATTGGAATTGAAAAATGTGGGCTTTTTGATATGCTATATTCTCATTTTCCTTTGAGTGAAGGTGCAGATCAAATGTCTTGGAGATTAACACAATCTGAAAATTTTAAAGTTCAACTGTTTTATGATGCTTTGAAAGGGTCTACGAGTAAAGTCTCCTTGGAAGAGTATTTGGACTGCTAAGGTGCCTCAGAAGGTTGCTTTTCCATAATGGACAGCAACTTTAGAACAGACTCTAGCTGTGGATAATCTTCCAAAGCAGAACATAGTGATTGTTGATTGGCGTTGTATTTGCAAATGTATTGGGGGAATCAATTGATCATCTTCTACTACATTGCTCAGTGATAAGAGATATTTGGCCATTAGCATTTTCAACATTTGCTGTATCTTGAGTGGTCTTGAAGAATAGATGTCTGTCCTAGGCAGTGTTTTTTTGGGCTCCTTTTCTTTTACTCCGCTCTTAGATCTGATTGATTATTGTCATTTAAGAGCTTGATTGTGTTGTTCACATGGTATACCCTCTGTATAATTGGTATTCTTTTTTAATAAATGTTATTTAACAAAAAAATTGTAACCTTTTAGAATTAGCTTAATCCACTTCCTGTATTTTTAAGGTTTCTCCTCATATCAATAAGGATTTCTTTACTTGTTAAAAAAAAATAAAAGGATTTCTCATTGAGCATACCGCCTTTGAACCAGACGGATGAAGTGCTGAGGCGGAACAAAAGCACGCTCCATATCCACTAGTGCTATCACCATTTTTTTTGCCTCATTCTTAAACTCGTCAAGTGCAGCACTTGCAACTGCCACAACCTGATTTTTAAATTTCACAACAAATGAAACATCCAATGATGTAGCTACACAAAAAGCTTATGTTTTTTTTCTAAGTACTCAAAAAGTATATGCAAACAGCTGTAAGAAACTATTACCTCTCTCTTAAAAGGAGGATATCTTCCAAGCCCAGGCGTTGCACTTGCAGCAGCAGAGACTATTTCCACAAGTACTCGATGCACCTATTTTAGTAGTCACCCACAAATTAGATTAAATAGTAAAACTGAAATATAAATAGAATGTTAACCTTGCACCCAAAAAAAATGTATCATAATTACCATAAAAATACCAATTAAAAAGAAAAAAAAAAGATATATATATATATAGGAAGTAGAACTAAAATCCATGCACAGCTTGCTTAAAGCAAATGCACAACATTTATGCTTGATAATAGCAAACAAAAACATAAACGAAATGTTATTTTCTAGCAACATGTACTCTTTTCTTCCATTCTATTCTATATAAAGTCATAGTTTCTGTTACTTCCATAATTTACATGTCCTTTTTTATTACTTCCATTATTGTTATTTTTGGGATTTTGGTCTTCCTCTACCTTTAGTACCCTTCTCCCTCAGAAAATGTTCCCTGATGAGCATTTGAGGAAAACAAAAATCACAAGATGACGTTTTTGGGAAATGAACAATCTCATAACAAGTTAGCAACTTATGGAATGCTCTCTCTGTTAAAAAAACAAAACAAAACAAAAAATATCTTTCTCTTCTAGCTAGTTTAGCTAGGGTCTAATGACAGTTATACAGTGCATACTCTTCGCTATTTCGTTCATAAAGAGACACTCTACATCAAGCATAATTGAGTAAGATTCCTAAGAGGACACAAAAGTCCAAAAAAACCTCTAAAGTGGCGTGAGATGAGGGACAACCAAATCCTAACTAAGTCACACATCGCCTAAGTAAGGGGGGAATCAGCACCTTATACAGAGGCCTTGGACTCTAATTGGTAAGGTTCCTTTTAAGAACTTGAGGAATGAGGCTATGCGTCACTCCCAAAGAGGACAATTTCTGCCAATGATGAGTTAGGGTGTGACAAAATGGAATCAAAGCAGACCCCGATGCAACCAGATGGTGGGTCCCAAATTTGTATGTTTTTAGTGTATTTTTCTTTTGGTTTGAATTGCACCCAAGGAATAAAAATAAAAAAGCCATAGGCCATTTAATGAAATAAACACAAATTGATATAAATTCAAGGTAGGCCCTTCTTGTTATACCGAATAAAAATTTAATAACATGTACACATGCGATAATCACATGCTCTTAGTGAATATAGACAATTATACACATCTGCAACCCCTTGTATTTCCTGTTAAATTTTAATTAAAAATCACTACCAAATAAATCTTCCTTTGAACCAAAGACTGAGTTACATGCCTAAAAAAATGAAAGACCACAAACATAAGCCTAACATTTGCAAACATTAACAATTACTTTTTTTTTTTATAAGTAATGTAAATATTGTCCATATCATAAAAAAGGAGTCACCCAAGTATACAGGAAGAATATAGCAAGGGATAGAGTAGAAACAAGAATAAACCCCAAAGTACGTCAGAGTACCTCTTCGACACATAAACGAGATGGTTCCTTTGCCAGTTCTAAGACGCCTTTTATTAACGACCTCAAACCTTTCTCTGGAGATATAAGATAAGGTTGATAACCATCTGCTTCTAGGACAATCTAATAAAATTGAAAGTGCCATATCAAAAGCAAAGCACCTGAAAACATTACAAGTCAAAAACAGAACAAAAGGAGGATAAAATAAGAAAAAGAGACTCTACCCTTTTGACATTGTTTATGTCAAAATGCCTGTCCAAAGGGAGCTGCTTAATCCTGTTAGGAAAATTTCCCTCAAAACTAGCAACAACTTTCCAACCACTACCCTGCAAAGAAAATTTGTGTAAAGAACTAAGTATTTGTGGTAGGACACAATTCTTGCAACAGTACACATCAGCAGCAGTGTATTTGTAAAATTGAACATCAAAATTTCAAGATCGCGACTACAAAGTGGCAGAAAAACAACAGATCAAACAACCATCCCTATGCACAGTAGGAATCAGGATAACAGATTTGTACCAATTAAAATAATGCAATGCCAGGATTACTGTTAGGCCTATAGGAAGTCAAATGGCAACCATGCGTTAACTTGAATAGCACTTTGATATTTGAGAAGGCACTCTTATTAGGCTGTAAAAATATCTAACAACGAGGATGCATTTTTCTCAATTTTAGACACATATACTAGGCCTTTGGCATGACAAACCGTTGGAGATATATACATTCTTCCTTATGTGTCATTTGGCAAATATTTTGCATTACTGACATAAGATTATAAAGAGCTATAATTGAAAGAAACTACTGACCTCACCACCTGTGATATGTAGGAGAAATTTGTCCTCAAATTCACGGCACAGTTGCAAGGCTATAGCTCTTGTACCTTCAGCACTATCAACCATTTGTTCACCAAGTCTAACTAATTCATCCTGAACAAATTGAGATTTCCCCTGAAGACTGCAGTATTGTCAAAAGGATGAAAGTATCAATAAAGTAATGAAGGTTCCAAAACTCCAGTTACAAATAAAAACCATAGACAATAAGACCCCACCTAAGTACACCCATTCATAAGCTTTTTAACTAGATTGGTTTTAGAATGAGAACGATCCAAACCCACCAAACTTTAAAAAGGAAGAGAAAGTGGCAGTGTAACCATGCAACTACAGAACAAAAATTAGCTCTTCATAACAGACCTGTCTCAAAAAAGGTTTAAGGGTACATAGAAAAAGAAATAATTCCATGTGCTTTGTCATTAAGCTTGCTGACCCAAATATCTAGGAAGTATCTGAGAAAAGACTCTGAGAAGCAGGAAAGAACTTCAAATTTGTAACTCACCTCTCAACTAGGCTAGCTTGCCCCTTGTAAACGATGATGATAAATAAATAGGTAATAAATCCTAGTTCAGCTTGCATTTAGTAACATATGAGCTAATGAAAGCAGACAACTATCTACAAATCATAATTGAAACCCAACTTCAATCTGGTCGTCTGCATATTGTAACAATAAATGCAATAGCACGGACTTCAAACCAGCACATTAATAGAATGTTATTTACCACAAAAATCATCCATATAATTCTCACCACTATTCTTCCAAGACAGTCTTCCCAGAGAAACAAAAGCAAAAGGAAACAAAAACAAAGTTGACACACTTTATCAACGTAACAGATTTTTAGCAAAAGCAGCACAACTATAATAAACTAAAGTACTGAACAATCCTCACCCCAATCTAGCAATTATTAATAGTTATTCAAAATAATCTATTCATTTCCAGAAAAGGAAAAGTATCAATAAGAAAAATAAACTTAGCTACATAATTGTATGCAGCAATGAAAAAAAAGAACAGAGAACAGTTATGACAAACTTCTGTCTTAACTGAACTTTAACTTCATGGATAGAAGATCAAGAGCAGATGAAGGGGAAAAACTTACCCAGAAAGAAGATTTGGCAGTCTGAGCTTCATACGGTTACGAATCTGGCCAGCAAGGGCCTCCACCAAAGCTACTCTACCCAGCTTGCTTTGAGGAGCTCCAATCAAAATAGATTTTAAACTTTCACTCTCAGCTCGCCAAGCAGTTTCTAAAGAATTCTCAGAACCAGCACCAGACTGTGCTGAAGCTATAGAAACAGATTGACCAATTAAAGCAACCCAAGGGATATCAGATGTCTTCGGTGGTCCCTGATTCAGTAGGAGAGCCTGAACAGCTGCAAGTGCTTTCGGTTCTGAAGCTGCTTGATCAATTTTACTAATAATGCCAACCGTTCTAGTGCCTACAGTCAAACCAAAAATAAAAGGGAATAAAAATAAAAACTGATAAAATATCATTAAAAAAGGATGTGCAAAAGATAACAAACTTGAAATAACTGAAGAATTTTTTTTTAAAGAAATTAGAAAATGCAAGGTTAACAATGAAAAACCCACTTTCTGCATCAAATTCCTTCACTATTTTAAGGGCTCGAGACGATGAAATTTCTGGCGCCTGAGTTGCAGGAATTACAACTAGCAAAATAGCATCATTGTGTTCAACATATTCGCTGATCTGAATAAAAGAAGTAGAAAAGAAATAATTACTTAAATGAAGTTTTTAAAGAGCCCCTTAAAAATTGAATATTCATCAGAAGCATTATTAAAAACAAGTATACCATGTTCAATCTTCTCCAAGAAGAATTAGCAATGACCCAAAAAAATACCTTCTACTAAATTCGAAACAAAAGAGAAGACCACTTACAGCCACTCACCATTGAATCATCCATAATTCGTTGATCCAATCCCGGTAAGTCAATCAATTTCAATGGTGGAGCTGAGCATATAAAAGAAACTTATTAAAGAATGCAATGTGTTGTGCAATGTGTTGTAATACAAGTACATTTGCACGCATAAATACCCACATACACATACATAAAGAGTCATATAGTCAGATATATGTCAGATATATGTAATAACATACTACATGCTTATCTATAGATATACATGTGTTACATATGCATAGGATGTACACGTGTGTGTGTACACAAACAACCAGCATTCATCCTAAATGAGCTATGCGCTTCAACGAAGGAATACTCTGGTTCTAACCAAGAGTGAAGAGTGGTCATAATATCTAACTCAATGCAACAGAGAGCAGTCAACTATTCAATCAGATTCAGAAAACAATTACCCTAGTGGCACACTCATAACAACAACAGCAACCAAGCCTCAGTCCCAAAATTTTTGGGGTCAACAAGAGATCCGCAATACAAGAGTCAAGATTGACCACATGAGTCCTTTTCCGTCGTTCTATTCTATCCGAAATTAGTCTCTATTACTTCCTTAATTAACATATCTTTATTTACTACTTCTATTAATATTATTTTTGGTTTTTCTCTTTCTTTTTCGTTCCCTCAACTTAAATACCTCACTCTTTTTCACTAATGCATTAACCACTCTCCTCTAAAAATCAAAAACCATTTCAAGCAACTCTTATCGTCAATAGAGGTCACCCCTATCTTTACGCGAATTTCCTTATTTTGAATCCAATCCTTCTATGTTTTTCCATTACAATAAGTTGAGAAGCCCCTTGCCCATTATTTTTCCTTGGAAAGGCATTTGAAAGGTTAAGGCTCCTCGGCGTGTTTCCTTCTTTCTGTGGACTGCTGAATAGGATAGAATCCTTACAGGTGCCAATTTGAGAGGTAGAGGGATAGCTTTTGTTGAATGGTGTATCATGTGCCATTGTAATGGGGAGACGGTGGGCCAATTGTTACTTCATTGTGGTAAGGCTCATTGGTTGTGGAGTTTGGTGTTTAGATCTTTTGGGATTTCTTGGGTCTTGCCAAGATCGGTTGCGGATGCTCTTTTTGGTTGGTGAAATTGGCCTGAAAGCATGTGTCTAGCATTTGGACTTTAGCTCCATTATGCTTGATGTGGTGTCTTTGGAGGGAAAGAAATAGGAAGACGTTTGAGGACATAGAAAATTCGGATGACCAGCTATTGGCTTCTTTTAGTGGCTCTCTGTTTGATTGGTCTAGGGCTTAGGGACTCACCTCTAGTGACTCTCTCCCTATGTTCCTTAGCTCTCTCTTGTGTAATTATTCTTTCTTTGTTCTCTTTCTTTTCCTTTGTACTTTTCTCTCTGCCTTATGTTTTCTGCATAAGGTAGTGTTCTTGAATATATATCTTTATTACTTATAAAAAAAAAAATTTGTCCATCTTAACAATCTCATCGCAACTACAGACATTTTACCGAGAGTATAATGTTGGTATTGAGGTTTGAGCAATCCCAGGATGTTCAAAGCTTCTGTTTTGACCAAAAAACTTTAATCGTTTAGATCTGTCCTAACTGTTTTGACTAAAGGACATATGTTTCCTTTCTTTTAAAATAAACAAATCAAAGTAATGTCTAATAAAGCTATGCTTTATAGTTGTACGATAAAGCTAATGAAGTTGTAAATAAATAAAAAGCTGGTCAAAGTGATGTCAAACCTTATTAAAATTATTCCATGTTTCTCTTTTAGTTCCGATTTCTAGTAGTAGGTTCTCACAAATTACAGTATCAAGGGAAGAGGGGGTGGGGGGACAGTATCATAACAAAAGCAAGGACCAACCTGTACTAGTACGAAGTTTCAGGTATATTTCATCACGACTCCTGCCCGATGAACTCTTGCTTAGCCTATCCTGTAGAGAATGCCGAATAGCACCTACAATCCATCAAATCGAAAAACTGAAAATTATCAGAGGCAGCACAAGACCAATCCATGACTCTCTTCTAAGGTCATAAATATGAAACATAAAAACAGTACCATTGACATGAATTTACAAGATAACAAATGCATCCAAAACACATAACAACAGACAAACAACAAAGTAGCAGTTTATTGAAAGACCTTACTTGCAGAAACCTGTTGAGATTTATTGTCAATCTGCAAGACGATTGATTTGCTGCTTAAAGAGCTATCCCTGTTTAAATCAATGCTTATGGGAGCCCTAGTAGCACCATTTTCACCAGTTGGCTGTTGATCAGATGTTACAGCAAATAAACCAATAATAAGGATTAAAAAAAAATACTCACATTAGTAGAAGTCCATCAAATAAAGATGAAAATTGTCATGACGCTCAATCCAAGTACAACTTACCAAAACAGGATGTCCTATTAAACTGTTCAAAACTGCAGATTTACCAGCACCCTGACCAATGTGTCCACAGGAGAGCATATATTAAAATCCCAAAAGTAATGACTTTCAAAAGGGTATAAAAAAATCACATGCTGCAATACTTTCTCCTTCATTTTTTTTCTTTCTCCCGATAAGTTACAAGTCCCATTCCTCTAGACTCATGCACCCATACAAGATAGAACGTGTAACTTCACCCTACACATGTTATTTATGAAGAGAGCATATGCCATTTGGCCCAAAGACAATTGACATATTTGGAGCATTTTTTTAAGGCATTGGTTATCTAGCTTCAAGAAGAGATTTATATAAAATCTCGCCCTATCTAATTATGGAGAAATAAAAGGGAAGGCTGAGTTAAGGAGGAACAAGTTAGTGCATAAGTCTGTTTACGACAGATAAGGAAAGGATGGGATAGATTAATCACTAAAAGCAAAAGCTCGCTACTGGCTGTATTTAGCTGCTTTAGTCCAAGATATAGAGAACTAGGATTAGAGCTAGCCTTCGCCGTATATAAGTAACAACAAATCTAACATCGTGAAGTTTCAATTTAAGTATGAACTTACCAAGTTAGGCTCGTCTCAGAAACAAACTCGACCCACATAAGCATAAATCCCAACTCGCTACATAGATCTTTTTATACCACTCAACCCTCTCTAGGGTCTTGTCATCATCATTCACCTTTCTAACAACAATTGTCTGTAATTACAACTTTGACCAATATCGTTTTCGGCCTCCCTTTTTAACCTTTCTGCTCGTCCATCACCAATATAATCATTCTCTCAAAAACAAAACGAAAAACCGAGCTAATGATATTACACATTTTATGTTGGTTGTATAAAAATCCATTTCACATTTTAAAATCTTTACTCTCACACTAAAGATTCCAAAACATTTCCAACATAAAGCTTCAGAAAGCCACTGGATCACAAAGATCCATTCCCCTCACACACAGAGACACATTACAAAATTCACAATCCATGTACGCTTTTTACGAGAATTCTTAGACTCTCACTCTAAGATTTCCCCAACTAGTTTGGTTCAGAAGGCCATTGGATCCAGGGATCCATTCCCTCAAATCAAAAAAACACATATAACCTTATATACGCAAAACCTATATGTAGTTAGAGAGAGAGAGAGAGAGAGAGAGGAAGGTACATACGACATTGCCGAGAACGACGACGTTGAGGAAAGAGGAAGGGCGTTTGGATGAAGATGAAGACGATGAGGATGAGGATTCATCGACATCTTCGTCGGCGAGGAGAGCAGAGGCTTGGCGCATAGAGTCGGAGAGCTGAGCCAATTCTTCGATGGCCTCCATTTTCTCAGACCTGTTTTTTTTCAAAGCAATACAAATTCAGATAGAGAGGGAAAGAGATCGGAGATTCGGAAACAGTGAATGAAATTTGGAATTGAAAATTTTCTCAGAGAGAGAGAGAGAGAGAGATTGAAATTAGGGTTTGATGATGAGATTCAAAATGGAAAGTTTGGGAAATGAAATGAGAGAGAGAGAGAGAGAGAGAGAGAGAGAGAGAGAGAGAGAGAAATGGTTTTCTTTCTGTTGTTGCTGTTGTGGTTGGGTTGGTTGTGAGAGTTGTGTGACTGGTTTGTGGGGTGATGGAAGTATGCAACAGAAACTCTCTTTTAACCAAACTCTGACACAAGAGAGGAAGGGATAGAAGTTACTAAAATTAAATTTCAATTTCAATTTCAAACTCTCTCTCTCCTCAATTTTTGTCCTTTTCCTCTTTTTTTTTTCTTTTACAAAAATATTGTTTTGATCCCCCAAAAAAAAAATTTTTGAACTTTGAAGTTTCATATCATAAAAAATGGAGTCTATAAAATATATAAAATAAAAAAAAATCATCCCTAAACCATACTGTTGTACTTTTTGTCCACATTTAACACCTCAAATGGGGTAAGATTGAATTTTGAACTTGTGTGTGTTGTACCACATGCAAGAATCTCCCAATTACAAATTGGAAAAAGTTAATGGATGGATCATTAGTTTGAGAAATATTTTTTAAAATATTTTATTAAAAAAAACAATTAACTTTGTTAATTGGTTTTTATATTTTGATTATCTTTCATAATAATTATGTCAAAATTTTTCTAAAATAATTTATCAACAATTGTTCTAATGACACACGTTAACACAACTCTTACAAGTTTAATAAGTAGTTTTTTTAGGTATAAGTGTTAACACTTTTCTTCATAATAAGTAGCTTTTTTTTTTGTTATAAGCGCTGACCATAATTCGTTACAAATGATAACAAAAGAACAAAACAAACCTACTAACACCACGTGACTCGGCGCACTATATTATAGTAACATGACCCTTTTAAGAATATCAACAATTTAAATGAGAGATATTACAATACTTTAAATTGTGCGAATTTGATTGTTATTGTGCGGGTGGATCTCATATGGTGTAAATGCGTTATGTGGTAACTTTGAGCTTCCAAGTTCCCATGCCAAACTAATTAATCTAAATTTTAACTTCAAAAAAAAATTAGCATTTCCTATAATTTTATACTAATAGCTCCAATAATTATGCTGGATATGCATACTCAAACTCATCATGTACCTTGCAATGATAACTCTAATCAAAAGTAAAATGCCCAATCTCACAACATTTTAGTGCTTCATGAGCCTGAGACCCAAAAGAATTCAAAAATAGATATAAATTAATCATCAAATAATGTCACAATGACATTCCCATAAACATAGATATAAAGTTGATGAAAGACGAGGCACAATAAGTGTAACGTGTTTAATAGTTTGAAAGTAAAATGAAGTTCAACCAAACTCTAAAGATGAAAGTAATATTTTTTTATAATTTTTATAAGTACTTTTTGTATTTAAATTTGATTCAAAATTAGACTTCCATCCCAAAATTTTCAAAATTACAATTGCATATTTGGAATATTTTAATGTTAGCAATTTTATCGTTTCATATATATTCTATTAAATTTATTTAATGTCACATCAGCGTTTAGCTGTAATGAACAAAATATATGCCTTTAAAATTGAAACTTTTTAAATTTGAATGATAAGAAATAAAATGTAAAACAAGTTTTAATCACAAAAATTGTGGTTTAACAGAAATTCAGACACTTTCTTTCTCTAATAATTTATTTTTG
Source organism: Castanopsis chinensis (assembly GCA_032878915.1). Taxonomy (NCBI): domain Eukaryota; kingdom Viridiplantae; phylum Streptophyta; class Magnoliopsida; order Fagales; family Fagaceae; genus Castanopsis; species Castanopsis chinensis. Next base: position 28,343,613 of record JAVQMG010000121.1, on the reverse strand, counting down.
AATCCCAATGTGCAATAAAATAGAGCACAGTTTACAGCTTGGCTTATTTATTTTTATTTATTTATTGATGAACAGTTTCTTCAATTTGGGCTTACTCCTGTTTGCCCTTTGTCATTTACCAATAAGGCCAGCCGTGCATTTACGTTATTAATGCATGACCAGCACACAATGTTGGTACTTTCTTTTATAATCTTCGACGTTATTGATCAAATAGAAACAGAAATACATTGGTAAAATATGATGTTTTAGGGAATGTTTAGTAATATTGTTCTAGGAATATTATTTGTATTTTTAAAAAATACGCATGATGAAAAAGTGTGTGAAAATATATGTAATATTACTTAAAATTTAAAAACATGTATTCGGAATATTTTATTTTCATCATTTCATATATAGTTTAATGTCATTACATTAACAAACTAATTGGTGTCTTAAACTAACAATAAAAAAAACAACTATTAAAGGTAGACCCATAAATTGAAACTATCTCTCAAAATGGATATACATATACATATATATATATACTAGTGGTCACATTGTAATATTGCGAAAGTGAAATATAAAAGTGCATATTTTATGATTAAATTACTCTCATGATAGGTTTGTAAGAAATTTTGTATCCCAACAATATGTGATTCAGTAAACAATTATGCCTAAAACTCTATAGCTCTACTAAAGTTTTTTAGTGTTTTCAACAAAAACGTTTAATTAGTAAGTTTGAAATCCCAACAAAACTAAAGTTCAAATCTTTCAACTCATTGATTAAATTATCCACACAAAAAAAAAAGAATAATCACTACTACTATGTACTTATGACTAATGATCAAATTAGTATCTTGCATCTTATAATTAAACTCAAACCAAATCAAATATATAAAAAATTAAACTCAAACACTCCCTCCTCTTTTCAGTTCAATTAAAGACAAAAAATGAGACAAAAGTTATCTCTCTTTTTAACTGTTTGCTTAATAACAATTATGCAGCCAATGACCTATATATCATCCGATATTTCCTAGAAAAAGAAGAAGAAAGCTAATGGTCGTAACAGCATCAACAAAAACGCAGCTAATCCTTAACACATGTTTTGATTTTTAAATACTTTCTTCTTTTGTTTGGTTACATGAGTCTTCCATTTCCAATAAATGGCAATAACAATTATAAAAAAATGATAATAGCTTTTAAAGTGATGATGCAGATCCATTGTGTAAATTGCTCACTCTACTTCTTAGGCTGAAATTGTGGGTAAAGTCCCAATACATGCTCTGACATGAAGTCATGCCGCGTCAAGATTCCAACAACTGGAGGCCTCTGCAGAATACAAATATTTCACAGTGGATATTACTATTTGTGTGAGCTTCAAATATATTTTGATGGGAACTTCTAAAAGATTGACAGAGGGACAAAAGATGCAAAGTCCATTTGAAAGTCACACGGTCACACCACAAAATGCATGTGTGTGTGTTTTACTGCAGCAGTTTCTATTCACAACTTTTTAACTCCTTTTTGAAAATTGGAAAATTGCGTTACTGCATGAAGTTTGAGATCCCCAAGGCGAAAAGATCAATTAGAAAGACAACATTTACCCACCTACTACATGTTCCACATGCCATATTCACAAAAATTGGCGACTCATTTGTACTCAAGCTTATAAAAGTCGTACCCTGTATAAAAAAACTCACATTTATGGGGTTTAAGAGAGGTGATTGATAGATAGTCCTAACCCTCCCTCCTAAAATTATTATTTGGAGAAGCTAATTCCCAAAAACACAAATTGTTGCTACAAAACTAGCCTTGAGTAATTGAGTGTCCGTCTGACAAAGATTACTTTTGTCAACTTATTTTACTATTTACCTTATTTTTGCTATTATTTATAGGTCTTATTGCACTTTTTAGTACTATTCATGAGTCTCGTTATACTATTTCAGCTAATTTTTATCTTTATCTATAGCACTTTTAACAAAAAAATTTCAGTTTTAGCAAGATAATTGGATCTCAAATGGGCCCTGAATATGCACACATACACACACGTGCTTACATGCTTAACATGAATGTGCTTCTACTAGACATGTATATTTGCATGAGAGAGAGACAAAGAGATCTTACCCCGGGCATCCTTGGAGTAACCAACATGTGCCTGAGGCCAAGCTGTCGAAAGAGAACTGCAGCTTTTGCTAGAGACATTGTCTCAACTACTGCGTATGGGGATGTATTAACGATGGGATGGAGATCAACATACATCTCAAGTTCCTCTTCCCTGATGTCTAAATCCTCTAGCTTGACCCCCTTGCCTGATCCTGCCTTATCAAAATCTTGTGCATTGAACGTCCTCAACATGTTAGATCCAATTGCCATCCTCTGCTTTGTGAACTTCTTTCCTTTAAGCAACACCAGCAGATGAGACCTTAGAACAAGTCCACATAACTGGGGAGCATCTGAGAAAGGTGGCTCATCAATCACAGGGAACCCATTATGCTTTGTTGTTTTTAGAGCATATAATATGTTGGCCACTTTTTCAACCCCAGAAAATGTGACTAATGGACCAGAAACAACATCACTTGCAATCAAGTTCCTCATGTATGGTTCAGCATGGGCTTCCAAAAAAGGAAACCCCTTCATTTCCACAATTTGGTCATAGACACCCTTGTTGAAACAATCAGCCACAGTCTTTGAAATAAGGAGAACTAGCATTACCAATGGGAGCATTAGTAGACCATTGGTAAGTTCAAGAAGTATCACACATAGAGAAACAGTCATTCTCATCGTGCCCCCCAAGAAAGATGCCGCTCCAAGTAAGGCAAAGAAACCCACATCAAGATCAGAGAGAGAACCGAGGAGAGTCCCAATAAGGCGTCCATAAGAAGCCCCAGCAAGTATGACAGGGATGAAGAGCCCTGAAGGAACGGCAATTCCATAGGTAATAATGCCTAGGCAGTATATAGCAGCAAAGAAAACTATAAGAGTAGAGAGCTGAAATTCCTTGTCAAAACCAGAGCTAAATAGGTTGCGGATAGCATCATCATTGGTAGTCATAAACAGGGAAGCAAGATCATTGTAATGGTTAGGTGGACATTGGAAACTTTTGAAGTTTCCATAGCGACCTACAGTGGGGCACTGATCCCCCAAGGAAGCAGGACAAGGAATGCACTTTGATAACCATGGTAGGCCATAAGAACAACAAGAAGTCAAAAGGGAGATGATGATGGCAAGAAGGATTTTAAAAACAGGACCTCTCCTGCAATTCATTCCCAACAGTCAGCAACAGCAAAGCTATAGAAATTCTGTATAGCCAAGATTTAGTTTAGTACTCATATTAGCATTTAACTTAGAGAGCAAGTAATGTAGTATCCCTAATCTATTTCGTGCTCATTAATAGCCAACCTTAACTAATCTGTTCAGGATCACTAGCCGGCCCCCCAAAAAAATTGGGAATAAGGCTTGGATGTAGCTATTAATGCAATGTGCTTGTGTGCATATGTATGTATGTATTTATAATTATGTGCGTGTGTGTGTGTGTGTGTGATACAGAGGATAATACAGGGACGAATATAACCAGTCTTAAACTCATCAATATAAAGGCAATTTCTAGAACATACTCATTGATGATGCTGTAAGTGCGAAGGACCTTGTCCACAAGATAATTATAAAGGCTCCCGAAAATGCCTCCAATCATTCCAAGGAATATTACAGCCAGTAGATCTGCAATGCTGTAAGTGGGATTCACTGAATTGACATCAAACATGATGAGGCCTCCTTCCCCAAATAGTCCACATTGTCCACCCCGGCAAAAAACAATGAAAGTCCTCAACACCACTGCTACTACTGCTGTTGCAAAAAATGTCCTCCAAAGAAGAGCACTCCTCCACCTAAAATTTAAATAGAAGAGAGAGGATACTAATTACCTCAAGAAAGAAGGAAGAAGAGAACATTTAAGTCTATGCTCATCAAAATTTCAACAGAATCAGTGAATTTACCTCAACCTGGTAAAGTATAAAACTAAACTTTCTGCATTAAAGTATTGGAATTGCTACAAAGCAAGGCAACTGAATTTTGAAATGCTAAAAGTTCTCTAAGGTTTCAAGAGAGATCAAATTAGATCAATAAGTTAAAAGGAGTTATGGACCAATTACACAATGTTTGCAAGCAGTTCAATATTCAAACTAGCCCCTATTTGTTTTTGCTCAAGTATAGCATGTTGCCAATTTTGTACATCAGTTGCATGACAAAAAAACATGCCTAGCAAATTAGGCTCCAAGATTCTCAACGAAATAGCCAATATGAGAGAGAGAGAGAGAGAGAGAGAGACCAAGAAGCTACTTCTTCTAATGCAAAGAGGACCCCGCCAACTGGGGCACGGAAAGCAGCTGCTACACCAGCAGCAGCACCACAAGTGATTAAATCCCGCCGGTCCAGATCATTTTTGAAGTATCTGAGCCACTTCCAAGTCAAACCATACTTGCGAGAACCACCCTGTCCAAGTAAAGAGGCTATGCAGGCACCAGTGTGTACCATAGGTCCTTCCTTCCCCACAACATATCCAGCAGCAACTCCAAAAATGGAACCAAAAATCTGTCATGTTTGGATGAAGCAATTATTATAAGCTTATTTTCATAATAACTTCTAGTTGGCAATTGGCTCACAATCGCTATACGCCTTTAGCAGATTAAAGCTTGACATTTGTGTTGTGATGATAATGAAGGCTTTATATTGATCTCTCTTTCTAACTTTGGGTTCCAGGGTTGGAGAATGATCATTAAATCCTAGGTGTGTCCACATATCACAGAGAGAGAGAGAGTTTCAGTTTGTTACTCACCTTCACAAAAAGGGTGCTTGGAGCCAATATAGAATGAGCATCTATACCATTGAGGTAAGCTTTCACCTCAGGTATGCCAGATCCTGCTGCTGCTGGAGAAATGTAGGCACAGAGGCCAGCAGCTGCAATGGCCAAAACCATGTTACAACCAGCATATGCTACAAATGCCTGAAAATACCTGCACTGGAATTTAAGATCATGCAATAGTTACTGAATATATTACAAGTATTACAACTTTATGGTATGGGGATTCCCCGCCCACGAAGGTTGTTTAAGAAACAAATGCTATTAGTAGGTAACCCCCAAAAAAAAAAAAAATTACACTCCAGAAATTTAAAAAATGTAGTTTAGTAAACAATTTTAGTAAAGAACTTCATCTGTTTACAAGCAAAAACATTTAACATCCATTGCGCATGAAACTCCTTCTAGTACATCCAAGAGAACCTAGAAGAAACTTGAAAAAAAAATCTAATAAAAAGACATAAAATGTTAAGCAAAGGCACTTTGCATCAAGTACCATGTGCTTAAAGTTGCAATATCTCATTTTTGGTTACTGGTTTCCAGCTGCAATCCTAAACTCCTATCTCAGTCTTGAAATATTTTTTATTATCAAGTCACATACGCACCCAATGGGTTTTGAACCCGCAATATCAACCTCCACCCACACTTATGAGAGGAAGAAGTGCCATTTGAGCTAAGGCTCATTGGCAATCTCAGTCTTGCAAAATGGTCATAGCTAAACATAAACTCAAACATCAACACTGGAGGGTATGCCTCTGGGGTTAAAACTTAAAAGCATCATAAATGTACCCTTCTATTTTCAGTAATTTAACCTAAAAAATTTAACACTAAAGAGGGCCTTGGTTCAAAAAAGGATATTCTTATAGTTGTTAAAAATTCAAAATTCAAAATTCAAATTTTTTAAGCTTTAGTACAAAGGACTAACCACACAAATATAACTATTAGGTTATGCCTGCAGAATTACAGGAAATACTACAACAACTTCATCCAAGCAAACAAGAAACCAAAAATAAAAGCACTTAAGAAAAATAAATTGAAGGATATAGTGAAGCAAGTAAAGACTTGGATACTCTATGAGACTTTGATAATATTCGGGCAATGATAGGTAGACTTACTTATCCTTAAGCATGAGGCTGTTGGTGAACAAAAGTTTGAAACCAGCTATATTCTCAACAGCAAGGTTATTGAAGAAGGCAACGAAACCTGTACCTAAACCGATAATGAGTACGAGGGTCCATTTAAAAAAAACATATTGAAGTATCTCATTTTTTGTTCTAGACCTCCAATCCTGCTTAAAAAGATCATTCTCAATAATCCTGCACAAAACACACAAAAACCAGTGAGATAGAAACAGAACCTGGACAATAGTTAACAATCCTTTTTTTTTTTTTTTAAGATTACTCTTAGAGAGATCTGTAGCATGCTCGAGTTCTCTAAACCAAAACATCACCATGCATGTGGGATTATAAACTTGAGAAAGAGATTGCATTCAACAAGATAGCATCAAAAGACTCATCCGAACAGCAATTGCTAATGAAATGATTGCTATCACAGAACATAATCTGTCAATTCATTTCCCTAACAATCCAAGGCTGAGGTGATACTTCATTTATTTTCTCATTTCTAAATGAAGTAAACCATGCAATCCTAGAAACATAAATGTGCTACATTTTAAGTGGCCTTTGTTAAAGTGATTAGTATGCCTTTGAACTTGAATTCCAAAGCAAATATAGCCTTTTGCTCTAGGAGGAATGAGGGAAAAAGAATAGATGTTTCAGGTCAGTATAAATGTTGAAGAGAATATAAGTAGGGAGATAGCTAAAATGCAAAGTAGATTCTAAAAATTTTGGTACTCTAGAGCAAATCACAAACAAAAATTCAACTGGAATATTTTCCCAAATCCCAAAGCATAGTCCTGACCAACAGGCCAACATAGATAGTAAAATGAGCAAAAAAACATTAATACCAATGTACTTTTGACAACATTATTTGTTACAAAAATCATGTTTCTTCTGAATTGCAGGACTCATATTTGTCATCTTCGCGCACATGCACACCCATTTATAGTATACATACTTCAAAGTTTTTCAAAAACAACGACAACAACTGAAAAATACAGTAAGCCCTTAATTTAGATAGATTTAGTCCTAATTACTAGAAGATATACTGACATTAACCACTGGCCTTTCAAGGTACATCTTCATGAAAATACAAGATTAAGAATCTAATCTAAATCCTTTTTCAGCATTTTCTTTGCAAACAAGGTTCTACTCATAATGCACAACATATTTCATCATTTCGAAAACCCAGTTACCCAACACAACATATGGTTACTTCTCCCATTCCTTCTCAACCAAAGGGTAATGAAAATAATTGTATTAAAAAAAAAAAGTAAAATAGGAAAACAATACTTAAAAGCACAAAACTCAATTCCATTGAGCCTAATATGATTAATTACCTCAATTTTGTAACTCTTCTTATTGTCTATTTTGTAACCAACAGAGAAGATGCTGAAAGATAAAGAAAATGCCACAATAAAAGGAAAACGCTAACATACTTTCCTCCCACTTTCCTTCTTCTTATTTTCATTTTTTGGTGGCAGAACAGTTTCCCTCTCTTTTGGTCTCCCTCCATCAAAAGGAAAAGTCTTGTGCCACAAAAAGTGACACAAAAAAAGCCACAACTCGCCATGTGGCGAGTTGCGGCTTTTTCTGTGCCATTTTATGTGGCACTAGAATAACCCACATCAAAAAACCAAACATAGTATTAATAAAGAAACTCTGCTTAATTGAACCTCACACAACTTCTTCCTGGCTTGGTCTTTAAGAACCAAAATACCATGATAACACAGTAGACTCAATTATGTTTCATTTACACATCTTCATTTCCTAGGTAGGCACCCAAAGACTTGCTAAAATAATAGATAATGGTAGCCCAAAGTCAAAACTTTCTTCTTTTTTACTCCATTTTCTCCCCAACCAACCACACACATACATACATACATACATACATGTATATGTATATGTATATGTATATGTATATGCATATATGCAAGTATTGTATGAAAGAGATGCTTAACCTATTAGATGATCTAAATTACACTTGGAATTGGTATAACTTTTATCAATGTTATAACTTACACCCATCAATAACTTTTTAATTGATTTCTTTCCCAAAAAAAAAACCACCATTGAATTAATTAGATTGTCTTCATAAACCCTACATACTCACAAAATATCAATATAATCAAAGATCAATATATAACATGACATCCATAAAATGTTTATATTCAAATTCTTTGAATTGTAAAATTTTTTAAAACCAAACATGAGTTTAACGATCATATAATATATATCACCCCATCAACACAAAATTTAACATAGAACCCAATATTAGTTTAAGAAAAAGTCATTAAGTAATGCAATATTACGTAAAAGTAAAAGCTCTGTCTTTGCATGTGTGTGTATGTGTGTGTATATATATAAAAGAAATGGGGTTGATAAGAGAGAATAGAATAGTACTCGTAGTCGAGGCTTTCAATGGGACAGACATTGGCGCCAATAATGGCGAGCTGAGAGGTCTGGTTGGTTCTCTTGGCATCATGAGGAAGAAGCAGCGGTTCTTTCAGTGAAGACGACGTGATTCTTCTCGACTCCGGTGATGCACTTCTTGATGATGACGACGACAATGATGGTCCCCTTCTCTCCACACGTATCTCTATATCATTAATATTATTCTCGACCTCTTCTCTCTCTCCCATCTCTCTCTCTCTCTCTAAAACACTACTCTCATTTCATTCCATTTTTCTCTCCAGTACTGTGGAGGAGCAATGGAAAGTTGAGGATTGTTTGTTTGTTTGTTCGTTGTTTTTGTTAAATGCTTTGTTGGATTCTGACCGTTTTGGAAAGACTTTTACTTTTAATATCCAGAGAACGTGAGAGTTTTCTGTTCTGTTTTTGCTTTTTTTTTGGGTGGTGGTTTGTTTTTTTAAGGATAAAATGTAAAATTTTAACGGAATTCGTTTTAGTTAACTAACTTTATTATTCCATTACTAAATCTTAGTGAAATTCCTTTAAATTCATTTTTTTTTTTAATTTGGAAAATATTATTCAATTCTTAATTGGATTTTCTTTAATCACAAAAAATTTTGAAAAAAAAAAGGTAAAAATTTGGAGAGTTTAATTGTAACATTAAACAATAGTTGATGAAGATACTTTAATTCAATAAACTTGAAAGTTAGAAAATTGAAATAAATGAAAAAAAAATTATATAACTGAAATAAATTATAATGAAAGGATAAGTTTTGTATTTTAGCTAATTTTTAATTATAGCTATCAATTTTATCTTTTATTGTCTATTTTTCTTTTATTGTCTATTTTTCTTTTTTAGACAACAAAGTGATGTTGCTAAATTAATTCACTTTCTATTCATGAGACATCCTACAAAATGAATAACACCTTAAATTAATTCACTTTCTTAGGATTGACTATATGGTTTTCAAGTATATTGAAAATTGAACACACCATCAATATTTGGAAGGACAAAATTTATTTACAAAATTAGTTATAGCCTTAGACTACAACTTAACTCAAAAAAATAAAAATTACTGCATATTTTGAAAATCTACCTGTTGAATTGCATGTTCTCTACTCTCTTAATACACATGTCAAATTTTGTGTTAATCAAATATTATTTACTCTATTATCTATAAGCTTATATTTAATGCATAATTTTAAATTATAAAAACTTGCAATTTAAACAATTTACTAATTGCATAACTATTAATCTTTAATTTCCTAGAAATTTTGCAAGCATGGAGTTTATAAAAAGAAGATGTAATCTAATAGTGGATTCGTCAAAATTCACATCCAATAAAAAGATATTAAATAAAGTTATAGCCTTAGGCCACAACCAATTTTGTAGCTAAATTTTGTTCTATTTGAAATTAGCTATTATTATTTATTTTAGACAAAAGTTTATTGAACAATTTGGATTTCGTGTTGTGTAATTATTCATTTGTGTATGATTTTGGGTTGGATATGTCAGATTAGTTTCATAAAGAACAAAACTCCACAACCAATTTTGTAGCTAAATTTTGTCTTATTCGGAATGGGCTATTATTATTTATTTTAAACAAAAGTTTATTGAACAATTTGGATTTCATGTTGTGTGATTATTCATTTGTGTATGATTTTGGGTTGGATATGTCAGATTAGTTTCATAAAGAACAAAACTTAGGTAAAATACCTTAAGTGTTGTTTCTTAAGTTCCCCACTTAAGCTTGAGCCATGTGACTACTTAACTTAAAAATACACTTCAATCTCATGAGGGAAAATTCGCATGACAAAATCTTAAGAGAGGAACTTAAGGAACAACACCTAAGTACTGCACCTAAGTCTTGCCCTTTCATAAAACATCATGATATTGAAGATTGTTGATTGCATATTTTTTTATTTTCAAAAAAGTTTTTAAATGGATGTGTCAGGTTAGTTTCATCAAATCACTGATTTTGAAGATTGTTGATTTTATTTATTTATCTATTTTTCATAAAATTTTAGTAGTGTCTTACTTAAGGTTGTTGATTTTCATCATGATGAATGTTAGGAATAGAAAACAATTATTGTAATTCCTTTAATTAGTTAGTTAGTTCATGAGATTAGGACAAGCTAGTTAAAATTTGAGTTAACTTATGGTGTAACTCATAAAGCACATGTTAAATTAACTAATCAATTATCTTAAACCATGTGGACCAATGATATTTGAAATAGTTTCTTATAAATACATGGTTGTAATTCAATATTAGATATTAGTTAGTTAGTTAGTTAGTTGAGATTATAACGAGTTAGTTAAAATTTGAGTTAACTTATAGCATAACTTATAAAACACGTGTTAAATTAACTAGTCAATTATCTTGAACCATGTGGACCAATGAGATTAAAAATAGTTTCTTATAAATACATGATTATAATTCAATATTATATATTGAAGAATAAACCAAATACTTTGTGCATCTCTCTCTTAATCTCTCTTTTCTTTATGGAGGTCTAGGTCCCCTTATAAATAGTCTCTTATAAATACATGATTGTAATTCAATATTAGATATTAGTTAGTTAGTTAGTTAGTTGAGATTATGACGAGTTAGTTAAAATTTGAGTTAACTTATAGCATAACTCATAAAACACATGTTAAATTAACTAGTCAATTATCTTGAACCATGTGGACCAATAAGATTAGAAATAGTCTCTTATAAATACATGATTGTAATTCAATATTAGATATTGAAGAATAAACCAAATACCTTGTGCATCTCTCTCTTAACCTCTCTTTTTCTTTATGGAGGTCTAGGTCCCCTTAAAGTTGCCTACAACAATTATTACTCTCATTTACCATTCTTACTCTTCCACAATTCATCGTATTCCAGCAAGTTCTCATCATTTGGTATCAGAGCTATCGATCTTAAGATGAGAAAATATTGTGATCGACGAGCAATCTTGAAAGAATTACAGCAAATGATTAATGAAGTTTCAGAGAATGTCAAGAGCATGAAAGAAGAGCTTTCAACGTTGCGAAAGAATGTTGAGAACATGTTCGTTCAAGACTTACGACCTATTGATTCCATGGAACTCAAAAGAGAAAATTAAGTTCCAAGAACCAACACAAATCATGAAGGCAAATAACCATTGTTGGCTATACACTGTAGAGATCATCATGATTACAGATATGCCTCGTGCTAAAACACCCCAACACCAATTATCTACCAACCACTTAGCTTTACGTCACCATGCAACCTTTTAGGCCTTGCATTATTTCTTTAAATTTTTAATTAATGAATCTAATTATACATTATTGATCATGGAAACACACTCTGCCCTTCTAATTTACCGTGTAACTATACTTCGCCACTGTGTAATGTGTTCAGTGTTTATATCATTAAATTAAATAAATAAATATAATCATGATTTAATGGAGAACTTTAAATTCCAATATTATATATCATAGTTGTCAAAAATCTTGAGTTTTATGGTTCAGGGCATTGTTCCGCTTTTTAATGGAATATTACGTGGTTTCGAATTTCCCTTCCCCTTGCTGTTGTAAGCAAAACATATTATTTTTTTTTTTAGAGAGTTTCCCTTCCCCTTGCTGTTGTAAGCAAAACATATTAGATGTGCACGTATTATATAATTTTTTATCGTCATGGGAATTGAAATATAAATAACTTTTTTTAAGAAACTGAAAACATAATCTACAATTACAATTTACAACACCAAAACTGTAGTCTCAAAACCATAACAACTACTAAAACAGGACACAAAATTGGCTGACCGTAATCATTTTTAGGTTTGATTGGTTGTGATGTGATGCACATTACAATAATGTGACATTAATATTTTTGGTTTTTTTTTAACATTATTATAATTTAAAATTACAAAATATATCACATCATTTTAATTTTATCTTCTTTCTAAACAATGTAATGTTGTACTTTTGTATTAAGATTACATTAATATAAGATTACAATAACATAATATTACGACGCAATGTAACATCATGACAAATTAAACGCCCCCAAAATGGTCTATTCGAAATTAGGGAGAGAGAGGGGTAATGAAGGAGAACAAAGTAGAGTTTGATAAAAAATAATCTACTAATTTTCTGATTACTTGACACCCCCTCTCTCCCTTTCAATCCAAACGATACATTAATTTTAATGGCCTGAAATGGCCCACAATCACAAAGCTGGAGTGACGGACTCGGCTTGGATGGAATACTTGGGGCAGGTCCAACTTGAAGTATACTATTACCAACCAGCAACCAAAAATGCCCACATTAGCAAATATGGGCTTTAAGGGACCATTCTATAGGTTTAACCCTTAGCACCAAGCCCGTTGTTGTTTGTTGTGATTTTACACTTCGGTAATGTCCAATTTCACATCAGCAATTAATTAAGAAAAATGTTATAGTATTGCTTTCTAAAATTAATGTAACAAGGTAGCTCACAAGTTGGCTAAAGCTTTGTTTGTTTTGTTGAAAAACTTTCTAGAATGATAGTTTTCCACATTTTTTAGTGTTTGATAACATAAAAAAATATTGGTCAATAGAAAACTATCTTTAGTTAATGGAAAACTCTTATAAAAATGAGGCTTATTTTCTATAGGTTGTTTTCCAAAAAAAAAAAATTGGAAAACAATATTTCTCTCACATAGTGCATAGCTTCTATAAATATTATCTTCTTTTGATCTAGGAAAAAAATATTTTCTTTCGCTTATTCAGCCTTTTTAACAATAAACTCTCGCCCTTCTCCTCCTTTTATTTTTTCTCTCTTCTCACACCCTCACTATCATCCCCTCTGGCCTCTTCTCTTCCCATAGATTCTCTCTCTACCTGCCTCTCTCCTCTTTTTTCTCCCTATTTCTTCTCCCTTCTATAACACTGTTCTTTAATAAGGTTTTTATTTTTTCTTCTCCTCACAGATCGGTCAATGGTTTTATAACAATTTTTGGTATCTATAACATACTATTTGTACTGGATTAGTTTGCCAGTAAAATTATTTGGCCTATATGGCATTTTGAACTATTTATAATGGAACTTAAGGTTATATTGGTTATTTTGAATTATGAGAAGTATGGTTTATATATATATGATGTACGTTACCATTTATATACATGAGCAAGATAGGTATTTGAGATCATGAAAATTGGATAGGTAATTTTGATTGTATGTCAAACTTTTGGTTTGAAAACCAAATTCATTCTTGATTATATATATATATATATATATATTGATTACAATAGGTGGGTTTACACAATACATGCACATATTATAAATGTTTTAAATTATACAAGAAATGTTATAAAAATTGTGGATACCAAACACCAGAAAATATTCTCAAGCCCATTTTCAAGATTGTTACCAAACATCAGAAAATGAGATAATTTTCCAAAAAATGCTCTCTGAAAAATTAATCATTTTTCAGAAAACGTTAATGCCGAAACAAACAAAGTAAATTGTCAATTAATTTTTTAGATTGTGTCGTATAGATGGAGGATGTTCCACCGCCTATTTATCATGTACTTCAAGCTGATAAGGCTAATTTGGTTTAAATAATAATGGAAGTCTTGTTTCTAAAAAAAAATTGATGTAACAATAAATATGAGTTGGGAAAATAAATAATTTTGATACAATTTCAATAACATAATAAATAAGAGAAATAATATGTCCACAACATTTTTACAACATTTTTACAAAAAATCTTAAGTGGCAGGTTGTTATTGATTGTTATTGCTGGGAAAAAAAAGTAATCTTAGTGTTAGGTTCAAATTTAAACCAATAACAACTAATCACCTATGATTTGTTGTGAAAATATTGTAAAAATGTTGTGGATGTAGCATCTCTCAATAAATAAATGGTAAATTACATTTTTCATAATGAGAGATGCTACGTCCACAACATTTTTACAATATTTTTACAACAAATCATAAGTGGTTAGTTATGATTGGTTCAAATTTGAACCTAACAATAAGATTACTTTTTTGCCCCAACAATAACAACAAGTAACAATCTGCCACTTAGGATTTGTTATAAAAATATTATAAAAATGTTGTGGACATATCATTTCTCTTTCATAATTAGTGACACATTATTTATAAAGTATATGTAGGAAAATTTGTAACATTACTTCTTAATTAATCTAAAATTCCAACATTAGAAATCATAGAAACTTTATATTATTTTTGGTCATGTGGAAACAACAAACAATAGCAATATAGCATTGTCATAGTGAATTCCATAACATTGCCAATGAGCCCAATTAGCACTTACCCCGCTCCCTAGTCTTCAAATTGTGGGTTTGATTTGTTCCCTTGTTATGGGCCCAATTAGCACCTACCCCATTTATGATATGTTTAGATTGAGGGACGGGGGACAAGAAGTAAAGTAGAGTTAGTGAAAAATTAGACTAATTTTTTATCAACTCAACTCTACTCTCTTTCATTCCCCCTCCCTCCCCTTCAATTCAAATGGGCCTTTATAGTCCTTGTATTATAGGTTTGGTTTGTTTCAAACATCCCTACAAAAGAAAAAAAAATGCTAAATACCGATCCATAAAATCTACTAATCAAGAGCTTTATTTTGTGCAGCGGTGTTTAAATTAGGTAATGGGAGGTGCCCTTCTATGTATCAATTAGGTAACGGGAGGTGCCCTTCTATGTATCAACTTTTTTCTTTATTTCTTTTTTGACAAAATTTGGTTACAAACTTAATTTTAACTTACAACTTCACTAAATATCTTTTTATTATATATGATTTTTAGCAAATCTACCATTGGATTACATTTTCTTCTTATATCTTTCATACTTGCAAATTTTTCAAAAAATCAAAGATTAATAACTATGTTATCAATCAAATGTTTAAATTTAAAATTTTGTGGTTTAAAATTATGCAAAAATAATAATTTTATGAATCAAATGGTAAATAACATCCAATCGATAAGAAATTGGACATGTATGTTAAAACATGAAGAATATGTAATCCAACCGTTAGGTTTTTAAAATATGTAATCATATTAGTATTTTTAGTGAGAATTATAGCTTTTAGAGTACAACCAAGTTTGTAACTAAACTTTATCTTTTTGTTTTTGTCTTGCGTTTCTGGAAATCCTACTGCAGGAAGGATTGGGAGTTAGCTTAGCCGAAGTAATGATCTCTAGGATTTTGTTTTTGATTCTTTAGTGCATTTCTTGGGCTTGGTTTCTTATCGCTTTAAGGAAAACCAAGGAATCTCTCTTAAAATTTTATCAATTTAAAGTTGAGTTGTGAAGATAGTACCCACCTCTTAAAGTTAATGTTTACTCTTTTGAAACAAGCAAATACTAAGGGTCTGTTTGGATACAGTTGAAAATTGAAAACTGAAAATATTGTAGCAAAATAATTTTTAAATATGTGAATAGTACCGTGTGACCTTTTTTTAATTAAAAAATGGCTAAAAAGTGCGTGAATAGTATATGAACAGTGCATGAATAGTGTCACATAGTACGTGAACAGTACCGCACAGTGGATGAACAGTAAATTTGTCCCTTCGTTGAAACCCATGCGCAGGAAAAAAAAAAAGCTGAAACGCACAAAACCAAAAGGTGAACGCAATCCTCTCTATCCAAAAGCAACCTAAATCCCATCTCTACTATCATTGTTTTGCCGTGGAAACAATTGATTGATCCATGATAAAAATTCAAAAATTTAATGTTTGACTTTGACTTCAAACTAGTATTATTTCCGTGCAATCCATAGCTTGATAAAGATTCATATGTAAGCTTAAAAATTTTAAATTATTAAAATTAAATTATTAAATGAATAATAATAAAAAATAATCAAATTAGTAAATAATTTTAATAAAAAAATTATTTTAAGTTTTGATTGTTTACACTTCAGATTTTATCAGTGTTTATCTATTTTTATTTTTTTAAAATTCTCTTTGGACTTTGTGTTAATTTCTTAATATAAAATATGGAATGAGTTTTATCGTTCCTATAATCCATGCCCTAGCCAACATAAACAATAATAAACAAAATAATTCTTCAATACTAATTTTTCCTAGTCTTAAAATCAACATACTCACAGATTATATACAATAACCAAAACTAAAAATCAAAACAGACACAAAAAGTTTTAAAATTTGAGAATATAAAAAATTAAATAAAAACTTACATAAGAGAACCAAGAACCTAAATGAGTGTCCATTGGTTTGCTTCTTTATAGTAAACTTCCTTTTACTTAATATTATGCATGTAAATTCAGAAGTAAAAAACAATAAGTAATATGAATTTGTTAGATTACAACATAAGCATGGGGTGTATTGTGTGGGATTTAATTATAGGGATGACTTATTGGTTATGAGGGATTGTATCGAAAAACCCTAACTGAATATAAATAAGTTCTGAAAATTTTGATAATAGCTTTTATTTGGAGTAGAATTTAAATTTCTAAAACTTTATCTAAATTAAATTATTGTTAAATCTTATCCCTTAGTCAAGAGCTTTGTAGCTTAATATCCTAATAAAATATTAGTTTAATTAGATGCAACTTGAGGATAAAAAATAAAAACAAAAGTGTGGGTTGTGTGGGATTTAAATTTAGAAATTTTCTATAATAAAATTTTAGTTTGAATAGAATTGAAATTTGATTTAAATTATTGTTATATCATGCAACTTGAGGAAAAAAACAAAAACAAAAATGTGGGTTATGTGGGATTTAAATTAAAATTTTTTTGATAATAAACTTTTTAGTTTGAATAGAATTTAAATTTGTTTTAAATTATTGTTAAATATTATCCCTTAGTCAAAACGTGGGTTGTTGTTTTTTTTTTTTTTTAGAAAGAAAACATAGGTTATTGTATGGGATTTTGGTTTAGAAATTTTTTATAATAGACTTTTAGTTTAGATAGAATTTAAATTTGATTTAAATTTTTATTGTGGGGATCAATAGCTCAGATAAGGGTATAGGGTTGTGGGTCGCGCCCGAGCACGTCAATGAGCTCGAAGACAAACAAGTATTAGTATAGGTAAGTAGATCGTTAGGCCGATGACAAGAGTTTGTCAGGACAAGCCAGTTATATTGTTCAAGGAGACAAACCTTCTTGAAAAACAAAGTGGAAGCCTGAAGTTTGATCACCGAACAAGTACTGGGAAGGGGACAACCATGCTCGGAAGGAGGATAAACTTTGGAGAGAGGAGAGTCAACAGGGAATTGAGAAATGCCAAGGGATAAAACTGCTATCATCGCATTGAATGCTTTGCACCTAAACAATTGGCAGCATTAATGCGGAGGTGATGCATGAATAGTGACTTCTAGCCTTACAGCTATCCACCAAGAAAATGAGTTGCATGATCAATAAGTGAACGACTAAGATGAAAGGAAGGGAGGAGTATAAAAGAGAAGTGAGTCCCTTACAGAAAAGGGATCAAAAAAAGAAGAAAGAAAACCTTTTTGTAACCAAGAACTTGAATATTTGTATAAGTTTAAGAAATATATACAAGAACATACCATTCTCGGACTTAACCGAGGAGAACTTTTCTTTTCAACTTGTTATTTACTTTCATTCTTAGATTAAACTAACCTGCAGTGATTTTTTTTTGGACTCATTGAACATTCAACATCAAACCCACTCTCTAACAAATCTATTATTTTGGGCTTATTGGGCCATAGGCCTAACATCCTGGGCTATGGATCAATTTGAGGCCTTAAAATTATTAAAGCATGCAACTTGAGGAAAAAAACAAAAATAAAAAAGTGGGTGGTGTGGGATTTAAGTATAGAAATTTTTAGTTTGAATAGAATTTAAATTTGTTTTAAATTATTGTTAAATATTATACCTTAGTCAAAACATGGGTTGTTGTGTGGGATTTAAATTAAGAAATTCTTTATAATAGACTTTTAGTTTGAATATAATTTAAATTTGTTTTAAATTATTGTCAAATGACTTAAATCTAGTGGGCGAAAAAAACTTGACATTAATTATGTCCAACTTTAATAATAAGTATTAGAGTAAATTCCACTAACATACCCTGAGGTGTAGGTTAATATCAACTAAGTTCAAAACTTTTCAAAACTAGTCAATCTGGTTCCTAAAGCCAATTTAGTCCCTAACTAGTTTGTTATTTTTTCTCAATTGTTTTAGAGACTAAATTAGCTTTAAGGACCCAATTAGTTAGTTTTGAAAAATATTGACTTAGTTGGCATTAGCCCAAATATTAGGGGATGTAAGTAGAATTTACCTAAGTATTATATTAGGGTTGGGCTTAATTGGTAATCTAGAAAATGAAAAAGAGTTGACTTTAGTTAGGCCGAGTTGGACTATAGTGTTCTTCTATGCAATAAGCATTTGCAATGCTTGAAATTTAAAAATATGAACCTTTATAAATATATTGGATATTATGACCTATTACATAGATGTCATTGATGCCTCTCAAAAAAACAAAAACATAGATGTCATCGAAAATGACAACATGTTATCGGAATCTCTGTACCACTAGGCCTGAAGTCCTTAAAACAATTATCACAAAGCCTATTATGCTCGTCACCATCACATAGCACACACATGATACAACCCCAGTTGCCACCTCCCATAGACAGCTTCATAGGTATAATCTATTTTAAGTCAAACAGTTAGCACCTAGCTTAGTTAAAACTTAGAACCAACGGTCCATAGTGTTTATATTATATCCACTTTTTGTAAATATAAAAAGTATACATTATACTATATGTTTCCCTCACTCCACCTTCCAAGAAAAAATAAAAAAATAAAAAAAGAAGAAGAAGAAGAAAGAAGACCAACTGACCAACTAATAGTATACAAACCAACCAGCTAATACTAAAAAAAAAAAAAAAAAAAAAAAAAGCTAATTCTGTGAATGGGTTTGGATTCAACTTAATTGTAGCTGTATTTTATAGACTTGCGTTTTCTTATTTTCTTTTCTTTTTTCGTTTTTGTTGCTGGGGGATAAAGTGTGCAGTGTGGGTACTATGCATGTACTGTGCATGTACTTTTTTCAGCAATTTTTATCAAAAATGAGTCCTGCAGTACTATTCATACATTTAAAAATTATTTTACTACAATGTTTTCAGTTTTCAGTTTTCAGCAATAAATTCTATCCAAACAAACCCTCTATTGGATGTTTCATCCAAAAAACATTAAATCTCCTAGTTAATAAAGAAAGAGTATATCAATTGGTAAAACTTAAATCAATGTGATAATCGCAGTCATACAAAACATTAAATTTCCTAATTAGATACAAACTCATGATTGCATTATAATGAATTGTCCTTTTTTTTTTTTTTGAGAATACTAAGTATTTTAACACACACATAGTTTCTCAAAAAAAAAAAAAAACACACACACACACACACACACAAGGAGAAAGAGAGAATGTTTTAAAGAAACTAACAGTAGTGTACATCAAAAAGAGCCTAACTCTTGGATACACAACACAAATTTTAAACTTTTATAACTCACACCCATTTTCCTTTCTATGTGTGTGTTAATTTGTGTGTGTGTGTGTTAAAATACTTAATACTCTCAAATGAATTGTTCTGATAACACTCTTTGTTACCATATTATATCTAAGTTTAACACTCTTTGTTACTATATTATATATAAGTTTTACCCTATTGTATTATATCTATAAAAATATTAAAATATATTATATCATAATAATTATATATTATTATACATCTGCCTATATAAAAACTCAATTTAACACCCATTTCCGTCCCAAATTGTTAGTCATTTTATTTTATTTTGTAATATCTCATCATGTAGTTCTCTTCAAAAAGTCAATAAACAAATTATGCCACGAATATTAAATCATAGTATCTTATAATGAGTGTCCTAAAACTTTCACCTCATCTCACCTTAATAGAGCAATCCTCTTGCTGTGTGCTCAATTTTCATATATATCAAATATAAAATAAAACTTATATATATATATAAATATATTCGGTTTTCTTATAAATAGAATCGCAAACTACACCGTACCATCCGCACATGCATTAATAGGTGCAATTTTTGCACATCCATTTTGATCAGCGGTGTGGTGCCACAAAACCACATTTTGTTATTAGTTAAGGCATGGTCAATGCCGTTTTTTTTTTTTTTTTTTTAACATACTTGCAAGCCCCTTATTTTTCAGTTATTAAAAAAAACCAAAAACAAAAAAACCAAAAAAAGAAACAGAAACCACATATTTGTGTCATGGACGGTAGTATTGACAAAGATCCTATGAGATGAGTGTGTTGTGTAAAACACTGGTCGGTTATTCTGGTTCTTTGCTTTCCGTGTACCATTTCTCGCACTCGCACTTGGCTCTCTCTTCTTTCGCTTTCTCTTTCCAAATCTCCCACTTTGTTTTGTATCAAACACCACACACACGCTTCATTCAACATCGTCAACTACCCCACCTCTCTCTCTCTCTCTCCGAATAAGTCGAAACGCCTTTTGTCTATCAAACTCCCACCACGAAACGTTTCGTTCCTCATCTCCTTCTCACCTCCACCTCCTCTCCTCTTCTCTTCATCACCACTCTTATTGCGTTTCGACTGTCACTCTTGATCTAAAACTAACCCCACCTCCCCCGAAACGTTTCGTCCTCCATTCTCACCTCGCCCCAACTTTTTCCACAACCCTGGTTTTTCCTATTCTCTCACAGATCCCATTTTCCCATTTCTTCAAAATCAATTCCCATCTCTCTCATAAATTTCCCACCTTTGAAAATTTAATCTTCTTTTTTGTTTTCCAAGATTTCAAATTCAAATTCAAGAAAAAAAAAAAAAAAAAACTCAATGATTTGATTGAATCAGCAATGGCTCGTTGTTACAACAAAGACGAAACAACAACAACAACAACAACAACAACAACAACAACAGAGAAAAACTTCACGTGTTTACACAAAATAGTACAAATCCTCTCGTTCCTCGTGGTTTTCGTGGCCGGAATCGTGATCGGACTAGCGACAACCTCGAACATAAACCGCCACTTCATCAACAACCGCCAATCCTTCTCTTCTTCCTTCGTGCCTGTCCATAAATCATGCGACAATGTTAACGAGGACTGTTTTTGTGGGAGCTTGAAGGGGTATCTGAGGACCAAAAACGTGAGCCATTCGATGTCGGATGAGGAGTTGCTGTGGAGAGCTTCCTTGATGCCCAAGAAAGAGGAGTACCCTTACAAGCGAGTCCCTAAAGTGGCCTTCATGTACTTGACTAGAGGCCCTTTACCCATGTTGCCTTTGTGGGAGAAGTTCTTTGATGGACAGGATCCAGACTTGTTCTCCATTTATGTCCATGCCCCTCCTGGGTTCTACCTCAATGTGTCTACGGATTCGCCTTTTTATCATCGGGAAATCCCCAGCCAGGTGTGTATAGTTTGGTGCTTGGCTTTGTTTTGTTGTTGTTTATGTTGTGTTGTGTTGTTTTTATGTTAGTTGAGGTGTTATTGTAATGTGGGTTGGTTTAGTTTGATGTAGAAGTTGGTGGGGTTTCGGCAGTGATGAGATTGCTGGCTTTTGAAGTTGCTTTAGGTATGGGAAATCTGTAGGGTGGAAATGGAATCAATGATTCTTGGATTTAAGGATGGAAGTAGAGAACATGAAAGTTGTCTATGTATTTTCTTATAGGATCATGAAAGCTTTTGCAAGTAAAAAAATTGGGAAAAAAGAAAGTGTCGCCGGATTTGTCTTGCTATTAAATCGATTTAGAGAGTTCATCAGATTGAAATTGATTGGGGGCCATAAAAGCAGGACAGGATATCTATATTGAATTGTTGCTTATAAAAAAGTCATCTTTTACTGCTATTTGTTGGTCATAAAGCTTGACAAAGGATGAATGAAATAGTAGGGTGGGGGGGCTATGCAAAGCACTAAAATTCAATTTTCTAAGACTGAGGATTAACAGTAAGCAATGGGTAATTTTTGAACGAAATAGGATGCGTCCAACTGCTTCTGGTGTGTGGGGATGGCCAATTATTGATATCGAAAGCTAAAGTTGGACATCTGATTCTGAAGTATTATGTGGTGGTTGAGTTTCCTTCAATCCTGTAAAAAATGTTTCTGTACAGTTGCCAAGTGCGTTGTAGAAACCTTAAGTGTGGTAGATAATAATGGTAGGGATTTGGAATAGAAAGTTAAACTTCCAAGGAAATGACATGCTGAGTGGACAATCATGGTAGAAGTGCTTGGCTTGAGATTGAAACTGAGTGCGTGAAACCAGAAGATTTGTGACAATAAATTGGAGGGCACTGATTTGCATAATTTAGACATCGACAAAGAATGCCAATGCCATCCATGTGGAGAAGATTTAGAGCAAATTGAATTGTACAAATATGGAGAAGTCATTTTTCAAATCAACATGTATATTAAGGTTCAAGGCAGCATCAGCACAAATTGATGTTACTATATGTCAGAGTCCAGGCAGAGTGTTGGACTACCCATGCAAGCTTTAATAAAAAATATACTAGGTGATCACTTGGACTAAAAACTGTCATTCTCTAGATACCATTTGATACCTAGGAATGAAGGTATGCAGTAAGTTGTTTGGGAGCCTTGGTGACAGCTTGATTTTAATGTAGCATGAACTAGGGGTGCAATAAAAAGCTGGTGTCCCATTTTGACCGATCAATATTTACAGTATTCAGACAAGTTTTATTCCGTGTATATGGTGTTCATACAAGTAGATCACCATTTACCACCACCACTCATGGCATCCAGACCACGAAGAAAAAGAAAAAGAAGGGATGGCCAACATTTGGCAAACATTGGGTCAAATACTTTGTGGATATGACAAGAAATGTTGATTTCCTGCAGTAAAGGATAAATTGTAAAGAGCAAAGATTTCATGAGAGCCTCAGTCTTCATTTAGCTTTCCATTGGACATTTCTTTATATGATACTACTTTGGAAGTCCTTTTTAGATCACAAGGGTTTAAGTTAGCAAAGAGTACCAAAGATTTGAAATTATCTACATTCCACTGTGTGTGTGCGCGCATGTATCGTTATGCGTAGGACTTTACATTTTATTGAGATGCTAATTATCTAGGAATGGCTATTGTTGCTTCATTCATAGACACTCTTCCTTGCAACCTCTCTCTCTCTCTCTCACACACACACACACACACACACTTTTCTTAAACACATAATATGCATGAGTTTTTTATGCACTGTTGGAATCATGGATTGTAATAGAAGAGGCCTCTTTGTGTTGTTACAAATTATCCTGTAACATGCATTTTTTATCTAACACTTTTGCTTTGGAATTACAGAACTCAATGGTTTCTTGTAATAGTTCAAAGGAAAGGTCCTTTTGCCAAAATTCATGACAACTGCATGGTACATTTTTATCTATGCATCATAAAACCGTTGATAGGCAGAAGTTTCAGAACTTATATTGTCATGTGTAAAATAAATTGTACGCAGTTTTAATAAATTTTGTGCCTTTGGAGTGAAAACTTAGAAGTGATGTCTTCCTATTTTCTCTAGGCAGAAGCATCTCTCTCTGAGAAACACACCCACACCCACACCCACACCCACACCCACACACACCCACACTACACAGGAAATATGAATTTTTTCTACTGTGTAATGAGATAATATATAAGGCCTCTTGTATTTTTGTTTTTGTTTTTGTTTTTTCATATCAGTAAAAAGCAGTTTCCAGATTATTCTCTAATGCAATTTAGAATTTACCTTTACTTTAAAAATTAAGTATTTAATTGCATGTATTATCCACATGAATCGTTTCTTTTTTCTTCTTCAGAGTGTTTCATGGGGATCCGTGAAACTGTCTGATGCTGAGAGGCGCCTTCTAGCCAATGCTCTGCTTGACTTTTCAAATGAGCGATTTGTACTTCTTTCTGAGAGCTGCATCCCAGTTTATAACTTCCGAAAAGTTTACAAATATCTCACTGATTCTACCTACAGTTATGTTGAGTCATATGATGACCCCTCCCGATATGGACGTGGCCGCTACAGCCGCCATATGCTTCCTTATATAAAGCTCTATCATTGGCGGAAAGGGTCTCAGTGGTTTGAAGTTAACCGTGAACTAGCTGTTTATATAGTTGGTGACACCCAGTACTACACCCTCTTCAGGAAATATTGCACGCCTGCTTGCTACCCAGATGAACATTACATTCCAACTTTCCTGAACATGTTCCATGGTTCACAGAATTCAAATCGGACTGTGACTTGGGTTGACTGGTCGCTGGGAGGTCCACACCCGGCAATGTATGGAGAAGCTAATATTACCAAGGATTTTATCCGGTCTATAAGGAATAACCACACGCTTTGTCAATATAATTCTGAGATGACATCTGTTTGTTACCTCTTTGCCCGGAAGTTTGCTCCAAGTGCACTGGGGCCTTTGCTCGAGCTTAGCTCAACAGTAATGGAATTTTGAAATTTTTGATTCAGCAGAGATGAGATTCTTTTAGAAATTTTGACAATTTTTTTACATTTTGTTAGGACATTATTCTTAGTTTGCCAATTGTAGTATTGTTTGGCTCATTGATTTTTATTCTGGCACAGATGTACAGGTAGTTTTGTTAGAGAAATTGGGTTCTCTACCATTGAGAGATTATTGTTGCACATATTTTGGGAGGAGAATTATCAGGTCCATTTTGGAAAGAAAACATTAATTTTACAAATTAATGTTAGCATTTATTTATTTTTTGTTCATGTTCATTGGGCATGAAATTACTTCTGTTATTTAATTACTAATTATAGGTGAAATTTGTTTGGTGTTAAGGGTATGGTGCCCTTATCTGAAGTCCAAACTAGCATTAAATGCTCGAACTTCATGATGTTGTGAGAAGTGGCTTGCAAGTTTATTTTATGCTTTCCATTTCAACTTTGCTTGCGCCTCTAGTCCACACTATCTTTTATTCTTTGTAGAGGTGGCAACTGGCGAGTACGTTGGTCGGTTTGGGTTGGCAAAAAATTCAGGTTGGGCTAAAAGGCCCCACTTGACCATCACGAAAGCTGACCATTTTCCCTTTTCTTTTTTCTATTTTTGGTGTGCTGCAAGAAAGCTGACCATTTCTTTTTTCTTTTTCTTTTGTTTTTTGGTTAGAGGGAAGTTGCATAACAAAGCTAACTAGCCAAAACAGAGGGAATAGCTGAAGAAAGCCTATGAAAGAACAACGTAGAAGCATCAAAGCTTAAAAAATTAGAGAGGTCAACAAAGGGGGTTTCTCAAAAAAAAAAAAAAAAAACTAGAAGCATCAAAGCTTTAAAAATTAGAGAGAGCATCAAAGAGAGGGGGGGGGGGGTGTTTGCCGGAGGGGGAGGCTTAAAAAATTAGTCTTCCTGTTAAGCACAGCCACTTTTTGCTAGAACAAAAGATTATGTTAGATGGTATGAACATTGCTTGTCTCCTTGAAAAATGAGAAATTATTTGATGCCCGAGTAAGGTCTAGTAGTCCTCTCACCCAATATAAAATGTCATATTTTAAGATTGAAGTGAGAAAAGTTGTAGTAACTCAAATTGTTTGGTGGATTTCATTAGATTGTATGAGCGTGTAGTTATTTTTTGCACAATCATTTGTTAAGTCACATGTAGGACATGTACTTAGTCGAACAAGTTCATGAATCATTACGATAAGTTTTAATTGTAGGGTTGTGTTAACGGGCACAGTAAGGTGCCCGTTAACAACACCTTTTTTTATTTTTTTTCGTATAGTTTTTTGTTATCTTTTGTAACTTTTTGCAACTTTAAACTATGTTTTTACACATTTATATAACTTTTTGCAACTTTTTGAATGAAAAATAGATCCTTAACTAGCACCACATTGGTGTTGGTTAACATTTGCCTTAATTGTGACTACATTTTTTTTTTTTTTTGAGGTGTAATATAAATGTGACTAGCACTTTTCTTGGATTGTAGCCATCTTTGACCAACCATTGACTTTTTTTCAAAATGACATTTTTTACTGAACCCATTTGTTTTCCCACTTAATTTTTCACTTAACTCCAAATTTGAGGCACTCCCAAATGACTCAAAAAAAAAAAAAAAAAATCCCTACAAGCCAAACAATAGAATTTTTTGGAGCACATTTTTAGGATCACACACGCACATATTTACTTAAACCAATTGCTTTTCCACTTAATCTAAATTAAAAATGTTTTATTTATTTATATATTTGAGGCTTCTAAGGATTTTCTTTTTAATGATTCATATGCATAATATTTTTAGGATCGCAACTAAACACAAAAATAGAGTCAATTTTCTTACACTTCCTAAAACAAGTCATTTTTTAAAAAGTATTTTCCATCGAAACAACCAAAGTATTAATATTAATGAGAAGTCAATTTTATTTTCAATCTTTATGGAGATATTAATTTTGAACAAAGACCATGAAAAAGAATTATGCAGTAGGACAAACTCAAGCACTAAAATGGAGGATTCGAATATAATAGCAAAATTGGAGAGAGAGAGAGATAGAGAGAGAGTATTGGAAAGGAAACAATGCTTGACTATTTTTCCCTCCCTACTGGCAGCATACTGCTACTAACATCAGAACAAATATAACCACTTCAAACAAAGTTCAACGACAACGAACAAAGTTACCAAGGCAGTCAAGATCATGTTTTAATTTAGCACATTCTACATCAAAAGATCAAACATCAAAACAAATTGACTTCAGGGTTCAGACAAACATGCGCACACATTGAAATTGGATATAAGCAAAATATCCTCTTCAATGCAGATTTATTGCAATCATGAGTAATGTATCCAAAACTGCACAAGCTTTATGGGATGCATTACAATTATTAGTGGAAACTCATGTCTGGGTATATATCCTGAACTCTAAGCATTAATACAAAAGTTTCCTGCATAATCTTACATAAACCTATATGCATGGATCCAAAGCAAAAAACCTAAGAGAATCTAATGAACTAACCTGACATAAAAAGAATCCTGACAAACCTAGATTATCCCAAAACAAACCACTGACAGTAGGGCATGATAAAAACTAGCATGCAGATGACTCCAAAAGATGTTCCTATTCGTAACATTACGCCCAAAACAGAAAGGACCAGAAGTTACACTCATCTCAGACGTCTATGATTTAACACCCACACCTCGTGAAAGACTTGTATGAAAACCACACAATAAATACAAACACACACGACTGCTCTTCAAAGTGGTGAGAAGTGTCACACAACGCCCCCCACACACCCCCCCCCCCCCCTCTTTTCTTGATAAAAAATTTATCCACTGCTACTACTTGTTTTTTGTCCTAGGGTGCACAAATATATTATTTAATTAAAGAAACATAATTAAAGCAAAATCTTTTTTCTTTCTTGATTGTTTCCTCACATTTGTGGTGTGCAGCACGCACACACAACACCACCTTCGTGCAAAAACTGTAAATTTATAAATCTACATAAAGGAAAACCACCTTGTAAAACAACAAAATAAAATATCAAGTTGATGGTGGGCATGAAAAACACTTTGATTTTACAATCAAAGGCATGGGGTCCATAGCGCATGGAAATTTTCTAGAAACTGTGTACTAATTCAAAACAAACGCAGCATATATATTGTTAAACCAACAGTCACTTCAGACAGTTTTTTTTTTTTTGGATAGGTAATCAAAAATTTATTGCATAAGAAAGGAAATCATGTTCACAATGGTGAACACTCTAAACTTAAAACGGATACAATTTATAAAAGTCTTTCGTTAAGCTAACATTATAAATCTTCGTGTATCCTTTACACAGAACCACCTTATCAAAACTCAGACTGAGACCTACAAGAAAAAGGTTAGCAAATTCAATGGTAGATATGAGTTCTTTTTAATTTGTTTCTCACTCTTATGTCACCTCCAAGTTGCTTTTGGACCTCTATTATTTTGAACTTACATTGCAGGTAAAGAACCTGCATAATCATACAAAATCTAAAACACCATGCAACCTAAGTAATATATTATATATAATCAATGCTATGTGGCTTCTTTGTAAGCTACTTTTTCCAAAAATATCTGCATAGGATGTGCCCTCTAGATTCTTCACATATTGTAAGTTTCTAACACAAGCAATATGAGCATCAAGATTATTCAGATTAAAAATGTCTTGAATCAATATGTATATGTCTGAATACAAAAATAATTGGCTCATCATATCAGCTAACACATTGAGGGACTCGATAGTCACAACAGATCCGTATAGTATTAAGACACCCCTACCAAAAACTACGTCATTATTATACTCAAGTGAAACTAACCAATACAGAGACTTGTAGCACAAAGAGACACTCAGTGTATAAGAATGAGGTAGCACTCTCCTTGCCCAATTCAAAATCAGAAGAAGAGAGAACCAGCATCTCTATCAATGACCTGGCATCAAAGAATCAAACTAACCCGTCGCTACCTGTTCCGCTGTTTGAGGAAGTGCTGAGGGTGAGTTATGTGATTCATTTGTTTGAGATCCTCGTGGTGGGTGCTGCAGCCCTTCTGTTTGAGATGGGCCAGATGGTGGGTGATGGAATCCTGTCATTGGAGGGGTTCCCAATGGTGGTTGCGGTGGTCTGGTCATTTGAGCAGGTCCAGATGGCGTGTGCTGCTGCCATGACATTTGAGGGGATCCAGATGATGGGTAATGTGGTCCAGCAATTTGAGGGGATCCAGATGGTGGGTACTGTGGTCCGGACATTTGAGAGGGTCCAGATGGTGGGTGCTGCTGCCATCCCATTTGTGTGGGCCCTGATGGTGTCTGCTGGGGTCCGGTCATTTGAGACTGTGGGTTGATTCCTGATGGCGGCTGTGGTGGTCTGGCAATTTGAGCGAGTCCAGATGGTGTGTGCTGCTGCCATGCCACTTGAGGGGATCCAGACGGTGGGTAATGTGGTCCAGCCATTTGCGGGGATCCAGATGGTGGGTACTGTGGTCCAGACATTTGAGAGGGTCCAGATGGTGGGTACTGCTGCCAACCCATTTGTGTAGGCCCTGATGGTGTCTGCTGGGGTCTGGCCATTTGAGGGTATCCAGATGGTGGGTATTGTGGCCTTGCCATTTGAGGGGGTCCTGATGGCAGGTGAGAAGGTCCTGCCATTCGAGGAGGCGGTCTTGATGGCATGTGTGTATATCCCCACCTATTCATACCCAACAGTCTTTCAATCTCTTCACCCCGACCAGCTTTTGTAAATGCCTCATTTACAGTTTCCTGCAACGCAGGAGTAACACCAACACCATACCTCATCACCTCACCCATTAGATCCCAGCTCCTGTCCAATGCACCTTCATTGCAAAGTCCCTTAATCACAACCTCATAACAAGTAGGGTCTGGTTTAGGTTCTTTTTCTCCCATTTTAGACAAAATCTGGGCACAGTCAGCTGCCTTGCCATTCTTGATCAATTCATCAAACACCCTAGTACCAAAACTAGCAACCACCCTCAAACCAGCATCCACCATTTTGTTCAACACCTTCAATGCATCATCAATCCTGTTTGCTTTCAAAAATGCATCAATCAAAGTCCTATGAGTTGTGACATCAGGGGACAATGACTTTGAGGATAATTCTGTAAACATCATCTCTGCCTCTGATAACATCTCATTCTCACAAAACCGAGCAATGATATTATTATAACCTGCAACATCCATTTGAAAAGCCTTTGAATTTGATTTTGTCCCAACTTTCTTAAATGTGGGAATTACCTCCTCAAACTTGCCAAGCTTAAAACATTCATTAACCATTATGTTAAATGTTTCTGAATTCACTGCTTGGAAAGTTGGCGGGGTGTGATTATCCAACATCGAATCAAACAATGCCAAAGCTTCCTTTTTCTTCCCGTGCTTAAGCAATACCTCCAAAAGAACATTGCAAGTCGCAGGCACCATCTTAAACTGGCGATCAAGCAAGGACTTATATGACTCCATTGCCTCCTTATCTTTCCCCTGATTAAAAAACCAGTTCATAAATGTCGCATTCACAACCCCATCATACACCAGACACCGCTCCTTCAGCTCATCAAAAAGCTCATTAGCCTTCTCCAAATTTTCCAAATCTAGAAATCCCTTGATCAAATTGTTATAAACCAATGAATCTGCACCGTGCCCCTTATTCAACATTTCCCTCAAGAGATCCACCGCCTCTTGAATCCGCCCTGCATCAATCAATCCTTTTGTCAAATGCCGGTATGTAACCGACGATGGACTAAATGGTGCACTCGCAATAATATGGCGATACACTTCCAACCCCTGATCAACCCTCCCCTCATCACAATGAGTATTAATCAAATTATTATAAGATACAACATTGGGAACAATATTGGATTGGTTGAAGAAGAAGTGGAAGAGAGCAACAGCATCATTGTACCTGTATCAATGATATCATCAGAAACAAAACAGTGTTTCAAATTTCCATAAAACTAATTGGGTTATTAAATAAAACCTAAGAATCGGCTAATAGAAAACAGATGTAATTGAATCTAAAACAGTGACTCGTTTGGCAATATGCTGGATTGGTTAAACAAGAATTAGAAGAGAAAAATTGCAGGGTATTCCATTAAAATCTACAAAGAACCAAATTTGGGTTCTTTCATCAAAATCTACAATCAGAGCAGGTGTGCACACAAACAATCTGTACCTTATCTAATCAAGCTATAGAAAGAAATGATCTTGGATCTTTTGATAACATCTACAATGAACAAGCATGTATGCCCTCTCTCTCTCTCTCTCTCTCAGACACAACATTAAGTAAAACTAGAGAGGAGAAACCCACTCTCTCTCTTGCATGTGCACACACGCACTCACTGTACCGTATCCTAGGAAGCATGGACACGGGTACAGTACAACACCGTGGCACAAGAAAATTTTTCTGAAAATTATAACATAACACGGCAGGTACAACACCTGTATGACACGGGTACGGCACCCTAAGTGAAGTATCTATGCTTCCTAAACCATATTTAATCAAGATACTGTAAGAAACAATCCTGGTCTTTTTGTTAAAATCTACAATCAGAGTGCACGTACACACACTCTCTCTCTCTCTCCCTCACACAAAAACTCCAAACTTTAAAATTTACAGTATCCAATTAAGAAACAATCATGGGTCTTTTGTTAGAATCTACAATCAATGTTCACCCTCTCTCTCTCTCTCTCTCTCTCTCTCTCTCTCACACACACACACACACACACATTTACCTTAATTAACCAAGCTATTCGAAGAAACCAATATTGGGTATTTCAATAAACATCAAAGTGAACGATAACATCAAAGTGAACGATATAGTAATCAGCTAAAAAAACCCATAAAAACCAGTGGCAGAATCATAAAAACACGAAAACACAAAGGGCAAAAATGGAAGAAGAAACTAAAAAAAAAGAGTAAACTTCAACCTCTTAGCACGGTACATGGCGGCGATGATAGCATTGCAAGTGAAGACAGTAGGCCTCGTATTCGAAAACACAGAGTGTCTCGCCACCGCCGAAGCAGCATCGAGGTCGCCGGCTCTGATCAGAGACTGCACCCTGTTGTGGAGGTTCAGCCTGGGACCCACAAGAGCTGAGGTGGAGTCCGGAAGCCGAGGAGCGTTCGGGTCTCGCTGCGGGGGCGGTTGGGAGGGGTCACGGCGGAGTGCATGGAGAGGCGGCTCGATGCGGAGGCGGCGCTTGCGACGGCGTCGTTCGGCTGCGGCTTCTTCGGCGGAGGAGAAGGCGAAGCCACGGCGGATGGGTTGGTTGGTTTGGAGGAGAAGGTGGAGTGGGGTTAGAGTTTGGGAGGTGGTGGTGGAGGGGCGGCGAAGAGAGCGGAGGAGGAGGAGACGATAGAGAGACATGGTGGTCTCTGTGTGTGTCGCAGAGAGAAATGAAATGTGGGCTTAAACCCTAGGAGACAGGGAGACGGGAGGTTTGGGACTTGGGACAACAACGAAACAAATAGACTTTGAAGTGAACTGGCTAGTGAACGCTCATGATTTTTTTTTTTTTTTTCTCTTTCTATGGTTTTGTTTTTTGTTTTGTATAACAAAAAAAAAATTTATATATATATATAACCGAAACGTATGACTTAAGCTTTGATTTTTTTTAGAGGTCACAAATTTTTACACATCAACATTATTTAAATTAAAAAAAACAAAAGTTTTGAGACTAAGTATAGGACTCGAATGTCCAAATCCTGATAGACTTGAATTAAAAAAAAAAACAGCAGCAGTAGTAGTAGTAGTAGTAAGATAGAACTCTTTTAACTTAAGTTAATATAAATTGATTAGTGTGTTCTATAATTCTATCAAAATAGTCAATTGAATTTGGGTTTAGTGTTTACACTCTTTTTCATTGAAAATATAGAAAAATGCCAAGATTATGGCTTCTCCGATGTTTGGTAAACAATTTTTAGTTATTTTGATGATTTACAACTTAACACACACACACACACACACACACATAGGGGTGGCAAAATTGGACATCTTTATGGGTTGAGGCTTAATGGGTTCGTGTCATATTTGGGTTGACACGATGAACCCGTTTTAAACGGGTTGGGTTAGGGTTTAACTATGGAACCCGTCTGACCCGTTTTAACCCGTTTAATTAAATGAAATTTTACCAATATACCATTCAAACTATAGGTATATAAATTTATTAGTTGTTGTAGTTTATTTTCTTTGACGTATTGTGATTGATTATTTATGATATTGAGATATGTTTTAGTTTTGAATGATTATTTGTGATACAATTACTCATTAGTTTTAAATTTTATATTTAAAATATTTATTTGCTTTTTTTTCCATAAATGTTTTTCTTCATTTTTGATAAAATCAGATAAACAGGTCGACACGATTGACCTGTTTAATAAATGGGTCGTGTTAGGGTTGAGAAATCTTGACCCGTTTAATAAACATGTCGGGTTAGTGTTGACCCATATAGTCGGATACGTATGAGTTGACACGACACGAACCCGACCCGCGAACACGAATTGCCACCCCTACACACACATATATATATATATATCTTATTGAAAATATAATGAAAACATTGATGGTTAATACATATTGTGAGGACCCAAAGACCAAAGGACCCGAGGATCAAAGGACCCGGGGACCAATGAATAATTTACAAGAAATCCTATTCGGGATAGGAATTGAAGACCCGAGAAACTTTCGGCAATGGGTGCAAGCCCTAAAAATATCTGGAAGCATTGAATGCTAAGGATAGAGCTCCCTGATCACATTAAATGGAGAAGTAGCAGCCTTATCAGTGACATTAATAAGGAAGTGGCCTAAACGGTGCAGTTGGTGTCTAGATAACTTATTGCTACCATTTTCTGCCAGAGAGGGACACAAGTATCACCAGATGGAAGTGGTTAGGTGAAAGATGAAAGGTTGTGATGAAAAAAGCAAGAGGTATAAGTAGGAGGAAGAAACACATAGAGAGGAGATCAGCAAAAGAGAGGGGGGAAGAAAGAAAAGGGAACAAAGGACAAGGAACTATAAGCAGCAACAATAAATGTGATAGATAGGAAGGAATTGAGAAGGGAGTGGTCCTCGAGGCATGCTTGTTCATTGTTGTGTAATTCCCTCTTTACAAATTTTGTTGTTATGGGCCAAAGATCATAGTTGGTTTTAGCCATTCATCGCTAAAACGTGGGCTTCGACTCCACTTTGAAATTTTGGACCTTACACATATATATTTCAAGAACCAAGGGTAATATTCGTTTTAGGATTTGAAGCATTTGCTCCAACTACTAAGGTTTTGTTAATGTCACTTTGTCTTGAATCTTCAAGGTGGCCGTGTATAGAGATGTAAGTATGTAATTTATATTTTTATGGTTTTATATATGATGATGCAATAAAATCGTCAGTAAGCAACACGGCCCACACGTGCTCCTGATGACGTACCTGCACAACACAAAAGGTAAAGACCTTAGAAAGGGCACCGGTGTGGTACCGGCCAAATGTCCTCCGACGGTCAAGTTAGAGAAATCTCTTGTTCGCAACTCTAAAGTGCTAGAGCGAGGTGAATTATGCGTACCTTGCCTTGAGAGTGCTTTGGGGTATTTATAGTAGCGTAGGGCCGAAATTCATGCATTGGCCAAGAAGTTCTTTTCCTTCTAAGAGAGTAACTCTTGGATTTTGTGCATCTCATAGTATCCTTATCCTTATAGGAGTCTTATAAATTTGAGTTAGACATGTCGTGCAAGAATCCTTATTGTATGCGTGCTGGTCAAGTAAGGTTGTGGACGGAGCCAAGACTGACTTCTTCAGCCTGTTCCCGTCAGCTTGGCTATACATACTTCTAAGGTCGTTGTTGGTGGAGGTCGTCAGCTTCAGATCTCCCCAGCTTTGAGGTCGTCAGCTTCAGGATTGTCAGCCTTGAGGTCGTCAGCTTCAGAGTCGTCAGCCTTTAGGATTGTCAAAATGACCTCATCAGCTACCCCCTACTCCATAACGTCGTCAGTCTACAACATCGTCCCTTTTCAGGGTCATCAGCTTACTACCTTTAGATCGCTGTCTTCAGCTTATTACCGTCAACTTACTAACTTCAGCTTATCCCTTCAGCTTGTTGTCTTCAGCTTACTACCTTCAACTTACTACCCTTAGCTTACTATCTTCATCCTTGCTATCTTCAGTTTACCACCTTCAGCTTGCTACCTTCAGCTTGCTACCTTTAACTTACTATCTTCAGCTTACTATCTTCAGCTTACTGTTCCCGAGATGCAGCTGTCAGGTATTAGGTGATTTTGCAAGAAGGTAGTTTCATGAGTGAAGCTAACGACCTTATTATATCCGTCGCTCTTTGTTTCGTCATGGGCTAATTACAAAACTATCCTTATCAATATATATATATATATATATATATATATATAATTTTTATTTTACTTTGTTTTAGGCTGGTTGATAAAGCAAGACTTAGAGGAGTAATGCTTCTTCGAATAATTAGGTTTCAATTTTAGAGTTATTGCATGTGTTGCAAATCTATATTTAAATAGAAAGATTTATTTATTTTTATCTAAACTAAATTGATCCATTTTTCATTATGTAAATTAATGTTTCAAATATTTTATATCAAGGATAAAAAACTATAAGATTGGAATCCTAATATACAATCAAAGAGGAAGAGAAAAAGAATAGTTTACATCTTTATATACAATAGCTTTCTCGTGCATCGCATGAATTAGAGACTAGTATATTATATAATAAAAGTTGAGTAAAAGTTAGGTTTAGAAGTTATGGTTACGCTAAGTGGCTTCACCAAATTACAGAATTTTTTTTAAAATTATATATATATATATATATATATATGGGCTGGGTTATAGTTACACCTGGTGTAACTCTAAGCAATGTTACACTATTCAATATTTTTTAATTGGATGAGAATATTAACAAATCTAACGTTAGATTATATTATCTTCATATACTCTTCATGCTTGCAAAATTTCAAGGTGATAAAAAATTAATAGCCATATCATCCCTCAATTATTAAAATTCAAATTTTGTAGTTTAAAATAATGCATAAAATATGAGTTTATGGATCAAATGGTAAATAGTTTCCGATGGATATGAAAATTGGCATGTATGTTAAGAACATATAGAATATGTAATTTAACGGTTGGATTTTCAAAATATTAATTCAATAACAAGTTATTGAGTGGTGTAACATTGCTTAGAGTTACACAAGCTGTAACTTGAACTCAACTCTCTCTATATATATATATATAATTGGTTGTGTCAAGTAGCTTCACTAAATTACACTAAGTTTTTGGGTAAAAACAGAAAGTTTGTGATCTTATCAACTTTTTTGGATAAAATAACAACTAGTGTTCGTATTAACTGCTTCTTCTTCTTCTTCTTCTTCTTTTTCAATTTTGTAAAGTAACAATTTTACTCTTAGCTTACGTTAGTATTTTTTTTTTTTTTTGGAATAAACATTTATCCTACACCATCTATTTACTAATAATAAAGTATAAATTTAAAAGTATTATTTTTTCTCCAAAAATAAAAGCTTTTTTCAGATAAAGTATCAAAAAAATAGTTAATATGTATTAACTTTAACGCATAATGTATACCAAATGTAAACTAATATAAATTATTGTATACCAAATGCATGTACTAATATGCATGTACACTAAGCTGTTCTTTTGTAAATTTTATATTATAAAGTGGATTTATAAATATTTAAGATAGTAATTAGTATTTAGATTGTGGACTGTAGAGTAATTTGTCTTTATCTTTTTTTCTTTCTTTTTGTATAGTACTTTACTTTCAAGAAATCAAGTATTGGGTACTTTTTTTTTTTCACTTTTTTCTACTTTTGTAAATTTTATACTATTAAGTGGATTATAAATATTTAAGATAGCAATTCATATATAGAGTGTGGACTGTGAATTGATTTATCTTTATTTTTTTCTTTCTATTTGTATGGTACTTTACTCTCAACAAATCAAGTACTATGCAATTCTTTTCACTTTTTTTTTTCTTTTATAAATTTTATATTATTAAGTGAATTATATATATTTAAGATAATAATAATTATTTAGAATGTGGACGGTGCAGTGATTTATCTTGATCTTTATTTTTTTGTATGGTACTTTACTTTCAAGACATCAAGTACTAGGTATTTTTTTCTTTTTCTTTTTTTGTAAATTTTATACTATTGAGAGGATTATAAATATTTAAGATAGTATTTAGTATTTAGAGTATAGACTGTGGAGTGATTTGTCTTTATCATTTTTTTCCTTTTTATATGGAACCTTATTTTCAAGAAATCAAGTACTGTGTAATTTTTTTTCACCTTTTTTTTTTTTTTTCGTTTGTAAATTTTATATTATTAAGTGGATTATAAATATTTAAGATAGTAATTAGTATTTAGATTGTAGACTGTGGAGTGTAGAGTGACTTATCTTTATTTTCTTTTTTGTATAGTACTTTACTTTCAAGAAATCAAGTACTGGGTATTCTTTTTCACATTCTTTTTTCGTTTTGTAAATTTTATATTATTAAGTGGATTATAAATATTTAAGATAGTAATTAGTATTTAGAGTGTGAATTGCGGAGTGATTTATCTTTATCCTTTTTTTTTTCTTTTTGCATGGTACTTTACTTTCATGAAATCAAGTACTATGTAATTTTTTTTCTACTTTTTTTTTTCTTTTGTAAATTTTAAATTATTAAGTAAAATATAAATATTTAAGAAAGAAATTAGTATTTAGATTGTGGACTGTGGACTGTGGACTATGGAGTGATTTATCTTTATCTTTTTTATCTTTTTGTAAGGTACTTTACTTTCATGAAATCAAGTATTGAGTTTTTTTTTTTTTTTTTTTTCATTTTTAAATTTTATATTATTAAGTGGATTATAAATATTTAATAAAGTAATTAGTATTTAAAGTGTGGATTGTGGAGTGATTTATCTTTATCTTTTTTTTTCTTTTCTTTTTGTGTAGTAATTTATTTACAAGAATTGAAGAACTGTGTAATTTTTTTTTTCACTTTTTTTTTTCTTTTGTAAATTTTATATTATTAAGTAGATTATAAATATTTAAGATAGTAATTATTATTTAGAGTGCGGTTTGTGGAGTGATTTATCTTTATCTTTTTTTTTTTTTTTCCTTTTTGTATAGTACTTTATTTTGAAGAAATTAAGAACTGTGTAATTTTTTTTCACTTTTTTTTTATTTTGTAAATTTTATATTATTAAGTGGATTATAAATATTTAAGATAGTAATTAGTATTTAGATTGTGAACTATGGAGTGTGGAGTGATTTATCTTTATTTATTTTTTCTTTTTGTATGGTACTTTACTTTCAAGAAATCAAGCACTAGGTATTTTTTTCACTATTTTTTTTCTTTGTAAATTTTATATTATTAAGTGGATTATAAATATTTAGAATATTAATTAGTATTTAGAGTGTGGATTGTAGAGTGATTTGTCTTTATCTTTTTTTTTTTTGTATGGTACTTTACTTTCAAGAAATTAAGTACTATGTAAATTTTTTTACTTTTTTTTTCTTTTGTAAATTTTATATTATTAAGTGAATTATAAATATTTAAAATATTAATTAGTATTTAGATTGTGGACTGTGAAGTTATTTATCTTTATCTTTATTTTTTCATTTTGTATGGTACTTTACTTTCAAGAAATCAAGTATTGGGTAATTTTTTTTTTTTTACTTTTTTTTCTTTTGTAAATTTTAGATTTTTAAATGAATTATAAATATTTAAGATAGTAATTAGTATTTAGAACGTAGATTGTGGAGTGATTTATCTTTATTTATTTTTTTGTAAGGTACTTTATTTTCAAGAAATCAAGAACTGCGTAATTTTTATTTTCACTTTTTTTTTTTTGTAAATTTTATATTATTAAGTAGATTATAAATATTTAAGATAGTAATTAGTATTTAGATTGTGGAGTGATTTATCTTTATCTTTATTTTTTTTTCTTTTTTTATAGTACTTTACTTTCAAGAATTAAGTATTAGGTATTTTTTTTCAATTTTTTTTCTTTTGTAAATTTTATATTATTAAGTGAATTATAAATATTTAAGATAGTAATTAGTATTTAGAGTATGAACTGTGGAGTGATTTATCTTTGTCTTTTTTTTTTTCTTTTTTCATTTTTGTATGATACTTTACTTTTAAGAAATCAAGTACCGTGTAATTTTTTTTCATTTTTTTTGTTTGTAAATTTATATTATTAAGTGAATTATAAATATTTAAGATAGTAATTAGTATTTAAATTGTGAAGTGTATAATGACTTATCTTTATTTTTTATTTTTTGTATGGTACTTTACTTTCAAGAAATCAAGTACTAGGTATTTTTTCTCACTTTCTTTTTTCCTTTTTTAAATTTTATATTATTAAGTGGATTATAAATATTTAAGATAGTAATTAGTATTTAGAGTGTGGATTGTGAAGTGATTTATCTTTATCTTTTTTTTTTGGTATGATACTTTACTTTCAAGAAATCAAGTATTATGTAATTTTTTTTCCATTTTTTTTCTTTTGTAAATTTTATATTATTAAGTGGATTACAAATATTTAAAATGGTAATTAGTATTTAGATTGTGAACTGTGGATTATGGAGAAATTTATCTTTATCTTTTTCTTTTTTTTTTTTTCTCTTTTTTTATAGTACTTTACTTTCATGAAATCAAGTACTGAGTTTTATTTTTCATTTGCAAATTTTATATTATTAAGTGGATAATAAATATTTAAGATAGTAATTAGTATTTTGAGTGTGGATTGTGGAGTGATTTATCTTTATCTTTTTTTTTTTCTTTTTGTATAATACTTTATTTTCAAGAATCAAGAACTGTGTAATTTTTTTTCACTTTTTTTTTTTTGCTTTTGTAAATTTAATATTATTAAGTGGATTAAAAATATTTAAGATAGTGATTAGTATTTAGAGTGTGGATTGTGGAGTGTAGAGTGATTTATCTTTATATTTTTTTCTTCTTTTTTTATGGTACTTTACTTTCAAGAAATCAAGTGCTGGGTATTTTTTTCACTTTTGTTTCTTTTGTAAATTTTATATTATTAAATGGATTATAAATATTTAAGATATTAATTAGTATTTAGAGTGTGGACTGTAGCGTGATTTGTCTTTATCATTTTTCGTTATTTTTCGTATGGTACTTTACTTTCAAGAAATTAAGTACTGTGTAAATTTTTTTACTTTTTTTTTCTTTTGTAATTTTATATTATTAAGTGAATTATAAATATTTAAAATATTAATTAGTTTTTACATTGTGGACTGTGAAGTGATTTATCTTTATCTTTATTTTTTCATTTTGTATGGTACTTTACTTTCAAGAAATCAAGTATTGGGTAATTTTTTTTTCACTTTTTTTTCTTTTGTAAATTTTAGATTATTAAATGGATTATAAATATCTAAGATAGTAATTAGTATTTAGAGTGTAGATTGAAGAGTGATTTATCTTTATATTTTTTTTCCTTTTTGTATGATACTTTATTTTCAAGAAATCAAGAACTGTGTAATTTTTTTTTTCATTTTTTTTCTTTTGTAAATTTTACATTATTAAGTGGATTATAAATATTTAAAATAGTAATTAGTATTTAGATTATGGCCTGTGGAGTGATTTATCTTGTTTTTTTTTTTTGATAGGAAACTGTAAACTTTATTAAACTCTCAAAATGCAAGATACATCATGGCGAAGAGCTTGCTCTAAAAAGCAAGGATTCTCTTCCATCCAAGTCATATAATCGTCAATTCCTAACGTGTGTTTTGCTAACAAATGAGCTGGGTTGTTTCCTTGTCTTTTGATATGTGAAAAATCAATTTGTGCACCAACCCCAGACATCCCAAGTATACCCGATATAACCTGTGCCACAGATGATGGAGGATCATAATATCCCCTCAAAGAATTATACACCACCAAAGAGTCCCCTTCAATAGTAAACTCAGAAATTCCTACATCTTTTGCAAAACTGATTCCTGCTTCAACCGCATTCGCCTCCACCTCCAGCGCCCCCAATGGTGAGTGAATTTTCTTGCTCAGAGCTGCTATAATCAAACCATTGAAGTCCCGAATCATTGGAGTGATTTATCTTTATCTTTTTTTTTTTTCTTTTTGCATGGTACTTTACTTTCAAGAAATTAAGTACTAGGTATTTTTTTCACATTTTTTTTGTTTTTGTAAATTTATATTATTAAGTGGTTTATAAATATTTAAGATAGTAATTAGTATCTAGAGTATGAACTGTAGAGTGATTTATTTATTTATTTTTTTTCCTTTTTGTATTGTATTTTACTTTCAAGAAATCAAATATTGTGTAATTTTTTTTTTCACTTTTTTTTTTTCGTTTGTAAATTTTATATTATTAAGTGGATTATAAATATTTAAGATAGTAATTAGTATTTAAATTGTAGACTGTGGAGAATGGAGTGACTTATCTTTATCTTCCTTTTTGTATGGTACTTTACTTTCAATAAATCAAGTACCGAGTATTTTTCTTTCACTTTCTTTTTTCCTTTTGTAAATTTTATATTTTTAAGTGGATTATAACTATTTAAGATAGTAATTAGTATTTAGAGTGTGGATTGTGGCGTGCTTTATCTTTATCTTTTTTTTTTTTCTTTTTGTATGATAGTTTACTTTCAAGAAATTAAGTACTATGTAATTTTTTTCCACTTTTTTTTTTCTTTTATAAATTTTTTATTATTAAGTAGATTTTAAATATTTAAGATAGTAATTAGTATTTAGATTGTGTACTGTACACTATGACTTGATTTATCTTTATCTTTTTTTTTTTTTTTTTTTTTCATTTGTAAATTTTCCATAACTTTTTGCTAAATAAATAATACAAAAGTCCTGGCCAGGGCAAAATCTACGTGATACAAAAGCCGGCTATACTGCATCACAACTCACAAGCTCCTTGTGGAAGACCAAAAAAAGAGTATAAGACATCAGCTGTTTCTTTTGCATTGCGGCAAAAATGTATGCATGGTAATCTGTATAACTTCTATGTCTTTGTATTAGAACGGGTGTCAACCTTGCACTTTAATTTGCTTGTATGAAGGTTCTCTATAAATCAAATCAATAGGTACTTTGGTTCACTGATCATCGATATGGATCAATCCAACAACTGTCCTCCTTCGACGCATTAGTCCACCTTTTCTCGAAGATCCGCATTTCAGCATAGGATTGCCACCTGACCTGAATAAAATCATCACTCACTAATTACTTTTTAGATAATTGGTTTGGGTGAAATACAATGGAAGATGTACATTCTCAGCCCATACAAACACCAACATAGAGGAGAAGGTGTCTAATGTATCATATATGCATTTTTCCTTTCACAGCGGGTGGATCACATATAGTTATGAGACCCACACACCTGAGATGGACAATGCACAAGATAATTATTTCACATGGATAGAGAACTTCGCAGAATTGACATATCAGCAACCATTGGCATAGGAATATTATTAAGACTTACTTGAGATCTAGGATCAGTTTTATTAGAATCAGATGGCGCCTACAAAATTTAAAAGAGAACACATTATACATCAGTGAAGAATCTAGTACAACTCAATCTAAGCTTTAGAAAAATGTACCAGTGCTTCTGAGTTTGAGTTCTCTTTTAAAAATTGGAGCCAGGGAATCATTGCTTACCTACATGAATAAACAGGTAGTTGAAAGTGAGAGACAACCCAAACATTCAACACAAATACCACAGACCGAGACAAGAAACTATTAAAACAACCACTCATATAAGTATTTCTAGACAACTAAGTCCCAAAATAGTGCCATATAAAAATTAGGAAGATGTCCTGCCTTATTGCCACTAAGTGTGGGAAGACCCAGATGAACTATGTACTCGGAGTCAACAACACCAACATTTTTCATTCGATCCTGCATAAAATCCAAACATCAAAAAGACCCTCAAGAGAGTTGAAAAATGAAGTGTGGAGTGATTTATTTTTATCTCTCTTCTTCTTCTTTTTTTTTTTTTTTGTATGGTACTTTAGTTTCAAGAAGTCAAGTACTAGGCATTTTTTTCTTTTGTAAATTTTATATTATTAAGTAGATTATAAATATTTAAGATAGTAATTAGTATTTAAAGTGTGGACTATAGAGTAATTTATCTTTATCTTTTTTTTGTATAGTACTTTACTTTTAAGAAGTCAAGTACTATGTAATTTTTTTTTTCACTTTTTTTGTCTTTTATAAATTTTATATTATTAAGTGGGTTATAAATATTTAAGATAATAATTAATATTTAGAGTGTGAACTGTGGAGTGATTTATTTTTATCTTCTTTTTTTTTTTTTTTGTATGGTACTTTACTTTTAAGAGATCAAGTATTATGTAATTTCTTTTCACTTTTTTTTCTTTTGTAAATTTTATACTACTATGTGAATTATAAATATTTAAGATAGTAATTAGTATTTAAAGTGTGGACTGTGGAGTGATTTATTTTTATCTTTTTTATTTTCTTTTTCTTTTTGTATGGTACTTTACTTTTAAGAAATCAAGTATTGGGTAATTTTTTTTTATGTAAATTTTTTTATTTTTTCATTTCTAGCAACTATATTTTTCAAATTTTCAATTGCTATATTTTTTAAATCTCCCAAGGTTATCATTTTTGGTAACATTTTAATTTGAAATTTAACAAATCTATATAATTTGGAATGAAATTATTCATTACTTTTTCCCTACAAAATTCATTAATTTTTTTGCCTGGTTTTATTTTTTAGGTTATGATTATTATTCATTAACTTATCATTATTCCTTTCTAATTTTCTTTTAAAAAACCTGTCAAATTTTAATTTAAGGTACTATTATTATTTATTAAAAAATATCTCAGTTCACAATCCAGTTCGCTTCAATAGTGCAATCTCATTGTTATGGATTTATCATTAAAATAAAATTGTATTATATACCTCTTCATCTTTAAAAAGTTAAAAATTAAAAATTATTGTATACCAAATGCGTGTACAAATATGTATAAAAAAAAAATCTCTCAAAAAGCAATAGCTCGATCTTGTTCATCCGTTTCCATCCTTCAACGTGAACAAATCCAAAACATCCCACTGACACACATCTCACCATCCTTAATTATCAACATCTTTTTTCCTTCTTCAAATTTTCAAACTACAGATTGCATTAATTATCAAGCTTGCACCTCTCTATCCTTCTTCAAGTTGAACTGTTAAAATATCGATTGTATTATTAGATTAGTGAAAGCAGAGATAAATACATTTTGGAGTTAAGAGTTTCACTACTGCCTCAAGAGGATTTTCAATGGTCCAGCACTCAAAAGGTATGTTCACATCTATATCTATTTCTTTGCTTCTCTCACATTTTTCTTTCCATCAGAAGTTTTTCTATTAAACTCTCATATTAAATTTCGAGATTTATTAATAACTGTCAAAGCTTTTGTGTTAAAAAATAGTAATGACAAAGGAAAAAACCACCCGGTGTGAAATGGTCGATTCCAAAGCAATACCCTATCTTCTTCTCTCAAAAGGAAAAAGAAGCAAAATCAATCTTCAAAACTCTGATTTTGAGAAAGAAAAAAACAAAACAAAATAAAACTGGCATTATAGTACTCATAATAGCAACAAAGAGTCAAGTTTATGAGTCTAGTATTTTTGTGTACACAATCCCGTTAAGATATGGACATGTGACAAGTTAAGTGTCTGCATTCCAACAAATTCAATACACAAAAGCACTAAACCTA
Organism: Castanopsis chinensis; assembly: GCA_032878915.1. Classification (NCBI taxonomy): domain Eukaryota; kingdom Viridiplantae; phylum Streptophyta; class Magnoliopsida; order Fagales; family Fagaceae; genus Castanopsis; species Castanopsis chinensis. The sequence goes on along the minus strand of JAVQMG010000121.1, from coordinate 28,299,099 downwards.
AGCTTGTTACTTGATAGTCTGGCCTCACCAAAAAAATACATTTGTTATCACACCATTATGGGTTTCCTATCAACTATTATACTATTTTTAAGTAGGTCCCAGTTAACTTATAGTACTTATAATAGCAACAAAGAGTCAAGTTTTTGAGTCTAGTATTTTTGTGCACACAATCCTGTTAAGATATAGACATGTGACAAGTTAAGTGTCTGCATTCTAACAAATTCAATACACAGAAGCACTAAACCTAAGCTAGTTACTTGATAGTCCGACCATACCAAAAAAATACATTTGTTATCACACCATTATGGGTTTCCTATCAACTATTATGCTATTTTTAAGTAGGTTCCAGTTAACTTATAGTACTCATAATAGCAACAAAGAGTCAAGTTTTTGAGTCTAGTATTTTTGTGCACACAATCCCGTTAAGATATAGACATGTGACAAGTTAAGTGTCTGCATTCTAACAAATTCAATACACAGAAGCACTAAACCTAAGCTAGTTACTTGATAGTCCGACCACACCAAAAAAATACATTTGTTATCACACCATTATGGGTTTCCTATCAACTAGTATACTATTTTTAAGTAAGTTCTAGTTAACTTAACTGGTAAAGTCTCTTATCGTCGAATAAGAGATTTGTTGTTCTATCCTTGCCTACATAAAAAACCAGTTAGTATCTTGGTTTGATGATAAAAAAAAAAAATCATCAAGAGCGGACGTTATATGTTGAAACTTTACATTTATAAAAAAATACTATTTAAAAAAAAAAGATTCTATATATATTCCCGATGTACTTGCAAGTAATCTATACAATTAAATAAAAAGTTCTTGTAAATATACTTCACGTCTTCACATTGAAAAATTGTAGCTATTTTTGTTTTGGCTTTTTACATTTAAATTTTTTATCTTCACCTTTCATCTTTGATTATGATTTTACGTTGGTCTTTTATGTTTCAAAATTTTCATTTAGATCTGTCATTTTAGCTTTTATAAAAAATGAAAATTTTGGAATATAAAGGGCCCAAATTAAATACGAAGGGTCAAAATAAAAATTTTGAAATATAAAAGGCAAATATGAAAATAAATCAAATATAAATTGTCAAAATGAAAAATTAAAAACTTAAATGGCAAAAATGAAAAGTAACCTCAATATTTAAGGGTAAAAATATCTTAAGCTTGAGAGTCTTAATTATTAAACCAACGGTCCAACAACAATATTAAAAAGAAAAAAAAAAATACCATTGTCATCAATTCTTCATTTTTATTTAATCATTGGTAGATTCAACCAATTCATGTTTGTTTTGTATTGATTTGAGATTTTTTAGTTTCAAAAGATCTATAGTGAGACTTACTGCACCCTATTCATTTCATTTCTCTCTTCTCCTTTGTGTGTAAATTTTTTGTATATTTGTATGCAACTACTTATATTTTAAGTGCCCAAGTTCACTACAAGAACCAAGGACTTGCAACAAGGATATGGGTTACACCTTGTTTGTTAATTCTCCTTTTCTTTCTATTTGCTTTATACTCCACTTCAGTATATGGGTTACAACTTTTTTGTTAATTCTCCTTTTCTTTCTATTTGCTTTGTACTCCACTTCAGTTTCTCTTAGTGATTGAATCTATTTGGGGTAGAGCCTCTAGGTCTTGGAGCACAAAAGATGTAGAAACAGAGAGAGAGGACCTAGCTAGGAGGTTTTCTAGGATTATGGGGGAACCTATGACAATGCTGATTTTTTTTTTTTTTTTTTGGATTATTACTTTTGGACTTTTTGGATTTTGTACTCAATTGGCACCAAAAAAAAAAATCAAATTGAACACATGACACAAATTTAAGCTCTAAATTTGAAAACAAATTGGATTTTCTCTCAATTTTGGCTTTAAATATATACCAACTTGTAACCTATGCATACACATGAATGCATTTAAAAACAAAAACATTTTTTTATCATAAAAATGTATATAATTAATTGTGGGGACACGAGGACCAAGGATGAAGGCTCGAGGACTAAAGATGAAGCTTAAAGAACAAAGGAGATGACAATTAGGATGAAAATTAAGGACCTGAGGACCTGAGGACGTAAAGGTATGATTGCTTGGAGAAGTACAAGGGGTAAATTGGTGATACATGACAGAGAAAGTGAAAATATCGGGCATTGATGTGGAGGTGTCCTGAACAATACAAATCTCAGCTAAGGAACTCCTTTCCACAACCTTTTACAAGAAAATGTACAAGTGTCCACAAAAGAATATAGTTAGGTGAGAGATGAAGGGTCAAGCTGACAAAAGGAAGGAGTATAAATAGGATGAAGGCGGCTAGGAGGGGAGGACGGTTTTGGAGGGAGAGAAAAAGAAGAAGAAAGAGAGAAGATAGACATTTGAGTGTAATAGATCTCTCCTCGGGAAAACTCCAAGGCATAGTATTGATTGTTTACGTGAAATCCTCAGGACACTGCTGTCCTTTGTTATTGTGTTCCCTCTCTAAAAATTCTTTGTTTTGGGCCTTGAATTATAGGATCCAACTTTGGGCTTTGCTCTCGTGTGTAATTTTTGGTCCTTACATTAATCAAATTATTATAAAAAATAAACATAATTAGATACATGTTAAAAATCTAGTTTGATTTTAATACTACTTATAATCATTTTTATTCTGATTTTTAATAAGATAAAATGTGTGATGCTTTTTGTTGTTTGGTGATTTTTGTTGATAAAATATATGATTGATTTTTTAAAAAATAGTTTTTTGCAGATCATTAATATTGGACTCATAGTATTTTGTACTTATTAATTCATTTTGTATAAAGATTAAAAAATTTAAGTGAACACATAGCACAAAATTAGCCCATAATTAAAATCTAATTTGAAAAAGTTTACTATATTTTTGGCAAAAAGAGAAAAACTCATATCTCGTAAATCTATGCACCAAGTTCTCGCTAATGCCAACACATGCATAAAATTAGGTATGATTCCCATATAAAGGATTGGAAACAAGAAGGGTACACATCAAACAATGAATAAGTGGGTTATTCCAGTAAATGGGTGTTTCCCATGTTAAGAATCATTATAAGAAATAAGAATTATTAAATAAAATTTACAAGATAATATGGGTCATCATTATTTAATTGCGGTTGATTTAGATGGTGATGTGAAAATGAAATGACACAAGAGATATGGTTTAGCTAGCCTAAGCACAACCATTGTGCCATCGTAAAACTGAAATATACATAGACTAGTCTATTCACACACATTCGAATGTTCTAAGACTAATAGTCTTTTTTTAAAAATAAAAACATAGGCATTACAAAAAGTGGCTTCAATTACTCACACATCATATTAATATTGTTAGTCAATGATCTTTATCATGTGTAGGCCCATAAGTATTGAAATTTCATGAACTAAATATGTAGATTTCAATTAGCTCAATTAGTAAAGTTTCTTACTCTTTTGTCGTTTCATCACAAATTAATTGGTGTCTTTATCTGATAATAAAGAGTAATCATCATGAAGTCTGTGGACGCCATATGTTGAAATTCTATTGTATCTATCAAAAAAATAAACTAGATTTAATATTTCATAAACAAAATGTAAATTATGTTTTTCACACGTCTAGCTAATTTATGCAAGAAATAATTGTATTCCAACTAAGAGCTTAAACACACATACTCATGTAAAAAAAATAACAAAAGACTTATATTGTTCTCAAAAGAAAACCAAATAAACCCAAAATATAAAGTACTTGGTGTCTTCTCTAATCCTTATTTAATAATATGATAAAATCTAATAAGAAACTTTACATAAATTTGTATTGTTTAGATTAATTTAATTATTATTAGGTAAAAAGTAAAAGTGGAAAGAAAAATGTGTTCATTGGAAAATTGAAGTGTTTAGTTTAATAATGAAGAAAATTTTCAAAAACCCTACTCAAATATGTTACAAAAACTTGAAATTGTGTAATATTTTAATGTAGGGATGACTTCTGACACCTACAAATCATATCGATGAGAGAGAACACTGACAAAAACAAAGTAGACTTCATGTGCGACTTAGAAGAGAAAGAGAAGGAAATTGTGCAAGACATCATGCCAATTATGCAAGATGAAGACAAGATATTGTGCAAGGAAATTGTGCAAACTCTTATTTTGCACGCATGTATTTAGTCATTCCTCCAAATTATTGTTATATTTCAATCATTTCACCTTATTATATTTTTTTGGAAATTGTTAAAATTTTTAGTACTATGATTTACACCATCTATCACAAATACAACAATAATATCAACAAAACCTTATGCTCTATTTGGTTGAAGGATAGAAACATGGAAGGATGAAAATTGGTAAGATAAAAATAGAATATACTATATTTAGTTTTCCTTCATGTGTGTTTGGTCGGGAGAATGGAAAAATGAATAAATTGTAAACTCTTTTGTTTATTTGAGAAAAAAACTTGAAGGATAAAATATGTAATTTATATAAATTTACTTTTATACTCCTATTACATAAAACAATTTTTTAAATAGTTTATAAGAAGTAATTTTTAAAAATTATTATAAACTTACATACTAATACAAATAATAAAACATTTATAGCAAAAAAAAAAAAAAACCGAACCAATTTACATATTGTCTTGGTTCTGGTTTTCAGGGGATTCGGGGTCCAACACTTTAGAAAAACAAAATCCAAGTTTTAGTCCAAGTTGACATGTTTAAAGCTGCATTGATTGATAAGGTTTTGCTGAGGCCGAAACAATATATCCACTATCATTCAGTCCATCACTAATGGTCCACCATTGAACTTGGGCCCAGCCCACAATACTCCCAATCCAGTGTCTTCTTGCCCCAAAACGGCACCGCTCCCCACAACACACACACTGGTGCGTGCCGCTGTCGTTCCTACAAAAAAAACTCGTAATTACCTGTTGAGAAAACAAGGTTTGAGGTTGCGTTTTCTTTAACAATTCGGACTGGGACTTTCTCAAAACAAAGATTACGTAAAAATAAATCCGAGTCCGACGAGGTTTAGAAATTCTATGTTTTTCTATATATACAATCTTTCCCTTCTTTTCCTTTTTTCTCACTACACCAACTAAGAGTGCTTCTTTCGTTTTCTGTTCATCTTTCATTCCTTCATTGGTGTTTTTTCTCTAAACACAAGACCGCACGACCTCTCTTGCAGAAGAAGAAGCTAGCAGCCATGATACCCATCACTCAGAATCTGCTGCAAACTCTGGAAAACCAGAACACTCAAACGCTTTCTTGTGAGTTTCACACCGAACTCAACGCCAACAAGTGCAACGAAGAAGAAGAAGAAGAAGCCATGATACTTGACAACGACGGAACTCAGAATCTGCTGCAAACTCTCGAAAGCCAAAACACCCAAACGCTTTCTTGTGAGTTTCACACCAAACAAGAACAAAAAGTGGTTTCGACTGCACTGACTTTGTTTGATAAATCATGGGTTTCTTCCAATAATATGACTAGGCTGAGCGCCGTTTCTCCCTGGAAAATCACGAAGACGCTCACGAAGAGTGATATTGGTAGTTCGAGCCGGCTCTTGGTGCATCAAAGTCTTGTCCAGGCCCATATTATGGCATTCTTTAGTGCAGACTCGGTTAAGAAGATCGAGAGTAACGGGTTGAGTGTAACAGTTTTCGATCGAGATTCAAAGTCCGATTATGAGTTGATTTTCAAGAAGTGGACTTCGTCTAAGAGCTATGTTTTCAATGGAAAGTGGCACGAGGATTTTGTGGCTAGGAGGAAATTGAAGGTAGGAGATATCATTGGGCTTTACTGGGATCCAAGCCATTCAAAGTTCAATTTTTGTGTTCTGCAAACGGCACGTTAGATGTATTAACTAGTCTGCTCTTTCATACCTTTTAGGCTTACCTGATCTTTTATATGTGAGTTAATCTTTGTAGGAAAAAACATATTAGATTCATCTTTTCTTTCCTTAACTTTTGAACGATTTTTTGTTATTCCTATTGTAATATACATTGTTAACTGAAATATCTTTTGTTTTTTTTTTTTTTTTTTAACACTAGTTTTTTTAAGCAGATAATGTGTGTTTGAATATCGCATATTTTGCTAAAAACTGAAAATACTACAGCAAAATAATTTTTATCTGTGTGAATAGTGCCGTGGAACCTATTTTTAATGAAAATTTTGCTAAAAAAAAAATTTGTGGGTCATGTGAATAATACATAGAACCCACTGAAAGTGCATTAGCTTTACTGAAACTTGCTTCTCAAATAAATAAATAAATAAATAAAAAACAAAACGCAGACATAGGAATATTGTTTTTTAGCACTATCCAAACGGTACTTAATCTTGTATATATTGTGGTTTGGCTAAATTTTAGTCTTTGGAATAATCATTGTTGTTGGCTTGATCAAATTTGATAAACATTCTTTTCTATACTTGTTAGGGTTCCCCTGTTCATCTATTTTTGCCTTCTTGTTCTGTATGTATTAATGTATTATTAATTCTGTCTTCAGCAGTAGTGTAAACCCCAGTCCTCAAAAGTGAAACATTCTTTAAGCACTTTATCAAAATCCAAGTATGTTTTATATATAAGAGAACCTTTGAGCATATTGGCATCTTGGTACAAACAAGTCTTGGAGAATCAACATAAAAATTCAATAGCTGAACATAATAAATAATTTTTTTTGAAGTATCTATCCAAACAGATATAGATGTCAAAGAAGATTGGGGTACAAAAGGAGACAACTGCAGATTAGAACAAGACCTTGTAACAAAATGGAACTGAGACCAATTCCATCAATTACTTAATTAATGTCCTCTGCTGTAGAAGAAGCTGAGAACTCTGGGTCATATATATATATATATATATATATATATCCAGACAAATTATAGTTTGATTTTGGTTTCTTGTGTCAGATATACAATGCCATAATTACAGAAATCAATGTTGTGGATTACCTCACCGATTGACGACCATCTACATGATAGCTATTAATTTTTTTTTGGGTGTAGTTGTATAGATGATTTGTTTGAATCAGATGGATAGTATTACTAGGTAAGTTTGTAGAGCTGAACTCGCCAATAGAAATATTTTGTAAGTCAAAGAAAGCAAATAATAATTTCAAGAGTAATATGCTTATATATATATATATATATATATGTTCCCATTTGATAAAATCAAAGCAAAGCATGCCTATAATTTTTCTTATGCAAAATGCTCCTTAAATAACTGAGACATTAGCTTAAGCATACCCAAAGACAGCTAATACAATTCTGTCTTTCAAATTTAAAGATGTGTTAATGATTAATCTTGTGTGTAGTGAAATATCAAATAATCTTGTGTTAATGATTAACTTGTGTAGTTTGTTTGTTTGTCTCAACTTTTTAATTATTTTAAAATACATCAAAATTAGTTTTTATTTTATTTTAAATAAGCTATATTTTAACTTTTTCCCACACATTCATCCCAAAAACTATATACTTTTTTTCATTTATAAAAAGAGTAAAAATAAACTATCGAAAACTATGGATACCCAAATACTCACTTAACTTTGAAGTTTGTGAGTTCGCCAGTTCAAATATTTGTTTATTTCTTATAATCTCATGAGTTAGTGAGTTTTGACCTTTTGTTTGTCAAAAAAATATATAAAATCAAAGTTGTCCAATAATTCCTAAATTCATTTAATCCGTGAGATTCTCCCTTCAAGCCTTTTAGACAGTATATAAGTTGCCAAATTTTGTAAGGCAGTAGTAAAATAAATAGTACTTCTATGATTCTATCATTTTCCATTAAAGCATTATATTCAGTTCATTCTGTCATCTTCCATGTAAAAGTATGAAGAAGGACTTGATCTAGGAGATGAATGCTACTATATAAATCTTAGAAAGAAGCCACCATGCCATAGTTTATCCCACTAATTGGTAACTCACATCTCAACATTTTTAACCTCTAAGCAAGCCAAAATGGCCGATCAAGCAATTTAAATACTTAATATTGGATTATAATCTTAACATCAGACTAAAGACAGGGAAAAGGGGATTCTTGGAGAACTTTCTTTTGGTGTTTTGATTAGCATAAGCTAGAATTAAAACCTAACATCAACAGCTAAGAAGCATGAATTACCCGCATATAAAACAGGTTTCACCCACCAAGGCAAGAGAAAAAAGGCACTGAAATTGAGGGGGAAAAATATTTACTTTGCATTAGAAAAAAATTATCAACAACCTTTACAAAAAATGTTCCAAGTGTCAGGGATCTCCCATGTTGTAAGGGAAAATTATTTTCTATAACATTTTGCTAAATAAATAATACAAAAAACCTGGCCAGGGCAAAATCTATGTGATACAAAAGCCGGCTATACTGCATCACAAGCTCCTTGTGTAAGACCAAAAAGAGTATAAGACATCAGCTATTTCTTTTGCATTGCGGCAAAATTGCATGCATGGTAATCTGTATAACTTCAATGGATTTGTATTAGAACGCGTGTCAACCATGCACCTTGCTTGGATGAAGGTTCTCTATAAATCAAATCAATGGGTACTTTGGTTCACTGATCATTGATAAGGATCAATCCAACAACTGTCCTCCTTCGATGCATTAGCCCACCTTTTCTCGAAGATCCGCATTTCAGCATAGGATTGCAACCTGACCTGAATAAAATCACCACTCACTAATTACTTTTCAGATAATTGGTTTGGGTGAAATACAATGGAAGATGTACATTCTCAGCCCCTACAAACACCAACATAGAGGAGAAAGTGTCTAATTTTTCATATATGCATTTTTCCTCTCACAGCGGGTGGATCACATATAGTTATGAGACCCACACACTGTGAGATGGACAATGCACAAGATAATTATTTCACATAGATAGAGAACTTTGCAGAATTGACATATTAGCAACCACTATCATATGAATATTATTAAGACTTACTTGAGATCTAGGATCAGCTTTATTGGAATCAGATGGGGCCTACAAAATTTAAAAGAGAACGCATTATACATCAGTGAAGAATCTAGTACAACTCAATCTAAGCTTTAGAAAAATGTACCAGTGCTTCTGAGTTTGAGTTTTCATTTAAAATTGGAGCCAGGGAATCATTGCTTACCTACATGAATAAACAGGTAGTTGAAAGTGAGAGACAACCCAAACATTCAACATAAATACCACAGACCGAGACAAGAAACTATTAAGACAACCACTCATATAAGTATTTCTAAACAACTAAGTCCTAAAATAGTGCCATATTAAAATTAGGAAGATGTCCTGCCTTATTGCCACCAAGTGTGGGAAGACCCAGATGAACTATGTACTCAGAGTCAACAACACCAACATTTTTCATTCGATCCTGAAAAAAGTCCACACATCAAAAAGACCCTCAAGAGAGTTGAAAAACGAAGCTGTAAGACAGAATAGTTACCTGTGCACAATAGCCAAGCTTTCTGTCAAGGCCCCATGCATGGATCAAGTCATTCTGAACGGATGCGGAAAAACATTATAGAACAATTATCAGAAAGGAAGATGCAATGCAAAGCTGAACAAAGCAATCAGATGCAGATTGAATTTAAGGTTAGTCTTCTAAACTTTACCAACCTGATCTAGTATTTAATTTACAGAATCACTCATCATTCTTTCCAAAAAAAAAAAAAAATACAGATTCTTCAAAGACAAATACATATTTTTAAAAGTGTTTCCATTGCCATTAAGTTTCCAGTGCAGATTCAGCTTGCCTTGTAACACATGGTTCATGCTGATTGAATCTTTTAATTCAATTATAAAAGGTCAGTTTCAATCCAGGTCCACATGGTGCCCAACTGCCCATAGAAAGAGATTTGTTTGATGCAAGACCCTGATATCAGTTGGATAGAAAAAATCTTATCCTATTTCAAAACTAACATTCTTAAATCATTTAAAACAAAAATGGTTGCCCTATTCAGGCTAACACAGCTGGGGGAAAAATTGCAATCAACATAAAGTAGGTGGGACATAATCCATGATGCTTACTTAAGCGATTCAATTTGATAAGGTTAATTACATGAGAATGAAATCCTTTTGATACCTTAATTCATTTGGTGTTAATTTGTAAAATTCCTCTCTATGCAATTCAATATTTGTTAAGCACCAGCGGTGACCATTATTTTTATGCAGTGGTGGTTTGAGTATTCTATACCTGGATCATATACCATGCACATCGCCAAGCCACCTTTGAAAACACAGGTGCCATCATTTCCACCCAACTGTGTAACAGGATTTATCCAATATTAAAATTGATGAGGATGAGAAAGTAAATGATATAACAATGAAACAGTTACAGAGCAGGTGATTGTGTACCCTACACATGGAAGACCAGTGCTCTGGGCATCACACCGTCCACCGCCTTTGAACTTATAATACCTTCTGTTATTAAAAAATAAAATTAAAAAAAAAAAAAAGTGAAAATGTGTTAAACACAATTGTACTGCATGCCTTCCATTACAATTATAAGAAACTGATAATAATCTGAATCTGCATAAGCCAATGATTCACAGATTGCAAAAGATGTGGCATGTGTTCAAAAAGATACTACTAGTAAGCAAGTGAACACAAAACAGACATTATTCCATTGAAGAAAGGCTGTATTACTTATCCAAGAAAAGGGGCAGTAAGTCTTCTATATGAGTGCTCAAATCTATTGTTGAATAACTGGAGTAAAGGTCTATTAATGCGGTAACCAATTAGTTCTGGAAAAGATTTTACACTGACCTATGTACCCTTGATCTTTTTCTGCGTACAGTAATTGGATGATGCAACTCTGACTTATAAGGATCAAGTGCTGGCTGTGATATTTCAAGTTGCTCCTCTTGAACAATAGATATATATCTGCACCATAGTTAGGATTGGACTTTAAATCTGAGCTCATTAAAAAAAAAAAGGGGGGGGGGGGATTATATAATGCTGTTAATATCTCCAAGGTCTACAGCTAGGAACTATTTCTCCTATTATTATCGGTTATGCTTGATTTTCTTTTCAATAAAATATATTTTCCTCTATGATCTCCTACAAAAGCACCTCCTCTTATGGAAGAAGGACTACATTTTTCAATACAAAAAAAGGGTTTTATGCATACTACAAAAAATATTCTATTATAAAAGAAAAATGATATAAATGTTATTATTCCCACAAGATGAGAAATGGTCATTAGTTTTACATTTCTAAGGATCCTATCATTTGCCTATTACACACCAGATTTTTATTTCAACATTTAGATGAACATGTTTTGTCAAAAGCATTGATGCAGTGAGAGCTGGTGGTGGACTTTGAGAGTAAACAGTATACGATGGTCAAGAATATTCCTATAAAGCAACTGCAAAGCCATACTTACCGTATTGGGTCAAAATTCTCAACTCCAAGGTCCTCATCCCAAAGAAATATATAATCATATTCAGCAACTATATCTGGATGCATGAATCGTTTGGCAAACCACCTACATCAAGACATGGTATTGTTTCATATTAACCTTATGCATTGAGACTTGGACACGTCCACCTCCCATTATTACTAAACGGAAACAACAATCTAGGAAGAATCAAAATTACCATTTCGTTTGATTCTCTGCAGACACATGTATGACACTTTTACTCCATGAAAAATTCCTCCATTCATCCACAACACCATCATAGTGAAAAAGCATTATAACGAAATTACTTAAAGGAAACTGCAAAAGGATGAAAAGATGTTATAAAAAAAATATGAGGAAAAAAAATCAGGAATACAAGGGAATTAGGTGAGCAAGACCCACCTTTTTCACAATTTGGTTCACTAAATCTTTTTGCTTGATTCCAACTGCAATGGCTAACAAGTTAAGTGAACGCTTTGCATTGTTCTGACATTGAAAAACATTGAAATGTGCACCTTATATGTGTTAAAAAAAATGGGGAAGATAAAAAGAGGAAAAAGCCAAGAAGATCAACACGTTAGTGCAAAAGTGTATGGTTTAATGTATGTCTCTTAAGTCTTAACTATGAAATGTTCGGAATATCTTATTCTCAGGAAATTTCACTTTGGCACAATTACTATATAAGCATATGCATCCACAGGGCATCTCAGTGGGTTTAGCAGGTAGTGGCAAGATGATAAAATTATTCAAGCAACTTTTGCAGCATATCCTTTAGATTTTGAAAAATCAGTATAATTCTTTCGTCTGGTCACCCTACCTGCTAATATTGAGAAATATAGTTAAATAATGCCATCAAAATTTCAGCTTTTGCTTGTCATGGAACAAAGAATGGTTTACTTTGAAAAATATGATCTCCCTTGGTGATGCTACCATCATGGGCATCCCCAAAACAATTCATGCATCAGAGACAAATATAATTGATTGCCTATAATTCAAAAAGGATTTTGGAAAATTATAATTTATTTTCAAAGATACAAGGAACTTGATGCAACAAAAACGAACATCAATTTTGTCAGTCATACACTGGTCCTAAATCACAAATAAAGGAAGGCTTGGATGATTCTTTAGCAATTTGCAATACCAATTTTTAATTATCATGTAATTTAACAAAAGCACAACTAAAATGTAGTGAAATATTATAAAATATCTGATGATTTTGCCATCCAACCATTGAGAATCTGATCAGTGGCTTCACTTACATTTCCTGGAATGGAACCCCATAATGACCGCATTTCCAAGTTAGATGTCTTGACAACAATTCTTTCTGGTAATGACTCACTCCCAACAGGCCTGCATCGACTCTACGGTATTTTGGGGGGAAAGAAAAAAAGAGAAAAAGATATATTAGGGAAAAAAAGTCAACTCAATGTGCCAATATAGAAAGGAATTCCTTGTATTATTTTAATAAGACACACCTTGCATGTATTAGACTTTGTGTTCTGCATAGTAGGAGTTTCTCCCCATCTTGTGAACCTCTGCATGTGTGATTTCAAGAGTTATGATGTATGTAATCTAGTAAAGTATAATCATCACACAAATCTTTTCCATATATCAATGTGAATTTTAAGTTAAATGACAGATTTTGAAACGACATGAAGGCCAGGAAACTCAAACGATATGACAGGTTTTTTTCTGACACTTTAAACCAATAAAGAAGAAGAAGAAGAAGAAGAACTAAAATAAATCATTAGGTGTAAAGGAACAATTTTCTAAATTAAATGTAAAAGTGAGGCACAAAATATTTTCTAAATTAAATAGTTAACATCAGCTCAATATACATCCTATCAAAACATACAAACTTCATCCTCAACAATTCAAAGAATATTCTCTCTAGGGAACATCAATCGCCCTCACAAACTAAAATTTATGACCAGTAAGTAATATTTAAAAAGAGCCTATTCCGTCTGACATACATACTTCTTTGTATTCCTTTGCAACAAATGCATTACCAACGAAGTAAGCACCACAAATCAAAGTAACTGTGACAAAGAAACTGCAGACGCACGGCCTACTCTTTAGATTTGAGAGTACAGGAGCCTGACAACAAAAAAAAATGAGAAACAGAATGAGGAGTTTTCATCACAATCCATCTGCACAACAATCAAGTACTAAAGGATGTCAAATGACAGGTACACCAAAATTAAATAAATAAATCAAACCCGGTTGTAGTATCATAAGCGTTCTCCCCAATTTCTGCACACTAAACCAGTACTGGCTTTTTGGTTGAAGAGAATCACATTAATGCAAAATTCTTACTCAATTAAATTTCCAAGTGTCAATTATTATCCACGAACATGTCCTCCTTTCTATGTATCTACTAACCCGTGTTGTATTCAGATCACTATGTCAGTATGCCATCTTATGCTACCTCATTAAGTTAGCAATTTACCACATAGTTCACCAAACAGAATATTTCAAATGCACAGTTTTACATTCTTTCCATTAGTTCAATAGACATATTTGCGAGAGTATCTAGTATAGTGGCCGGAAACTTGCGTTTTACTTAAAACTGTATGTAGCAAAAACAACATGAAAAATCATCTATTTGTTTGGTTTAGTTACGAAGAAATTGAAAGGTTATAACTTTGAGTAATAGATTATTTTTATCATTTGTTTTGGTTTAAAATATTAAGAATTCCAGAAAATAGTTATATAAGAAATTGAAAGGTTAAAACTTTGAATAATAAATCATTTTCATTATTTGCAATCCATGGAGACAAGAATGTCTACCAAATTGAGTAAAAAATAATACTCAAAATATTATTTTTCTTTTCTTTTCATTAGGCTTTGCAAACTATTACATGGAGTCAAAAAATGCAAAAATATGAGATTTTTTTTATTTTTTATTTTTTTATGATAGATAAGATAAGCTCAACATCTAATTTGAAGCATTTAAATTTTAAATTCAACCAAACTAAAAGGAGGAGTAAAAAGATAAAGCAGACAAAAGGAGGGATTGAGAAAAGTAAATAAGCTAAACAGGATAAAGATCCTCTAGAGTTCTTCACTTAATAACTCCACCATGGAGTTTATATAATCTTATCCATCCATTTTGAAATGAGTGGACCGCCATGTCATCAAAATTTCCAAATAAATACCAAATTAGTGATAGTCAACTTTTGTTCAAATGTTGAAGACATGGTAAAATCCAATTCAATGGATGAATAGGATTTTAGGAACTCTATGATAAAGTTACCTTAAAAACTCTTAACAGATTCTAATCCAGCCAAACAGAAGCATTAACTCTGTTCAAATCCTACTCCATGAGAACTTCTAAATTCTTGCTGTTTTCCTTTTTCTTTTCTTTTCTCAGCTACCAAACACACAATATTAAAATAACTGACTAACTTAAATTATACGAAACAACAAGACCTTCCTTTTGATTAAACTGCAAAGAAATTGTATAATTGAACCCAAATCAACCAAACACACCCTTCTATGTTTCCTCTGTTTTCTCAGCAACCAAACGGGACGCCAAGAAAATAGAAACTCAAACTCCCCAGAAAAACAAAACTAATAATAAAAAAAAAAGAAGAAAGAGAGAAAATCAATGAAACAAACAACCGGTTCCAGATTCGAAACACAACCCTTCTCTGTTTCCTCTGTTTTCTCAGAAACCAAACGGGACTCCGAGGAGAGAAACTCAAACAAAAAAGGAAACCCAAAATAGAAAATTACCACCAATCATGCCCAACACAGCCTAAAACAGTTTAAATATCATTTTCTAGAAACCCCGCGAAGAAGAAAAATAAAAAGCTCATCTTAAAAGAAAAAAAAAAAAAAAAACTGCACAGAAAGAAGTAGTAGAGCTATGAATTCGAACACATAAGGTATACATACATACACATATACATGTAGACGGAGAGAGAGAGAAAAGGAAAGCTTACAGGGTTGAAAGTCTTCATTTCCTCCTTTTGCTATTTTGCTTTCTGGGAAAACCAAAAGCATGCACAGAAAGTATATATACAAATAATAAGAGAGAGAGAGAGAGAGAGAGAGAGAGAGAGAGAGAAGAGAGAGAGAGAGAGTCCGCCTTTTGAAATTACAAAAGCGAAGGAAAGGAAGGGAAGTTTGAAAGTAAAGAAAGGAATGGAAACTATAATAAAGTAATAAACACCATTGAGAATAACAAACAGAGAAGAATAAGTACTAGCTTTTAGTGTTAATTAAGAAAAACCAAATTTTTTTTTTACTTAAACTAAAACCCATTATAGCTAAGCAAATAGAAAATTCAGAGGACGTTCAACAAGTTGGTGATGTTGTGTAACGTCGACATGGTGCCGTATTCAATAAGTATATATAAAAAAAAAAAAAGCAAATCTAACCGTGTCCTAAATAAATGTCAAGAAAACCAGTAAAAGACAAAGACAGATTCAGATAGAGAAAGAGACAGACACACTATTTTGGTTGGTGTATATTTTGTGTTCCAAGTTTGAGTCTTTACTTTAATTTATGGGTCTTATAGAGAGAGAGAGTTAGATAAGAATGATTTAAGAAAGTGGGACTGTTGTCTTTTAGTACTGTGTGTCAAATCAAAGAAAGTGTTTTTTTTTACAGAGTTACTGTTTTTTTTCTTTCTTGTTGTTCACTTCGGGTTAAGAGAACTTGACTTGAGATGCATTAACTAATGTCCCCAGTTACACGCGAAATGTTAGGAACTAGGATTATGGGGTTGTGTAAAATTTGCGAGAGATACGAGAGTGTTTAAAGTTTGTTGGTACTCGCTTTCCTTGGCCAACATTTGTTTCTTCTATTTATTAATTACATGTTACAATACCCTTTAATTTGAAATTTGATTTCAATTTGGTACTTTAAGTACTATTTTTTTAAAAAAATTTTAGTCCTTTGTTTGGTAGGTGGGTTTTTGTTTTTATGAAAATGATTTTCAAAAATTGAATGTGAAGCAAGTTTTTAGAGAATAATTTTTATATTATTTGTGCTTGGTTTTCACTTTTAAGGACAATTTTTAAAAGAGATGTATTATATTCATAATATTTTTATAACAAATCATAAGTGGTTAATTATTACTTGTTCAAATTTAAACCTAACGCTACTTTTTTGTCATAACAATAACAACCAATAATAATCTGACACTTATAATTTATTGTAAAAATATAATAAACATATTATTTCTCTTTTTGAGATAATTAAAAAAAATGATGCAAGTACATTACAGGGTTAGAAGGAGAGAGTATTAGTCTAAAATATGAGTATTTTAAGAAATGGTATCTGATAAGGCATTTCTTTTACAATAATATAAAATCCACACATGTTGTGAAATGGATATTTAATGTCGTCTCATAATATAAAAATTATTAAGGGTGTTTAATAATTTTTTATTAATTTTTAAATTTATTTTTTACTTAACATATGCATTACATAAGGCATAATTATTATATTCAATAGCTCGAGAGTAATTTCCAGTCTCTCACAAAAAAATTGAACCTATGTTTTTTTTATGAGGGTATTCCTAAAGGCCTTTATATTAATTTTAAAAAAATTAATTATAATAAAACTTTTTAAGGTACATTAAAAAAAAAAAAAAATTTCCTTTCACAAGTTTTCATATTTTGATACTTGTGTGATATGCCCAATATGTGTTATCAGCTATATCTTTTTTAATGTACATAATCAAGCAATTATTAAGCTACTGATCTCTCATTCAATTACTAACGTATTTTCTAAATAAGTACTAATATAAACAAAATGCATTATTTTTTTGAAGAAATATATCACATAAATTCAATAAATTCGGCTCAAGAATAAACTGAAACATACTAGAAAAAATTATTTTTATATAAAAAAATTTTTTAAAATATGTCATTTGAAAACACAATTTAAAAAATCACAATTAAACATTTGATTTTTTTTAGGCTAATTTGTTTGTTTGGGCATAGAACTTTTATCTTTTTACAACACTTTTACAACAAAACCTAAGTTTTTATTACTGGTTTTTTTTTTTTTTTTTTTTTTTACCAGTTCTTGCAATTTAGGATTGTTATGAAAGTATTGCAAAAAATATTGTAAATACTGCATTTCTTGTAGTACTTTTTTTGTTCAACATTTAATGAACCAAAATTTTGAAGAGGTATAATTTTATTTTTAAAGGGCGCAATTGTTATTAAGGGCGTTTAAGTTTTTTTTAGGTGGTCAAAGACCTATATTAATTTAAAACTCAAAACTTTTTAAAGTATATTAAAAGAAAAAAAATGCAGGCCTCATTAGTACTTGGTGCCGCCCCTGTATGAGTGTATTAAATAAATGTACAATTATAAATTTATAATACTGCACACGTTAGTAGGAACATGACCACAAGTAATACTTTTTTTTTTTGAGAAACACATACACAATATATATATATTGTATATATAGAAGCATTTTGCATTAATTTGATTATTTGCAATTAAGAAGTTACTCTAAAAGTATTAAGTTAACTCAAAAGCTTAAATATACCCCTTAGAAAAAAATTTAAAATTACAAAAATAAAATTATAAAAGTATATTATACTAGACCAAGCTTTTTATCAAAGCCAAAAATTATAGCAAAAAACAAATCTAACCAAATAGTAAAATTATTTTTAAATCCTGTAACTTTTAATAATTGGATCACTCATGATTAACTTCACGTGTATTATTCTTACCAGCTAGGTTGAAAATGAGTATTCAGGAGGTAGTTGTCTGTTTATATGCATGATTAGTAAATGTCAAAAGGTATTTCATCATGATGTGAGTTTCACATGTGAAGTCATCGTCATATTTATCTTTATATATTTTTTATTAGATTTTTCTAATCTATATAACATGGCTCTTTGGATATTATATGTTTTTGAGTGTATCCTGTATCACACAAATTTTTTTTGATGAGCAGTATCACACAAATTGATATCATGTATTTGATAGAAATAGTATATTATATGTTTTCGAATGTATCCTATATTACACAAATTGATATCATGTATTTGGCAGAAATAGGATGAGAAATCACTGAAATTTTAGTTTTATTAGTTCTTAAAATCAAGAAAATAAAAGTGAGTTACAGTTGTATGGTTTCTAATGGTTGTATAAGAGATCTGGAGTTTAATCCTTGCCTACAGTAAAAACTGATTAGTGTCTTGGTCTGATAATAAAAAACTATCATCAGGAACGGATGCCATAGGTTGTAACTCTCTAAAAAAATCAAGAAAATAAAAGAAAAATATTTTAACATTAAAAAATGGATATGTAGAGTTCAATTTTAATAATTGAAGATATATGGATAAGGTCTTAAGGTGTGCAAAGTGTGTGGCTAGATTTCACTATTGAGCAAGATAATGTGTAGGGATATTTTTAATAAATTAAAGCTAATTATAAAATTAATGTTATCATAGAGTCAGGTGTGAATCATATGATCAAATATAATATAATAAATAAAAAATGCCTACTAAAGTCTCTATCCTTATCTATTTATTTTATATGTAGAAGACTTTATGGCATTATTGAGGAAAATACGATCATATATTTATTAATTCAATGAAATTCGCAGGTTCACTAAAACAATAAAATAAATAAATAATCAACAAAACTTGTACGCCGCAGACAAAGGCAAAATATTTTATTTATAACCCACCTCAGCGCCATATGATTCAATTATTCTCCATGAAAGCTTCTTTTGTTTTGTTAGGCTTGACTCATTCAGGCTTGAAGAATTTGATGTGATCAAAAATCGATTTTGGCCTCATAATTTTAAAATCCTAAACCAATGATAGATGATTACTTGTTAGATCAAACTTATCACAAAATATGTATAACACCCCGTGATTATTATGGCAAACATGTCAAGTCACCTTATTTTAATTGTCTGAATTATGACATTCCTCCCTCTCTCGTGCTCTTGAAATTTCAACACAAAATGATCTCTTCTTTAGCAAAAATAAATGAATTCTTTGCTGTATACTACTAATATTTTCGTTTAGATAATTAAATTTCCTGACTTATTCGACTTACATGAGCACAACTTCTTAAAACTTTCATTTTTTTTTTCTTTTTTTCAAATAGAACTTAGATTTTAGATAAGATAAGCAAATGAAAATAACCCCATTCAAACACATATTTAAATTGTCTAGGGATGGTATTAAACTTAGAGAATTTTATTTAATTTTATCCCCTATTTTACAAACCTGATATCATTTATGATTCATAGAATAGAACTAAACATAAAATATAACTTTCATCTTAACCATTACTTCCAATAACTGCAAGTCTGCCATCTTTAATTTTCATTTTTGGCTGAGTATGACATAAATATGCAACACCGATATGAATAAAGAAGCATTATTGCTATCAGTTAGAAGTTAGAACGTAGACGTAAACCTTATTAAATGCAATACCTTAAGTTCTCTAATTTAATTAGAGAGGTGCTACGTCCACAACATTTTTACAATATTTTCACAACAAATCATAGGTGGTTAGTTGTTATTAGTTCAAATTTGAACCTAACACTAAGATTACTTTTTTGCCCCAACAGTAACAACCATTAACAACTTGCCACTTAGGATTTGTTGTAAAAATGTTGTGAAAATGTTGTGGACATATCATTTCTCATTTAATTTAAACATACAACTGCATTGATCAATAAAATATAATCATTATTTTTCCAATAATAATAATAATAATAATAATAGGTAAAGCTGAAAGAAATTCAAATTAGAACTTCAAATTAGAGTTACAATTTTGCGCCATATATCCTAAATTATTTATTCTTAAAGAGTTTT
Source organism: Castanopsis chinensis (assembly GCA_032878915.1). Taxonomy (NCBI): domain Eukaryota; kingdom Viridiplantae; phylum Streptophyta; class Magnoliopsida; order Fagales; family Fagaceae; genus Castanopsis; species Castanopsis chinensis. The sequence continues at coordinate 28,278,936 of JAVQMG010000121.1, read as the reverse complement.
ATTTCTTAATTTTAGAATCAAATGTAGTACTACATCATAAATATTCATCCAAATGAGTTATTAAGTACAAAAACCAAAGAGTTTAGAATAAATGAATCGTAAAAAAGAAAAGTGCTTCACAATAGTTTTAAAAAAATAACATGGATAATTTACATGTTATACCTATAATATCCTTACAAATTTTTTTTAAAGAGTTAACAAAATATAAAAATTACTATCAATATTATCTAAATTATATATATAGGAATTATATTATGCATCATATTGTACATCTTTAATAGGTGAAGTTGAGAGAAACTTAAATTAGAATTCCAAACTAGAGTTCTAATTGTGTGTCATGTGTCCTAAATTATTTATTCTTAAAGAGTTTTATTTTAAATTTTAGAATCCAATGAGGTACCATGTCATAAATATTTATCTAAATGAGTTATTAAGTACAAAAAGTAAATAGTCTATAATAAATGAATACGTAAAAAAAAAAAAAAAAGTGCTTCACAATAATTAAAAAAAATAACATGGATAATTTACATTTTATACCTAATAATATTCTCACAAATTTTTTTAAAGAGTTAACAAAATATAAAAATTATTATCAATAGTATTTAAATTATATATATAGGAATTATATTATGCTTCATATTGTATATCTTTAAGTGTATTCATATCTATGCATGCGGTTACAAACTATTAATAATTAATTTTATTACAATTATGTGTGTTAATTTAATTGGAAAATATACTATATCTAAAAGATTGATTAGTTTTACCCATTATCTTTCCTATCAAATCAGTGGATCTAGTAAATTAACTACCAATAAGAACATACTCTTCAACAAAGATTATGATAGTAGTCATGGAATACTAGGATTAGTTGTTAATGACAGGGCACCCATAATCGCATTTTAGTTGGGACCATCATGACACACTAGCGGAGCTGGGTCCAAGTCAAAATGCCAAACACAATTTTTCACATTTTGATATGATGATTGAATTAGACTTGTGACTGTGATTGCGGTATCAAGAGGCATATACTTCAAATAGTTTGTATTTATTTATAATGCCAATGATATAGCCAACCAAACCAGGCTGGTAGTGTGGTACCATGTTGAAGCCACTAGAGCAACTCAATTTGTTTCCTTCTGTTATAGAAAAGGGCATCTCCAATTTTTTCAACCTTTCAATAGATATTAGGGAAAAATACAATTTTTTATGCACACTATATTGAATTTTCAATTAAGTTCAAACACATAATATATTGAATTTAATTATTTTTGAAAAATATAAAATTATTTATTCTTCTTTGATTAATACAATTATTTTTTTTTAGAGAAACAATCATATATTTAAACTTAACTAGTCACTAATCCTCGCGATGCATAAGATAGTTAAATTTAAAATCATATTAAAAAAAAAAAAAACAAATAGAGAGTCTTATATGAAAAAACTATTAATTAAAAGTAAATAGAAAAATTATTTTATAATTTAAAATAGTTTCCTATAGGTATTGTATATCAACCAAGCATGATGCATATTTTACATAAATAAAAAAAAGACCATAATCAAATAAATTGTTGTAGAAGAATTTTGATTGTAATCAAATTAAGATTTTTATTAACTTAGAAATTATAAAAGAAGAAGAAGGTAAGACTAAAAAAAAATATGTAAAATATAATTTTGTTAAAAAAACTATAAAATGATAATGATATGGCAAACTCTAGAGAGGTTAACAAAAAGTCAAAGACTTAGGTTTATATATATATATATATATATATATATATATCAACCAATAAACCATATTTGACAAAATAATATTAAAAATAATAATATAAAGTATTATTAAAAAAAGTTTGAATCTATCAATGGTTTTAGACCACAGTTTGGGTGTGAGACTGGTATTTTACATTACTTTTTAAGTTCAATACGTTTACAGTAGTAGACTTATTCGTAGGTTTAATAGATGGACATAAATGATAATTTTTTTATTGTAAAAAAGATGGACATAAACTCCATAAAAAGTCAAAATATTGTCAGTTGAATTTAAAAATTTGTGAATGATAAGTATATAACTTTTCGTAATTTTATACAAGATGATGCCATATAAATACTTAGAGAAAGAGAGTGACAAAGATGGAGGATTCCGGCTTGAACAGAGACAATCAGATTTGAGAGACTAAAAAGAGGAGAGGAAGAAAAAGAATCAGGTACCATCTGCTAAATTTAAGCACAAATTAATTAATAAATAAAAAAGAAAAGGAAATATGCATAAAAAATAACAAATAATTAGATAATGTGTAAAATTAGGAGGCTTCTATTTGTAAAATTTGTTATGGACTGAAATTCTAAAAAATAGATGTATTCTTATTGGAATTGGTTATATATATATAGATTAGGGAACTTAATTTACTACATCTAAGAAATCTAAGAAACTCTACATAAATTTTGTTATATTTATAAACCACTACAAAGAAATCTTTGAAATTTCAAGATTGTGACACTTTGTTCTAATCTTCAGTGTCAAAAACTAAAAGGAAAAAAAAAAAAAAGTGCTTATCTGATCTGATCTTTATTGGAACACTTCTTCCTTTTGTATTTACTTTTCCACTATCTTCTACTTCACGACGTGTTGAAAGTTTAGAAAGTTAAATGAAAAGTGGATTTTGCACGTGTTATAAAAGAACTTACATAAAGTAAGAAGAGGACATGAATTTTCTAATAACAGAGTGTCAGGTTGCGTTTTGAATATTTTATTTTTTTAAACTTATTTTATTATTTAATTTATTTTTATTATTATTTATAAGTTATATTGCACTTTTTTTATATAATTTCATAGATATTACTGTACTATATCAACTAAATTTTACTTTTATTTATATTAATTTCAACAAAAAGTTTTCAATTTTTACAAAATAAACGAATTTCAAACAGACATATGTTTAGAATAAAAATCTTAGGCATATTTTGTAATTTCAAATAATAATTCTTTATTATTTTATTTTTTTGGGCATATGAGTGTTGAGTCTGTTTACTGTTGACAAGTTTTTATATTTTTTGATAAGTATGTTTGTGTATTGATATATATTTATAATAAAAAAAACGAAGCAGGTAAACAATATTTTAAGGTTTGACCCCAAAGAAAAAGTAATATTTCATTATGTTCCATAAATTCATTATTGGAATTGGAACTTGGAAGAGTATTTGCTTGGGCCTCAATTTTTGTGTGACATGGCCCCCGCTCTACGGGCGGGCATATAAAAGAGCAAATCCCACTTCTAACTCCAAGGCCCAAAAAAGTCCACTCAAAATAATCTTTTCATTTTTTATTTTTTATTTTAGAAAATGATCGTTCCTATGTAAATGGAATTCATTTTACGATTTAGAATGAATTTTATAGATTTTTTTTTTTAATGATATGACGTCTTTTTGGCCACAAATTTTTAGTTTATTTGTTTTTTTTTTTTGGTCTCAAGTTCTAGTTTTTTATTTTTATTTTTATTTATATAAATAGCTTTCAATAAATAAACTAACTTTTAAATTTTTGTTATATATATATATATATATTTGCAAATACGTTACCAAAAACTATGGGCTCTCAAGACATATCAAACTATTTCTATTGTTAAATATAAAATAAATAAATAAATTACATCACCCTTAGAAGATTTATGAAATGGCACTCCCCTGGAGGTCTTTATATATAAATGCAGAAATTAATTAATTGTTATCTAGGGAGTGTTCAAACTTGTATGCAGAAATTAATTAATTGTTATCTAAGGGAGTGTTCAAACTTGTATCTTAGCCTATATTAAACTCCAAACACAACCCATGGTTTATTTTGCAATAAAGTTGGGCATAAAAAAAAAAAAATTACAAACTTACAACATATATTTCCAAATTAACCTACCCGCTCATACACGAGCTCACCATAATATTTTATTTATTTATTTTTAATAACTCATGTGTCACGTGTGAGGTAGTAGACTAATTTGATAATATCGTGATTTTTTGTTATCCCTTAGAAAAACTCTTATATTGTTAATTTTTGGAAAAAAAATTCATAGTTTAATACTTTAATTTAATATTTTTACGAAATTTCAAATTTTAATTTGTTACATCCCTAAATTATAGGTTTAAAACAGAAAAAGTGTTCATTGGGACTCTTGTAACTCAATTGACACCTTTTAATTTATGTTCCACATCCCCTCCTTCTATTGTAACTATTAAATTATCAAAAAAAAAAAAAAAAATGTAAAGCTTAAATACATTACTTTAGGCGTGGTTTAGGTTCTCCAATCAAAGCACTACAGTTGGTTATGTTATCTACCTTAGCCTAAATTACATTAAACTCATTCATAATTATTATTATTTTTGTTTGAGAAGTGTTACTATTACAATATTTTCACAGCAAATTTTAGGTAATAACAACTTACTACTTAGTATTTGTTGTAAAAATATTGTAAATATAACATTTATCTTGTTTTGTTTTTTGGTTTGAATACAAAACAAAACTAAGCTGTCACAATTCTCTCAAGATAAATGCTATGTCCACAATGTTATTAACATATAGTTACTGTTTGATTAGAACAAGTAATAACTTACTACTTATGACTTTTTATGAAAACATTATAGAATGCTGAGGATGTAGCATCTTTTCTTTGAAACCTCAACCTCACCTTTGTGCAAAAAAAAAAAAAACTAGGAAAAGTGTTTGGACATGCGTATTAAAGAGTCCTAGAAAGTGGAGGAAGATGTTTGGGAACAAAGGAAGGAGGCGTCAGATAGTAAAGTGCGCAGGGAGTATAAAAAGGCTTTGATCACCTCCCAGCGCATTTTAGGGCAACTCCCAATTTCCCAATCCACCTCACCTGGATATTGCTCCCATGAATTCAATTGGTACCATTCTCTTATCTTTCTTTAATATTTCCTCCTCTTAAAACAGTCTCTCTCTCCTTCTCTCTTTATGTATATGTGTGTGAATAGACATAGTTCTTATATCTATAAAAGTAATGTTTGTCTCTGTTTCTAATTTGGAGCAATATATGCACCCAGAGACTCTTAAAAATGAATTCTTCATGTGAATTTCTGTGTGAAACACAAATCCCATTTTGGATTTTCCATTTCTGATAATGGGTTGTCCTCAATTTTGCAGAATGTGTTAGTAATGTGATTGAATTGAGTTGTATATTGTATATGTTTGTGTGTGTTTATGTACATAATGTGCAGTCAGAGTATGTTAAAATGAAGTGCTCATCTGAAATTTTTGTGAGAAACACGAAGCCCATTTTGGAGTTTTTCATTTCTCATAATGGGTTATCCTCAATTTTGTGGAATGTGATTGACTTGAGCTGTATGTAAATATGATATGTGCAGTTGGGGTCTCTTAAAAATAATTTTCATTTGAATTTTTGTGATAAACACAAAAGCCATTTTTACTTTTCCATTTTGGTAATGGGTTGTCCTCAAATTTGCAGAATGTCTTAGGAATATGATTGTTTGAGCTGTGTGTGTATATGTTTTTGTGTGTCTATATCCAATATTTACAGTCAGAGTCTATTAGAATAAAGTGTTTACGTAATTCGTTTAAGTATACACAAATCCCATTTTGGGTTTCCCATTATTGATAATAATTATCCTCAATTTTGCATAATGTATCAGAAATGTGATTGAATTGAGCTGTACAATCACATAATGCATGTGAAAAAGAGCTAGAGTGGCAATCTAATTCTGAGGTAAAATGGAAAAGTCTGATAGGATTGCACATAAATCAATAGATGGAAATTTCATTACAAACGGTTGGTGTTTTTTGGTCTTTCTTCAGGAACTTGAAGATGTAACTATAAGATAAGAGTTTAGCTTGAATGAAACCTGAACTACGAAGTAACATTTGCGGATATGTTTTTGAAAGTTGATCAACAAGCAATGGACTCAGCTTACTTTTTAAGTTATAATTATTAGAAAACCTCGTTTTCCTCTTAATAGGTCCAACATAAATATTGAGTCTGTTCAAATAAGAACTTGGCTCATATTTGGAATTTGTGAGGGCATATGACATAATCTACTTCCAAGTTCTTGCATTTGTTTACCCGATCTCTCAATGCAATTGTGTGAATAGGAAGATTACAACTTGTGCTTTTTGGGCTACCAGTTTCAATTTGCTAGCTTTGACAATCGCTGAGATTGTAATTCCAAACAAAAAAAGCAGTGAGTGTATTGAATTACAATGGAAAGTAGATGGTCGGTGGATGCTTGAAATGTGAAGTTCCTCTAAACTTCTGGTACATATGAGAAATCCTCTACTTTGCTGAGGTTATAGCCTTTAATTACTTAAAAGTCCATATTCCTCACTTTTGTAGGATTTGAGGAAGCATGTTAACGTTTAAAACCTGAAAAAGAATGTGATACTAAATTGGTGTCTTGACCATCTGAGAAATCTCAAGAATTATTATTTTTGTATAATGAGTGTTGTTATTTTAACCAACAACATGCCTTTTATTATTTATTTATTTCCAATGAAAATCTGGAATTTTATGTGTAGGAAAACTGTTTTGGGTTGATTATTTAATCATCAGCATCATCATTACTGGTTTTTTCTATTATTTTCCCTTTTTTCTTAGTTGTTGACCAGCATTTAGATTAGTTGCCAGTTACTGTGAATACATGTGCTCGTATGTTGTTATGCCCTTTGTATTTGGTATGGCTCTATTTTTTATTTTCTTCTCTGTTATATGATGTATCTTTTTATCTGTTGGGACTGGTTTGGCTAATCAAGGCTTTTGGTTTTTTGTTTTGTTTTATTTTTTATATTTCCATTTTTAAAAAGACATAGGGTATTGAGTGGTTTAATGAGAAAGTATAATGTCTGAAGAGGCTGGACCGTTGTTGGTGGTTTATGATGATCCCTCAGATCAACGATCTTTGTCCTTGGACGATACCAGTAGCACTGAGGAATCACCTGATGAAACTAGGCTCTCCCTAGAAACCACTAATGATGCAATTCCATATATGGGGCAAAGATTTGCTACTCATGATGCTGCTTATGAATTTTATAGTGAATTTGCAAAGCGATGTGGCTTCTCAATCCGGCGTCACCGCACAGAGGGGAAGGACGGGGTTGGTAAAGGACTCACTAGACGTTACTTTGTCTGTCACCGTGCTGGCAACACTCCCATCAAAGCCTCGAATGAAAGTAAACCTCAAAGAAACCGAAAATCATCTCGTTGTGGATGTCAAGCGTACATGCGAATAAGCAAGACAACAGAATTAGGGGCTTCGGAATGGCGCATCACAGGTTTTCTAAACCACCATAATCACGAGCTCTTAGAACCAAATCAAGTTCGTTTCCTTCCTGCATACCGGACCATTTCAGACACGGACAAGAGCAGAATCCTTATGTTTGCCAAAACAGGAATTTCTGTGCACCAGATGATGAAACTCATGGAGCTTGAGAAGTGTGTGGAGCCAGGATTCTTGCCTTTCACTGAAAAGGATGTTAGGAATTTGCTCCAATCATTTAGGAAATTAGATCCAGAAGAGGAGAGCATAGACTTATTAAGAATGTGCAGAAATATTAAGGAGAGAGACCCCAACTTCAAGTTTGAGTATACACTTGATTCAAACAATAGGTTGGAGAACATCACCTGGTCATATGCCTCATCTGTCCAGTCATATGAGATCTTTGGTGATGCAGTTGTGTTTGATACAACACATCGCTTGACTGCATTTGACATGCCGCTTGGGATATGGGTTGGAATGAATAATTATGGTATGCCTTGCTTCTTTGGCTGCGTCCTTTTGCGTGAGGAAAATTTGAGGTCGTTTTCATGGGCATTGAAGGTATTAACTGAAAATAATTATGGGTTTTCCCCCCTAATCTGTCACCTTATATTGCACATGTGACTGCTGTAAATCTTAATTGAACTATCCAATCAATTGCTTTTCTCTTATGAGGCATAACCAATCGAAAGGCTAATTGAAAGATAGAACATAGATTTTGAATTTTGAAGCTGGATGTTTAGGATAGCCAGTTAGGTTTTGGACCATGCACAAAATAATGCTGGATGATTGAGTTTTCACATGAGGGACTTCTGTAATTGGGACTTGATATTCTATATGTTACCATTATAGATGGGGACCAGGCCAAATTGTCACTGAGCATCTACATGTCCAATTGGTAGTGGACAATTTGTATGAAATTGGGACTCTCTTTTTTCCCCAATAAATGCACAATGTGCACCTCCTGGTATTGTTCAATGCCTATTGGTCTGTTCTTCCTGTCAACCTAATTGGACAAGGCATTATATTTAGGTTGTGTTTGAGATTAGAGTTTAAAGTTAGCTTATTTTACTATTTAACTTATTTTTGGTACTATTTATGGGTTTTACTGCATTTTTTTGGTACTATTCATGGGTTCTACTGTGTTATTGCAGCTAGCTTTTACTTTTATTTATAGTATTCTCAGTAAAAAGTTTTTAGTTTCAGTTAAATAAGCTGTTCCCAAATGGACCCTTAGCATGAAAATTTCTCTACACTCTTGGGTAATATATTGCACATGCTCACATGCATTTCCTTTTTTTAAATATCTTCACTGATCCCAATTTGACGTTGGTGTTTGTGTGTTGTACTGTATATATGGAACTTTGGAAGGCATTCTTGGGGTTTATGAATGGGAAGGCTCCGCAAACAATTCTAACTGATCAAAATATGTGTCTCAAAGAAGCAGTAGCCATTGAATTGCCTATGACGAAACATGCACTTTGCATATGGATGATTGTAGGGAAATTTCCGTCCTGGTTTAATGCTGTGCTGGGAGAACGTTACAATGAGTGGAAGACAGAGTTTTTTCGAATCTATAATCTGGAGTCAATTGAGGATTTTGAACTCGGTTGGATGGAGATGGTAAATTCCTTTGGGTTGCACGCTAATAGGCATATAGCCAACTTGTATGGGTTGCGCTCACTTTGGGCACTACCATTCTTGAGAACCCATTTCTTTGCGGGAATGACAACGAATGGCCAGTCAAAGTCAATTAATGCTTTCATTCAAAGATTTTTGAGTGCACAGACCCGGCTTGCACACTTTGTTGAACAAGTACGCAATCCCTTTTACTATTGGCCTATTGCTATTCATTTAGATTAAGATATTAATATTTTGCTGTTGTTTTTTGTTGTATTCTCAAGTCATGGCTCATGATTGCTCAGAGTGTGTAGTGAGTACAATGTTCTACATTTTACTTGGTCTCACTTAAAGATTTTGAAGTGCTGTTAATTCAGGAGTAACTTTAAAAGAGTATTAGCATATGAAGCTCCTATAATTGACTATACTTTTTGTATAGGCAAGCCCCAGTGTTCTGCCCCTTTTACCTAGATGCTGGTGAAACAGAAATGCTTGGAGATCTTCCAGCACTTTCCTTATTATGTTCACAAGGTTTTGGCCTGTTGTTTTTTTCTTTACACAACCTTATCAAAGAAAAGTAAAAAGAAAGATAGTAACAACTGCAAAGAAAGGAAGGAATAGTTATTAATATTCCTAATTAAGCTCTAAAAAATTATATTGAACCTGTTAGCCCCTGCCTTATTGTGGTGAATGCACGTGTAACCTAGTGAATCTAAAGATAGCAAAACGTAAGGCTCTTCAGAAACTTAGTCATGTCAAACAGACAAGTTGTATTGAAGGCTGTATGGTGAGCAAAAAGAACTACTCTTTTGCCATTCACCAAAGGTAGTATTGGCTGAATTGATGTGCAATTTATCCTAATCCCTCTAAATAGTGCCTACTTGTCCTTAACCTGAAGTGTTAGTCATACCAAGACTGTCATATTAAATAAAGACCTAATTGCCACATTATTGAAAAGTTGATTTTAATATTGATCTCCATGATTTGGGTTACTTTGCTCCCCTTTTTGATTCGGTTACGGGCTATTCAATATGTACGAAATTCACAACTTGTTTCTGGTTTGTTAGATTGATGAAAAACCGTCTAACGGTAAAAATAATTCAAAATTATTGGTTGGAAAAAAATTTTCTTTCCTTATTATTTGGGATTTGGGCTTAGTTAAGTTTTTTCCCTGTTATTAAATTAAAACTTTCACAAGCAGGCAGCAGTTGCTGTGGATTTCAGAGATCAAGCTGGAGAACAACAAACAATGCAACAGAATCTCCAAAATATTTGCTTGAAGACAGGGGCCCCCATGGAATCCCATGCTGCCACGATCCTCACTCCTTTTGCCTTCTCTAAGCTACAAGAACAACTTGTTCTGGCTGCTCACTATGCATCTTTTCAGATGGATGATGGTTTTCTTGTAAGACACCACACAAAAGCTGAGGGAGGCCGGAAAGTCTATTGGGCTCCTAGGGAAGGCATCATAAGTTGCAGCTGCCATCATTTTGAGTTTTCTGGAATTCTCTGCCGGCATGCTCTTCGAGTTTTCTCAACAGGAAACTGCTTTCAGATCCCAGATAGGTATCTTCCCATCCGTTGGCGCAGGATCAGTACACCTTCTGCAAAGCTTTTTCAGAGTGCTCCAAGTGATCATGCAGAAAGAATTCAGATATTGCAAAGTATGGTATCAACTCTTGTAACAGAATCTGCCAAGTCCAAGGAGAGGCTAGATATTGCAAATGAGCAAATTTCCATCCTTTTATCTCGTATAAAAGAGCAGCCTGTTTCATTACAAGGTATGAGAGATGTGTCTTCTGTTCATGAAGTTTTTGACTCAAGAATATACCAAAAATAGTTAGCATAGTGTTGAATTCTCGTGGAAAGCAGAGGGAAACAGTGGAATTTATCACAGAAAGCAAGTTTGGGGATTTGTATAGCAAGATTTGAGAGGAAAGCTTCTTTTGTTGAAGGCTTGGGGCTGAGGTTCTTTGCATGGCATTTTGAGAGTTTTGGTACATACATATAATTGATACAAGTTGTCTTTTTTAGACATCATAAAAAAATGCCTCTCCTTTGCAGGGTGTTTTCACGAGGGTTCCAATGTGTACAAAATATATAGAAAGGACTTTGTGCCTGTATGTATATTGCTGTGTTCGTGGTTAAAAAGTTTAGCTCATTTTGGCATTTAGAATTATGATACAAGAAAAGCATATTTTTAGAGGAAGTGGTGTAATTCATTCCAAAACATGTAGTGTGTTTTGATGCAACTGAAGGATTGAAAGAACTTTGTGTCTGTACGTATATTGTTGTGTTTGTCGTTAAAAAGATTAGCTCATTTTGGCATTTAGCATACAAGAAAAATATATTTTTAGAGGAAGTGATGTGTAATTCATCCAAAAAAAAAGTAGTGTGTTTTGAAGCAACTAAAGGATTGAGTTGAAGATGGTTCTTTTCTTCTTATTAGAGTGCAAGCATTCGTTTATTTATTTTATCCATCTTTTTGTTGTCTTGGAGTAGGTTGATAGTTGACAGTGCTGGCTTAATTTTCCATTAACTTGGCTATACAATAGATGGAAAAGAAAGGCAAACAGCAGTAGGAGTTTTGCTCGCATAGCATCATATCTTTCTAAGGATAATTTGGTTTTCTTCTACAAAATCCCTTTCTTTTGCCAGAGGTTTTGCTTTTTCTTTGCTTTTGAGTATCGGATATACAATGAACTCTTTTTATGAGTTTTTTATTTTATTTTATTTGGCTTTCTAATGTTCTCACGTACTTAAGAAAGTCAAAAGACAAGTTTCAAAGCTTTTCTTCCAATCGAGTAAGTTTAATATGAATGGATCTAATGGTTTTACTATGACATTTTGTTCTACTTGATCCTGTTTCACACAAATTATCCAACTTCCAAAATCATTGGTATGCCATATGTGGCCTAAATTCAGGGTCTTTCTTGGCCTTAGAGAAGAACCAACATTTACTAGCTACTTGTTTTATCTAGAATTAATTGAGACTCCTATTCTCAATCTTTTCAATCCTAAGTTAAAATGGAAGAAAAATGTATATTATATGCACTATAGATATAATCTAAATTTCCCATTAATAATTTATAGTAGATGCAAATGATATGGTGTGTGTTCTTTCCATACGTTAGAAATTGAATTGCACTTCTTTCTTGAGCATGCAAATGATATGCTTTGATCGAAACCAATTCTTAGCGTATGATGGGCAGTGTGTACATGGCCCGAGTACATATTCATTGAGGCATGCTAATGAATCTGCTATCATTAGCAATTCCATCTATGACTCTGTGTTTATGAGTTACAGAGAACAATCCTAATAAAGGCAATCTTTATGAGTTATAACCTTCTCATTGTAATTACCATGGCCAAGCCCATAAGGGCCTATATGTCCCTATTTTATCCCTTTGAATTTTTCTTCCCTCAAAGAAATATGATTTCTTTTTTGATTTTTTATTTTAAGATCACACATTTCGGTCCTTCGAATTTTTCATTTTTTAAAAATGGATCTTTAGATAAAATTAACCTTCCAAACTTTTTAGAGAAGGTAAATCGGGGTTCTTTTTCATTCAATATTAAGAAAATACACCAATTTTATTTTCTCTTGCTTATAAATTAGTTTAAAATATTATTTTAGTACCTAAAATTTGCATGAATTTTGTTTTTCTTTCCTAAAATTTTTTTAAAAATTATTATTTTTTATTTCTAAACTATTAAAAATGTTTCACTTCCTGTCCTTAAACTTAAAAAAATGGTTCTTTTCTCATTCCTAAAATATTGATTATGTCCCTATTATTATCTTTAGAATTGAGAAAAGCTTTTCACAAATTTTAGGGCCGAAAAATGAACTTTTTGATAAAGTTTAGGAAATAAGGTAATATTTTAGTCTATAAATCATAATTACAAAAACAACACAGATGAACTTAAGAGTGTTTGTATCAACTCGTGCAAATATAAGGATTTACTTTTACATATGCATTTATCTAACATCCCGCATTATATTACACATTTTCCTCTACGTTTCATTAAAATATCTTTTTTGGGTAATTTTTGTAATTTTCTCTCTTTTCGCCCACTACCATCATTGTCCACTCTCTTTCTTTACCCCCTCGATGCATAAATAAATACAAAATAATCAGTGTCAATGCAACAAATTTATAAATTAATACAACTTATATATTTATGCAATTATAAATCCAGGTATTTTATGCAAAATTTTGTAAATTTATTGTTCCTCCAAAACATACAGACTAACAAAAAGAAGAAAAGAACTATCTCGTTTATTTTCTCCGTCCGTCTCTCATTGTCTAGCTCCTCAGACTCTCTCACCATTTCCCTCTCTCTCACCGTACCTCCATTGCCTGGTATACTCTCTCTCTCTCTCTCTCTCTCAGCTTTGGCTCGTCAATAACATCTTATATTGCCTGAAACTTTGTGTGTAGCTTGATGATGCAAGAAATCTTTTTTAGTCCTCACAATTGGTTTTTTTTTTTAGTTATATTATCTGGGATTTGCTTCTTTTTTTCCTTATTGGGTTTTGGTGTATGATGTACCCTTTTCCATTTCTATTGTTTATGTGTGTGTGTATGTTCTTAAAAATCTGGGCTTTGTTCATATTTGTGTGTTTGCTTTCTCATTGGGTTTTGATGAATAATGGACCCTTCCATTTTCTATTGCTTCTATATGTATTAACAAATAAATAAATTGGGCTTTGCTTTCTTTGTGTGTGCGTGTGTGTTTTTCTCCCAATTTTTATGTGCACTTCTAGATTTTCTATTGTTAATTTGTGCTATGTGAAAAAAATGGAGTATGTTACCTTTTTATTTTTTATGCTTTTAATTTTCTTAGGAAGAAAATGGAGGCGGAATGTGATGTATATGGTTTGTTTTCATTAGGTGAAAGTTGCATTTGAATGTTGAAATATTTTTGTTGGTGGTTGCTGTTGCAGGGGGCTACAGATTGAATTTGATTTTAATTGAAAGATAAAAAGGAAGGGAGAATGCATCCCCCATTAACGCTACACAAGCACCCAATGTGCGCTGAAGTGAGTCCATATTCGCCTTCTAGCTTTATTTGTTACTTGTTATTCACAACTAACTATATGTTAGGCTTATATATTGCTTGTTTTTAGTTTTTATTTTGTGGGTGTAACTTGAATGACGGGAGCATTTGTGCAATTTTCTTGGTTATTATTATTTTGGATGAATAGTTAAATTTTCATTTAGCCAAAGCAGCCCGGTTGCACAACGGTTAAACCAAACAAAACAGCCATTAACAAAAGGACAACAGACAAGCTCAATTCAATTCATTGAATAAGGCAAGTCAGCCTCCACATTCCACACACAACACAAAATCCCATTTTAGATTGAGTTCTTTGTTCTTGTTTTTGTCACTGTTCTTGTTTCAGCAGCATCTCTTCACTGTTAACTTTGACCATTGCGAAACTCTTTCACTTCTATCCTTCCAAATGTTATGTATTTTAGCTTGCCATGCTTTGCAGATAGTCTGTCTTAAACCATTTTCTTTCAACTTGTTAACTGCCCAATCTAGCTCAGCATTTAACCATTTTCATTTCTATCCACTTATTGGTCTGTCAACAAGGCATTTAATAAGAATCTGCTTCCAAATTCTCTGGGTTATAGAACATTCATAAAACAGGAGGTCCCTTGATTCAATAATTCTTCTTCAAAATTATCATAGAATGGATACATCCCCATTTTTAAATGCCTTTCTTTAGTCCCTAATCTGTCTAGAATCACCAGCAAAGTTAACAAGGACGTTTTGGGACAAAACCTGGAAACCACATAATCCTCCACCACCTTACAGTAAGCTAAATTTGCTCCGTTGTTATTACAGTAGGGATCCACTCAGCGAACAGGATGGCTTTGAATGGGAATTCTTTTTTATTTTTTTGATAGGTAATAAGACTTTTATTGAGAAAAAATTGAACATCATGTTCATGATGGTGAACACTTTGAACAAGAAAACAAATACAAAACGATCAAGAGCTAAAGGAAATAGAAACTAAAAAAATCAGATATAGTAGTACAGTTCGTACACACCCAAACACAAGCCCAAAGAAACAAAGTACGAAAAAGGAGACATTTTAGATGTTCTAATGTTCTCGCCTTGTCTTCAAAAATGCGGGCATTATTTTTCTGCCAGACTAACCACATTAAACATGCTAGGACCATATTTTCAAATGGTTGAAAGATGCTTTCCAAATCAGTTTTTCCAAATAAAGAAAAAAGAGCTGACTGACCTTGGCATTACCCACTGGATCCCAAACACTGCAAAAACTTCACACCATAAGGTGTAGGAGAACTTCCAATGAAGAAGAAGGTAGTCCACTGATTTCTCATCGCAACAACATAAGTAACATCTATTAGCTAGATACTGACCTCTCAATGGTGAGTATCCCATCATTAGCTGTTGTCCATAAGAAGAAAGACATCCGTTTAGGCACCTTAGTACGCCAAATACACTCCCAAGGAAAGGCATCAGTGTTAGGACTAGATAATAGCTTATAAAAAGAGCGCACATCAAAATCATCAGATGTAGTCAATCTCCAGACTAGTTGATCATCCCCTCACCCCTCGGCATAGAGGAATAAATAAACTCAAAAAAGGAATAGGCAGTGGCCGCCTGCTAATCCTGAGGACCATGATGGAACAGTAAATTCTAGCTTCTACCTTCTTCTGAAGTAGATACAACCAAGTTAGAGACCCATGCTTTTTTTGATAAAGAGCAAGCATATGTAGTAGGAAAGAGTTCCTTCAAAGGAGTAGGCCCACACCATGGGTCATGCCAAAAACTAACATGGCTACCCTCCCCCACATTATATAGAATCTGGCTAAAGAAATTCTCTATTTCTTCTTTAATACTCCTCATCCCACACCCGTGAGAACCTTTTACCCCTCTGGTGCACCAGCCTCCTCTAGAGGGGTTTCCAAAGCCAGGGGCAAGGTGGCGGTGTCCACTTCGCAGGGCTATATATATGGCTAGAGTTGCAATAGGTAAGGGGGAACGTGATTTTGTCATGAACACCTTATCATCATCTGTGAGCAGGAGAAGTCAAAAAACTTTGCATGAGAACATTTTTAAAGTGAACTGTCTTTTGCATCACTAACCATGAAATTTTATGTTATAAATTTTGATTATCATGTATGGTTCATTGGAAACTCTCCATTCTTTCAAATCAAGTGTTGGAAGATGGCAAAGAAGCGGGTAAGTGTTTGGTCTGACTGATATATCATCTGATTTGTGCAGATTATTGAAGAGTTCCAGAAGTGCCATATAGACCATCCTATTGGAAAATTCTTTGGTGATTGTACAAATCTCAAAATAAAGCTTGATCGTTGTTTCAGGGAGGAAGTGAGTTTTTGCTCTATGGATCTCAGTTTCTCTTTGGTTTAGGTCTTTATTTTGTAATTCCCTTGTATAAAGATCATTCAAAATTTTGACAGAAAGCTATAAAGCGGAAAGCAAACTTTGAACAGAGTAAGGAATTGAAAGAGAGGCTAAAAGCTTTAAGGAAGGAACTGCTGAGGTAAGCACTGAAGAGAATAATTTTGTGCAATCTTAATGGCCAAGTGAGAGAAAGTGTCTTCATTACCAAATAGAAGTTTGACATGAGCCTTCTACCAAATTCTGCAAGAATTTAATGTCGTAGGAACAAACTATAGTTTGTGGCATCATGCAATTTGGTTGATATTTTGTGCATATGATGTTGTCCCGATGGTTACTCGTTCCATTGAACTATAAGGAAAATAAGATATTATTTTGTATAAGAATTATTAATTTATACCTTGGATGCTTAACATGGAAAGGTTCCTGAAAACCTTTAGTTTGTTCCTCCAGAGGAAAAATAACTGGATGGGCTGAAATTTCAGATTTATTGGCTTTGATTTTTTAAACTCTTGTATTCCAAATAAGATCAATAACTTATGGGAAACTCACTCTTGTTTTCTAGTTGGCTTGGCCTTCTCCGTGGATAATGTAGATGTATTATTTGTGTTTTGTTGGCACATTGCAATATTTAGTGATTGTTTGGCAAAAATTATTTTTGCTAATTTATTTTACTACTCAGCTTATTTTTGCTATTATTCATGGATCTCATTGTACTTTTTGATACTATTCATGAGTCTCACCGTACTATTTCAACTAACTTTTATCTTTATTTAAAGTATATTCAGCAAAATAAGCGGATCCCAAACGGATCCTTAGTGAGGTTTTTTGTCTATTAATAGGCATCATCAATGCAATATGGTATTGAAAAATATATATTGAGAAAAAAAATCAATAAGAAAATTATGTATTTCCTTCTTTGAACTGTTTGCTTTTGCTGTAAAGAAGAATTTAATCTTATTGCGTATTAGGAATGTTAAATTTGATAATTATGCATGAATGACTTTCACTCAGTTTTGTTTTTGGAACAAGATTATCGCCAGACAACATTTCAATTCCCTGATTTACTAGCATCTTAGGAGACAAAAATGCTTCCTTTGACCTGTTCATTAAATAGATTCCCTGGGAAACAAATAACACTTTGGAAATTTTAGAAGCATTGATGTTCAGAATTATAAGTCACTGAAAAGACAGGAATGTTTGATCAGAACACTGAGAGGTATCAAAGAAACGAAAGGGCTGATTGCTAAATAGATACAAATATGTAAAAGATATATTTATTTTTTAATAATAATAAAAGTAATAGTTACTTCCTTTTTTTTATACGATCAGTGAACCTACTTCAGTAAACTGCTTAATGTAATGTTTAGATTTGGTGCATAATCATTATGAATGGCTCAAGATCGCTGGTTTTTACTATTAACATTTTCATTACCATAAATTATGAAAATTTATATTTAGTTCCAGAAAAGCTTGCTCTAGACCTTGCTTCAAGCAGCAATGAGTAAATCTAACTGAACTCCAATTTATACTCTCGCCAATCATTTTTACAACTAACATTTTGTCGATTGCCATCAACATAATTAGTTAGTTACAGCATTGGGAAGTTGAACTTGAGCAATTAATTACCTCAATCATTTGGCAGATGCATCATCTCTCTCACAACACGTTAGTCTCACAATTGTGTAAGACACATGATTTGAGAGAGATGATATATACATTCTCAAACTTGAGACACATCCAGTCTCCTAAACCATCGCATAAGCCTAACTTTTCTTCACATGTTGACTCACCATGTAAACAAACTAAACACACTCATTTTGCCAATTTGTTCATTCAGAAAACAGAGGTACTTAAGGAACCTTTGAATTACTCATTTGAGTTATTGGCATCTTGCAAGTCATGGAATTGTTCCTTTCAACATCTTTATTTTGGGCTAACACTTGGTTTAAGAGGGGGGAAAAATCAAACTTACAACAAGAAATAACAGAAACAATTAAAAAAAAAAAATTTAATCAAGAGATTGACTGCTAGAACTACTTAATATCCATGTAATATTCTTCTCCAAAAAAATAAAAGCATCCATATAATATACTATTGTCATGTAGATCCCATTGCAAATACCAGCAGTTGCGAAATTGATATTCAGATCAGGACACCTATTCAATCTAAAGGATTCTTTCTGAGTATGTTTACATTCTAGTTCCATGTGAACACACTTGAGGAATTTAAGGTAACAAGTTCATAGGTAGTTTTTGGGCTCTCTCTTTTTACTCTATAAACTTCAAATATAAAGACATCATAGTAACAAAAACCTTAACCTTTTCTTCTGTATTGAAAAGAATTCTGGCAAAGAGCTTCAGTCAAAGAGATTGCATCTTTTTCGCTCAGATCTGTCCTCCAAACCTTGATGTTTGACGCATAAGACCTAGTAGAGCTCCAACGTTTGAGCAGTCAAGTTGCTAGGGGTCCGCTTTTTACACCATGTACCATATATAGCATTCACTGTTCTCAACAGCTTGCTTGAACATTTCATCATCATCCCTTAACTCGATAAACTCAGCTGTCGACATGCTTTGCTTTTTCTCATTTGTTTGTTCTTGACTGATTTTTTGAGAAACAGCATTACAATGGCCTTCAAGAGTGAAAATGCGTGGTTTTGTGGCAATTCTTCAAGAAATGATGACTTTGGATAGTGCTGCTTTACTTCAGGAATAAAAGTGAGAGATTCTAGAGGCAGTTCTTCAGGAAGTAATGCTTTGGTATGGTGCTGCTTACTTTGAAGACTGTCCTAACTTTAACATTAGGGGCAAATATACAAAATTTGATTTTTTGGAAAGAGGTCCTTCAGACTGCTGCCTCACTTCTGGGATAGGTACAGGGAATTGGTCTCCCTTTACTGGAGCAACTAAAGTTAAGCCATGGAAATGAACACACAATATAGTGTTAAACTTTCTGAATCAGAAGCTAAATTGAAATTACAGATCATTTAATTATCTAAATTGGAGCCAAATCAACAGCAGGACTGGACACTGTTTGCTGCAAAACCCCCTAAAGCTCTCATACAGGCAACAGGTATTGTATGCATTTTCTGCAGTAAATGCAGGAACTCCCTGAAATGAAAATAAAAAGGATGTTTGATTGGTACCACTAATCCAATCTTAGACAAAGATTGAGGAGGATATGAAGCCCTGATGGTAAATTATACCCCCAATTAGTGTGGTTCATGATTTCTCAACAGTATTGTGTATGCTGTGTGTTTGTGGGCATAGACCAAAGCTATTTGCTTGTTTTCACTTCACTAGTTTATCTACAGGATGTTGACATTGTGGAGTTCAGTAGAAAAATGATTGAGTTCAACAACAGCCGATTCTTGCTAAAAGAAGCTAAGAGACAGTAAGAAAGCTAGTCTATGTATTTGATAGTTATTGTTATGCTCGATACAAAGATGTTGAAAATTATATAGACACACTAGTTGAGAATTTTAAGTAAGTATAGCAAAGGTGAGATTAGCCATTTTTAGTGATGCATAATTAAATTGCAGAAGTAGAATTGTATTCACAAAGGACTCTGGAAGAGACCAGACTTAAGAGTACAGAAGCTGACTCTTGGAAGACAAAGGATCATAGGCTTCAAAAAATTAGGTACTAAAACATACTACAATGATGGAAATAGAACATGAGGCACGCACAAAGACAACACGAGATGAATATAAAAAAATCATTCCTTCCCCACCCCAAACACACACACACTCTACTCAAGGGATAAAATAGAAGGTATACCTACTTCCTCAAATTATCCAAGATTACATGGTTTGGCTCCGGAGAATTGTAATGGTGTGTGTTTTTGCACAGCCGGTATAAAAATTCGGGCAAACTCATCAACAAAGGAAAATGATTGGCTTTGCACCCTTAGTTTGTTGATTTATGTTGAAACATTCAAGAAGCCTTGGGATATGCTCTAAGAAAACAATCTGTCATTTTCAATCCAATGTTGGAAAAATAACATAAATATATACCCCTATGTTTAATATATCTATTCTTACCATTAAAGATAAACAATGCTTGGTCAATGCATGTTTGAGCTATTGGTTGCAAATATCTAATGAATGATGTGTCTGAGCCAACAATGCAGCACCCCAAGCATAATATTTTATTTCTTCAATGTTTTCCAGAAGGCCAAGGTAGGAGCTTGAAACTGCGGATCCAGATGTATCCGGCATCACTATACAACCAATTACATACAATGCAGTAGCTCTAACGTGCTGCCTAAGCTCATCACTGTTTTCATGTATTACTGGAGGAACTACCATAAAAGTCCTCCTAAGATGAGCTAATTTTAAGTTGGTGATATATTCAACTTTTCCATCTCTGTCTCTATACATATTTTGCATCTTACCACCCAAGTAAAAAAAATTATTTGCATCTTTTTCATTGCCTATAACCGGCTTGCCTTTTTTTTGGAAATCCAGATGTATACAACACATCTTCTAATCCAATATGAAGTCTGTTCATTCATTATGAAACACCTTTCTTCAATATCATAATGTCTAACAATCTCCTCCAAAAAATAAGTATGATGTAACCACTTACTAACACTTGAAATGGTCAGCATTACTCTATGTCTAATAGATTGAGTCTTGCAAGTGGGTCTGACATACCCAGGTGGATGGATTTTAACAGGGTGCTGCTCTTTAAAATTCACATCAGTTGGGACATTGGAGTATTTGCAATATGAATCTAATTTTGAGTATTAAAACATACTTCTGAACTTTCGTTCGATCCTGCATATTGGAAAGTAAATTTCCAACCCTACCCATGCACACCCTTACGTTCAATCACTCATTGAGTTCTTGGCTTGCAAGTCATGAACTGATCATTTCGGCATCTTCATTTTGGTCTTACACTTAGTTTAAGAGAAATGAAATAGTACACTCAAAGCCAAAACTTACCTCAAGAAATAACAGAACAATTAAAAAAGATTAATTAAGAGAACCTCTAGAACTAATTAACATCCATGTAATATACTATTGTCATGTATATCACACTGCAAATAGCAGCAGCTGCAACCTAGATTTTTCAGATCTGGACATCTATTCTATTTACAGGATTCTTTCTTGAGTATGCTTACATTCTAGTTCCATTTGAAGATATACACATGATGCATTTACACTAACAAGTTCATACCTAGTTTATGGACTCTTCCTGTTTCCTACTCCATAGACTTCAAATATAACAGACATCATAGTAACAAAGACCTAAACTTTTTCTTCTGTTTTGGGGAAAATTCGGACAAAGAGCTTCAGTCAAAGAGATTGCATCTTTTTCATTCTGAACTGTCCTCCAAACCTAGAAGTTTGATGTATAAGAATTAGTATCATTCCAACGTTTGAGCAATGAAATCAATAAGGGATCCTTTTTTTCACCAAGTGGACCCACATAATACCATATAGAGCATTCACAATTCTAAACTGCCTGCTTTCTAGGTGCACGACTCAGATCTTGGGGAAAATTCACTGGCAAAGAGCTTCAGTTTTGGGGAAAATTCTGGCTAAGAGCTTCGGTCAAAGAGACTGCATCTTGTTCACTCTGATCTTTCCTCCAAACCTTGAAGTTCAATGGAGAATTAGTATCACTCCAACGTTTGAGCACGGACATTGAAAAGGGACCCCTTTTTTCACCATGTGGACCCACACAATACCATATAGAATAGCCAGTGTTCTCAATTTCTTGCTTTCTAGGTGCATGATCCAGAATTTGTTCATCATCATCACTTAACTCGATAAACTCAACTGTTGACATGTTTTTCTTTTTCTCATTTGTCTGTTCTTGACTGATTTTTGGAGAAATAACATCACAATGGCCCTCAAGAGCAAAAGTGCGTGATTTTTGTGGCAATTCTTCAAGAAGCAATGACTTTGAACGGTGCTGCTTTACTTCAGGAGTAAAAGTGAGAGATCCTCGTGGCAAAAGTTCAGGAAGCAAAGCCCTAGAATGGTGCTGCTCTCGTTGAAGAATGTCATCACCTTTAACATCAGGGGCAAATTTATGAAATTGTTCAGTTGATTTTTTGTAAAGAGATCCTTCAGACTGCTGCTTCTCTTCCGGGATAGGCACATGGAATTGGACTGCCTTTACTGGGGCGACTAAAGCTAAGCCATGAAAATGAACACACAATATAGAGGGTTAAACTTTCTACTTTATCAAAGAACATCTACAGATTGAATCAAAAGCTAAATTGAAATTACAGAGCGTTTCATTATCCAAATTGGGGCCAAATCAAGAACTGAACTGGACAGTCTTTGCTGAAAACCCCCCATGGCTCCCATGTGGGAACCCCATGCACTGGCAATAAGTATTGCATGCATTTTCTGCAGTAAATGCAGGAGCTCCCTTAAATGAAAGTAAAAAGGATGCTTGATTGGTACCTCTAGTCCAATTTTAGTCAAAGATCAAGGAGGATGTGAAGCCCTGATGGTAAACTATACCTCCAATTAGTGTGGTTCATAATTTCTCAACAGTATTGTGTATGTTGTGTGTGTTTGTGGGCACAGACCAAAGCTATTTGCTTGTTTTCTGCTTCACTATTTTCTCTACAGGGTGTTGGCATTGTAGAGTTTAGTAGAAAAGTGATTTAGAGTTCAACAACAGCTGATCTTGCAAAAAGAAGCTAAGACAATAACAAAGCTAGTCAATGTGTTTGATAATTATTCTCATATTCAATACAAAGATGTTGAAAATTATAGACATACTAGCTAAGAATTTTATAGAATGAGTATATCAAAGGTGAGATTAGCCATTTTTAGTGATGCATAATTAGATTGCAGAGAAACAGTAGAATTATACTCACAAATGACTCTGGAAAAGACCAGACTTATAGAAGCTGATTCTTGGAAGACAGTTTCCTATAATTTTTTGCAACCATCAAGATACTCAAAATTTTGCAGAAGAATCATTGATTTAGTTTGACATATTAGATTTCGAAAAGGCAAAAAAAGAATGGAATCTTGAAGTATTGTCAGAATTTAGAAACCTTGATTCTGCATGTATACACGTCCAGCTCCCATTCAATTATTAGACACAAAAACTACTGAAATTTCAAACAAAGATCAATCTGCAAAATCCACAGGAATAGACACAAGTACACAACTCACACAGACAGATACATGTCTTTATTATGCATGCACATAATTTTTTATCATAAAAGTCAAAACTCAGCGAACCTGCAGGATATTTTCCACCATTTGTGTAGCAAGAAGTTCCTTTGCCTTTTAAATCAGTGCTGGGGAGTTCAGTAGTCCCAGGGGCTAATTCTGGCAAGCATCCTTGTTTGTCTTTTCTAGAAGAGTCCTCCTCTAATACATTAGCAATTACTTCTGGAACCTCATGCAGCAACCGTGACTGTTCTGATGGTTTCTGAAGCAGCATCTTTCTATCCATGTATTCAGAAAGCTTATGTGCAAGTTAAGCATTACATTCTTTTTCATCAAGAAATATATAGACCAGACTAATTCTGGACACTACAAATACAGAAATCAATTAAACTGGAAGAAATAATAAAGACACTAATGATTTATGCTGAACATACAAAAATGCCAATCAACAGAAACTTCCAATTGAGATGAGGTTTCAAATGGACTTGTCATCACATGAATAGAAGAAAGCTGTGAGCCTGTGACCCAGTAGAAGGTGTCTTTAATGTAAGAAGTATACAGATCATTAGCTTTCTATTGATTTATTTTTCTGCATTTAGAATTTAGAATTTTATGTTCCAACTCCAAGAATTGTTCATTCAGCAATCCCCTCTTTCATGGGGCTGGGTTCCATCCCATGAGAGAGAGGCTGTTCAAGCAACAATGTGGAGAGTTGAAATAAAACCCCTTATAAACAAACATAACAATACATACGCACATGTTATAGGTAATTGCTATTTCAAATCAAGAATTGTTTTCACACTCCCATCTCTCATGGTGGTGGGTCCCATCCCATGAGAGGGGCAATGTTCAAGCAACAATCTGGAGAGTTGAAATAGCAGCTCCCATATATATAATGGTAAAGTCTTCGACTACCAAACAAAAGTGCACAGTATGATTCTTGAGAGCAGTCACTTAATGCATGAAAGAAAAAATGCTGAAATGTAAGACTGTATTCAAGCCACCTGTTCAGGATCCCACTTAAGTGGGACCAACACTGGGCAATCACCTTTTACATGATCACCTCAACCTTAATCTCATGGTGTGTTTTAATAACACAAGAATCATATTTGAGAATCCATAGCTTCCCAGAATGGTCCATTAATACTGAATTTGAGTTACATATACTGCATAAAGAAAGGATATTCTCTTCTCCAGCCCTTTTCATTTGCCTGATCAATGCGTCTTTGCAATACAATCAGCTCTCGCACAATCCACTATCATATAAAAATTCCAAGATAATATAAATCATAACAGCAAAATCAGGAGAAGACCAGATATCAAAAGAAATAGAGAGGCACAACAAACAATGGGGTGTTTGGGAATTTTAGATTGTGTTTGAACACACAAGAAGTTTAGCATAACCAAGATTAATAAAGAGAAAATAGAGAGACGCCTGCTTATAAAACTTCCTAACTGAACCATTATAAATAAATTCAAAAAAAAAAAAAATATGAACAGATTTAAAGCTGGAAAACAGTATGACCATATTTTAGATGCTGCATGTAAGACAGTCAAATGACTTGATTTCAAGGAACTAGAGGTACATAGAATTAGCCATGAACCCCCCCACCCCCCCCCCCCCCCTCTCAGTGGTAGGGGTGCAAAGAAAGAATTAGGGAACAAATTGAAGAATATGAATCTTTAATACTCCACATTTATTAAACCACCCAAAAACTTCAAAAAAATCAGACAGTTACACTCTTCTTACTCTAAAAAATCTAAAATATATCTTGAACTCATTTCAAATTCAACTCTACAACTTTAGAGAATAGGTGAATGAGCACCAAGTCGCTCCAGAGAAATGATTATGAATATCATATCACATGTCCGCAAAATTATGATTTTTTTAGATCTTTCATTATCATGCTTGAGTGTTTTTTTTTTTGGCTATCAAATATGAGAAATTCAGTTATCAATCTATCTCTAACAATAATCAGGGAGGCACCCTAGACCTGAATATTTTGTTGTCTTTCAATTTATACTCCAAGACTGCAAAGAATAGGCCAAGGAGCCCCTAAATGTACATAAAGAAATTATAGTGAATCCTAATATTAGACACATTCAGAAAAGTTTTCCTTTCTTTTCTTCTTCTACCATGGAATGTCATTTCTTCCTTTTCCACATGCATTCTTGTCAGCCCATATGTACTCTTGGAATTACACTATAAATGACATAATCTTCTAAATTCTTAAGTAGATAGAGAAAAATTAAAATAAAAACATGTGTATCAAAAAAGAGAACCTATAGTCTTGATACATACATGCTTTGTTATATCCTCATGCAGAGTTCTAGCCTTCTCCTCAAGCTCCACCTATAAAAGAAGGCAAACTATTTAAGGAGCTGGAATAGCAGTTTTTAATTCATTACTTGCAAGGTATTACATAAACACCATGAAATTATTCACAACCAATACAGCAAAAGGTGAAAATTGTATCATCCCGGGTACATGATATAAATGAAATATATCATCCCACAAGGTTAAAAACCTCAATAAACACCAATAATAGTAAAAATATAAATGAAATATAAAATTAATTTTTTCTTTTCTATTGGATAACTTAAATTTATTAAAAGAAAGAAGAACAACTTAAGTATACAAGGAGTATACAAAAGGTCCCCATAAAATTTACAATCTAAAGTTTGCATTTCTTTTTTTGGCTGCTAGTTTAGAATCCTCAAAAGTAATAAATATATTCTTGGAGCAATGAACAATAAACACTCATAATACACAAAATTACACTATGCAAGCACAAAAAGCAGTTTAAGCATGAAAAGACAGGCCACTAATTATACTTTCTAGATCATGTAGTGAAGCTGTAGCACAACATAAGAGAAGGTTCCTCAATTCCTTACTAGCAAACTTGTTTCCATAATATGTGGACAATTATTTCCTAACTAGGTCTCCTTCCAAGAATTTTAATCATTCCTGCTTGACAGTTCCAATATTACAAAGGTGCTTATCTAGAATATTTTAAAGCCAGGCATTTGGGGATAGAGGAAAACCAAAACCAGTGTAACTCTGAAATTAAAGAACAGAAAAATAAAAATAACCAAGGATTTGACACCTAGGCTTGCTTGGAATTGGTACCAAGCAAGAAAGCAAAGCCTAGGAATACGCACCTAGAGTCACCTCGTAGTAACACCAAACTATTGAGGGAAAACTCCAACTACTAATTTTATTACTTGAGTAGATTGTTTAAGGGCGCCTCTGTAGGAATACAATAGTGTGCTTATATAGATTACTATGACTTTACCCTAATTCTTTTTTTCTTTTTTATGAGAAGAACCCTATATCTAATTGACTTAGGACTTCCCAATTATATGAATTGCAGATATACACTTGACTCTAGGAAATTAAAAAAAATATATAACTTAATTAACTATTAAGAATCAAAATAAAATCTAATTGACCAATAAAAGTGCAAATGACTTCTAAAATTATATAAAAATATAGTTGTGTTCACACTTCTCGAATCACTCCCATCCAGTTTGTTGCTTTATTTCCACAATACGGTGGTCTGCTATTCAAGAATAATTATTTCACAATTTAGCAGATATAGGCACCACTTAGATAGTGGGAAGTGTTTCAATTTCAAAAGAAAGATGCTTGAGCCTCTGAAGCAAAGAGCCAATCATGATATATCCAAGTAACAGGTAGCTATTTCTCAGAAGAACATTAAAATGGTGTCCATAAATAGTCCTGAATATTCTTGAAAATGCTTGTGAGGATTTTGATTATAATCTACTTAAAGTTGAAAATATGAGGTTCATGCATGTTCCATCCTTTCATTTCCAAATTACCTCAGGTTGAAAGCAGATTTTCTAAAAGACTCACTCCACAGCCAAAAGAGACAGATCTTATTAAAAAAAAAGGGCAAGACCTTCGGAAAATAACGTCTACCATGTGGAAGAAAATTCCAATAGTTTGTACCTTTCCAATGACTAAGGCTCTAGATATATAAAATCAAGAGTCCTTTGCAAAGGACTGTTGTTAGTTGTAATTCGTTTCCCCAAAGAAAGCAATGTGCTTTTACATATTGTTTCCCATTTTAAAGATAATCCAGTATTGATTCTATTGATGTAGTTAAACCCTAGTGTATCTGGGTACCATCCTTTTGGCATCTTTTACATCAATTTTTGCACTTGTCAAGAAAGAAAAAAATATATTAAAACACTTGATCAATTTCTTGAGATCTGATATATATTAATACTAGTGACTTTGAAGTTTCCACAATGCCTTTTGACTATACAGTAAGTGACACTACTTACAACAGTAGGCTTTCTGAGCAGGCCATCTTTCACTCTTTGGAGCAGATCCTCACATTCTTCCTGAAAAAAGACAGCATCTGATCACTGGGGTTTTCGTTTAAAACCAGCACATATTTGAAACTAAGGAATAATTTTCTGCTAGAAAGCGAGGGGTATGTCAATTGGTGAGGAAAATATTGTAATTAGGAAAGGTTTCACTGATGAACTATGGCTAAAAACTCCACTCAACCAGAAAATTAAATAGCATTTTTCCTTTGCAATTACAAATCAGTAGAAACCATATTTAAGAAAATCTTTTACAACATCAACTCTGGATAAACCCAGTGCTCACCATAGAAACATGTCCCAAGATTTTCATTTTCTTTTTCTAGCAAAGCTCATAACTAAACCATCATTTTTTCTGATAGGTAGCTCATAACTAAACCAACATAAATTAAACTAGTAGATATATAAATTTAATTATTATAAGTGACTTAGGAAATTAATCATCCCATTATTTTGATTTTTATACTATTGTGCTTTTATATCTTTATAAATAGGACAAAAATACTATAGAAACAGAAGAATAAAGACATTCAAAACACTAACACTTGTTACCTTAGAGAAGTCATCATCAGAAAGCTTGCAAATGGATACATCTTTTGGACGATTGGAAACTTGTAGGAGTGTTTCACCATTTGTTGAAGCTCTCTTTATGCCTGTGATGATAAAAGTTACAACTTACAACACAGAACAGAAGGTTTAGTCACCCAAGACAGGAACTTTATAGCATTCACTGAAAGAACATTCACCAAAAGACTGATCTAGTTTCATGTCCAGTGCAAGTGACAGAAAGGAGATATATAATTAGATGAATCCTAGATCTTCTGAGCTACTCTTCTCTGTCTTCCCATAAGCTGTCTTAATACAACATGGTCTCAACTTGGAATCAACTTCATTAAAAAAGTAATTTACATTTCCCACCAGGATGGTTTTTGAAATTAAAGTTCTTAATGGGGGATAAATTATGTAGTTTTTTTTTGACACTTAGTTTCCTCAGGTTATATAGTCTGTATTTGACAATTAGATTTTCATGTTATCAGAACCAATTCCTAAAAAACTACAAGCCACATCATTTATTTTTTGCTAAATTACAAGCCACATCTTTAAGGCATTAAAATGCCATAAATTTGTAAAACC
The DNA here is from genome assembly GCA_032878915.1 of Castanopsis chinensis. Lineage (NCBI taxonomy): Eukaryota > Viridiplantae > Streptophyta > Magnoliopsida > Fagales > Fagaceae > Castanopsis > Castanopsis chinensis. The sequence goes on along the minus strand of JAVQMG010000121.1, from coordinate 28,249,997 downwards.
CAGAATCTAGTACTACTTTTATGTATATGATCCACGTAAAGGTTTATCAGTCCAAGCAGAAAATTCGCACCATATTTGTACCTAAGTTGTTTTAGTGATTAAAAGTATTAAATAAAAAATTGTCGTAATAAAGAATTAAGCTTTGCTATAATTTTTACTCAGAAACGACATTATGTTATTAAAGTAAATTCAAAAGTGACAAACATAACAATAACTCTCTGGAACAGCTATGACAGCAAAGATCCCTGTAGCTATTAGTTATTCATAATTGTAGCCATTGATGAGGAAATTACCTTTAACTTGCACAAGCTGATGAGTATTTTTTTGCAAGTAGTCATTTGGGTCTGATTTTATTCTCACAAAACTTCCCATCAATTTGCCTTCAAAAGTTTCAGGCTGCTTCAACAGCTCTTCCACTAAACTCCTCTTCAAATAGACAAGCTTGATATTTTCAACAACTATGGATGCAAAACAGCTTCGCTGTTCAATTGGAGTTAGAATTGGAGTTGATTCCTTCAGAGATATTCCATCTGAGCTCAACTTTCTCTGCCTTTTAGAGGGGAAAAAAACACCCTCATCCCTTTCTTCTGAACTACACCCAAACTCATATTCCTCCCATTGCTCAAGGTTCACAGCAAAGTGAGCTTTCAGGAGGTTATGTATACTATTTTTAATCACCGACTTTCTTCCTAAGAGAGATTGTAGCCTCTCATCACAAAGAACTCTCTTCTTTTTTTCTGGGTCAAAAAGCTTGTTCTCTCTACAATAATCAGTAATGATAGTTGTAACATCATTTTGTGATAATTCTTTGGTTGAGTCTTTACCGATGGAAGAAAGAAATTCTCTGAGAGGTCTTGAGCCCCATCCAATGAACTCCTTTTTCTTTGATTTTGCCTTCTTTTTCATTGCACTTTTATCTCCCTTGGATCTCTTCCTTTTTCCCACAGCCTTGTTTTCTACTATATCATCCAGGTCCTCATAATCTGATACTATAAGGTGACTTTCTTCGTCAAATTGATCATCGTCTTCATCTTCTTCCTCTTCACAAGTTTCATTTGAATCATAGCCAGCCACATAGTTCTTATTCTTCTTCAGTAATTTATCTGCAGAATGGACATGCTTTGAAGTTAACCCTTCTTTTTCTTTGATTATCTCCCAATATTCCTTGAAAAGGCCCTCATATGTATCTCTGTCTTTGAAGTCTATCTTGCCCTGTATCATAACCAGATAGCTAGTGGGAAAAAAGTAACAAGGCCCAAATTTATTTGGCCAAACCAATAAGCACTTATTGAAAGAAGAAAAAGAACCCTCAAGAAGCTGAAACAAAAATAGGAAAACTGATTATTTGAATCCATTGATGAAAATAAGGTTTAGGTTATTTGTACTTATCAAAAAAAAAAAAAGGTTTAGGTTATTTGCAAAATATAATTATGACTTTTTTTCACCTGAGACTTAACCTTCATAATCTAAAGATCAGCATTATATTCTCATCTTTTCATTTCACTTGCAAGCCACTTATCCTTGTAATGAACTGTGGCAAGCTATAGGCTGAAGAGCTATTTTCTTTTGTTATAAATCACTAGTTCTGTGAATAATTGGGAGAACTTCCTTAAAAAAATTATTTTGAAAAATTCTAAATGTAACAAAAATGCAAACAATAAAACAAAGGAGATAAGCTAGTGTTATGTCAAGACAGCCATTCTCTCTCTCTCTCTCTCTCTTGATAGGTAATAAAAACTTTATTGATAAGAAAATTGCAATGAGTTTACAATAGTAAACTCACTGCAAAAAAGCAGATACAAACAGATCAAAGGGAAAGGCTAACAGAATTAATGAAATCAAGCAAAGAAGTACAATGCGTAAAACCCCATTTATGAGACCACTCAAACAAAGTCCTAGTTAGTAAAGACTTCAAAAAGTCCACAGTTCTTTCAGTGTCCTCAAACGTTCGGGCATTGCGTTCCTTCCAAGTTAACCACATAAGACACGCTGGCAGCATATCTGTTAGCATTTCTTATTGATTTGTTAGTAATTGTTTCAGGTACAGTGTGTTCATCATTGTAAACACGGAGTACATTTTTATTTAGTAAAACTTCTATTATCTATCAAAAAAAACAAAAAAAAAATCAAATTAGAGATGTATTTCTAGAGACAACCATACCCCATCAAAGTCAACATCAATGTTTAATTCAAATTAGAGACGTATTTCCAGAGACGACCATACCCCATCAAAGTCAACATCAATGTTTTCTTCTATAAGTTGTGCAAGAATCAAGCAGTGATTGCAAAATCCTTTCTTCCCTCTAACACATGCAAACTCAGCATCACAGATGCAGCGTCCACAAACAGCATTTGGGCAGCAAAAGCACTGAAATTTTGAGTTTTTCTGGCAAATGAAGCAAGAATGCCAACCTGAAATATAAAACTCTATGCTTTTTATTAGCAGGTACAACTACAATGATGCAAGCATAAAAAAGAGGGGCTAAAAAAAATACTAAGAAAGCACCACAAAGTACTATAGAAAGGCTTAGTTTATTTAGAAAGTAAAGTACTGCCAATGAAGTGGAGCTGAAAGATGATCTATCTTCTGTAACTGCACAAATTTAGGACGAAAAAAACATTGGCATAATATGATGGAGCATATTTTCTCTATCAATTGCAATGTTGGGTATGCATTTTTCATTATTTGAGGTAAAAAATCATACTAATATTACTTAATTCAATATCCAACAGGCAAAAATCTGGCCCAGATTTAAATGGTGCTATTTCCCTAAACCATTAAGATAATGCAGTTGGTGTGACATCTAGGATAATCAAAATGGGGAAAAGGTTGTGGCATGCATATCACATGTATCATACATAAAAAAGGGATGTGTTGTCAGGCTCCATGTATTTCACATACACCTAATCTGCATGATGCTTGAGCAGTAGAATTCATTCAAAATGACAGAATATTACACAAAGTATCATCATAGATAAAATTTAGTTGCTAACCGCAAGTCCAGCGATCTACAGTCTTCACAAAAGAATCATCTCTTCCCACACAATGAGGATGATACGCTTTAAGACAATCCCTGAAAGCAATGAATATGCTATAAAAAAACTGACAATGCCTTTTGACCCCACACCAAGAAGTATATTTTATATGAAATTTCTTAAGGAGAAAGAGGCATAATAATTTCCAATTATATTTGAAAGTTCTTAGGAGAAAGAGATGTATCAGTATCCAATTATATAGGATATATAGGAATTTATACATCTGACCAGCATCACTAATTACCTAGCCCCGTTAGAAACATAGCATGTTTGTGCTAGAAAAGACAAAGTTTGTAGCAGGGAACTGGTAACCAGAAATCAAATATGCACTATGACAAGTTTCTTAATTCGAAAAACTAGAAGTAGATATACAATTCCTTTGATCAAACACGTAAGATATAAGCAAAATTATAAATTTGACCAGACTTTCAAATCATCCGGTGCCATTGGTAACGTATCAAAGGAATACTTGTGTGCCTAATTGCCAAGCTTGTATCTAAATACTGTTTACCACAAAGCAAATGTATCAAATTACCGAGTTTCTTAATTCTGAAACCAATACTACACCTACAATATCATTGATGACTTAACCTAGCATTTAAGTTTTATTTTAGACATATGGATCAGATTGTAGAGGAGGAAAACCAGCAGCAGTAACCCACCATCAGAAATCCACCATCAGAAAGGGTTGGTAATCAGGTAATGACAAGTTAATTTATCCAAATTTTGGGCAGATTATTTAAACATCATTCTAATACCACAAAAACAAAAGTGACCAAATAAAAATAAAAGGACCAAAATATTTCATCCAAATTTACTGTTCATTCAATCCAGGCACCACACCCTTGCTTTATATCACAGTTATAATAATAATTCCAAAGCCAATGAGCTCCACCACAAGTGCCTTACATTGGCTCACTTAATCACATGCATGGCACGTGCAACACAATCCAACAAACAAACATGTTTGATACTGATTTGTACACCCATTATTTTATTTTATTCAAGTCTCTCTTCCATAGCATTTTATATGACAAAACTGCCCTTCTTACTAAAGATTGTGAGGACCAACTTTTGAATTTTCTTAAATAAATAATTGGCATGCCCAAATGAAAATAGTTGTGGTTCTTTTCAGAACTTACTTGTACTCACAAACCATGAGCAACCCTCCATCTTTGCAGATGAAGCAGTAATCTTCTGCAATCTCTTCCTTCTTTCTCCTATTTTTCCTTGCCATAATCTTTGAACCAAACACTATCTAACTTCCAAAATTAATCCCAGGGCAACCCAAATCCTTGAAACTCAAAAGCTGAGAAACCTGTCAAATAAACAAGAGATATCAGATATACATACACCATCTCTCACTCTCTCTCTCTCCCCCACTACGATCAAGTTAAACTAAACTTATGCTAAATTATCACAGTCCCATTTGCAAAAAAGAAGCAAAGAATGTAACAACAAATTTGCAAATCTAAGGAAAAAGAGAATTAATCATAAAAAAGTAACGTTGAATGAAAACCTTAAAATATATGTATAACACAATAATATAAAACACAAGACATGTTAAACCAAATACTACAATAGCATTCTGGGCAATATATGAAATTCTTTATTATACATTAAAAAAACCAACTTGTGAGAGAATGACCTTATAAAATCAGAAAAGTAATTTAAGATGTTCCTTCTCTGAAAGTTACTCTCTCCAAATAAAAAAAAGGACGCTTTAATTGTCTCTCTAAAACTTGGTCATCACAGAAATGGCCTTTTTTTTATTTGGGTAATTCTATGAAGACCCATCTGAGAAAAAAGACAAAAAAAGTAGAATAAAAGCACAGTCCTTTACCCTTCAAATTTGCAAACCAAACAGCTAAAAATGTAGCAATGAAGCTTGGGTAGAAAGACCCTTGTGAAATGAAGAGCTAAAAAGATGGTGTTTGAGACTTGAGCCAGTGAGAAAACACAACAATGTTGGGTGGCAACCGTGGCATTGGGATTGTATTTATAGTGGGTTTTCAGCGTTTATGTCAGAGGATTTGCGTCAATTGTCGGACGTTAATATCATTATTCAGGTTCTGGATTATTTTAACATAAAAAATCTCATGTTCTGAAAAATTTGCATTTTCTTTTTTGGTTTTGTTTTTACATTGTAAATTAGTAATGGTAGTACTCTATTGCCAAATAGGCAAAATAAATTTTGACATTTTCAATTTAAATCTCAAGCCTCAAGGTAAAAAGTTTAATGTTGATAAATTAAGATTTAAGTAGGTGATTTTTTCTTTTCTAAATGGAACTTAAGACTATTTCTTGTTTGAGATGGCATCTTATGTAGGCACTTAGATTATTTAAGGTTGTTTGTTGAGGGCTCTTTTTTTGGCCTACATGGCATTACTTCATTGGCAACCCTTGCCATATCAACATATTATTAATTTTTTGGGTAAATATCTTTAAAATCCAAAATAAGCCCATGTCTTATTCAACTACATGAATTGGGCTCACATGACCCGCGAGATCCTTACTTCAAGAGGTGGATTCATGGTCTATATTTCCTTTTCATCAATTGGGATCATAACCCCACGACATCATCAATATCAACATCAACATATGGATCGGGCTTAAACAATGAATCAAAACTCACGGCCCATATTATCTCTCTTACACTCATGGCGAGCAGCTTCTTCAATAAGAGCCCATATTCACACAAAATAACAACAACACTTAAGGTACGTCATCTTATCTTCAGCTTATGATCCAAGCTCATAAGTCTCTTTGGGGAAATTTTGGGAGTCGTGATTTAGAGTGCCAAGATATATGTTCAGTAAAGCTTCAGCGGTTTAAAGTTGATAAAAGAAACATGTTGCTTGGCATGTTTTCTCCAACTCCCTAAACTCTTACGAGTCCGTGTGTAGCGGGTAACATATGTTGAGCATCTCTTATCACATAGCACTTTAGATTATAAAATTTTCCATTACTCTTTCCTAAAACTTAATATTCATCATATGACATATACTCAATATCCCCAGCCATCTAACTGCTGGGAAAATAACTGTTCATTCAATCCCCAGCTGTTGCTATATAAATTCAGAAACTTCATTATATTATTCTACATAAATCTTATAACTGCTTTCAGCTACAATCCAACTCAAACACATGACCCAATCTGATTAGCTATCTTTTATCTCCAACTATATACACAATATTCATGATATTACTCATACTCAGCTGTTGTCTGCCACAATCAGATCATATATTTCTCTGCCAGCTGCCACATCTTGCTCACCAAGATTAAGTCACAACACAATGAGGCCTTGACTAAATCTTTAAAGCTTCATTAACTTTCAACCAATCCTTCTATTACTTACTAGAAATGTATTGTAATGGAACCTTGTACCAAAAACACAAACACCCAAAAAGGGAAATATTTTCAGCAGAACCCTAGCAGTGTATTCAGAACTTGACACCTGGCTGGGAGTGATATTAGCAGCTATTTAATGCTGAAATCCCAACTGCCAGCTACTATACCCAAAATAGCAAGATACCCTTGAAAGAGACCTTACCATTTTCAGCTAAGTTAATAAAATAAATGCTGAATGATTTCTCCAACACTCTGAAATCACCATGCTGACCTCTTTTGCTTCTGCCCAAAGTGAGTTGTCTCATGATAGCTGTAACAGCTTTTCCTGACAGCTGAGACAGCTTTTCCTGATAGCTGGGACAATCTCTTCAAAATAGCTGCGACAGCTAACCCAACAGCCTGGGCATTACTTTTTTTTTTTTTTTTTTTTTTTTTTTTTTTTTTTTCATTTGGCTAAAACCAAAACTAACCAAACGTAACTATATTTTTTTTTGCCAAAATACCTTCCTTTTCTGCTGCTTTTTCCCCAGCAACTCTTACCCAAAATAGCAAGAACACCTTGAAGTTAAACATACCTTTTTTGTCCAAATCTTAAGATGGATTTTCTGAGAATTCATTGCTATTTGGGACAGATTTTGGTTGATATTATTTGCTGAAATACTCCCTTAAACTCAGCTAAATAGGACCCTTCATCAACACCTCAAGGGGGGACAACCAAGGGGGAGAAGAACAACTCTTTCATAAAAACTTCTCACTCCCTCTAATTATCTTCGAAAGCTCTCAAAGAGGTTCAGGGTTTTTAGTTTCCAAATCAGGAACTAAACTCTTCACCCCTTACCTTATAAATGCCCTTCATAAGCCTTTATACACCCTACAGCAGAAAATCCCAACAGTACATTCCAGTAGCAAATCCCAGCAGCTTTGCTAAACACTCTACTGCCTTATTACACCTCTTATACTCATTCTCTCACTATTCTTACTCAGAAAATACACCTATTTTACTGCTCCCATCTCCAAATGCATATACATATCTTTATACTCTTCTCTTACAAAATCTTTCTTCTTGGAAAGCAATCTCTACAACCTCTCCAACAGTTATAATCTCATATTTTTACTATCTTTAACCATCATATCTTTCATACTTCCATATATCATACTACATCCCACAAAACATCTCTTTCTCCACTTTTCTTATATAATCTTATACACATTTACTACACCATTACATATGACTCACTACATTCATCTTAACTCCACTCTTATACTCTCTCACTCTGAAATTTCTACTGTTTTGCTGCTCATAAACACATATCAATACTTTTCTCTATCTCTCTTATAAAAGCCCTCCTCGTAAAAGGCATGAACCTTTACTACTAAAGTCCTTCTCCTAGAAGGTATTAAAATCTCACATCAAAACCCTTCTCATGGAAGGCATAAATCCATCTTCCATAAAGTCCTTCTCTTAGAAGGCACAAATACTTCATACAAAAACCCTTCTCATGGAAGGTAACACTATTCATAACTTCACAACAAAGAAAAGAGCATTGTCAAGGGAAAAACTCATTTAAGTGCATGATAAGAGGGCCAAGCTTAACCAGCCCTTACACGTAGCTAGCCATACTCTCTCTCCCTCTAGTTACACCAATTTTTCCCCTCAATTTTGAAGTTATTATGGTAAACTGCCTGTCTACCGCTGGGGTCACTCTACTGGGATATTATCAACTTACAGAAACTGTACAGCTGGGTTATAAACCATACAAAGATAAGTGGTTCTGCCTCCTTTTCTTTAAATTTACATCATTGAGTATATGATTATTTCACATTTAAATGCATATTACTTTATTCCAACTACTATTACAACTATTAACTAAGGCTCAAGCTCATTTAAATGCATGATAAGAGGGGCAAGCTTAACTGGCCTCTACTGTTGGCATTCTGCTAGAATCTTATCAGCTCACTGAAACTACACAGTTGAGCTACAAACCATATGAAGATAAGTGACTTTGCTTCCATATCTTTAAATTTACATCATTAAGTACATGATTACTTTACCTCTAAATAAATACTACTTTATCTCAACTGTTATTACAACTACTAATCAAAGTTATCATATCAAACACATATTATATATTTATTCGACCATTATCGTGATTCTTAAACTTTGGCTTTAACGGTTTGGTAGGTTTAAAAGTACACCAGTAGCCGTTGGATCACGTGGCCTAATGTTGAGTTTCGGGATGCAACTCTCCAAAAAGAACCCGGGCCTAGTAAGGTCACCCCTCCAAAGGAACACATGTGGCCAAGCAACCGAAAAAGGCCCCCGAACATTGTCTAAGATGGTATGTTTTGTAACAAATTGCATGTAATGCTATTTTTATTATGGGTCTATAACCATATAAGAAAAGTAACCTTTACATAATATAACAAATCTGACTTGAAGAAATCGAGGCTCTAGCAGCAAGACGTGTGGTGAAACTTGCATTCGAGATTGGACTTTGGGATTGTGAATTTGAAGGAGGTTCATCTTATCATCTATGATCATAGATAACCACAATGGATTGCGCAAAACCTATGAGATGGTATTGATTTAGTCATGCAAGATTAGTAGAAAATTCAATAGCGCATGCATTGACAATGCTTGCAAATGAAATAGAGGGTGAATCAATTTTGAAATGGGAATTGGTTCCTACACATCTTGCAAACTTGCTTAAGTGTATTCGTAGTAAACAACTTCTATCTTCATCTAAAAAAGAAATTTTACTTTCAAAATCAACCTTTTATTGAATAATCAATGTTAGGTGTTAGGTGTACAAAAGAATTTTACAATTTTTTTTGCCACAGCTTATTAAGTGGCAAATTGTGATTAATACAATATCAATTTTGCATGGTTCACTACTAATACTATTTTAATTATTCTCGAATTATAACATTCTGATTAAGTGGAAAAAAGACAGACTTAAGTGAACAAAAAAGTAAAAATTGTCCCATAAACCTTTTTTATTTTTATTTGGTTCTAAGTCATTTAAAAAAAAAAAAAACCCACTTAAAAAAACTAAAAAAAAAAAAAATTGTATCATATAATGAGTACAATATATGTCTCATTTAAAAGAAGATACAAACATTAATTAAAATATAAAGTAAGTAATTTTTCTTTTTCAAATAGATTATTGTCATCCAAGGGGGCATCTAACGTAACAAATTGCATGAAATGCCCTTCTCTTTATGGGGTCCATGACCATATAAGAGGAGTAACCATTAGTCAGTTACACAATATAATAATTCTATTTCGAAGAAATTGAGGCTCTAACAATAATGCATGCGTTACAATTGGCACGATAAGCAAAAACCATGAGATGGTATCGTTTTAGCCATTTAAAAGATGAGTAGGAAATCAATGGCTCACGCATTGACAAATCTTGCTAAGGACATAGAGGGTGAGTCTATGTGCATGGTATCAGTTTCAACACATCTTGTAAACTTGGTCTAGTGTGTTTGTAATAAACAACATCTAACTCATCTAGTTATTTATTGAACAATGTTAGGGATACAAAATTTTTTTACAATTTTTGGTCATAATTAACTTAAGTAGCAAATTGTGATTAATGTAACATCATTTCTGCATGTTTCACTATTGACACTATTTTAATTATACACAAATCATAACATGCTAACTTAATAAATAAAAAACCTTAAGTGAACAAAAAAGTAAAAAATTTCACCTTAAATTTTTTTATTGGTTTCTAAGTCTTTTTTTAATAAATCACTTAAAAAACTAAAAAAATAAATTGTATTATAGGAATACTTAGAGATACAATGAGTACAATATATATGTCTCATTAAAAAAAGTTGATCATGATAAATCAAGATTTTGATGATTATATTTTCACTCATCTTAAACTATTTTCACTTTTTAACTTTGAGAATTGAGTATAATTTTGACAAGTATGATAGAAATAAATGAGATGATACATTAAAAAAAAAACTTTATAAAGATTTCTATGTTTTGGAAATTTTTCAATTGTTAGTATAAAACTAGAAGAAAAAAAGATTTTTTAAAGATAAAAAAAAGAGATAAACATTAATTAAAATTTAAAGTAAGTAATTTTTCTTTTCCAAATAGACTAGTAAGTGTCGTTTGAGGTGGCATTTTGCGTAACAAATTGCATGTAACGTCATTCTCATTGTGGGCCCATGATCATATAAGAGAAGTAACCGTTAGTCAGTTACACAATATAATAATTCTATTTTGAAGAAATCGAGGCTCTAACTGTAATGCATGCATTACAATTGGCGTGATAAATAGGAAGCCATAAACCATGAGATGGTATCGTTTTAGCCATGTAAAAGATGAGAACGAAATATGGCTCATGCATTGTCAAAGCTTGCAAAGGACACAAGGGGTGAATCTATATGCATGAAATCAGTTTCAACACATCTTGTAAACTTGCTATAATGTATTACAAAGCACAATATTATGGAAAAATTAACGCTCTTTTTGGTTAGAGAATCATTAATGCCCACACTTAAAAAGACACATTTGAATTAAAAAATAATAATTCCTATAAAAAAACTATTATTTTCAATTCACTTCACCTCCCAATATTTTGATTTAACTTACGATGTCATGTTTATTATATTTCCTCTCGAAGTGGCTAATGAGCACTTCACATAAATTCTATCATCTTATACCACCTTTAATAAATAAAGATTAAAATGCTTCATTAAGAGTCCTGTAATTTAACTGATTGATACATTTTAATATTTTCAAGACATCCAAGATTCATTATAGAGTTTTAGTAGTGCAATAAGACTTATCGATAGACTACATTTCTTCTTCTTTAATTTATTTGTTACTTTCCAATCTTGGGAAGTAAGTCAAATTAATTATGGGGATTCAACTACTTAATTAAGATCTTTTACAGTATTTAAGATAATTCTATGCTAGAGAGTTTTAAGGTAACTTCGTTGTAAAGTTTCTAAAATCTTATTCATCACTTATGAAATTAGTGAATTGAGTTTTATCATATTATTAATATATATTTAGAAAAAGATTGTCCGTCACAATTGTAGTATCTATTTAATTATTAATGATGGGGTAAAATTTAACCAACTTATTTTTAAATGAATTGATAGAACATTTTAAAAACTCTATATGGGCTCTAAAAGAATTCTAAAGATGCTCTCCGACTGGGTAAATCCCTTTCAGGTGTCAATGTTGATAATATGGAGGCAATTTGCCAGTTTGTGATGCAGTCGTGAAATTCATCATCAACAACACACCTATTTGATATGCGAAGAAAAGGAGTAAAAACAAATCAATTTTTTTTTTCCTGAGAATCGGATAAAACAAATCAATTAAACTACTCACTTCCATTATAATTTTTATAAGACAACCAAGAAAAAAAAATGCAACTCAAGCTTAAAATATATATATGGTTGGGGTTGGTCCAACATGCTAGTATACAACAACTAGCAAGAAAGCTTTTTACTCCCAAAGTTTTTAGGATTGGTTATGGATCATCAAGAACATTCTGTTTAGATCTATTCATAATCTAATATACTAGTACATTCCCAAATTTATAGAAAAAATAAACATAATAAATGAGCATAATTACGTACTATACTCAATTTCCTAGGTGGTGGGTCAATTAGGCAGTGAAACAAGTATTTTCACCCCCCCCCCCAAAAAAAAAAAAAAAAAAAAACTTTAACCAATGCCACTTTTTTTTTTTTTTGTTAAGAAAAACTAGGGGCGGAGCTAGAAATTTTCGTTTGGGGGGACCGAGGTTAAACTATCTCGTAGTGAGTCACAATTCAAGAAAAACTCAAAATGCTACATATATGTTTTTGTGCATTGGTTTAATCAATGTAATTCTTATTAGCAGTTAAAAAAACTAAATGACCAATTAAGTATCTTAAGTTCATTTTCCCTTCTAAGTTTCTCTTAGTCCTTTTAACAACCATAAGTTCAACCATTCAAGAAATTAAATATAAATATAACAATTACATCTACAAGAAAATATAAAATTTTTAGAATTAAAAATAACAAAATCCTTATAAGCCAATATGAAATTTTATATAAAAATACAAGATGACTTTGGTATTTTGAATAAATCTTATCAAATGGTTTAATAATATAATTAAAAAAAAAAAAAAGAGAGAGAGAGAAGAATACTCTAGTACTTCTCAAGATCTTAAAGTCATTTTTGCTAGTTTCAAATAAGCTTAGCACTCTTTTTTGAGACAAAATTATAAATTTTATGCAAAGAAAAGAAAGAATACAAAGCCAAAAAAATGGCCACAACAAAATAGAGTAGAAAAAAAAAACAAATTATAAATGAGGGAAAATATTAAACGTGGACAAATGGGGGGGCCAAATAATTTTTCATGTGGGAGCTAGGTCTTAGAAAAATGGTTCAAGTATTCAATTTTACCTACTCTAAAAAAAAATTTTAAACTTTTGGGGGGGCCATGGCCCCCCCAGTCACCAGCCTAGCTCCGCCCTTGAGAAAAACCAATGCCACTTATTAATTGTTAATAACTAATTATGAAATGTAGTAAACAAGTTGGTTTTCTTATTGTATTTGAGACTTTCGCTTGAACTTTGTGTAATTACTAATTACACAAAGTAAGAGTACTACTTATTAAATCCAACAGTACCAAATTTTTTTTTTTGAGAAACCAACAGTACCAAACTGGTAACGTATACAATTTCTGTTATTGTAAGAGTAAAATTTATATTTCCAACATAGAAAGCAGGCAAGAAACAACTAACATTGTTGCAGATTTCACATTTAGAATCTCCAACCAATGCATGAGTAGTCACAGTAGCACTCTTATCGTCTGTTGTGGCAAATATTTGGGTTACAATCTTGGTTAGAAGAAGAAAAATAAAAAACTAAGTGTTAGCCATTAAATTTTTATGTTGTTTTTACAGTTTTACTTATGTATGTTAATAGAGAATTGAAGAAGACGTAGAGTTTCTCCTGACTAATAGAACCATTGGAGCCCAAAGTAAAATCGAACTTTAGCAATAGTAGTACAGTACTCTTACCAATTAATTGATGATTTAGGGTTACCGATTTTGAGCTTAAGAAGATCATCATCATCATCATGTTATGTAGGTTCGGTATTCCTTCGTCATGTTATGAAGGAATTCGGTATTCCTTCAATTCATAATAAATTTAACAATTGCAATTTACATGCACCCATTTCATTCATCACAAGTGGAAGTTGAAAATTGAGTGTATGGACTATGGATACTGAGATTAATTAAACATTGAAAAAACTTAGGCACTTATTTGTAAGAATATAATGTAAAATTTGTAAGTTAAATAGTGCATGTATTATTTAAAAGCATTTTCTATTTTAATAAGTTTTATGTAATATATGAAATATATAATGTATCATAACTTTGGTGAGTTACAAGTGTGTTTTAAGACTTAAGGACTTCTATTGTAATACAACTGTTTAGTTCTCTAATCAAATTCAATCACGACACAAAAGTGATATTCCTTTAAGGATTATTAAATTCCACCATGTATATATTGAGCAAAAAAGATCAAACTAAACTATGTGGCTTAGAGCATTCGCATCAGCTCGTGTAAAATTTTCATCTATTTTACACCAAAAAACCTACTTTTTATATTTTACACATTCACTTTACAATACACCCACATCAGTTTATCTATTTTACACATTTAATCAATAAAATATTCATTTCTTTCACACTTCCTCTCTCTCACAGACCCACCACAACCTGCGCAGCCACCGTCGTCCGCCACCATCGTCAGCCACCGTCTCTCTCAAGATCGACGCCTCCGGCCTCCAACACACCGGAATCCCAAAAAAACCAGTAAAAACAAAAAAGAAACAAACCCAGAAAAAAAAAAACCAAAGGCCTTGTAGAACTCCGTTCGTGTTGTACCCAGAAAACCAAAACCCAGAAAAAAAACCCAGAAAAAAGAAACAAACCCAAAAAAACCAGTCCGTCTTCGTCTTCGTCCGTCGGAGAACTCCGTTCGTGTTGTACGCGACGGACTCGTCGGCGACTCGGCTTGTCGATCTTGTAGGCGACGGACTCGTCGGCGACTCGGCTTGCTCGATCTTGTAGGCGACGGACTCGTCGGCGACTCGGCTTGCTCGATCTTGCAGGCGACGGACTCGTCGGCGACTCGGCGATCGGTGGAAGCTAGAGCTGGCCAGATTGATGAGAGGAGAGAAAGGGAGAGATGTGCGTCTGATGAAATGAGAAAGAGAGAGGGTGAGAGTCAGTACAGAGAGAGAGAAAAAAATCTTAAAAAATTATATTCACATGCTACAGTACCCGTGTAAATTTACACGGGTACTGTAGCCCGTGTATTTCTTTTCACGTTTTTGCATGTTTATACACCCACTGATGTGGGTGTTTTTTTGCATAAAATGTGTAAAAATTACACTTACTTTTATTTTACAAGCTTTTACACCATCTGGTGTGATTGCTCTTATTGGTCAATATAGTCATGCGATTGAACTTACGTCATGTAAGTGAGTATACCGATGATGCCGAAGCCAATGCAAACATAAAGTTGACAAGAAGGTACGTGAAAATAAGATCAAAATTGATAAAGAAGTAAAACAGCCACATCGCGCACACAAATTCCAATGCATATTCTAAGTAAGTACTTTTAATGCTTGTCAAAATTTCTATAATAGCAATTTTTTGCTATATGATGGGCTGTTTGGTAACGTTGTTCTAATAATATTATTTGTATTTTTTGAAAATACGTGTCGGTGAAAAAGTGGCTGAGCTTGCATCTTTTCAATCAATTCCACATCTTCATCAACAAAACCAGCATGGCTCAATAGATTAACCATGAATCTTAGGGTTTTTTTTTTTTTTTTTTAATTATTATTTTTATGTCGTATTGAGAGAGAAAACTGTATCGTCGTACTCTGTATTTTTCTCTGAGAATAGTGAAATCCTTACAACTCCGTGGATGTAGGCAAATTACTAAACCATGTAAATACTGTTTTGTGTGTGATTATTTTTTTTTGGTGTATATTTTTTTCTCTATTTTGCATCTCATAAGTCTGGGAATTTCGTGCATATTCCCATCAATTGGTATCAGAGCCTAGGGTTAGGTTTGAGTGGGAGCAATGGTAGAGGAAACATGAAAGACGTTTGGAATAGAAAAATTTGATGGCACAAACTTTGGATTCTGAAGGATGAAAATCGAGAACTATCTCTATAGGAAGAAGTTGCACATGCCGTTTTTAGGGGAGAAACCTGCAACTATGAAAGATGATAAATGGACTCTTCTTGCTAGACAGGTACTGGGAGTTATCAGATTAACTCTGTCAAGGTCTGTTGCACACAATGTCATGAAGGAGAAGACCACGGTAGATCTGATAAAGGCTTTGTCTAGTATGTATGAAAAGTAGTCAGCAAACAACAAGGTGCATTTGATGATGAAACTATTCAATTTGAAGATGGCGGAGAATGCATCAATAGCACAGCATCTGAATGACTTTAACACCATCACAAATTAATTGTCTTCTTTAGAAATTGATTTTGATGATGAGATCTGTGCACTGATTGTTTTGGCTTCGTTGCTAAACAGTTGGGAGGATATGAGAATGGCAGTGAGCAATTCTATTGGAAAAGAAAAACTGAAGTACAATGGCATACAAGATCTAGTTCTGGATGAGGAGATTCGCAGAAGAGATGTAGGTGAAATCTCAGGGTCTAGTTCTGCCCTAAACCTTGAGACAAGAGGTAGAGGTAATAACAGAAATTCAAATCTAGGTAGATTATAATCAAGAAATTCCAATCGGAATAAAAGTAAATCTAGATCTGGCCAACATGTACAATTTTGGAACTGTGGCAAAGCTAGCCACTTTAAGAGGCACTGCAAGAGTCCTAAGAAAAAGAATGATGATGATTCTGCTAATGCTGTAACAGATGAGGTACAGAATGCGCTGCTTCTAGCTATAGACAGTCCACTTGATGATTGAGTTTTGGACTTAGGAGCTTCGTTTCATATCACTCCACACCAAGAAATCATACAAAACTATGTTGAAGGTGATTTTGGTAAGGTGTATTTGGCTGATGGAGAAGTCTTAGATGTTGTGGGTATGGGAGACGTCCGGATTATATTGCCCAATGGGTTTATCTGGTTACTGCAGAAGGTTCAACATATTCCTGATCTGAGGAGGAATCTGATTTCTATAGGACAACTTGATGATGGAGGGCATGTAATACTATTTGTTGGTGGTACCTGGAAGGTTATAAAGGAAGCCATGGTATTGGCTCGTGGAAGGAAAACTGGTACTCTGTATATGACCTCAAGTCCAAGGGACACAATTGCAGTTGTTGAAGCAAGCACTGATGCAAGTCTATGGCACTGCAGAATTGGTCACATGAGTGAGAAAGGAATGAAGATGCTATTGTCAAAAGGAAAACTATTAGAACTGAAGTCTATTAATCTTGGCATGTGTGAAAGTTGCATCTTAAGAAAGCAGAAAATGGTGAGCTTCTTGAAAACTGGCAGGACACTGAAGGCTAGAAAATTAGAGTTAGTACACACTGATTTATGGGGGCCTTCTCCGGTTGCATCCCTTGGAGGTTCAAGGTACTACATTACTTTCATTAATGACTCAAGCAGAAAGGTATGAGTTTATTTTCTGAAAAATAAATTTAATGTATTTGAGACTTTTAAGAAGTGGAAGGCCATGGTTGAGACATAAACTAATTTAAAAGTAAAATGTCTGAGGTCAAACAATGGAGGAGAGTATATAGATAGAGGGTTCAATGAGTATTGTGTTACACATGGAATTAGAATGGGGAAGACCGTTTCCGGGACACCATAGCAGAATGGCATGGCTAAGCACATGAACAGAACTCTCAATAAATGTGCTAGGAGAATGAGATTGCATATTGGATTACCAAAAACTTTCTGGGATGATGCTGTTAGTACTGCAACTTACCTGATAAATCAAAGATCATTAGTTCCCATGGAGTTCAGAATTCCTGAAGAGGTTTACAGTGGTAAAAAGGTAAAGTTTTTCCATTTAAAAGTTTTTGGTTGTGTTTCTTATATTCATATTGATTCTAATGCTTGTAGTAAACTTGATACAAAGTCTAAAATATGTTTTTTTTTATTGGCTATGGTGATGAGAAATTTGGCTATTGGTTTTGGGATGAACAAAACAGAAAAGTCATCAGAAGCTGAAATGTGATATTTAATGAACAGGTTATGTACAAAGACAAATCAATTGTAGTGCCGGATGTTACAGAGATAGACCAGAAGAAATTTGATTTTGTCAACTTAGATGAATTGATTGAAAATACTGTCCAGAGAGGGGGTGAAGAAGAAAAGGTGAATATAAATTCACAGGTAGATCAGAGTACACCTGTAGCTGAAGTCTGTAGATCAGAGTACACCTGTAGCTTTGCACAATAAGTGGGTATACAAAATAAAGAATGAGCATGATAGTAGCAAATGCTACAAGGCCAGATTAGTTGTCAAAGGGTTCCAGCAGAAGAAGGGCATTGACTACTCAGAAATATTTTCTCAGGTTGTGAAGATGTCAACAATTAGACTGATACTAGAATGGTGGCTATATAGAATCTACATCTTAAGCAGTTAGATGTGAAGACAGCATTCCTTCATGGTGACTTGGAGGAAGATATTTACATGAGTCAGCTAGAAGGGTTTATTATTCAGGGACAAGAGAATCTGGTTTGCAAATTGAGAAAGAGCTTGTATGGCTTAAAGCAAGCTCCAAGACAGTGGTACAAGAAATTTAAAGTTGATCACTGTTGCTATGTTAAGTTCTTTGACAATTCTTATATCATTTTGCTGTTGTATGTGGATGATATGCTCATTGCAGGGTCTAGCATTGAGGAGATTAATAATTTGAAGAAGCAATTGTCAAAACAGTTTGCAATGAAGGATTTGAGAGCTGCAAAACAAATCCTTGGTATGAGAATCATTAGAGACAAGACTAATGGTATATTGAAGCTTTCAAAGGCAAAATATGTGAAGAAGATTCTTAGCAGCTTCAACATGAATAAAGCTAAATCAGTGAGCACACCTTTGGGTGGTCATTTCAGGGTCTAGCATTGAGGAGATTAATAATCTGAAAAAGCAATTGTCAAAACAGTTTGCAATGAAGGATTTGAGAGTTGCAAAACAAATCCTTGGTATGAGAATCATTAGAGACAAGACTAATGGTACATTGAAGCTTTCACAGGCAAAAAATGTGAAGAAGATTTTTAGCAGGTTCAACATGAATGAAGCTAAACCAGTGAGCACACCCTTGGGTAGTCATTTCAGATTAAGTAAAGAACAGTCACTGAAGACAAAAGAAGAAAGGGACCATATGAGCAAGATGCCCTATGTCTCAGCTATTGACAGCTTGATGTATGCTGTAGTGTGTACAATGCCAGACATTACACATGCAGTGTGAGTTGTGAGTAGATACATGAGTAGGCCAGGAAAGCAACACTAGGAGGCAGTCAAGTGGATTCTGAGGTATTTGAGAGGCTTTACAGATATGTGTCTTTGCTTCACAGGTGCAAGTTTGAAATTGTAGGGTTATGTAGATGCTGATTTAGCGGGTGATATTGATAGTAGAAAGAATTCTACTATATTTGTACTTACTCTGGGTGGTGTAGTTATATCTTGGGCTTCAAATTTACAAAAAATTGTTGCTTTATCTACTACAGAAGCTGAGTATGTTGCAGCAATTGAAGCTGGAAAGGAAATGATTTGGTTACATAGTTTCTTAGATGAATTGGGTAAGAAGCAGGAGTTAGGCATTCTACACAGTGATAGTCAGAGTGCAATTTTTCTTGCTAAAAATTCGGCTTTTCATTCAAAGTCGAAGCAAATACAAATGAGATACCACTTTATCCGTTACCTTGTTGAAGATAAACTGGTAATACTTAAGAAAATTAGTAGATCTAAGAACCCGACAGACATGTTGACTAAAAGTGTCACTACTAAGAAGTTGAAGTTGTGTGCAGTTTTAGTTGGTCTTTTAGCTTTAAGGATAGGAGGATGAGTTGCAATGATGAGGGATTGTCTTGGGAGGACTGAAGTTGATGTTAGTGATTGAACTAGTCTCCAAGTAGGAGATTTGTTAGGCTTTGTGAAGTCTAGTTGTGTTTAATTCAGATTATGACCTGACTCGAAATAATGTTGTTATAGTTTTTAATGGGAGATTTTTTGAGGCTTAAGCAATGGAGTGGAGGCTTGGGTTGATAGGTTTAAGCCGTAGCGCTCATGGACAAGTCTTTTTGGGAGTTCGGAGGCAACACCCCTGGAAAAAAATTTTGGCCCGTTTTGTAGCCCATTGTAAATCCTGTGCACAAGATATAGAAACTGTTGTTTTAGAGATTGAGATTTTTTTTATGTCGTTTTGAGAGAGAGAAAAATTGTACTGCCGCACTCTGTATTTTTCTCTGAGAATAGTGAAATCCCTATAATTCTGTGGATATAAGCAAATTGCCGAACCATGTAAATATTGTCTTGTGTGTGATTATTTTTATTTGGCTATATTTTTTCTCTATTTTGCATCTCACAGGTTTGGAAATTTTGTACTTATTCCCATCATATGCTTCACCTGAGATATGCAAAGTGCTAACTAAGAACATAAGGCAATGAAATTTGGTGCTATTCGGAGAGGAAGGGTCTAGATAGGCTCATTAGCAAGCTATGAACTTTTTAATGTCATAGACTCATAGCTCAAACTTCCTTTGCCATTGGAATTTTAAGTATTTATATAATTACCATTCACATTCACACATGATTTCAGGAAGCAATATCTCATGAAGACCAAAATTCTTGTTAATCACCACATCATCGTTATAAAATGATAAAGCCAGTTTATTACCTTTGTTAACAATCTCTTATAGGGGTGTTCATGGTGCAATGTAGTATAGTTTTGGGCTATTTTTAGTGCTTCACTTTGCGGTGTAGTTTAACCAAAACCATAACTACAAAGCACCTCGTTTTTGCGGACACACATATGGTGCGGTCTAGAATTTAGCCAAAACTATAACCACATTGCACCTCATTTTTGCCATTACATGTGCGGTGCGATGTATAAGGTGGTTTGATGTCAATATATTTTTCAAATTTTGGACTTTTCCCACCCAGCCCAAAACTAATTTTTTCCTTTATTTTGGGTAAAGTTTTAAACTATTGAACTAGTTTTTCTTTATTTTAAGCTGGCTTTCCTAATCAACACATACTAGGGTTATTGGTTATTTTTTTGAAAACTAGGGTTAATAAACTATTAATAGTATATTTAATATTAAAAAAATAAATATATTAATATATAGAGAGGGTTCGGTGCGGTTTGTACGGTTTTTTTATTATAAAACCGCAATCTGCATTGCACCATACGGTGTGGTGTACTATTACTTGTAGTGCAGTGCGATGCGGTTATGCCATTTTGCGGATAGGTTTGGTGCGGTTTGTGCAGTTTGGTGGACACCCCTAATCTCTTATAAACACAATTTCTCACGCCTAAATTTCTTGAGAAGTTGTGCATATACATTTAATTCATATTCATCGCATATTCAAACACACTAGTTGAAGATTCATGTAGATGAAATCTTTGTTCAATAGCATATTCTTTATACTAACCACATTGCAATTAAAGGTCATCGATATGTCTCAAATTGCTTGCGTTCTCATTGATGAATGATAATTTTATCAAGCATGCAGTTTTGGTGTTGGTGTGTGAGAGCATTCCTTTATCTCATTTCTCTTCCTTATATATATGTGTATGTGTGTGTTTATAAAAAAAAAATGATAATTTTATCAATATTTGGCACATGGATATCTTCTTCTTCTTCTTCTTCTTTTTTTATTTTTTGTTTTTTACAAAATAAAAATTCTACTATAGCCTAATCTAAATATGTATATGTACGTAGCTCTTTCCTGGAGGCTTGAATCCCGACCCTTACCCCTCACACCTCACAAGTACTTATACTCGTGAAGTGACCATCGCACTAAGGGTGTGCGGTGGGTGGCACATGGATATCTTAACCTCTCTAATGATGACAACTTCAATGAGTTATAAGTCTAAATGCATCTCCAAAATTTAACCATCAATATCTTTTTAATTTCAAGACATACTCCATCTATATTTGGTAAAGATATTAAGATCTTCGACTAGATCTAGTTAAGATCTTGAGTTCTTTGGCCAAATTTGGCGAATCTCCACCTTTGTCGCCATTTTTACATTTAATCATCATTGTTAGCAAGTTTCAACTGAATTCGATTGACATTCATGAAGAACCAATTTGGTCTAAACTACTGTTCCTTATTGGTTGACGGTGGGTTTCATCCTCCACTCAATGTGGTCGAGTCAAGTACAGGTTTGACACAAACCTGACCCAAATTGACCCTTGTACACCCTTAATCCACACCCTTCTATAGACCCCTATTTTACAGTCTGCATTTAACCTAACTTAGAGGGAAAAATGGTAATTTTAAACTAGATGATAGAATTTTAATAATAGGATTTGCAAACATTTCTCACTAAATCAATCTCGATGGCATGACAATTAAAATGGCTAATCAGACATATCAAGAAGAAGTCATGGTATGGCTTCCAACTATATTTTCTTAATATAAATGATAATATCTGCTTTTGGCTTTTATAGTGTCATTGTTTCTAGGATTCCATTGCTGTTACAAATTTTCAACTATAACTTTCATGTGCGGATTTATTGTGAAATTTATTTTTAGCAGTTGTACATTGTATTCTCACTTGTGCTTATCTTCAAAATCATGGGTTATGTAATCTAGCATCTATATGTAACATTGACCTAGATCCAATCTAATGGCATCTATATGTAACATTACATTGAAATTTCGAGTTTCAGATTATTGCATTGTTGTTATACGCTCCTTTCTCCCTTACAGGCGCATCGTAAGCATGCGGAGTATCTGAACAAAAAGATTGAGATGTATGATGAATTGGCTATTGTTGTGGGGAAGGATACAGCCACGGGTAGCTTTTCTAAGTCGTATGTGGATATTGAGAATGAGCCAGAGAATGTGGATATTGAGAATGAGTTTGTGGTGGACAATGTGGAGGAAGGTGTGGTGGACAAAGGGAAGAATGCAGTCGAGTCATCCACCACTGGGTCGGGAATTTCCAAGTCCCGCAAAAGAGGGCTTGCACCTTCTAACACTGATGAAAGTTTGCTGACTAATCTGTCTGATCAGCTGATGGAAATAGCTGTAACTTTGAAAGAAATCAACCGGGGCCCAGTGGATTACACATGTCTTTACAATGAGGTCATGGCTATAATAGCGGATGGGTATAACGAAGACATGCTTGCAATTGTGTTTGACCATCTCTGTGAAAATAAGAAGGCAGTGCGGGGATTTCTAGCAAAGAATGCTAAGCTAAGAAACTATGGGTGGATGGTTTTTTGTTTAACCAACTCTGACTTGTGTTTCATGTTGACTGTGACGTTAGCTTTAGAAATTAACTTATGTTGTACTATTCAGGGACTATTATATTATATATGTAGTCTTTTTTATTATTGGGACGATACAATTGCCCAAATTATATATTTGTACTGTTTAGATACCATGTATAGGTATCATTTTTGTATACCATGGAGGTGTAATGCCACTGGTGAAAGATTGATGTGGCTATTTTGATATAAATATTATGGGTATATTCGGATGATTATTCCAAAATGTTGAAGTGGATGATTATTTTCGTATTGTTACAGGTTTGTCTAGGCAATGCAGGTGCTGAATTTGTAAGGCATTTTATACATTTCGTAAAATGACCCATAAACCAAACATGAGAATTGAGTTTCTGTAAAACAGAGACCATTTTCTATAAACTGTTTGAACAAACCAAACACAGGAATTTATTTTCCGTAAAACGAAGAGCATTTTTCATAAAATGTTTGAACAAAGCAAATATTGGAATTGATTTTCAGTAAAACAAATTTCGAGGTAGCCAAACAGTCTGAATACATTTTCCTTTACGGGAAAACAATTTCTCCTGAAATGATTTTTTACCTGGAAAAGGATTTCCGTCAAGCCAAACGCAGCTTTAAAATCACTTTGCCTACCTATATTTAAAAAGTCACTTTACCTACTTGAAATAAGCTTTGTTTGTTTTCCATAACCCACCTTTGTAAAAAAATATGGATAAATATGTATTTTTACATTTTTTTTGTCTTTCTCCTCCCAAAACATAAAAAACACATACAAATACAAGTCAAGACAAGATAAAAAAATGAGTTTGTGAAAATTAATATTTGGAACCTATATTCGAAACCCCTAAATGTAACAAATCAAATAAAAAAAGCAACAATAAATCTGAGGCAATAACACCACCTTGAGAGTGAATCAAGCCCAAAGCCCATACTACGAAATTAAACCTTCGGCCTCTGTGACTCAATCCAAGAAATCAAACACAAAACCCACCCCTCTCTCCTCCGATCTAATTTTTTATGATGTCGTTCTGGTTTCTCATTGATTCAATAGAAGACAAAGAAATAATTGAGGTTGAGACCCACATATACACAGGAATACAAACTGGAATTTAAATCCCCACAAAAATTACACTATCGAACTGGAATTTAAATCAAAATCAAAATCAAAACCTGGAGAGCAAAGTCCCATAATTGCATTTGTACTCCCTTGTGCCACAAATCTTGGAATGGGCTTTCCAATCAAACTGCAAAACCATTCAAATGTTGGACACCCAGAACATACACTAAGAAACTTGTATGTTCAAGTTCAACACATAGAACATGAAGAACGTACTCCCACTCCAACCTCCCCTCACTCACCACAACCACCTTTCCTTCCCCAATTCCAAAAAAAAAAAAAAGTAGTTCCCATTCCTCATAAAATCCCTCAGCACCAAACCATCAAAACGCTGGCGTTGCAAAATCTGCTTCTCAGCTTCAAAGGACAACAAAAACAGAGATAAGAGCGGTTGCTAAACTAAAACTAAAACCAGTTTCTCAAACACATTCAGATTTGCAACCAAAAACTAAAACCAAATCAAACCCACAACCAACATCGGACATAACCCAGAAATCTTGAACATAAATCCAGAAAAATCATATCCAAATCAAACACACCACAAATTCATCTTCATCTCTCTGTCGTCCCTCTCTCTCTTGTTCACCCATAGCCACCGTGACCACCATCGGAACCCACAACCACCACCAAAATCAAATCCAACCCCAAACTACCAAAAAAACAAAAAAAAAAAAACCCATGAAGCAAAAACGAATGAGAGAGAGAGAACGGAAGCAATCCGATCGTGACCTTCGATCTTGGTTTTGATGGTCGATCTTTTCGTTGTGGTGGCCGATCGTTCTCTTCAACACCACCACTGGAGTAAGAAAGCACTTGTGGCGCCTGCAAACGGTGCGTATCAGAGACGAGAATTTGGTGAAGGCACAAGCAACACAAGCCCAGTTTCGTGGGTCATCCTCTAGCTTGAAGAATCTGTTCAGAACGACATCATCTGAAAGCTAGCAAACACTGTGTCCTCCATCATTTTCTGTGAGAGAGAGATATGTGAAATGGGTTTGGTACAAAAATGGTGTGATAAAGGCTTTTGGGATTTACTTTCCTAGGGACTTTTTTTTAAAATTTTTTGGGATTCAATTATGAGTTGTGAAAGTTTGAAATTTTTATGGACAAGATATTTTTGGTTGTTTATTTATTTTTACAAGGCCAATCTCATGTTTGTGCTTAAATTATAAAATCGAACTTTTAGATCTCTTTTCTTACACTTTAAGTTTTTTTTTTTTTTTTTTTTTTTTTTTTTTTTTTTTATTTTGGGGGAAGATATACATAAAAAGCATGCAAAAATAACTTGTAAGGACACAAAGTAAGCCTTAGGCCTAGATGTGTGACCGGGTCGGTCCAAATGGCCTACACAATAGAATTTGTAGAGAGTGGGCTCAAGGCCTAGATTTTATGGGACTCTAGAAAGCTATAGCATATGGGCTAAGTTCGCTATTGACGTGCAACGAGCTGATGGAACGACTTTTCTTCTCCTCGGATGTGGGCCGAGGAGCTTATATCCTGGCTTCTCTTCTGTTATCTGGGAGGAGAGAGAGAGAGAGAGAGAGTTTTCTTTGTGGGAAAAGGTCCGGATCCTCTTTCAGTGGTCTCCCCTTCTCTATTTATACTCCCCCTTCCTTGTTTCCCGTTCATGCAACCATCATGTTAGATCCCTCTCCCATCCATCCTTTACCAGAAAACGCTCCTCAATGGCTATAAAGCTGACTCCCGTCCCTTCAGAAGTCACCTCCCCATTAATGTGGCCAGGCGGGTAGGTGAGAAGCCTTTAATACGGTGGCAGTAGTTTTATGCAATGCACGTCCCCCTTGTTTTCCTTCTCGGAGTCCCGTTGAAGCTTGGTTTGACTTGTTGAGCTTTAAGAGCTCCTCCTTAGGCGTCGTGCTGCGCTCTTCGGTCCCTGACTCTACTGTCCGAGGAGACCTTCTCCTCGAAATCTCTCCCAACTGGCCGACACCCAGGTCGGCGGGGCCTAAACAGGGGCCCTATTCTCGACTTACGGCTCCTTGGCGGAGTCCACGTTCTCGGACCAGGCCCAAGGCCCACATGGTGTTTTGACATCTTTACCCCCCACAATAGCCCCTCAAAAGGTCATTTGACTCTGATCCGAGGAGGTAGATGAGGTTTTGACCTGCGAACCTTTCCTCCACGTGACCTCTTAGTTGTCGTACGTGCGAAATCCACACGAGTCTTCTGGGGAGGCCTTTGATGCTTCGTAGCAAGCAACGCCAGCATTAATTGTACTGAGTAACTTCCTGTCGCGCACGTTCAACGGTGAGATGGGGATCCAACGGCTTGGGTTTATTCCCGAAAATTTGAGCGGGATTTTCCTCGGGAACCGCCGCTCCTTAATCATCAAAAACGCTTTGGTAATCGCGAGATGTGCCATTTCTTCCCAGAGGCAAACTCATTGTGGAGCTACTCAATCTCTCTCTCTCTTTCAAAGAAGTTCTCAAAGTACGCACATCTCTCTTTTGTAAGTTTCTCCCTTTCCCGAACCCCTTTCTCCTCAGCTGTCAACTTTTCTTTCCTTTCTTCGTGAATTTTCGCCTTGAGTTTCGATTCCATAGGTAGGTTTAAATGTCTAGTAGATACGGCCTCCGGCATGGAAGGATTATAGGCCAAGTATCACATCCCTCCGGATGTGAGTCAAGCATACTGCCCTCCCGGGGCCGTAGCGGACTCTAGGAAAGCGAGGCAGGTCATCATCCCTATAATTGCCTTCCTAGAGGGTGGGATGACACTCCCCATGAAGGAAGTGACTAGGGAGTACCTTCATAACCATAGGTTATGTCCAGACCAATGTACACCCAACGTGTTTAGGATTTTAGGCTGCGTCAATACTCTGAACGAGCAAATGGGTCTGACCTCACATGGCATGACGTCGTCTACATGTACGAGTGCCACCGGATGAAAGACGCAAGTTATTACCTAAAGTCGAGGTCTAGCGCTGTTAGGCTCATCTCCTATTTGCCCAAATCCAATAAAGGCATGAAGGATGATTATCTCATCGCCATCGGGAGGTGGTATGACGATCTCCATTGCCCAGTGAGGGAGGGACAGCCAGATGTGATTCCCTAGGATTTAGGAGTTTTGGTTTATAAAGTTTTGCCCCATTTCACTCCCTTTGGTAGATTTATTACCATTTGATGTCTTCTTTACTTGATTCGCTATGAGTATCTAACCATGTTCGGTTCCCCTGCTCTCTTTCTTGTAGATAAGCAGCACACGTCCCCTCGTTTGGGCAACGTCAACATCTCGGACATCAACAAGGTTCTGAGATCCGAGGTCTTCGTGAACGGGGACCTGCAGGTGAGGGCTGCCCATCTCATATTGGGGTACGACCCCATATCGAAGGTTTTTGGCGAGGTCGAAGACGCTATTCTCGCCGGCCAAGGAGGTGCTTGCGGATAGACGTCCGCTATCCTGAATTTCTCGCTCCCCGCGCTTTACTAGATGTGCCTACCACCATCCTATACGGTCGGACCATCGAAGCGATCCCTTTGGCAGCGCAGCAGGAGGACCAGGTCATCTGAGAAGAGTTCGCGGCCTCTCCTTCATCCCTTGGCGAAGAGATTGATAGGTTCCGCCTAGAGGAGGCCGAGAGACCATTGGGGGGCCACGTGGTTAATATCTCGGACGAAGAAGAGAGCGTTTCGGACGGGAACTCCGGCATCGTAGGGTTAGTTATTACTCGACCAGAGGACTCCTCCGAAGAAGACGATGATATGACGTCTTTGAAAGATCTCTTTGCCAGGAAAAGGGGGGCTTAAGTCTCCAAGGGTGACGCCTTTGGGTCCCAGCCGAGGCTGCTCCCGCCTCCGCCTCCCCCTCCTTTCGATCCATTCCTTCCTCCTCCTAACGTTCCAAAGAAAAGGAGGAATGATAATGAGAAGGCAGATAGGGAAAGGGAAAAAAAGCAGAAGCACCAACGGCATCTGCAGCAGCAACACCAGCAGGCTGCTAAGGGCAGGGGGCGAGCCTCATCCGTCGAAAGCGGGGAGATCCGCGGGCTGGCCGAGGTTCGCCGAGGGGAGTCCAGCTGGTCCCCCGCTCTAGAGGTGGACGGGGCTCCAGTGTCTCTCTAGGCGAGCATCAGGGATTTCCAGAGAGGTCATGCCTTTTACCTGGCCAACGCTTTGGAGCAGCCCCTCCTCTTGCTTAGGGACATGAAGGACTTGGGGAGGATGGGTCGGACGCACCTCTTTCTTTCCCTCAAGAGGAACTTGGGCCTGGTATGCACTATACATTTAGTTTGCTATTGTTGTTTCAGTCCCCATGCATGCTAACTTTCGTTTACCATGTTTCTGTTGGAACTTTTCCTGCAAGCCATCCAGGAGGCCTTTGCCGCCGACGCGCTGGTGGAGCACTATCAAAATCAGGTCGGTGCCGAGCAATCAACCAAGGTCGAGGTTGAGAAGGAGCTGGGCCGCGCCGAGGCAGAGAAGGCTGACCTGGCTGTTAAGCTGGCCTCGGAGCAAAACGAGAGGAAGAGCCTGAACGCGGGCCTAAAGACGGCGACGTCGCAAGCGGAGGCCCAATGCAAGCTCTTACATTAAAGGAACGAGGCATTGTCCAAAGCGGGGGAGGAGGTCTCCAACTTAAAAAGAGAGCTTGCTCAGGCCAAGGAAGCCGCTCACACCATTAGGGAGGCCGTGGAGGCTGAGACCAAGGCCGCTTATAATGAAGGGGTCGAGGCGATGGAGAACCGCCTGATCGAGGAGCTCGCGGAGCTGTGCAAGGAGTACTGCTAGCAGGTTTAGGCGGAAGCCCTTAATGTGGCGGGAGTTCCTGCCAACTCCGAGTGGAAGGGAGCCGAGAGGGTCTGGTATCCTGAGGATATCAGAATTGTCGAGGAAGCTCCCCCAACCTCGGTTACCCCTGAGACCGTGTCCCCTATGCCACCTCCCTCCACCTTGGAGCAAGTTCCCGCTGCCAATGAGGCCACTACCGCCGGTAAAGTGGCTGAGGGGAAATCCGACAAGCCAGCCGACCAGACTGCACTTCCTCCCCCAGCTAAGGACAAGGGAAAACAGGTCCAAGTTCTGCTCGAGGTTGGGGTGAAAGGCGCTGAAGTGGAGGGTCAGACCAAAGAGCCTTCGGTGAAGCTGGGAAAGGACCCTCCACTGAAGATAAAGGGATAGGCCACTTCCCTGTTTATCTTTCTCCCTTAGGGAGTTTATCATAATTCATTTACATTGTAATTTTTTGTTTCTAGTTTTTGACGCAAACACTCTTAATGTATTTCCGTGCTTTGGTGTAATTTTTGTTTCCAGTTTATCATAAGTTATGTTTACCGCTGTGTAACTTGCTTTATTGTGTGTTGGGCTTAATAAATGAATGATTACACTCGCGGAATATGTCAACACTTAAATAAATTGTACGTTACCGCCGATTAAAAGTGAACACGTGATCTGAATGGAGTGCACGTTTAACACTTAAATAAAAAAAAATGAATTGCTGTTAAATTTTCCCAAGGCAGAAGGTTCGAGGACCTAGCACAACCAAGGTTGACATTAACAAAATAAATTGCAAGTTAAATTTTTCCAAGGCAGAAGGTCCGAGGACCTGGCATAGCCAAGGTTGACATTAACAAAATAAATTGCTGCTAAATTGTCCCAAGGCAGAAGGTCCGAGGACCTGGCACAGCCAAGGTTAATATTAACAAAATAAATTGCAAGTTAAATTTTCCCAAGGCAGAAGGTCCGAGGACTTGGCACAGCCAAGGTTGACATTAACACTTAGATAAAAAATGAATTGTTGTTAAATTTTCCCAAGGCAGAGGGTCCGAGGGCCCGACTTAGCCTAGATTGACATTAACAGTTACGCATGGTTTGGCGATAGAGATTGATACATTAACAATTGGCATGACACAATAATGTCCAAAAGCTTGGCGTGTATGCCTTTTATCAATAGTAGTACCTTCGGAGGTTGTTTACATTCCAGGGTCACTTTACAAGCTTGTCTTCCAAGTCGGCCAGGTAATACGACCCTATGCCGGCCACTGAGGTTATACGGTAGGACCCCTCCCAGTTTGGCCCTAATTTTCCCCACACCGGGTCCTTGGCAGTTCCGACAACTTTCTTCAAAACCAAGTCTCCCGGGGCAAGGGGCCTGGATCTCACACGAGAGTCGTACCCCTGCTTGAACTTCTGCTGGTAGCAAGCTAGTCGGACCATAGCGTTTTCTCGCCTTTCTTCCACTAAGTCCAACTCTTTTAGTATCATGTCATCGTTGGCGTCAGGGGTGAAAGACTGCGTTCTCATCGTTGGGAACCTCATTTCTAAAGGGATCACAGTCTCGGCGCCATACGCAATTGCGAAAGGTGTCTCCCCTGTGGATCTTCGTGGCGTAGTTCAGTAAGTCCACAGTACATGCGGCACTTTGTCCACCCACCGGCCCTTTGCATCGTCTAGCCTTTTCTTGAGCCCATTGACTATCGACTTGTTGATTGCTTCAGCCTGGCCGTTCCCCTATGGGTAGGCTGGGGTGGAGTACTTACTTGTGATGCCGAAGTCCCCACAATGCTTTCTGAAGGCTTTGCTGTCAAACTGCAGCCCGTTGTCTGAAACAAGAGTATGCGGGATCCCAAACCTAGTGATGATGTTTTTCCAGATGAATTTCTTCGCGTCCACGTCTCGGATATTCGAGAGGGGCTCGGCTTCCACCCACTTAGTGAAATAGTTTATCCCAACGAGCAGCCATCTCTTGTTGTCTGCTGCCCTCGGAAACGGTCCCACTATGTCCAAGCCCCACTGTGCGAATGGCCAAGGGCTGACCACAGGGTTAAGGATGCCACCCGGCTGGTGAATGTTGGGAGCGAACCTTTGACATTGATCATATTTTCTCGCGTACTCCTGCACCTCTCTCTACATATTTGGCCACCAGTACTCCTGTGTAAGGGCCTTGTAAGCTAGTGACCTTCTGCCCGTGTGGCTACCACATATCCCTTCATGAAACTCCTCCAAGAGCTATTCCGTTCCTTCCAGATGCACGCACAACAGGTAGGGCCCCGAAAGTTTATAGAGCTTCTCGTCCTCGGACAGCCAAAACCGCGGGGCCTTCCTACGGATCTTGTCGGCCTTGGACTTCTCCTCTGGCAGAGCGTCGTGTTTAAGATAAGACACTATGGGGTCCATCCAATTGGGTTCCGCTCTGACTTGTTGGACCCGGACGGCATGACAATTTGGCCCAGTTGGCTTAAGAAGGTCCTCAACGAGAATAACCAGAGGGAGGCCCTGGGCCGAGGAGGTTGCGAGTGTGGCCAGCGAGTCGGCGTGGGTGTTTCCGCTCCTGGAGATATGTGATAGCGTGAAAGATTCGAATTTGGCCTGCGAGTGCTTGGCGTGGGCTAAATACTCTAGCATTCTCAATTCCCTGGTTTCCAACTTCCCTTTCACCTGGCCGACCACTAGCTGTGAGTCCAAGAACGCCAGCACCGTTCTTCCCCCCATCTTTCGGACCATGTTCATTCCTACTAGCAAAGCCTCGTACTCGGCTTCGTTATTGGTAGCTGAGAACGCTAGCTTCAAGGATTTTTCCACAACGATTCCCTCTTGGGACGTCAAAACTATCCCTACGCCTAAACCTCTTTGGTTGGAGGCCCCGTCCACGTAAAGCTTCCACACCAGAGGTTTCTCGCACGAGGCTACGCCAACTGATTTTCCATCCGTGCCCCATCCCTCCAGGTTTTCCTTTAGGGAAGGCTCCGTGAACTTCGCCACCAAGTCGGCCAGGACTTGCCCCTTCACAGATGTACGAGGCAAGTACTTGATGTCGAAGGCTCCCAAGACAGTTCCCTATTTAGTGATTCTGCTGGAGTAGTGAGCACTCCACAGCACGGACTTGAAT
This sequence comes from Castanopsis chinensis, assembly GCA_032878915.1. NCBI lineage: Eukaryota > Viridiplantae > Streptophyta > Magnoliopsida > Fagales > Fagaceae > Castanopsis > Castanopsis chinensis. The sequence continues at coordinate 28,218,179 of JAVQMG010000121.1, read as the reverse complement.
GGGAGTTGGGTTAGCACGACGACCGTATAAGACTGAAAATAGTGCGGGAGCCGGCGCGTCGCGTGCACCACGGCCAGAATCGCCTTTTCCAACGGCAAATACCGAATCTCGGCCTCTTGCAGAGACTTGCTCACGTAATAGACTGGTCTCTGTATACTGTTGTTGTCTCGTATCAGAACCAAGCTGACGGCAAGGGCAGCCACAGCTAGGTATGCAAACAACACTTCGTCTAGATCGGGGCGGGACATAACGGGTGGCCGAGAGAGGTATTCCTTCAGCTGCTGGAAGGCCAATGAGCATTTCTCGGTCCATTCAAATCCCTTCCATTTGTTTAACAGTTGGAAAAAAGGTCGGCACTTGTCCACAGACTGGAAAATGAACCTATTGAGGGCAGCCGTCATCCCTGCTAGCCTCTGGACCTCCTTCGGGTTCCGAGGAAGTTGCAAGTTACAGTTTGCAGCGATTTGGGCTGGGTTGGCCTCAATACCTCTGTGGGTGAGCATGTAGCCTAGAAATTTGCTAGACCCTATGCGAAAGGAGCATTTGGAGGCGTTCAAACGTAACTTGTGCTCCTTCAAAGTCTAGAACGTGCTGTTCAGGTCGGCCGTATATTCTGGTATAGCCCAGCTCTTCACAACCATGTCATCTACGTATACTTCGACGGTTTTTTCCAATTGCACCGCGAACATCCGGGTCATCATCCTCTGATAGGTAGCCCCTGCGTTTTTCAGACCAAAGGGCATCACCTTGTAATGATAGTTGCTAGTGGGGGTAACAAAAGCTGTCTTCTCCTGGTCTTCTAAAGCCAAAGGTATTTGGTGGTACCCTTGAAAAGAGTCTAGAAAACTCATACGAGGGTGACTGACCGTCGCATCTACCAATTGATCTATGCGAGGTATTGGGAAAGAGTCTTTGGGACAAGCTTTGTTCAGGTCCGTGAAATCCACGCATACCCTCCATTTCCCACTTTTCTTCTTCACCACGACCATGTATGCTAACCACTCGGGATAGAACACTTCCTTGATAGTCCCAGCTTTCTTAAGTCTGACGACCTCCTCTCTAACGGCTTCCGAATGTTCTTTGGAAGAGCGCCGAGGGGGTTGCCTCTTTGGCATGGCGGCCAGGCTGACATTTAGGTGGTGGCAAATGAAGTTCGGGTAGATCCCAGGCACCTCATACGTGTCCCATGCAAACACGTCAATGTTCTCTCTTAAAAGTGCGACTAGTCCCTCTTTTTCCTCGGCCGGCAACTGGGTTCCTACCTGGAAGAACCTGTCTGGGTCGTTATCCACGAGAACTTTGTCTAGCCCCTCGCACGCAGGCTCTTCTGCCGCTGTCCCTACCGTTGCAGCGGAAGAGGCTAATTGCTATTGGGTCGGCGCATTCTGAGCCGACAATTCGAGTTTTGGCCTGCGCATGCCTGTGGCCGTCAGGCACTGCCTTGCCGCTGTTTGACTCTCAATAATTTCCTCGACTTGGCCGCCGAAAGGGAACTTCACCTTGGCGTGGAGAGTGGAGGAGACAGCCCCTAGGGCGTGTAGCCAAGGTCTCCCCACAATGGCCATGTAAGGGGAGTAGGCGTCTACCACGATGAAATCCACTTCTACCATTGCTGGACCTGACTGTACGGGCAATCTGATCTGCCTTTTCGGGATCACTTCCTTCCCCTAGAAACTTATCAGTGGCGAGTCGTAGGCCGAAAGGTCCTTTTCCCTCAGGTTCAGCCCCTTGTACAGGCCGAGGTACATAATGTCTGCGCCACTTCCTTGGTCCACCATCACCCTCATTACATCGTAACCTCCTATTCTTAACATTATGACTAGGGCATCATCATGGGGTTGGATGGTCCCTTCCTTGTCCACATTCGAGAAGGCTAAAGTGGGTGGCTCACTACCCTTAATCTTCTTCGGCTTGGAGCTTGAACTCTCGGTGTTGGCTCGGGCCACAAACATCACCCTGGAAAGGCAAGAGCCGGTCCTCCCAGGAGCGGCGAGAATGACATTGATGGTTCCCAAAGGAGGCCTCGGGGCATGATGGCCCTGGTTTGTCGGCCTAAGGTGCTCCCTCTGCCCTCCATGCTGGTACACGAACTGTCTCAACTTTCCTTCATTCATTAACTGTTCTAGGTAGTTCCGTAAGCTCCTGCAGTTCTCTGTCGTGTGGCCGTTCTCTTGATGGTACTGGCAGTGGTGGTTTTGGTTACGCTTTGTGGGATCACATATCATTTTACTGGGCCACTTGAAGTAGGGCTCGTGATGAATTTTCTCAAACACCCGCTATAGGGGTTCGCGAAACATGACGCCGACCACCTGCGTAGGTGTCGGACGAGGTTGTCCGATGAACTCTCTCCTCGGCCTACTGTTGCTGTATCGGTCCGACCTGAAATCTCTCCTCTCGTAAGGGATAACCTTCGTCCTAGCCTTTACTTGCAATTGATCCTCCTCAACCCGCGTGTACTCGTCAATGCGGTCCATGAGCCGACGCACGCTCTTAACAGGCCTTTTGGTCAGTGACTTTCTCAGGTCATGCTCGTTCGGAAGGCCAACCTTGAAGGTGTTTATGGCGACTTTGTCGAAGTCCCCATCGATCTCGTTGTACATCTCCCAATACCTGTCGGTATACGCCCTGAGGGTCTCTCCTTCTCTCATGGCCATGGATAGCAGTGAATCCAACAGCCGAGGTATCCTGTTGCAGGTGATGAACCGTGAGCCAAACACCCTGGTGAGCTCTATAAAAGAATCAACAGAACCAGCCTTCAAGCCATTGAACAACCTCATCGCGACAGGTCCCAGGCTAGAAGGGAAGACCTTGCACATCAGGGTCTCATTCTTTGAGTGCACTGCCATCCTCTGGCTGAAGTGGCTCACATGCTCTATTGAGTCCGTCCTTTCGTTGTAATTAGTGAAGGTTGGCTGGGTGAACCGCCTTGGAAGCTTTCCCTTCTTAATCCTCCGAATGAAGGGCGACTTGGAAATCTGGTGGGGCGCCTTGCTTAGCGCATTATTGGCCAGACCTCAGGAGGATGTCCTCTTATCCTTCGGTTCGCGATGGTGTTCATCCTCCTGAGAAGAGGACTCACTAGGGGGTGTCCTCGACCTGGAACTGTCGAAGCTATCGCTAGTACTCGCTGAGGACTGGTCTGAAGGAGAGGGCGTGCGCCTTCGTTTCTCCTGGCGCAACTTTCTTCTCAGATGGTCAATCTCCCTTTGCAGGGTTTCAATGCGTGCGCCTTCGTTTCTCCTGTGCGTACGCTGGCTTCGCGCTCTCTCTCCCGCTCTAACCATAAAAAGTGGTCCTCGCGCTAGGACCCCATGGATTCTGTACGACGTGAACCTGAACCTTCCATGATACTTCCGGTCACTTTAGTCAAGGCTCACCACAGACAGCGCCAATTTTAAGGGCACAAAGTAAGCCTTAGGCCCAGATGCGTGACCGAGTCGGCCCAAGTGGCCTACACAATAGAATTTGTAGAGAGTGGGCTCAAGGCCTAAACTTCATGAGGCTCTAGAAAGCTATGACATATGGGCTAAGTTCGCTATTGACGTGCAACGAGCTGATAGAGCGACTTTTCCTCTCCTCGGACGTAGGCCGAGAAGCTTATACCCTGGCTTCTCTTCCGTTATCTAGGAGGAGAGAGAGAGAGTCTTCTTTGTGGGAAAAGGTCTGGATCCCCTTTCAATGGTCTCCCCTTCTCTATTTATACTCCCCCTTTCTTATTTCCCGTTCATGCAGCCATCATGTTAGATCCTTCTCCCATCCATCATTTCCCAGAAAACGCTCCCCAATGGCCATAAAGCTGACTCTCGTCCCTTCAGAAGTCACCTCCCCATTAATACGGCCAGGCGGGTAGGTGAGAAGCCTTTAATGCGGTAGCAGCAGCTTTATGCAATGCACGTCCCCCTTGTCCCCCTTGTCCTCCTTCTCGGCGTCCCGTTAAAGCTTGGTTTGACTTACTGAGCTTTAAGAGCTCCTCCTTGGGCGTCGTGCTGCGCTCTTCGGTCCCTGACCCTGTTGTCCGAGGAGACCTTCTCCTCGGAATCTCTCCCAACTGGCTGACGCCCAGGTCGGCGGGCCTAAACGGGGGCCCTATTCTCGACTTATGGCCCCTTGGCGGAGTCCACGTTCTTGGACCAGGCCCAAGGCCCACATGGTGTTTTGACATCTTTACCCCCCACATAACTATTTACTCATATTTTTAACCAATGTAGATTATAGAAAACAAACGAAATTTACCTCAAATATGTAAAGTGACACTTTTTAAACAACGGGTAAACAAAATAATTTTAAACCAAATCACAAATAGAATTACTGTAATTACCCATTTTTTAATAACTAATTAATGCACTTTTAATATGTTTGTCAAAATTAATTTTTAAAATCAATTTTAATTGATTAATTTGTTGATAATATGAGTCATAATGGCCACTTAGGGGGTGAATGGGTTGAAATTCTAAAGAAAATCATGAATTTAATGCAAATTAAAGCCAAAAAAGGACAGTTGGTGGGCTGTCACTAAACCTAAATGCCAAATCAGTACTTGATTTCCCCTTATTTTGAAATTTGATTTTTTCTAGTCCTTTTCCCTTTCGTTAGAGCATTCAAATTCAAAACTTGCATCTTATCCTATTTTACCATTTCAAAAGACTATTTTATCATTTATACCATATTATTTACAACACACCCAACATTTCAACTTTTATTTTATCATATAATTCAATAAAATAATATATCTACACAATAAAATAATATAATGTATCCGAAAACCATATCTATTCTTTCCCATCTCTCTCCTCTCTCTAATTTTTACCTCTCTTCCTCTGTCTCTCTTCCACTAAAACCACCACCACCTCCATCATCCAAAAAGGCTACAAAAAAAACCACTTGCAGAAATCCAGTACAAATCAAACCCAGATACCAAAAACCCTTAACTTTCTCGGAATTTGGCTGATTTCTCAATAGCCCAGAACTCAAACAGACCTCCAAAAATAAAAACCACTTGCAAAAACCAAATATCAATCAAACCCACTTCCAAATAACTCTATCTCTACATCACCTCTCACTGCCACCGCCGCCACCAACACACCAAACCCCCCAACCGTCACAACAACTTCACCAATCTCCAAAGAAATCCACGAAATCATGGCCCATCAAGCGTAAAAACCCAACCACCACCATGCAAACCCACTATAGCACTGGCTAGTAACCACCACTATAATCACAGTACCCACCACCATGTCACCACCATTCCAACCACCAAAACCCACGCTGACAACCTTAGATGAAACCCACGCTGACAACCACCAAGAGAAACCCACGCCGATCCAAACCCACGGCAAAACCAAACAAAACCCAGCAAACTTTTTCCCATCTTTCCGAAGTCAACGACGATCCCCATGCCATAGTCCATTACCGATCTCCACACCACACCCAAACACCGATCTCCGTGCCAAACCCTAAAAGCCAATCTCCACACCACCACACTGATTTGCAACGAGAGAAATAATGAATGGGTGATGGCTTGTCATGGCTGGCGACAGTGGGTTAGGCCATGGTGTGGTGGCTATGGGGTTTTGAGTCTGAAGAGAGGGAGTGAGTGAGGATTGAAAGGAGAGAGAGAATTAGAGATTGAGACACGGAGAGAGAGACATGAGACAGAGAGTGGGAGGAGAGAGAGAGAGAGATGATAGACCGTGTCGTGTGAATGAGAGAGAAAACCTAATATTTAGAATAAAATATTATATTTTGTTTTACAATTGAGCTACTGTGTGATTCTACACTGTAGCATAAATGCAAATTTTTTTTTGCAATAGTAGCTTTTTACAAGTCTGAATGTAGAGGCTGTTTTGGGCTTTTATGCTAAATTAAACCTACATATGGCATATACCATTCCCAATGTGAATGCTCTTATACAACCACAAATTAAATGCCCCCTCTTTAGAAGCCCACAATATAAAAGGGTGAGTCCTTTCCAAAACCTCCTCCTCTCCTGCTAAGGTTCTAGTAAAGTAAAAAAGGGCTTGTTATCTCTCAGTCTTCCTTAGATTTGGGATTTGAGTGAGTACCTCTCTATGCCTCTTGAAATTCCTTCTATTTCCCTTCCTAAATTCCTAAGAAAGTAGGGAAAAGTTTTGTCATACCCTAATCTTCCCGAGATTCATGATACTAAGCAAGTACTTCCACACCCTTCCCTTGGGAACATCTAAAAAACCCTATTCCTACGCCATGATAGATTTGCATGTAGGTATACTTTCTTTCCTAAAACTTGTTTTTTATATTGTTGTGATTTTAATTTAGATCAAAGCATGCTAGTTGGTTGTCATGCTCTTTGAATATAGTTGAATGTTCTTCATACATTCTTAAACGTTCTTCATTTATTCTTAGATGTTCTTTCACATGTTCATGCATGTACTAGTTTTTTTATCTTAAATTTATATCAAACATATGAAATAACATGTTAACTTCCAATTTCTCAAATGCTAGATTTAGAATAGCACTAGTCACACACAATCACCATGTTATCTTTCAAGTTCAATTATATGCCTAAATCTAGGAATGTCATCAATCATACACAATCACTAGATGTTAACTTTCGTTTAAATGTGAACATGAATATAATGAAAATAGGGTTTCTCACTTTGCATGCACATTTAATTTCAAGCAATACCATGCAATTAATTGATGACATATATGGTTGTATGGATGATGTGACATGATCATTGACCACCATAATCTAAAAGATCGGTTTCACTGGATAAGGTGGGTGCCTAACCCAATTTTACTTTTTAACCTAGCCTCCCAATTTAGACTAAGGGTAATAGATTAGTTTCTTATCCATGTAATTCTATCTTTGTAAAATGTAACTAGTGTGAGATTATCTCTTTTAGGAGACTTTATGTGGCCCACATTTAAGTGATAGATGAAAAACTCATGTTTTAAGTTAAGACACCTTGGAATAACCCCTATGGTGAGTAAACACCATAAAGTTACAATTGATTAAACTCCTTGATGGAAGGAGAGTTATGAAACAAATCTTAAATTAAGAGGGTCCCTAATCTAGCCTATATATAGCCTATGTCTCCATCAAAATGTTATGTGTGGAAAGGACCATAGACTAAAAGACCGGTTTTATCAACTAATTAATTCGAAGTCTGGAAGAAAAGGCCATAAACTAGAAGACCGATTTTTTAATTAATTTCAAATATGTGTGTAAAGCTCCCTCCAACACACTTTCATTGGTTATAAGAACGTGTGTTTCATTGTAGCCGAATGGTTAGTAGAATGACAAAATATTAAGTTTTGCCATGTGCAATTGTTTGTGACTATATATGAAAGTTTTGTTATTAGATCATTAAAGTGAGAGATATGTTTAAGCGCTTTAAGGGATTTTGCACTTCTCTTGTGTTGAATATGTTTATTTTTGTCATTTTGAGTGCATATTGCAATGATCAACATGAAATTTAGTTGATCTTTATGGTGTTATTTGAAGTAGTAAATATTAAAATGACTTAGGAGTGGCCATAACATCTTAAGCCATGACGATAATCACATTAATAAATTTTATGAGATTTCATTAAGAATAAAGGCATCTAAAGTGGCAATTAATTCATGAAAACAAAGACTTGCCCCATAGGGAGTTAATTGGAATGAGATGATGAATGTCGCATTAAGATGAGATTTTTCATAGGTCTATTGGTATGGAAAGTTTTATTGTTGGTGTTATAGATACCCTATTTTGCAACTCTCATTTAACCTCACTTGTATGCATCGCATCGCATATCACATCAAATGGAAGAATGTAATTTTGACCATTTGATTTCTAATTTCTTTGCATGATATAAATCTTAAAGTCATAACGATCAAAACAACAGTTCGTGTGCCTTAATTGGACAATTGGATTGAAAGATATCAAAAAAACAAGTTTTAACAATAACATGCACTTGCATGAATTAGGTTCCGACCATACATGACCATGATCTCTTAATTCTATTATAGTCTATCTTTAGTCCAATTAAAATTGAAAGAAGTGTCATAATGCTACTGGTTGAGGATATAGCTTATGGCAAGATTGCATGCACCTGATTTAATCTTGAAACAAAACATATTTGGAATCAATTTGCTAAACTTGAGAACCAAGAAAGTCATAAAAAAAAGGGTTGAAATTCTGAAAGAATCAAATCAAAATAAAAACAAAAATCGACGAACCCAAAAAGGAAAAGATCTGGGAGAATTTGGTCCAAGTGCCGATAGGCAAAGCAATCTCCAAACAGATTGCGCTTAGCAATGATCGACGAAGAAAATGAAATTGCTTTAAGAAGTGATTGTTCTGAAAGACGACAACACTCAAGCACTAATCGTCCAACAAATCACAATGCTTTTAAACGTTGGTCGTCCAAAACTCTAGAAGAAGACCGCAATAATAGTCTTAAAGTTACCCACACATCCAATAATATTAATCATCCGAAAACAATCAACTTGCTGTTAAGAACAGGCGGTAATCCATCTGTTTACTCAATAGGTCGTTCAAAGAGACTAGCTTGTTCACAAGATCGAGCAATGATCCCCTAAACGTCAAAAGGACCTTCAAAAGGAAGAAACTGAGAAGTCATTACAGAAAAACTATCATCCCTGAAGAAGAAAATAAATGAAAAACAAAGAAGTTTGTATCAAAAAAATTATATCGATATTCCAAAAACAAGTTAAGAAAATTCCCTAAACTTGACTGGCACAAGGTAAGTCAAACTTGGGAAGGGGGGCAACTGATGAGCCCAGAAAATTCATCAAGGTCGTCGACCTTGATGGATGACCTTGTGTCATTAGTAGACTATCAAGGAAAAAGATGCAACCAACCAAGTATATTCAAAACATTATAAGATGACCATTACTCATCGGCCTTAAACTCTCATCAAGACAAAGATCATTACACTCGAAAAATAACCACTTGCAATTATGTAAAGAAAGACATTTATGGGCACAACCACCCAAGCTACCTAGAAAATGGACAATTTGTCCACTTGTTAAGGAATGAGTAAAAAACACAAAAATACTATCTACATACAAAATACATAAATATATACTAACTTAAGAATCAAAGGCTCTCTTACTGAGCACATCCCAGTGGCTTTTTTGACTAGTTTTTTTTTTTTTGGCAGAATCCTAAAAGACCTTCTACGGATTTGGACGAATAACCCAACTGGTAATTTTTGGCATCAACAATACGTGTCAAGATAATAGTCAAACACAAATTCATACGTTATTTTGAAAAGAAAAGAATACAATTTTAAATCTTGCAAACCAAAAGTTGACGGAGCAAACATTTCTACCGTCTTACTTAGGAGAATTGTTGTGAAGAAGAATGACTAGTTGAAGATATATATAGACCATAATCCTTGTTGTTCAGTAGCATTTTTCTTAATTAGTCATTTTCTCAAGTGCTTTTGCCTCTTGGAAGATCAGAAAGCACAAAATTCCAACACAACTATCTATTCGATTTCAAGACATTATTCCATTCTTGACAGTTGAAGTTGAAGACCTACTCAATCTTGCCATTGGAGAATATCCTCTCCAAATTTAGATATCTGCATAAAATTAAAATTGTTAGTCGAGCCATGCTTCTAGCATATACAAGACCTTTTCAAATGCTTTTTGGAAGCAATCTATATATATAATAATAGGTAAAGTAAAGAGAAAATATAATTAAATTTTAACTTTGAATTTAATATATTAAAGTCTAATTTTGTGCCATGTGTTTCATCTTATCTAAATTTTAGAATTTTGTGCCAAATGAGTTAATTTAGTGTAAAAATTAAATTTCAATTAGAGTTTAATTTTGCGCTACATGTCCCATCTAATCTAAATATTTAAATTTTTGTGCCAAATTAATTAATTTAGTGTAGAAAACGAGGAGTCCAATATAATAAACCATAAAAAACATAATCATATAACTAAAAAAAATTCAAATTTATAAGTCATATATATATATATATTAATAGGTAAAACTTAGAGAAAATTGAATTAGAATTTGAAATTATAATCCAATTTGTGCCATGTGTCTAAATTTATATGAGAACTACACCATAATTATCCATTTAAGCTTGCGCTATGTGTCAACTTAAGTTTTTTAATCTTTGTGTCAAGTAAGTTAATGAGTGCAAAATATTAAGAATCTAATATTAATGAACTATAAAATTAAAAAAAAAAAAAAAACAATCACATATACTCAAAAAATCATCATATGTTTCTCAAAAAAGAAATAAAATAAAAATCACCACATAACAAAAATCACCACATGTTCCATTTTATTAATTATCTATATAGATAATTTGACTAATTATCTATATTTTATGATAAAAATTGTTTTTAATTTTAAATGTATCTATATATATATATGCATGAATGCATGTGTTACATGGTTTAAAAAAATTAATTTGAGTAATTATTTATATTTTTATAATAAAAATTTTGTTTAATTTTAAATGCATCCATGCGTTTGTATAGAGTTACATTCTAGTATTTCAATAATGAGACAAAATTTTTCATTATTTACAATATCATTGTTACTAATTCGATTAAATAAAAAAAAAAACCTATTTATGGTAGGTTTGGCTACCCAAAATTAAAGTAAAACAAGATTGCTATCTTCAACGATATAACATTTTTACTAAATATAGAAGGGCAAGGGGCAATTAATTCGTGGAAATCCATGCGTAGGCGTTACCATAGCCGCATCTACTTGCTGAAGAACCAATGTTTGGTGGGAGACCAGGGTTGGGTAAGGAGGGATGGAGTTTCAATAGTATAACTTAAATTTTAAAAAGTTTTCATTAATTATTTGAGACAATCATGACTACCTATAAGGTTGTAGTCCAACATGTGTATATATCACAAATACTAAGCAATGACACATGAGATGTCAACATGATAGACAAACTCACATTGATATATATATATATAATATCGAAAAGGGAAGAACATGAAAATTTTAGATCTTGCAAACCAAAAGTCGATGGAGCAAATATTTATTTTCTTCCTTTTTTTTAAAATTTTTTTTTTTATGAACGATGGAGCAAATATTTCTATTGTTACCTCAATAGAAGAACTAATGTGAAGATGAATGAAACCAAAAGCGCTAGTTGAAGATGCATATAGACTGCAATCTTTGTTTAATAGTATCTTCTTTCCATTCCAATCCACTCCACCATGATTCTTGGGCTTCAATACATATCAAATTGGTTCCATTCTCGTTATTGAAGGGTAATGATTTCAACAATGGGCACGTGGAGATCTTAATCTTCTTTAGAGATAGCCACTCCAATGAGTCCTCAGTGCAAATGCTTTTTACTTTTGGAAGATCAGAGAGCACAAGGGTTTTTAACTTTGGAAACACTTCAGGTTTTAACTCACGATTCTCAGACTCAGTAATTATCTCTTCAATTTCATGACATTCTTCAACACTGAAGTATTCAAGTTCAAAGAGTTGTTCAATCATGTCTTTGGAGAATATCTTTTTCAACTTCGCACATCTCCATAAAGTAAAAGTTGATAGTCGGCTTAGGCTTCCTGCATGTATAGGACCTTCCCAGATGCTCTCTAATTTTGGGACATTATTTATTCTCATCATTTCTAACCATTTCAATGCATTATTTCCTATAGTATTACCATCGACAATTGTTTCAATTTCATCACACCCTTCAATCAAACAAACTCGCATCTTATTAGCAATCTCGATACCAAAATCTGATAGATTTGAAGCTCCTTTGTGGCCAATCAATTCAAATACATCAGTTTCTTCAAGCACCTTTGAAATTGAAGTATTTACACCTTCACCATTTACAAACTTAAAATAACTTTGAAGTTCAGAATGATCAAACATTTTATAACTGCTTGAGTCATGACAACCAACAAAAAATTGGAATCTGAAGTGACCAACATTCCACGATGGGCTTGTCGAGATAAAATACTCAAGAAAATTCACATTAGGGAAGCAAACTGATAGCAAAGTCAAATGTGTCAAGGTAGCCACCCCCTTAATAATACCCTCAACAACTAACTCCCAGCTTTGATTATATGGATCCATATCAATCGTTAGTTCTTCCAATAAAGAAAGACTTGAAAAGACATTTCGATGAAATTCAACCATCTCTGACCATACCATGTCAGAATTTGGCAATGACATACGCAAACACTTCAATTGAACCAAACAACGAATCTGAATTGGTAATTGATTAATACCAGTACCTCGAATATCAAGCACCTCAAGATGCTCGAATTTATCTAAGTCATGGAGCTCAGTTAAACGAATGCAAGAATTCAAATACAATGCTCTCAGACATGTCAAGCGAGATATAGATGATGGTAATAATGCAATTCTAGTGTCATGTAAGTCTAGGAGTCGTAGATTTTGCATGAATTCAAAGAATGTATCAGGAATTTTTTCCAAGTCACGATTTTTTTGTAGCAACAGTGTTGAAAGATTGTTGCAACTTGGAACTTCTGGTAAAGTGCACAATTTGTTATCCATCAAGGAGATTCGACTTACCTTATGCCATTCTAAAGCAGTAGGGGGCTCTTCGAGCCCCTCTCTGACTTTCACAAAAATCTTAAAATGGTCACTTTGGAAAGAAATTTTAAGGGCCATATCCCGCAACACTTTGTTCATTCTTACATGATTCATCTTCTCACTCTTCTCTAGCAAAGACAAGCCAATAAGTTCATCTAATATTGTATGCCCTCTGCCACGTGCATCTCTAAACTCATTGGCATCATAAATAAAACCTTCAGCTCTCCAACATTCTAACAAATAATCTATGTATATCTCACATTCTTCAGGATATAATGCACCATACAGAAAGCAATCCTTTTGATCCTTACATTCTAAATCTTCATAACAATACTGTAAGATCTCAATCAATTCATCCATGGCTTTGGTTCTGACATTAGGCCATATCTTCAAACTCCTTAATCCTTCATTCCACAGGTAGATGTTATCCTTTTTTTTGAAGGTGCTTGCTACCTTATCTATCAACAGCGGCAAACCAGAACACTGATCAACAACTTGCTCGGCTATGTATTTAATTCTTGGAAGACATACATTTGGACCGACTTTCTCTATGAACATTTTCCATGCATCAGTTGAAGGCATTCGTTTCACATTAATTGACTCATCAAGGCTCATAAAACGACAAATGTTGCGGTTTCTAGTCGCCAATACCACCTTGCCATCCTTATGGTCGTCACGAATACCTATCATATTTAGATCAAGAGTCTCACAAACTTCATCCAAAAGAAGTAGATACCTTTTGCATTTTAACTCCAGAGATATTTGCCCGGCTATTTCATCTTGGGTAGTGATACCTTCCATATTCAATTTTAGCCGATCTGTAATTGCACGTTGCAACTTTCCTACACTCAAATCTTTTGATACGGGGACCCAAATAACAATTTCAAACATTATAGCAATATCTTCATTGTTATTTAAGTTCTTCATTATTGTTGTTTTCCCGATCCCTGCCATTCCCCAAAGTCCAATTCTTCTTATATTCCTATCTCTTAGAAGGCCCAGTATTTCTCCAACATACCCATATAGCGATGGCTTATCTTCTATTTTGGGTGCATTCATAGTTATCACACGCTCTGGAGGTTTCTCAACCAATACTCTCTTAAAATTTCCCTCTAGCCAGAGGCTATGTAGTTTCTTGCGCTTCTCTTCCATGAGTTTGCTAAGTTTTGCCCGTGAAGAAGAAGGAAACAACTTCAATTTTCTAATTTTACTTTGTGTTTTATCATACTTGGTTTTCAGTTCTTGCACCTCTTCTTTGATATTCGTCACACTAGAAATCCAAAATTCCCATTCTCTGGGGAGCTGCTTTGTCTTATATTTGTCTGCTTCAGCGACTATACTTTCCTGCCTAGCATAGAGCTTCCCTGCCTGTTCTATTAAAAGATTGAAGTTGTTTTCCAAATCACTGGCATAATCAGCATCCCGTTTCACTTTACTTACCAACTCTCCCACGCCTTTACACAACCCAGCTGCTGCTGCAGACGCTGCAGCAGAAGTTGCAGCAGAAGTTGCTCCCACAAACATATCTGTGGTAGAACAAATATAAATTTAAGATATCGAAAAAAACTCAGAATGCAAAAATTTAGAAAAACTTTTCAGTTCAGCTAGGTAGAATAAAAATGTAGATAACAACACAATCAAGAGTTTTGGCATGTCAAAAGATGCTAACTTGATTCCACTGAATTGTTAGTTTAGGGACTCACATGGTTTAATTACAAAATCAAAACAACAGTTTTTGTAGTCATTGGAAAAGTACTTCTGACCTTATTTTAATCAATGAAGAGTTATCCATAGATGGGCTAAGGTTTTTTTTTTTTTTTAATATCTTTTTAATCTTGTAATAAAGTTGGAAATGATGATTTGTTATTTATAATTAATGTTATAAATATAAAATAGTAGTATATTAAAAGCCCCTTTTTCCTTCAAATATGTATTCATTCCATTTAGTTGGCCTATATATCAATACCCCAACTTTAGAGAAAAGTTAAACTAGTATGGCGCGCTTGCTCTGATGCCCTTCCAACAAAAATAAATCTCAGAAAGCGTACAATAATAGACAATCCCCTGTGCAGCCAGTCAACAAAGCTTCCGAAGATACTTTGCATGCTCTACAGGATTGTGAAGATATTCAAGGTATTTGGATTCCGAAATTTACTTGGATTCGGTGTGACTTTCCACACCTCACAAATTTCAATGATCTGGTCACGTTAGTGGGGCAACAGCTTCAGAATCTAGAGCCATTTACTGTGATAGCCTGGTCCGTGTGGTTTTGACGCAACAAAATTTGGTGTCAAGAGGAAACACTCACACTTAAGAAGACCTATGAGGCGGCCATTGCATTGCTGACAGAAATGAGACAAAAATCTCTGACTCGCTCTACTCCGTCACGAAGGTCAGAAATCAAATGCAAGCCACCAGACCTTGAGATGTTGAAAGCAAATTACAACGGAGCTGTGTTTGAAGATTCAGATGAAGCTAGCATTGGAGTTGTGTTTTAGAATAGCAGGGGTGAGGTGATGGCGGCTTTATCTAAAAAAACTCTTTTACCCCCCACAGGGGAAACCTTGGAGCTGATGGCAACTAGGAGAGCAGCTCAATTAGCTGTGGAACTTGGTTATTATTGGGTTGTTTTGAAGTATGTTAGGGACATATTTATGTAATTGGCTAATTCGTTGACAAAACGTATTTTACTTATGATTGTGTAGATCTAGAATGGGTTTAGTATTTTAAGAAACAAGTGTTTAAGTTTGGTATTGAAATCATGCAAATCTGATTAAGAAACAAGTGAAAAAGTGTTGTTCATTAAAGCTCGACAGATGTCTCAACAGAATCATTTCTATCGAGATTTAATGTTGAAAGTCGACAGAAGCTCAATAGAATTTGAATCTATTGAGAATTACGAAATCAGAAATTCCCGATCTGATTACACACATATCCTTCAATATTTGTGTAGGGTTTCTTTTCTCACAACCCTGGACATATATAAGGATTATTTTAAAGGCCGTTACAAGATTGTTGCAATTTCTGTTACATGCATTGTGTGACCGGAAATAGAATTTGCCCTAGTTCATCTTTTTCTCTATAGAAGCTACTGTATATTTACGCAAAGGTTTTGTGATCAAGGAGCTTCTTAATCTTCATCATTGATAAACTGAAGAACTTTGCTGCCAACAATCCTTCTCAAGTTGGTGTTTAGTTACGTACTAGAATCCGTGCATCATTGGTTAGTCACGTACTAGAAGTCGTGCATTGAACCGACAGATTGCCGCTACAACACAAGTTCAATTGGGTATTGAGGTAAGGGTTCAACTATAGATTGGTATTAGGTATTGGGATTGCTTTTACTTATAACCACTTGTTTTGATAATAGTGGATTCTCGAGAGTGGTGACCTTAAATTTACCCGGTGAGGTTTTGCCTTGGTGATTTTCCTTATTCGTAAACAAATCACCTGTGTCAAATTTATTTTCCGCTGTATTTAATTTAGTTAGTGATTTGTGTGTGCTACCACGCTAGTGCATGTTAAATTGACTTAATCAATTCACTTGGGTAATTAATTAATTAATTTGCCAAAATGAGTCAATACATTTTTGGCCTATCAAGTAGTATCAGAGCAGGCACACTCTGATTAGGGTTAATTTTTGCTGTGTGATCCATTGACCCTTGTTTGTCATGGATAGAGGACAGTCTCTTATTATACCTCATTTATTTGATGGAACTATGCATACTGGAAAGTACGCATGATAGCTTTCTTGCAGTTTTTAGATGAGATGGTCTGGCAAGCTGTGGAGATTGGCTGAACTAAGCTAAAGGAAGCGTCTGCTGATTAGGATGAGGCCAAGATCAAAGCGGCGAATTTCAACAGTAGAGCATTGAATGCTCTATTCAGTGTGATAGCTAATGAGGAATTCAAGAAGATATCCTCAACTGAAACTACTAAAGAAGTATGGATCATTCTCTAGACAACCTATAAAGGGACTAAGGCTGTTAAGGATTCAAAGTTCCAAAGGCTTACTACTAGCTTTAAGGAGATAAAAATGGAGGAGGATGAGTCGTTTAATGAGTTCTATGCCAAGCTAAAGGACATAGTTAATTCAACCTTTAATCTTGGAGAACAGATTCCCAAACTCAAGATTGTGAGAAAGGTACTCAGATCTCTACCTAAGAGATTCTATGCCAAGATCATTGCCATTGAAGAATCAAAGGACATTGACAGAAGTCTTTTGACGGAGCTGGTTGGCAACTTGCAAACCTATGAATTGGGTTTGACTAAAATTGGGAAAGGGAGCAAAAGTAAGCATGACATTGAAGGCCAAAAACAATGCAACTAATGAGTCTTCTAATGATGCAGATTCTAAGATGAAATCCTACATCACTAGGCAGTTTAAGAAATTCATGAAGAACGCCAATGCGAAAGGAATTGATAAGGATCGTCAACAATCCAGTTCTTCTCAATTCAAGAGCCAAGATAAAGGAAAGAAGGATGCTAAGAATGGCGATCAGCACACTACTCCCTCCGGACCAAAGTGCTTCGAATGTCAAGGTTTTGGACACATGAAACAAAAATATCCAACTTATCTCAAGTCAATTGGGAAAAGTAAGGCTCTTGTTGCTACCTTAAGTGACACCGAGCATGAGATTGAATCAGATGACAGTGATGACAAGGGAATCCTGAGTGCATTCACTGCCACAGTAGATCTTACTAAAGAGATTGTAGAAGCTATAGATGAAGAAGAGAACTTGGTGGAGTCAAAATTTGAGAAAATGGATGATCAAGATGACATCCATACAGCCTATGCAAAATTGTACAAGGTTTCATAGAAGCATGAGAAATTGTATAGGCTAGCCACCAAGAAGCTGAGTGATGCTGAGCTAGATCGAGAGGAGCTCTCTACCAAGGTTAATGAAACCAATCAAACGATTAGAGCACTGCGGTTTGAAAACTTCCTTGTTGAAAGGACTAAGAAGCTTGAAGAAGAATTGTTTCAGGTTAGAGCTTAATTGGAGAGGACTTCCAGTGCAAAGCTCGATGAGATGCTAAGCTTTTAGAAAGCTTCTTCTGATAAAACTAGTTTAGGGTATGATTTCTCTTCCCCTAATATTGCCTCATCTAGTACAATTGTTTTTGTCTCACCTGCCGATAATGTTAATTCTAAGATTGATGAAGGTAAAACTGAAATAACTAGTGAGAACATAGATAAAGGAAAATTTATTTTAGGAGCACTCCCTAAGGTTGAAAAGAAAGAGACTAGAAACCTTAAGAATAAGAAGGACAAAAACAAAAAGTTTCGACAAAAGAAGTCGCATTTCTGTCATCATTGTGGAGCTTCAGGGCATACTCGTCCAAATTGTTACAAGCGGTTAGCCACTCAACAAAGCAATAGTATGCTCTTGCCTGGAAACTAGAATCAATTTCCATCCTCTCTTGCTCCTATTGGAGATCTTCTCAATGCCCTCATGTTCCTTTCGAACTTGAATGGATTCAATTCTTCCCCTTCACCTCCGGATCAAAGGTTCGGGCAAAAGAAAGTTTTTTCCAAGATGTAGAAGGAAAAAGGCTCAAAGTAATTTAGTCATTTTTTCTCTCTCTCCCCCCTTTTTGATTATGCATTACTTGTTTGTTTTTCTTTCTTGTTTTAAGTTAGTCTAATTTTATGCTTTGTGTGTTTCTTTATGTTTTTGTTTGGTTATTTTTCAGTTTTTGTTTATTTTGCTTTTCATAAAAATAAATACAAAAATACAAAAATTAGAAAAATACAAAAACAATGTGTTTGTGTATATTAGTACTTGTATATCTTGGATGGTCATTAAAACAAAGTTTTCTAAACTTTGTATCTCTTGCAGCTTAGATGAGTATCTCAATGCATAACTAAGCAAGTGAGCTTTGTGGCTCGTGTTTGTGATGAGTACGATTAAGTAATCTCTTATACTTAACACTCATATCACTATTTTTTACGGGAATGACTAAAAAAATCCTAAAAGAAATGCATAAATAATCATCTCACCACTAAAACTCGCTAATCATGTATAACATCTGTGTGCTTCAACATAGCAAAATTGTGATGTTTAAGCTTACCTAATTGAGTATTTCTTTTCTCTCCCTTATATGCTCATGCATGCTATGCTCAAAAAGAAAAAATATGCAAAGAAAAACAAAAGCAAAAAGAATCAAAATGCTTTTAAGTATGATTGCAAGCATGTTTTTAAGAGATGTTAGAGTTATAAAATGTATCTTAAAGGTGATAGTCCCCATCAAGCAGTTATGAATGTGTGCGAGTGTATTTGATTTTTTTATATCTCAAATAATCATAATATGAGACACTTATGCACTTTTGCTATGTTTTCACACACAACACGCAAATTCTTTGTTACTTTTGATACATGTACAAGTACAATGTGATTTGACAATCACTAGAGATACATGTGTTAATATATACTCCCTGCTGTTATTCAGACTTAAGGCTAGGAATATATACTTGAGAGACCCTTGAGGTGTCCCATTGTGTTTATACAGGAGTTTTACTCCAATATACACAGTATCGATACCGCTGTACCTTAGTTTGCCACGACATTCAAAGGTACACGTATCGTAGTTACCCTGGATCTTATATTCGAGGTACTACATGTTCCGAGAGTAGCGTATCCTGACTACCCCGGTTGTGAGCGTCTTAGGATTGTGTCCAGAGACGAGCTTCTGTCTCACTTTTGTGAGATGTCTTCCATATGGGGTGGGAAGCAAAACAGCCCCTGCTCGAACTTTGCAAAAAATCCGAAGTTCCTTAATATGGTGATGACATTTACTTTTACTCCACTATGTCTCTATAACTCTATCACAGAGCCTTGTGCTCGTTTTCTTTTGTCCTTCTTAAAAGATCTTTCTATTGACTTCCCCTCTCACTTTATCACTTCTATCCTCGATGTCTATCAGGATTCGGTAACGCATGATAAGCTCATATTTCCTTCAGCTATCACGCGAATCCTTCGCCATTTTTCCATCTCCATTCCTGATTCTCCTTACTACACCACTGTGGGTGCCATCAACGGTGGTTTTGTTCGGCGGAGCGAGGCTCAGCTTCGACCGAAGCGGGCACATGTGGAGTCTACCAGTCCTGCAACTTCTATTGTTCCTTCCACCTTTACTCCTCCTTGATTGGTGGTGTTACCCTGAAGGCCATCATTGCCCAGCTTTAGTGCATGTATGCTTGCCTTGACACTTCCACTGATGAGTTGTGTCAGATGAATACCCATGTCAGTCGTATAGCACGACGACAAGCTCGCCTTGGTGGTTTTGCCACCTCTCCATCTCCTTCGCTTCTCTAGAGGCTTCGGCAGATGAGGATGGTAATGATGAGAACAATGCTAGCTATTCTAGTGATGATGAGATGACGACTTCTCAGTGACTTGCCCTTTGTCATTCGTGACAAAAAGGGGAAGTAGTTTTGAGATGAGAGTAGTCTTGTACTTAGGGTGAGAGTTAGTATAGGACATTTTTTGTTAGGGGGAGTGTTTATAGATCTTTAAGGATGTAGTGATGTTCTTATGTATTTTCTTTTCTTTCTTTTTCTTTAGCCTCATGTATATTGGTCTTGTGACCATTTATTGACATACATTGTACTTTACTTTTCATATATATGATGATGTATGCTTCTTCACCTATCTCTCCATGTATTGTTTCTTTTCTCTCTTTATACACATGTTTCTTTATGTATACAATCTTTATTTCTGTTTCACATATGATGCCTTGATGAGTTTTGTTTAAGTGTTTCAAAAAGACAGATTGTTAAAGTCTATCATGCCATGAACTCTCTTCTTGCAAAGTTTTTCAAAATTTTGTGTTATGGTTAGATTTATTTTGTTTTTCAACAAGCGGTTATGAGTTTTGTGATTTAAGACTTCTCTCATGATTTATTTGTGTGTTGTGATTTTATCACGGATTGCCAAAGGGGGAGATTGTTAGGAACATATGTATGTAATTGGCTAATCTTTTGATAAAACGCACTTTACTTGTAATTGGGTAGATATAGGATGTATTTAGTACTTCAACAAATAAGTGTTCAAGTTTAGTATTAAAACCATGCAAATCTGATCACCCGTATCGGTCGTATAGCACGACGATAGGCACGAGGTGGTTTTGCCGCCTCTCCATCTCCTTCTGCTTCTCTAGAGGCTTCGGTAGATGAGAATGGTCATGATGAGAACAATGCTAGCTATTTCAGTGATGATGAAATGACGACCTCTCAGTGACTTGCCTTTTGTCATTCGTGACAAAAAAATGGAGTAGTTTTGGGATGAGAATAATCTTGTACCTAGGGAGAGAGTTAGTATAGAACATTTTTTGTTAGGGAGAGTGTTTGCAGATCTTCAGGGATGCAGTGAGGTTCTTATGTATTTTCTTTTCTTTCTTTTTCTTTTGCCTCATGTATACTAGTCTTTTGATCATTTATTGACATACATTGTACTTTACTTTTCATATACATGATGATGTATGTTTCTTCACCTATCTCTTCATGTGCTGTTTCTTTTCTCTCTTTATACACATGTTTTTTTATGTATGCAATTTTTATTTCTGATTCACATATGATGCCTTGATGAGTTTTGTTTAAGTATTTCAAAAAGACAGATTGTTAAAGTCTACCATGTCATTGCAAAGTTTTCCAAAAATTTGTGTTAGGGTTAGATTTATTTTGTATTTCAACAAGTGGTTATGAGTTTAGTGATTTAAGACTTTTCTCATGATTCATTTGTTTGTTGTGATTTTATCACAGATTGCCAAAGGGGGAGATTGTTAGGGACATATGTATGTAATTGGTTAATCTTTTGACAAAACGCATTTTACTTGTAATTGGATAGATCTAGAATGTATTTAGTACTTCAACAAACAAGTGTTCAAGTTTAGTATTGAAGTCATGCAAATCTGACCACCCGTATTGGTCGTATAGCACGACGATAAGTGCGAGGTGGTTTTGCCGCCTCTCCATCTCCTTCTGCTTCTTTAGAGGCTTTGACAGATGAGGATGGTGATGATGAGAACGATACTAGCTATTTCAGTGATGATGAGATGACGACCTCTCAGTGACTTACCCTTTGTTATTCATGACAAAAATGGGGAGTAGTTTTGGTATGAGAGTAGTCTTGTATTTAGGGAAAGAGTTAGCATAGGACATTTTTTGTTAGGGAGAGTGTTTATAGATCTTTAGGGATGCAGTGAGGTTCTTATGTATTTTTTTTTCTTTCTTTTTCTTTAGTCTCATGTATACTAGTCTTTTGACCATTTATTGACATACATTGTACTTTACTTTTCATATATATGATGATGTATGTTTCTTCACCTATCTCTCCATGTGTTGTTTCTTTTCTCTTTATACATATGTTTCTTTATGTATGCAATCTTTATTTCTGTTTCACATATGATGCCTTGATAAGTTTTGTTTAAGTGTTTCAGAAAGACAGATTGTTAAAGCCTACCATGCCATGAACTTTCTTCTTGTAAAGTTTTTCAAAAATTTGTGTTAAGGTTAGATTTTTTTTTCTTTCAACAAATGGTTATGAGTTTAGTGATTTAAGACTTCTCTCATGATTCATTTGTTTGTTGTGATTTTATCACTGATTGCCAAAGGGGGAGATTGTTAGGGACATATTTATGTAATTGGCTAATCTTTTGACAAAATACACTTTACTTATAATTGGGTAGATCTAGGATGTTTTTAGTACTTCAAGAAACAAGTGTTCAAGTTTAGTATTAAAACTATGCAAATCTGACCAAGAAACAAGTGAAGAGGTGTTGTTTATTAAAGATCGACAGATGTCTTGACATAATCCTATCTATCGAGGTTTAATATTGAAGCTTGACAGAAGCTAAATCTATCAAGAATTACAAAATCAGAAATTCCAAATCTGATTACGCGTATATCCTTAAGTATTTGTGTAAGGTTTCTTTTCTCACAACTTTAGACACATATAAGAATTATTTTAAGGGTTGTCACAAGGTTGTTGCAATTGTTGTTACATGCATTGTGTGACCGGAGACAAAATTTGCCCTAGTTCATCTTTCTCTCTGTAGAAGCTACTACGTCTTTACATCAAGGGTTTTGTGACCAAGGAGCTTCATGATCTTCATCGTTGATGAACTGAAGAACTTTGCAACCAATAATCCTTCTCAAGTTGGTGTGTTAGTCACGTACTGGAATCCGTGTATCATTGGTTAGTCACGTGCTGGGAGTCATACATTGAACGAAGGAATACTGCTACAATACAAGTCCAATTGGGTATTGGGATAAGGGTTCAAATGTATGTTGGTATTAGGTACCGAAATTCTTTTTACTTGCAACTGCTTGTTTTGATAATAGTGGATTCTCGGGAGTGATAACCTTAAATTCACCTAGTGGGGTTTTGTCTCGGTGGTTTTTCCCATTCGTAAACAAATCACCTGTATCAAATTTATTTTCCGCTATATTTAATTTAATTGGTGATTTGTTTGTGCTACCACACTATTACATGTTAAATTGAATTAACTAATTCACTTGGATTACATGTTAAATTGATTTAATTAATTCACTTGGGTAATTAATTAATTAATTTGCCAGATGGATTAATACATTTTTGACCTATCAAAAGAGATTCTGAAACTATTTTTAAGGCTTTGTCGAGGAATGTGGCTCCCCTCTCTTCTCTTGGTCAACTGTTAAAAGACTTTAGTCTATAACGAACTCTTTACGAGCTCATTCTTTCTCTCATATTAAAAGGTAAAGTAATTTTGTTTCTCATGCCTTAGCTAGGAGAACTAGGGTTTCTTTTCCTTTACTAGTTTGGATGGAGTTTGTTCCACCAAAGATTTCTAATCTTGTTGTTTTTAATTTTTTAGCTTAATGAATAATACCAATCCCGATTCTCAAAAAAAAAAAAAAAAAAAAAAAGGTAACCATGTAAAAAATAATCTATTATTAGATAAGCAATAGGGTGTAATAAAATATAGAAAAGGCATCTCTCTTTGTCAAAGGAAGTATGTACTTCATCTTCTATATAAAATTAGGCTCTTGGGTGCTTGTCTTGTTGATATTCCTATGTACTCTACTATTAAACTAAATGGTGATCATGAAGAACCATTTCTGATTTGTGATACCGACCCTTACTTGGGAAGTTGATTCATCTTATTGTTAATTGTCCTAATATCATTTATAAAAGTAGAGTTTGTGAAACTCAAATTTGATATATAACTTGAGTTCAAGAACTCAAGTTCCATAAAAATCTGCCACGGTGACACCCATAAACATGGATTATTTTAATTAAAAAAGGTCACATGAAACTCGAGTTTATGAAACTTAAATTCCTTGTAATGTGTTACTCAAGTTTATAAAACTCGAGTACATTGTAAGAAAGAAAGGATGATAAATAAAAATAGCATATTCGTTAGGTGTGAGAAAGAAAGCCAGCCCATCTGCATTTATAGGTTGATTCTGCAAATAAGTGTTCGTTTGGGATGAGCTGAAAATTTAAACTTATTTGCAATTTTAATTTATTTATGGTATTATTCATAGGTCTCACTACACTTTTTGATACTATTTATGGATCTCACTGTACTATTCAACTAACTTTTACCTTTATCTACAGAACTTTTACCAAAAAATTTTTAGTTTCAGCTAAATAAGCTATTCCCAGACAATAATGACAAAGGAAAAATGAGTAGTGATATTTGTCAATGTTGTAATCACTGGAAGTCTTCTAAGAGCAAAGTCAGTCAATGTTGGTTTGCATGCTAATAGTATCTTTGAAAATTTTTAAAAGACAATAAATGCCATAAAGTGCCAAGTCCTGCAGTAGAACCCATATCTAGAAAGTCATTAGGCATACAGTGTGAAACTTTGTTTCCATTTTGCAAGTTCAGAACATAAACAGTGACTTCTCATCTAACACAACAAAACTTAAAGTTCAAGACATAATTTTAAAGTTCATGTATGCATGTTACATAGAACTCGAGTTTGTAAACCTCTAGTTCTAAGTTCAAATTTTTAAATAACTCAAGCTTATAAAGCTCAATTTTTATTTACAAAGAGCTCGAGTTTATGAAACTCAAGTTTTCCAAGTCAGCAGGTGCCACCTTGACATTTTTTATGGAACTTAAGTTACATGTAAAACTCAAATTTTACAAACTCAAGTTTTAAAAAGGTGCTAAATAACTAATTATTTCTCAAACAATGGTAGAACACAAATAATTTTTTTTTTACCAAAGATGGCATTTTGCCATTTTTGCCTAAATACACATGGCATATGAAAACACACCGATGAGATGACACCATCTAACTTTAAAAAAAGGGATAATTACAGTAAACCCACCTGTAGTATGGCCCGTTTTCACTTTGCCTACCCATGGTTCAATCATTTACACTTTGCCTACCTGAGGATTGTCTCGTTAGCCTTCCGTAACCCACCTCTTCATTTGCCGTTAGAAAAACACATTTTTAGACAAAAACAAATATAACAAGAATCAAAAAGTTAGGTTTAAATTTTTTTTAAGAGAAACAAGATGGGTATCAAAACTGTGCAAAGCAAAAAGAGCAATTCCCTATCACTGCTATTATCCATCGTAACAGAGAAACCCTTAGCGCAAGATGTGCCAATATCAACACTTGGACCCTCAGGACCCAGAGAACAACCAATGCCTAAAGTGACAGCAGCTTGGATTGCCTTAATAGGAGGGAAAACAGCAGCAATGAAATCAAAACCTTGCCTTTGGGAATGGGATTGGGATTTGGATTTGGTGGAAGAATTAGAGTGTCTGATTTGGTCCAAAATCTAAAGCAAACCATACATCATCCCAACAATAACACCGCTGGTGACAGGAATCAAGAGAATTCGATGCCAGGTGTCTGCAAGACGCTGCAATCGGAGCCAAGCGGCACCTTCGCTGGGAGTGCGCCCAGGCCCATTCGTGGATGACGTGGACACCATGTTGAAAGCGACGACGAAGAGACCTGTGGCAAGGCCGAGGAGGCAACCCAAGAGGAGTAAAACCCATTCTAGAGGTGCACCAGCGTCGGTTAGAACCGCATCGTCGCTAGGATCCGCGACAACAGCAACAGGATCTTTGTCTCTATCTCTGTCTCTGTCTCTATCTTTAAAAGAAGAAGAAGAAGTAGAATTAATGGTTCTATCAAGGAGGCGCTTGAAACTGTGGCGACGAGGTTTGGAAGAAGAAGAGGAGGAGGAAGATGAGTGTGGTTGTTGTTGTTCGATGTCAAGGACGACTACGACACCTTCATCGTGGTCGTTGGTTGATATGAGAAGATGAGTATCATCACTGTACTCTTCTTCTCCTACAACTCCAGACATTTTCTTTCTTTTCTTTTTAAGTCATTGGGAGGGAGGAATCATATCATATATATACTTTTATCTACAAAACCCATCTTGGGTCGTTCTTTCTTTTCTCAGATTGATTAGTTTTTCAAAGGAATTTCAACAGAGGACTAATAGTTTGCATAGAGACACAAAACCCCCCATAACCAAACTCTTTCAAAAAAATTCAAACCCTAACAGAGGACCATTCGTGGATGACTGTGCTCTTCTTGCTTTGCACAGTTTTGATACCCATCTTGTTTCTCTTAAAAAAAATTCAAACCTAACTTTTTGATTCTTGTTATATTTATTTTTGCCTAAAAATATGTTTTTCTAACGGCAAATGAAGAGTTGGCTTACGGAAGGCTAACAGGACAATCCTCAGGTAGGCAAAGTGTAAATGATTGAACCACAGGTAGGCAAAGTGAAAACGGGCCATACCACAAGTGGGTTTACTGTAATTATCCCTTAAAAAAAAACCATTTAACTTAATACAAAAACCCAAAAGGATCAAGAGAGATTGAGAGTAACACTAACATCTCAGGGCCACCACCACCATCCATCTCCAACCACTGGAAAATTGGCTTTCCTTAACCTTCGTACAGCCAGATCCGTTAAAGGTAAGTTTTATTTATTTATTTATTTTTTTTTTGTAAAAATAAAATACTAAGATGGAGAGAGTCGTGAGGCAGTAAAGACGTAGAGAGAGAGAGAGAGAGAGATCATACGCCAGTGAAAGCCAAAAGAGACCATAATAGTAACTCTTAGTGAACTCTGATTTGAGATGGGTATCTTCATTGGCTTTGCTGCCTTGCTGCCCTCTCTCTCTCTAATCCGCTTCCTCCTGTGAGTTGCCTTCATTCATTTTTGGCTTTATTGCTTTCTATTGTTCTCTTCATTTTCTCTACAATTTACTTCAGACTTGTCTCTCTGATCTCTAACCTTACCCTCTTCTATAATTAATTAATTATATAATTTGACTTTGAAATTTTAGAATAATTTAAGCTAAATCTTTGTTTAAATTGTCTTTGATTCACAGTAGGTTTGTAAATTACTTATTTAAATGAATGATGTTTGAATTTCATTGTTGCATAGCTAATTCATTGCTACTATGCATTTGGTTATTAAGAAAACTATTGTATGCGTTAAAGTGAAACTAATATGTAACTTCATGCATATTCACAATTACATTTAAAAACAATCACAATTATATATATATATATATATATATATGTATGAGTTCAAATTAAACTTGGGGTAAGAATTACAACTTACACATTTTTTAAGCCATGGATTTCTAAAATATGTAATGGTTTCTCATTATATATATATATATATATATATATAATCTAGTTGGATCTAAACTCTTCGGTTTTTGCACCTAATAATTCACTTGCTACAAAAATTAAAAAATTAGATGGAACACATGGTGCAAAATTGAACTTCAAATAAAATTCAATTTAGAATCTAATTGAATTTAAACTTTTTGATTTTTGCACCTAGTAATTCACTTGACACACAAATTTAAAAATTATATGAGACAAGTGGCATAAAATTAGACTCCAATTAAAATCTCATTGGATTTTCTCTGAGCTTTGGTTATATATATATATATATATATGGGAATTAAAAGAGATTTATGTTTGGTTGCTTAGATGACTAGGTCTTTGGCCAAGAAAGTAGATTTGTGTATAATGAGTTTGACTAATTCCTGCAAAGCATTGAAATTTGAAGTTATTAGCCCAAACACAACCCTCACACAATTTCAATGTAGAGTGTTAATTTAGAGCAATTGGGAAGCATTGGATCTATACCAATCTTTGGTAGTGCAATTAGGCATAATTGTAGGATCCGAAAAGCTAGTGAAGAGAAGAATCCATGAAGTTCATTAGTAGCAAGAGCTTGGAGGGTTCAAGTACTTTTGATAGCTTAGGCTTGGAGGGTCTCTATGTATTCATATGCTCCAGCTGATTTACTAGTAGATTATTTCGGCTTGTCAAGCCGGAGAGAGGTTTTGCCGGCCGAATTCTCCAGTTTTGCTCTTTACTTACACTTCCGGTATTATTTTTTGTTTGCACTCTCTTCTCCCTTACTACTATTATTTTATTGAGCGGTTAGGCATGGTTTTTCAATTCATTATCAGCTCTTTACTCAACACCACCTTTCACTACCACCACAACCACCTTCTACTCTTCTTTTATCATATATCTTGTCAATTATGTATGTTCATGCTTTAATTGTTGGTTTCGGTTGATTAATTTACTAATCACGTAAATTTAACATTAGATGTGTTAACCTTAAAATTAATCTAGCCATAATTAAAAAATTTTGAGTCTTAATTAGTACCTAGTAATGACTAGGGCACTTTCATCATCGGCTATCCAAACCCTTCTATTATACCCTCTTTCTCTACCCATTATGAAATTAACTATTAGACTCAATCATTGTTAAAGTATTCCCTCTTTCTCTACCCATTTCTTTCAAAACTTAGGGTTCTAGTAAGACCTTTACCAGAATTTTGTTTTCCACTCTTTGTTAGTGTACATCAAAACCCAAAACTAGAAAACATTTCGATAACCTTTTACCATCACTTCTCTTCATTTCTTTTACTTTTCTCCTTTTTATGTTGATTTTTTTTTTCTTTCTAAAATCTTGAATTTGTCAATACCATTGATAGCTTTGCATGCATAATCATCAGTATGACATAGTGGTAATTCTAACACGCTTTTTAGCAAACACGGTTTTGTAACTCAAAATCTTATTGTGTTATTGGCCAAATTGTGCTTCAAGCCAAGGTTTGTAAACCCGGACCGGACAGTACAGTCTGAATGGGAAAACCTTGAACCGCTTATTTTTGTAGTTCTTTTAGCCTCAAGAATTGCTCTATGAGAAAAAAGCAGGGACCCGTGCGAACCGCAGTCGGACCTCACGGTTCTGAGAACCGTGATCAAACCGCTTCTCACGGTTCCCTACTTCCCTTTGAATCTGAACCTTAAAAAAAAAAAAACACAGCCCTTTAGAGTACATCACACAGCTCCCTTACACGCTTACAGCCATTGTTGAAGGCTGAAGCTTCAACCACCGTGAGATGTTATCAGACTTGAGATCGCACCGCCATCTTCCTATTCTTCTTCTCTGTTTCACTCGCACTCTCTGTGTGTGTTTTTGATGATGCCATTTCTTCATTTTCCCTCTGGAGTCTTCTTCTTTTTGGGTAAATGAAGTCCTCTCATTTACTTGTTTGCTGCTGCTTTAATTTGCTGTCAACCGGAGTCTTCTTCTTTTTTGGTAAATGGAGTCTTCTTCATTTACTTGTTTGTTGCTGCTTTAATTTGCTGTCAACCACCAAGTTGCTTTGCTGTCAACCATCAAGATTAGCTTTACTGTCAACCACTCATTTTTTTTTTGAAACAACTGTCAACCACTTCAAGTTTAAATGGGCGGACATCCTAATTCCTATAGTTTTTTTTTTTTTTTTTTTTTTTTTTTCAATTCATAAATGGTGGACTATTCAAACGGGCTTGGGCATAAAAAAAAAAAACGGTTTGGGTTGTCAAATGGGCTTGGTCAAGACTTAAGAATAAAAATAAGCTTGGTTCTCATAAGCTTGGGCTTGTCATGGATTAACTTATCTCTTTACCATTTTATTGGGTATCATAAAATAAAAATAAAAATTATTGGGTACTCAAATGAACATTGTCATGACTTAAGAGCTCTAACAAAAATTATATATATATATATATGTATATATAATTATTTATCTTTATTTTTAGATAAATTTTCAATTTTTACTAATTTAATATATTTATTTATATTTTAAATAATTATTAAATTAATTATGACATCATCACGGTTCGACCTCGGTTCAATCTCGGTCCAACCTTAAAATCCTTGAACCTCTCCCTTTTACGGTTCATTGAACGTTCCGGATTTCAAAACCTTGCTTCAAACGTGAAATCGTTAAGGCAAAACCACGGTTTAAAATTTTATACTTTTTCTCTTTTTGGGAAAAGTCATTGCATTCTTGAGTAAGTAGGAAAACAACATACAATGCTTTAACAAATATGAACTAAATTTATTTATTTTAAAATTTATATCCATATAAACCAATGGAGAGTTTTTTTTTTTTTTTTAATTTTAGAGAGTTTCAACTTATAGCGTCTACTCTTAATGATAACTCTATATCATCTGACTAAGACACCAATCGATTTTTGGTATAGCCGGAGATTGAACCCCAAATCTCTTATTTAACCATCAGAGACTTTACTTTCAATTCATGTCTTTTACCTTTAAACTTTCTTTATTTCCTTGTTATCATTCTCATGGGTATAAGGGTTCATGGGTGCTAGCCTTCTAGCTAGCACCATGAACCCTAGATTAGCAAACCATAAGAAGCTTGGGTAAACAAACCTCTAAAAATGTGTTTTCAAAAGATGAAAAATGCTCAATGGCCATCCCTCTTCTTAAAATAGGTCTTTTCCAATGAAAATGTAAGTTTCTTTCAAAAAGCCTTCCAATGGGGTCATCCTTTGAATCATATTTTTTCAAACTAAGAAAATAAAGTTTTCTACCTTAAAAGATGAATAAAAAACCATGGATTTTTATTTTGCAAACCCCTTTTTCTTCATAAGAAAACCATGGAAACCATTTTCTTGAAACCAAATTCTTCTCCTAAATATAAGTTTTTTCTTCCTTTGTTTTGGATTCCTTTTACAAATGATTTTCAATCTTAGACCTTGTCTTATGAAAACCCTTTCCTTTTGTTATTATTTCATTACATCAAATTTCGATTTTCTATAAAAGATCAACAAAAAACCATGGGCTTTAGTCTCTTAAATCTTTTCCCCTTTTTTTTTAATAATGAAAACCATAGAAACCCTTTTGAAAAGCAAACCATTTTTCCTATATGGTCTAGATTTTAACCTTATGTATGCTCTTCCAAAAGGAATGGGAGTCATTTTTCCTAAAAAACAAGTTTTTAAAAATGGTTTTGAACCACAAAGTTTTATTTCTTCAAAGGTTCATAAAGGTTTTTTTTTGTTCTTACTTTCTCAAAACCCTCTTCATGTTTTCTCATCAAAACCCTTTATTTTTTTTATAAAAGTCAAGAGAAGCCTCTTTTAATAAAATTGTTTTTCCAAAGTTTAACCCTTGTTTTAAAACAAACATTTTCCCAAAAAGTCATGAGGTTTTCCAAAGAAAATTTTCGTCTTTTCAAATGTAAATAAAAGGTTTCTTTTTACATATGGTTGATTTTAAGTCTTTTAAATGGCATCATTTTTATGAGGTTTGTTATGTGTCTATGATTCACTTCCATTGAATCATTAGACTCTCATCAAGCTAACATATCCCCTCTCCCCTTTGTACTAATCATTTTTGGCTATGTTTATGCATGAAAATGAAACTTGGAGAATAAAAATGGGCCTAAATGCAAGATGTGACATCTTTACTCTTCCCTCTCTTTTTATTTCATATTGTACATGTTCACATGTTAGATACATAATAAATAAATACTCACATGCTAGCTATATATTATTTTCTTGCAATGTAATAAACTTTTTCACATGTTATATATGTATAGTATTCACATGTCTTGCTTTTACATATTCTTTGCAATAAATATTCACATGATATTTTATACATAGATAAATACTCATATGATATGTATATAAATTGTTTTGCACAAAACCCTTTTCAAAAATCAAAATGCCATGTGTTTAATTTGTTTTCCTAAAATGTAAACACTATAAGTAAATTAAAATGAGATACTGGCTTTTGGATAGATGGTGTGGGCTGCCTAACACTTTCTCCATTCATAACCAAACTTCCGAGTCCAAAATCTTTGGTTTAAGACGTTGGTTTACCTTAATTAATTTATATCAATCTTTAGTTCACTAGGTAACAAAAATGAATTAGACAAATAGGAGATCAATCACGCATAATACAAAACTAATTATTGGTGGTGACTCCTAAAACATAAAATAAGAAAAGAGACTCACACATTTGCACCTCACCCTAGAAACACATGCACAGATAAGACACTTTGCCAAAGCACCCAATGTGGAAACCCAAAAAAGGAAGGTCTCTTTTCCAAGGGTCCACAATTTTCGTACTAACTAAGGGTGTCCACCCACCCGTCGGATCTAATCCACCCGCAATCAATCTGAGAGTTCTGGAGGTCGATTAGAGGGTTCTCTTCTCAAAAACCGGCCTCAGTTGACTCAATAGTGAAACCTACCAAAATCTGGCAATTCCAAGCATTTTCTAGCAAGTATTTGGTAAAAATCCTTCAAATCCAACAAGATTTCTGCTGGATCTAAAGAGATTTCATCGAATCTTGAGTGTTTTGGTCGTTTCTCTACCGTTGATGGTTTTGATCGAACCGACTGCTATCCAACGTGAATCCAACCACTATAATCTGACTCCCTCACAGGTTAGTGGTGAGTCTTAAAGACCTCCATCTAATTTGGTCAGGTTAGTCGCGGGTTGGGCACAAAACCAACCCGAACTGACACGTGGACACCCTTAGTACTAACACTGAGACTTGACATCATGTATGCAATACACAAGTTAACGAATCATTTGGATGGAAGAAAATGGCAGGATGAGAAGAGAAAAGAGTCATTTCCCTCGTTTGTTTGAAACAAGAGGAAATAAAAATTGATAAGGTGGAGTCATGCAATTTCTGTGGGGGCCAGCAATTTACTATCAACCCAATTTCGACGAAAATGGGGGAAGGGAAAGAATTATTATGATAAATTTGATTTTTATATTATAAAATGACTGATATGTCCTTGACTCTTCTCATAATTACAAGTGTTCTGATGTTAAAAAATTTCTATACAAACTAGCCTCTATACATGCACATTGTACGTGCTTAGAGGCTCTTATATTTTTTTTTATAGGACAAAAATTTTCACCAAAATTTGGGAGGAGTGATGAATGTTTAAAAAGTGAATAAAAAAATATCTTTCTCAAAGAGGAGATGGTGTATAGTAAGATAAAATTAAAGGAAATCAATGGAGTTGTGGGAAGAACCTAGAAAAGAGATATAAAAGTTATGAGAAAGAAATAGATAATAGGAGATTAAATCAAATATGATATTAGTTCAAAGAAAAGGAAAATACAATGAAAAATACAAAGTAATAATTAAAACAATATCAAACGAAATGCACCTTTCTCAATGAAGAGATGGTGATGAACTGAAAAAAGAAATTAAGGAAATCAAAGTCTTTGTGCAAAGAAAGTAAAAATTGAAACATGAAATATACACATAGAGCAAGGATTTTAAAGCTCGTAGTAGCTGTAAGGTCGCAATTCGTGCCTAGGCCTAACAAGGAGGGTATAGGCCCAAAGAGCCCAAAACAATAAATTTATAGAGTGTGGGTCAAAAATCTTGTTTCTAATGAGCTTGAACAGTAACCACAATGGCCCAAGATTACAACACAACAAGGATAAACAAGTTTATATGGTGAAACTTATCCTCAGACTTAAGATGAGGACCAAATGCTTATATTTCTCCTCATTTTTAAGATTACTTACAAATATCTGGTCTATCGTGTTCTTCTTTTTTCTCTTCCCTTTTCTATAGGACCTTCCTCCTTCTTATAGTTCCTCTTCACCTTGATTCTTGCTCTCCGTGTGTAGATTCCTACTGCCCTTCTTGATACTTGTCCCATCCCACTCTCCTTGAAATCCTTAGGTAATAGCTGTAAAGCAGAAAATCACTATTCAGGTATCACTTTCTCATAATGCAGCCAAAGACTTAGGTATAGAGCATTCAATGCAGTGGTAGCAGCTTTCTCTGAGATAATTTCTTGACTGTCCTTGCTCTTTGTGTCTTTTATATAATATATCTTCATTCCCCAGATCTTCCAAAATATCATTCTAGTTAACATAACGTACCACCTGATTCTCATTGCAGTTATCCAATGATGCAATCCTTCTTGGATTATTTACATTCACTTCATTGATCACACTTGCTTTTGGGTCTGTAAGTTGGATGTCATTATTACCATCAAGGCATCAACCTGTCCTCAGACAAGTAAGCGTCATCGGATTAAGCCCATGGCCCAAAAACATATCTTGGGCCTTTTATCCTCACAGTAGCTAATAGCCTTTTTTTTTTTTTTTTTTAATCAAATGAGGGAGTAAGAAATTTGAATTTCAAATTTTGAGTTTTGTTTTAATAAAAAATTTCCTCTTTTTTGTTTAGATGAGGAATTAAAAATTTGAATTCAATTAAAAGGTGATCAACATGTGCATGTTGGATTGTAGGAATCTATTTTTATTTAGAGATATAGATAAAAGATTGAGATAAGGATAAGGATAAGATTTTTTTTTTTTTAAAGAAGCAGTAGGCTAAGGCCTAGTATTTGAATTTAAATAGAACACATACATTGAATTGGAATGGATTATGATGTAAACAATTTTTTTTACTCTCCCTCAATTGCTTCCACTCTCCCTCCTCCCTGTGCCTTCACCTCGCCGTTGATGCCAACTTCCCTTCTATCACCAACTCATTGTAACTCACTCTCAATGATTTGGATTCGTTCTCCACCATTTTTTTTTTTTTTGGGTTCATTGTCATTCCTGTTTCTCAATGATATGTTCTTCTCTCTTTTCTTTTCTTTTTGTGATTTCTGTGTTTGTGTTTGTGTTTGTGTTTATGTTTGTGTTAAGATTTGTGTTTGTAATTTTGAAAGGGAAAATCATAAATCTAAAATCTAAAATTTATGTGTTTGTGTTCATGTTAGAATTTGGGTTTGTGTTTGTGTTTGTGTTTATGATTTTGAAAGGGAAAATCTTAAATCTGAAATTTTTGTGTTTGTGATTTCTGCATCTGTGTTTGTGTTAAGATTTGTGTTTGTGATTTTGAAAGGGAAAATCATAAATCTGAAATTTGTGTTTTTGATTTTTGGGTTTGTGTTTGTTGTAAGGGTTTGTGTTTGTGATTTTGGGCCGAGCATGACGAGATGGGGCTTGACTGGGCAGGTTTGGGGGTTCGGGCATAAAGAAACCTGCCCCGAACCCGACCCATTGTCATTCCTAGAAAAGTCCAACCCAAAAAAAGGGATCATGTTATATATATATATATATATATATATATATATATATATAAAGGATAGTTAAGGTGCTTGTGTTTGACAAAACAACAAAGGAATGGGTTGGGTTAAACGGCAGCTTTAATTTATAGAGCTTAAATTACTTTGTTGCTCCTAAGTGCATGTGTGAGCTAAAAAAATCTGTGCGGCCTTTTTGGTCTTTTTGTCATTAGCTCTAGAGTTTTGGTTGCTCTTTATTATTATGTTGCCACACATTTTGCTTTTTTATGAAATTACTATGTTACTCCTAAGTGCATGGGTAGGCTAAAAGTCTTTGGGGGCCTATTTTGTCTTTTTGTCTATCAACTCTAGATGCTTGCTGAATCCTGCACTTTATTCTCCTCAAATACACGTTTTTATTTTTTACTTTCTTCTCCGACATTCAGTCACTCCTTCATTAGAAATATCCCAACTCCTTTTGGCTCTATTTTATCTCATCTAATCTCTGTGGATAAACACAAACACAGGACCCGGTGAGGGATAGAGATAAGATTAGAGATGTTTATGAAATTTAGGAGAAGTGTTATTGTTCAAGAACACCATAATATCTATAAAGTATATTTATCTCACTTAGATGTAGCTTCTCCACATGGTATCATCTTGCATGTGGATTATTACTTTTTTTCTTTCTGGTTCATTTTAATTTGTTATGTAGTCAAGTTGTTTCTCTTGCTCATGTTATTGTGCTAAGATATCATGACACTCACTCAATTCTTTCAGATTTTGATATGGGTGGGCAAGTTTTGGTGATTTGAAAGGAATTGAATTATGATTGTGGGTTGTTTTCAAACTTTCTTGGCTACTGGCAGGTCTAAGAACCATGCAAGAGAGCCAAGAGAGGGCTTGGTCCCTATGAGGATGGTTTTGTAAAATTAGTGTTTCATTTTTTATTTAATGTATTCATCTAATTATTTCAAAATAATTTAAGATAAAGGTTGTGAATTTAAATGTGGAAGTGTAATTTGGTCGATTTACTAATGGTCTATTTATGAAATGTTATATGTACTAGAAAGAACTATATAAAAGTTTTGCATTTTAGTGAATCTTAGATGGGTTTGGGGAACTGAAGAATTTCATTGTAATTGCTTGTACTTAGTGTTAGTGATGCTGGTCTAATTAAATCATCAAATAAACTAAGCATGTGTCTTGCACGTGCTACTAAAATTAGTCAATGATAAATAAGGGAAAAACATTCACAACAAATATTTTTCCTTTATCTTCCCTTTACCCACCAAACAAATGAAAGAATTTTCATCTTTTCTTCTTTCCTTTCCATCCTATACCAAAAACACCAATGGGAAATATTTTATTTTTTCTTTCCTTTCTCTTTTCTTTCCCTTCTGCTTTTCCTTTCTCTTCCCTTTCCCTAGTTACAACCAAACATATTGTAATTCAATTTTTAGATCAACCTATAGAGCCTCACATGCTTGTTGCGCGTCTAATTGTGCAATACTTCAAAGTAACACCAGGACCAATGACTTTACTATTCATCCAAGTCTGATATGCATAGACCAATGACTTTACTATTCATCCAAGTCTGATATGCATCTTGAACTTGAAGCATTATATTATGCAGGCCGGGTTAGTTGCCCTCACACCCGGAGATAATTAACTGATTATTGTGTTTCTTTGGATCAATCATTCGTGTCATGGAGATCAAAGAAACAACAAACCGCTTCTAGATACTGTGCAAAAGCAGAGTACATAGCTATGGCTGCAACCGTATGTCAAATCATTTGGTTACTCAATTTACCTAGCGATTTAAGCATCATTCATTCACAACCAGCACTGTTGTTCTATGGTAATCTGGCACCACTGGATATTGCAACTAACCCTGTATTCCGTGAGCGTACAAGAACATATTGAACTAAACTTCCATATAGTTCAAGATAAAATTAATATAGGGATGATCAAAACTCTTCATGTCTCAAGTTGTCATCAAGTGGCAAACATTTTTACAAAAAATTTTGGAATTCGTGTATTCTCAACATTGACAAACAAATTAGGACTTTTACATATCTACACTGTTCACATCCAAATGACCTTGTGAAGTCAGCAGCTGTCATTTTGGGGGGGATTATCAAAAGTGAAGTTGAAACATGAAAGCAAGGTGTCAGTGAATATCGCAGGCTGTCCTGTAAGGGAAGATAACGAGAGGTCCTTTCATTGAGTTCTAAGAAAACTACAGGTCGTGGTGAAGCCCAAAACAACAGTAATTTTAGCGAGGCACGCGAAGGGCTTGAGTAATGGGCAGCCTATCATAAGGTTATCAGATCTAGCTAGCTTTAGTGGAGTTAGCTTAGCTTAATTTAATTTCAGTTGTAACAGTGTAAATATGTGGTTTGTTCTTACTCTCTCGCTCTGGTTTAGCTATAAATAGCAGAGCTTCATTGTAATTATCCTTAACACACTCAAATCAATAAAATCGCTCCCGTTTTATTTAGAGAGAGTATTTAATGGTTTAAATTTCTTCTATTTTTGGTTTTGGTCTAGTGCTTGGTTACACAATGAGGTAGCCCTCCGTCCATCCTTAATCCCCGGAAAATTAAATTAGAATTTGATTCCAAGAGCCAAGAGCCTTATAGCTCAAGTGACACCTCATGTATTTCCAACAAATTATCAATTCCACGTATCTAATAGTGCGTTAAGAAATTTACCAGCTAACTATTAACCCCCATAAATTTTCATTTCATGATAAGAAATGGTTAATAATGGACAGCTAAAAATCAGATAAGATTGAACAAAAGAGATCGTAATCCAGGCCAAATTGAACACCCAAGAGGCATACAATTTAGTAATTTTCCCAATTAAAGAGAAGGCATATAAATAATACTGTAATAAGTTCAAGCACTCTATTCCAAAAGCATAGCCTAAGCATGAATGAGAGAATGGTATATATTAATAAGAAAACTGACCTTGGAACAGCTCAAAGGAATCACCAACAAGGAGATCTGGAACTTCCGGGCCTCCGGCTCCCTCTACCTAGGGGTGGCAAATGGGCGGGTTGGGTCATAAATGGGTTGGGTCATAAATGGGTTGGGTGTGTAATTACCCATTTATCCATTTATGACCGTTTATATATAAATTAATTATCCATTACCAACCCAACCCATTTAATTAATAACCCATCCATTTAACCCAATATGACCCAAATACCTCTAAAACTACATGAATACCCTCTTGAACTCCAAAAAACCTTTAAATACCTAAAATGATGCAAATACCCCTACACTTCCAAAATTACCAATATACCCTTAGACAACCAAAATTATCTCCAAAATGAGTAATATACCCATTAAACCTATAAAATGACCAAAATACCCCCGATATCTGTAAAATCACCAAATATGCATAAAAACCACTAGAATAACCAAAATACCTCCAAAATCTCTAAAATAACCAAAATACCCCTGAAACCACAAAAATGACCAAAATACCCCCAAAACTCAAAAAATGACCAAAATACCTTCAAAATCTAAAAATAACCAAAATACCTCTGAAATCCAAAAAATGACTAAAATACCCCTGAAATAAAAAAATGACCAAAATATCCCCGAAACTCAAAAAATGACCAAAATACCCCCCAAAACCCAAAAATGACCAAAATACACCCAAAACTCCAAAAATGACCAAAATACTCCCGAAACTCAAAAAACGACCAAAATACCCTTGAAAGCCACAAATGACCAAAATACCCCTGAAACTCAAAAAATGACCAAAATACTCCTGAAACCCATGAAATGACCAAAATATCCCCAAAACCTAAAAAATGACCAAAATACCCCTAAAACCCAAAAAATGACCAAATGCCCCTCAAAACTCAAAAATGACCGAAATATTCCCGAAACCCAAAAAATGACCAAAATACCCCTTGAAACCCAAAAATGACCAAAATACCCCCAAAACCTATAAAATGACCAAAATACTTCTAAAACCCAAAAAATGACCAAAATATCCCCAAATTCAAAAAATGACCAAAATACCCCCAAAACCTAAAAAATGACCAAAATACTCCCGAAACTCAAAAAATGACCAAAATACCCTCTAAAGCCACAAATGACCAAAATACCCCTGAAACTCAAAAAATGACCAAAATACTCCTGAAACCCATAAAATGACCAAAATATCCCAAAACTTAAAAAAATGACCAAAATACCCTAAAACTCAAAAAATGACCAAATGCCCCTTAAAACTCAAAAATGACCAAAATATCCCCGAAACCCAAAAAATGACCAAAATATTCCTTGAAACCCAAAAATGACCAAAATACCCCCAAAATCCATAAAATAACCAAGATACCTCTGAAACCCAAAAAATGACCAAAATATTCCCGAAATTCAAAAAATGACCAACATACCCCCAAAACCTAAAAAATGACCAAAATACCCCGAAACTTAAAAAATGACCAAAATACCCCCGAAACCCATAAAATGACCAAAATATCTCCAAAATCTAGAAAATGAGCTAAATACCCCCCAAAAAAAAACCTAAAAAATGACCAAAATATCCCAAAACCCAAAAAATTACCAAAATATCCCCAATACCCAAAAAATGGCCAAAATACCCCTAAACCTAAAAAATGACTGAAATACCTATAAAACCTTAAAATTACCAAAAATACTTCCGAAACCTTAAAAATACCAAAATACCCCCAAAACTTAAAAAATGACTAAAATAACCCCAAAACCTAAAAAATGACCAAAATACCCCCCAAAGTTAAAAAAATGACCGAAATACCCCAAAACCCTGTAAATTACCAAAATAAAACCTAAACCTAAAAATTACCAAAATACTCCCTAAACCTAAAAAATGACTGAAATACCTCCAAAACCTAAAAAAAGAACAAAATAACCCCAAAACCTAAAAAAACTACCAAAATACCCTGAAACCTAAAAAATGATTGAAATACCCCAAAACCTAAAAAAAGAACAAAATAACCCCAAAACATAAAAAAAATAACAAAATATCCCCAAAACATCTAAAATTACTGAAATAGAGGTATAGGGTATTTTGGATGTTTCGAGGATATTTTCAACAAATTAAAGGTTCTAAGAGTATTTCAGTCATTTTATAGGTTTCGAGGGAATTTCGGTAATTTTTATGTTTCGTGGTTATTTTGATTATTTTTTATATTCTAAGAGTATTTTAGTCATTTTATACGTTTCCAAGGAATTTCAGTAATTTTTTAGGTTTCGAGGTTATTTTGATCATTTTAAGGGTATTTGAAGGTTATTCTAAGGGTATTTTTGGCATCTTTTTGGTTTTAGGGTTATTTCAATAATTTTTAGATTTGTTGGTTATTTCGGTAAATTTCTAGGGTTTAGAAGCATTTTGGTCATTTTTTAAGTTTCAAGGGCATTTTGTTCATTTTTTAAGTTGCAGGGATATTTTGGTCATTTATTAAGTTTCGGGTATTTTGGTCATTTTTTTTGGGTTTTGGGGGTATTTTGGTCATATTTAGGTTTTTAGGATATTTTGGTAATTTTTTGAGTTTCGGATGTATTTTGGTCATTTTTAGGTTTTGATGGTATTTTAGTCATTTTTTGGGTTTCAGTGGTATTTTGGTCATTTTTTAGGTTTTAGGGGTATTTTGGTAATTTTTTTTGGTTTTGGGAGTATTTGGTCATTTTTTTGGGTTTTAGGAGTATTTTGGTAATTTTTAGGTTCAAGGGGTATTTTGGTAATTTTATGGGTTTCATGGGTATTTTGGTAATTTTTTGAGTTTCAGGAGTATTTTGGTCATTTTTGGGTTTCGGGGGTTTTGGACATTTTTTTGGGTTTTGAGGGTATTTTGGTCATTTTTTAGGTTTTAGGGGTATTTTGGTAATTTTTAGGTTTTAGAGGTATTTTGGTCATTTTATGGGTTTCAGGGGTATTTTGGTAATTTTTTGAGTTTCAGGGGTATTTTGGTCATTTTTGGGTTTCAGGGGTATTTTGGTCAATTTTTGGGTTTCGAGGGTATTTTGGTAATTTTTTTGGGTTTTGGGGGTATTTTGGTCATTTTTTAGGTTTTGGGGGTATTTTGGTATTTTTAGGTTTTAGAGGTATTTTGGTCATTTTATGGGTTTCAGGGGTATTTTGGTAATTTTTTGAGTTTTAGGGGTATTTTGGTCATTTTTGGGTTTCAGGGGTATTTGGGTCATTTTTTAGGTTTTGGGTGTATTTTGGTAATTTTTTAGGTTTCGAGGGTAATTTGGTCATTTTTTGGTTTTGGGGGTATTTTGGTCATTTTATGGGTTTTGTGGGTAGTTTGGTAAGTTTTAGGTTTTGGCGGTATTTTGGTCATTTTTTTGGGTTTTGGAGGTATTTGGTTATTTT
Organism: Castanopsis chinensis; assembly: GCA_032878915.1. Taxonomy (NCBI): domain Eukaryota; kingdom Viridiplantae; phylum Streptophyta; class Magnoliopsida; order Fagales; family Fagaceae; genus Castanopsis; species Castanopsis chinensis. Next base: position 28,176,873 of record JAVQMG010000121.1, on the reverse strand, counting down.
GTAGGTTTTGGGGGTATTTTGGTAATTTTTAGGTTTCAAAGGTATTTTGGTCATTTATGGGTTTCATGTGTATTTTGGTAATTTTTTGAGTTTTAGGGGTATTTTGGTCATTTTTTGGGTTTTAGGGGTATTTTGGTCTTTTTTTTGGGTTTCCAGGGTATTTTGGTAATTTTTTGATTTTGAGAGTATTTTGGTAATTTTTTAGGTTTTGGGAGTATTTTGGTCATTCTTTAGGTTTCAAGGGTATTTTAGTTATTTTTTAAAAGTTTAGATTTTATGTTGTTCATTTAAATTTTAGATGGGTTTAGTGGGTATTAGTGGATTTATCCATTTAGACCCATCTAATTAAATAACCAAATGGGTTTTATCCATTTAACCCAAATACTTAAATGGGTTGGGTTAAGACTTATCCAAATAAGGTGGGTAATGGGCGGGTTCATGGATATGGATAAAAGTTGCCACCCCTGGCTCTACCTAGCCATTGACTTCTAAGAAAAAGCATAAGGTTAGACGGCGAAAGTTTTGGCCCCACAGTAATAATAGAGCAACGTTACAATTATGAAAACTAACCTCGGAGCAGCTCAATGAAATCACCAATGAGTTTTTCTCTTCTTTTTTTTTTCTGAGTACAAAGAAGAAGATCTGGAACTTCTGACTCCCCTACCTAGCCATCGACAAAGCATTAAGTAGACAGGGTAAGTTTTGGGGCCCACATGTTCCCCGAAAAAGAAAAAGTTTTGGGGCCGACGTTAATAATAGAACAATGTTACATGTTACATTACAGCTACCAAAAACTGGCCAGCATTTCCGACGGATTTTTTTTTTTTAAATAACTATGAAAATTAAACTATATTATTAGTTAACAAATGTTTGAAACAAATTTGGTATATAATAAATTGAGTTCTTTAGACTCAATTTTGGAATGCTAAATCGAGTGCAATGAACTTGATTTCAATATTGTTCGTAGCTGATGTGGATAGTTGGTCCACATCGGCATAGAACTCGAGTCCATAGGACTCGAGTTCTATCAAATAGAAATTGAGTCTTAGGGACTCGATTTCATTTTGTTTCAAAATATTTAAGTTTTGTTTTAGCAACTAAGCGTTGTTCTTCCTTTCCCTTTTTTACTTATGCCGTCCCACTCTCCACTTCCAAGCCCCAACAACCCATGACCAAATCAAATCCGAAACAAATCAACTCTCCACTCTCCACTCAGTGTTCTTCTCCTCCACTAGAGCGGTGGCGAGAAATCACAATCCAATTTCCATCACCTAAAGTTTTCGCCGCCTAGGTTTGGTCGGAATCGGCGCCTCAGTTGCTGGGTACGTGTTCTTCTCTTGCACTGGAGCGGCGGCGAGAAACCACGATCCGATTTCCATCGCCTGAAGTTTTTGCCCCCTGGGTTTGGTCGGAATCGATGCCTAGGTTGCTGGGTATGTGTTCTTCTCTTCCACTAGAGCGGCGGCGAGAAACCACACATCCAATCCGATTTCCATCGCCTGAATCGGCGCCTAGGTTGCTGGGTTTTATCTCTAGTTGTTTATCTCTGGTTGTTGATCTCTGCTTTTTGATCTCTGGTTTTGCTTCAGCGTTTTGATCTCTGGGTTTTGCTTCGACATTTTGATCTCTGGATTTCTTCTTCGGCGTTTTGATCTTTGGATTTCTTCTTCGGCATTTTGATTTCTGGGTTTTGCCTAGGGTTTGATCTCTGGACTTCTTCTTCGGCGTTTTGATTTTTGGATTTTTGGGTTTTGATTTCTATTTGATAGAACTCGAGTCCACAGGACTCGAGTTCTATGCTGACGTGGACCAAGTGTCCATATCAGCTACGAATAATGTTGAAATCGAGTTCATTGCACTCGATTTAGCATTCCAAAAATGGAGTCTTTTGGACTCGATTTGTTATAAACCAAATTTGTTTCAAACCTTTGTTAACTAATAATATAGATTGATTTTTATAGTTATTTAAAAAAAAAATCCATTTCCGACGGTTTCTTTAAATCCAAACTCCTTCTTGTGCTCTTTTGGATATCGCTTATTTTGTTGAAAATTGAAAATATTGTAACAAAATAATTTTTAAATATGTAAATAGTACCATAAGACCCATTTTTAATAAAAAAAAGTTGCTGAAAAAATATGTTTGTGAGTCCCATGAACAGTACATGGGACCCACTGGTATGACATAAAGTCACAGAAAGTTAGAAACGTGGTTCCAAAAAAAAAAAAAAGCAGACGTAGACGCAGTAAACGTGCTATCCAAACGGTACCTTAATCTTAGTTTAGCAAGTAAACCCACAAAAGTTGCTCCAGCGCACTCTTTAAATTGCAAATTCTATTTTTGTTGATAAATATATTCACTCTATTGGTTTGCAGAGTATTGTTATTAGCAAAAAACTTACTTGAATAAAAAACCTAACCCAACTAGTTAAAATATTCAGCTTTTACATAACATTCACAACGGCTACAAACACAACCAAGTCTCAAATCCTTTCTCTCTCCAACATCTCTAAATTTAAGCACAATCAAAATACAAACTCAAAAGACAGAAGTTGATCTGACCCATCTGGGCCGCAATGGGGAGAAAGACGAGCAATGGTGGAGCAAAAGGCACGGCTTGGCACAGCGAATACCGATTCTCTATCGGCCTGTGCCCTTTAAGCAATGGTGGAGAATTGTTTGTGAAGGCTTGATACAGCAAATGCTAGAGGTTGTTTAGACCCCCAATTCTTAACTGCAACTTGATTAATTTTAAGCTTAACATACTTTATGCAAAATATATGTGTTTAGTAAATTAATTAATCCAAACATTCAACAATTGCATGGATGGGCACAAGGATGCAACACTAAAATATAAAGCGCAATAGGGAAAAGAATAGCAAACTCAAGATAATATGGCAATGTATTATCAAAGAGTAAAACTGAAGAACTCAGCGTAAAAACCTCTCTGCGACCCTATAAGTTGGAGTACAAGGATAACCAAAAATACCCTCTAAGCCTAATCTACCAAAAGTACTTGAGCCCTTCAAGCTCTAACTACCAATGGATTTCTCAGAGTCTTTTCTTAAGTAGTTTCCTGAATCCTGTAATACCACTCGATTGTATCGCCAAGCCTCACTGACTTATTTTGGCAAAGACCCAATGCTTTCCAAACTCCAAAATACTATCTACACTCTGAATAGGTATGGGTTATATTTGGGTACAAATCTTCTCTCAAGGTATGACAATGGGAGAGGAGAAGGAGAAGGAGAAGAGACTACAAAAGAATTCTCACTTAAGGATGAGTAGCTCTCTCTAAAATGGTGGGTGTTGTAGAAACCTCTCTAGGGTTTACTATCCGAATAGTCTTCTTACAATTTTGTGGGTAATGAGAGTATATATAGTATTGGTAAAGGGTATAAAAGTTACACTTGAAATCCCAGCTATCAATGCATCTCGCAAGTCATCTCGTGAGTTGACCAAGTTGCGAGATTACTCACAAGATACACTGAATTTTCAACTTTCGGCATGTGCTCTTCATGTGATTTTCAACTACCTTGATCAAATTTTCACCACTTAAGACAAAATCCATTATAATTAAATCCCACAAAATACAAGAAAATAAATTAATAAAATTACAACACTTTTTGTCATGGAATAAAGCCAACATAAATATTATGTTAAAACCGTAACTTAACAATCTCTTCCTTTGTCTATTCCATGACAAAACACCTTATAACAGACTCTAGACTTAAACATAACTTTGGGAACAATGGCAAAACTCACTCACACCTAAATCTAAAACATGTGATGAACTTAGAAAAAAAACATTTGTTTCTTGAAACACTTGCACAAAATACATTAGACCATTAAGATAAAGCAAGTATAAAGGACAAGAATAAAGTAACAAGTAAATTGCGATCTACTAAACATGATGTGAAACATATGAGCAACTTGATCAAACACATGACAGTCATATGGAAATTACTACAATGATCACTTAGCAAAACAAATGATCATCCTAACATGTAATCAATAAAGCATAAGGCATAAAGAATGTATGCATGTCCAACATATAAATCCAATGTGTTGAGAACAACAAAGTATAGAAATTAAACATAACTCAAAGCACCATTAAAAAAAAAAAAAAACGAGAATACAAACATAAAGTAAAACAAAACAAAACAAGGTTTTCGCATAAAAATATTTCTTCCCCCCTTGATATATGCATCTCCCGGAAGAAATTTCTCCCTCTAAGAATGTTCATAAGAGTCCAATATATTCTCTGTGTACTCTCCAGTATGCTCTCCCCCTTTTTGACACGAATAGACAAAGGCGCCAAGCAGAATAAGGGGAAAAAATGAAGAAATGAAAAGGAATATGAATGCAAATGGGGTACAAGCTGAATGAGAAAGAAGGTCAAACGAAAGACAAAACACGTTAAAAACATAATGCAATAATGCATAAAGTAAATATGACATGCTAAAGATGTGGAAACAAGATATTTAGCAAGTCATGACAAGAGTAGCAAAGGTATGTGCAAGAGGTGGTAATGAGCAAGACATGAGAAATGCACATTTCGGGCAAGGTATGTAAAATACACAACCAATGAAACAAACATGATCCTAAAGAGGAAACATGCAAATCCCCAAAGTTTGATACTCATCAGAGTCCAAATGAGTAAAAAATGTCATAAAAATATTTTATCAAACACCTAGCATACACCCTTAAACCCTATATGTGATGAAATACATGAACATGTGAAAATCTATCTCAATACATATCCTAAATGCCACATGGGACCAACATCATCAACAAAAACACAAACGGGACTAAACCCAAGCCAAAAAAAATTCAACAAAAAATTAAGCTTTCCCAAACCCCCATTCAAAATAAACCCAATCCTAGGTTTTAAGCAATCTTGAACTTAAATTAAGGATTTAAAAGATCAAATGTGTTAGAAATTACCTTAGAGTAGTCCAAGATGTGAAATCCAACGAAGATTGGTTAGGTTTTGAAGAAATTTTGTGATTTGAGGAGAGGTAGTAGCAAAAAGCAAAAAGACAAGTTTTTTTGAAAACTAATTTTTCAAACCCTTTAAAAACTGTTAATTCGCGTATTTCACAAGTCAATGACTTGTGAGCTTACTCGTAACATATGCAAATGCACAGGGTCAGTTTCACAAATTACAACACTTTTTGTCGTGGAATAAAGCCAACATAAATGTTATGTAAAAACCATAGCCTAACAATTTGAGACAAGATGAGACATGTGATATGGTCCACTCAAGAAGGGGTGGGGTTTAATTAACGGTGTTTTTAGGCTTAATTAGCAGAGTGTTTTAGATTTAATTGTTGAGTGTAATGGGTTTAATTTAATTAAAAAAAGGGTAAAGGGTAATGATAATTTTTGTTCATAAATTAATGAATAAACTTCCTTAAACAAAGGATAGAGAGACCATATTAAATGGGATAGAGGAAAATTAAAGAAATAAAAATTAAATGGGATAGAAAAAGGATAGATGGTTTGCTGGAAGGTGTATTTTAGAAAATAGATAAACAAATGTAAAATTAACTCTTCACTCCCTAAACAGTGTAAAATTTTGAAAAGACAACTAAAGATGTTTTATTACACCCCTTGGTGGTCCCTACCATTGGCTTCCAATAAATTTTTAAAAAAATGTTAGGAGAAATTACATTCTACTATTCTAGACTATGCTCCAAATTATATTCTGCACCCTAAACTTTCAAAATGTACAGGTAGTACTCTGAACTATAACTCATGTTACATTTTGCATCGCGTTGTCAATTCTACCATTACCTTCGAGGCATCATGTGAAAAGACTTAATTTCTCATACTTTCAATCCCTTTTAAATAAAGAAGAAATTGCATTTTACTATTTTAAACTATACTCCCAATTACACTTTATATCTAAACTTTGGTTTTCCATTCAAGGTAATAGCAAAATTGATGACATTGTGCAAAGTGTAGCACGAGTTATAATTTATGGTGTTAGTCATGTGTTGTAAAAGTTTAGGGTGTAAAGTATAATTTGGGGTATATTTTAGAGTAATAAAATGTAATTACCACTAAATGTTACCAAGAAGGAACCTGAAACTTTCAATTTGGGCAGCAGTCAGCCCCTACCATTAACTTCCACGAGAAAAGATTTTGGCATTTTTTTTAATGCGAAGATTTCAACATTGTTGAAGACAAAAAGAAAGTAATAATACTGAAAACCATTTTGTTCACACATACATTGCTTTGTCGGTTGCTAAATGCACCGTCTACTTGCACTCTAAATCCCATGAAGTGCTCCTCAGAGTTGGCGGCCTGCATGTGAAAAACATTAGCACTGTACACAATTTGCTGCATTAAGGAAATAATTTAAATGAATTCAAATATCCTCTTTCTACCACTACTTGTTTCCTTGCCTTTGCCCTTGTCAGTTGCTACTCCTGGTGGTCTTTGATTGCTCCTGCAGGTCCTTTTGCTATGCCCCAATTGATGACAATGTGCATATCTTAAACTTGTTTGATTCCTCTTCATCTTGTAGGGGTTATGAACTTCATCTTTATCCATTCTTTTTCTATTAATCTTAGGCCTCCTTGGCTAAATTTTGTAGATTAGAGGAAGTATTGCATCTCCATCTACAGCCGACCACAAATTAGGACCATTGCATGGCTGAATGAGATGCGAATATAAAACAATATATGTATCCTTCTTATAGAAGTCATACACGTAATTTTTAGCCCGTTCTTTCTTGAAAGCTATTACATACACTTCATGCTTACAAGGGATCCCAGTCAAATCCTAGCAATTGCAAGCACATGAACGTTTCTCCACATCAACCACAAACTGCTTGCCACAACTATTCACCTCCCACCTTGTCCCACTTGACCAAATAGATTTGCAATCAATGCTAGCCTCTTTACATTTCTCCAATTTTTGTTAGATCTTGTGACAAATAGGGCCTTGATACTTAGCCATTGAATCCCTATTTGTATGGATCCTAACCATGAGATATCTTCTAATGGTTTCAAGCATATTGACCAATGACTTTTCTCTTGCTTCCACGATCTTCGAACTAAAAATCTCACGAAGGTTATTTAATATTAAATCACACTTTGGATAATAGGGGAAAGCATGCCTAGCCCACTATAACAGAGACCTGTCCCTTTGCTCATCACAAACTTCCTTGCTCACTATTTCCATTTGCTACATATAACTTTCGAATGCTGCTGTTGTTGATGACTTAGCTGCCCCCCACATCAAGTCCTTTAACTCCTTTTCTTTATGGTTCTTCTTGAAGTTAGCAAACAAATGCCTCACACAGGATCTATTATATGTGTCTGCGACCACATCAATTAAAGCAAGAAGAAAACCTTTCTGTTGGTCTGAAATAAAGCATCATCTATGGTCTCTTATAGGCCTTATATTACCTATTAAATTCTTCAAAAACTATGCCCAAGTCTCATTATGTTCTGCCTCAACAATAGTATATGCAATTGGGTACATACCATTGTTTCCATCTATACCCACAGCTGCTAGAAGTTGGCCAGCAGCTACAACCTTCAGATGACAAGGGTCTAAGCTGATCAATGGTCTACAATGATGAACAAATCACTCTTTACATGCATCTAAGCACCCATAAACCCTCTTGAAATTATGACCAAGGATAGCAACTGTGACTCTAACTGTGGTACTTAGGTTAGATCTTCTCAACTCTGCACAGTAGCGTCTTACCTTGGAGTATTGGTCACAAAAGTCTCCTCTTACCATGCCTCTAGCAATGTCTCTAGCTCTACATGCCTTTGACAAGGCAAGCTCCACATTAAAATCCCGCTCTACTTCAGCTACTGAATCTTTAGCCTGAAATTCAATATTAGTCCAAAATTGGTTAACATACTTTTCTGCCACCCAATGTGCAGAAACCTTCCTGCTATGGAAAGACCTACTGCATGTATGAGTATCATATAATACACCAATCCTGAAGTTTGCCTCCTTATCCTTACTTATAGACACCTTCAAAGGACAACCGTCAACACATTTATACCTAACCTTAGACTTCTCATTTTTTGACAAATTGATGCGATATTCATACTTCAACTTGTAAGCTCATGCAAACTCTTTAAACTGCTTGTTGTCCCTAAAGGACATCCCTAACACAAATTCAAGATCCTTTAAGTATTCAAGTTTGAATTCAAGTAGTTTTTTCTTTTGCTCACCATCAGAATTGTCGGGAGAATGCAACTTGTCCAAGGATGCATAGTCGGATCCACTTGGAATTTAATTTAACGACCAATTGAAAAGAGTTGGAACTAGATCTATGTGGAATAATGATTGGTTTGCAAAATTAGGTGGGTGTGACAATGGATGGTTGGCAATTGTGGGCTTTTGTGAGGGCTGACCGTTATAGGTTATGATGTGTTGAAAAGTGTTGCCATAAACCTTATCCACAATAATTTCATATATTTTTTCATTGGTTGGGTCATCATAGTCAAAGTTATACCATTCATAATCTACATCTCCCACGACACCATTCCCATCATTGCCCCATGCATCATTCCTTTCATCAACCAAATTACCACCCTCCTTAAACTCATCATTAGCAAAAGCCTCATCCCCCTTCCCATCCCCATCCTCCACATCAACTTCATTATCATCACCATCACCATCAATGTTATCAACGTCTACATCCTCCACACCAACACCACAACCCACCAAATTCGCAGCATCAACAACACTAACATCCCTGATTAACTATTGTTTCTAAACAAGGGTTGCATGCTTTACATGAATGTCTATTTTTGGATTAATGGGGTCAAGGCACTTAATAGTTTATGAGTATCAGCATTAGTGGACAAATATTTTAAGCCATTGTGAAGATCCAACCCAGGCACAAGAAAATAAAACTGGACAATAGCCCAACTCTGCACAACAATGCTTAACCTTTGGTACAAAAAAGCATTATGAATCCATATTATCATATACTTCCTCTTCTTAACCGAATGGTGCAATACTCCGTTGTAGTGAAAAAATAATGTAAAATTCTAACCAAGCATCTTTACTGTGAAAGTTTATAATTAAAAAGTCAACAAGTAATACAATTATTTTAACTGACAAAGACAGTATTAAGTACCCCACACACACCAAAATGTCAACAAAAAAATAAAGTGCTAACTTCTAAGTACCCCACACAACAAACAACTAGTGGGGACTAAGTTATTTAAAAATAATAAAACTGCATGTGAAGATGTTTAGCAAACAGACAAATAAAGTATGTTATCCACAAAGAAAACGGTAAAAAAGAAAAGAAAAGAAAGATAAAGTAGATCAACAAAGTCCAACATAAACAAACAAAATGAAACAAAAAGACTCTTCAAGGGAAAAAGTCACCAGCTTTATATAACACACAACAAAATTTAGCACAAATTCATTGTTTTTCTACTACCTATATCCAAAAAAACACAAAAGTTCAAAAAAGTTATATCATCATTTACCCAAAACTATACTTGGTAGGAGTTAGAGCTAACAAAGTGCACCCTAACAAGTCGGAGTGGACCCTATCTCGGTTTCTCTCTCTCTCTCTCTCGGTTTCTCTCAATCTTGGGTGCTCGCAATCTTGGTGTCTCTCTCTCTTAATCTCAATCTCACTTCATCATTATTGCCAACTTAGACTTCTCCTCTCCCTTTTTCTCCCAAAATTCGCAGTTTAGGGCTATTGAGAAATTTTCCACTATTTTCTGTTTTGATTTCAGCTTAGGGGAATGAAGTTGTTCCCCAAACTATTTTCGTTATAAATAACAATTTTTTATTTTTGTTTTGATTATGAAATTTATTTATATTTTAAGAAGAGCCATTTTGGCTCATCTAACAGAGATTACTAATTGAAGTATAATGGAACATTAAACTGCCAACAATTAGAAGTTAGAATATTGAAATGACAAATTGTAAAGTTAAAGGACAGAAATAATAATGACCGAAAATTAGAGGATCAATTTTATTTTATTTTATTTTTTATTATTTTAAGTGAAGCGCATTTTAAAAATTGAAAAAGTTCTTTGTTCTCTTCCAACCTTCGTTCTCAATTTCCATGTCTGACATTTCTTAAAAAAATCCTCCATGTCTGACACTATGATTTAAAATATAAAAGAAAGTTGTGAAAGTCATTTTAAGTTGAAAATGCTCCGTCTCTACTGACCTCGTTGTCTGAAGACTTGCGCTAATCTACTAGTCTATCGTTCTCTCTCGTCATCCATCACAGACGGTAAACCTTCTTTATTTGTGATGTGTTTCGTATTTTCTCGCTTTGGGTAAAAAAATTTCAGATTTGTGTTTGGAGTTTGTAAGTGTTTTGTGAAAGCTGAAATTTTTATTTTAAATTTAGATCTATAAGAAAGCTGTTTTATTTTATTTTAAAATTTTAAATTGATTGTTTCATTTCTGAAATTGGTGAAAAAAGACACTCTGCCCAGGTGTTTGTTGCAGTTGCTGTTAACTTTATCTTGTGCTTTCGTATTGGCTCCAGTATTTAATCTTTACAGATCTCTTCCAATTCTCATTTCATCACAGGCTTCTTTACTGTTTGCTTGTAAATCCTGATGGCGTCTGCGCCCAGAAAAGGAGTCTCATCTTCCTCTTTCACCCACCGCTTTGATGCCATTTTGAGTTTTAAAGGTGAAGACACCTTAATTCTCTTTACAAGCCACCTGCACACTGCATTGTTGGGGAGAGGTTTTCAAACCTTTGATGATAACCTCCCACGTGGAGAAGGAAGTTCAGAAGTTTTTAACGCGATTGAAAGTTCAAGGATTTCAATAATCATATTCTCTATAAACTATGCAAATTCCAGCTGGTGTTTGGATGAACTTGCTAAGATTATTGAGTGTAGGAAGAATGGCCAGTTAGTGCTACCAATTTTTTACAATGTATGTCCGTCAGATGTTTGTAAATTAGAGGGAGATTTTGGGGAAGCATTTTCTAAACATGAAGAAAAGTTAGAGGATAAAAAAAGGGTGCAGGGATGGAGGGAAGCTCTATATGAAGCGGCTAATATCTCTGGTTTCTGTTACGTGCATTGGTATGTATTTAAAGGCTACTCTTTTGCTTTTATGGGTTTTAATGGTTTGCTATGAACACACAATTTTACTGTTAAACAAATTCTTCTAATTTTTTGTGTTATTTGTGAACATATTCATTTTCATCATATCTTCTAATAAGGTAGTTAGCTCTATAGGTCTGGTCAATGGTAGAAACAGAAGAATCTAACTTTGGATTATTTTACCAATTGGTGAGGATGTTCTTCTCCCACATATTATTTACTTTCTTTTGTTTCAATTGAAAACCTTTAAACCGTTCTTAACAATTTTGTTCAAGTATGAGAAGTGGGGTTTGTGTCCTTACCTAATAGGTCTAAGAATAATTTCCTAGCAAAACAAAACATTGCTAATGTAATCATAGCTCTCAGAGTTATGATACACGTGCCACTTTCATTAACAATACTTTACTTGTAATGCACAAACTTAGCATCTTGAATTTAGCTCTTGTTTAATCTAACTCAGTACATGTTTGCTTTTATAATTGACAGCTACCCAGAATATGAATTGATTCAACAAATTGTCGAACTGGTTGCAAGTACTAAATTAGATTGGTCGCCATTATTTGTTGCTAAGTACCCGGTTGGAATAAATTCTCATGTAAAGACCATAAAATTGCTGTTAGATATTGAGTCAAATGATGTTCGCATGATGGGGATCTATGGCCCTGGTGGAATTGGTAAAACAACAATCGCAAAGGCAGTTTATAATGCCCTTTTTTATCATTTTGAAGGAGGAAACATCTTTCTAGAGAATGTTAGAGAAAAGTCAAGTACAGTTGATGGTATAATCAAACTTCAAGAGGAACTTCTTTTTGGGATCTTAGACAAAGAAGTACAATTTAGGGTGGGTAGTGTATCTAAAGGAATCGATATGATAAAGGAAAGCCTTCCTGGAAAAAGGATTCTTTTAATTCTTGATGATGTAGATAAAATGAGCCAAATAGAATTTTTTTTTGGAGATTGTGATCGGTTTGCTCCTGGAAGTAGAATCATTATAACAACAAGAGACAAATACTTGTTAGCTACTCTTGTTAATGATAATTTAATCTATGGGGTTAATAAATTAGATGAATATGCTGCTCTTGAACTCTTTAGCATGCATGCCTTCCAACAAAACAAACCCAAGAAAAATTTTTTGGAACTTGCAAAAAAATTTATACATTGTGCCAGAGGCCTACCATTAGCTCTGACCATAATCAGTGTTGGCTTGTTTGGAAGAACTAAACCTGAATGGAAATTTGCGTTATCTAAATTTATAAGAATTGTTGGCGAAGATATTCAAGAACAGATGAGATATTTGCCAAAGGAATCGCTCCCACTGGGGTTCGAGTTTAGCCCAACAGATGAAGAACTCATAAATCACTACTTGAGGCGGAAGTATGAGGGTCATTATTTCGAGGTCCAGGTCATTGTTCAAGTCAACTTTTACAAATATGAGCCTTGGGAATTGCCTGGTATTTTCTCCTTTTTCTTTTAAATTCCCAAAGTTATCTTATGTCCTCCAAATATGATCTTTCTTGGTTCCCCATGAATATGTTTGTTTTTCCCCTTTTAGTAGTTCCTTTTTGGTATTTATATGTTGAAGTATTTTTATATTTTATATTTGGGGGCTAATTCAGAATTTTCGGTGAGGAAGTTGGGCAATCACCAGTGGTTATTCTTTTGCCGGCTTAAAATTGCCGCTCATCTGAATAGGGCCACTAAATACGGTTATTGGGAAGTTGTTGGTAAGGATTGCCACATCATGTCCTGGCAGGGGGAGAATAATACCAGATTGAATGGTATGAAGAGGACTTTGGTTTTTTACTCAGGCCGTTATCCCCATGGCATACGCACTGACTGGGTCATGCACGAGTATTTTGTCCCCGAAGGTGGTCTTGATGCTCTCAAACATCACTTGGTAGGACTACAATTTCTTTATTTTTACATATAAATGCTTTTGCTATTGTGCGTTTGGTTCATATATAATTGGTCAAATCCAAGAGCCTTGTAGCTTAACGCACCTTTGATGTTTCCAACGGAAACATCAAGGGTAGGGTTCAAATTCTCCTCTTTCTTGTTGTAACTATATATATATATATATATATAAATGAGCTCTAGCTCAAATGACACTCCTCCCTTAAGAGTGCGGTGGAACATGAGGTCATTGAAAGTCCCAGGTGGGTGTGATAATATATAAAATTGGTGTAATTGGTCAGTTGTAAATTTCAAGTTCTGTAATGCACTCCAAAGCTATAAGCGTTCTTGTCACTTTCTAGTTTGTACCCTGTCTAAAATCTTATTCTTTAATTCTTTCCTTAAATGATGGGGCATAGGCAGACTAAGTTACATTAATAACATTACTCTAAAACTAATTTCCATTCTTTCTAGAAATTGTGTTTGCTCAAATATTTTGTGACATTCTATTGTATATCTCTCTGATGCAGTATGCCTTTGTGCTATGTCGTTTGTTCCATGAGGCAAGCTTTTCCCAAGAGGAAACATCCTTGATCTCAAAGGTAGACTTTGAAGAGGCAGACTGCGTTAGCTCCTCTGAAGACACAATGTTAGATAAGCTAGCTGGGGACGAATCTGAAGGTATAAATCATTGGTTGATTGATAAGTTTGACAACATGGCCTCTAATGATCTAATGTTTACCAAAATCTACAAAACATTTTAGCAAGACAGGTGTTCTATGAGTGATATTTTTACTTTTACCAGCCAAAGAAAAGAAGCATTAGTTATGTCTCCATCATTCATGTTTCTTTTTCAAAATCCATGCCATTTCATCATACTCTCTTTATTTTTCTCATATTTAACAATTAATATATAGTTTTGACCTTGTGTAATTTAGCAACCAACTCATTAATGTTACTTGCTACTATTTTAATAGTTATTGTAGTTACACCCCATTTGAGAGGAGAGAAATGAATGGAATGAAAAAAATTATTTTGGAATATTCTCTCCATTCTCTTTTTGGGGGATTCAATGGAGGGAATGGAAAGATCATTCCTTTGTTTGGGAGTAAGTGTGAGGGAATGGAATGGATAGTAGGGAACACTCATTCCTTCATTTTCATTCAAAACCTCAAATTTTCGTACCCCCAAAATTGGTGAGATGGGATCATGATTTCAATTTGGTTGTGTTTGACCTTAGTTATCCTATTTCTGGGGTTGGAATTGGTTGTGTGGAATATAAAAAACTAAGCATGATGCAGGTGCAGTTTGTTATCGCCTTAGTGATAATAAGAAATTAGTTTAGATTGAGATTTATCTGTTGGTATTTTCTTAACGTTGAGTTTTCTGTCATTTAAAATTAAATATTTCTTGAAGGAACTCTAACTCACATGGAACTTTTTCTCCGACAAGAATGGGTAGAAGCTAAGGTCGAGTGAGTGTATAATTTAATAGAATAAATTATAGTTGGTGAATCTCACACTAATTTATTCAATAGAAATCTTTTTTAATTAATTAAATATTTTTTTTGGGGGGGGGGGGGAAGGGGGTGGAGCTCATTTATTCACAAAAGGTATGAATTATGTGAAAGCTTTTTTTTTTTTTTTTTTTTTTTTTGCAAAAGAAAGATTAGACAATTAATGTCAGAGCCTCAAGGATTGGTATTTGATGTTGTAGCAGTCAAGATTTTATCTGATTTAAGTGAACAAAGTGAAGTTGAAAATGAAGAAATTGGGAGAGAAGCTTCACAAAGAAGACAATCAGAGGTTATCCAGGTTGAGGAAATGCAACCACAAGCAATGAATACTCTGAGACCTCAAGGAGTGGTCCATGGTGTTGAAGCAGTTGCTGAAATCAAACAGAAAAGTATTGCAATGTTGTCAATGGAATCACTCCCTGTGGGGTTCAGATTTACTCCAACGGATGAGCAACTTATAAACCACTACTTGAGGCTGAAGAATGATGGTTGTGATTCTGAGGTTCAGGTCATCCCCGAAGTCAACGTTTACAAATTTGGGCCATGGCAATTGCCTGGTAATGTCTCTCTTTTCTTTAGACTTTCCAACTTGTTTTATTTTATCTGAATATGTATCTTGATTGGTAATTTCCTCATCAATTTTCTTGGATTATTTTTCCTTTTTCTTTTAGTGGTACCTTTTGATATTTATTTGTCAATGGATCTTTTTTTAGGGCTATATTCAGATTTGTCAGCGATAAAGTCAGACGGACAGGAGTGGTTCTTCTTTTGTAAGCGTGATGAGTACAACAATGCCTTACGTATGAAGAGGGCCACTAACTTTGGCTACTGGAAAGACACTGGCATGGGTTGCCACTTCAGGTTTTGTAAGTTGGGGCCTTCTTATAGAAAGAAGACCTTGGTTTACCATTTCGGCTCCAAGCTGTTGCACAGCAACTGGATCATGCATGAGTATCATGCCACAGGCACTGACCAGGTATATGTACAATTCTTTTACATGTAATGCTTTTTTAGAACCGGATAGGAATTTCCCTTTGGAAAGGAAGGTCAAGTGACAGTATCAAAATGCAGTTAAATGAAATGCAAACCACAAATGCACACATACATGTACATAGTTATGTATGCATTTGTTTGAAATATGTGAGTTAAAAGTTTCATACTTTGTGTGAGATGACTAAACTAACATCACATAGAAAACTCTTGGTTTTATTTCTCTTTTGGATTTTTTAAGATTATATGTTTTGATTAGATACTATCTTTCATGTTTAATTAAATAAATCATACTGTTATGACCCAAGATGATGTGCTGGATAAATTGTTATTTGAATTAGAAGTATTTAAATTTAGGCTTAGTGATAGATCTTTATTTGAATAAGGTAGTAGTAGATTAGTATTATTATTTGCTTCTTTTTAAATTGATCCCCATGTTTTAGGATAGGATTAGTTCCTTTGTTTTAGTATTTGTTGATAAGGTTATTTCATCCTTGGCTATTTATGTACGTTAAATACATTAATGAGAATTAAGCAGAAAACTAACCCAAAACGTCTATTTTCCCTCTCAAGTTCAGGATGTTAGTCACCTCAAATCGACTAAGTTATCTTTTATTTTTCTGGTTCACAACACATACATTATTGAGAAGTGAGAGATTTATAAACTTTGTGTAGAAATGAATTTAAATTGAGCACTTTCATTTTTCATTGTGTGTGTAACATATATTTAGTTTTATTCATGTTTTTTGAGCTAGTTTTTGGTTCATTGAAACTTTTAACCTCTTAAGTATTTGATTTTTACTTCGAAACATCACTGCCTTTTACATACTAGTAAACTTATAAAATATGCTAAATGCCTAGTATATATAACAATTATTAGACCCATAAATAAGGAAGTAATGCACCAATCAAGAATCATTTTAGGAAACTTTTCTAATAAATCTATCAAAAAATTCGATTTTTTTTTGCCAAGAGCCTTGTAGCTCAATTGATTGGCACCTCTTGGTGTTTCCAACGGAGACATCTAGGGTTCAAATTCCCCTTATCCATTGTGATTATTGAATTTTTTAGTTTTCATTTCATTTTTTTTTTTTTATCTTTTTTTAATTGACATCTCATGGGACTATGCACTCTTAAAATAACAATAGATTGAGAAAAAAAAGATGCTAAAAAGCCCTCAGTACTCATGGAATTACAAAACTAAATGTCCTTTAGGGAGTAACTTATTTAGTTTTTGGCTGAAACTATGTTAAAGTGTACTTGTACTTTGAAAAAGTGAAAAAAGAAAAAGAAAATGAAAATGAGGTTTTAAAAAGCTGTACATAAAAGCTAAAAACAAAAAAGTAGGCTTATAATCCAATGCCAAACGGAAACTAAGCATATTGAACTAATACAAAAAAAATCTTAAGCCTCTCATACAACATTTTATTTCTCTTTTTAACAACTAAGTGGTAAATTCTATAACTTTCTACATCTTGTTATGTATGATCAATTATATTTTAATTGTGTATACGATAACCAGAGAGATGCCATTGAACAACTAGTGATGGAAACCTCCAATTTGTTTTTGCTGTCTTAATAAATTTCTATTGAATTTGATTTTTGACAAACATGCCATTGTGTTACATTGTCTTTCATCTATAATTTCATGTTTTTTTGTACTTTGAAATTATACTTGAAATTATACACAAAACATGAGTTTACGGACAACATTTTCAATACATTATTGAAAGCCATTTCTGTTTGGTTAGGGGAACAAAATATTTTGGTATTAACTGATACCGGTGTACCATTTTGAGATGTAAATAATGAAAATTCTTGAGCTTGTCCAGACCCAAAAATTGCTATCCTAAACACAGTTCACGCCCAATTGTTGTTTCTGTTAACTCATATCACATAGGCCTAGACAAAAATTTTAGGCGAATAGTGTTTGCATGTGAACATTTTATAAACAAGTAATAATGATTCCCAATTTTTTAATTTATATATATATATATATTTATTTATTTATTTATATCTTTCACATCAGACAAGGGATTCCAGTAGCATGATTTTCTTATTTCTTGCCTTTTGAGGTTGGACCACCTGATGTCTCTTTTCTTCAGTTTCTCTCCATCTTTCTTCTAGCATTCTTCTTCTTCTTTTTTGTTTTGTTTTTTTCCACCTGTTCTTCTAGAATGATGGTAGAGTTTTCTTAATTTCGCTGAATAACTTCTTCACTGAAGAACTTTAATTTTGTTGGTTCTTCATTTTCTTCTTTGGGCTGCTGCAATTTGCAAAACCTCCAGCAAATTTTTAGTCTGATTTTTTTGTTACTTATCAAAAAAAAAAAAAAAAAAAAAAATTTTCAGTCTGATTTTGACGAGGATGGTAGAGTTTTCTTCTGTTTTTGTACCGCTCCAAAATGATTTACTGGCCCAGAATGACTGAAATACACTGGAAAAGAAAAAGCTGAAACTCATTCCTGGTGAAATTTACATTTCAGCCGAAATGACTCGAAATTGGTCAAATTGACTGAAATTTGATCCGAGGTGGAACATGGGGTATTCCCATTCCGGTATGATTTTTTCCGGTGGCAGAAAGGAATTCATAACATTGCTAAAACCTATTAAATATGACCTTGGACCGAAAGAAAATAAACTTAAGATACTTAGATCTCCTAGAAGATTTTAGACTCAACCAAATTTCCCAAATAACCTTAATTAGCACGAATTGTGGTAATTACAGATTTGCCCTGAATATAAAATTGCCCATAACTAATAAAATAAAACCCAAATGAAAGTTTTAACCCTAAAAGACTCGTACTTGGACAATTAAAACCGCATGACTTTTACTTCAATTAGACTTCAAATTGTGGACCCATAAAATGATTCTTGAATAGGAGAATTTGCTAAGTAATAGCATATTAATCTTTCCATGGCTTCATCAAGGACAACTTCAAAGGCTAGAATGGGCACATCTTGACTGGTGAAACAAGTGGAGTTCTTGATACAAAAAAGCCTATGCTTCCAACATTTCTTTTTTTTTTTTTTTAAGGAAAATCTATCACCGATTTTGAAATAACGCAAAGTACGAAATGTCTCAGAACCTAGAAAAAATTCTCACTCTCTCTTGCTCTCTTTTTTTGGCCCCCCTCTTGTGGTGTGCATGTGTATGATTCCTCTTGTGGTGTGCATGTGTATGATTCTAGTACATGTTGTGACTCATTGATCTTTTACCATAAAAATAATTTCATGCTTTAACGAAGCATAAACAGTTTCAGCACACACATGCAGAAATATTTAGAACACTAATTTGGTCTAGGAAGATGTACAGATAAATTAGGATGAAGCACATCTTTAATAGGTGGATGAATTGGCGAGTTGTTTGTTTTGACACCTGAATCAAGGTCAAGAAGAAATTTGAAAGCGTGCAGTTTTAGAGAGAGAGAGAGAGAGAGAGAGAGAGAGAGAGAGAGAAGTTGATTTCTTCTTGGTGTTTCCTCTCTCGATTGCTGTTGATGCTCTTTGTGACCATGCTTGGTTTGTTGAGGTAGGGAGACCGTGCAAGTTAAGTGACTGACCATGACTTTTGGAGATATTTGAAATTCTTTTACACTTTCTGTGATCTAGGCTGTATTCCTTCTAATGGTTTACATGGGCTCACAATACCTTCTAAAGTTTGTCCTGCAATATGAAAGATCCATA
Organism: Castanopsis chinensis; assembly: GCA_032878915.1. Taxonomy (NCBI): domain Eukaryota; kingdom Viridiplantae; phylum Streptophyta; class Magnoliopsida; order Fagales; family Fagaceae; genus Castanopsis; species Castanopsis chinensis. The sequence goes on along the minus strand of JAVQMG010000121.1, from coordinate 28,157,708 downwards.
TCTGTTACACTAGGTGGGTTTTAGGCTGAAAAATAAGACTGAGTTCTAGATTAGAACTTTAAGAGGGTTCCCGATTTTGATCCATATCCATATCTGTTCTGTTCCTTGCCTTTTTTCTCTTTACTTTCTCCCTATTTCTCTTCCTTTAACAATTGTTTGTTTTCTATCTTCTCACTTTCTACCCTCTCTATAATCTTTTCCTCTAATTACTTCTTAAAATTACTATAGGCTTGCCAATAACATCATATATGTATGCATGTCTATACTATTAGAGCATGGCATTTATTATTTTTTCATGGTTAGTTAAAATTTGCATTCTTTCTGGATATTATGGGCGTGGTATATGCTTAGATTTATATAATGACATTCTTAGCATTCTTATGCAGAATGCCTTTGTTCTCTGTCGTTTGTCTTTAAAGGAATTCATGTTCCCTATGGTAGAGTTCCCAGAGCCAGATTTATTCCCAAAGACACACATGATTGGCTCCTTTTGGTCTGAAGAAACAACAATTTGGGATAAGCTAGTTAGGAAGAAATCTGAAGGTATAAACCAATGGCTTCTTTCACTCTTCCTTTAGTCTTTTTATTTGATTTTTTTGTAGTTGTGTTCATCATCGTGAACATGGAGTACTTTTTGTTTTGTTAATAAAATATTTACTACTTATATATATATATATATATATATATATATAAAACCAATGGTTAATTTGATAAGTTAGACAACATGGTCTTTCGTGATGTGATATTTACCCAAATTTAAATAACAATTTTGCAAGAAAAGTTTATTTTGAGTTATACTTTTACCATCTTACTCCATCATACATATCTTTATTCGCTTTAACATACTTTGGAGGTACTTTTTTTTATTTTTGCAATTTGACTAGGCCTTAGAAGTGGTAAGCATTAATGTGGCTAATGCATTATTTAATTATTATTTGTTTAGATTTATTTTATTTAATAATTGTTGTTAGTAAATGTGTGGTTAGGGTTTCTTGGTCAGCCCCTAACACAAAGAACTATTATAGATATATATGTGTGTATATATATATGTTGTACTATTACAATTATGCCCCTAACAAATATTCCAACTCGTAACACTCCCTCTCAAGTTGGAGATTATATATCATACAATCCCAATTTGTTACATAATAAATCCAAACGAGTTTTACATAAGTTTGGTAAACATATCAATAGTTTGGACTCTCGTAGAAACATATGGAGTAGTAATTACACCATCCTGTACTTTCTGACAAGTAATGTTACAATCTACTTTGATATGCTTAGTTTGCTCATGGAACACAAGATTGGAGGCAATGTGAATTGTTGCTTGATTATCACAATGCATAGTCATACGCAGCTTTACATTAAATTATAATTCCTCAAGTAAATGCTTAATCCACTGAAACTCACATGATGTGTGTGCCATTGCTCTATACTCAGCCTTTGCACTAGATTTGGCTACAACAACTTGCTTTTTTATTTTTCCAAGTAATCAGGTTTCCTCCAAGAAAAGAGAAATATCCAGTAGTGGCTTTTCTGTTTGAAGGTGATCTTGCCTAATCTGCATCTGTAAAAGGCTTCTATTCTTAGGTGACTGTTAGCTTTATACAAGAGACCACGACCTGGATGTGCCTTAAGATACCTCACATTCTAATAATTGCCCCCCAATGTGGAAGATGAGGAGCTTTCATGTACTTGCTCACAACACTAATTGCAAATGATATATCTGGGCTAGTAGTTGTGGGCAACTAGAGATGATATCTCTCAAGATTAGATAACAGCTTCCCTTAATCTTCATACAATTTGACATTATGATCCATAGTGGTTTCTATTGGTTTAGATCTTAACAAGCTAGTTTTTTCCAAAATATCCAACATATACTTTCTTTGTGATAAATTGATGCCTTATTTAGATCATGCTACCTTAATACCCAAGAAATAACCAAGTTTGCCCAAAGCCATAGTTCAAGAGGAAGTCTGAATGTATGTCTTCAAATCATCAATTCCCTTCTTGTCATCACTAGTGAATGATATCATTAACATACACTATCAATAGAATCTTTCATCTTTTAGAGGTATGAGAGAACACAGAGTGATCAGATTGGGAATGTCGTAAGCCATACTTTAACATGGTGCATTAAATTTACCAAACAAAGCCCTGGGAGATTGTTTAAGACCATAGATGACTTTATGTAGCTTTCCCAGACTCCTCTCTGAGCAACAAACTCAGGGGGTTGCTTCGTATACACCTCTTTCTATAGATCACCATTTAAAAACTCATTTTTAACGTCTAATTGAAATAGTGGCCAAACCAGATTAGCAACAAAGGTGGTTAAAATTCGAATTGAAGAAATTTTAGCAACAGGAGAGAATATCTTTGCATAATTCACATGATATATCTAGGTATACCCTTTAGCAACTAAGTGAGCTTTCAAACGCTCAATAGAACCATCAAGTACTTCATAGTAAATACCCAATGACAACCACCAATAGTTTTCCTTGGATGTGGAACTAAAGACGAAGTGCATTTTTGTGACAAGGCATACATTTCTTCTTCCATAGCAGCCTTCCAACTAGGAATGGATATTGCCTCCTGTACAGACTTAGGAACAACTCAAGAGGACATAGACGAGGTGAAAGCATGGAGTGCTAGAAATAAATGGTTATGCTGGAGATGAATGGCTATAAGAAACAATCTGGGAAATAGGATGAGAGGTACAAGTACACTTACTTTAGCTCAAAGCAATGAGATGAGAGTTAGGATGAGGAGGTGGATCACTTGGCAGGGAAGAAGTCTCAGCTAGAGGTTGTTGTTGACGACTATACACCTGGAGTGGTTTATGAGGAGGAGAGACAACAAGGGTGGGAGACACGGGGAGCAAGTGAGGAAGACAAGGAAGAGAATTAGCACTACTAGGTGAAGGAGAAAAATAGGGTTAAGACTCATGAAAGGTGGCATGAACACTAATGAAATGATGACGAAAAGTAGATGAATAACGCTAGTATCCCTCTTGAGTACGAGAATATCCAATAAAAACACATTTAATTGATTAAGGATCGAGTTTATCACCCCGTGCACCTAAGAGATTAACATAGCATACACACCCAAAGATTTTAGGAGGTAAGGAGATAGCACAGTATAGGGGATCTGACCACCTTCTTGACTTGGTTTTAATTGCAAATGAGTGTTTAGATAGTAGGCTAAATGTAGGGGTTCCAAGGATGTCGTGTAAATTGGATGTGGAGAAAGCTTATTATCACGTGTTGGAATTTTCAGAATGGAGGAAATGGATTATGTTACATATATCTATTGTTTGCTTTTCCATTTTGATTAATGGTAGCTTTAGTGGCTTTTGTGGGAGCTCTGGGTGGCTTCATCAAGGAGGCCCTCTTTCTCTGATGCTATTTGGTATTTTGATGAAGGCTTTGAGTTGCATGTTGGATGCAATAGTCAATGATGGTATTTTATTGGGCTTCTTAATAGGCATTGCATAGAATGCCTCAATTGGGCTTCTTTTGTTTGCAGATGATACTTTTATTTTCTGTGATGCTGACTTAGGAGAGATAGCAAAATTGCATGATTTTCTCTTGTTAATTTGGGAAAATTATAGTTGATACCAATTGTGGAAGTGTGCAATATGGGAGAATTGGTGGCCTTGCTAGGATGTAAACAGTCATCACTTTTGATGAAATATTTGGGTCTTTCGTTGGGTGCTAAATTCAAGGAGAGGATGATTTAGAATCCTATCCTTAAGAAGTTGGAGTGGGGGTTTGTGGGATGGAAGCAGCTATATTTGTCAAGGCAACACTAATTAAAAGCACTCTCGAGTTTGCCTACTTATATTCTTTATCTCTTTGGTTAGGGAGATGGAAAAGTGGGAAGATAGAAATTTATGGGAGAATGGAAAAGTGGGAAAATAAAAAGATTTAGTTTTTCCTCATTTGTGTTTGGTTGGAGGGGTGAAAAAGTGGAGGGATGAATTTTTTTTTTTGTTTAGTTGAGAAGAAAAAGGAGAGGATGGAAAATTAAGTTGGTATGAATTTACAATTATGTCCTTATTAAATAAAAAAAAAAGTAACACATTTTTTTATTAAACAATTTTATATGGACACCTCAATTTTTTTATTTATTTATAAAATAAGCAAATGCCAAAAAGGATCCAAAACAAATGATTAAAAAAAAAAAGAAATAGATAAAAAGAAAAGAAAAAGAAGAAAAAGACAAAAATGTGAAATGAACACCCTAAAACCAAAACCAATGTAGAGCGTACAGTGCGAATACGAAGAAAAGATTTATCCAAAAAAAAGGGTAAAACAAAAAGAAGAAAAAGATAAAAAGTTGGCTGATGGGTGGGGAAGGGCAATCTTGTCCAACACACACCTTCCCCCTTTTCTCTCCCATTTTCTCCTTATTTTGGGGAGATCGAGTTTCGGTGGGCCCAGAAGGGAAATAGTCAGGCCCCACCACTTTTCTCTCCCCCTCCCGCACTCAACCAAACACTCTTCCCACTCATTTTCTCTCCTATTTTCATTCTTTTTTTCATCCTCCCTAAAATCCACCCAGCCAAACATATAGCCTAAAAGTGTGTTGGGTCCATATTGTGTTAGTCTTTGGAAATCCATAAGACAGGAATGGTTGACTTTTTCTCGCTTTCTATAGTTGGATGTGGGTGATAGAACTAGATTGAAGTTTTGGCATGATTTGTGGTTTGGTGATTGCTCACTTGAAGTGGATTTTTCGGAGTTACATAATATAAGTTGTGATAAAGAATGCTTAGTAGCAAAAGTTATGCAACTCTCATTGGGATGTTTTCTAGATCGGCCCCAGGTTGGGAGTTGGAGTCATTAGTTGATTTTATGGACTTAATCCATTCTAGGTCTGTGAGGGGTGAGGGGATTGATAAACTTTGTTGGAGACCTGCCAGGAGTCGTGGTTTTGAAGTGAGAGGATATTCTTTCACTTTATCCTCGTTTAATGCCACCTTGTTTCCTTGGAAATTGGTGTGGTGTTGAAAGGCCCTACCAGGGTTGCCTTCTTTTCTTGGACTACTGCCCTAGGGAAGATTTTATCTACAAAGAATCTCCTGAATAGAGGTATTATTATTTTGGATTGGTTTTGTATGTGTAAAAGGAGTGGGGAGTGAGTGGATCATCTTCTTCTTCGTTACCTTATAGCACATGAGCTGTGGACAATGGTGTGTTGTCTGTTTGGACTACAATGGGTTATGTCACATAGGGTTATTGATATGTTTGCAGCTTGGCTAGGTACTTTTGGCAGACATTGAAATATAGCTTTTTTGGAGGCTGTGCCACATTGAATCAGTTGGTGTCTTTGGTGGGAACGAAATACTAGAGTTTTTTAGGGATGTGAACAATCTATCCTTGACATTAAATCCTTTTTCCTTTTTTAGGGATGTGAACAATCTATCCTTGACATTAAATCCTTTTTCCTTTCGTACTTTACTGGATTGGAGTGTTGCTTTTCATCATGTTTCATGTTTTACCTTTTTAGATATGTTTGAGTATTGTAATTTGAGAAATTGATTGTACTGCTCCCTTGAGTACACACCACTTGTGTACTTTGGTTTGTCCTTTTGATTTCAAATAATTTTTTTTTACTTACCCAATATATATATATATATGTGTGTGTGTGTGTGTGTGTAGAGCTTAAATCTTATATATCTAATGTATTGAAATATAAGTGATTTTCGCTTGTGTTGCATGAAAAAACTTAGTCTATTAATTGATTTCAAAATAGGATTACCTTGGTTTAGGCTTTATTAGTTATTCTAACTATAGGGTCTACAACCAGCCTTTATAAATTAACTAGTCGGAAACCGGTGTGATACACGGGAAAACTTTACCTAAAAGCTAAGAAGCATTGGTGCGTTTCGGGATTCGGGTGCGGGACTTGGTAATTTTTGAAAAAATAGGGTGCAGTGGGTGCTGCAATTAAAATATTATTAAAAATACTTTTATTATATTTTATATATATTTTTACTATTAAAATATTCTTAAATAATACATTAATATGGCCTTGGTTCACAAAACAAAGAAAGAAGAAGGCAAGATTGCGAGAAACACAAAACAAAAAATAAAGTACAAAAGAAGTAACAAATATTCAAAATAAAATTGAAGGATATGGGGATTTAAAAAAAAAAAAGAGTAAAATATTCATTCCCACTCATTTAAAATCAGGTATTTCCTCTCATACAACCAATGTAAAGTGGACTCACTTTTAAGATTGCATGCAGCAGCCCAACCCATTATTGTTGACCCGACCGACCCATCTGCCCATTTAAATAATACTGAATATAAATGGGCATCATCAATTATTTATTTATTTAGGCTGTGTGGAGAGAGAGAGAGAGAGAGAGAGAGAGAGAGAGAGAGAGAGAGAGAGAGAGAGAGAGAGAGAGAGAGAGAGAGAGAGAGCCGAAGAAGAAATGGAGGATGGCTCACCAAATAGGCTACAGCGGCGACGACGACTTTCTAAAAAAGAAGACCCATTCTCACTTTTGGAAACACAAGGTCCCTTCTTCTAACACAAATATTATTTGTTATTTTACAATTACAATTCATGATGTTTGTTTGTTGTTTTGGTAAGTTTCAGCCGCCAGCAATCCAATTCTAGCCGAATCGGCGGCGAATCGAAGCTGAGTTGGCGCAAATTGAGCTAAGTTGGCGCGAATTGCGCCAAGTCGGTGTGAATCCGGAAGAAAAAAAAAAAAAAAAAAAAAACTCGGACGCGGCTCAATGTGCGGGTAGTGGCGTCGGCGGCCGCCCCCTGCGCCGGGCCGCGTCGAACTCTGGTGCGGCACCCTCCCAGCCACGTCGGTGCTTCCCAGCCTAAAAGTATATTGGTCTCGAGCTTTGCATAAAAAGTTTAATTAAATTATATTGGTCTCAAACTAAAACAATAAATACTACTGGAAGACTTTAAAAAGAAAATGGTGTGCATCTCACTAAAAATAAATCTTTATAATCTCTAGTTTCTACCATATGGGATACCCAAATTATTTTTTCATCATAGATTATATGCCAAATATTTGTAGTTAGAATCCTATAAATTATTTTGATTTTCAGAAGGGACAAATACTATCAGAATCTATGACCGTAGTATCTCAATTATTTGTCAATATCTAAAGGGCAAATTACAATTTACCCATTTGTAATTGGTTTGGCTGAAATTTAAGTTGACTGCCTGTGGTTTGAAATTTGATACTTTACTCCCTTAAAGTTTGATCAAAATTCAAGTTATTTACCTATGGTTTGAAATTCCATGATGAAATTGTTCTGATGGGTAGTTTTTGATCTTATTTGATCTTGTATTTTTATGTATTTTTGGAATAGAGAGACATAAAAGTGGAGAAAAATTACATGTTTAGCTCTGTTTTTAACAGAGGTGGGTTATAGATCTAACTAAGGTAACTTCAGGTAGGTAAAATTTCAAATTTCAAATCATAGGTAGACAACTTAAATTTTGACCAAATCACAGATGGGTAAATTGTAATTTGCCCATATCTAAACCTATGATCATCTTTATACTCATGATGGACCTACCACTTTTCATGCAATTGTGTAAAAAAAAAAAAGCACCTAAAATTCGAAGGCATCACAAACAGTTTGGTCCAACTTGCTGTGAATTTCTTAATCAACTGTAGGAGCATATCAAAAGTCATATTAACAAATTGGTCTTTATACCTAGTACCATAGTATCATGAACAACTCAAAATTCAATATGAATTAGTTGAATGCAATATGACTATTGGTGACTATGCCATATCGCATGCCGCTTGACATTTTCTGTAACAAAGCAAGACAAACACCATTATCTTGGAAGACAATCCTTCCAATGTGTATCTTATTGGTAAGATTGAATATTATCTTCAATTTGAGAAATTCTAAACAAACACTAGTTATCTTAGAAGACAATCCTTTCAATATGTAGCTCATTGGAAAGATTGAATATTATCTTCAATTAGGGGAATCCCAATATACCACTCAATATGAGAGAGAGAGAGAGAGAGAGAGAGAGAGAGAGAGAGAATTTTTGGGAGAGGAAGAGAAAATAGAGTGGTGGGATTATTGAGGTTAGACTGTACATTTCCTTTTTTTTTTTTTTTATTATAATAATTTTTTCAGAGTGATTTTATATCTTCCTTGACTGTACATCTCCATTAGTTCACACAGAAGGGTTGAACTAAGACTTGAAAAATGAGTAGGAACGTTGGTTTGGTCAAATGGAATTGTTGTTTTTAAAAAAGTTGAAGAGTGTATGTAGTCTGAAGGGAAGCTTGTATGGAGGAAGAGAGCTTCTAAGTGAGTTAGGGTCTTGGCTTTCAAGTTTCATCTACACGTGGGGAGGAGAAAGAGTTTGTACGTGGTTGGAGTCTTGGCTTTCATCTACACATGAGAAAGGATCATGCTTGGGTCATAATATTTAAGGGAATAAGTGGACTTAGGATTTTATTAAGGTTGGGTCTGATTTGGTTTAATTTTCAATGTCTCTTTTTATATGCATATTGATTAATTTAACAATAAGTTTTACAACAAGCTTTTGTAAATCAATCTAACAATGGGTTTTAGAACAAGCTTCTGTAAAGTATTAATCTAACAATAGGCTTTAGAATAAGCCTCTTTAAAAAGTAAATAAACTCAGGCTCTCACCTTAGCACCTTTTTCATGGTTTAAGGCGCTTGCCTAGGCTCTAAAGGCACCTCGCCTTAGAGCCTTAGTATCACCCCACCTTGCCCAGGGGCCTAGGCGAGCACCCAGCTTGTGAAAGATGAATTGCTGGACCTCAGTTGTCCTTTTACTGGCTGTGTGAAAATTCATCTGTTGGTATATTTCACTGAATTGATTTTATGTTCTTTTTTAATTAAATTTTTATGTGTGCTTTGGTGATTGTTATTTTTCTTAGAGGAAAATTTCTGTGACTTATATTATAATATTTCATTGCTATAATTTGATGGACTGAAAATCAATTTAGGGATACTTGGTGAACATCACATTTACTTTTTCAATATAAATCTTAGTGAATCTTTAAAAAAAAATTATTGCGGAATTTGCAAAAGATGTGGATTTGACTGGCCTACTTGAAAGCTTTTTTTGCAGAAGAAAGAAGTGAAGGACAAATAAAGTTAGAGTCTCAAGGAGTGGTGTTTGATGATGAAGCAGTTGAGATGACATCTGATTCAAGTGAAGAAATTTGGAATGAAGCTTTACAAAGATGGCCAGAATTTATACAGGATGAGGAACAGGAAGCGGAACAAGCAATAAGTACTCTAAAACCTCAAGCAGTTGATATGACATCTAATTCAAGTGAACAAATGAAGTTTGAATTTGAAGGAAGTGGGAATAAAGCTTCACAAAGAAAGCCACACTTTATACAGGATGAGGAAATGGAACAAGCAATAAGTACTTTGGAACCTCAAGGAGTGGTGTTTGATGATGAAGCAATTGAGACGACATCTAATTCAAGTGAACAAATGGAATTTGATAGTGAAGAAATTGGGAATGAAGCTTCACAAAGATGGCCAGAGTTTATACAGGATGAGGAAGTGGAACAAGCAATAAGTACTCTAAAACCTCAAGCAGTTGATACGACATCTAATTCAAGTGAGCAAGCGAAGTTTGAATTTGAAGAAAGTGGGAATGAAGCTTCACAAAGACCTCCAGAGTTTATACAGGATGAGGAAATGGAACAAGCAATAAGTACTCTGGAACCTCAAGGAGAAGTGTTTGATGTTGAAGCACTTAAGATGCCTAGATCTAGTAAGCAGATAGAATTTCAGATCAAAGACAATGAGATGGAACATGAAGCAGATCGACCAGAAAAAGCTCGACTATTTCTCATGCAGGGCGGTTTAGGATTAATTGAACCACCAAAGGATGAGGATTGGGAGAACGCCAAAGTGATGAACTTGATGGACAATGAGTTGTCTGTTTTACCAAAGAATCCAAGGTGCCCCAAGCTGTCAGCACTATTCCTTAAAAGAAACTACAAATTGAGAATCATTCCTCCCTCATTTTTTGATTACATGCCTGCTCTTCAAATCCTGAATTTATCCAGGACTGGTATCAAGACTTTGCCTGATTCAATTATCAGATTGGTTAACCTCAAAAGACTGTTTCTAAATGATTGTCACTGTTTCATGATGTTGTCGCCAAAAGTTGGAGAACTTACGCAGCTTGAGGTTCTTGATCTTGAAGGGACAGAGATTATGGATTTACCTCAGGAGATTAAGAAGTTAACTAATCTGACATGCTTGGAAGTTTCATTTTGTGAATATATGAGTTATGGTAAGCAAGCCATGCAGTCAAATGCAGTGGTTCCTTGTGGGGTAATTTCTGAATTGTCTCAATTAGAGGAGTTGAATATTGATGTGAATCCAGAGGATGAGCGGTGGGATGCACATTTGGAAGATATTGTTAATGAAGTTTGTGTCTTAAATAGGTTGGAAACGCTTAAGTTCTATTTTCCAAAAGTGGAACTATTGAGGCAGTTTCTGTGGAATAGCCCATTGCTGTCTCATTTCAGATTTACTGTTGGCCGCCATGTCAAGCGCATTATCTCTCGAGTCCCTCCTGATGTTGAGTTTGAGCTGGAAAGATGGGAGAGATGCTTGATATACATAAATGGTGAGGATGTCCCTGGAGATATTAAGAAGGTACTACAAAATGTTACCGCATTCTTCTTGGACAGGCGTGCTACTGTTAAGAAGCTATCCAATTTTGGGATTGGAAATATGATGCAACTAAAATGCTTAGTCATGGGGGAATGTAATGAGGTCCAAGTGATTATAGATGAAGCAGATGTTTATGAGGAAGATGATATCAGCAAAATAATATCTGATTCATATGCTACTGAAAAAAATGTTCTTGGATCTCTTGAATACCTGTATATATATTATATGAAGAGTTTAAGGAGCATATGGGAGGGGTCAGTACAACAAAATTCTTTGATTCTCCTCAGGTCCTTGACATTGTGCACGTCCCCAGTTGACCATTATTTTCTCACGAGGGTTGCTTGCTAACCTGTGCAATTTAGAAGAGCTTAAAGTTAAAGACTGCCCCTCCGTCAAAAGCATAGTAAGCTGCCAAATATTTTCTGAGGATCGAACCTCTTATTTTCTCCCAAATTTGAAGAAGATTTCACTTCATTATATGACTGGATTAGATAGCATCTCTGGCGGTTTACACATTGCACCAAAGTTAGAATGGTTGAGTTTTTATGATTGCCCAAAACTTAAGAATCCATTTGATGAATTATCTAGTCAAGATTTGAAGAAGATAAAGGGTGAAAGGATTTGGTGGGAAGCATTGGAGTGGAGCAATGGTTGTCCAGTTTATTTGGAGAAAATTTTTGTTCCAATTGATGACATATGGGATTGCTAAGCACCAGAAATTTTCCTAATCAATATCAGTTTGTGAATTGCCTTAATGAAAGCTCTCAGTGGTACAATCAACCATGTCAATGATAATGTGTAATTGTAAACTGAGGCATCCTTGGACTACTTTCTGTTTGCTATGTTATACTCTTGCTGCTGCAATTGGTTGGACCCTACTTGCATTGAATATAGTCCCTCTAGCCCGACGCATCTTTCTCATGCTATGTATGAAAAAAGACGTAGTGTGTTTAGGTTTCTGATCCTCCAATCAAAAAATGCTAAATAAATCCAAGTTCATCTACGTCGGAAATTCTTTCCTGGAATCTTACAAAGTACATATGGTAAAGCTCTGGAGCATGTAGTCCGTTAGTGTTGGACCTGTTGGTTTTCCCTCTACACCATAGGTACATTGACCTTGATATTATTTTTTAGTTCACCTCAAATCATTATTTTTAACAAAAAGTAGAAGAAATTAAAAGAATCACCTTGAGAATATGCTTAGTTTTTTTTAACAAAAATCATAATTAGTGAAATACATTTTGATGCTTATTCCTTCAAAACCCCCTAATTTCTCCCTCAAGTTCTCATGATTAGTTAATCATCGCTCATCTTATCTAATTGTTTCTTGTTAGAAAAAGTTTTACCTGCCATTATCTAATTTTACGTTGGTTTGTCTTTGATCTCAGCCGTTCTATTTATGGTGTTGGAACTGGCTGTGTGAAAGATGAAATGCGAAGTACGATGCGGGTGCTATTTTGTTGTTGCAAGAGTGATGAAAGAAGTTGACTACCACAAAATTTTCTGTTGGTATCCGCAGATTTATTTTTTAAATAAAATTTTTGTTTGCTTTGGTGATTGGTATTTTTATTAATTAGTGGAAAATTTCTTTACTTCTACTGTCATATTTTATACCCTGCTAATTTTAAGGAACGTGTAAATCACTTTTTGAAAATATTTAAAATAAAACAATGTTATGATTCACAACCTCTAATATGATTTAGAATAGGGGTGTCCAACTAGACCCAGCATCCACCCAACCCGGCCGACCCGACACCGGTGACGGTCGGCGGTGGGTCTCCGTCCCCAAAACCCGATACCATTGGGTCGGATGACGGGTTTGAGCTCAAAAAACCGATCCCCAACCGATCCGACCGTTGCTTTACACAAGAGCTTAAAGTTAAAGGCCCCTCCGTCAATAGTAGTTGTTCTCCACCGGTGGGTGTGTTTCGCCAACATTTTGGTCCGATTAGTTGAGATCTGGGCTTGTTTCTTCTGGCGGACACATCCACCAAAGTTCTTATGGTTGATTTTGTGAGATTCGTCTAAAACTTAGCCTAATCTCTTCAAGATTTGAAGCGAGGTGAAAGGATTGTGGGAAGCATTGGATCTGGCCTTGATTTATTTGGAGCAAATTTTTGCCCAATTGATGACAACCAAAAGCACCAATGGATTTCAGTTTGTGAATTGCCTTAATGAAAATTTGGCATAGTTTTGAAGGTTTCAACTCTGACCGAGGACCGACTGGTATTCGACGAGTTCCGACCACCCAAACCAACTCCCTTCACTGGTCGGCGGCGGGTCTAGAAATAAGAGACTCGAACTGATTAGGTTGGTTTTGGGTTGGGCATAAACCCGACCCGTGGACATGCCTAATTTAGAATAAGGACCAACAACATTTCACAACATTATCAACAACAAAATGAAAGTCTATATATGTGTGTGTGGGTGTGTGTTTTTAATCCATCAAAGTAAATTTCTTCTTAAGCGATCAATATCATTGATTCATAAGGTAGAAGTCATAGTCACGACAAAGCAACTTCTAAACAAAGCTAGACACAAAATTAACTTTCACCAAGTAATTCATAACTTTCATGATCAAAATCCTACGCGCATTCAAATCTTAACACATGTCAGTAATTTGGATATCATTGATTAAAATATCACACAAGTATAGGTTCTGCTATATCTTGTATACAAAGCTCTTTTTGTTAGCTCAAATTAATGAGACTAAACATTCTGCTCTAGCTTCCAGTCTTTCCCAAATGTTGCTTCCATACTTTATTGTGAAAGATCACACACATAGACGCCTGCATATGACAAAATTTCTAGTCCACTGAGCACACCCATATAAACCAAGTGAAGGGAAGACAAGTTTCCGTGTCATGCATATTCTGTGAGAATGTGAAAGGTCTATCATAGTAAACAACAATGAGATTCTATCACAACTGCCTTTGTCATTTAGAAGAAACAAAATTTTATTACCAACAAAGTATGAAACAATAAGTTATGTTTTAGTTACAGCAAAAATGCTTTCGAAAGCAGAGTCTTCTTTGAATAGTTATGAAGTGTGTAAGTCAAGTGGATTGAATCAAACAAACAATTAAGCGTCTGGTTGGGATCTGCTTATTTTGCTGAAATTGAAAAATTTTTGTTGAAAGTACTATAAATAAAGGTAAAAATTAACTGAAATAAAGTCTACATGAATTTCCAATGAGATTCTATCACAACTGCTTTGTCATGAATAAGAAACTAGTATTACAAAAGAGTACAGTGGAGACAGCATAAAGCAGAGTAAAAAGTTGTTGAATAGTTAGGTCAATAAGCTGAATCAAACCAACAACTAAGAAGATAAAATTGAAAAGAAATAAAGCATTCTAAGTGACTAATAGGTTTAAAAAACTTAGCTGCAAATATCTATCCAATTTTTTCTTATATCAAGCTGTAAACATGCCACATTGTTCCAGTATAATATTTACAATAACATATAACAATAATAGACCAAAAATCTCATTCAGACAAAACACTTCATAATGTATACATATATGCAAACTTACAGTTTTAATTAGCGTATGACATGATTATTGATCCCCAGTTAACATACACAAACTCAAACTATTACACTCAGGCAATATGCATGATTATTGATCCCCAGTTAAGCAAAAGCAACAAAACAAAACACCTGGTACCATTTGCTTTCACCACTGACACCATTTGATTTCACTAACGAGTAACGATTGTTCGCTTAATTAAAACATATCAATCGGATCTACTATTCAATTTCTCCCATCAAAATAAGTGACAAAGCCAAAAAAGAAAAAGAAAAAGAAAATGTAAACAAAGTTACGAGAAAGATATTAGAGAGTGGAAAGAATCTGACCATTTTGTTTGGTGGAATGTTCCTGGAAAATCTTTGGACTTGGGTCTCCCTCTCACTCTCTCTCAGATTCTTTTCTATTTGTGTTTTTCTAACAGTTTCGTTGGGATTTTTTTTGAGAAAGGAGTAATTGGGATTTAGGATAAGAAAGGGGAAAGAAAAATGTGTGGTGAGGAGAGGAAAGGGCAGAAAATCTGGAATTGATATGACCAAAAGGTCTCACAGATTTCTATTTCGTCCACGAATTTACAAAATTGATAAAGAAGGAAACGGCCACATAGTGCACACAAATTCCAATACATATTCTAAATTAGTACTTCTAATATTTCTCAAAATTTCTATAACAGCAATTTCTTGGTATTATGAATCTTCATATAAGAATATATAGTCTATCCAAGAGACAAAGAAGAAAAATCCAAAACAAAAGGATAGAATGAAATCTTACGTTAACCTTCTCAGTAACCCTGCATGCATGTTGCAGCATATTCTAACTCGTTCTTCCCAACTGACATGCGTCCAAGACAAACACCCAACTTATTTTTTATCCATTCCCTTTGTTCCACCTTTATGTTTTCTGCAGTGTATCCATGATCATATAGCTGCAGTGTACCATCTTCTTGATTGGCTTGGCTTCAGTTGCTAATCCATAGTTTCCAATGCCTGCTGAGATCGCATGCATTCTCTGAAGCCAACACACTTCAGAGTAACTCTTTACATCAACTATTGTGGGCTCTGCACCCATGATGAAACCATTGACCTTTCAGATATATTGGAAAGATGCCCCCGTGATGATAGTGTCTCTCTGATGCAGATGATTTGGAATCTATTTTCATAGACATTTTCTTGTTGTTCTGATGCAAAAGTATCACATGTTAAGCTCCTATTATCATTGATTATCAAACTGAAAGTTTTAATCAATATTTCCATGTTTTATAGAATAAATTACGAGGACCAGGTTCCAACAAGGAGTAAGTAATACATATGCTTTTAGGTTAAACGTAATTCTAATGGATTTCACCAAAGACATCAAATTATAAAGAAGTTAAGGCTAACTGTATCATTGACTTTTCAAATTTGTCCATGTGCGTTTGGAGAAAGGAAAGGAAAGGGTTTTGGAGGGATGGAAGGGTACCCTTTATTTATTTATTATTATTTTTGTAACGTGAAGTTAAGTACTGTGTAATTTTTTAAAAATTTAAATTTGATATTATTAGACAGACCGAATTAGACCTAAATGTCGAAGTAGACCAAGTGAGATCAAATTAGATCGATCTGGACTAAATAGTTTTTGTATTTTTTTTTTTATTTGATTAAATGAGCTATCTCTCCTTTTGGAATTTTTTTGGGTAATTATTAGGGACTCTATTAAAAGGATTATTATTATTATTATTATTATTTGTCATCCTTATTTATTATGAATTTAATGATAATTAGTTAATTACCAAGTTGTGTTATTTAAGGAAATTAATGTCTATGTATTATAATGATACTTAATTTTTTTTTGTGGTATTTTTTTAATTATTAGTTCAGTCTTCTTTTGAGTTAAAAAAAATGATTAGTCAACTAATGCATTTCAACAAAATTAACGTTAATTTTCCTAACCATTCCCATTCTTTTTTATTTATTTATTAAAGAATAAACATTAGAATGAGAATGGTTAGGAAAATTAATAACATGCAAATGGGGCCCACATTGTGTGAGAAGTAAGATTCATATATATAATGCAATCTAGATATGTTATACCTTCTTTACGTACATAACATGATGTGTGGATGCCAAGTGATTATCAAACCTCACAATGTGAGATGATAAAAGATAAATATATCTTTTATTGCTCTCACACACATATCTAATGCACTATTATTGCTCTCATACACATATTTTGGCCAATATAGGAAAAACAGTAAATTTACTCCAAAATTTTAGTTGTTGAATTAATTGGAATCCATAATCATAAGATACATAAAATTATTGAACTGGGGATTATAAAATAAGATCATAAAAAAATTGATAGAGAAACCGTATTCATGGGCAAGGCAAATTAAAGGCTTTAATCTCTTCATAATATGGCCAGTGTGTAGTTAACATTTGGTGAGAAAATTATAACTCTGGCTTTGAGTTCCTTTTCCATTTACAAGGAAGAACATGTTAAGTGCAGGAGCTCTATGATTGGCATTTTGCTCATTCAAGAATGTTATTATCCAGTGCCAGTGGATTCCTAGTGCACGACGGGCTAATGATTGTTTTTGTTACAAGCATATACGTAAGGGTATCGTTGCAAGATCCACCAGGTACTTGTCTTAGTTACTAATATTAAAAAGTTGCACGTACATAGGATTAGTGAACAATTCTGCTGTCACCAGGTCTAGTAGTAGTAAGTGATTCAGTGAATAGTAATGACAGAAAAAATTAGTAGGGAAGTGAGGTAGGACAACCGGAACAAAACTAAAACAACAATAAAATAAAAGAATATGACTTAAGAGTCAACACCTAGGCCTTGCTTAGAGTCAACACCAAGTGAGGAAACCACTAGGAGTCAGCACCTAAGGTAGACCTACAGTCAGTACCAGACAAAAAAAAAGACCAAATGGTCATTTTTTTTCATTCATCAAGATATCAACTATCTCTTCAAGGAATACAATAGATTGTTTATAAAAGATTGTTAAACCCTAGTTCTAATTAGCTAGGAAACCTTAATTGCCTTATTACAAAAATAACCTTGCTTCCAAATTAAAATACTAATAGCCTAATAAACTACTATGACCTAAAACATAAAAATACAATTGACTTGCAAACATAAATAATATTAAATAATAATTTTTTTTGCATCTCCCGTGTCAGGAAGAGTGAAAGGAGATTATAAGTTTCATTGGATTTTCCATCATCTAAGCTACTAGGACACCCCGTATATTTGTGCACATGAGAGGGAGAGTTGTGACAAAAAAAAAGAAAAGAAAGCTAATATTTAAATTTACACACATATATATGATTTCATTGCCCACACAATGAATGATGAGCATACTTCTTATGAAAGAGATTAAAATATCAGCACAACATTTCACATCTCTTTATGCCAAAAATCACAAATACAGGTCAGTTAATGACTTATAGGTAGGGAAATTCTCTAGAAATCATATACTCGTTGGTGTAGTCGTTGGTCATCCATGCAAATGGACAAACCATCTAAATTGACTTTCTAGTCTTGCCCCGAGTCCAATGTCCCTCCACTTCTAAATACTTTCTTGAATGGGGCGGTACCTCTTACAGCGAAAAAACCTGGTTGTAGAAAAGCATTGATAGCTAAATTTGAAGAAATTCTGTCCTATCTCAAATTGCAATTGAGATAGAGCGTATGTCCTAAGAAGAGCAAGTTTTAACCCTCATATGCCTGCAAGTAATAGAGCGTAATTAATCTGTGTATTATGAGATGATGGACATGCCAAATAAAGATTCAGGATCAATTATTATAAGCCCCGAACTACAGAAGAAAACTCAAATTATTTTTCTTTCTTACCTGATCAGGAAATATCTCATAAAGTAATAATCCACTGGGAAGAATCAACTAGTCAAATTAGCATCACAGGGCCTATGAGCTGCAAGTGCAACCATATTCAATCCAACAGTCGCTAATATGCTGTAACCCTGCCATTAGCCATGATAGCAAGTGCTGCAACTATAGCCATGTTTGCTTGGAAAATCATGGCAAAAACTGCAGATTCAGTAATTAGTGTGGTTTGTAGACCTCTTGTGACCAATTATTTTGCAAGAAGATGTCCCTGATGATACCTTGGAGCACCCTCTGCAACAAACATCCGAGATGATTTCTTGTTCACCTTTGTGACGCAAAGAAATTCCAAGACTGTTCTTGAACTTCCTAAAGTTAAAATTACCTCATTTTGATGAATGTGCTCTACTTCTTGCTCAGTAATCTCTTCAAGGCAAGTGGCAATATCATGAATGAGTTCATTTACCTCCGGGGTTACATTGTGCTTCAGCTTCCTACTTCTGGAAATTTTATCCAACTAAGGCACATCCTCCAGAAGAGTTTGCGAGGAAGGTGGACGCAAAGTGCTTCTTGCAGCAGCAACAACAACAGCAGCTAATAGAACTGGATGATTATCCCGCTCAGCATCGGTAATTTATCAGTGAAAGCTTCCAGAGGAATTGGAAGATCAAAGAGATCTCTTGATGGTTTAAAGTTAAGCATTACCAATAATCAAGGCAAGAACATTTTCCCTCCTTGAAATGATGAAATCTGCTATAATCCCTCACTATAATTTCTCTGTCAAACACCTTGGAAATCATCTTGCTCGCCTCATGACAATCCTCACAAACCCTCAAATTCTTCACTATTCGAATGCAATCCCCTACCTTTGTTACTAACATACCATAAGCAATTGCTAGCCTCTCACTATGCTCTTTAACTACATTCTCTTTTTCTTCTTCCCCAATATCATGCAATACAGATGAGATCTTTGGAGAGTAACCAGCTTCTGCTATTCGAGTTCCAATTGTTTCAAGCATTTTGTAGATCTCCAAAGAACGCTCATGCTCTCTATCCCCTGCAACAAATTGATGAACTCTGCCCTGTGCTTCAATCAAACTCCAACCTGCAACTTTGTTAGTGTTTTGCTCCACCATTAATCTCCGAACTCGAACCACATCTTCCCATTTCCTTGCTTTGGCATATATACTGGCTAATTGTACATAATGCCCATCATAGGCTGGATCCAATTGTATTAACTTATTTCCAATCTTTTCACCCAGTTCTACTGATCCATGAATCTTACAAGCACCAAGCAATGTTGCCCACAGTACCGGATCTGGCAGAGCTTGCATTTTCTCAATCAATTCCACAGCTTCATCAACAAAACCAGCACGGCTCAATAGATCAACCATGCACCCATAATGCTCCATCTCCATCTCAATATCATACTTTTCTGTCATTAGCTTGAAATAATGCTTGCCCTCACTGACCAAACCTGCCCTGCTGCAGGCATTCAAGACCCCAATGAAAGTCACACTCACTGGATGAAAACCTTCATTTATGAACCTTTCAAAAAGCGAAAGTGCTTCCTTTCCAAGGCCATGTGAGGCCAACCCACAAATCATGGCATTCCATGACGAAATATCTCTCCGGGGCATATTGTGGAACAAGAGTTTAGACTGTTCAATGCAACCACACTTTGCATACATGTCAACTAGCGCTGTACCAAGGGAAACAGTCATCGGGAAATTCAACGAATCTACAATGGAATGAACTAATCTACCATTTTCAAGCAAACCCATTTGGGCCGATGCCGATAACACCGTGACCAATATGGCCTCATTCAGCCTCAACCCTTTCTCTCTCATCTCCTTAAAGCACTCCAACCCTTCTTCCAACTGTCCATTCTGCACATAACCCATAATCATCGTACTCCACGAGATAACATCTCTTTCAGGCATTTCATCAAACACTTTCTCCGCATCACCAATCCGCCCATCTCTCACAAACCCAGCTAGCATTGAATTCCAAGTAACAACATCTCGGCAATGGCCATTCTCCTCGAACACCCGTTTCGAACATTCTACCCTACAACAAGCAGAATACAAATGAATCAAAGCATTCCTAACAAACACATCCTCACAGAAACCAAGTTTCACCACATGGGTATGAACCTGAGTCCCTTCACATATAGCCAAAGCTTTACTACAAGCTTGCAACAAAAACGTATAAGTATGGTTATTGGTTATCAAATTCCTTCCCAGAATACACGAGTAAAGTACAACCGATTCACGAGGCGACTCGCTCTTGGCGAGGCACCGGATCATGTTATTGGAGGCGAAAAGAGATGGGTATTGGATTGTTTGATAAATGGAGAGTGAATAGGCAAATGGGGTTGATGGGGAGAGAGCAAGAGAGGCGAGGAGGTGACCCGTGAAGCTGGCATTGGCGGCGAGGCCGGAGACGATGATTTGAGCGTGGGCTTGCTTGGTTTGGTTGATGGAAGGGCGTGGTGGCAGAGAAGACAGAGGTGTGCGAAGTGTAGTAGGTGTTGAGAAGAAGAAGAAGTGAGGATTTGAGAGTTGTTGTTTTGGGAACGAAAGGAGGGGTTTGGGTCTCTTTGCAAACATAAATGTAAAGCAAAATCGCTCTTTTCTAATCTTACCAGAGATTTTGAAAGTTTGGTGGGTAAGAAGTGGCGGGTTTAAGTTGTGAATTGCTCGGCATATTCATCATCTTTCAATTATATTTCTTCGTTATCATCAACATTTATTATATTTTCTTGTTCTTTTATTTTAATTATTTTTTTTCTTCATATTTTTTCTTGGCATAGAAAAGAAATTTGCAATTACGAAAGTAAAGGGTCAAATGTGTAAACCAAATTTTGTAGGAGAAAGAGAAGACGGAAAGAAAAACTCATGAACATGGTTATCTTATTAAGCTCAATTATGTAATTGAATAATTTTGTGTTAAAAGCAAGTTTAACAATTTGTTGAACTCAAATAAAAACACAAATTTTAACCCAAAAAAAAACTCATTTTAAACCCATATATTTGTGTATTGTAAGATACAAATGATTTTACAAATTGCAATATGATACTATTATATAATTCATGAACACTTACAATAAGCCTTTACAATACAAAATTTTTTGTACATAATACAATACGTATCCATATTGTACAATACTAATAGCCATAGAATACTTCATTTTACTCTTGGCGTGTTTTATTTTGTGCCCAAAATGCGTTGTTGGTCCTTGTAATTGAAGATTTTTTTAGTTTTAAAATTTTCAAATAAGTGTTATTGGTCTTGCAAAGCATAAAATATGAGCACTATTGATAATACTTTTTTTTAGCTGTAATGTCATTTTTTTTTAATATTAAACAAATTCACATCAATATTAAAAAAACCCATTACCCAACAAAGACAAAGACCCAAACCCAAACCGTTAAAAAAGGGTTCTTCCCCAATTCAAAACTAAACCCAAAAAGAGAGAGTCACCCTAACCCACCCCCACCAGTGGTGTATTCTACATCCATTAATTGAAGTCCAATACTAATAAAGTACCCACACGTCTATTATTTATAATTTATAATATATATTCTTTCTCAAAAAAAAAAAATTATAGTATATATAAAATCAAATCGTGTGTGTGTATATATATATATATATATATTTATAGACCTTCAATTGTAATCTTGCCATGTCACATTTTTCTTTAAATAGTAGAATAGATAGTCCACATATGAAATTATAGGTTACAAGAAATTGAAGCTAGAAGAAGGAGGTAGGTTGAATAAAATGCTTATTAATAATTTACCAAAACTATAAAATTTCCTATCTAAAACAACTAAAAGGGAGAAAAAAAATCATATTTTCTTAAACTTTTATGTGTTACATATTAGTTTAAATAATATTCATATCATTTCTGGCAAGCTGAAATTGTTGCAAAATCATGTGATCATGAACCTTCCTGCTTTAAAGATTTTCCAAACATACTGGAAGTGCAAGAAAAAAAAAAGTAGGTTTGGATATCCAAAACTAGTAAAGTAAGATTGTCATCTTAAATGGTATAGCTTAAAATGTTAAAAAAAAAAAAAATCCTAAAAGATTTGAGACAATCATCATCACCTAGAAGGAAGGTTTGAATCTAACGTGGCCAACAACTTTGTAGTTCTATGACTTAACTTAAGGGTGTGCAGTGAACTAGCCAAAACTGACTTGATCTAATCTAAACTGTGGAGTTCAGTCAGTTTTTCAAGGTTGGGTTGGGTTACATTTTTTTTTAATATAGTGGGTCGAGTTGGGAGTGGGTCATAAGATTCACAAATTTGCCTAACCCGACCCGACCCACCTATATTTAATATATATTTAAGTTTTAAAAAATATATAATTATATAAGTTTGTTATTTACATTTTTACCCCTCTTTCTAAATAAAACCCAAATCATAAGTTCTCCCCATATAGTTTGTGTTTGTTTGGTGTTATGTTTATGATTATTTGGTTATAAATTCACTATTATTTGTGATGGTGTTGTTCTAATGCTCAATTTAATAACAATAATAATAGTAAAATCAACATGCTTGGGTTGTTGATAGGTTGGGTTGTGTTGGATTTTTTTTAACCCACAGACAATGAGTTGTCCATTTTACCTAAGAACACACGGTGCCCAATCTGTCGGCTTTGTTCATTCCAAGAAACTACAAATTGAGAATGATTCCTCCCTCATTTTTTGATTTCAATAAATTGTTACATCCAATTCGATTTAGCAAACATAAGTTGAATTAATGGAAGAACAAAAGCCTAATTAATGGAAGTCCAATTCTAACAAAGTACCCATACATTTATATTTATCTAAAAGTTGATATGCTCTTATTGAGCCACATTAGCTTAGCATTTCAGTCTATTTGTAAAGAACACTAAAAACAAATTCTAACCATACATTACATTATTTTCAAAATATCTCGCCTTTTATAATTATTGAATGTAAAATGCATTATGTTTTCTTGAGAAAAAAAAAAAAACTACTTACAAAATTTAGAACACTTTCAAATAACAAATATAGATAGAATAATTTAGAAAATCTAATATATTGCATCAACTATGCTTTGTTAGAAAATAATCACATCATTTTAAGAAGGGTTTGAGATTAACACTTATAAGTTTCATCTGCTATTTTTATTTTTCACTTAACAAAAAAAGAAACCATCAAATTTTCCGCATGTCACGCAAGTCTACAACTAATCTATAGCTAGTCTACAACTAGTTCAGGTCTACAAATTTTTTGCCCTAGACCCACTTATATCTACAGTTAGTCTATATATATATAAATATATATATATATATATATAAATTCAAATGTAGCATTTACTGCTATACTCCTGTTGAGCCACATCAGCGGTCACATTACTATTTTTTCTTTGGTTTTCCATCTTTATTGATTGTCTACGGCAAAATTAATTCTTTGTGTCCAACGTGATGTACTACATGCCATCATAAAGTCTAACTGAACATTAAGTATAATTTTCTTTACATCCTTTTATACACACACACACACACACACATATATATATATATATATATGCAATAAATTTTGCTACTTAATCATTAAGCGTCATCATCTACTTTTTTTTTTACCTCTTCTTTTCTCTTTTAAACTTTTCTTCTCACTACTTTTAACCAAAAAAAAAAAAAAAAACCAACAACAACAACAAAAACAAAACAAAAACCTCTTCTTCTCCTTATTAGTCACACATACGCTTACACTTCCTCTAACATTTCCCTTCCCTCTTTGCCTCTTTACCTCCCTCACTAATCTCTACTTCACCATTACACTTCATCTTTTTCTCTTTCTTATAATTTGACTCTTCTTCTTCTTATTTTATTTTGTATAAATTTGGTATCATTTCTCTTATTCAATCCATATTTTTCCCACACAAAAAATGTGAGTACTGTCTCTCTTTCTCTCTCTCTCTCTCTCTCTCTCTCTCTCTCTCTCTCTCTCTCTCTCTCTCTCTCTACTTTCTTTTGGTGAATTTTTGTTCTTTCTTAGAACTCTAATTAAAGGTTGATGGTTTTTTTTTTTTAATATGTGTTTTGGTATTGTGTTTTTTTAATTTCCTATCACAAAGTCTTCTCTCTCCCTTTTATAGCTTTGGTTGAATTTTGGTTTGAGTTAATAGATAGTTTTTTTTTTGGAAATCGGAATTTGAGTTAATATCAAAATACAATCTACATGGCTATGAATTTGAATTTGCCTACAAATTATTTGAATAATAAATTATTATAAAGTCTATCTTTTATTCCTTTGATTTCATTTTAATTTTGGTTGATATAACATTGCAATTTTGTGATGAGTTTTGATTATCATGATAATCTCTTTATTCCTTATTAAGTGATGAGAAATTTAAATAATAAATTTGAAACTTTTAAAGTTTAGTTGTATATTAGGCAAATATAACACGCTACAACAGAAGTTAGAAGGATATGATTCACCTAAAAAAATATTAATCAAACACAAAAAAATAATAGAATGATATATTTGTAGAGATAAAAAGATTAAAAAAAAAAAACTCATAGAAATTTTTTTTAAAAAAATTGACAGTACTTGAAATAAGTGTTACTTTTTATATATTATACCTCATTACATAATATTTATATATATTCCCACGTAAAGCGTGGATCTACAGCTAGTCTATATATATATATATATATATATATATATATATATATCTAAAAGCCGAGGCAGAGAATTTAATGTTGCTATACTTTTGTTGAGCCACCTCATCAATCATATCATACTTTAAAAAAAAAAAATTACTTTATGATTTTTCTATTTTATTTTATATAAAATAATAAAATATAGTTCATGGACAAGCCAATGCACTCCATTACTATTCAACATGTTACTATTCATTTGTTTTAAATGCAAGTATTTGACTTTTCAGCTACTCAAATCGATTTCAACTTTTCGTTTTCTTCTTTCTAATTTCAAGTAATTGTTAAAATTGAATAATTCATTATCATTTTAGTGGATATATATACATGTTTGACTATTCATTACAAACGTTACTATTCATTAGATGCAAATGTTTGACTATATTCAGCATTTTAAATTGATTTCAACTTTTCATTTTCTTCTTTCTAATTTCAAGTAATTGTTAAAATTGAATATTTAAACTTTTCATCTTTCTATTCTTAAAAAAAAAAAAAAAAAACTCTTCTTCTCTTCCTCAAATCCTTCCCCTCCCTCTTTGCCTCTTTATTTCCCTACTACTCTTTACTTTATTGTTAAACTTCCTTCATCATTTCCTATTTCTTATATTTTACCTCTTCTTCTCCCCATCTTATTTTGTATAAATTTGATATCACTTATTCCATTTAATTCATATTTTTTCCACACAAAAATTGTGAGTACTCTCTCTCTCTCTCGCTTGATTTTTGTTTTTTCTTATAACTCTAATTTAGGTTAATGGTTTTGTTTTTTATTTTATTTTTTTAATTTTCCATCACAAATGGCTCTTATAGCTTTGGTTGAATTTTGGTTTGGGTTAATATGTAATTTTTTTTTTAAAAAAAATAGAAATTTGAGTTTATATCAAAACAAAATATAAATGGTTACAAATTTGAAAGTGCCTACCAATGGACTTCCATTGAATAGAGATGTATTCACAATGTTTTTAGCTTTATATACTTCTTTGGTAATGTGAATTTGAGAAAGAGAAAAGGGTAAGTAAATGATATATGGTCTTTCATAATTCTCTATGTCTTGAAGAAAGTGGAGAGCCTATCAGTCTCCCTTCTACTGGAATTTGTATAAAAAGTCTTGCTATAAGTTCCTTGACTTTTTGTTATTTTATAATGAAATGAGACTGAAAGTTTTCGTTTGCCTGACTAAACAACTAGAGACAGATATACAAATATTTTTGGAGAAGGCTGATATGGCTCTTAAAAAGTAGAAGATGCATATGGTTGTGGTTAATGAGTTTTTAACTCGCAAAGACGAGGTTGTAGTTGTTACAAACAATGAAAAGATATCAATTTGCCGTTACAAGACTTAGGTTGGTGATGTTGTGGAGAATCCCCTGATTAGACTTTTGTGGAGAGACATTTTGCTTATGTTGAGAAGCCAGATCTATGATATCTAAGCCTAGAATATAATCAAATGTTTGATATAACAAACATTTACCAAAAATTGCTCTTTGGTAGTAGGTCCTTATGATAATCATTTGGATTATCTGGTAAGCTGACTTGCCTTTGGGCAAAAAATAAAAAAGAAATAAAAAGCGTATTTTGATTTCAATCAAAGTGCTTATAAAATAACCTCAAGAGAGGGAGATTATAATAAAAATTGTAATCGCTCTATGGTCTATATTGTGACAAAAAGTGAATAAAGCTGTTTTATTTGTAGAGTATCAAAAAAGTCAAAAAATATTTAGTGTAGCAATTTTGTATTGTTGCACCCCATGTGTTTGGTAAAATTTCTTTTAGAAATTTTATGTGTTTTGCTCAAATCTATATGTTATTTTTATTTTGGTCATTTTATTACAAATAATTAGCATTTCCACCATCAAATTTGTAGTTAATTTGAACTTTCTTGGTAAGCTTTTACTTTGCTTAGTTGATCATTTTTACTGAAAATGCCAAAAAGAGAATAAGATAAAATATAATTTACTTTAGAGTACTAGTATGCTATTAATGTTTTTATGCATAGATACTTAAGGAACTTTTTCTATTGGCATTTTATTTTATTTTATATTTCCACTTTATAATATATGATTTATTGATAATGATCTATTGCATAGTTATCTTTATTTACTTTTTCACTTAGTTTCAATTATGAGGAAGAAAGAGATGTGGATCTATGTTTTGGAGAAAAATATATCTATAAGAGTTGAATCACATACATCTGTATAGCAATAAACAAAGTATATATAGTTAAAACTTGGTCTAATAGTTCCCCCACACTATCAATTTAAAAAAAAAAAAAATTCTTGCATTGTGTTTTCATACATATCTCACTATATATAATACCTAATTACAAAATATATTTTGTTACACTACAAAAAACTTCTAATTTAAAACATAAATTCAAATAACACATATTGAATTTTTAAAAATATACAATCTAATATATTAATTCAATAATTATCCAATAAAAAATAATCATATCATATTTGCCTGCGCATCACGTGGGTATGCGACTAGTCTATATATTCTAAAAGCTAAAACATAGCATTTATTATTGCTACGCTCCTGTTGAGCCACATCCACATCATCTACTTATTTCTCATTTCTCTCCACTACTTCCAACCATAACTTCTCTTTTACCTTTTCATCTCTTCACTACTCTCAACCTTAATGTCACTCTTCATCTATCTCTTCCTCTTCCTTTTATTTTGATTCTTCTTATCTCCATTCTATTACTATAAATATGACATTCTCTGTTCTAGTCTGTACATATTTTCTCACATGAAAAAGGTTATTACTCTCTCTCTCATGTTTTATTTTTATGTGAATTTTTTATTTTTTGTATCTCTACTTTAGATTGATGTATTTATGTGTTCTTTAAAATTTTACTTTGGGTTGCAATTTGGAATTGCGTTTTTAAGTTATTATCTTTTTTTCTTTTCTATAATTGTTAAATGTAAAGAAGAATGAAACCATAGTGCTCTTGCAACATTTAAAATGTGTTGGTGCTTTCCCTCAACAATTGCATTTTGTTGAGGAGTAGCAACACAAGATAATTGATGCAAGATGCCTTTTGATTTGAAAAAATCCTTCATGATAAATTCTATGCCATTGTCACTCCTAATACACTTAATTTTGGCATTGAATTGAGTTTCAACCATGATAGAAAATTGTTGAATAAGAGCTGAGGTTTCTGACTTAGATTTAAGCAAATAAACCCAAGTACATCTAGAATAGTCATCCACAATGGTAAGAAAGAACTTGTAACCCTTGACAGGCCACAAGCGCGTTGACCCCTTGTGATAACTTAAGTTGATTAATTAGCCAAGTTATTAATTAATCAAATTAATATGCAATATAACGTGGCAGTACAAACAAATCACCGATAACTAGAGTATGTAGTGGGAAATAAATAACACGGTGATTTGTTCACGAATGGGGAAAACCTTACGGCAAAAACTCCACCGGGTGATTTAAGGTCACCACTCCCGAAACTCTACTATTATCACAACAAGCAGTTACAAGCAAGGAATCCCAAGTACCTTACCAACCTACAGTTGAACTCTTACCCCAATACCTAATTGGACTTGTTCTGTAGTGACAGTTTCTCCTTTCAATGCACGGCTCCCAAGTACGTGACTAACCAGATGCGCGGATCTCAGTACGCGACTTCAAATACCAACGAGAGAGAGAGAGTTGTTGGCTGCAAAGTTCTTCAAATCATCAGAGATGAACTAGGGCACGAACTTTATTTATCAGATCACAAATTGCATGAACAAGGAGTTCTGAATGAATGTGCAACTTGCATCACTTTTGACGGTCCTTAAAATAATCCTTTTATATGTCTAGGGTTAGGAGAAAAGAAGTCCCAAAGACACATTCACGGATTGGACTTGAAACAGAACTGAAAATCTGTTTTTTTTTTTTAATTCTCGACAGATAGAGGTGTCGAGGATCTGTAGAGAAGCTGTCGAGGCTCGGGACAAAACAGCTTCTTAAAGCTCGATAGATGCATGTGTCGAGGTAGGTGTCGAGCTTTAAAAACTTGCACTTCATTGCTTGTTTCTTGGACAGACTTTGACGGCTTCAATACTTAATCTTGAACTTGAAGTGTTAAACACATCCTAGATCTACCCAATTACAAGTAAAGTGTGTTTTGTCTAAGGATAAGCCAATTACATAAAATAGCGACATATATTCACAGACTTGAACTACATATGTCCTAACAACCCTCAATAGTGGAAACTGAAAAAGGCCCCCAAAGATCACAATGTACAAAATCAAACACACAATGAGATACATGTTGACTAGTAGGAAAGGATAGTCTCTTTTGCTTAGAAAAATGACAAATGTCACAACATGTAGTCTTATTAGCTAGTAAAACAGATACAAGATTATTAAGCAGAGACAACTTGGCATGAGAAGGATGCCCTAAACGAAAATGCCACAAATCAGCATTAACACTAGTGATTTTGATAGAAGGAAGGGAGACAGGAACCTTGGAATCAGCAGTAAGCACAGATGGAGATAGAACTCTGTGCTGGAGTAGATATAGCCCTTTTGATGCTTTACCCAGTCCAATCATGTTCCAATTGGCTAGGTCTTGGATAAAGCAAAAGGAACCAAAGAATACAAGACAACAGAACAAGGATTTAGTGAGCTGACTGACAGAGATTAGATTAAATGTAAAAGATGGAACACACAAAATTCCATAGAGTATAAGGTTGTCTGAGATATGAATTGTCCCTATATGAGTAACTAAGGCCTTCTCTCCATTGGGCAAATAGACAAATGTATTAATGGTGGATGTAATTGTGGTTAGGCAAGAAACTGAATGAACCATATGGTCTGTTGCACCAGTGTCAATAATCCAATCGTTAGACTTATAGGTTTGTTTATCTATGATATGGGCAGAAAAAATAGAATGAGAGAGGTTAGGAGGTAACCAAAAAGGATTACCTAAAAAATTGGCAAAGTAAGGCATGGTTGAACTGGTGCTAGCAGTAGTTGTTGCATTAGACAAAGGAGAAAGGACTGAAGTTGCCTGATGTGTAGATGTGGTCTGAGATGTAGCTGCTTCCTTAAAGGACTGAGAAGCAAGGAAAGAAAGCAACTGCTCAAATTGATGCTGAGTGATGGGCCATTGAGGAGCATTAAATTGTGATTGTGACATGTTCAAGAGAGACTGCTGTGCTCCCGGAGACTGTGCTAAGCAATGCAGTATCTCAGACTGATTAGGAAACCCCATCATGGGAGAAGAAGCAAAATTCCCAAAATTACCATTAAAATTTCCATTGCTAGAAACCTGATGAGTAGAAGCCTTTCCCTTGTGCTTATATCCTGGAGGATAACCATGCAATTTGTAGCAATTTGTAGCATTAAAGAATAGGCCTCATTGAGTGCAGGCAACGGCTCAGTGATCAAAATCTGACTAGTGACAGTGGAATAACTGTCATTAAGTCTATGAGAAAATGAAAAACTTGATCCTTTTGCTGAGCATTCAATTGATTTTGCTGAGAGCCACAAGTACAGGTACAAGTGCAAGCAGAAAAAGACTGATAATGCACAAGTTCATCCCACAAAATCTTGAATTTGGTAAGGTAAGAGCTTACCGTGAGTGAACCTTGTGAAAGCTTCGAGATTTCTTTTTGAACTTCAAAGAATCTTGGAACATTGGGCTGTGAAAATCTATCATGCATATCGATCCACAAATCCTTCACAGTGTGAATGTACATCACACTAGTAGCAAGATCTTTGCTCAAGGAGTTCACCAACCATGAAAGAATGGTGGTGTTTGCTCTGTGCTAAGCATTATACAGAGGATGAGAGAGATCGGGCATGGAAATCAAACCTTCAAGGAAGCCAAACTTGTTCCTCCCACTCAATGACAAAAAAATAGCCCTTGACCAACTGAGATAGTTTTCAGGACCAATCAGTGGTTGAGAAACAAGGACAACATCTGAAGGTGGAATGAAGTAAGGGCTTGATGGATTGGTATTTGCATCCTCCATTGGAAGTGCTTGATTGGAAGGTCACTGATTCGCAGTACCAAAGGAATTGGTGGGAATGGGATCTGCTGATTCTGAGCTTGTGTTGGTAGCGGAAGCCATGGACGAGCTACTGAAGATCTGATACCATATTAAAAAAGTGCTTTGGAGAATACTGGAAGAAAACCACTTTACTAAAATTGTGAATTGAATATAAGAAGCTTAATTAATTTACACAGTGATTTGGTCTTATATACACGAAGCAATGAAACAAGAGAAAAGAAAAGGCTAAACTAACTAACAAACTCTAACTGACTAACAACCAAATAATGACAGCTGTACACCACTTAGATTAGTTCATACATGCCACACGTGCTAACACTTAAATGCTACGACATCGTTTTGGCTTTCAACTTCACTTTCTTCCTTTTAGTTGCAGTTGTGTCGTTTTGCTCTGTTTTCCCTGTTTCAACTTCAGTGCATTCCCTTAAGCCTTCTCTCTTAGCAAAAGTTTCAATAGAAATAATCTAGAATATGATAGCTTGATGGGTCATGATTGTTGGAATTCTACTTAAAAAGTAATTATTCAAGAGAAACACATATAATACATCTATCAATTAACAATTATATCATGTGCATATGTAATAAAATTCAACAATAAAATGTGAGAAATATACATACTAAATTATGTTATTCAAGGACCTCGCAAGCAATCAGGATGCTCTCCCCAGCTGGTCAGGATTAACAAGAGCTTTATTTCTCTTTTCACACCCCCTTGCAAGTGTGGCCTTGACAATATTTATAATATTCAGAAAGGACATGACCAGCCATAAAATCCTTCCCATCGTAATAACACTTCATGTAACAGATATGTTACATTTGTTAATAAACAACTTTATTAATTAGATTTTATTAATGAAGTAGTTCATTAATGTGTTATTACTTTTGTAACTCCATGCTAATATATAGATTCATCTATCATTCATATCCAGAACTACTATAATGACAACACCTTTAATAGGAGTTCAAGTTACTAGTAATGACACAATAGATTTATTAAAGTCAACACTCAACATGCATGAATCTCATTATGGAAGGACTTCTGAGATTATTATGCACTAACCATCGAAAGACTAGCCCTTATTGTCTTCCATAGTCTGAGCAATTTTAACTTGCACCTCCTTTCCATCATGGTCCAACAATGTACCTATCAGAATAGGCTATATCATGAAGGATATGGTCAAGTCAAGGACTACAATGAATGAATTCATAATCTTAGTCTACTAAACCAAGTAGACCTATTTTAAGATATCAATATCTTATATCATATAAGTATTGCATAATTTCACAAGAGACTGAATATTTATTTGTTAATAAAAAATGCATTGTATATATTATGTTGGGCGACATTATTCTAACAGTCTCCCACTTGGCCTAACATAACCCCATTTCCAGTACATGCGTTTCAAATAGCCCAAAGGACAGGCCTTTGGTAAAAGGGTCAGCCAAATTTTGCTTTAATGAAACCTTCTGAATAGCCACTTTCTTCTTCTTGATCATATCTCGAATGTAATGGTAACGACCCTCTTTATGTTTTGCACGAGAGTGGCATTTCGAATCTTTGGTGATAGCAATGGCAGAATTGTTATCACACAAAATGAGAATGGGTCTTTGAACACATTCTACAATTAGCAACTCTGTTAAGAATTGTTTTAAATATACAGCTTCTTTTGCCGCAGCATTCAAAGCCATATATTCAGCTTCCATCATAGATTGAGCAACACATTCATGTTTCTTACTTTTCCAAGCAATGGCTCCACCACATAACATAAATACAAAACCAGAGGTAGACTTTCGACTATCTAGACACCCTTGATAATCAGAATCTAAAAATCCAGATAATCTTAAATCATTAGAGCCATGATATGTCAATTTCCTACCTTTAGTTCGCTTCAAATATCTGAAAATCCATTGAATAGCCATCCAATGAAGTTCTCCTGGATTACTTTGAAAACGACTAACCATACTGACTGCAAAAGCAATATCTGGTCAAGTACAAATCATGAGATACATAAGACTTCCTACAATAGATGCATACGGGTGTAACTTTGGGTCTAGTTTGTCTTGCTCATTTTTTAGGACAATCTTTGTGGGAAAGTGGCCTAAGAAAATTATAGGGAATCCTCCCACTCAAACAGTCAACCATATGAAACTTTTCTAGTAAAGTTTCGATATATTTTTCCTAGGAGAGACTCAATTTTTTATTCACCCGGTCTCGTTCAATTTTAATCCCCAAAATGTATGACGCTTCACCTAGTTCCTTCATTTCAAAAGTTTTGAATAGCCACTACTTGATTTCAAAAAGCATCTCGATATCATTTCCTGCCAGAAGAATATCATCCACCTATAATGTAAGAATTGCAACCTTATTAGAAGTTTTCTTCACATATACACAAGGTTCAGAAGAATTTTGCATAAACCCCAAAACTGTTATTGATTCATGAAACTTCAAATTCCACTGTCTTGATGCTTGCTTAATCCATATATAGATTTTTCTAACTTGCATACCTTGCTCTCATCTCCTTTTGAAATAAAACCCTTAGGTTGCTCCATATAAACATCTTCTTCAAGATCACCATTTAAAAATGCAGTCTTTACATCCACTAGTCGCAAACCCGAGCAATGCGCAAGGTAATTTTGATATCATATTATTTTTTGTTAAGTAAAGAATGGGAATAATAGTTGAGATTTAAAAGTAATAGTCCAAAACCCATCTCACAATAATGTGTTTACATTGTAATATATATAATAAATTTTATGTAAGGAAAGAAGTCTTTATCTTGATTTGTGTGTGTGTGTGTGTGTGTATTTTGGCGAGGAAACATGTTGCATTTTACTTTCAATCATTATATATTGCAAAATATTTTGTAATACGTTATAATAGTGTGAGATATATATCAAAACACAACACAATTAAAAAGTGGAAAATGTATAATTTTTATTAGAACATGAAAATGAATCTTGTTGGTTTCATTTGAATATTAACATTATTTTGCATTTTTGGAGAAGCTACTGAGCAATTTATCCAAACTTTGTTTCCATTTTATCACATAAGAACTATTAAAAAAAATTATAATAGTTTCTATTTTGATAATCACTAAACTCATGAATGAGAATCAACTATTACAAAAAAAAAAAAAAAAAAATCTCCCTAAAACATATATTGATTTCTATTATTCCTTTCCATACAATTTAAAAAAATGTGAAAAACTAAGGAAGCTAAATGTGTAGTTGGTCATTTCTCCAAAAAAATAAAAATGCATAGGTGATTTTAGTCAATTAATAAATAGCATAAATGGGGTAGGGGAAAGCAGATGTATTCACGGTATAATTGTTTATATATATCCATATTTGTTTTTGTATAATAATACTCTTGCTTTCTAAAATATTCATGTAGCAACTGTATCTTGTTTAATCTTTCCCAGTTTTGCAGCTTTAACCCGACTCATAGCATATAAACCAATGATCATGAAAAAGAACCTAGCAAAATGAAGCCAAACGCAATTTCTAAATTTTAGTGATAATTAACAAAGAGATTAAAAAATATCACAAATATGTAGTGATAATTAAAAAAATTTCCATCACAAATACTATACTTACTGTTTTTAAGAGAGATTAAAAGAGAACATATATAAATATAATATATATATGTGTGTGTGTGTGTGTGGAAGGGAAAAATGTATATACGATACAGAAGTGTTGAGGGAGGAGAAATGTTAAAGAAGAGAAAGAGACTTTGTATGTTTTAGTAATTGAAAAATGTATTTATAACTAGTAAGTTGCATAATTAATGTTATAAAAAAACTCATCAAATCCAATGCAGTAACATAATAGTAAGTCTGAATAGAGGACTTGTGGGCTACCATATAGGCTTATAAAAAATTTAAAACTTTCTGTATTCATTATTTTTTTTTCCCAAAAATGTTAATCGGAGAACAATTTCCTTCATAAATGAGAATTTTATGGATTTTTTTTTTCCAGTTAGATAGAAGAAATATATAGGAAGGCAAAAAAAATTGATTGTATTTCTAAAAGACCTAATAGTGAATATCTAAGTACATATTATTTAAGAATTATAATAGTGAAATTTGTAGTACAAAAGAAATGCCTAGTTGATTTCCTATTGTATTTATCTATTATATTTCTTATGTTATTTCTACTATATTTTTGAATATTTAAGGAGTATGAGAGAGTGAAGTGCAACATAGCATAACCAAATTGAACAATAAGATATAAGATATAAGTTTAAGGGTTTTTTTTTTTTTTTTTTCTCTCTTGAGAATTAGATAAGCTTAATTAAGCTAATTACTAAGGTAATATGATTTAATTCATGTTGGACTATACAAAATCATTCTATTTATTATATATATATATATATATATATATATATATCTATTGGTTAGCATGATTTGAATTAAGTTGCAAGATTTTTTAAGAATGAGATCACGTCGAGGTATATGCTTCAATTGAGAGAATTTTTTAATTTCAAAGTAATGGACATTAGTATTACCATGGAAACATAAAGAAATATTGCATGCATGTCCACAGTCATAAAATGGATGCAATAGTTATAAATTGTAAGAATTGTTTTTTTTTTTTTTTTTTTGAAAATATAAATGGTACCCAAATGCAAAGAAAAAGACGAACACCATACAGTTAATACTTATCAATCATAATATTTTCTTTCCTCTTCCAAGGTGTCCTAAGAAGTTATAAATTAGTATTGATTTAGATGAGATTAAAAGAAAATTAGCAAGGATTTATGTAGTATTTAATTTTAAAAAATTACAAAGCTCTTCAAAAAATAAAATTAACAAATGAGAGGCAAATGATCATGTACTAAATCAATAAAACGCATTCCAATTCTTTAAACACAAACAATTTTAATGGGTAAAACACAATTATGTAAAAAAAATTGTAAATATGAATACAAAGAAATAGAACATCAATTAAAAAAAAAAGAAAAAAGAAAAAAGAAAAAAAAAAGAAACATGGTATTTACAACCCTAGAAAAGAAAATCCAATACAACCTTTACATCGTAATTTGTCAAAAAATTAATGAAAATAACCATATTAAACTAATTTATAATCCCAAATACAAAGAAAAAGAGGAACAACATATGGTCCATACCTATCAATCATAATATTTTGTTTCCTATTCCAACTTATCCTAAGAAGTTAAAAATTAGCATAGATTTAGATGAGATTAAAAGAAAGGTAGCAAGAATTTATGTAGTATTTAATTTAAAAATTACAAAGCCATTCAGAAAATAAAATGAACAAATGGGAGGCAAATAATCATGTACTAAATCAATAAAACACATTTCAATTCTTTAGACACTAACAATTTTAATGGGTAAAACATAATAATATAAAGAAAAATTGTAAACATGAATACAAAGAGATAGACTATCAATTGAAAATTGGAAAAAAGAAAAAAAGCAAAGAAGTTCAAGGGAAGAAAAAGAGAAACTAACCTCAAATGGACCTTCCAATTCTAGATGTAATTTGGTGACTGATGAGATGGAAAGAAAGCAATTCACACCTTATATATATATATATATATATATATATATATATATAAGTCAGTCGGTTTTAAATCCATAGGGAGGCAATTAAATGTTTTGATGGGGAAAAGAAGCCGTTTTTTTTATAAGGAGATGATAAGTCAGAGAGAGAGAATGATTGATTGCTGAATTTAAGGGAATTTGGATTTAATGGAAAAGTCATTAATAGTGTAAACATTAGCCGTTTGTTTGATGGAAAGATGGTGAGTTGAGAGAGAAAGAATGGGATTGATTAAAGAGAATATATGAAGTGGAAACCCCAAAAAAAATGGAAAATAAAAATTTTGTGACATGGCGATGATGTGGCTCAACTGGAGCGTAGCAACAATAAATGCTACACTTCAGCTTTTAGATATATATAGATTTGACAAAGTTCAAAATCAAAGAATGCAACTAGAGAAAGTATAGCACGAATAGATTGAACTCTTACAACAGGAGAAAAGGTTTCTTCAAAATCAACTCCATATTCTTGAGTATAGCCCTTTGCCACCAATCTAGCTTTGAACTTTTCCACTTTTCCGGAGACATCTCTCTTTCTTTTAAAAGTCCATTTGCATCCAACTATTTTCATTCACTGTTGCCTTTTCACTAGCCTCCAAACACCATTATTTTGCATAGAATCAAGCTCCTCATTCATTGCACTAATCCAATTATTTGAATCAGTATCTTCTAAGGCTTGAGAGTATGTTGTTGGGGTCTCTCAAATGTTGACTAACTTTCACCTTCTCATAGTTTTCACTATTACAAAGGTAATAGTCAAACATATCATGCCCTTTAGAAATTTGAGTGCTTCTTCTCAAAGGTGTTGGATCTATAGCTTTCACTATTATTGAGTTTGTATCTCTTTATTCTTCCAAGACTTCCTTTTGAAAATCATCATTACCCTCAATTTCAAAAATATCCTCCAAAAATTTTACATTTCTACTTTCCAAAATTACTTGACTTTCTAGATCAAACAATCTATATCCTCTAGACCGCTATGGGTAGCCCACCACGACACACCTTTTTGTTTTAGACAACAATTTATCCCTACTAGGATCAGGAATTAAAACATGAGCAATGCATCCCTATATCCTAATATGAGATAAACTAGCTATCTTAACTACAAACAACTCATGAGATGTTTTCTCTACGGCTTTAGTGGGAATTCTATTTAAGATATGCATAGCAGCTAGAATAGCTTCACCCCAAAATGATGTTGGCAAATTTGCTCTTGCCATCATAGATCTAATCATGTCTAGAAGTGTTCTATTACGTCTCTTAGCAATCCCATTAGCCTCAAGGGTATATGGAGGAGTGCGAAAATGAACAATTCCATTCTCAACACAATATCTCTCAAAATCATTTGATACATACTCTCCACCTCTATCTAAATTGACAGATTTTATTACATTGTTCGTCCATTTTTCAACCTCAAGTCTATAAGTGATAAACTTTTCTAAAGCCTCTGATTTATGTTTCATCAAATAAACATACCCATATCTAGAAAAGTCATCAGTGAAGGTGATAAAATAACGATATCCTCCTCTAGCATTTATATTCATAGGTCCACAAATATCCGTGTGAACTCTCTCCAAAACCTGAGAAGTGTGACCTCCTATAGAGTAAGAATTTTTCGTCATTTTCCCTTCAATGCAACTTTCACATGTTGGATAATCTTCTAATGTGACATCACTTAACAGACCCATTTTAATCATTCTTCCAATGTTTTTGTTTACTAACATGTCCCAATCTCAAGTGACATAGATCAGTTGCATTATCTTTCACAGAAACATTAACATCACACACAATACTCCCACACAAATGCACTTGATACATATTATTATTTCAAAAACCATATAGTACTACAACATTATTTTTCTTCATTAAGAACCGTCCATTTCCAAAATAAAAATCATAACCAAGTTTTTCTAGCATAGAAACAGATAACAAATTTCTCCTAAGACTCGGAGCATACAAACAATCAACTAAATCAAAAGATGACCCATTATTTAGTTTTAACTCAAAAACTCCTATGCCTTCAATCTTGACTTTTGCATCATTTCCCATATAAATGTAACTTGCTCCATCATTTATTTTTTGTAGCTCTTTGAACCCCTACATAGTATTAAAAATATGAGTAGTAGCTCTTGAATCAGCCCACCAAGATCCAAACTTAATAATAGTGGTATTAATTTCATTGAGAATAAGATTTCCAAAAATACCTTGAGGCTGTTTCTCACATGACCTCAAAAAAGAATGACATTCAGATTTTTTATGTCCTGGTTTGTTGCAATGATAGAAAATAATCTGTTTTGTTTTGACCTCAACGTATTGCTTAACTAAAGCCTTCTTGTTACTTCTCCAATCATTTTTACAACTTTTGAATTTTCTTTTCTTCTCAAACCTTTTGCTTCCTTTAGGAACAGACTCCTTTTGTTCCGCAATGTTAATTGAAAAATTATTAACTCTCACCTTTGCATCCTCTTTAGCTGTGACCTTAGATAAGAGATCATCTAATGTCTCATCCAAACTCGAAACAAAATAAATTTGTGGTAAGGTATCATAAGAATTGGGCAAGGATGACAAAATAGTTGAAATTTTTGTTTTGTCATCTACTGGTCTTCCTTGTAGGGCTAATTCATTAGTTAAGGCAATCATATTAATCACATGTTGACGACCATCTTCTCCTTCTGATAATTTAGTCCTAATAAATTTTTCCCATAAGCCTTACACATGGGCACTAGACTTTTTTCCAAACTTCACTTCTAGGCTATCAATTATGGATTTAGCACTAGGGGAATTCATATAGCTAACCATCAATGAATCACTTATATATCCCAACATAAAAAATTTCATTTTGTTATCTGCCTCAATCCATTTATTATAGGAGACTTTATCAAACTCAACAGACTTCTCATTGGGCTTAGGTGGACACTCAAATTTAATACAATGACTATAATCATAAAACCCCATGTACAAATCTACTCTACATATCCACTCTGCATAATTGGGTCCAGAAAGTGTACAATTTTTCATGATATTAGCCATGTTCAAAGAACCAGAGGAGTTTGCCATCTCTCTGTAAAACGCAACACATATAATTTGTGTATTAAAATCCAATTCTTTTGGCTATTAATTTCTTTTGATAACATACAAGAATTTATATTTAATGACAAATATTTCAACCAATTAAATTCACCCAGTATCTGTAGGGGCGTAAGGAAGAATTTAATCAATTAGTATTTATCATTTAAATATTTATTTATTTATGTTAAATTAGAGTCTATGTCTATTCGTAGAGGCGCGCGTGCGCACACACACACATACATATATTGTGTCTATCTGTAAGGGCGTTGACACATTTATATATATATATATATATATATATATAATCTCATACGCGCGTGCGCGCGCGCACACAGACACACACACATATATATATTGTGTCTATCTGTAAGGGCGTTGGCACATTTATATATATATATATATATATATATATATGTATATATATGTATATATATAATCTTTCAAAATCCTATTTCATCCATGTGATTAACCGAAGGGGTGTCATCATGTTTGAGTTTAGGAAAATGAAAGAGTAATAGATGTATTAAATTCTAAGACTAGACTTGAAGAAAACTAACTCCCACAGTGAAACTTAAAATTAACTAAATGGCGTTATGTTGTATTTGTTACAACCATTTATTAATAAAATTTATTGTATACTTAAGATATAACAATATCGCATGTATAGGGGAAAAAAATATTAACCATAAAGACAAGTTATCATAAATATTAGTAGAGCCTACTTGCTTGTGATTATTGGAATTATACTTAAAAAGTAATAATTCAAGAGAAATACATATAATACATCTATCAATTAACAATTATATCATGTGCATATGTAATAAAATTCAACAATAAAATGTGAGAAATATATATACTAGATTATGTTATTCAAGGACCTCGCAAGCAATTAGGATACTCTCCCCAGCTGGTTAGGATTAACAAGAGCTTTATTTCTCTTTTCACACCCCCTTGCAAGTGTGGCATTGACAATATTTATAATATTACAAAAGGACATGACCAGTCATAAAATCCTCCCCATCGTAATAACACTTCATGTAATAGATATGTTACATTTGTTAATAAACAACTTTATTAATTAGATTTTATAAATGAAGTAGTTCATTAATGTGTTATTATTTTTTAACTCCATGTTAATACATGGATTCATCTATCGTTCATATTCAGAACTACTATAATGACAACCACCTTTAATAGGAGTTCAAGTTATTGGTAATGACATGATAGATTTATTAAAGCTAACACTTAACGTGCATGAATCTCATTATGGAAGGAATTCCGAGATTATTATGTACTAACCATCGAAAGACTAGCCCTTATTGTCTTTCATAGTCTGAGCAAATTTTAACTTGCACCTCCTTTCCATCATGGTCCAACAATGTACCTATCAGGATAGGCTACATCATGAAGGATATGGTCAAGTCAAGGACTACAATGAATGCATTCATAATCTTAGTCTACTAAACCAAGTAGACCAATTTCAAGATATCAATATCTTACATCATATAAGTATTGCATAATTTTACAAGAGACTGAATATTTATTTGTTAATAAAAAAGACATCATATATATTATGTTGGACCACATTATTTTAACAATGATAACCAACAGAAAAGTGGCATCTGAAGTGCATTTCCTTCCGCAATGAGCTTGTCGAGATAAAACTCTGAAGGCAGTCCTCATCGGGAAAGAAAATTGAAAGAGAAGTCAAACATTTCAAGGTAGCCACCTCCTCTGTAATAGACTCTAAAACTCCCTCCCACCTTCGATCGTTCTGATCTACATCAATTCTTAGTTCTTCCAATAAAGAAAGATTTGAAAAGATACTCCGATTTAATTCAACATCCCTTGATTTTCCCAAGTCAAAATACAAGGACATACGTAAACACTTCAACTGAATCAAACGTCCATTTTGAATTGGTAAATGGTTAATCCCAGTTCGTCGAATATCAAGCACCTCAAGATGCTTTAGTTCTTCTAAGCAATTAAGCTCCATTAAATTGATGCAAGAATTCAGATACAATGCTCTTAAACACGTCAAGCAAGACACAGATGATGGTAATGACGCAATTCCAGTGCCGTGTAAGTCTAGAACTAGTAGATTTTGCATGTATCTAAAGAATTCACGAGGAATCACTTTCAGGTCATTATTTCTTTGTAGCAACAATGTTTTAAGATTGTTGCAACCTGGCCATTCTGGTAAAATGCACAATTTGCTATCCATCAAGGAGATTCGATTTACCTGCTGCCATTCTTTCTCATTGGGGGGCTCTTGTAGCTCCTCTTGGGTTTTCACCAAAATCTTAAAATCTTTGCTTTGGGAAGAAATTTTAAGGGCCATATTCCGCAACACTTTGTTCATACTTACATGATTCATCTTCTTGCTCCTCTCTAGCATAGATACTTTGATAAGTTCATCCAATATTGTATGCCCTTTACCACGTGCAACTTTAAAATCATCAGCATCATGAATAAAACCTTCAGCTTTCCAACATTCCAACAAATAATCTATATATATGTCATAGTCTTCAGGATATAATGCAGTGTACAAAAAGCAAAATTTTTTATTGTCAGCATCTAAATTTTCGTAACAAAACATTAAAAACTGAATCAATTCATCCATGCCTTGGACTTTGATACTACGCCATCTTTGCAAACGCATTAATCCATCATTCCACAGGTGGAAGTTATCCTTTATTCTGAAGGTGCTTGCTACCCTATCTATTAAGAGCGGCAAACCAGCACACTCACGAACAACTAGCTTGGCTATTGGTTCAACACCTAAAATATTTATATTTTGACCGACTTTCTCCTTAAACATTTTCCATGCATCATCTTTAGACATTCGTTTCACATTAATCAACGCATCCATTTCATGACAAATCTGACGATATCTAGTCGCCAATACCACCTTGCTATCCTTTTGGTTGCCATAGATACCTATCTTTTTTAGATCCAGAAAGTCCCAAACTTCATCCAAAAGAAGTAGATACCTCTTGCATTCCAACTCCATAGATATTATCCGAGCAATTTCATCAACGCTAGTGATGCCTTCCATATTCAATTTTAGCCGATCTATAATTACATGTTGCAACTTTTCCACACTCCAATCTTGTGATACATGAACCCATATGACAATATCAAACATTTTAGCAATATCTTCATTGTCATTTAAGTTCTGCATT
The DNA here is from genome assembly GCA_032878915.1 of Castanopsis chinensis. Lineage (NCBI taxonomy): Eukaryota > Viridiplantae > Streptophyta > Magnoliopsida > Fagales > Fagaceae > Castanopsis > Castanopsis chinensis. Next base: position 28,115,114 of record JAVQMG010000121.1, on the reverse strand, counting down.
ATTGTTGTTTTCCCGATTCCTACCATTCCCCAAAGTCCAATTTTTTTTACAGTCCCATCACTTAGGAGGCTCAATATATCTTCAACAACGCAGTGGAGTGATGGCTTGTCTTCTATCTTGGGTGCATGCATAATTCTCACACATTCTGGCAATTTCTCAACCATCATTCCCCTCTCAAATTTTGGCTCTGACAAGAGGTTACATAGTTCATCGCACTTCTCTGCCATGCTTTTGCTAAGTTTTGCACAGAAACGATGGTGACAAGCCCTCCATAACCGCTTTTTACCTCGTACTTTCTCGTACTTGGTTTTCAGTTTCCGCACATCTTCTTCACCCTCCGTGGCTCTAGACATCAAAACTTGGCATTCTCTAGTGAGCTGTTTCGTCTTATATATGTTTGCTTCAGCCACTATATCTGCCTTTCTAGCAGATAGCCTCTCTTCGATATCTGTTAACCATTCATAGTGTTTTTTCAGGTCACGAGCATAATTAACAGTCCGCTTTATGTTATTGGCAATCTGTCTCCCACCTTTGTACGCCCCAGCTAAAATTGTAGGACCTAGTATCTCTGCTCCCGACATACCTGTGGTACAACAAAATAAAATTTAAGACGTTGACAGAAATTCAAAATGCAAAATGAAGACTAACTTTTCAGTTCAACGGTTTAAGGATTAAATTGTAGTTAATAACACAAACAAGGGCATGGTTGGTCAAAAGATGCCAACTAGATTCCACTGAAATGTTAGTGGACAAACTCACAAGATTAAAATACAAATTCAAAGCAACAATGTTAGAGATATATTAGCCTATTAGTATAGGCCTAAATCTAATTCTATTTTGTGTGCAAGCCAAGTCTCCTACTTGTACTAAAAGCTATTAGTCTAGGGTTTAGCCTACTATATATACAGATAAACTACGTAACTCTTGTTTGTTATTGTATTATATACTTTATGCTTCTGCTTTTGCATCCATACTAGCATATTCAACATGGTGTATCAATGCTAATACTTAATATGAAATGTTAGCGGGCAAACTCACAAGATTAAAATACAAATTCAAAGCAAACAGTATTTCACAATCTTAGAAAAAGACTTTACAGATGAGACTCTTTTCATCAATGAAGATTGATTATCTATACATGGGCTTATAATTTACATAAATGGTTTGTAATCGTTACACCTTGTGTTAATTTAGTCTATAACTTTTAAATTGTGTCAAATTGATCCCTAACTTCTTATTGTTGTGTCAATTTATTCTCTACTATTAACTCTTGGACAGAATTTGTTGACATGTCTAACGGGTTGAATAAAAAATTATTTCTTTGGCACGTAGGCAGACATCTGGAATGCCACATCATTTTACATTTAAAAAAAAAACAAAAAAACAAAACAAAGAACAAAATAAAAGCATGCCCTGCCTCTCGCAAGTCCTATTTGGGATCAAAGTTTAAAAATCCCTAACTCTCTCATTAGATAACCAGACCATCCCTTATCACTCAAAACCACAACCCACAACAGCCTCTTCACATTTTGGTCAATAACGAAGGTTGTAGATGGCGAGGACCGGGGGTTCTCTCTCTCTCTCTCTCTCTCTCTCTCTCTCTCTCTCTCTGTTGCTATTTTTTATTGCGGTTTTGTTTCGAATATTTGTGATGCGGGATTTTACTGAATTGGCACAAAGATGGGAGATTTTGGTATTGGGTTGAAATTGAGCTTTTGTGCTGTGTGTGGAAATGTGTTGCTGTGATTGTTGACTTTAAATTTGTGGTCTTGGAGTTTGTGCTGGGACTGGATTTTGTTTAATTTGTTGATTGGAATATAAGCTTTTGAGCATTGGTTCCATTTTACCATAAAAAAGAAAAAGAAAAAGAAGAGCATTTGTTCTTATTCTCTATGCGCATTACAATGATTTGAATTTGTGATTTTTGGGTTTGGTTTGATTAGTTGAGGCAGAGGCATGATTCCATTTTGTCCTTTGGATTTTGTAATATGAAGTGGCATTTGAGATGTCTGCTTACATTACAAAGAAATAATTTTTTTTATTCAGTCCGTTAGACACATTAGTAATTTCCGTTCGAGAGTTAATAGTAAAAACCAAATTGACATATCACTAAAAGGTTAAAAATCAAATTAACCGTAAGGTGTAAACGTTAAAGACCATTTATATAATTTAACCTTAATTGTTTTTTTTACGGAAAAAGTTACATCTTTTTCTATTCGAGTAATAAAGCAAGTAATGATAACTTGTTATTTATATTAATGTTTCAAATATAAAATAAAAGTAGCTCAAAGGTCCTTTTTCCCAACGAATTTAAGTAGTTCAAGCACGTATTCACCACGTGAGTTATAAACTTTAGAGAAAAATTATACTAGTCTGTCACCAGTGATTTTGTGATACATACATAGATGAATTTGGGTTGTGGGTCATCAGAATTCTTGTAGTATAGTGGGAGTGATATGTAGTGCATTATGTGCTTGCTTGGTTCCCACTTAGGAGATGTGTAGTAATGGGAACTGCTTTTGCATGGGATTGGTAGAGTTGTTTTAGTCGGCATTGATATGTAATTTTGGGTTTGTTAGAATAAGCCCGAGTCTTTATAGTTTGTGGAGTAGTGGTTGTTTAATCTATCTTAGCTATAATCCCTCCAAATCCTTCCCCCTCATTTCTCCAAAAACATCTAAACAAGGTAATTTAACTTACTCTCTCTCCCTCTACTTTACTCCCCTCTACTCCTCCATCCAAACAAGTTATAAGGGGTTTCCCTTGTTTAGATTCCTGATTTTTTATATGCAAATTAAGTACCCTCAATTTAATCTATTTAGAACATTTAAGCATCTAGGATAAAAACTTCTCTCTCCTAGACTCCCTTAGGCCTTGGAAAGTGGAAGCCCCAACTTGTGTTTTTTCACGCAAGATCCAAACTCTTCCAATCTGTGATACCAGATTGTCATAGGGGATTTTTGTTCTTTGTTTGATCTCCCTTCCCCCTTATCCATTCGGTGATACCTAATTGTTGTAAGGAATTTTATTCCTTGCTAAATCTCCCTACTCTATACCTCCCATTCTTGCAACAATTAACATTTTTCTTCAAATTGAGTAATCTTCGCTAATAGATGCGTCCTTGGAGGAGATGTGGAAACACTTTCATCTGTCTCGTGTAGAAAAAGGTGTGATGTCTGTTAAAGCAGAAGTAGCTTTTTCACAACAACAGACTCGGTATCAGGAGATAAGTTGGTGAGTTCATCTATATATGTCAAGGAAATTTTTGAATTGGATAAGGATGAAGATATGGAAATGATTCCAACAGTCCACGAAGAGAAATTGGGCCGTACCAAGTGTGCATTTGGGTAGAAATAATTCTACCCACGTCTGCGTTTCAAGGTTTTTCTTTTTTTCCCCTCCCTGGACGTGCACCGTGCACTGTTCATTGGCCATAAACAGTGATTTTAGGCATGAACAGTGTTTTTTACCCATTAAAAAATTATTTTGTTACAGTATTTTTCAGTTTTCAGTTTTAACTGTATCCAAACGGACCCCAAATCTTTCTTAAGGACTTGAAAACGTATGCTTAGGAGTAGTGGAAAAATTCCAACAGTTATTTCCTTCTCCCTTGGTGTCACCACAAAACAACGAGGTGCTAAAAAGAGTTCAGAATACGCTACTGAAGCTTATTAGAAGAGGTAAGCTATCAGTAAAGAACAAAGGCATTCAATGCATCCCGCGGTCGAGGTTGGTTTCCAACCCCCTTTCACAATATGAAAACTCATATTTGCCCACTAGAAGTCGCATGGATTCTTGAGGATATTAATTTGATTTGTGAAAATTTTTTATGTAATTTTTTTAGTGTTCCTTTTATGATATTTATGTTACTCTAGCACTTGATAGCGCTGTAAAAGAGAATGATGATGTCATTATTTAATGCCCTCTCTTTTCTTTCTCTCCATTGTATAGCGTGATTTTTAATTAATAAAGTCTACTATCATTTCTTCTTAAAAAAAAAAAGCATCTATACTCTATACTACTATCATTTAAGGGGCTTTTAAGCCATTTAAACTATGGACTCTAGGCCGTGGACTCTATTTAAGTTATAGATTCTAAGACGTGGAGTCTAAATAAAACTCCTAAATTTTAGGTAAATTTAAAATAATATTAATAATAAAAAACAGTTTTTTTTTTTTTTAACCACGTTTCTCTATATCCCATAAAATTAGGCACCACCTCTCCTTACACCTTCTATTTTTAAAATTTTTTTTATTTTTTTATAGATTATATCAACTTGGGTTTATTTTTGATAGAGTTGAACACTTACAAAAAAAGAAAAATGTGAAAGAGAAGCAAAAAAGGAGTGTGAGTGCATTGTCAAAAGCCAGTGTAAAATTAGTAATTAAAAACTCCTATATTTTAGTTACATTTTAAACAATAGTAATTTTTCCTACTACAGTTATACGTACGTTGTTTTTTCTTTGTTCTTCATTTTATATGTCTCTCCATCTTTTTCATCTTCTCTTTCTTCTTTCAAATTCTTTTAAAAAAAAAAAATTTCAATCTTGAACATCTATTCCCATATTTCCACTAATTTCAAAGGAAGACAATTACTCAAAACTCAATTAGGAAGGTATGAACATACAATTTGTTTTTAATAAATTTCATTATATTGTTTTCTCTTTCCATTTGTCTTTCTCTTTATCTCTCTTTCTCTAATTGCTCCACACCCGCAAAAAAAGAAAGAGCCTTATTGCACATGTGAAGCACACATGATGAGGCTAGTCTTCCATAAAGCATTTGAGAATTCTAATCCAAATTGAATCCCAGAGGTTAAAATTTGTTTGGTCAAATCCAAATATTATCCCTTGTTTTCTTTTGTCCTCATTAAACACTAAATATTTTCCAAGCAACCAGCATTTTATTTCTTCCATCTATTCTAATATAATCAACTGGGTATTTTAGAAAAAAATAATAATAAATAAAGGTTATTCATACTATTGTCTATCTTTTCTTCTTCTTCTTCTTCTTCTTCTTCTTCTCTCTCTCTCCTTTTTTTTTTTTTTTAAATAATAATAATTAAGGATGTAACTATGACGATCCCCCATATCATTTTTGTTGACAATACACCCATTTTCTATGAGCAAGCCCAACTCAACTTTGCTATTAGAGATGTATCCTTATTTGTTTTAAGGCAGTATCAAGTCTGAGGATCCATTAGAATGAAACTGAAATTGTGCCAATTGGAGAAGGGTTGAATTTTTTATGAATTTTAAAGCAATCATCATGGCTGCCGTGTTGCCTCCCTTCCTATGAAATATTTGGGTTTGCCCCTGGGAACTTGCTTCAAGGCGAGGCACATCTTGGACATTATCAATTTATCATTGAGAGGATGAAAAAGATATTGGTTGGCAGGAAGAAATTGTACTTATCAAAAAGGGATAGACTTATTACACTTTCTTTTATACATAAGTTACACACGCACCTTCTTCTTTTTGTAAGAAAGAAGTTACACATGCACCTAGTGGGCCTTAAACTCACAACCTCACCCTTATTAAAAGTAGTTTATCACTTTATTTCCAACTTTTCTTATCTTTACTTTTATTGCCTGCAGGAGTGGCAAAAGGCATGGAGAATACAAAGGGGCTTCCTCTAGTGGTGGCTTTGTTGAGGTCAAACCGCAAAAGGGCCTTATAGTGTGGGCTTGTGGAATAATATTTGAAGAAGATGGAACAACTTCTCACTTTTATCTGATTTGTTGTTGGTGACAATGCTAGAATACGTTTTTGGCATGATTTGAGGAATGGTAAGACCACTCTTTAGGGAGGGGAAATTCTTGTATGCACTCAGTGAGACATGACTCACATAAGTCTTATATGCTGGCGTGTAAGATCCCACCTCCTTAAGGAGAGATATCTTAGCCTCTTTCTTTTTGTCTGGGACAAAGACACTGAGGTTATGGATTATATATATAAAACAAATGGGAGCTTTTATTGGAATCCATTATACATTAGAGAGGTGCAAGATTGTGAACTAGAACATATGGTTTAATTAATGGAGGATATATAAACACATACTAAGAAATTACCTAACGGGGAGGAAGACAAATTGGAATGGATCCCGTTGAAGTTGCAAGGCTACCAAGTGAATGGTTTTTATAAGACACTGAGAGGAGATAAGAACCCATTTCCTAGCAGAGAATTTGGAAGCTCATGTTCTACCAAGTGTGGCTTTTTTCATATACCTAGCTAAGAACTTTACTACAACTCTACAAGAAACCTTCGAAAATAAGGGATAATCATCATAGATTGGTGCTTAATGTGCAAAATCGGGGAGAATGTGACTCATCTTTTCTTCATTACGCGGTAGCTAAAGATTTGTGACCTTTGATTTTCTGATTATTTGGAGTGTCATGGATAATGTCTTGTTTTGTGTTTGTAAGGGTCATATATTTATGTACTGGCAAAACGCATGTCAGTAATTAAGTCTTAGTTTCTAGTGTGTTCAAGAATATTTCGGATGAATAAACAAGTGATATCATTGAAAACACAAGATTGCTTAAGAAATTGATCAAGGAAAGCTGTCAGAACAAGACTTAGATACCTTTTGATACCTGTCAATCTATCAAGACTTAGTGGATCCCGATACCTCTCAATCTTTGAGTTACTGGAATTTTTTTTTTTTAGCCAGCAACATTTTATTTTAAGTGCCAATTTTTTATGGGTTTTTTAACCTAGTCGGAGAGCTATTTAAAAGCCCATTAAGCTCCAATTTAAATAAGGTGGTAGAGACAGAAAACCTAAGGCTTTTCATATTGAAACTCTAGCATCGACCTATTGAACCTGTGAGTTAAAAAAATAAGCAAAGTCTCTAGCACTAACAATTGAAGATTTTATTAGGGTTTTGTGTAAAACTGTTGCAAAAATCATCTACAACAATCAAAAGAGTTGTTGTGCTGTTAGTCACAAATAAGATATTTGTACAAAGGAAAAGTCTATTACAATAAGTAGTCCAATTGGGGATTGTAGCTAAGGTTCTATTATAGGTAGGTACTTCGGAATGGTGTAAGATTTCTTGTATTTGTAACCTTTATTATTGTTAGTGGATAATTCGGGAGTGATAACCTAAAATTCACCTAGTAAGGTTTTGCCTACAATGATTTTTCCCATCCTGATCAAATTACCATGTCAAACTTATTTTCTGCTACATTTAATTTAGTTTGGTGATTTGATTGTACGTTAATCTAATTTGCATGTAATTTGAACTAATTAATCAACTTGGGTAATTGGTTAATTTAACTAGGGTCATTCTAAAATCCAACAAATGGTATCAAAGCTAACACATTTTGATTAGGTTTTTAATCTTTGTTGTGCGATCCATTAAACCTTGTTGTTATGGAAATTGTTAATTGTTTTGATTTGCATGAACACGTTTTGTTGAATGATGATGACGACCTTCAAGAAGCCAATAATAAGCTTTATAAATTGTTTGTCAGGTCTCTTAAAAGAAAACAAAATTAGAGGCTTAGCTTGAAGAGATCAAACTTGAAAAAGATGAATTGATTGTAAAATTGGATGAAGCCAATAAATTAAATAAAACTTTGAAAAATCAAATTTCATCTCAAGTAAATAAAATTAAAAGCTTGGAAGAGCAACTAATTGAATTTAAAGTTAAAGTTGAAAAATTAATTAGTGCCAAGCCTGTTGTTGAGCCTAACTCTAAAGATATATATATATATATATATATATATTTTTTTTTTTTTTTCAATTCCTCCATTTACAAAGAATAATGAAGAAGAGTTGAAGGCTAATATAGTTAGGATAGACAGAGGTAAAAAAAAAAAAAAAATTAAGTTGACTCTAAAATTTCTAAACCTATGTCTAAATCCTCTCCTAGGCTACAAGAAAATATGAATTTATCCCCATTTATCATCTTTATCATGTTGTTGGTCATATTAGGCCAAATTGTGCTAAGTTGAGGTCTTTGTCAACCTCCAATTCTAGACACCCACCTAGGAAATTTAGTAATTCTAAAACTACTCATGTTTGTCACCATTTTGATGTTTCCAGTCACACTCATCTTGATTTTTCAAGTTGTTTCCTCTTAAGCAAGTGTCTAATATATCTCATCCTTTGTCTCAAGGCTCTATGCCTATTCGTTGTAAGTTATTAAAAGTTGAGTTTTTTAATTTAGTTTATGGGGAATGCTATTTCCTCTATTTTTTTCCTAAAATAAAATACAAAAGCATGAACAATTTGCATTTTTTACTAAGGAATATTCTTACAATGCTTTTTTAGGAGTTAAGAAAATATAATAATAACTATATTTAGCTTATGTTGGAAATATAAAATGCATCTAATTGCATATTTTAAAATGTACTCATACATATACATGGAGTTACAAGCTAAGTATAAATATATGTATGTGTGTGTAACTTTTGAAACCACAAGGTTATTTATGAAACTCTTTTCTGTTAATTATAAAAAATATTAATCAAAATTTAAACATGATATATATATATATATATATAAAATGTCACTTAATTTACGTTATGTCCATGTTTTCGTTGTCTCAATTCTATGCCAAATTAATTAACTTGTAATTCTGCTTAGTTTTTCATGTATTTTTGGGATTACATTGTAATTGGGCAGAGTACTTGAGCCTTGGTCACTGTTGCTAGTTGAAGAAGTTCGCTTCCGTGAAAGTAGGGGTGTTCAAGCAGCCCGCCCACCCGGCCAAACCCCAGCGTCCGACCCTTCGCCACCTGATCTGACAACTCCGGCGGTCGAACGCAAGTTCCAAACTCTCTAACCCAACCCCAGTGGGTCGGTTGTCCATTTCTCCTTTCAAAACCCATGAAACCCAAGCCGCCTGTAAGCTTCCCACTCATTCCGGCAATTATTAAGCATTCCGGACCAAATTTGGTGAAATCTCATCTAGATCCATCGAGATTTAATCTAAATCCTTCAAGATCTCGCCGTTATTCGACGAAATCTAGGCCAGATCTTGACAGATCCAACCAGATTTTGGCCTGATCTCGACAGATCCGGCTAGAACTCGATGGATTCGGCCAAATATCGACCCCAATGATAAAACCCGAGACCAACCCGATACAACCCAAAACTAATGAAACCCAAATTGAAAGATCCGACTAGATCATCCGGGTCAATTTCAGGTTATATTTTCATCCACCCGAATTATTTGGGTCGAGTTTGGGTTGGGCACATGCTCGACCCGTGAACAGCCCTACGTGAAAGTAAGTATTGCCCACAAGATGAACACATGGCAGAAAAAGGAGCAGCCTTTTTCTTTACAACTTGGTGGGTTTTCATGGTTATGGTTTTGAGGACAAACTTCTAGCTTTTCATGGTTTTGGTGTCCCTGGTAGTGGGTTTTGATGATAGTGGTAGGGGGATGTAAGGGTGATAGACAGTGGTGCTTGGATTGAATTGCTTTTTGTTTTTGTTAATTTTTTAATATATTTGAATTTATTAATATTATTTTAATGTGATGTAATTTTAAAATAAAAGATGTGATGTAGAGCGTATTGAAAATGATATGCTAAAATTGATAAAGTATAAGTTACTAAAGTAAGTTTTGGTGCGGTAAATAGCATTTGGTATGATATTAGTAACACCTATAACAGAAAACGCATTTAATGGTTCAATTTCATTTTCTAATTGAACGTTGAGAAACTATACCAGCTAAATATGAACTTCTTAAATTATTTTATTTTATTATAAAAAAATAAATTAAAAAAAAAAAAGTTTAATAATGGACAGCTAAAAATCAGATCAGATTTAACAAAGAAGAACGTTTTGGTTTTTTTAATTTGTTATTATAATATATATATATATATATAGCGATTTCATAGACTAACTGGTCGAGAGACCAATAGAAAGTACATCTCTTTGGACATGATTAACAATCACGGGAGTTTCTTCCACCCAAATTCCACAATCAGATCAGATTTGACAAAGAAGACCGTTAATCCCGGCCGAATTGGACACCCAAATGGCATACAGCTTAATCATTTTCCCAGTCAAAGAGAGAGGGCATATATGTATAGAGTAATGTAATAAAAGCTTAAGCAGTCCACTTCAATTTCCAAACGCATAAACCCAACCATGAATGAGAGAATAGGATATGTGGATAAAGAAGACTAGCCTTAGAACAGCTAAAGAAAATCACCAACAAGGAGATATGCAATTCCGGCTCACCTTACCTAATTCCAAGAAAAAGTACTAGACCATTAAAGTTTTGGCCCTCCAGTAACAATAGAGCAGTGTTAAAAACTTAAAATTATGAAACTACCTTACTGCAGCTCAAGAAAATCACCAACAAAGAGATATGGAACTTCCGGCTCCCCCTATAAGCCACCGACAAAGTAAAGACTAGACAGTGTAAGTTTTGGCCCCACCGGAGTCATAGAACAGCAAAGTTACAATTATGAAAACTCACCTCTTTAGTGCAGCTCAAGGAAATCACAAATTAAGAAGGAGTTTTTTTTTTTTTTTTTGGAGTACCAGGAAGAAGATCTGGAACTTCCTGCTGCTCTACCTAGCCATTGACAAAGTATAAAGACCTGCTCCTCTGGTCGTTGACAAAAGTATAAAGACCAAACGGCAAAAGGAGTAAGGTTTGGGCCCATATTAATAATAGAGCAATGTTACAAATAATGAAAACTTAAATTGAAAAAAAAGAAAAAGAAAAAAAAAAGTAAACTGTGGAGATGTACATGTCAGAAATTAAATTTACTATAAAATAATGCATTATGAAAGAATTATTCTAATGCGTGGCTTTCACCTTAGAAATTCTTTCTTGTTTTAATGGAGAACAAATGCTTTTTTCGAATGCTAGAATAATTTAACGTTGCATTCCAATTTATGCTTCCTCCATCAATAAGTGTATTTGATTTTGATTGTCAAGTTGTTCACCAATAGTAACATCCATTAACCAAATGATGTTTTAAGTGATGGTTTATAAATAGACTCTTGATCATGGTTTTTAAACTCGGACCATTCAATGAACCGTAAAAATGAGAGGTTCAAGGTTTTTAAGGTTGAACCGAGGTCGAACCGTGATGACGTCATAATTAATTTAATAATTATTTAAAATATTAAATTAGTAAAAATTAAAAATTTATCTAAAAATAAAGATAAATAATTATATACATATATATATATATATAATTTTTGTTAGAGCTCTTAAGTCATGATAAAGCTCATTTGAGTATCCAATAATTTTTATTTTTATTTTTATTTTTATTTTTATTTTATGAGACCCAATAAAATGGTAAAGATCATCATTAATCCATGACCAAGCCCAAGACCCAAGCTTATTTTTTTTTCTTAAGTAATGACCAAGCCCATTTCACAACCCAGTCACCCAAACCATTTTTTTTTTTTTAATGCCCAAGCCCGTTTGAATAGTACACCATTTATGAATTTAAAAAAAAAAAAAAAACTAAGGGATTAGGATGGCTGGCCATTTAAGCTTGAGTGGTTGACAGTTGTTTCAAACAAAAAGGAGTGGTTCTATCTTTTCAGTCACAAAAAAAGAAAAAAAGAAAAGGGAGTGGTTGACAATAAACGTTGGTGGTTGGCAGCTAAGCTACAGCAAAGCACCAATAAGAAGTAAAGCAAAAGCAAACTTTGGTGAGAGGGCTTCATTTACCAAAAATAGAAGAACGCTCCGGAGGAAAATGAAGAAACAGTGCCGTCAAAAACGGAGAGAGAGTGCGAGCCAGACGGAGAAGAAGAAAAGGAAGATGGCAGTGCGATCTCAAGTCTGATAGCATCTGACGGTGGTTGAAGCTTCATGATGTAATCTGAAGGGAGCAGAATATTTCTTTTTTTTTTAAAGGAAGATGGCGGTGTGATCTGCGTGATCTGAAGGGAGCAGAATTTTCTCAAGGAAGATGGCGGTGCGATCTGTGTGATGTAATCTGAAGGGAGCAGAATTTTTTTTTTTTTTTTTTTCGAGGTTCAGATTGAAAGGGAAGTAGGGAACCGTGAGAAGCGGTTTGATCACGGTTCTCGGAACCGTGAGGTCCGACCGCGGTTCTCACGGGTCCTTGCTTTTTTCTCCTAGGGCGGTTTTTAAGCTTAAAAAATCGCAAAAATGAACGGTTCAAGGGTTTTTCGGTCGGACCATACGGTCCGGTCCGGGTTTAACAACCATGCTCTTGATAGGATAAAATAAATCTTTTTTTTTTTTTTTTGATAAGTAATAAAGAAAATTTTATAAAAACACATAGCCCAGTACATAGGAAATGTACAAAAAGGCAAAACATCAAGAAACCAAATTACAATGATCTAACAACACAGGAAGGGAAATACATGAAAAAGATGGTAAAACAAGACACCATTCAAGAAGAGTAAAAAAGAAGAAAGACTTAAGCTCAATCATACACCGTCTACGACCTTCAAAGCTTCTAGAATTTCGTTCCCGCCAAATACACCACATCACACAGTGCGGCACAAGCCTCCAAATAACTACATTACGATGACGCCTGAATTTGCAAGACCAACAATCCAACAAATCCACTACCCTCTGAGGCATCACCCAACAAACACCAAACGAGCTAAAGATCATACTCCATATCTCAAAGGCTATAGGACAGTGAAGGAGGAGATGATCTACAGACTCCCCATGCCTTTTGCACATAAAACACCACTCAAGAACAACAAAATGCCTCTTCCGAAAGTTGTCTATAGTAAGAATCTTGCCTAAAGCCGCAATCCAGGAGAAAAAAGCTACCCGAGGAGGAACCTTCGATTGCCACACCATTTTCCAAGGGAAAGAACTGCCAGTAGAAAGGGAGATAGAATGGTAATACCCACTCACCTTAAAACCTCGTTTGCTGGCTGGCATCCAACAAAGCATGTCAGAACCAACACCCCGAACCTTTGTGGAGTAGATCAAAACCATAAACAAATCCAAAGATTGTGACTTTTGTTCATTCACTAACCGACGAAACTGAATGTCCCAAGAAACTCTCCCATTTACAAAGCACATAACCTCAGAGACTGAAGCATCCCTTGTCCTACTAATATTATATAGATCTAGAAACGCATCCTTAAGCGGACGATCCCTACACCACACATCTTCCCAAAACTTCACACGAGTTCCATCACCCACTTCATACCGAATGAACTTGGAAAAATTCCCCCAGCCACTCCGAATGAACTTCCACAAACAAACACCATAAGCCCCAGACACAGATTTTGTGCACCAACCACCCCACTCATTCCCATACTTCGCCCCAATGACCCTTCTCCAAAGGGCGTCACTTTCCAAACCATAGCGCCACAACCATTTCGCTAAAAGGGCAGAGTTAAACATTCTCAAACACCTAATGCCTATCTCTCCATTCTTCACTGGCCTACATATCTTTGACCAATTTACTAAGTGAATTTTATGCTCATCCCCCATTCCAAACCAAAGGAAATCCCTTTGTAATTTCTCCATCCTTTATTTATTTATTTTATATATAGAAATAGTTTTAATTCATAGCATCCACTCCTAATGATCTCTTTTTCAATCAAAATAGACTTTATCAGTTGAGCTAACTGAAACTCACTAAAACTAAATATATAATTATTAAAAGCATGTTTGGTTAGCTGAAAAAAGCACCATTTTTTGTTTTCATTTTCAGTTTTTAGTGGTTCCCATCACTAAAAAACTAGTTTGGTTTTAGCATTGTATTCGGTTTTCATTTTCAGTATCTTAAAAGTTGGATTTGAACACAAAAAATGAATACAATTTTTCAGCTTTTTCATTTTTTTATGAATACGAATATAATGTCATATTCGTAAATATTATGAAGACACAAAAGTACCTTTTTTTTTTAGTGATGTGATGTGTGTGAGTGAGAAAATTTACTTTTTTTTTTTTTTAAAAATAGAAAACAATGACCAAATTAACCCAAGTATAATGTATTTTATACTCAAATTATGTATTCAAAATAATTTACTAAACACTAACAAATGTAAAAATAAGTGCTTTTTCTATATTCAAATATTTGAATATAGAATAAAGAAAATGAAAAGTAAATACACCACTTTTTAAAACAAAATTGACCCTAAATGATTAAGATAACTTTATGTAGGTCACATTAAAATTCATAAGGATGATTTTTTTTTTTTTTTTTACATTATCTCACTTGGCCCATGTGACATTTAAATACCTTGATGAGTGACTATAATATGGCATAATACTACTCATACCAAAATGCTCACACTCAAATAAATAATCCAAAACATGAATCATGGTGATAATACCCTAAATTACAATAAGTACTTCCTTCCATGTTTTACAATATGGTATTCTCAGTATGAGTATTGTTATGAAGGGTACCATTTTAGAAAACTTTTTATGAAAAGTTAATAAATAAGTAAATAACTAACTTTCTTGACAACTTGTTTTCTTTTGTCCTCATTACACACTAAATATTTGTTTGGTCAAATCCAAATATTATCCCTTGTATTCTTTTGTCCTCATTACACACTAAATATTTTCCAAGCAACCAGCATTTTATTTCTTCCATCTATTCTAATATAATCAACTGGGCATTTTAGAAAAAAAAAAGGTTATTCACACTATTGTCTATCTTTTCTTTTTCTTTTTTCTTTTTAATTAGGGATGTAACTATGATGATCCCTCATATCATTTTTGTTGACAATACACCCATTTTCTATGATGCAAGCATAACTCAACTTTGCTATTTGAGATGTATCCTTATTTGTTTTAAGGCAGTATCAAGTTTGAGGATCGATTAGAATGAAACTGAAACTGTGCCAATTGGAGAGGGGTTGAATTTTTTATGAATTTTAAAGCAATCATTGTGGCCGTTGTGTTGCCTCCCTTCCTATGAAATATTTGGGTTTGCCTTTGGGAACTTGCTTCAAGGTGAGGCAAATCTTGGACATTATCAATTTATCATTGAGAAGATGAAAACGAGATTGGTTGGCCAGAAGAAATTGTACTCATCGAAAAGGGAGAGACTTATAACCCTTTTTTTATACATAAGTGTAAGGACACAAAGTTGGCCTTTGGCCCAAATGCGTGACTAGGCCGGCCCAAATGGCTTTTACAATAGAATTTGTAGAGAATGGGCTTAAAGCCTAGACCTCTTGGTGCTTTAGAAGGCTATGGTGTGAGGTCCAAGTCCGCTTCTGGCATGCAGCTGGCTGATGGAGTGGCCTATTTCCCTCGTCGGACGTGAGCCGAGGAGCTTCTGTGCTGACTAGCGTTCCGTTCTTCGAGAGAGAGAGAGAGAGCCTTACTCTTTTCCCTTAGAAAAATCCGGATCCTCCTCTAGTGGTTCCTCCTTCTCTATTTATACTCTCCATCCCTAGTTCCCATCTGTCTTTTCCCTGAAAACGTTCCCCAATGCCCTTAAGGCTGTTCACCGTCCCCTCAGAAGTCATTTCTCTATTAATGCGGTCAGGTGGGTAGGTGAAAGACCTTTAATGGGGTGGCAGCAGCTTTATGCAATGCACGTCTCCCTTGTCTCCCACCTCGGCATCCCGCTGAGATTTAGGATGACTCGTCGAGCTTTAGGAGCCCTCCCCCGGGCGTTTTGCTACCCTGCTCAGTTCCTGAGGTTGCGTCCGAGGAGACCTTCTCCTCGGACCCTCTCTGACAGGTTGGCGGTCTGGTCGGTGGGCCTTTGGACCCTAGAGTTAGGAGGCCCTGCTCTCGACTCGCGGCCCCTCTAGCGGAATCCACGTCCTCGGACCAGGCCCTGGGCCCACATGGCATTCTGACGTCTCTACCCCCCACAATAGCCCCTCAAAAAATCGTTTGACTCCGAGCCGAGGAGGCAGACGGGTTTTTGACCCACGAATCTCCCCTCCACGAGATTTTTAGATTGTCGCACGTGCGGAGTACGCCCGCGCCTTCTGGACGCCTCCTTGACGCTTCGTAACACGCAACGTCCGCATTAAATACACTGAGTAACTCCCTGTCGCACATGTTTAATGATGAGATGGGGATCCAACGGCTTGGATTTGTCCCCGAAAATTTGAGCGGGATGTTTCCCACGAACCGCCGCCTCCCAATCACCTAAAACACTTCGGTAGTCGCGATATTCATCATTTCTTCCCAAGAGCGAACTTACTGCAGAGCCATCCAACCTCTTTCTCTCCCCCAACAAGCTCCCAAAGTGCGCACGCCTTTTCTTGTGTAAGTTTCTCCTCGGCTATCAACTTTTCTTTCCTCTCTTTACGAATCTACGTCTCTAGCCTCGATTCCATGGGTAGGTTCAAGTGTCTAGTGGATACGCCCTCCGGCATGGAAGGATTCCGGGCCAAGTATCACATCCCTTCAGATGTGGGCCTGGAGTACTGTCCCCCCGGGGCCGTAGCGGACTCTAGGAAAGCGGGGCAAGTCGTCATCCCCATAATTGCCTTCCTAGAGGGCGGGATGACACTCCCCATGAAGGAGGTGACTAGGAAGTACCTCCGCAACCATAGGTTATGTCCGGACCAGTGCACACCTAATATGTTTAGGATTTTAGGTTGTGTCGATGCTCTGAACAAGCAAATGGGCCTCCACCTCACATGGCACGACGTCGTCTACATGTATGAGTGCCACCGGATGAAAGACGCAGGCTACTACCTCAAGTCGAGGTCTAGCGCGGTCCGGCTCATCTCCTGTCTACCATAGTCCAATAAGGGCATGAAGGATGATTATCTCCTCGTTACAGGGAGGTGGCACGACGGTCTCCATTG
Organism: Castanopsis chinensis; assembly: GCA_032878915.1. NCBI lineage: Eukaryota > Viridiplantae > Streptophyta > Magnoliopsida > Fagales > Fagaceae > Castanopsis > Castanopsis chinensis. Next base: position 28,098,393 of record JAVQMG010000121.1, on the reverse strand, counting down.
CCCAGTGAGGGAGGGACAACCAGGTGTGACTCCCTAGGATTTAGGAGTTTTAGTTTGCGAAGTTTTGCCCCATTTCAATTCCCTTGGTAGTTTTGCTGTCACTTGCTGTCATTCTTACTTGTTCCGCGGCGAGTATCTAACTCCGTTTAATTCCTCTGCTTCTTTCTTGCAGATAAGCAACACACATCTCCCCATTTGGGAAACGTCAACGTCTTAGACCTTAACAAGGTTCTAAGATCCGAGGTTTTTGTGAACGACGACCTGCAAGTGAGGGCTGCCCACATAATACTGGGGTACGACCCCATTTCGAAGGCTTTTGGCGAGGTTGAGGACGCCATTCTTGCCGGCCACCGGAGGCGAGCACGGATAGACGTTCGTTACGCGGAGTTCCTCACTCCCCGCGCTTTGACGGACGTGCCCTCCACCATCCTATACGGCCAGCCCGTTGAAGCCCTTCCTTTGGCCGAGCAGCAAGGGGACCAGATCGTCCGGGAAGAGCCTGCAGCCTCTGCCTCGTCCCTTGGAGAGGAGATCGATAGGTTCCACCTAGAGGAAGCCGAAAGGCCGTTAGGGGGCAACGTGGTTGACATCTCGGACGAGGAAGAGAGCGCCTCGGACAGGCACTCCGGCATCCCAGGCTTAGTTGTCGCTCTACCGGAGGCCTCCTCTGAAGAAGACGACGATATGACGTCTTTAAGGGATCTTTTTGCCAAGAAGAGAAGGACCCAAGTCCTCAAGGGTGACGCTTCCGGGTCCTAGCCGAGGATACTCCCGCCTCCGCCTCCCCCTCCCACCGACCCACTCCCTCCTCCTTCTAACGTCCCAAAGAAAGGGAGGAACGAGAACGAGGAGGCCGATAGGGAGGGAGAAAAAGTAGAAGCACCAAAGGCAACTGCAGCAGTAGCAGTAGGTTGCTGGGGGTGGAGTAAGGGCCTCGTCCGTCGAGAGTGGGGAATTTCGCGGACAAGCTGAAGTCCGCCGAGGGGACTCCAATTGGTTCCCCGCTCTCCAGGTAGACGGGGCTCCGATTCCCCGGAACGCGAGTATCCGGGACTACTAGAGGGGTCACGCTTCATACTTGGCCAACACTTTGGAGCAGCCCCTCCTCCTGCCCAAGGATATGGAGGACCTCGAGAGGATGGGTCGGACACGCCTCTTCCTTTCTCTCAAAAAGAACCTGGCGTTGGTAAGTGCTGTCTCTCAAACCCTTTGCCACCATTTCGTTCTACGTGCATGAGAACCAACTATTAATTACGTGCTCTTTGACTCATCTTTGTAGGCCACCCAGGAGGCCTTCGCGGTCGATGCCTTGGTGCAACATTACCAAGACCGAGTGGGGGCCGAGAACACCACTAAGGTGGAGGTCGAAAAGGAGTTAGGCCGCGTCAAGGCCGTGAGGGCGGAGCTGGCGGCCGAACTTGCCTCCGAGCAGAAAGAGAGGAGGAGCTTGGATGCGGGCCTGAAGTCGGCGACGGCACAGGCGGAAGCCCAGCGTAAGCTCCTGTAGCAAAGGGAGGAGGCCCTGGCTCAGGTGGGGCAAGAGGTCTCCAACTTGAGAAATGAGCTCGCGCAGGCCGAAGAGGTGGCTCGCACCATCAGGGAGACGGTGGAGGCCGCTACCAGGGCTGCTTTCAATAGAACCACCTGACCGAGGAGTTAGGCGAGCTGTGTAGGGAGTACTGCTAGTAGGTTTAGGCCGAGGCCCTAAATGCTGCGGGAGTCCCTGCCAGCTCTAAATTGAGGGCAGCTGAGAAGATCTGGTATCCAGAGGATATCAGATTCGTCGAAGACGTTTCTCCAACTCTGGTCGACACCGAGATCGCAGCCCCGGCACAGCCCTTATCATCCCAGGGGCAAGTCCCGCCCCCCGAAGGGGTTGCCATCCCTAAGGAGGTGTCAGACGAGCCTGCCGGCCAAGTCCTGCCTCCGCCTAAGCCGAAGGACAAAGGGAAGCAGGCCCAAGACCCGTCCAAGGTCGCGGCAGAGGAAGAAGAAGGTCAAGCCAAAAAGACCCACTCAAAGCCGTCAAAGGAACCTCCATTGAAGATCAAGGGGTAGGCAGGCTCGGGCTCCCTTCGTCACTTCGCACAGATTTTCGCTCTCATTGACTATTTTTGTGTAGTGGTTATTTTTGGTGTTTTGTTCTTTTGTTTTTACTTGTACTCCCTTATTCTGGCCTTGTCTCGAACAGCTTATTATCTATGGGTTTCATTATCTTATCTTTACAGCGTGACTTCTTAATGCATTACATTCATTGCGGTGTTGCTTGCATTATTGCACCATGTGTTATATGTGAATACTATGCACCTCAACATCCGAGGCGATAAGTTAGTGCCCACAAGCATGTTCGAAATTAGGATAGGCGCGGCCTCACCCCGAAGGCATTTCAACCTTTGATTAGACTGCGTGTAAATTTCTTAGTTGAAAAGTGGGTAGTCTGTCAAATTGTATGTTAAATTTTCCCAAGGCAGAAGGTCTGAGGACTTGGCTTAGCCTAGGTTGATATTAACACTTAGTGTAAACAATTTGTATGTTAAATTTTTCAAAGGCAGAAGGTCCGAGAACCTGGCTTAGCCTATGTCGACATTAACACTTAATAAAAATTTATTGAACCGTGTTAAATATTTCCAAGGCAGAAGGTCCGAGGACTTGGCTTAACCAAAGTTGACATTAACACTTAAATAAAAATTGATTTAACCGTGTTAAATTTTCCCAAGGTAGAAGGTCCGAGGACTTGGCTTAACCAAGGTTGACATTAACACTTAAATAAAAATTTATTGAACCGTGTTAAATTTTTCCAAGGCAGAAGGTCCGAGGACCTGGCTTAACCAAGGTTGACATTAACACTTAGTGTAAACAATTTGTATGTTAAATTTTCCAAAGGCAGAAGGTCTGAGGACCTAGCTTAGCCTATGTCGACATTAACACTTAATAAAAATTGATTGAACCGTGTTAAATTTTTCCAAGGCAGAAGGTCCGAGGACCTGGCTTAACCAAGGTTGACATTAACACTTAAATAAAAATTGATTGAACCGTGTTAAATTTTTCCAAGGCAGAAGGTCCGAGGACCTGGCTTAAACAAGGTTGACATTAACACTTAAATAAAAATTGATTGAACCGTGTTAAATTTTCCCAAGGCAGAAGGTCCAAGGACCTGGCTTAACCAAGGTTGACATTAACACTTAAATAAAAATTGATTGAGATTATAGTATTAACAACCAGTATAACATAATTGTATCCGAATACAGGGCAGGCATGCTTTTCATTAGTAGTAATACCTTCGAAGGTTATTTACATTCTATGGTCGTTTTACACGCTTGTTTTCCAGGTCGGCTAGATAATATGATCCTACGCCGGCCACTGAGGTGATACGGTAAGGCCCCTCCCAGTTTGGCCCTAATTTCCCCCACGAGGGGTCTTTAGCAGTTCCGACAACCTTTTTTAAGACTAGGTCTCCCGGAGCGAGAGGTCTAGATCGCAAGCGGGAGTCATACCCTTGTTTGAGCCTTTGTTGGTAGACAGCCAATCGAACCATAGCGCTTTCACGCCTTTCCTCCACCAAGTCCAGCCCCTTGAGCAGCATGTCGTCATTAGCAGCTTAGGCGAAAGACTGCGTCCTCGTCGTCGGGAACCCCATCTCTGTAGGAATCACAACCTCGGCGCCATATGCCATCGCGAAAGGAGTCTTCCCCGTGGACCTTTGCGGCGTGGTTCGGTAAGTCCACAACACGTGTGGTACCTCGTCCACCCATCTGCCCTTCGCATCATCCAGTCTCTTCTTGAGCCCGTTGAATATCAACTTGTTGCTTGCTTCAGCTTGGCCGTTCCCCTGTGGGTAGGCCGGGGTGGAGTACCTGTTTGTGATGCCGAAGTCTCCACAGTACCTCCTGAAGGCTTTGCTGTCGAACTGCAATCCATTATCCGATATGAGAGTTCGCGGGATCCCAAATTTGGTGATGATGTTTTTCTAGAGGAATCTCTTTGCTTCCACGTCCCGGATATTTGCTAGCGGCTCGACCTCCACCCATTTAGTAAAATAGTTTGTCCCGACAAGCAGCCACCACTTGTTGCCTGCCGCCCTCGGGAAGGGTCCCACTATGTCCAATCCCCACTGTGCAAACGGCCAAAGGCTGACCAACGGGTTAAGCGCACCCCCAGGCTGGTGGATATTGGGCGCGAACCTTTGACATTAGTCGCATTTCCTCTCATACTCCTGCGATTCTCTATGCATGTTCGGCCACCAGTACCCCTGCGTAAGGGCCCTGTGAGCTAAAGACCTGCCGCCCGTGTGGCTACCACAAATTCCCTCATGCAACTCCTCCAAGATCTGCTCCGTCCCCTCTAGGTGCACACACAGCAGGTAGGGCCCTGAAAATGATCGTTTATAGAGCTTGTCATCCTTGGATAACCAGAACCGGGGAGCTTTCCTGCGGATCTTGTCGGCCTCAGTCTTATTCTGGGGTAGCGTGTCGTGTTTGAGGAAAGACACTATGGGGTCCATCCAACTGGCCTCTGTTCTGGCTTGCTGGACCCGGATGGCCTGACAGCCCGGACCAACTGACCTGAGCAGATCTTCTACAAGGATGACCTAAGGAAAGCCCTGTGTCGAGGACGTTGCCAGAGTAGCCAGTGAATCTGCGTGGGTGTTTCCGCTTCTGGAGGTGTGCGATAGCGTGAAGGATTCGAACTTGGCCTGTAGGTACTTGGCGCGGGCTAAATATTCCCGCATTCTTGGTTCCCTAGCCTCCAACTTCCCTCGAACTTGGTCGACCACCAACTGCGAGTCCGAGAATGCTAGCACCGTTCTTGCCCCCATTTTATGAGCCATGTCCATTCCTGTCAGCAAAGCCTCGTACTCGGCTTCGTTGTTGGTAGCTGAGAACGCTAACCTCAAGGATTTTTCCACGATGATTCCCTCGGGGGACGTCAACACTATTCCCATGCCTGAACCCCTCTGGTTCGCTGCCCCGTCCACATAGAGCTTCCACACCGGAGGTGTTTCACATGAGACTGCGCCAACTGGCTTTCCACTTGCGCCCCATCCCCCCAAGTGTTCCTCCGGGGAAGGCTCAGTGAACTCCGCCACCAGGTCGGCCAAGACTTGCCCTTTTACGGATGTACGAGGTAAATACTTGATGTCGAAGGCTCCCAAAAAGGTTCCCCATTTTGCAATCCTACTAGAGTAGTCAGCACTCCGCAGCATGGACCTGAGTGGGAGTTGGGTTAGCACGACGACCGTATGAGATTGGAAGTAGTGCGGGAGCCGGCGTGTCGCGTGCACTATGGCTAGAACCGCCTTTTCCAACGGTAAGTACTGGATCTCTACCTCCTGCAGAGACTTGCTGACGTAGTAGACTGGCCGTTGTATGCCGTTGTCGTCCCGTATCAGAACCAGGCTAACCGCTTGGGCAGCCACAACTAGGTATGCAAACAGCACCTCGTCTGGATTGGGGCGAGACATAATGGGTGGCCGAGAGAGGTATTCCTTCAGCTACTGGAACGCCAACGAGCATTCCTCGGTCCATTCGAATCCCTTCCATTTGTTCAGTAGCTGGAAGAATGGCTGGCATCTGTCTGCAGATCGAGAGATGAACCTGCTGAGAGCAGCCATCATTTCGGCTAGCTTCTAGACCTCCTTCGGGTTTCGAGGCGGTTGCAGGTTACAGATCGCGGAGATCTGTTCGGGGTTGGCCTCAATAACCCTGTGAGTAAGCATGTAGCCCAAGAATTTACCAGACCCCACGCCGAAGGAGCATTTGGAGGCGTTCAGTCGTAACTTATGTTTCTGTAAAGTCTGGAACATGCTATCCAGATCGGCCACCTGGTTTGATATGGCCTTGCTCTTGACAACCATGTCGTCTACGTATACCTCGACAGTCTTTCCCAACTGTGCCTCGAACATCCGGGTCATCATCCTCTGATAGGTAGCCCCTGCGTTCTTCAGACCAAAGGGCATCACCTTGTAATGGTAGTTACCAGTGGGGGTCACGAAAGCGGTTTTCTCCTGGTCCTCTAAAGCCAAAGGTATCTGGTGGTACCCCTAAAAGGCGTCCAGGAAACTCATGCGAGGGTAGCCGACCATCGCATTTACCAGTTGATCTATGCGTGGCATTGGGAATGGGTCATTGGGACAGGCCTTGTTGAGGTCTGTGAAGTCTACGCATACTCTCCATTTCCCGTTTTTCTTCTTCACCACAACTGTGTGCGCCAACCATTTGGGGTAGAACACTTCCTTGATAGCTCCAGCCCTCTTGAGCTTGATGACCTCCTCCTTCACGGCCTCGGAGTGTTTCGCGGAGGAGTGCCGAAGAGGTTGCTTCTTCGGCACTGCCGCCGGGTTAACGTTCAGATAGTGGCATATGAAGTTTGGGTCGATTCCAGGCATCTCATGCTCATCCTATGCAAACACATCGAGGTTCCCTCTCAAGAGCGCGACCAGCTCTTCCCTTTCTTTGGTCGGCAGCTGAGCCCCAATCTGGAAGAACCTCTCTGGGTCGTCGTCTATGAGGACCCTGACTAACCCCTCACATGCGGGCTCCTCCGCCATTGCCCCTCCATGGGTGGCGGAAGGGGCTAATTGCTATGAGGCCGGAGTAGCCGGGGCCGGGGGTTCGGGGTCCGGCCTGCGCAGAATTGCTGCGGTCAGGCACTGCCTTGCTGCGGACTGGCTCCCGATAATTTCCTCGACTCGGCCGCCGAAAGGGAATTTCACCTTGGCGTGGAGGGTGGAGGAGAGAGCCCCTAGGGCGTGCAGCCAGGGCCTCTCCATGATGGCTGTATAAGGGGAGTAGGCATCCACCACAATGAAATCTACTTCTACCACTGCCGGGCCCGACTGTACGGGCAACCTGATTTGCCCCTTGGGGACCACTACCTTTCCCTCGAAGCTTATGAGTGGCGAGTCGTACGCCGAGAGGTCCTCTTCCCTCAGGTTCAGCCCCTTGTACAGGTCGAGGTACATGATGTCGGCGCCACTTCCTTGGTCCACCATTACCCTCTTTACATCATATCCTCCAATCCTTAGCATTATGACTAGCGCGTCATCGTGGGGTTGGATGGTCCCTTCCTTGTCCGCCTCCGAGAAGGCCAGCGTGGGCGGCTCATTACCCTTAATCTTCTTTAGCTCGGAGCTAGAGCCCCCAGCATGGGCTTGCGCCACATTCATCACCCTAGAAGGACGCAAGCCAGTCCTCCCGGGAGCAGCAAGAATGACGTTGATGGTCCCCAGAAGAGGCCTCGGGGCATGGTGGCCCTGGCTGGCCGGCCCAGGGGGTTCTCTCAGCCCCTCGTGCTCGCCTACGAACTGTCTCAACTTTCCCTCCTTTGTCAGCTGTTCCAGATAAAACTGTAAGCTCTTACAGTTCTCGATCATATGGCCGTGCTCTTGATGGTATTGGCAGTGGAGGTTCTGGTTACGCTTCGCGGGATCGCCTATCATTTTGTTAGGCCACCTGAAATAGGGCTCGTGACGGATTTTCTCAAACACCCGTTGTATGGATTCGTGAAACGCGACGCTGTGTACTTGTGTTGGCGTTCGACGAGGTTGCCCTGCGAACTCTCTCCTCGGCCTACTGTTGCTGTACCCGTCCGACCTGAAATCCCTCCTCTTTTAAGGGATGACCTTCGCCCTGGCCTTCACTTGTAATTGATCCTCCTCTACTTGTGTGTACTCGTCAATGCGGTCTATGAGCCGTCGCATACTCTTGATAGGCTGCCTAGTCAGTGACTTCCTCAAGTCGTGCTCGTTTGGTAGGCCGACCTTGAAGGTGCTTATGGCAACTTCGTCGAAGTCCCCATCGATCTCGTTGTACATCTCCCAATATCTGTCGGTATATGCCCTGAGTGTCTCTCCCTCTCTCATGGCCATGGATAACAATGAATCTAGAGGCCGAAGGACCCTACTACACGTGATGAACCGCGAGCCGAACGCCCTGGTAAGCTCTGTGAAGGAGTCGACTGAACCCGCCTTCAGGCCGTTGAACCACCTCATCGCGACGGGTCCCAAGTTGGAAGGGAAGACCTTGCACATCAATGTCTCATTCTTCGAGTGCACCGCCATCCTCTGACTGAAGTGGCTTACATGCTCTACTGGGTCCGTCCTTCCATTGTAGATTGTGAAGGTTGGCTAGGTGAACCGCCTTGGAAGTTTTCCCTTCTCAATCCTCCGCGTGAAGGGTGACTTGGAAATCTGGTAGAGCGCCCTGCTCAGTGCATTGTTGACTAGGCCTTTAGAGGACGTCCCCTTACCCTTAGGCTGGTAACGGTGTTCGTCCTCCTACGAAGAGGACTCGCAACTGGGGGTCCTCGACCTGGAGCTGTCGGAGCTACTGCTAGCATCCGCTGAGAACTGGTTTGAAGTGGATGGTGTGCACCTTCGTTTCTCCCGGCGCAACTTCTTCCTCAGATGATCAACCTCCCTTTGCAGGGTCTCGACGCTTTTTTCGCGGGAGGTTCCACTTCCGTCGCGTGCGTGGCTCCTCTTGCGCGTATGCTCAATGCGCATGCTGGCTTCGCGCTCTCCTTCCCGCTCTAATCATGCAAATCGGTCCTCGCGTTGGGACCCCCTCGACTCTGCATGACGTAAATCTGAACCTTCCATGATACTTCCAGTCCCCTTTGTCTAGGCTTCCCACAGACGACGCCAATTGTAAGGACACAAAGTTGGCCTTTGGCCCAAATGCGTGACTGGGCCGGCCCAAGTGGCCTTTACAATAGAATTTGTAGAGAATGGGCTTAAAGCCTAGACCTCTTGGTGCTTTAGAAGGCTATGGTGTGAGGTCTAAGTCCGCTTCTAGCATGCAGCTGGCTGATGGAGTGGCCTATTTCCCTCGTCGGACGTGAGCCGAGGAGCTTTTGTGCTGACTGGCGTTCCGTTCTTCGAGAGAGAGAGAGAGAGCCTTACTCTTTTCCCTTAGAAAAATCTGGATCCTCCTCTAGTGGTTCCTCCTTCTCTATTTATACTCCCTATCCCTGGTTCCCATTTGTCTTTTCCCTGAAAACGCTCCTCAATGCCCTTAAGGCTTTTCACCGTCCCCTCAGAAGTCATTTCTCCATTAATGAGGCTAGGCAGGTAGGTGAAAGACCTTTAACGCGGTGGCAGCAGTTTTATGCAATGCACGTCTCCCTTGTCTCCCACCTCGGTATCCCGCTGAGATTTAGGATGACTCGCCGAGCTTTAGGAGCCCTCCCCCGGGCGTTTTGCTACCCTACTCAGTTCCTGAGGCTGCGTCTGAGGAGACTTCTCCTCGGACCCTCTCCAACAGGTTGGCGGTCTAGTTGGTGGGCCTTTGGACCCCAAAGTTAGGAGGCCCTGCTCTCGACTCGTGGCCCCTCTAGCGGAATCCACATCCTCGGACCAGGCCCTGGGCCCGCATGGCATTCCGACGTCTCTACCCCCCACAATAAGTTACGCAGGCATCTTCTTTTTTTCTTTTTCTTTTTTTATAAAGAAGTTACACATGCACCTAATGGGCCTTAAACTCCCAACCTCACTTTTATTAAAAGTAGTTTATCACTTTATTTCCAACTTTTCTTATCTTTACTTTTGTCGCCTACAGGAGTGGCAAAAGGCATGGAGAATACAAAGGGGCTTTCTCTAATGGTGGCTTTGTTGAGGTCAAACCGCAAAAGGGCCTTATAGTGTGGGCTTGTGGAATAATATTTGAAGAAGATGGAACAGCTTCTCACTTTTATCTGATTTGTTGTTGGCAACAATGCTAGAATACGTCTTTGGCATGATTTGAGGAATGGTAAGACCACTCTTTAAGGAGAAGAAATTCTTGTATGCACCCGGTGTTTTACGTCAGTGAGACATAAGTCTTATATGCTGGTGTATAAGATCCCACCTCCTTAAGGAGAGATATCTTAGCCTCTTTCTTTTTGTATGGGACAAAGACACTGAGGTTACGGATTATATATTGGAATCCATTATACATTAGAGAGGTGCAAGATTGTGAACTAGAACATATGGTTTAATTAATGGAGGATATACATACACATACTAAGAAATTGCCTAATGGGGAGGAAGACAAATTGGAATGGATCCCGTTGAAGTTTCAAGGCTTCCAAGAGAAGGGTTATTATAAGACACTGAGAGGAGATAAGAACCCATTTCCTAGGCAGAGAATTTGGAAGCTCATGTTCTACCAAGTGTGGCATTTTCTACGAGAAACCTTCGAAAATAAGGGATAATCATCATAGATTGGTGCTTAATGTGCAAAATCGGGGAGAATGTGACTCATCTTTTCCTTCATTATGCAGTAGCTCAAGATTTGTCACCTCGATTTTCTACTTATTTGGTGTGTCATGGATAATGTCTTGTTTTGCGTTTGTAAGGGTCATATATCTATGTACTGGCAAAACGCACGTTAGTAATTGAGTCTTAGTTTCTAGTGTACTGGCAAAATGCACGTTAGTAAGACAAATTGGAATGGATCCGGTTGAAGTTTCAAGGCTTCCAAGTGAAGGGTTATTATAAGACATTGAGAGGAGATAAGAACCCATTTCCTAGGCAGAGAATTTGGAAGCTCATGTTCTACCAAGTGTGGCATGTTTCATACACCTAGCTAAGAACTTGACTACAACTCTACAAGAAACCTTCAAAAATAAGGGATAATCATCATAGATTGGTGCTTAATGTGCAATATCAGGGAGAATGTGACTCATCTTTTCCTTCATTATGCAGTAGCTCAAGATTTGTGATCTTTGATTTTCTGCTTATTTGGGGTGTCATGGATAATGTCTTGTTTTGTGTTTGTAAGGGTCATATATCTATGTACTGGCAAAACGCACGTTAGTAATTGAGTCTTAGTTTCTAGTGTGTTCAAGAATATTTCGGTTGAATAAATAAGTGATATTATTGAAAACACAAGATTGTTTAAGAAACTAATCAAGAAAAGATGTCTGAACAGGACTTAGATACCTTTTGATACCTGCCAATCTATCAAGACTTAATGGATCTCGATACCTCTCAATCTATTGAGTAAGTGGAATTTTTTTTCAGCCAGCAACATTTTATTTTAAGTGCCTATTTTTTATGGGTTTATTAACCTAGTTGGAGAGCTATTTAAAAGCCCATTAAGCTCCTATTAAAATAAGGCGGTTGCAATAGAAAACCTAAGGCATTTCATATTGAAACTCGAGCATCCACCTATTGAATCTGTGAGTTTAAAAAATAAGCAAAGTCTCTGGCACTAACAATTGAAGATTTTATTGGGGTTTTGGGTAAAACTGTTGCAAAAGTCAGCTACAACAATCCAAAGAGTTGTTGTGCTGTTAGCCACAAATAGGATATTTGTGCAAAGGAAAAGTCTATTACAATAAGTAGTCCAATTGGGGGTTGTAGCTGAGGTTTTACTATAGGTAGGTACTTCGGGATAGTGTAAGACTAAGAAGCATGGGTGCGTTTCGAGACTCGGGTGCGGGTGCGGGTGCGGGACTCGGCAATTTTTGAAAAATGTGGGTGCAGGTGCGGCGGGACTCGGCAATTAAAAAATTATTAAAAATATTTTTATTTATATTTTTTATATATTTGAACTATTAAAATATTTTTAAAAAACATATTATTATGTCTTAATTCACAAAACAAAGAAAGAAGGAGGCAAGAAACACAAAACAAAACACAAAACCAAAAAGAAAACACAAAAGAAGCACTAAATATTCAAAATAAAATTAAGGAATGACAGATTTAGGGTGTTTGGGCCTCATTCAAAGCATAGTTTGGCTATTCCGATATCATTCAACGCCGATTTCGACCTGTTTCGGCCGATTTCGGCCTATTTCGGCCGTTTTGGCCTGTATCGGCTGTTTCAATCGCCGGCCGATACGGCATGTTTTTGGCCGGAAATGACCAGTTCGGCGTGAATCGGCCCGAATCGAAGCCGCGTCGGCGAGAATCGAGCCGAGTCAGCGCAAATCCGTGAAAAAAAAAAAAAAAAAAAAAGTCAAACGCGGCACCGACGCCCGGGCAACCGCATCGGACGCCGCGTCCCGCGTCGCGCCGCGTCGGACTCGAGTGCGGCACCCTCCCAGCCGTGTCTATGTATTCTAGGTGTAAGATTCCTTGTATTTGTAACCTCTATTGTTGTTAGTGGATTATTCAAGAGTGATAACCTAAAATTCACCCAGTAAGGTTTTGCGCACAATGATTTTTCCCATCTTGATCAAATTACCATGTCAAACACTCAAACTTATTTCCCGTACATTTAATTTAGTTTGGTGATTTGATTGTACCTTAATTTGCATGTAATTTGAACTAATTAATCAACTTAGGTAATTGGTTAATTTAACTAGGTCCACTCTAAAATCCAACAAATGGTATTAAAACAAACACACTTTGATTAGGTTTTTAATCTTTGCTATGTGATCCATTAAACCGTGTTGTCATGGAAATTGTTAATTGTTTTGATTTGCATGACCATGTTTTGTTGAATGATGATGATGACGACCTTCAAGAAGCCTATAATAAGCTTTATAAATTATTTTTTCAAATCTCTTAAAAGAAAACAAAATTAGAGGCTAAATTTGAAGAGATCAAACTTGAAAAAGGTGAATTGATTGTAATATTAGATGAAGCCAATGAACTAAATGAAACGTTGAAAAATCAAATTTCATCTCAAGTGGATAAAATTAAAAGCTAGGAAGAGCAACTAATTGAATTTAAAGTTGAAGTTGAAAAATTAATTAGTGTCAAGCTTGTTGATGAGCCTAACTCTAAAGATAATTTTTTTTTTTTTTATTTCTCCATTTAAAAAGAATAATGAAGAAGAGTTGAATGCTAATATAGCTAGGATAGACAAAGGTAAAAAAATTTATGTTGACCCTGAACTTCTAAACCTATGTCTAAATACTCTCCTAGGCTACAAGCAAATATGAATTTGTCCCCACTTGTCATCATTATTATGTTGCTGGTCATATTAGGCCAAATTGTGTCAAGTTGATGTCTTTGTCAACCTCCAAATCTAAACACCCACCTAGGAAATCTAGTAATTCTAAAACTACTCATTTTTGTCACCATTGTGGTGCTTCCAGTCACACTCATCTTGATTGGTTCAAGTTGTTTCCTCTTAAGCAAGTGTCTGATATATCCCATCCTTTGTCTAAAGGCTCTATACCTATTCGTGGTAAGTTATTAAAAGTTAAGTTTTTTAACTCAGTTTCTAGGGAATGCTATTTCCTCTATCTTTTTTTCTAAAATAAAATATAGAAGCATGAACAATTTGCATTTTTTACTAAAATATTATTACAATGTTTTTTTAAGAGTTAACAAAATATAATAATAGCTATATTTAGCTTATGTTAGAATTATAAAATGCATCTAATTGTATATTTTAAAATGTACTCATGCATATACATAGAGTTACAAGCTAGTATAAATATATGTGTGCATGTGTGTGTAACTTTTGAAACCACAAGGTTATTTATGAAACTCTTTTTTTTTTTTTTTAATTATAAAAAATATTAATGAAAATTTAAACATGATATATATAAAATGTCACTTAATTTACGTTATGTCCATGTTTTTATTGTCTCAATTCTATGCCAAATTAATTAACTTGTAATTTTGCTTAGTTTTCATGTATTTTTCGGATTACATTGTAATTGGGTAGAGTACTTGAGCCTTGGTCACTGTTGGAATTCAAAGCGACCTGCCCATGCGCCTAGCCCTCCCACATCCGATCCGCGGCTACCCAATCCGACAACTCCGGCGGTTGGACACCTCTGAACTCTCTAACCTAACCCTAGCAATTGGTTGTCGGTTTCCCCTTTCAAACCCATGAAACCCAACCTGCCCGTAAGCTTCACACTCATTCCGACGATTATTAAGCATTCCAGACCAAATTCGGCGAGATCTCATTGAGATCCTGCAAGATCTACCAGATCCCATGAAATCTCGCTGTTATCCGAAGAAATCTAGGCTAGATCTCGACGAATCCAGCCAAACATTGGCACTGATGATAAAACCCGAGACCGACCCAATACAACCCGAGACCGACGAGACCCGAACTGAAAGATCGACCAAATCTTCCAAGTTGGTTTCGGGTTATATTTTTATCCACCCAAATTATTTGGGTCGAGTCTGGGTTGAGCACAAGCTCGACCCGTGAATAGCCCTACGTGAAAGTAAGGGTTGCCCGCAAGATGAACACATGGTAGAAAAAGAAGCAGGCTTTTTCTTTACAACTTGGTGGGTTTTCATGGTTTTGGTTTTGAGGACAAACTTCTAGCTTTTCATGGTTTTGGTGTCTCTGGTGGTGGGTTTTGATGGTAGTGGTAGGTGGGTGTGGGGGTGATAGACGGTGGTTCTTGGATTGAATTGGTTTTTGTTAATTTTTTAATATATTTGAATTTTTTATTATTATTTTGATGTGGTGTAATTTTAAAATAGAAGATGTAATGTAGAGCATATTGGAAATAATGTGCTAACATTGATAAAGTAAGTTGCTGAAGTAAGTCTTGGTGCGGTAAATAGCATTTGGCATGATATTAGTAAGTATTAACGGTACTAAATCAGTCAACGCATTTAATGGTTCAATTTCATTTACTAATAGAACGTTGACAAACTATACCAGCTAACTATTACCTATTTACCTTCTTAAATTATTTTATTTCATTATAAAAAAATAAATTAAAAAAAAAAACAGTTTAATAATGGACAGCTAAAAATCAGATCAGATTTAACAAAGAAGACCGTTTTGGTTTTTTTAATTTGTTATTATAATATATATATATATATATATATATATAAATATATAGCGATTTCATAGACTAACTGGTCGAAAGACCAATAGAAAGTACATCTCTTTGGACATGATTAACAATCACGGGAGTTTCTTCCACCCAAATTCCACAATCAGATCAGATTTGACAAAGAAGACCGTTAATCCCGGCCGAATTGAACACCCAAATGGCATACAGCTTAGTCATTTTCCCAGTCAAAGAGAGAGGGCATATACGTATAGAGTAATGTAATAAAAGCTTAAGAAGTTCATTTCAATTTCCAAACGCATAAACCTAACCATGAATGAGAGAATAGTATATGTGGATAAAGAAGACTAACCTTAGAACAGCTCAAGAAAATCACCAACAAGGAGATATGCAATTCCGGCTCCCCTTACCTAATTCCAAGAAAAAGTACTAGACCATTAAAGTGTTGGCCCTCCAGTAACAATAGAGCAGTGTTAAAAACTTAAAATTATGAAACTACTTTACTGCTGCTCAAGAAAATCACCAACAAAGAGATATGGAACTTCCGGCTCCCCCTATAAGCCACTGACAAAGTAACGACTAGACTGAGTAAGTTTTGGCCCCACCGTAGTCATAGAACAGCAGAATTACAGTTCTGAAAACTCACCTCTTTAGTGCAGCTCAAGGAAATCACAAATTAAGAAGGATTTTTTTTTTTTTTTTTTGAGTACCAGGAAGAAGATCTGGAACTTCCTGCTGCTCTACCTAGCCATTGACAAAGTATAAAGACCTGCTCCTCTGGTCATTGACTTATATAGTCCAAACGGCAAAAGGAGTATGGTTTGGGCCCATATTAATAATAGAGCAATGTTAAAAATAATGAAAAACTAAATTGAGAAGAAAAAAAAAAAAAAAAAAAAAGGTAAACTGTGAAGAGGTACATGTAAGAAATTAAATTTACTATAAAATAATGAATTATGAAAGAATTATTCTAATGCGTGGCTTTCACCTTAGAAATTCTTTCTTTTTTTAATGGAGAACAAATACTTTTTTCCAATGCTAGAATAATTTAATGTTGCATTCTTATTTGCCAAGGTCTTATAATTGAATTGACACATTTTCATGCACAAAGTGCTTGAAGGGTCTAAGAGAAAAAGGGTTCTAGCTGTAGGATTAGTAGCATTTTTTTGGTTTTCTTTTTCAGTTTTTAGTGGGTCTTATCACTAAAAATCTAGTTTGGTTTTAGCATTTGTATTCAATTTTCATTTTCAGTATTCGAAAAGTTGAATTTGAATACAAAGAATTAATACAATTTTCAGCTTTTTACTTTTTCTATGAATACGAATATAGTGTTATATTCATAAATATTATGAAGACACAAAATTACCATTTTTTTTTAGTGATGTGATGTGTGTGAGTGAGAAAATTTACTTTTTAAAAAAAATAGAAAACAATGACCAAATTAACCTGGGTATAATGTATTGTATACTCAAATTATGTATTCAAAACAACTTACTAAGTACTACCAAACGTAAAAATAAGTGTTTTTTCTATTTTCAAATATTTGAATATAGAATAAAGAAAATGAAAAGAATAAAGAAAATGAAAAGTAAATACGTCACTTTTTAAAACAAAATAGACCCTAAATGATTAAGATAGCTTAATGTAGGTCACATTAAAACTCATAAGGATGATTTTTTTTTTTTTTTACATTATCTCACTTGGCTCATGTGACATTTAAATACCTTGATGAGTGACTATAATATGGCATAATATTACTCATACCAAAATGCTTACAATCAAATAAATAATCCAAAACATGAATCATGGTGATAATACCCTAAATTACAATAAGCACTTCCTTCCATATTTTACAATTTGGTGTTCTCTGTATGAGTATTTTTACTAAGGATACCATTTTAGAAAACTTTTTATGAAAAGTTAAAACAAAATAAAAAATAACTTTTTTGAGAACTTTTTCAATTTATTTAACAATTTTTTCAATTTTTCATAAAAGGTTTCTTAGAATTAATAATTATTGTATGTCTTACCAGGCTCTTCTTTTGAAAAGAAGGGTAAAGTGCAAAACACACCCCTTAAGTTTGAAGATATTTGGATTTTACATCCTGAAATTTCAAAATTTTGATTCTGTCCCCTAATGTTCTATGTTGTTTGAATTGTTAACCCGTCAATTTTTTGATAATGTGTAAGTTAACTGTCACATTTACTAATTAGACCAATTAAATTGTGACACTTGTTATTAACTACTCCATGTCATTATTTAAAGTTTAAAGAAATTTAAAAAGAAATAAATAAATAAGTCTTGAAAATCAAATAAATTAATTAAAATTTAAAATTTTTAGCCTTTTAAGGTTTTTTTTGGGTAAAAATTAAAATTTTAAGGGAACTTCTAAAATTCAGGCTTCTTTCCCCTCACATTCATCTTATATTTTCTAAAATTTAGCCTTTTTTATTCCTTTTTCATCCAAATAAAACACCTCAAGTTTTAAAAAAATACTAATCATTTAAAAATAATTACTTATCCTCACACTTTCAAATATACATTCAAAAAAGAAATTATAATTACAGCTTATCTTTAAAGTTTATCTATTTTATTTGTTTGATTATGAATATATATATATATATATATATATATGTGTGTGTGTGTGTATCATGTTCATCTTAAAAAAAAAAAAAAAAAAGAGTAATTACACATAACTCACATGTGGTTTTGGCAAAATCACTTTGCCTACCTGTGGTTTGAAAAGTATCATTTAACCTAACTGTGGTAGGTTCCGTTTATTTTCCGTAAACCACCTTTGTTAAAATCATGAGTAAATAAGTATTTTTCCCCAAATTTTATGTCTCTCTCCTCCCAAAACAAAAAATAGAGCAAAAATATAAGAAAAACCAGATCAACAAGTTGTATTTGTCTCTCTTCATTCACACAAATTTTAAACATGAATTACATATCCAACAAAAATAAAAAGCCTCAGTCTCGTTGCCTCCCTCAACCCATGAGCCGCACTCCTATCCTATACCAATGTGTAAAAAAAAAAAAAAAAAAAAAAAACACCTCAATACCCACCGCACAGTCACACAGACTTTCCCACAACTCCTGTTTTTCTTTAGTCTTCACAGAAACAAAAATGGTTCCAAACCCAGCATCACTCACCCGCAAATCCCTACTCTCTTACAATTTCATGGGGTTTTCTCGCAGACCCATTTCACATTCCACTCAAATTCCCACAAACCCAGTTCAGATTAGCGGGTTTCGTACCTGTTCTTCTAGCCACTCTTACTCTCACCCATTGAATTCTAGCCATGGAGCCGAGTTTAAGAATTTGGGCCGTTCTGAAATGCAATTTGGGCAACTGGGTTTGGATCATTTTCTAGTTTCTGCGGTTTCGGATGGTGGGTCGGATGGCTATGGAGGTTCTGGTGGGAGAGGTGAAAGTAGTGGTGGTGGTAGTGGTGATGGTAGTGCTGGCAGCAGTGACGGTAGTGGTGGAAGTAAGTCTTTGCTATCATGGTAATGAACTAAGGTTTCAAGTTATTTGGTTTAGTTTAATGGTGTTAATGGTTCCAAAATGTACATTATGTTATGCTTTTTGGTTTCCAATTTTTTTTTTTTTTTTTTTAATTCCTGGAGTTACCCAAAGGATTGAGGAAGGCAACAGTGCTTAGGCTTTTTATTTTTACTGGGTATGTTCTTCATGTACAAAATTTGTGTGAATGGAGAGAAAGACAAATACCACTTTTTGATCTTGTTTCTTTTGCATTTTTGCTCTATTTTTTGTTTTGGGGAGAGAGACATAAAATTTGAGCAAAAATACTTATTTACCCTTGATTTTAAGAGAGATGAGTTACGAAAAAGAAACAGAACATATCACAAGTGGATTAAGTGATACTTTTCAAATCACGGGTAGACAAATTAATTTTTGCCCAAACCACAAGGAAGTTAGGTGTAATTACCTCTAAAAAAAAGCTCACGTCATAAGAAGTCCGAATTAAGATAAAGTTATCTTTCTTGGATTGGACTTTTTTGTGGTTCCAATACACAATCGTTCACCTCAAGTCTCCTTATCTATTTAATTTTTAGTATAGTTCTATCATTTGAATATGCTTTATAGTGCATTTAGAGTTATTTTTAATCATTTTAGAAGTTTTCTATGCTATTGATTTGATTTCTTTTTTGAGGTATATAAGTATTAGTTGTTGATAAGAGTAATTTTGTAAGATAACTCTAAAGTAACGAATCTCGTTTGCCGACTGGATTTTGCCCTTGACGAGGGGAGACTGACGACCTTAAAAGTTGACGACCCTACAGGCTGACAACCATCATGCTACGGACCATTTGGCTGACGGTCCAAACCCACACACAGACGACCTTATGCGTTGATGACTTTAAGTTAACGAGACGAGTTGAAGAAATACATATAGGTCTCGTCCATAACCCTACTTGACCAACACGCATACAACAAGGATTCTTGCACGACACGTCTAAAATAAGAAGACTCCTATAAGGACAAGGATTCTAGGAGATGCGTAAAATCCAAGAATTACTCTCCTAAAAGGAAAAGAACTTCTTAACCAAGGCATGAATTTCGGCCCAATGCTACTATAAATACCCCAAAACCCTCTCAAAGCAAGGTACATACAATTCACCTCAGCTCTAGCACTTTAGAGTTGTGAACAAAAGATTTCTCTAACTTGATCGTCGGAGGGTGTTTGGCCGGTACCACACCGGTGCCCTTTCTTTGGTCTTCACCTTTTGTGTTGTGTAGGTACGTCATCAGGAGCACGTGCGGACCGTGTGGCTTACTGACGATTTGAGCATCATCAGTTGGCGCCGTCTGTGGGGACGAAGTGATCAACCATTACCTCATTCCCGAGACAAAAAGTTGCATGGTACTCACCCGCTCGATGGCTACCACCAACAACGTTCAGGGGGACGAACCGCGCGCTGCCGTACTAGAAAGACAAGTCCAAACACTCGCAACAATAGTCGAATGTCTGACCAAACAGAATCATGGCCTAGAGGAGCAGTTACGTCAAAAAAATGCACATCCTGGAATGCAAGAGGAAAACCAGGAAGGAACAAGTGCGGAAAGGAGGGATCCCGAAGCGCCCGAGGGCAGCAACGCTCCGAGCAAGCAGGAGAGGCGGGATACCAATCTACTGACCCACTCTGAAGCGTTACCACCCCACATCGCAGCAGAGATGCAGGAGATGCGGGAACGAATGGACGTGATGATGAACGCCCTCAAAAGACGAGTGTCTAACGACCTCGACGACCTCGTCTAGCGGACTAATTCACCCTTCATGGCACATGTCACTTCGTGCCCTCTTCCCCCAAAGTTTCGTATGCCCCAAATGGAGAGCTACGATGGAACCAAGGACCCCCTGGACCACTTAGAGTCCTTCAAGACTATAATGCACCTTCAAGGAATGCCAGACGAGATTATGTGCAGGGTTTTCCCTATTACGTTAAAAGGGTTCGCAAGAGTCTGGTATAGCAGGTTGACGCCTAACTCGATTAGCACCTTTAAAGAGTTAGGTGCTCAGTTCGTGTTACACTTTATCGGGGGCCACCGGTATAAGAAGTCCACGGCATGCTTGATGAGCATCAAACAGAGGGAAGACAAGACTCTAAGATCCTACATAACGCGGTTCAACAAAGAGGCTCTTTCAATAGATGAAGCGGACGATAAGATACAAGTAGCAGCCTTCACCAATGGACTGCAAAAAGGTAAGTTCCTCTTCTTCTTGTATAAGAACGATCTGAAAACCATGTCCGAAGTGCTTTACAGGGCAACGAAGTACATGAACGCGGAGGACGCACTGATTGCAAGGGAAGATAAGCCTAAGAAAAGGGAAAGGCAGGAAGACACACGAACGGATAGGGGACAAAAGAAGGCTAGGACTGAAAAGCGACAGGACGATCGCCGCTCTAAGCCACCCCCAGGGAGATTCACGAGCTTCACGCCGCTGACCGCCCCTATCGATCAGGTCCTAATGCAGATCAAGGATGAAGGGGCTTTGACTTTTCCCGACAAGATGAAGGGAGACCCCAACAAAAGACCAAGGGACAAATATTACCGCTTCCATCGAGACCATGGACATGATACTGCTGATTGCTACGACCTAAAACAGCAAATAGAAGCTCTAATCAGGCAAGGGAGGCTGCAGAGGTTTGTTAGCAAAGAGCAGATAGATCCACCGCAAGACCAAGCTCCGCGACGAGAAAACGAACACCCCAGACAGCCCTTAGGCGATATAAGGATGATTGTGGGGGGCACCGCGACCGTCGAGTCATCAAAGAAAGCTCGAAAGACTTATCTCAGAATGATCTAGAACATCCAGTTGACGGGGTCTGTACCCAAAATGCCACGGACTGATAACCCCCTCATTGGATTCTCAGAAGAAGATGCACAACGCCTCCACCACCCCTATGATGATGCGCTCGTCGTCACCATACAAGCAGGATACTACAACATGCATCGAGTTCTCGTCGATAATGGGAGCTCGGCGGGCATCCTCTACTATCTTGCGTTCCAACATATGGGAATTGATAGGGAGCGTCTAGTTTCGACTAACGCCCCGCTCGTCGGCTTCGGAGGAACAAGGGTATTTCCCCTTGGCATCGTCACCCTGGAAGTAACCATTGGAGACTACCCTCAGCAAGTCACCAAGAATGTAGCATTCCTTGTGGTCGACTGCTCATCAGCTTACAATGCCATCATAGGACGTCCCACTCTTAACTCGTGGAAGGCTGTGACCTCAACTTACCATTTAATGATAAAGTTCCTGACGGACTATGGAGTGGGAGAACTAAGAGGAGACCAAGTAGCCGCACACGAATGTTATGTAGCAATGATTGAGATGGATGACCACCACCAGTCCATAAACATAGAAGAACAGCGTACAGTGACGGAGCCCATAGAAAAGCTCAAGGACATATCTCTTGACGACTCCCAGCCAGAACGGACAACCAAAATCGGCACTCTTGTAGACCCGACGATACGTTAGGAACTTGCAACCTTCCTCAAAGAAAACCGAGACGTGTTCGCGTGGAGTCACGAGGACATGCCGGGCATTGACCCGTCGGTCATAGTACATAAATTGAACGTATCACCATCTTTTCTGCCAGTTCGCCAAAAGAAAAGAGTCTTCGCCCCAGAGAGAGATCGGACAGTAGCGGAAGAAGTCCGCAAACTATAAGAAGCGGGCTTCATTAAGGAGGTTTACTACCCCGAGTGGTTGGCAAACGTCGTCATGGTAAAAAAGAGCAACGAAAAATGGAGGATGTGCGTAGATTTTACAGATCTAAACAAAGCGTGCCCCAAGGATAGCTATCCTCTACCAAGGGTCGACCTCCTGGTGGATTCTACGGCCTAACACCAGCTGTTAAGCTTTATGGACGCATTTTCAGGATACAACCAGATCCTAATGGATGAAGCTGATCGAGAAAAGACTTCGTTCGTGACAAGTCAAGGCCTTTTTTGCTACAAGGTCATGCCATTCGGCTTGAAGAACGCAGGTGCAACATACCAGAGGCTTTTGAATAAGATGTTCGTACAGCAAATTGGGAGAAATGTCTAGGTATATGTCGACGACATACTAGTGAAAAGCCGAAGAGAAAAGGATCATTTGGGAGACCTAAAGGAAACCTTCAATACCCTTCGCTCCTACAACATGAAGCTAAATCTAGCCAAGTGTGCCTTCGGAGTAACAGCCGAAAAATTCCTAGGATACATGGTGTCCCAACGAGGTATTGAAGCCAACCTAGACAAAATCTGAGCTATAATGGAGATGATGCCTCCCAAAAGCGTGAAGGAAGTACAAAGCCTTAATGGCAAGGTCGCCGCGCTTAGCAGATTCTTATCTAGGGCGATGAATAAGTGTCTCCCATTCTTCTGCACATTGAAGAAGTCCTTTGAATGGACGGACGAATGCCAGCAAGCATTTGAAGACTTGAAGACCTACCTATCATCGCCACCACTATTAATCCCCTCCTAACCAGGTGAAGAACTGTTCCTCTATTTGGCCGTTTCTCTAGCAACCGTCAGCGCAGCCCTAGTGAGGGAAGACGACAAGGTGCAAAGGCCGGTGTACTACGCCAGCCGGGCACTCCACGGAGCAGAAGAAAGATACTCGCCAATAGAAAAACTTGTCTTCGCTCTAGTAGTGGCAGCCCGCAAGCTTAAGCCGTACTTCCAAGCCCAAGCCGTACTTTCAAGCCCATACGGTGGTTATACTAACTGACAAGCCCATACGGCGAGCAATGAGTAGCCTAGAAGCCGCGGGACATATGGCCTTATGGGCAATAGAATTGAGCGAATTTGATATAAAATATCGCCCCCGCACAGCCATCAAATGGCAAGTGCTCGCTGACTTTATTGCAGAGTTTACATATAGTGAGGGCCAAGGGGCGGAGAATTCCCAATGGAACATGTTCACCGACAGGTCATCTAACAAAAGAGCTGGCAGAGCAGGAGTCGTACTTCGTTCTCCAGAGGGAGACGAGATCGAATGCATGATCTGACTTGATTTTCCTACAACTAACAATGAAGCAGAGTATGAAGCCCTCATAGCAGGCTTAGATCTGGCCAAGGCTGTAGGAGCCGTAGACACGATGGTCCATTGCTACTCTCAGGTCATCACTAATCAGATAAACGGTGACTATGAATGTAAGGGAGAAAGAATGAAGATGTACTTGGAACAAGCAAAAAGGAAGGTGGACGAGTTTCAGGCAAACATTGTTCAAATTCCAAGGGGAGACAATGAGCAAGCTGACCGCCTTGCTAAAGCTGCATCCGCGGAAAACGTAATCATCCTCGGAAAGGTACTATCTTTTACTCAATTCGCACCACTAATAGATGTCATCAGTGTGCAGGAGGTAAGATCCAAGAATGATTGGACCACCCCTCTGGTCGCTTATCTCAAAGAGGGCATCCTACCTGAAGAAAAGGAAGCCGCAAGGAAGCAGAAGGTCCAGGCGGCACGATTTGTCTTAATAAGGGGCATCTTATACAAAAGAAGTTTCTCCCGACCATACCTAAGGTGTTTAGGGCCTGAAGAAGCGGATTACGTCATGAGAGAAGTACATGAAGGGATCTGTGGCAATCATTCAAGATCACGATCGTTGGTTCACAAATTAGTTCGAGCCGGATACTATTGGCCGACCATGCAGAAGGACGCCCAGACATATGTCAAGTCCTGCAACAAGTGCCAAAGGTTCAGTAACATCATCAGGCAGCCAACTGAAGAAATAACCCCAATAACTGCTCCTTGGCCATTCGCCCAATGGGGGTTGGACATCATGGGCCCATTCCCGACGGCAGCAAGGCAGCTGAAGTTCCTAATAGTCAGAATCGACTACTTCACCAAATGGGTAGAAGCTGAAGCCTTGGCCACAATTATCGAGAAGAACGTACGTAGTTTTGTCTAGAGGAACATCATTTGTAGGTTTGGGATTCCAAGGGTCCTGATTTCGGACAACGGTAAGCAGTTCGACAATAACTCCTTCCGAGACTTCTGTTCACAATTGGGAATCAAAAACCACTATTCTTCCCCTGCCCATCCCCAAGCCAATGGGCAAGTTGAAGTCACGAACCGATCCTTGCTTCGAATAATCAAAACTCGGCTCGAGGGGGCAAAAGGTATATGGTCGGAAGAACTACCCAGCGTACTATGGGCATACAGGACAACCGTGAGGACCTCCACAGGAGAAACTCCATTCCTGTTAACGGACGGGAGTGAAGCTATCATACCAGCTGAGGTCGGACTCACGAGCTATAGAGTGGACAATCACGATGAAGGAAGGAATGACGAAGCCATGCGTCTAGAACTTGACCTAGATGACGAAGTTAGGGCGACGGCTATACAGAGGCTCGCGCGATACCAGAACCTCATGGCCAAACACTACAACTCTCGAGTCAAGCACAGGGACTTCGAAATTGGAGACCTCATCTTGAGAAAAGTAATGGGCACCACCAAAGACCCTATACAAGGAAAACTCGACCCAAACTGGAAAGGGCCCTACAAAATAGCATCATGGCTAAGGAAGGGAACCTACCACTTAGAGACTCTAGACAGACTGAAACTACGCCATCCATGGAATGCCGAGCACCTCCGAAAGTACTACCAGTAGAAAACAACGCAAAGAACGCTACTCCTCATTTCCAGTCTATTTCTTTTAGTCGTTTATTTTAGTTTGCTTTTGACTACAATACATTTAAAGCCCAAAGGGCTAAAGTTTATTCTTTTTTGAACAATTTTCTACTTATGTATGCATTCAACACAATAAGAGGAGTTTATTCAGAAACGACTGGTGTATCTGTTAAGTAGACGGAACTACAAAGTCCACAAAGTGGACAACCTTAAGTTCACAAAAGTGGATGACCCTAAGTCCACAAAGTGGATGACCTTAAGTTCACAAAGTGAACAACCTTAAGTCCACAAAAGTGGACAAAGCTACAAAGTCCACAAAAGTGGACGAAGCTACAAAGCCCACAAAGTGGACAACCTTAAGTCCACAAAGTGGACGACCTTAAGTCCACAAGGTGGGCAGAACTACTAAAATCCACAAAGTGGACGGATCTACTACTAAGTCCACAAAGTGGACGACCTTGTCACTTAGTCCACAAAGTGGGCGGATCTACTACTAAGTCCACAAAGTGGACGACCTTGTTACTTAGACCACAAAGTGGACAGAGATACTACAAAGTCCATAAAGTGGACGACCTCACCACATAAGCCCACTAAGTGGACGACCTCATCAGTCCACAAAGATGACAAACCAAGTGCCAAGTACTACCCACAAAGTGGATGGACCAATTACTATCTACAAAGTAGACGACCTCATCAAAATTAGCTAGTCTACTATTTAAATACGTCATAAGGACAACACCTTTACAAAAATCAAGCTGACGCTACAAAAGCATCAAGTATAAATCAACACAATTGGGAGTAATAAAAATTAAATACTACGAAATAAAATTGTCTTTACAAAAGCCCAAAAAACGGGCGTCAGGCATTAAAGTTCATTACAACTTGAGAAGAAAAGCGTTTTAGCATAAAATCTCATTACAACACAGGATTCATAAAACTGAAGGAGTGGTTGACGGGGACAAGACAATAATTGGAGTAGAAGGATCCTCAGCGTTGGATTTTTCTGCTCCGTGATCAGTTGACGGAGCTAAGGTGACGGACTTCTCCAAGGATGGTTGAGCAAGGATGAAGCTACCATCCTTCGAGTCTACCTTAAACTCGGTGGTCTCGTCATTTTCCTTGAATATGAAGCCACCTACCGGAGTTGACGGTAGGGGCTCATCCATATTTATCTTAGACAGATCCAGGTCAGGATAAGCAGACTTCGCCTACTTCAAACAGTCCTCGGATCCGTCAGCATAGTAGACGGTGCAGGAATCAATGAAGGACTGGGAATCCTTGAATTCTGTCACGGTGTCAACCCTGGCCGTCTCAACCTGACTCAAAAGTCCTTTCAAGTCCTTTTCTGCCGTCAGCCTCGCCTCGTCAGCCAAGCTCCACTGACAGGTCTCTTCCTCCAATTTGGCTTTCAGCCCTTTTGCCTTTCTGGCAAGATGAACGTTGGCCTCCTTGTACTGCTGCTATGCGTCCACCGCGTTCTTGAGGCGAACGTACAGATGGGAGACCATCGCTTCCTTTGCGGCACACTTATCCCGCAAGAACTTCATCCGACCATGGCCTGCAAGACATGAAAATGACGTCAGTACTCCATCCAAGTGGTGGAACAGGGGAAAGAAAAAGTATACCTGAGTAAGGTCGAATAACCCTGACGACCCTATCTCATCCGTCGCCTGCTCATCACATAGCTCCATCTCCTCCTCTTTCAGAATGGACTCCGCCACCTCTACAGCATAGTCCTTGTGGGTAAGGAGGTGGCAGGCAGGGCCAGGACTGACGGTGCCTGACGCTGTCATCAGGCCCTTGCCAGCCCCGTGGGAAGCTTTCGGTGACGACAGCTTCTGGGTAGATTTAACCCCAGGGGAAGGGACCATTTTCTTCCCTGAACGGTCATCCTTCCCGTCAGCTTTCCTTTTAAAGCCCACCTTCACGACGGGCTTAGGAACTGACAACGGCGTCGCCTCCCCTCTGGCCTTTGCCTTCTCTTTCTTCTTGGCAGCGACGGTAGCACGAATCCTTTACTTGGCCGATTCCATTTCTGTCAAAGAAATAAAAGTTAAGGGAGGAAAACAATATAAGAAAATTGACGGGAGTCATTAGGAGATACTTACGATGATGAGAGAGATCGTTCAGCCGCCGAGCTTCGTCGGTCGATTCCGGGCCCCCACAATACAAATGTAAAGTGTCGAGAGTAATCAAATCCCGACACTTTCTCTCCTCCAAAGGAATGGACGTTACCCGACGGATAAAGTCCTCCTGCTCTATTGTCACACGTGGACGAACGTTTGCTAAAAAAGAAAACAGACGGGGTTAGGAATCATACATTTAACGAAGTAAAGAAACTGACGGGGTCAACCTGAGTCCCGGACGTATGCCCAAGTGTTGTCAAAAAAGCCATTTGGCATTGATTTCCACTCCTCTGGACGGCATACCCAATTCGTCCCCTCCACAAAGAAGTATTTGCCCTTCCACTTTCTATTGGAGTTAGGCATATCGGAGACCAATTTCAACTCCTTTTTTCTCACAGAAAAATGATATATCCCTTTTGACGAGGAGATATGCTGAGGCCTGTAACACCAGAAGAACTCGTCCAAGGTTAGCTGACGGTGTCCACCGCTCAGACGGCCCCACAAGATCTTGGCACCAATAAAGGTTCTCCAGGCGTTAGGAGCAATTTGAGTGACAGATATGCCCAAAAAGTTTGCCAGTTGAGGATATAAGGCCGTCAGTAGTAGCCTTAATCCCGCAGCAAACATGGCATCTTACATGCCCACATCTGCAGTCCGTCCCGAATAACATCTCTCACCCTCCTCGGGAAGACGAATCGGGATATCGGCTGGTATTTGGTAACGGGCTCGCAAATTTCTAAAAACGTTCTCCGTCATCGTCGGTAAGAACTTGTTAACAGACCATTCTTGAGGAAGAATGAAGGAACGATCGTCAAAAGAAGCACCCAAGGTACTTTCTAAAGACGTCTCGTCACTATCGTCTTCAACCCCGTCACCGGGTTTTTCCCCATCTCCATCCTCGCACACCTCACTGCCTCTACCAGTTCCTTCCTCTTCGTCAGAAGAATGGGCTGACGTTTCCCTCTCTGACGATCAGGACAAGCCCTCCTCGGGCTCTCGACCTGATGGGAAGACCTCGTCGTAACCCGCTCCCTCGCGGATCAGCGATTGCTCACTCGACATCTGACTTCCTACAAACGACGAGTATATTCTAAGAACCTAGGTTGACGACCTTACCAAGGGGAAGTGCCTAAAGAATAAAAATAAAAGGAGACTGGATAAGGGGAGAGAAACTTACGAGTAAGAGGTCCTTTAAATGAGGTTGACGGTCCCGAAAGGTTGACGACTTCGAGGTTGACGAAGCTAGCAAGTAGACGAATAAGAGTAGTGAACATGACGCTCTGTCTCTCAGAAATCACCAAATGTTGGAAAGATTAAAATGAGGAGAGGGACAAGATATATATAGAGAAAAAGGGCACGGAAGACGAAGCGACGCGCTCTTCTTAAATGGAGAACAAGTCAGTTAAGGGCACGTGTCCGAACATTTAATGGGGAACGAGTTACGAGGAGGCGACTTCCTTAAAAGCGTGTACTCCATAACCCGTCAGGAGAAAGCTGATGGGGTTATGGATTAGGGGGCAGCTGATAAGGGTAATTTTGTAAGATAATTCTAAAGTAACGAATCCCGTTTGCCGACTGGATTTTGCCCTTGACGAGGGGAGACTGACGACCTTAAAAGCTGACGACCCTACAGGCTGACAACCATCATGCTACGGACCATTTGGCTGACGACCCAAACCCACACACAGACGACCTTATGCGCTGACGACTTTAAGTTGACGAGACGAGTTGAAGAAATACATATAGATCCCGTCCATAACCCTACTTGACCAACACGCATACAGCAAGGATTCTTGCACGACACGTCTAAAATAAGAAGACTCCTATAAGGACAAGGATTCTAGGAGATGCGTAAAATCCAAGAATTACTCTCCTAAAAGGAAAAGAACTTCTTGACCAAGGCATGAATTTCGGTCCAACGCTACTATAAATACCCCAAAACCCTCTCAAAGCAAGGTACATACAATTCACCTCAGCTCTAGCACTTTAGAGTTATGAACAAGAGATTTCTCTAACTTGACCGTCGGAGGGTGTTTGGCCGGTACCACACCGGTGCCCTTTCTTTGGTCTTCACCTTTTGTGTTGTGTAGGTACGTCATCAGGAGCACGTGCGGACCGTGTGGCTTACTGACGATTTGAGCATCATCAGTTGTATTTGTGTAATTTAACAATATATTTGCACCATATTATTTTTATCTAGAGTAGCACAAAATTTGTTGGTATTGTTTTGTTCATAATTTCTCGATCTTATAAAAAAAAAATTTGCATTCCAAATATAAAAAAATGACAATGAACATTGAAACAATTCGTCTTTTAATTTTTAATGAACTCACCCCATTAATTGATGCCATATGATACTAACTAATATTCATATGCATCTATTCCTTGCATTCTCCCCATAAACATTTTTGGTGGCATTTCTCTTTTTGGTAGTTCAATAAAAAAAAAAAAAAAAAAAAAACCTAACTATTGATCCAATGACTAAGACAGTTAATGCTCATGTCAAATTTTTCATAAACATTTTTTGTAGTGCAAATAGAATAATATGAATATGACTATGAAAATACGTACTAATATAAAATAAAATATGGTCCCATGTCGAATTTTTTGTTAACGTGTTTGACAATCAAAGTTCTTTTTTTTTTACTCAAAAACAAAAGTTAAAAAAAAAAAAAAATTTACAATGAAAATGGGAAATCCCATAAAAGTTTTGGTAATCCCAAGAAAAAAAAAAAAAAAAACTTACCATGAACAAGGATATATGTTTATATTCATTATAAACTTGGTATTATTCCTACTACTTCTTTAAAATGTCTTTGTTGACAAATATTTATAAGCTTATAAATATGTAAGACTCATGCAAAGCAATGAAAATGAACATAGAAATATGTATTGACTATATATACCAAAAAATAAAAAATGAATTGATTATAATATAATTGTAAGGACTGGGTTTGGATCGTAAGCCTAAGATGTAATAGGATTGAGGTCTAAAGAGCCAATATAATAAATTTGTAGAGAGTAAGCTAAAAACTAGGCTTCAATGGGGTGAATGATGTACAACATGGACTAAAGATGATATGAAAACAGAGATAAATAAGTTTTATGTAAAAGAATCCTTCCTCGGCAAAGTCCGAGGTAAACAGTTCTTGAATATATTTCTTATAGACTTGATTACACTTATGGTTCTTGTTGCTATAGTGTTTTTCCTACAGATTCTCAGATAGATCCCTTTGTATAGGGCTTCTTTCTTTCTTATATTCCCTTATTTTCTCCATCTCTACCCTTCATGTGTAGGCCAAGTTGCTGGCTTTGATCCTTGTCCCATCGGCACCTTCCGGAAGTTTCTGGGAGTAGCTGTAAGGTTGATTATCACTGTTCAAGTATCACCTCCATATTAATGTGGCCAGAAGATTAGCTACAGAGCATTTAATACGGTGGCAGCAATTTTTTCTAAGATATTTCTTAGCTTTCCTTTATCCTATACTTTCCTGATGTTTATCGTTATCAGTAGAATCCTCCGGAGTGTTGCTTTTGATGGCAAACCACACTTTCTGACCTTTGCTTCGCTTGGCCGAGGAGGCATTCCTCCTCAGACTACTTCCCAAACCTTTAGGGTCGAAATTCTTCCATGGCTTATTGAATCGTACCTCTTCACTAACATCTACTTGTTCTCAGACTACCAAACGTCATTGGACAAAGCCCATGGCCCAGTATACACTTCTGGGCCTTCTATCCCTACAATAATTATAAATTTAATAATAAAGAAAAAAAAATTCTCACATAAACATTTCAGGTAGTCCAAGTAAAATAGAATTTCGGTATTAGGGTGAGTTTGGTTCAGTTTTTTGAAACTGTGTTTTTTGAAAAAGTGGAGTTTTCAAAAAGTGCAGTATGAAAAAGTGTTTTTTAAAAAAGCTGAGTGTTTGGTAAAAGCTATTAAAAAGTGCTTTTTGAAAAAAACTTAGTGTTTAGCTAGCACTTATAAAAAGTAGTAGTTTGAGAAGTAAATTACTAAAAAGGACAATGTCTATATAAAGAGAATTCTTTGTTTTAATTACCTCTTTTAATGCAAGTTATGGACCCAATATTTTCACAAAAATTTCACAATAAAGTCTATATAACAAGTTGTTAATGGTAAGAAAAAAAAAATGTCACTAGTAGGTCTAGATGAGAACTAATAACAACTTACTATATAAACTTTATTATGAAATTGTTATAAAATTATTCTGTCAACAATACTATTTTTTTCTAAAGAAAAATAGTACTAACTTAAAATTTTAGAGATATAATAAAATGTTACAATATTTTCACAATACTAATTTAAAATTAATCTTTATAAAATAAAATTTTATTAACACTTATCTTTTAAATGAGTTGTTCTAGTACCCACAATTTTTTCTCTATCACATACTTTATAATATCACAGTTATGAAAAAGAAGTTGTAAAATAATCTGTATTCCTACTCTCTATATTTTCTTCCACATTGCTTTATCCAAACCCAAAAACTCTTTTTTTTTTCTTTCAGTTTTTTCTCATCCACATGTTCACTTCATCCTCATCTTCTTATCTTCCTTTTCTTTTACTTTCCTCCACACAAAGCCACCCCCCCCCCCCACACACACACACACAGTTTGAGCTCTCTCTCTCGAGCTCCCTCTCTCTACTCCATGTCTCTAAAGGTTCCATTTATCAAAAACTCTACCAAATTCAAAAGGTTTTTTTTTTTTTTTTTTTTAAGATTAGATATGTAAGACGTAAATAAAAAAAAAGAGGAAGAAGCAGCACAAAAGAAGAGGAAGAAGATGAAATGTCGCAGCACAGAAACATAGAGGAGTAGGAAAAAAAAACTATGGGCAATTTAGGAAAAAAAGAAAATGTGTTTGTGCATTTTACAACTGCAGCTTTGAGCTCCTTTTTGCAAATGCACATTTTCTTCACAAATTCAAAACACAACTTTTAACAAAAAGTTATTTTTAAACTTAACCAAACGGACTTTTTGGACTCAAAAAATTAAAACAAACAGGCACTTACTCTCCATACTTAATACTGTCTCTGTCTACAATCAGTGGCGGAGCCAGGAATTTAGGTCAGGGGGGGCAAGATTAAAAGATAAGATTGGAAGTAAAAAATTAATCTAAAAAAATTAATCTATATTAATAACAAAATAAGTAAACAACTTTATGATAATGTAATTGTCATACATTCTAACATAAAATGTAAACTTTAATTTATTTTTTCACACCTAGCTTATTTTACTCAATTGCCCTCAACGATTTTTCATATTTTGAAACTGCTGTATGATTTCTTCACACTCAATAGTCTTAAATATATCTTTCTCAATATATGTGACTAAGCAATCATTCATCTACTAATCTCCTATTCGATTGCGTAATCGATTTTTAATTATGTTCATTGTTGAAAAAGCTCTTTCAACAATAGCTGTCGCATTATATATACTTTGTTTTTCAATGTTCTATACTAGTAGTAGTACTGACTTCTATTCCGTGTAGGCGTGGCACAATTGTTATTTTTTTAATCATTATCAAGTAGGGGCCAAATATTGTGAATTCATTGACTATAGGACTTCTACAGCAACTTGGAATAGGGCATAAAAATTTTTTGCAACTTTGCCTAGTCCATCAAGTCTACTATTACTAGGAGTAGAACTGTAAAAATCTACTATTACTAGGATTCTAGGAAAGCTGGAAAGGTTCTTTCAAATCTGTCAACAAAAAAAAAAAAAAAAAAAGAGAAGAGAAAAGCTGGAAAGGTCATATGAGGGATATTTTTTTTTGTTTTTGGTCTTTTGTATAGGGGGCAAATATGGTAATTCAAGCTCCCCCACCCCCCGCGTCTACAATCATTTATAAATTTTCAATATTATGAAACCCGTGGCCTAAACCTAGTAAAAACTGAAAAGTAAAGACAACCTTTTCTTTTTTTTGAAAACTGAAATGTATAAAGGCAGACAACAAAAGTCTAGGTCCTACTTATATAATTGAGCATTCTTTCAAAAAAAGAAAAAAAAAAAAGAGGAAATATACAAAAAGTTTCCACCACTCCCCACGTGATGTCAGGCACTTACTCTCCATACTTAGGGTGCGTCCGTTTGGAGAGAAAATAAGGAGGATGGAAAACTAAGGGAGGAAAATAGACATTTTCTACTGTTCATTTGGAGAGAAAATGGAGGAAGGATGGAAAACCGGGAGGAAAATTTTCCTCCCGGGCCCACCAAAATTTTCCTCCCAAATTGGGAGGAAAATGGAGAGGGGAAAACAAGGGGGTGGGGGCATTTACTAAAATGCCCCCAACCCACCTGTTGGTTTTTTTTTTTTTTTTTTTTTTTAAACGTTACACCTTCAGTAACGTTACTGAAGGTTTTTTTTTTTTTTCAGTTCAACGTTAATGTTGAATTTTTTTTTTTTTTTAATTTCAACTTCAACGTTAAACTACTTTTTTTTTTCATTTTAACATTACTATTAACAAGGATATATTAGTCAATTTATACCCTCCCACTTTTTCACCTTCTCACTTTTCCACCCCTCCAACCGAACACACAAGAGGGAAAACTAAATATTTTCCACCCTCTCACTTTTCCATCCTCCCATAATTTTCCATCCTCTCACTTTTTCACTCCTCCAACCGAACATACCCTTAATACTGTCTCTGTCTACAGTCATTTATAAATTTTCAATTTTATGAAACCCGTGGCCTAAACCTAGTAAAAACTGAAAAGTAAAGACAACCTTTTCTTTTTTTTGGGAAACTGAAATGTACAAAGGCTAGACAACAAAAGTCTAGGTCCCACTTATATAATTGAGCATTCTTTAAAGGCTTTTGTTACGTTCAGCACCCGTTAAAATTGATTTTTTTTATTAATAAAGTAATGCTGCTTTTCGGGAGTGGAAAAAAGCATGGTAAAGCAGCAGTTAAAAAGTGTCAGCAGAGCATACAAAATTGCGCATTTTACCACATGACCGAAATACCCTTTTAAAGTTCTTCTATCCTTTATTCCTTTATTTACATTTTCAACTTGGTTTTGTACTATCTTTCATTTCCCAGATCTACAAATCATCCAATCAAATGCCCCAAATTTCAAACCCAAGCCATATTGTCAAGCTTTTTTACCCCCCAAATTGAACCCAGTAACCAAAACAACCCAGATACAACCAGAAATAGAGAGGAAGGAAAAGTAGAAATAAAGGTAGAGAAAGAAAGGAGAGGTCAACGATTACTAGTGGTGGCGCAGGTGAGCACCTCCACCAGAAACGGTGATGGAGCTCAAGGGTTTGGCCATGGCTGAGATGAGAGAGAGAATCCGAAATAGCAAAGAGAGGGAGTGAGACGAATTTGGTCGTGGTGGGTTACAAATATGGTGGTGGTTTTTTTTTTTCTTGGATTGAAGCATGAGAAAGACTGAGAGATAAGGAGTGAGACAAGAAGGAGAAAGTGGAGAGCAGCTTCAGACATAGTTGAGTGTAAAAGTTGAGAAGAGTTAAAAGAGCAAGGAAGGGTATTTTTGTCTTATAGATATCAAATTTAGCTTTTCCAAAGCGTTTCTCTTTCCTCAGTAAAATTAGCCACGTGTACTATATTGGCCGCTTTTTTGTCTACTCCACCGAAAGCATATGAAATCAGATCTATTAATAAATTATTTTTAAAAATATTTTGTACTATTTTTGTTAGAAATATAAAAAATTAGTATAAAAAAAGATAAAATTTTATTACAAACTTGATAATAGTCTAAGTCTATTACTTTCTTTAAAAATTTTAATTTGTTTACGTATTTTGAAAATTTAAATCGTTAGAGTGCATATTTTGTATGCTTTTATCATATTTGTCAAATTTTATGTCAATAAAATATTCTTTACTATATGATCCATTAATTTTTTTTTTTATGTATAATTTTAGATTACAAAATCTTACAATTTAAACTATTAATTTCTGACATAGCTACTAATTTTTAATCTTCTTGAAATTTTACAAATATGTAAAATATAAGAAGAAATGTAATCCAATGATGGATTTGTCAAGATTCGTATCTAATAAATAGATATTGACTGACGTTGTAACCTTAGGTTACAACCAAGTTTGTAGCTAAATTTTATCCAAATAAAATAATTGCTTTATTATTTTTCCATGAAATATTTCTAAAAATAATTCATAAATTAATGTTTTTAGGGCATCATTTAACTTTTTCAAAAAGTAATGAAAGTAATGAACTTAAAGGAATATTATTAGATACTCCTGGAGTACCATAAATGCGTACTCCGGGAGTACACAATAGTTTTTCGAGCCTAAAATAGAAGTAATAAAAATTACAATTACTCATCCTAAAAACATAAAGAGAAATGATATGTTCATAACATTTTCACAATATTTTTACAACAAATCCTAAGTGGCAGGTTGTTACTGGTTGTTATTGTTGGGGCAAAAAGCAATCTTAGTGTTAGGTTCAAATTTGACTCCATAACCACTAACCGCTTGTGATTTATTGTGAAAATATTGTAAAAATGTTGTGAACGTAACATCTCTCAAACATAAGTATTTCTCATGCCTGGTCTGGGGTAATAATTTTGCTTAAAAGAATATGATGTGATCTTTGGAACTTAGAAGTAAGAGTATAATTCATTAATTCTCGTATGGATCACGAAAATATTCCTAATAATTTGGGAGATATCTTCTTGATCTTCATCTTGATTTGATATTTAGACTAATGCTTTTAATAATTGCTTTCTTATATTCTTTCTTTGATTGAGCAATTAAAGGAAATGTATAGAAAAGGAAAACTTCACTCAAGATTCAGGGAGAGAAATGAAGAAAAATGGAAAATTTATATTCATTCCAGTATTCCACAGTAATGGCTTAAGCTTGTACAAGATTATATAGGGTGGTAAATGAAATACGTTGTTCATAAACAACTCAAGTTTGGTTAAAAAAAAAAGTTTGTTTATATATATATTTGAGAAACAAACACACACATACATAGGGGAGAGAGAAACGAGTTCTAACACAAAGACGCATCACAAATTTCACTCAAAAGCCATGGTAAGTTAATTCATATTTGTTTGTTTATTAAACAAGTCAAGAATAAACCTTAGTTTTAGGTTTGTTTAATAAACGAGCCCAGTGTAAGCCAAAAAAAAAAAAATGTTGATGAACAAGCTCGTGAACATTATGGCTCAATATAAAAAAATTTAAGTCTATGCTCGTTTATGAGTTTGGTAAAATAAGTTTGATATGAGCTTGACAAAAAAAAAAAAAAAACACATATCTTACTAGGACTTTAATTAATTGGGAGTTAAGACCAATTGTCCAAAACAAAAGAGCTTGATATGAGTTTGGTGATGTACTTTTGTTAGATCTCAAGCATAGAAGTTTATTATATTGCTCTAGTCCGGCTTGACTAACGAATCAAGTTAAGTTGAGCCAAACTCAAGATTTTATACTTTTTGACAAGGTCAAGCTCTACATTATTTGTAAGCTTGATTCGAGCTCAAGCCGAATTTGAACATTTATTATTCAATAAAACTTTTGTTTACAGAAAGTTAATGAGCTCAAGTACATTGATCTAAGGAATGCTAATACCAACAAGAATAAAATTTATAAAAAGAGAAAAATCGTGAGAGTTCAATGAGCTTATTTGTATTAGTCAAACCAATAGAGCAACAAAATTAACTTCCCCAACAAAAAAAAAAAAGATAACAATGTTTTAAAAATAGCGTTTTAAAATATATAAATATATTTTTTTATAAAAATTTTTTTTGGGGGGGGGGGGGGGTTGTTCGGAAAGGGAGAAATTGTTCGTGTGGACAATTTTGTTTGTCGGCGGGCTTGACAAAAGCTATTAGAGATCAGAAGACTTTTTAGGTTCAAGTTCAATTCCTTCATTAATGTAAGCCCATTGCTCTTATTTGTAGTTACTACAAGAATGCGTCTAGCTACAAGAAGAACATTGAATTTAAAGAGTTTGGCCCAACTTCAATTCCTTCCTTTAAAAAGTCGGCCAAAATTGGAAATTAACACTGTTTGCCAAGCAATATAATTAGTAGGCACTGTTTTCAAATTATATTTCATACTAACATCTTGAGTCCAAAAGACTCGATTTTAGGTCTAAAATCGAGTCTTTGAAGGTCAGTTTTCATGTTCTGATTAGGTATGAGATGACACTTTTTCCATGTGGCGTCTACCTGAAAATCGAGTCTTAAAGACTTGATTTATATATCGACCTTTAAATACTCGATTTGTATGTGACGTGTTCATCCACGTGGAAGCCACCTAGAAACCAAGTCTCTGAGACTTGATTTCTAATAAGCCTTTTTCAAAATTTAACCAAGTCTAATGCCTCTCTACTGAACCTCTGTCACTCACCCTCTCACTCTCACGCCTCTCTCACACCTCGCGCCTCTCTCACTCTCATGCCTCTCTCACACACCCTGTTTGCTTTTAATCAAACCTTGGTGACCTACAATTTACTCACAAAATCACCTTGAAAGGTCCGTCCAGCTCTCCAATCTCTCTCTCTCTCTCTCTCTCTCTCTCTCTCTCTCTCTCTCTCTCTCTCTCTCTCTCAATTCGAACATGTTTTGGACTTAGGTTTTCCAGAATTCTGTGATTTGTTGTTATTGCTGTGTGTTTCTCTTTGATTTTTCGTGATTTCTAATGATTCGAATATGTTATTTGTCTCTGATTTTTTGTTGGATATATCTGATTATAAATTATGTAGTTGCCTGATTTGATTGTTGTGGTTTTTTCCTTTTTTTTTTTTAAATTATTTAGTTTTTTCTATATTTTCTAGGTTTTAGTGCACAATTTTTTTTAAAAAAATTTATTTTATTGCCATTAAATATTCTGTAGTTTGATTAAACTATTATTGATTTGTAAGCTATCAATCTTAGTTTGGTAGGTGTTGAAGGACTCTGTGTGTGAGCTTTTGCTCTTTGTTTGTTATGTTTGTTCATCAATATAATTTCTGAATTATATATATATATATATATATATATTTAAAAAAACTATTATAATATTTATTATTCTCAAAATTTTCAGTTAAAATCTAATTTTTAATTTGTTTTGATAACATAGGAAACCTTTTAGAGAAAGAACCATTTGGACTTGTCTCTAGCCCCAAAAACCTATGGGTAATTCGACCCGGATGGGCTAATTTTTAATTCTTTCTGTTTGGGTGGTTGTTTCATTCTTGATCTTCTTACTAATGAAATACATAATTTAGAGAAAACTTTTATGCTCCAAACAGGGCTTGCAAAATTTACAAAATACGCTGTGATTGTGACCATGAGTTTCGCTATGATTGTTTGCTCTGTTCTGATTTCTGTTTTTGGGGTTTTTAAAGCATTTGCTCTTTATTGTTCTGTGGCTATTGGTGATGCCAGCAACTAAGTCAATTGCAGAGGTACCTTGCCATAGATTCATGATAAACACAAGTCATAGCTTTAATGTTACTCCATGTTCTCAATTTATGTGTGATATTATACTTTTTGGTGGATACCCCTTCTATTTATGTGATACCCAATGCATTGAAGCCTTTTGGCTAGTAAGAACTTTTGAAATTATATGTTATCTTATATATGGCATTTATATTTGGCAACCCAATGGTGATTGGGTGGTTTCTAGAGCAATTGCCAAGGCTCTTCCAGGCATTTTTCAATAATGTTTACAATTCCATTAAAATGTGAATCCTTTTGAAAAGTAACATGGTTTCTGGTGAAAATGAAACTCAATATGGATTTCTCATAGTTAAGGTGCTCTAAACTATGAAATGCTTAGTTCAATGACATGAGCTGTGTATTTTTAATAGAAACTTAGTTTAGTTATGGTCTAGAGCACATTCAATAGAGTAGGATGAATATACTGCCCTAAAATGTTTCCTAGATGCTAATGCATTGGCTTAATCTTGTATTGGGTTTTTGTTACTGATTTTGTGTGGATATTGAGTTCCTAAGCTGCACCTTCTATTTGTTAGTTACTTGTTATCTTTCTTAGTGTTATGACATTCAAGACTATCATGATATTCATCAAATGTTTAGTAAAGTGATGCTTGTAGTGTCAGGCTATTTTGTGTATTCCAATTCAGAGGATGGACCTGAATATTCTGTGGAACTTTATCATGTTCCGAAGAATAACTACCTAGAAACTCTCTTGAGTCTATTGATTAATTAGTAAACTTCTACTTATGTGATATTTTGCTTGGATTTTATTTCTTTAAGTAGTTTATTTTCATGTACTCACCTTTTATTTTGGCTATTTATGAATTTGCTATGGATGGTCTATGATACTTTGCATATTAGTCATTGTTGCTTTTTTGGTTGGTTTTTATTTGGACATGTGTGTTAATGATATGCGGTTGATTTTTAGTTTATTAGTTGTCAGTGTAGTTTACATAGTATGTATGAATTTTTAGTTAAGGCTTATGCCACAGCAGACTACAAATTCAGTTAGTTAAGGCTTAGGGCAGTTAACTGAATTCTTTCATCTTTGCTTCATTCTTTCATCTTTTACTGAATCATTCTTTCATATTTTACTGAATTCTCATTGTACAAACTAGTTTTGGTTGCTCTAACTCATACTTAGTTCCATAAGCATATTGTGTGTTCATTTCTCAAACTAATAGCTTATCATTCTTGTGTAGTATGAGTGTTGCAAATGCTGGACAGATTGACCATGCGCAGCTTGGCCCCATTGACCAGTCATTGTTGAAATTGCAAGCCAACCATCAGTCAGAAGTTATTTGGAATGGGCAGGCAAAACACAACACTAAAGATTTAACGAATGTACACGCATTTAATTCATACAATGTACACGCACTTGCTGTAATATATTAATCCATGGTTTTGTTTTGTGCAAGATCCAGGGTCCCTTAAATGTTGTACCCGTAGTGAAGAGTTCTCCAATTGAAAGCCAATGGTGGACGACCGAGTTATTGACATCATTAAGGCACTTGGTTTGGAGGGACTCCTTAGGACCCCGGGTAGAGAGATTGACCATGGCCTAATAACGGCCTTAGTGAAGTGATGGCGGCCTGAGAATCACACCTTCCACATGCCACATGGTGAGGTCACCATCACATTACAGGATGTGGAGGTTCTTCTCGGGCTTCCTGTTGATGGCGAGGTTATAACAGGGAGCACGTAGAAAGAATGGAGTCCTGTGTGCGAGGAATTCCTTGGCTTTTGACCTGTAAATGATCAGAGAAAGCAATTTAATGGCCAGAGGATTCTCTTCCAATGGCTTTTGGAGAAAGTTGCCGATCCATTGCTGCCTAATGTTGAAGAGGATCAGTTGCATAAGTATGCATGATGCTACATCCTAGTGCTACTAGGGGACATAATCTTCATGGATAAATCTGGCAATAGGGTGCATCTAATATGGGTGCAGCAGTTGGAAGACCTTTGCAACCCATGAAGGTACAGTTGGGGAAGTGCTTGCCTTGCATGGTTGTATCGAGAGTTATGCAGGGCAAGCGTTAAGAAAGCTAGTCAAATTGGTGGGTGCTTGCTGGTGGTCCAATATTGGGCATGGGCCAAGTTCCCATATTTGTGCCCGACAGTTGAGCGTGGCCCGTCAGTGGGTGCTTATGGTCCTCCAGTGTGTGGTCTACTGTCCCTAAAGTAAGTCTCTACCTT
Organism: Castanopsis chinensis; assembly: GCA_032878915.1. Classification (NCBI taxonomy): domain Eukaryota; kingdom Viridiplantae; phylum Streptophyta; class Magnoliopsida; order Fagales; family Fagaceae; genus Castanopsis; species Castanopsis chinensis. The sequence continues at coordinate 28,057,762 of JAVQMG010000121.1, read as the reverse complement.
ATACACGTCATGTAACTTAAATTTATTTATTTATTTTAAAAGCTTCTAGGGATTATTTAAGTCAATATTAAACAATTTTAAACAGATGTTCAATATATATGATTAGGTTAATATACTCTAATTTTGTGTCAAATTTCCTAAATTATATGATTAGGTTAATATATATATGCTACTTATTCTTAATTTTTAGTTTTTTATTATTTTATAAGTATATAAAAGCTGCTTAGTTAACCAAGCTTCAATTTACTAGATTAACTATCTTATTAGAAAACATACTCTAAATGCAGCACAACAAAGTATATTTGTAATGATTAGTTGAAAAGCGAGTGGGTGGGCTAAGGTTATAAATACTTTACTTAAAATTACTATGTACATTAACCAAGCTCTACCCAATAATATGTTATAGAGAGTCTTTATGCAAATTGTTTCCTACAACTTCATTACATTAATTTGACCATCCATAGATTGATTACATTATTGTTTTAATAATATGATTTTCTCAATGGGAAAGTTGTACAAAGTAAATGATAACTTGTTCTTGATTGTAGGTGGTTGTGGGTCCCAAACAACAAAAACAGGCCCACCCACGTCTTCCTGAACAGGTATCGTGAGCAAATAGCTTCAATGTTGCCAGACCAGGTATGAAAATGTCATGTTTAACATGTTTAGGAACAAGATATACGTTTGATGAACTTTGAAATATAAACATTGTTGCCTAATGTGTTGCGTACTTTTTTTTTTGCTGTTGTAGGTAGGACTGTGCAAAAGGAAACCAGAGCCGACCTTCCCGACTGGCGTTGACCTTCCCGTGCCGCATCTGCAACCGACCGACGGGGCCGATGTCGGCAACCGGAACGCAAAGGGACATCCTACGCCGGTGCGGTGCAATTGTCGGAGCTGAAATCCCTCACCGACGAGGCGCCGAACTGAACCGATATATGCATCTTATACATTAGTTTTTCAACCTTTGGATACACGGCGTCATTTTATTGAGTGAAGATTTTAATTTTTTTTACTAAAACAACATCGTATTGGAGCACAAAATGCACCATTTGGTTGAATTGGATCTAGGTTTTCAGATTTCCCTCACAGCCTCACTATAAATACACTCTATTTCTCTCTCATAAGACTTAACTCTCTCTCTTGCTCTCGCCTTTCGCCTCTCGCTGGACTGCTGCTGCTGTTGCCTCGTCGCCTCGTGTCTAAGCTTGCATCGGCTCACCGCGAACAGACACCACTCATCGATAAGCCATCTTGTTGTCCTGGGTTTGTCTCGCCTCGGGTTTGTCAAATTTGTGTTTCTACTTTCTTGTTGTCCTGGGTTTGTGTTTCATTGTTTCTTCACTTCTTGTTATTTTACTTATAAGAAATAACAAATATCATATTGTTGGGTGTTGGGTTACAAGCTTTGTATATTAACTTTTATGAGAAAACACATTGTTGGCCCAACCGCCCAACGTGTCTAATAGAGTTAACCCAACAAATATTAATTATTAAGTGTCTAATAGATATTAAGTGTTAATAGTGTCTAATAGACTCACCCAGCAAAGAAATGTTAAAAATTAAAATGACCCACTTAATTAGCTGAATTTGTGGTTTTATTTGGGTTGTGCAGACAGTTTCAACTTTCAGACAGTGGTTTCAACTTTTTTTTATTATCAAGCACTTGTTTGGACTTTGGAGTGTTACATTGTTACTTTAGTCCCACTTAATTATTTAAGTAACTTATTGCATTGCTTGAGCTAGCTAATTAGTGACTCGATGTGTCACAACTAAGTAGTAAGTACTAATCTTTTTTTTTTCTCTAGCATTTTAATTTTTGGGGGAGACGAGATTGAGAGAGTTCACGCTTTCAATCCTTCACCAAGAGGTAATCACTAAACACTAATCACTTACTATATTTAGCATTTTCATTTTAAATTTTTAGTACTCAGTAACAATTGCTTTAAGTTTATATATATATAATTTTATTTTATTTTATATTTATACTGAGAATAATATGATGAATTCCTTGTTAATACTTAATATCAGTGACATGAATTATTGAGTAATGACTAATGATTACTAGTCTATTATTGTTGCCTTGTTGTAACTAAACTGATTAGTTATTGCAATTTACTATTATTGGATCTGGTTGTCACATTCATTGATTGAGAGTGAGCTATTTGATATTATATTTGTTGAAAAATTATAATTTAACATTGTTGTAGAAATTTTGTTTTTTGGTTGGTTGGAAATTTTTTTACTAAATGGATGTCAATGCTCCACCTAGATTTGGTGCCCCTAGGGACCTTAACCCACCTCCTCCTGACCCTAATCCACCTGAACCTACAACACCAATTGGACTTGGTGCATCACTTCCTCCACTGTCACCTAAACAAGGTGGTAAGGACCCGTCTATAGTATGACAACACTTCATTAAGTTGGCTGGTTTTGGTCCTAAAAATCTTAGGTCTCAATGCAAGTGTTGTAAAAATCAATATAATTGTCATTGTAAGAAAAATGGTACTTCGGGCATGTTGCAACATATGAAGGTGTGTAAGAAATGGCCTTTTTCCCTTGATGATAAACACAAAACTTTGTTTTTCCAAGCCAAGAGAGAAGGGAAAAGTGGTTCAAATGTGTTAATAGTTGCAAACTATAGTGAAAAGAGGATAAGGTTGGCGTTGGCAAGGATGATCGTCATTTATGAATTGCCCTTTAAATTTGTGGAGCATAAGGCTTTCAAGAATTTATGGAAATAGTTGAGCCTAGGTTTCCTATTCCCTATCACACTACCATTGCAAGGGCTTGTATGCAGATTTATTCTAGTGAGGTGGATATTTTGAGAAGGGCTTTTGTTGGACAACAAGTTTGTGTGACAACGAATACTTGGACATCCATACAAAACTTGAACTACATGGTAGTCACCGCACACTTCATTAATGGGGATTGGACTTACCAAAAGAAAATCTTGAACTTTTGTCCTATAGCTAATCACAAAGGGGACACTATAGGTAGAGCGGTTGAGTCATGTTTGTTGAAGTGGGGTATAAACCGATTCTTTACAATTGCCATGGACAATGCTAGTTCTAATAATGTGGCAATTGATTATGTGAAGACGAAAACAAAAGAAAGAAATAGTAGCATATTGGGTGGTGAGTTCATGCATATGCGTTGTTGTGCGCATATCTTGAATTTGATAGTGCAAAGTGGGTTGAAGTTCGTTCATGAATCAATTGCCAAAGTTCAGAATACGGTCCGATATGTGAGAGCCTTTCCCGCAAGGTTTGAGAAGTTTCAAGAATGTGTTGAAAATGAGAAAATCAAAGCCAAATGTTTGTTGTCCCTTGATGTGCCAACAAGGTGGAATTCCACTTATCTTATGTTAGATTGTACTTTGAAATTTGTGAGAGCATTTGATAGGTTGGAAGAGGAGGATGGGCTTTACAAACTTTATTTTTGTGAATCGGATAGGAATGGGAAAAAGCCCATTGGTCCTCCTAACTATCTTGATTGAGAAAATGTCAAGACCTTTGTGAAATTTCTTGGCATATTTTATGAGGCGACTCTTAGATTTTCTAGGTCATTGTTTGTCACTTCTAATACATACTTCCATGAGCTAATTAGTATGAAAGATCAATTGCAACAATTGTGTAGTATTGATGGGGATCCACTCTTGAAGAGTATGGCGGTAGAAATGAAAAAGAAATATGATAAGCATTGGGAAAGTATAGATAATATCAATTTGATGTTTTTTGTTGTTGTTGTTCTTGACCTAAGGTATAGATTGAAGTATGTAAATTTTTGGTTTAGGGAGTGGTATGGAAAGGACAAGGGGGATGCGATGAGCTCTAAGGTTCGGAATGCATTGAAGAGGCTGTATGTGGAGAGAGTGGGTCAAAATGGAGCTTCGAGTTCCATGCCAAGTGTTGGCAATGCTTCATTGTCTGATCTCATTAAAAGTTATAATAACAGGTTTAAGTGACACTTAGTAGACGAGGACAGTGTGGAAAGCAAATCTAAGTTGAATAGGCATTTGTTGGAATCTTCTAAGGACCCTGATGTGGAAGATTTTGACATCTTAATGTGGTGGAAAATGAACTCTTCTAAATATCGAGTCATTTCCCAAATTGCCCGTGATGTGTTGGCTATTCCTGTCTCTACAGTTGCATCCGAGTCTGCTTTTAGTACGGGGGGGCGTGTTTTGGATTTGTTCTGTAGTTCACTATCTCCTAATACAGTTAAAGCCCTTATTTGTACCCAAAATTGATTGAAGGATGCAAAGAAAAAAAGACCAATAAAGCTTCAGGAGTGCATGGATAATGTGGAGGATATGGATGGTTTTGAGATTGACACTAGTAAATATATGTTCATTTTGTTCGTTGTATATATCAATTGTTTATTTATTTGCTCAATGCTTAAGAATCGTTTTATTTTGAATGGGATTGTAGAAATTGCATCGGTTTGCCCAATGCCTATGGAGGAGGATCCAAGCACCGTTGTGTTGGACGATGATGAGTGATGTGCTACTCTTTGCTTGGAGTTAGTTAGTAGTTCGTATTATGTAAGTATACTTGCTATTATCATTCGTTTGTGTTAATTATAAGGCGAAGACCACATTTTCGTCCCTACATTTTCTCTCGATTCCCACTTTGGTCCCTATATTTTATTTTCACCACTTTTAGTCCCTGTTTAGAAAAACGCCTTCTATTTAAGTCCTTTTTGTCAGTGTCGTTAGGGCACTGGCTTACGTGGCAAACAGAATTATTAAAATAATAATAAAAAATTTATTTTGTCATTAAAAAATGCCACGTCAGCAATTAAATTTAAAAAAATAATTTAACTAAATAAAAAAAACCAAAAACAAGAAAAAAAAATCACATTAATTGAGATCAAAATGTGTCTTGAACAAGAACAACAAAAACACAAACTCAAATCTAAGAACACAAACCCAGTAATTTAAAAAAAAAAAAAAAAACAACAACAACAAAAACAACAAAATAAACTTGATCAAACGAACCAGTCTCCAAAATATATAAAATCGACACCATAATCCCTAAACAAATTTTGGTAAACTCACCCCTCCATCGTATATGCCTTAAAACCAAACATCCACCATAAACATTTCAATCAAATTAACCCACAAACAAACTCCAAAGCAAACATTACACCCAGAAGGAATCCGCTAGAAATTGGAGCATTAGCCATTGTTTGATCTGATTTTGTTTAAGAAATAGCGGGATCCATTGAACTGAGAGTGAGCATCGCCCATGGGTCTGATTAAGAGAGAGAGAGAGAGAGAGAGAGAGAGAGAGAGAGAGAGAGGGCGACACATGCACGCCGATCAGCCACCGCCACCTCGTCGATGAACACCGCCGCTTTAGCATGCCGATTGACCACCCATTCTTGTCGATCTAGAAAGGAAACTTGTACTGTTTGATAAAATGCTTCAGTGAGATGACGGATTTATATATTACAACGCAATTACTAGTAGTATTTCGAGTTGAAGCACTTATGAAAAAACCCCCCAAAGAATGTTGATTAGATTATGTATTTATATAGGATTTATAAACATAAGAACTAGAATAGCCAAAGTGTAGGAGACTTGCAATTTTGGATTAGCTAAGTTTAAGTTGTTTCTGGATTAGTGAAAACCATTTGTGATTAGTATGTATCCATACCAATTTTGTATGTACATTTCACTATCTATCTATCCACACACACACACTCACATTTCACTAACAATACAAATCTGTGCTTCAAGAATTCATAATTCTTATATTAGAAATTATTTATCAACAAGATTTTGGTGTGCATGTTGCATGCAAACTATTAAACCAATTAATTCAGTCACTACTAGCTAGGAAATATACCTAATATGACCATAATAATAAGCTCACCCAATTGGAGTAGTGTCTTGCATTATTTGCTTTTTTATAGTTGGAATTTTAACAATTTGTTTCATTCCTTGTAATATATTTTTTTCATGGTGCAGTAATGGATGTCATGCTTTTCTTCCGTTATTTTTGCTGAAGGAATTGATTTTAATAAATAGTTTCTTCCTAAGAGTCTCCTCTGAGGTATTCAATCTATCTTTTTGTCATTTTCTTAGTTTAAGTCTTTGGTTGAGTTATTATGGAAAATTAGGATATTTTGATAATTGGTATAAAGCCCACTTGAGTGTGTATGTGTTTATGGCTAAGGACCAGTGGGTGCAGGTGCTATATTGTTCCAGTTAAGGCAATATTTTGGTGCTAGACTCTTTTTTTTTTTTTTTTTGTGATTTTGATAATGTAGTGAACGACAGGTGCTAAACTCCTTTTTTTATTTAGATTTCTTACAAGTGGGGAGAAGGGGATTTGTTTTTATTTTTATTTTTTGGGGGTGTATTTACAAGAAGACTTTTAGAAGCATGGCAATTTCATTTTGTGTGTGAAGGTTGTTGTAAGGTTGAATTTATTTAATTATGTGTTGGCTTTATTTCGTGCCAAATTTGCTTATATTTTAGCAATTAGATACCTTGTATTTTAGCAATTAGATACCTTGTATTTTGGAGGGAATTATGTAAGGGTTGTGCATGGGAAGAGTGTGAAGAATTCAAGTGTGTGAGCATTCAGAGGATTCTCACGACTGGATCTTGTGAGTGACTCGCGGCTAGTGACTTGCCAAAATGCCACACGAGTGAAGCCTACCAGAAGCTGAAGGGTCATGACAGCTGGAGCAGTACAGGATATAAAACTCGCGACTCTTTCCAATCGCGAGACTGAGTCGCTTGAATGCCTTGTGTTGCAGAAAAATGACTTTTCACATTCCTTATGTACCCTACTATAAATACCCTCATTATTCACAGAAATGGTAAGGAGCCTATTGAGAGAAAAATCCTAAGAGAGGTTTCTACAACACACCAACCTTATTAGAGAGAGAGCTACTCATTATTAAAGAGAATTCTTTGTAGTCTCTTCTCATTCCCTCTCCCATTGTTATACCCATTGAGAGGAGATTTGTACCCAAACACAACCCACATCCATTTAGAGTGTTGAGGGTGTTTTTGGAGTTTGGGAAGCATTAGAAGATGCCAAGGATGATAGATGCAATATGGAGTTTATTGCGGGATCTAGAAAGCTAGAGAAGATAAGGTCAGTTGTAACCCTATTGGAGCAACAAACTTGAAGGGCTTAAGTGCATCGGGTAGATTAGGCTTAAAGGGTCTATTGCTATTTATGTATCCCAACTTTATTCTCTAGTGGATCATTTTACTGCTTGGAGGGCGGTAGAGAAGTTTTTCACTAAGTTCTTCGGTTTCCTCTTTGATAACACGTGCCAATGTTATCCTTGTGTTTGCATCTCTCTTCCCTTTCTCTTTAACCATTAATTGTTGCTGTGTTTGTGATTAATTATGTGTTAAAGTAGTTTGTCAAATTGGGTATTGCTTATATTTCATATTCCACACATATATTGTTTGAGTATAAGTTTGTGTTAGTATTTTTGTAATTGAGGGTCTAAACATTCATTTGTTTTACACACTAATTAAACTTGCAGTTGTTGACACTACTGCTACTACAAGTGCTGTTTTTGTAACTGAAAATACTACAAGGGCTGGAGAAGCAAAGGTTGCTGCTACAAGTGTTGGAGATTCAATAGCTGCTACTGCTGCAAGTGCAGAAGATTCAAATTCAAAAGATGCAGGCCAAGAAAAAGAACAAACCTTGGAGGATTTGAGAACATATAACTAGGCATTAACAATAATCTGTTTTATGTAATCCACATACATTTGGTGATGATAATTCTGGAGCTTTAGGTGATATAGAGTATGTACCTGCAAATAATTTTGGAATTTTTTTTTGGTCCTTAATATAATTCTGCATCATTAGGTGATAATTCTCACTTATTTATCCTGAATAAAGCTGCATTTTTATAGATTGCATATTTAGGTGATATACATGAATAACATGACTACGTTGCTACATCAATAGCATGGAAACTCTAATGGGAATACCTATTTTGTCAAACTTGAAAATATGTCATTGCAAATTGTAATACTTATTCTATCAAAGCTTGAGCAAGATTTTTTCCCTGGACACAATTCTGAAATTTAGATTATATATAATATGTTGTTATTTGTCATAATACCTATAATTTAGATTATATAAAATGCAACTGCCTTAATCAATGGTGCTATTTGTCTTTGGTACCCAATGATTATCAAAGTTAACATAAAGGTAAATTTTCATTGAACCAAAAGATAACATAAAGATAAATTTTATGATACATCACTATTATTGGCATCAATATTCAAAAAGTTACATCAAGGTAACAATATATAGGCTGCTTTTGTTTTGCCAGCATACATAAACACACCAAAACAAACTACAAAAAATAGCCAAGACCCTATTGATGCCTACTTCAGCTGCTTCACAATTATTTTGTATTTATCCATCATTGATTAATACTTCAGAGCTTCAATTTATCCCACTGCTTCATATTTAACATCTTCATCGCTTTAATGAAAAATCTTACATAGTTGACAACCCCCTACAATAATCCAACAAGAAACAAAATTTTTATAATTAGTATAGCCAACAACAATACCAGATTTTTTTTTTTTTTTGGATAGGTAAATAAAACTCCACTGCAATTATGATGAAAAAGTACCCAAAAAAAAAAATGACAAAGCAGGCAATGTGCTAAGAACTATAAAAATAGCAAACTAATAAATAAGAAAGTATAATTATTTAGCAAATCTAGTAAGGAATTAAAAGTAAAAAAAAATTGAAGTATGGTTTGGTCACTCTTTGTGCTTACTGCCTCACTCTTTGTCCTACATTGGATCTTCCTTTCAAATAGATATAGAAGTTGGTCATGCATATGAGTGAAACTTTAGCTACCCACAAGGTTATATTGTGTAAAAACATCCAAAGATTGCATATTCGAATTTACTTGTTCTGTGGGTTTAGGATCCTCAGCCTATTGTGACTACCTTAATCATGTATACCCTCCTTTATGTGGCTATGTTTCTGAAACTGTTTCAATTTTCCTAATCAATATTAAATTTTTTAAAAGTATAATTAGCAGCTATCACCGTAGTTTGCAAAAGGTCAGACAGGATCAAAGCATAATTATCTTTCTTCTATTGCATTCTTAAACATGGATGAATCACAAAAGCATGCTCTCAAACAAATTTTTGGTTTCTGTAAAGTTTTTAGAGCCCTTAAACACAATTAGATTAACCTAGTTATTTAGCCAAGTTATTACTTAGTCCAAATTTCAGATCTAGGTTAACACAATCATATAATCATATCAATATAAAGTGCGGAATATAAAAAACACAAAGATATGATGACCTAGGAAAACCAAACCGGTAAAAACCTGGGGAGGATTTAGCCTTGCTATCCTCAAGGTAAACCTGAATCCACTATGAAAGAATCGAAACTTGTACAATAGCGACTTAGACCACTAGCATCCTATTGCTACCCATCAGTAGAAAACTTACTGACACGACCAGGTGCAAGCTCCGAGACTACAGATTCCTTCTTTCTTGAATTCTCCAGCAAGTACAAGCACTCCCGCTTGTGTATCTTTAAGCTCTTATGGCAGCAGCTGAATGATCATCAAGCTCTTGAAGAAATTTCTTTCTTGATAATCCTAAACTTGTATGAAGGCAAGCACCTCTTGGATCTCACAAGAGATTTACACAAACAACAATATGAGCAACCTCAAAAACGTGATTAGGGTTTGCCTTTTATACCTAGGGCAAAACATAAAACCCTACACGTCATATAGGCTTAGTGTTGAGTTGGAAATTCTGCAGAAAAATAATCTGCACGACTTTCGATCGGTCGAGTCTAATTCTCGATCGATCGAGCCAGGCAGATTTACACAGTAACTTCTGCAGTTAACTCGATTTCAACTTGAATAACATACTTTGAGCAAGTTTAGAACAAGACTAAACACCTGTTTTGATCATGGTTTGCCAATAATGCATATTAGAGTTCTAATACATTAGTTCCTAAGTACTTAGAACCTGACAAACTCCCCCTTTGGTAATCTATGACAAAACACAACTAAATGCTCAAAGTTTACAAAGAAAAGCCCTTTACAAAAAAATGCCCATAATAACAAATCCAATCCTAATTACTATCCATCAGTTGCAAGTGTAGACAGCAGCTTAATTGAATCAACCTATATATTTCCTGAAACACTAAACAAAATGCATAAACGTATGTGTGGAAAATACAAGTAAAGAAAATAGAAATCTTGATTTCACAAAACACAAAATATAAACATATAGCAATGAATAACTCATAGACATAAGTCAATAAGCAGTGAAACAAGAAACATATATATAAAAAAATATCTCCCCCTAACAAGAATACATCAAGAGCTAAAAAATGTAAATATAAAGTGAAACACCTAGATACAATCTAATCTCCACAAGCCCACAAAAACAAACTCTCCCCTTAACTGCAAAAAAGTATCCAAAAGTACTCAAATGTACTCCCCCTTTTTGTGACGGAATGTCAAAGGGCAATCAGAATCTATCATTAGAAGGAGGTGGCGAAGGCGAATGTCTAAGATGTGCCAAATCTGCTCGCAAAGCACGGAGCTCATCAAGCATGTCCACCAAAATCTGACAATGAGCCACTTGAACCGTCACAACAGTCTCCAAAGTATGACGAATATCAAAGTCATCCGAAGTAGATGGTGGAGGAACAACAACAGTAGCAACACCTATAGGATCAGCAGACTCCTCACCAGAAGGAAAACCTGTAGAAGAAGAAGGGGGTACGGGACCAGAAGGCTCAACTCTAGGACATTTAGAGCGCTCTCTCATTTGAGCAACCCTCTGTCTAAGAAAAGTGGCGCCGATGGGAACAATAATGTGTACGGGCTCAGAAGCAGAGAAGTCAGCTAAACCTAAAAACAACAAAATCCTATGAATGAAAACAAGATGAAAAAGAGCATGAGCAGTAGAGGAACTCCTATAAACTTCGTTTAAAGAACGAAGAAATAGATGAGGAAAACTAATAGAAGCATTCGTAACAAGAGCATACAAAAATGCACATCGCTCCAAAGGAATGGTGTGCAGATGAGAAATAGACCACAAAGAATGACACGCTATCCGAAAGATAAGATAGGTATACTCAGTAAGCTCAGCAGAAGTGATCAGAGGATCAGAACCCCACTGGATAGAAATACCAGTGATGTATGACATGATGTCATTTAGGGGAGGAAACATATCATACGGGTAAACAAGATGCTGAACAAGAGGCACCCTAAGAGCATCAGCCACTACCGAAGGGGTAATGATGTACTCATCACCACGAATCCAACTCCTAATGACAATGTTGGAATCATAGACATGAACAGAGAGATTAGTATAGAACTCTCTAATCAAAATGGCTGGAGGGGGGAAATCAAAATCCAGAAGAGGCAACCAGCCTCGATACTCAAAGTTTGCCCTAATGGCAGGATCAAGTTTATCTAACAGAACCCTACGCTTAGCCCAAATTTTTCTCTTAAGGTTAAGTGTCTCAAAAGTCTCTTGGTGCTTCGCACTCAAGAATTTGTCACTCTCAAAGGAAGGGGCAGAAGAAGAGGAGGATGACCTATTGGCTCTAGTCTTCCTAGGCATGGTACTAGGATAAGGACGGAGACACAAGAGAAAGAACAAAACACAACACAATGGCAAACTGCAAGTTAGCACAACAAAAAAAAAACTATATGATGCATGAACAGATAAATGTCATGATGCATGCTCTAATGCAGTAACAACAAGTTCAAATTTAAGTTTAGAATCACAAAATTGGCTTGAGCAAAGAGTTTTTAACAAAAACTCCAAAATTTTGAAAAACCACTTGTAGAATTTTTACTAAATTGACCAATTGATCATCACACAAGTTAGATAATAGTTTAGAATGATCAAGTGCATCAAACCAAAAACCTATTGATTAATTTCAGAAAATATGGCTTGAATTAACAAAAAACCCAAAATATGAATAGGTCTGAAAATCTCCCTTAAATGCATGGATATATGCATGAAACATGAGAATAAAATGCAAAAGAAAGGGTAAAAAGGTCTTACCAGCCTTGGGAGAGGAAAACCTTGCAAAAAGATCGGAGGAAAACGACAAAAATCTTGATTGAAGCCTTGACCGAATCGTATAGAGAGAGAAAAAGTTGAAAAACTTTTGAAAAGTGAGTTAAACACGTGAAAATCAGTCCTTTTAAAAATTCTCTGCACGATTTTCAATCGATTGAAAACACATTCGATTGGTTGAAAATGCTTCGATTGATCTAATACCAATCGAGCACTGATCAAAACAGACAGAGGTTGACCAAAGTTTTTAATCATAATTTCGATCGATCGAAAAACAGGTTCAACCGGTCGAAATTCTGGAAAAAATTAGTTTTTGAAAAAATGGAGCAATTTGATGCATAAACTCCTCAAAGCATTGAATTTTATGAATAAAATGTATGAGTATAAAATAAAATATTTTTCAAAAACACAAGTTTTGAACCCAGTTTTCCCAAAATTAAGTTTTTCAAACATTTTCCTTGAATTCTTAAGCATCAAATCTATTTTGCATAAAACTCAAGGCATTTTCAAACTTGGTTGGTCAGACCAAAAACACACACAATAACAAGTACAAAGCTTAGCAAAGAGTAACTTGTGTAGTATGTGCAACTAGCAAAAACTTGAGATACATGTGAGGTGATATGTAAGTATAAGTCAACCATAAAGTCTACAAAATTCGTCACAAAGAATTTGAAAAAAACTATCACTTAAAGAGTTACATCATATAACTCCCACATCTCCTAGATCATAAGCTTGCAACCACGTAAGTTTCTTGATTTTGCCTCATATTGTACACACAAATTTTTAATTGTTCAGAAACTTATTAAAAATAATCGGGATAATGTACACACCAATTTTAAGCAATTAAACCGAGGCTACACCTTATGTTCTTTTTGTACATGTGCTACACTTTCTCGAGCACAAAATCTTACGATATGCACTAAGGTGTTCATGATTGACTAGTGAACAGTGATGAGATGGTTATTTATGCCTTTCTCAAAAGGTTCAAGTCCGATAGTCAAAGACATGTGACTTCAAGATCAAGACAAGTAATCAAAAACTACAAACATCTTCCCACACAACATGCACTACAAAGCTTTAACTAGTAAAGTGCATGAAATAAGCTCATCCAAGCTAAATAAGGTACATAGACATGTTGTGTGAAAATAAATTGACCAACAATGTTTTCAAAACCAAGAAAACAAATGCAAAACACAATTTTCTTCCCTTTTTTTTATTTTTTTTATTTTATTAAAAAAACATCCTAGAATGAAATGCATGAATGTTATGCAATGCAAATCTTAGAAACAAAGAAACAAAAAAAGGTCACAAAGAGTAAAGCAACGAAGCACAAGAACCGTGTTAGAAAAACTCACTTAGATTTAGCATTTTGCATCCAAAGCTTTTTAGATGCACCTTGAGCATTGGAGTTCTTATTCATATTAGAATGATTTCTAACTCTAGAATTGGAATAAATACATGAAGTAACTCCACCTTATTCACTGGAATCTAATGGAATAGCCGAAAGGAAAAATAGAACCCTTAAAGAGATGATGAATGCTATGCTTGTTAGTTCTGAGCTATCTTCCAACATGTGGGGGGAGGCCATTCTTTCGGCTTGTCATATTCAAAATAAGGTACCCCATAAGAAAACCGGTAAAACTCCTTATGAACTTTGGGAAGGGTGTAAGTCTAACTTGAAATACCTCAAAGTGTGGGAGTGCTTGTCTAAGGTCATGCTACCCGAGCCTAAAAGGAGAAAGCTTGGTTCTAGAACATGTGATTGTGTGTTTATTGGTTGTGCTTGCAATAGTTCATGCTATAGATTTCTTGTCATCAAAAGTGATATATTAGAATCATACACTATTATTGAATCCGAAAATGCCATATTCTTTGAGTATGTGTTTCCTTTGAAAAATAAGGAAAAAATATTGCATGATTTTACTGAAATTTCTAATGACTTTGTTGATGATGTGCAAGAAATAAGAAGGAGCAATCGAGCTAGGAAGGAAAAGGATTAAGGTAACGATTTCCTTGCCTATATTATTAAAGATGAACCTGTAAGTTACTATGATGCAATTAAATCCGCAGATGCACCTTTTTGATTGGAAGCAATTAATAATGAATTAGAATCTATTATGTCTAATCATACTTGAGAATTGGTTGAGCTTCCACCTAAGGTTAAACCTATTGGTTGCAAATGAGTGTTTAAAAGGAAATTAAAAACGGATGGTACAATCGATAAGTTTAAAGCTCGCTTAGTAGCCAAGGGCTATAAGCAAAAACATAATGTGGATTATTTTGATACTTATTCTCCGATTACTAAAATTGCATCTATTAGAATTTTATTTGCCATTGCTTTTATTTACAAACTTGTAGTACATCAAATGGATGCTAAAACTGCTTTTCTAAATGGTGATTTAGAAGAAGAAATTTATATGGAGCAACCCAAGGGTTATGTAGTTTTTGGACAAGAACATAAAGTTTGTCAGTTGGTTAAATCTTTATATGGTTTAAAATAAGCACCTAAACAATGGCATAAAAAATTGATAATGTTATGTTTACACATGGGTATGTGATCAATGGTGCTGATAAATGCATATATAGCAAGTTTATTAATAATGAAGGTGTTATTATATGTTTATATGTTGATGACTTACTTATATTTGGAACTAGCCTTGATGTTGTGCATGATGCTAAAAACTTTCTTGCCACTAATTTTGAAAGATTTGGGTGAGGCAAATATAATCTTGGGCATTAAGATCCTTATGGATCATGATTGCATTACACTATCACAATCTCACTATGTAGAGAAAATTTTTAAAAAGTTTGAACACTTTGATATGTCACCTATGTCTACTCCTTTTTGACTCAAATGTGCACTTGTTTAAAAATCGTGGTGATAGTGTTTCACAAGATAAATATGCACAAATCATTGGTAGTTTGATGTTTTTGACAAACTGTACTCGCCCTGATATTGCATATGTTGTTGGTAGATTGAGTAAATATACTCATAATCCTAGTGTTGAACATTTGGCTGCAATATCTAGATTGTTGAGATATTTAAAGGGTACTTTTGATTATGTTATGTCATATTGTAGTTATCCTGCTATATTAGAAGGATATTTGACGCTAATTGGATCTCTGATACAGATGAGGTAAAGCCCACTAGTAGATATGTGTTCACACTAGTAAGAGGGGCTGTCTCTTGGAAATCATCCAAGCAGACTTGCATAGTGAGATCCACCATGGAGTTAAAGTTAGTAACTTTAGAAAATGTTGGGTCCGAAGCTGAGTGGCTTAGGAGTTTGTTAATTGATATACCATTGTATACTAATTCTATTGCCTCTATTTGCATGCATTGTGATTGCTAGGCTGCCATAGCACGTGCTAAGAACAAAATCTATAATAGGAAAAGTAGACATCCGATGGAGGCATAATATTACGAGACAGCTCATTGATAATGGTGTAATGTCCTTGGGCTTTGTGAGGTCAGAAAGGAATTTGGCTAATCCTTTGACCAAGCCAGTAACAAGAAGGCTGGTGAGTGAGACATCAAGGGGGATAGGGCTGATACCTAAATTGTGACACTATGGCCAATGCCCAACCTCTATGATGGGTGATTCCACGCAAGGGGTTAAATGGGTAGAGGTCATTTGTGGTCCGTCCATATGGGCATTATTAGTTATTATGTATTCCTTTATCTCATTGAGGAGATTAGTGATGAGTCCATCTCTATGGTGTGAGACAGTGCTAAGTTGTAGATTGTGGGAGGTTGAGCTCTAGCTCTTAATGGATCCATAGTCCCTACTTGTTGGGATGGGGTGCACAGCACACACTCTTGATGGATGCCACCTATGTGGGAGTGGAAGTTGTGCCGCTTCCTATGAGACTTGGGTAGGTCTCTAGAGCTCTCATGAAACCCAATGGCGCATGGCCTGTATAAGGCATCAACCCGCTTATGAGACAACCTTGGTAAAGGAAGGTATGTTAGTGGTAAATTTGGTTATCTAATAGCTTAATTAAAAGAGTATAATTCTACCATTGTCTAGTAGTTCCTACTTATTTACCCTAAGTATGGTTAAAACCTCACAGTACCATATTGATGCATGCCTTCTTGAGTTTATTGCATTTCCTAGTTTAATGTTTGTAACATGTGGGGGATTGTTGGAGTATGTGTGTTTCAAACACTTTAAGTATGCTTGGGTTAGGTTCAGGCTTGTCTCTATCTCTCTTATTCCTCATTCCTTTCTATTTCTTTTCCTTTAGCCCAATTTGGTTTTGCCCGTTGGGCATTAAACAAACAACCTGTTAGGGCATTTAATGTGCTGCCTGTTGTCTTGCACAGTGACTGTTGCATGCAACCCATCAGCCCTCACATCAGTTAGTATATAAAACCCTATTTTCCCCTCTCTAGCTTTTAAGTTTTTCAGCTACAGCAACCGCCTCTTCCCTCTGTTTTGCTCTGTTTTTTTTTTTTTTTTTTTTTTGCTCATCTCCACTAAAAATTTCAGTATCAATTTTTAGTTTTAAGGAAAGGCAAATTAAGATTGTTCTTAGTTCTTCTTGCTTGAGTGTGTGATCAACTTGAAAAAATCATTATAGTCTAATCTTGAGGGATGTTCAGTCAAGAAAGCCATTCACACCGAGTTCTACTCTGAGTGGCATAAATCAACCTTTAAAAACAACGCATTTTGCATGATTCTATAGTTTGTGAGATCTTTCTAACTCTATCAATTTATTTTTGTCATTGCTAATTTTTTAGGGTTAATATTGTTGAATCAAACTTGTTCATTTAGCCTTTTTTTCCTACATATAAGACATATTGAACTAGACTGCTATGAGATGAATTATTCTATTAATGACTGTCAATTGAATATTAAATTTCACGCCCTTAATTTACATAAACTCTCAATCCTGAGAGGATAGTGAACCCAATCATGAAATGTAGGTTGCTTTGATGTATTTGGGGTGAGATCTAATTTAATGGTCAAAATCTCAGTATGTTAGGTAGCCACACGTAATGCTAAAGAAACACATATTCTTAAGATGAAATTCATAGTCTCTTTGCAAAGATATAAAATATTCCCTTGAGATAAGTTTAATGAGTTTGATTATTCAGAGTGTTAGGCCTAACTATTTTAGTAAAAAGTTATTAAAGTTTATATTTTATGAAATTTGATTTCATAAATATATATATATATATATATATATGAACAACTTAAAGGATTAAACCAAGTACTTTAGGATCAAGAGGTAGTAATTTTCAAAGTGGAAGTTATATAGTGTGACTTTGTATTACTACGAATATTTTCATGAATGAGTTAATTGTTTAGATAATAAAGTCTTAGGATTTAATTTTATTAATAAAGCCTAAAGTGCAATTATATTTATATAGTGGTATTAAATATAATTAATGGTAACTTTGGGCTTGTCAAGAGTTAACAAATAAGCCCAAAGCCTATTGGAGTTAGAGTTTTATTTGTCCCTTTGGTCCCATCCCAAACCACACACTAACGCTCAATTGGGCTGGCATTGGGTTGACCCAAAAGGCTAGCCCAATTAGATGATCAGTTGTTTATTTAATAAGAGTTATTAAATAAAGTAACTGCTTTTGATAGTTATAAACGTACGTACGATTAAAAGAGATACATACAGTTTTCTCTAATGGCATTCTCTCTTGAATAAGTGCATACATAACTGATTGAGAGATCACACATCTTAGGCATATGTGGAATTGGGGTGAAGATTGAAGGTCTTCCCAAGTTCGAACTTCTTTTGTTTTGAATTTCACTGCATTAAGGTATGCCTTTCTATTCTTTGTTTCTAAAATTCTAGGTATTCCATGTTATCTCACATGAATGAAGTAGATACTTGTGTTGCTTCTGCCGTGGATTTTGTATGAGATGCAAAACCAATTTTTCCAACAATTGGTATCAGAGCCAAGTTTCAATATCATGTTTGTATAACATGTTAAGTGAGTTTTAGAATCAAAGAAAATCATTTTCTTGGTGTTCTGGCATTCTGTAGTGATTGTTCTGTATAATCACATTTTTTATTTTTTGAACCCACACGCCATTTATTATATATGAGATATATATTGGTTTGAATAATTGGTTCGTATTATTCGAAGTGGTCATGATTATGTCTCTTGATATATGCAGTGTACTAGGCATGAACACAATAGTCTTTGTATTAGGGACGAACACATAAACCTATAATGCATTGACAGAGTTTGATATGTCGTTCTATAGTCTTCTTGGAATGCATTGATATATATATATATATGGATTCATATGCATGTGAATGATTGATAACCTTGGATTGATATTATATAGGATTCAAGGCCTAACTTCATTTGGATTAATAATATATAGGATTCATGGCCTGACTTCATTAGCTCATATCCTTGGATTGATAATATATATATATATATATATATATATATATACACACACGAATATAGATGCTCTCATGTTAATGCTAGGATTAAAGTATTCCTTTTATGAAATTTATTTCTAATGAGATTAGGATTTTATTTTCAAGGGTTTCTAGCATTTTAGGGTTCTTGATCTTGATCTTGAAACCCTTAATGTTTAATCTATAAATCTTCATTTATAATTTCGAAAGGTGTTTTTGATGGAAAATAATAAAAACCTTACTTTTAAAATTTCTAATGGGAGAAAGATTCAATGGTTGAATCTCACAACCTCCATTGTCGATTTATAGTAGTGTGATTAGGCACCTCACCTTGGCGTATATGCATTGCTCCCTACGAAGGGTGTTTAATTCATGGTACTACAGATTAAACTTTTTAATGATGGATGATATATGTTTTTACATTGAGAACGACCAAGCTACCGTGGAAATACTTGGTGACTCACATAGAGTCTAGGCAATGGTGTACACTAGACTAAGTTTAATATTAACCTCCCTATGGAGCTATGTCATTATTACTTAGAGACTAAAGGGAAAACAACATATTATTAGTATTTGGCAAGAGTTATCAATATAGCACTTGTAATGAGAATAGTTCTTAATCAATCATAATATTTATTATTTCCTTGCTACTAAGGAATTTTAAATATGGGATTGGATTGTCATTGCATATTTTTATATTATGGTTTTGTTAAGGTTCCATACTATGTGCTTACATGATAAATTGATAATGCCCTGTTTACTTATTGTATTCGTGTTTATTATTTTCATATTTAATCATGGCATCTTTTAGCCCACTTATTGCTATTCTTAACCAAAACAAGTTGACTGGACCTAATTACGTTGACTAGAAAAGGAATTTAGACATTGTCCTTATTGCTGAAGAGCACAAATTTGTGCTTTGTGAACCATGTCTAGACTTTCCTGCATTAAATGCTCCTTCTGAGGAGAGGCAATGATATAATCGTTGGCGGAAATCTAATGAGATGGCTAAGTGTTATATACTAGCGTCTATTTCAAATGTTCTACAACATTAAATGCATGATATGGAACTAGCTTTGGACATAATGTTTAGTCCAAAGCAAATGTTTATTGAGCAAGGCCGTTCTACTAGGCAAGATACTATGAGGCTTCTTCTAAATGCCAAGATGGCTCAGGGGACTCAAGTTAGAGAACATTGCCTTAAAATGATCTTTTATCTATATACAATGAAGGTTTTAGGTGCCGACATTGATGGAGAATCTCAAGTGGATATAATATTTCAATCCTTGCCAGAGTCATTCAAAGAATTCAAACTTAATTATAATATGAACAAAATATTTATACTTTGTCTGAATTGATGAATGAATTGGTGGTAGCGGAAAGCATCCTTGTGAAAGCCTTACAAGCATTACAAGCCTTGTGAAAGCCTTACAAGCCTTACACTGTTGGGTTGAGTTTTCAACCTTACAAGCATTCTTGGGCTGGCCCAACATATATCCTGGGCCCATTGGCCCTACAATGATGATATGACAATAAGTTTTTAAAAAATATATGGAACATGCATAATAAAAAAAGGAACACAAATATATACAAGTAAAAAAAAAAATCCATAAATATATAGTATATACAAAAAAAATAATAATAATTGTAAACTTTTGAACTTTTGATTTTGTGAAAGTGAGTGTGAGATGGAAAAATGAATGATGATTTCAACTTTTGATTTTGCATTTAATCAAAACGAAGTTGTTTTAAAGTGAAACTAGAATGCACTAAATCTAGGCTGGTCACTTCATATAATATTAAATTGTTAATATATCTTTAAAATAAAATAAATAAAAATATATGAGTGTAGTGCGGTTTTTTACAGTTTTCTTATTATAATGTGATGCAGTTCATTACCACTTGTGGTGTTGTGCAGTTACTTTAGTTTATGGGCAGTTTTAGTCAGTGTGGGTGTAGTTGTATGGTTTGAGCAGTTTGGTGAACAACTCTAACTATAAGATATTACTACATGTTATTAAGAACAATAAGCATATATAAAAATAAATGACATGTCTTTTAACATCCCTAAACATACTAACGCCCCCCATGCAATGGGATAAAAATGCGAAGTATATATGTAACTCATGGATAGAAGGAGTTATGCATAAGGTAGGAGCTAATTAATAAGCTGCCATGGAGCTTCAAACCTTCTATATACAAGAATAAATAGGAATAAACAAAAGTTCCGCTAAGCAAAAAGGCAACTCATAGCTGTAAACAACCTAAGGTAACTTTTAGCTGTAAGCAAATTTTGGCATATAGGTTAATTTGTCAAAACAAAGTCCGCAATAGTCCCATATAAAAAAAAAAAAAAAAAAAAAATCTGCAATAGTCATCATGGTTGGTAGAAACTGGAAAGACACAAAGTCTTCGACTATTGTAGTCTAGCTAGGTCTTCTCCAATAATGCAAGGATAATCCAAGAAAGCAACAATATTATAGGTCCAGCTAAGGTTGTCAAAATCGGAATCATTCGTAAGATCGTGGGAGGTAGGTCAGATCGTGGATCGTAGGATCATAAGATCCTACCTATTTTCAGATTTCAAGCAAAAAACCTATTGATAGTAACTTTTTATATTATATAGTCACTTAAAATATGAATCCATCAATTATTAAAAAAAAAATGCATCATAAAATGTAATTTGCACACACTATATCGTTCTTATGTCATTCTAACGAAACAAAATATATTTAACTTTTGACATAATGTATCTAAAAAATTCAGTACATGTTTAATTAGCAACTAAGCACCAAAATATTATCTACATATATGGAAAATGTTTTCCAAATTCTAAGTTCCAAATCCAAAATAAGTTAGGCTACTTAGCATATAAAAACTAGCTAACTACAAATTTACAATCTGTAATCCAAAAAAGAATTCTTAATTTAAGGTAAACTAGCTAATTACAAATATGAAATCCAAAAGAGAATTCTAAAACTAAGGTTCTTCTAATTTGAATGTTTCTAAATATTTTAGGTTTTGTTTTTTAAAACGTTAAACTTAAGAAAGCTTAAAGGCAGCGATGGCTCACCATTGAGAGGGCTGAGAGGTGCTGGGTTTTTGACAGAGGACTGAGGAGGCGCGGGACAGAGGTACTAGAGCTTGGTGTTTCTAAATATTTTAGGTTTTGTTTTTGAAAACGTTAAACTTAAATACCATAAGTTTTTTTTGAGATTTTATGTTGACATAGGGGTAAATTTGGGACTTCAATTCATTATTGGGCTTCTGATAATCCGTTGGGCTTGTGGGTTTAGGTAAATTACCTTATCCAAATGAATCACACTTAAAAAAAATAAAATAAAAAAAAATCAAGCCAAATGGTAGGATTCCATATGATCCTACATGACCCTACCATTTTTGCGATTTTCCTATGATTTTAAACTTTTTGGTGAGATGGGATCGTAAAATCATGCGATTTTACGATCCGGATTGCGATTTTGACAACCATGGATCCAACAAAAGCAAACCAACAAATTACAACACTTTCCAACAACGATTCTCTCCAACTTCTCATATATATATATATATATATATATATAAATATATATATTTTTTTGTGAATTTTAAAAATCTAATCGTTGAATTTTATGTTCGTTATGTTCTTAACGTGCGTATCAAATTTCGTTCAAATTAGATGTTATTTACTATTTGATCAATTAATTTATTTTTTATATACAACTTTTAATCACAAAAACTTGAAATTATAATATTTATTTAATGACATAGCAATTGATCTTTGATCTTTTTGAAATTTTGTAAGTATTAAAGATGTAATAAAAATATGTAATCTAGTGGGTAAATTTTTAAAACTCACACTTAATATAAAAATATTATGAAAATATTATGAACATATCATTTCTAAAAAATATATAATGAATTTGAAGAGAAACTTTTCATACTCATCGTGATTGGTAGAAACTGGAAAGACACGAAGTCGTCAACTATTGTAGTCTAGCTAAGTCTTCTCCAATAATGCAAGCATACTCCAAGAAAGCACAATATTATAGGTCCGACAAAAGCAAACCAACAAATTCCCACACTTCCACCTATTCGCGCTATCTCCATTTAAAATTCAACCCACCCTCACTCATCGTGGTTGGTAGAAACTGGAAAGACACGAAAGTCTTCGACTATTGTAGTTTAGCTAGGTCTTCTCCAATAATGCAAAAATAATCCAAGAACGCACAATATTATAGGTCCAACAAAAGCAAACCAACAAATTTTCACACTTTCCCACCTATTTCCACTGTCTCCATCTAAAAAAGTAGAAATTAAAAAGTAAAGACTCCACCTTTTCTATATATATAAAAAAAAAAAAAAGACTACACCTTTTCTTTTTGCTGAATAGTATAAAGACTAGACAACGAAGGTCTGGGTCCCACATTTATAATTGAGCATTCTTCAAAAAAAAAAAAACAAAGAGGAAAGTAATACTACAGTCTACAGCAATGTCTACAATTTATGAAAACTACAATTCTTTTTTTCTTTTTGGGTCATGTTAACGAATGCCCTTAGGGCATTGGTTAATCATCCATTTTAAGAAAGTTTTTACATCACTTTTATGGGAAATGAAAAAACTGTCAAAACATTAATTACTTTATTTCATTTTCCCATAAAAATTTTCCTTAAATGGATTGTTAACTAATGCCCTAAGGGCATTCGTTAGCATTTCCCTTTCTTTTTTTATAGAAGAAAATGAAAACTAAACTTAGAGCAACTCCTTGGAAATTACCAAGGCTCCCACTATCATCGACTTTCTAGAAAAGTATAAAGCATAGACAATTTACGCCGCCCCCACGTTCTTCTCAAATATAAAATTAAAAAAAATAAATAAATAAAGTTTCCGCCCATGTGATGTCAGAAATAATGGGAGATATTCCACTTTTTTATCAGAGGAAAATGTTAGAATTAAAAAAAAAAATCATAATTTTTATCATAATTTATTATGTGAGTTGTAAATAATAAAGATCTAATGATGAGTTCATACATTTAATATTCACAACTTATCACGTAGCAATTTAAAAAGAGAAATAATATGTCTATAATATTTTCACAATATTTTTACAACAAATTATAAATGGCAAGTTGTTACTGATTATTATTATTGGGGCAAAAAAATAATCTTAGTGTTAGGTTCAAATTTGAACCAATAACAACCACCCACCTATAATTTGTTGTAAAAATATTGTGGACGTAGCACTTCTCATTTAAAAATCATGTTAAGGGATGATCTTAGGACGATTATTAATAAACTATTTTAAGAAAGTTTTAACATCACTTTCATGGGAAATATAAAAAATAGGTTAAAAAATTACTTTATTATTTTTTTATAAAATATTTTTAAAAATAATTCATAAATCAATGCATCCATTAATTTTTCAAAGAGTAAAAAGTAGTGATCCCAAATTAGAAGTAATAACAATTAGATTTACTCATTCTAAAAACATAAATATTTCTCATGCTTGGTCTGGGGTGATAATTCTGCTTAAGAGAATCTCAAGTGATCTTTGGAACTTACAAATCATAGTATAATTAATTAATTCTCGCATGGATCCCGAAAATCTTCCTAATAATTTGGGAGATATTTCTTGATCTTCATTTGATATTTGGGCTAATTCTTTAATAACTGCTTTTTTATATTCTTTTTGTGATTGACCATCAAAGGAAATGAATAGAAAAGGAGAACTGAACTCAAGATTATGGGAGAGAAATGAAAGAAAACTGGAAATATATATATATATATATATATATATATTCATTCCACACTTGTGGCTTAAGTCTATACAAGATTTTACTGGGCTATAAATAAACTAAGTTGTTCACAAACAGCTTGAGTTTGGTTCAATAAAAAGTTTGTTTAATAAACTATCTTACTAAGTTGTTTGTTTATTAAACAAGTTAAGAATAAACATTAGTTTTAGGTTTGTTTAATAAATGAGCCGAATATAAGCAAAAAAAGCTGAATTTATGCTCGTTTATGAGTTTGGTAAAATAAGTTTGATATGTGCTTGACCAAAAAAACACATATCTTACTAAGACTTTAATTAATTGGGAGTTGAGACCAATTGTCCAAAACAAATAAGCTTGATATGAGTTTGATGATGCACTCTTGTTGAATCTCAAGCACAGAAGCTTATTATTGAGCTCAAGTTAGGTCTAGCTAATGAATCAAGTCAAGCTAAGTCAAACTTAAGATTTTATACATTTTGACAAGGTCAAACTCTACATTATTTGTAGGCTTTATTCGAGTTCGAGCCAAGTTTGAACATTTTACTTTTGTTGTTAAACCAAACTCAAACATTCATTATTCGACAAAACTTGGCTTGTTCACAGCAAGTTAATGAGCTCAATTACATTGACGTAAGCAATGCTTTATTCTAACAAACTCAAAACAGAGCATTTTTTTTAATGACTTTTAACTACAATACTAGTCAATTTGGCCCCCCAAAAAAAATCCTCATTTTGGTCAAAACATGGATTTTCATATCCACATGCGAATGCTATTGAGACCTAGGAGGGACAATAGAGACTAAGGCATAAAAGTACTATTTTTTATTGTTAAAAGCCTTGTAATTCAATTGATACTTTTTAGTATATATAACTTTGAGTGAAAAGAAAACCAGGTGAAAGACTTACCAGGGGAAGGTACCTCTTTAGACTAAGAAACACCTTGTGTTTCTTCATAGACCTAAGATCGGCCATGTCTCAAGGCAGCAGAAGGGCTTGCTTCACAGCATTGGCCACGTACCCGGCCTTCCTATACTGGAAGTCCCATATAGAGGCATTCGTTGGAAGGGGAGCTTCGTCCAGCACTAGAGGGGGGGTTTTAAGCTGGTACCTTGACTTGGTGGTTAGGCCCCCTCTCTACCATGGACCCTTTGCTTGAGGATCGCGTATAGGCAGTCTTGGCTGCTATATCTCCCCCTCTAAGGCTCAATCTCCTTGGAAGGATGACCCTTTCCCTTCTCCACGGTCTCCTTTCCCTTTTGGTCCCTCTTCCTTTTCTTTTCAGTAGGATCAGGTTGGAAGCTTAAGTAAAAGGAGGGGTGGCGGGCTTGGCCTGAATGGCCTTTTTGAGCACATTGCCTCCAGTATGTGACTCCAATAGGTCCACGAGGCTTGATCTGCTTTTGCATTGTATCACCATGGCATCAGGGATGGTGAAATCCTCCTAAATGTAGCTTGCTTGAGTTTGGGGTGGTTGGCTGAAGTCAACAATTGGAGGTTCCAAAGGCAGAGGTTAGTTAAAAAATCCTAAAATCATCCTCGAATCTTGAGATTTCAACTACTTCTTCTTCTTCTTCCTTAATGGTTGCTTGAGAAGGGGCTACTTCTTCCTCGGATGTACGCAATAAGGGTAACTCCACTTGCTGTACGCCTTCTGGAACAGGGCTAGTGATAAGAAAACCGAGAACTGCAATGCTGATCTGATGCAAGCACGGGTCTTTCGCCTTGATCACACACTTTGGTGCCTAGAAGCTGGACGAGAGCGGATTGTAGCCTAGGATGAGGTGGGCCGCTCTTAATTGCCCATCGGTGTGGACGAAGATTTCTGCCTTAAGTATCTTCGTAAAATTGGGCTCGTTAACAAGGCCAAAGATCAAAATAGTAGAATGCTTATTGGCAAATTCATCAAAAACTAAAAGTGTTATTAGAAAACAGTACATACAAAAGGAAAAGTAAATTACAAGTACCAATAGAAAGGTTGAGCAAGTAGAATGTTGGTAAAAAAAGAAAGAAAGGGGTATTGTTAGAGTAATGGACCTAAACCTAAGTACCCCACCTGGTGTACCATTTATTGTTGGGCAGTGGAGTCCATCATGTCATTCCCTTGAGACGATTAAATAATCCTTGTCTATTCCCTTGTTGGACTCAGGGAGGCACGATAAAAGCCTAACCTTCGGGGCTCTGGTTTTCAGGTAGTACCCCTGCCCTTTTAATTTGTGAAGGTTGTAAACCCAGTTGACATCATGGTGGGATAGGTTCACATTCATTCTTTTGTTAAGGGCATCTAGACTACCTAAGATACTAAACAAGTTGGGAGTACACTAGATGGGGGAAAGCCTATGAGTTATTAGATAATCCCTAGTAGCTCTACCCATAGGGATTCTCATCCCTTACTCTATAAAGGCAATCATGGGGATTACTATTTCTCCCACCTGCCTCCTAGTGTACCATTCCCTCTGTTTACAGTACCTAAAGGAAACCCCCTGGAGAATTCCGTATTAAGCCTTAAAGCTCTCTATACCTTCTGGGGTGTCTACTAGATAAGCGAATCTACCCATGTGAAATGAAGACTGGGGGTAATAGAGAGACAAGGTGGAATTAGAGGAGTTGAGGAAGAAAGGACTCTAAAATGAAAATAAATAAAAGAGAAGGAGAAAACACGAGAGACGACTTACAAAAATAAAGAAAGGCTCCTCGGACTAGCTCTTGATATTTGAAGGTGCAAAAAGTGAAGTAGTTAAAGTCCTCAAGCAATATATATATGAGAAAGAAAGGCAAGCGGGAAAACTCCCGCTCAAGTCACCATAAAATCTTCAGCCATCATATCTCTATCGTGCCTTAGAACGTGGGGAACATGGAGCTTTAAAAATTAATGCGAGGAGCATTCCGAATGCCGAAATGTCTGGAGCATGCTTCGGGCAGTTGAAAAGACACCTGTACAGACAGAGGTGACATATGGTAAGAGTAAGGTAATTGTAGTAATATCGAAATCCTCATTTTTTTTCGAGGAGCAAAAGAGGAAAATTTCTAGGGGCTATTGTAAAGAGGATAGGCCCAAACATATATTGGGCCACGGGCCTTGTTTGAGGACATTTAGTAGTTCGAGGACAAGTAAATGTTGACGGAGAAGTGTGGGCTAGTGAATGGAGGAAGGTATTTGATCATGAGGGTTTAGGAAGGTGGTCCAAGGACAAATGCCTCCTTGGCTTAACAAAGTAGAAGTCAGAATGGATGACATGCTGTTAGGAGCAACATTCTGGGCAATTTTAATGAAAGGAATAAGAAAAGGGGAAGGTAAGAAATATCTAAGAGAAAGCTGCTACCACGGCATTAAATACTCTCTAGCTAACTCTTTGGTCGCACTAATGTGGAAGTGATACCTGAACAGTGATGTTCAGCCTTACAACTACCCCAAAAAACTTCAGGAATGTGTTGACGGGACAAGAATGAAGGCCATCCATTTGATCTACACGTGGAGGGGTGAGAGAGAGCAAAGGAGGGTAATATAAAGAAGAAAAACCCCATTACAGTGGGATCCGGGAATATGTAATAAACAATACTGTAACACTAAGAACTGGGATTGTAACAAAGTTTAAGATAAATATATTCAAGAACTACTCTCCTTGGACTTTGCCAAGGAAGAATCTCTTTGCAAAAACTTGTTTTTCTTTGTTTTTCCTTTTTTTCTTACAGTAGGGCGTAAAGACATTAAGACACCATATGGGCCTAGGGCCTAGTCCGAGGGAAGTGGACTCCGCCCGAGGGGCCGTGAGTTAGGAATGGGGCCTCCTAAGAATGGGGGTCCAAAGACCCGCCGACTAGACCATCAGCCTGTCGGACGAGGATCCGAGGAGAAGGTCTCCTCGGATAGAAGGGCCAGGGACCGAAGGGGGTGGCACAACATCCAAAAAAGAGCCCTAAAGCTCAGCGAGTCATCCCAAGCTTTAATGGGACGTCGAGGAGGGGGACAAATGGGACGTGCACTGGATAAAGCTGCTGCCACCGCATTAAAGGCCTTCCACCTACCCGCCTGGCCGCATTAATGGAGAAATGACTTCTGAGGGGACGGTGGTCAGCCTTATAGGCATTGGAGAGCGTTTTCAAGGAAAAGACAGATGGGCACCAGGAATGGGAAGTATAAATAGAGAAGGAGGAACCATGGGGAGGGGGACGGATTTTCTCTAAGAAAAAAGAAGAAGTCTCTCTCTCACTCTCTTCCCAGATAACAGAAAGGAAATCAGGGGATAAGCACCTCGGCCCACGTCCGAGGAGAGGAAGGGTTACTCTGTTAGCTCTCTGCATGTCAGAAGTGAACTTAGCCCTTACCCCATAGCTCTCTAGAGCCCCAAGAAGTCTAGACTTTCAGCCCACTCTCTACAAATTCTATTGTGTAGGCCACTTGAGCCGGCCCGGTCACGCATTTAGGCTTGAGGCTTATTTTGTGTCCTTACAATTGGCGCCCACCATGGGAAGCCCTGACCAAAGGGACTGGAAGTATCATGGAAGGTTCCGGTTCACGTCATGCGGAGTCTAGGGGGTCCCAGCGCGGGGACCAATTCTTGCGGTTAGAGCGGAAAAGAGAGCGTGAAGCCAACGTGCGCACAGAACATACGCGTGAGAAGAGCCATGCACGGGATGGAAGTAGAGCCTCACGCGAAAAAAGCGTTGAGACCCTGCAAAGGGAGATTGACCATCTGAGAAGGAAGCTGCGCCGAGAGAAACGAAGGCGCACGCCCTCCCTTTCAGACCAGTCCTCAGCGAATACTAGGGGCAGCTTCGACAGCTCTAGGCTGAGGACCCCCCCTAGCGAGTCCTCTTCCCAGGAGGACGAACATCGTCGCGAATGTAAGGATAAGAGGACCTCCTCCAGGGGCTTAGCCAATAACACCTTGAGTAAGGTGCTCCTCCAGATTTCCAAGTCACCCTTCACTCGAAGGATTAAGAAGGGAAAGCTCCCGAAGCGGTTCACACAACCGACCTTCACAATTTACAACGGGAGGACCGACCTAGTAGAGCACGTGAGCCACTTTAGCCAGAGGATGGCGGTGTACTCAAAGAACGAGACCCTAATGTGCAAGGTCTTCCCCTCCAGCCTGGGACCCGTCGCAATGAGGTGGTTCAATGGCCTGAAGGCAGGCTCTGTTGATTCCTTCACGGAGCTCACCAGGGCATTCGGCTTGCGATTCATCACATGCAGCAGGGTCCCTCGGCCCCTGAATTCACTGTTGTCCATGGCCATGAGAGAAGGAAAAACCCTCAGGGCATATACTGACAGATATTGGGAGATGTACAACGAGATTGATGGCGACTTCAACGAAGTCGCCATAAGCACCTTCAAGGTCGGCATTCCAAACGAGCATGACCTGAGGAAGTCACTAACCAGGAGGCCTGTCAAGAGCGTGCGCCGGCTCATGGATCGCATCGACGAGTACACGCGGGTGGAGGAGGATCAATTACAAGTGAAGGCAAAGGAGAAGGTTATCCCTCAAGAGAGGAGGGATTTCAGGTCGGACAGGTACGGCAACAGTAAGCCGAAGAGAGAATTTGTCGGGCAACCTCGTCAGACGACAACGCAGGTGGTCGGCGTTGTGTTCCGCGAACCTATACAGCGAGTGTTTGAGAAAATCCATTGTAAGCCCTACTTCAGGTGGCCCAGTAAAATGGTAGGCGACCCAGAAAAGCATAACCAAAACGTCCACTGCCAGTACCATCAAGAGAACGGCCACACGACGAAGAACTGCAAGAGTTTACGGCACTACCTAGAATAGCTGACGAAGGAGGGAAAGCTGAGACAGTTCGTGTACTAGCCTGAAAGGCGGAGAGAGCACCCTGAGCCGACGAGCCAAGTCCATCATACCCCGAGGCCTCCCCTGGGGACCATCAATGTCGTCCTCGCAGCTCTTGGGAGGATCGGCTCACGCCCTTCCAGGGTGATGTTTGTGGCACGAGCCTATGTTGAAGGCTCTGACTCTGAGCTGAAGAGGATTAAGGGCAACGAGCCGCCCACTTTAGCCTTCTCGGACGCGGACAAGGAAGGGACTATTCAACCCCACGATGACGCCCTGGTCATAATGCTGAGAATCGGAGGCTACGATGTAAAGAGGGTGATGGTGGACCAAGGAAGTGGGGCAGACATCATGTACCCCGATCTGTTTAAAGGTTTGAACCTAAGAGAAGAGGACCTGTCGGCCTATGACTCACCGCTAATAAGCTTCGAGGGGAAGGCAGTCGTTCCGAGGGGACAGATTAGGCTGCCTGTGCAATCAGGGCCAGCGGTGGTTGAGGTGGACTTCATCGTGGTTGACGCTTACTCTCCTTACACGGCCATTCTGGGAAGACCTTGGCTACACGCCTTGGGGGCTGTATCCTCCACTTTCCATGTCAAGGTGAAGTTTCCTTTCGGCGGCCAGGTCGAGGAGATCATCGGGAGTCAGTCCGCAGTAAGACAGTGCCTGACAGCCGCGATTCTGCGCAAGCCGGACCCTGAGCCCACAGCTCCGGCTGCCCCGGCCCCATAGCAATTAGCCTCTTCTGCCACGGCTGGAGGAACAGTAGCAGAAGAGCCCGCGTGCAAAGGGTTAGACAGGATTCTTGTAGACAACGACCCGGAGAGATTCTTCCAGGTAAGGGCTCAACTGCCGACCGAAGAAAGGGATGAGCTGGTCGCGTTTTTTAGGGGGAACCTTGACGTGTTTGCATGGGATGAGCATGAGATGCCAGGAATCGACCCAAGCTTCATATGCCACCACTTAAACGTCAGCCCGGCCGCAGTGCTAAGGAAACAACCCCCTTGGTGCTCCTCTACGGAGCATTCCGAGGCCGTTAAGGAGGAAGTTATCAAACTTAAGAGGGCTGGGGCCATCAAGGAAGTGTTCTACCCCGGATGGTTGGCGCACACAGTCGTGGTGAAGAAGAAAAACGAAAAATGGAGGATATGCGTAGACTTCACAGACTTAAACAAAGCCTGCCCCAAGGACCCTTTCCCGATGCCTCGCATAGACCAGTTGGTGGACGTGACGATCGGCCACCCTCACATGAGTTTCCTGGACGTCTTTCAGGGATACCACCAAATACCTTTGGCTTTGGAAGACCAGGAGAAAACCACTTTCGTTACCCCCACCGGCAACTACCATTACAAGGTGATGTCCTTCAGCCTGAAAAATGCAGGGGCTACTAATCAGAGGATGATGACCCGGATGTTCAAGGCACAATTAGGAAAGACCGTCGAGGTATACGTAGATGATATAGTTGTGAAGAGCAGGGTTGTATCGCAGCATGTGGCCGACCTGGACAGCACATTCCAGACTTTGCGGGAGCATAAGTTGCGTTTGAACGCCTCCAAATGCTCATTTGGTGTAGGGTCTGGTAAATTCTTGGGCTATATGCTTACTCACAGAGGGATTGAGGCCAACCCTGAACAAATCTCTGCAATCTGCAAGTTTCAACCTCCTCGGAACCCGAAAGAGGTCTAGAGGCTGGCCGGGATGACGGCTGCCCTTAGTAGGTTTATTTCCCGATTCGCGGACAGGTGCCAACCCTTCTTCTAGCTGCTAAACAAATAGAAGGGATTCGAATGGACTGAAGAGTGCTCCTTGGCGTTCCAGCAGCTGAAGGAATACCTCTCTCGGCCACCGATTATGTCCCGCCCCGATCCAAACAAGGTGCTATTTGCATACTTAGCTGTGGCTGCCCATGCCGTTAGCCTAGTTCTGATATGGGACGACAACGGCATACAACGACTGGTCTACTACGTGAGTAAGTCTCTGCAAGAGGCTGAGATCCGGTACTTACCGTTGGAAAAGGCGGTTCTGGCCATAGTGCACGCGACGCACCGGCTCCCGCACTATTTTCAATCTCATATGGTCGTCGTGCTAACCCAACTCCTACTCAAGTCCATGCTGCGAAGTGCTGACTACTCCAGTAGAATTGCAAAATGGGGAACCTTCTTGGGAGCCTTCGACATCAAGTACTTGCCTCGTACATCTGTGAAGGGGCAAGTCCTGGCCGACCTGGTGGCGGAGTTCACTGAGCCTTCCCTGGAGGAAAACCTAGGGGGATGAGGCACAGGTGGAAAGCCAGTTGGCGCAGTCTCGTGTGAAACACCTCCAGCGTGGAAGCCCTACGTGGATGGGGCAGCGAACCAGAGGGGTTCAGGCATGAGGATAGTGTTGACGTCCCCTGAAGGAATCATAGTGGAAAAGTCCTTGAGGCTAGCGTTCTCGGCTACCAATAACGAAGCCGAGTACGAGGCTTTGCTGGTAGGAATGGATATGGCTCGAAAGATGGGGGCAAGAACGGTGCTAGCGTTCTTGGACTCACAGCTAGTGGTTCGCCAGATGGAAGGGAAGTTGGAGGCTAGGGAACCGAGAATGCGGGAGTATTTAGCCCGCGCAAAGCACTTGCAGGCCAAATTTGAATCCTTCGAACTATCGCATGTCTCCAGGAGCGGAAACACCCACGCCGACTCGCTGGCCACACTCGCAACGTCCTCGGCCCAGGGCCTCCCTCTAATCATTCTCGTCGAGGACATGCTTAGGCCAACCGGGCTTAATTGTCATGCCATTCAGGTCCAACAAATCAGAGCAAAGCCTAGTTGGATGGACCCCATAGTGTCTTTCCTTAAGCATGACACTCTACTGGAGGACAAGTCTGAGGCCGACAAGATCCGCAGAAAGGCTCCGCGGTTTTGGCTGTCCGAGGACAAGAAGCTCTATAAACGCTCCTTTTCGGGGCCTTACCTATTGTGTGTGCATCCGGAAGGGACGGAACAGCTCCTAGAAGAATTGCATGAGGGGATATGCGGCAGCCACACGGGTGGAAGGTCACTAGCCCACAGGGCCCTCACCCAGGGGTAGTGGTGGCCAAACATGAAGCGAGAGGTGCAGGAGTACACGAGGAAGTGTAATCAATGTCAGAGATTCGCCCCCAACATTCACCAGCCGGGTGGCGTTCTTAATCCACTGGTTAGCCTATGGCCGTTTGTGCAATGGGGCTTGGACATAGTGGAACCATTTTCGAGGGCGACAGGCAACAAGTGATGGCTGCTTGTCAGGATAGACTATTTTACTAAATGGGTAGAGGCCGAGCCACTCTCGAATATCTGGGACGTGGACGCGAAGAGATTCATCTGGAAGAACATCATCACCAGATTTGGAATCCCGCGAACTCTCATATCGGACAATGGACTGCAGTTCGACAGCAGAGCCTTCAGGAGGTATTGTGGAGACTTCGACATCACAAACAGGTACTCCACCCCGGCCTACCTGCAAGGGAACGGCCAAGCTGAAGCAATCAACAAGTCGATAGTCAATGGATTCAAGAAGAGACTGGATGATGCGAAGGGCAGATGGGTGGACGAGGTACTACACGTGTTGTGGACTTACCAAACCACGCCGCGAAGGTCCACAGGGGAGACTCCTTTTGCGATGACGTATGGCGTCGAGACTATGATTCCTATAGAGATGGGGTTCTCGACGATGAGGGCACAGTCTTTCGCCCCAAATGCTAATAACGACATGCTGCTGAAGGGGCTGGACTTGGTGGAAGAAAGGCGTGAAAGTGCTATGGTCTGGCTAGCTGGCTACCAACAGAAGCTCAAGTAGGGGTACGACTCCCGCGTACGAACTAGGCCTCTCGCTCCGGGAGACCTAGTCTTGAAAAAGGTTGTCGGAACTGCTAAGGACCCCTCGTGGGGAAAATTAGGGCCAAACAGGGAGGGCCCCTACCGTGTAACCTCGGTGGCCCGCATAGGGTCATATTATCTAGCCGACTTAGAAGACAAACCTGTAAAACGGCCCTGGAATGTAAACAACCTCCGAAGATATTACTATTAATGAAAGGCGTACGCGCCAAAGCACTTGAATATCGTTGCATCATGCTGATGGTCAATTTGTTAATCTTTATCTTCGAAGTATGTACATGTTAATGTAACATCCAATTTATTTTTTAGGTTATGTATGTTAGTGTCAACTGGGGCTGAACTAGGCCCCCGGACCTTCTGCCTCAGAAAAATTTAACATACAATTTCATTTTTCTTATTAAGTGTTAATGTCAACCTTGGTGACGCTAGGTCCTCAGACCTTCAACCTCGGAAAAATTTAACACACAATCAATTTTTATTAAGTGTTAATGTCAACCTTGGTGACGCTAGGTCCTCGGACCTTCAGTCTTGGGAAAATTTAACACACAATCAATTTTTATTAAGTGTTAATGTCAACCTTGGTGAAGCCAGGTCCTTGGACCTTCAGCCTTGGGAAAATTTAGCACACAATCAATTTTTATTAAGTGTTAATGTCAACCTTGGTGAAGCCAGGTCCTCGGACCTTCAGCCTTGGGAAAATTTAACACACAATCAATTTTTATTAAGTGTTAATGTCAACCTTGGTGAAGCCAGGTCCTCGGACCTTCAGCCTTGGGAAAATTTAACACACAATCAATTTTTATTAAGTGTTAATGTCAACCTTGGTGAAGCCAGGTCCTCGGACCTTCAGCCTTGGGAAAATTTAACACACAATCAATTTTTATTAAGTGTTAATGTCAACCTTGGTGAAGCCAGGCCCTCGGACCTTCAGCATTGGAAAAATTTAACACACAATCAATTTTTATTAAGTGTTAATGTCAACCTTGGTGAAGCCAGGTTCTCGGACCTTTAGCCTTGAAAAAATTTAACACACAATCAAGTAATATCACAATAAACGTAATGCATTAAGAAGTTACGCTATCAAAGTACAATAATGAAATCCATTAGGAAAATCGTTCGAGACAAAGCTAAAACAAAGGAAGTACAAGGAAAAATGCAAAAATCTACACAAGTACGGCTGATGAAAGTTAAAGTCTGCACAAAACGACGAAGGGAGCCCGAGGTCGCCTACCCCTTGATCTTCAGTGGGGGTTCCTTTGCCGGCTCAGAGGGGGTTTCCTTAGCTTGGCCTTCTGCCTTGGTTCGCTCTGGCATGACCTCGGACGGGTCTCGGACTTGCTTCCCCTTGTCCTTCGGCTTGGGCGGAGGCAGGACCTGGCTGGCTGGCTAGCCCAACCTCTTCTCGGCCCCGTCCTTAGAGGCAAGAACCCCTTCAGGGGGAGGGACTTGCTCTTGGGAGGAGGGAGGCAGCTCCAAGGCCGTGATCTTGGGGGTGACCAGAGTTGAAGAAGCGTCTTTGATGAACTTGATATCCTCGGGATACCAGACCTTCTCAGCCACCGTCAACACGGAGCCGACAGGGACTCTCGCAGCATTTAGGGCTTCCACCTAGACTTGCTGGCAGTACTCCCTGCACAGCTCGCCTAACTCCTCTGTCAGGCGATTCTCTGTCGCCTCGACCTCCTCGTTGTAAGCGGCCTTGGTAGCGGCCTCCACCGTCTCCTTGATGATGCGAGCCGCTTCTTGGTCCTGCGCAAGCTCCTTCCTTAAACTGGAGACCTCTTGTCCCGCTTTGGACAGGGCCTCGTCCCTTTGGTGCAGAAGCTTGCGCTGAGCCTCCGCCTGCACTTTCGCCGTCTTTAGGCCCGCGTCTAGGCTCTTCCTCTCATTCTGCTCGGAGGTCAGCTTGGCGGCCAGCTCTGCCTTCTCCACCTCGGCGCGGCCCAGCTCCCTCTCGACCTCCGCCATTGCAGCATTCTCAGCCCACACCTGGTCCTGGTAGTGTTGCACCAGGGCATTAGCGGCAGAGGCCTCCTGGATGGCCTGCAAAGATAAGTCAAGGGGCGTGTAATTAACAGTGGGTTATCATGCACGAAGGCCGAGATGACAAAAAAAGGCTTAAGGAGTAGCACATACCAGCGCCAGGTTCCTTTTAAAAGAAAGGAAGAGACGCGTCCGACCTATCCTTCCAAGGTCCTCCATATCCTTGGGCAGAAGGAGGGGCTGCTCTAGAGTGTTGGCCAGATGGTAGGCGTGACCTCTCTGGTAGTCCCGGATGCTTGCGTTCAGGGGTATCGGAGCCCCGTCTACCTTAAGAGCGAGGAACCAGCTGGACTCCCCTCGGCGGACCTCGGCTTGTCCGCGAATTTCTCCACTCTCAACGGATGAGGCTCGTCCCCCACCCTTAACAACCTGTAGCTGCCGTTGGTACTTTTGCTTTTTCTCCCTCTCTCGGTCTGCCTCCTCATTTTCATTCCTCCTCTTCTTTGGGACGATGGGGGCAGGAGGGAGCAGGTCGGATGGAGGGGGAGGCGGAGGTGGGAGCATCCTCGGCTGGGACCCAGAGGTGTCACCCTTGGAGACTGGGACCCCCCTCTTCCTGGCAAAGAAATCTTTTAAAGACGTCATGTCGTTGTCTTCTTCGGAGGAGTCCTCTGGTTGGGCAATAACTAACCTCGCGATGCCGGAGTTCCTGTTCGAAGTGCACTCTTCTTCGTCAGAAATGTTAACCACGTGGCTCCTCAAGGGTCTCTTGGCCTTCTCTAAGCGGAACCTGTCAATCTCGTCGCCAAGGGATGAGGGGGAAGCCGCAGACTCTTCTCGGACAATCTGGTCCTCTTGTTGCACGGCCAAAGGAATGGCTTCAATAGGCTGACCGTATAAGATAATAGAGGGCGCGTCTGGCAAAGCACGGGGGGTGAGGAACTCTGGGCAGCGAACGTCTATTCGAGATAACCTCTAGTGGCCGGCGAGAATAGCGTCGTCAACCTCGCCGAAAACCTTTATAATAGAGTCGTACCCCAATATCAGGTGGGCAGTCCTCACCCGCAGGTTGTCGTTCACAAAGACCTCAGATCTCAGAACCCTGTTGAGGTCCGAGACGTTGACGTCGCCCAGACGGGGAGATATGTGCTACTTATCTGCAAGGAAAAAGCAGGGGAACCAAACATGGTTAGATACTCCCAGGAAATTAAGTAAAGAGGACATCAAGTGACAGCAAAACTACCAAGAGAATGGGAATGGGGCAAAACTTCATAAACCAAAACTCCTAAGTCCTAGGGAATCACACCTGGATGTCCCTCCCTCATTGGGCAATGGAGGCCGTTATACCACCTCCTGGTGGCGATGAGATAATCATCTTTCATGCCTTAATTGGACTTGGGCAGACAGGAGATGAGTCGGACCGCGCTAGACCTCGACTTGAGGTAATAGCCTGTGTCTTTCATCCAGTGGCACTCGTACATGTAGACGACGTCGTGCCAAGTGAGGTGAAGGCCCATTTGCTCGTTCAGAGCATCAACGCAGCCTAAAATCCTAAACACGTTGGGTGTACACTGGTTTGGACATAACCAATGGTTACGAAGGTACTCCCTAGTCACTTCCTTCATGGGGAGTGTCATCCCGCCCTCTAGGAAGGCAATTATGGGGATGACGACCTACCCCGCTTTCCTAGAATCCGCTACGGCCCCGGGGGGACAGTATTCCAGATCCACATCCGAAGGGATGTGGTATTTGGCCCGGAATCCTTCCATGCCGGAGGCCGTATCTACTAGACACTTAAACCTACCCATGGAATCGAGGCTCAAGACAAAGATTCGCAAAGAAGGGAAAAAAAAGTTGATAGCCGAGGAGAAAAGAGTCGGGGAAGAGGAGAAACTTACAGAAGAAAAACGTGCGTACTTTGGGAACTTCTTGGAAGAGAGAGAAAGGTTGGATAGCTCTGCAGTAAGTTTGCTCTTTGGAAGAAATGGTGAGTATCACGACTACCGAAGCGTTTTAGATGATTTGGGGACGGCGGTTTGTGGGAAACATCCCGCTTAAATTTTCGGGAATGAATTCAGGCCGTTGGATCCCCATCTCACCGTTGAACATGTGCGACAGGGAGTTACTCAGTGCAATTAATGCAGGCGTTGTGTGTTACGAAGAGTCAAAGATTTGTCCAGAAGGCGCGGGCAGACTCTGCACGTGTGACAATTTAAAGGTCACGTGGAGGAAAGATTCGTGGGTCAAAAACCCATCTGCCTCCTCGGATCGGAGTCAAACGACTTTTTGAGGGGTTATTGTGGGGGGTAAAGACGTCAAAACACCATATGGGCCTAGGGCCTGGTCCGAGGGAAGTGGACTCCGCCCGAGGGGCCGTGAGTCGGGAATAGGGCCTCCTAAGAATGGGGGCCCAAAGACCCGCCGACTAGACCGTCAGCCTGTCGGACGAGGATCCGAGGAAAAGGTCTCCTCGGACAGAAAGGCCAGGGACTGAAGGGGGTGGCACGACATCCAAGGAAGAGCCCCTAAAGCTCAGCGAGTCATCCCAAGCTTTAATGGGACGCTGAGGAGGGGGACAAATGGGACGTGCACTGGATAAAGCTGCTGCCACCGCATTAAAGGCCTTCCACCTACCCGTCTGGCCGCATTAATGAAGAAATGACTTCTGAGGGGACGGTAGTCAGCTTTATAGGCATTGGGGAGCGTTTTCAGAGAAAAGACAGATGGACACCAGGAATGGGAAGTATAAATAGAGAAGGAGGAACCATGGGGAGGGGGACGGATTTTCTCTAAGAAAAAAAGAAGAAGTCTCTCTTTCACTCTCTTCCCAGATAACAGAAAGGAAATCAGGGGATAAGCACCTCGGCCCGCATCCTAGGAGAGGAAGGGTTGCTCCGTTAGCTCTCTGCATATCAGAAGTGAACTTAGCCCTTACTCCATAGCTCTCTAGAGCTCCAAGAAGTCTAGGCTTTCAGCCCACTCTCTATAAATTCTATTGTGTAGGCTACTTGGGCCGGCCCGGTCATGCAATTGGACTTGAGGCTTATTTTGTGTACTTACACTTACCATCTTTAGTTCGTTGTGAGCATGATCTAATTCATTGAAGCCTAGTTTTTAGCCCATTCTCTACAAATTCTTTGTATTGGGCTCTTTGGGCCATAATCCTTTTACCTTTAGGGTATGTTCGGTTGGAGGAGTGGAAAAATGGGAAGATGAAAAATTGTGGGAGGATAGAAAAGTGGGAGGATGGAAAATATTTAGTTTTCCCTTTTGTGTGTCCAGTTGGAGGGGTGGAAAAGTGGAAGAGTATAAATTGACTATTATACCCTTGTTAATAGTAACATTGAAATAAAAAAAATAAATAAAAAAATAAAAAAAGATCAACGTTCAGTAATATGTTGAAATGAAAAAAAAAAAAAAAAAAAACAAATCCAACATTACTGAATGTTGAAAAAAAAAAAGAAAAAGGTTCAACGTTATTGAACAAGGTTCAGTAACGTTGAACCTTGTTCAGTAATAGTAACGTTACTGAAGAAGGTTCAACGCTTCTTCAGAAACATTTGAAAAAAAAAAAAAAACGTTCAACATTTGGTGGGATGGGGGCATTTTAGTAAATTTCCCCAACCCAAGTTTTCTTCCCTACCATTTTCCTCCCAAATTGGGAGGAAAATTTTGGTGGGCCCGGGAGGAAAATTTTCCTCCCGGTTTTCCATCCTCCCTCTCTTTTCTCTCCAAATGAACAGTAGAAAATGCCTATTTTCCTCCCTTAGTTTTCCATCCTCCCTATTTTCTCTCTAAACGGACGCACCCTTAAGGCTTAGAATCCAAAACTTGCCCTTACACTTTTCAATTAAAACAATTGATTTTAGAATAGGGAAGTGAATAAGAAATAAAGAAAAGTTAATTATTCTTTCTTTTAAGGAGGGTAATTTTGGAAACATGTACTTAACCAAAAAAAGTAGGTTAGTACACAACATTTTTAACATCAAGTTAACAAGGTTTGGTCAAACTAATGTTATGGGAAGTGCGTGTGTGTGTTTTTTCCCTTCAAATTGCTATGTAATTACCCATTTTATTTTTAAAGTTAAAATCGACTGGCAAATTTTATTTGATAGTCAGAGTATTCGCATTAGCTTGTATAGTTTTTTTTTTTTTTTTTTTTGTTTATTTTAGCATAAGCATCTACCTTTTTTTATTTACCATACTCTTACTTTTCAAAACACCCTACATCAGATTATTTATTTTACATTATAATTTATTAAAATATCAAATTTTCTTAAAAGTTTTAGTTGTTTTCCTTTTTTCATATATAACAATTACCATTCACCTTTTTCATTCATTATTGAGATACATAAAAAAACTAAATACAAAATAAATAGCGTTAGTGTAAATTTATATGGTTACTATAGTAATCATGTATTTTTACACAGTTTTGCATGATTTAATATGAGTGAATTTTAGGGTTGTAGGGCTAAAATGCAGTGTTTTTCTATTACACAAGCATTCCAATTAGAGCATTAGCATAAGATGTTCTTAAAAATATATATATATATATATATTTTAACATAATTTTGGTTTAAAAAAAAATAACAAGTCAGGAAGTTGCTTTATTTATTTTAGTATAAAATTTAACATTATACTATACATCTTATCTCTTATTTTAACAAGTCGCCTATTAAATAATCGAAATAACATCTACCATCTATTAAAAAACAACAAAGTAAGTGAGAGAGGAGAGAGGATCGTGAGTTAATAGAGAGCTGAGAGAAATTTAAATTATTAAGGGGTTGTTTGGCAGTTTAGGTATAACAAATTTCAACACATTTTAAACAACTTTACACACATTTCAATATACTTTTTCACCCACACAAATATAAAAAACACTTAAATAACATTACTTAAACTAAGGGTCCGTTTGGATACAGTTGAAAGCTGAAAATTGAAAACACTGTAGCAAAATAATTTTTAAATATGTGAATAGTGTCACAGGTTTTATTTTTAATAAAAAATTGGCTGAAACAGTGATGAACAGTGCGTCACTGTGCGTGAACAATGTGGCTACTGTTCACGCACAGTGGTAAACAGTACCTCCTGTCTCCTGTTGAAATCCATGCATAGGGGAAAAAAAAAAAATCTGAAACATGAAATTGGAAATGTGGACGCAAAGCTCTCCTATCCAAACCCACCCTAACTTACCAAATAGCGCTAAATATTTTTAGCACATAGTTTGTAGAAGTGTACTGTAGGCTATAGCTGTGCTAAAAATTTTGGCTTATGACACAACTTTAAAAATTTAGGGGGCGTTTGATAATATTGTTCTAATAATATTATTTTTACTTTTATTTTTTGAAAATAGGTGAGGAGGAAAGAGTATATATATAAGGATTTTGCTAATGTGTGTCCTAAAAGCACATATTAAGCTATTCATTCTAGAAAATTTTTTCTTAAAAATTAAAAAAATTATCAATACTTTTTCAATTTTCGAAAAAATATTTTTAAATATAAATGGCTTAATGTGTCCCTTTAACACACACGTTAACCGAACACCTGTGTATATAAATAGGTGTAATGATCTGCCAAACCACCCTTTGATCTTTAGACTTTTAATTAGAGGAAGGAATATTCGTATCTGGTTTTCTCCAAAAGGAGATTCGGCTGTGCCGAGCCACAATCCTCATGAGAAAAAGTCATTTTAAAATGAAAAAACCCTGTTAATTCGATCATTTCAGCTCAGTCTTCACCCACCTCCTTGTCTGAAGAGTGTTGCTCGTCGATCGTTCTCTCTCTTCACCCATCACAGCCGGTAAACCGTACACCCATCACCGGCAGTGACTTTGTAGGGCAAATGGAGCTTTTGCTTTTATTTTTATATATTTTTTGATTTCTTTCTTATTTTCTCGCTTTTGGGTAAGAAAAATTTCAGATCTGGGAAGTTACTTTGTGTTTGAAGTGTGTAGGTGTTTTTTGTCCATTTGGGCTTCTGAAATTCAGATCTACTGTTAGCTCTTGCCACGTGTTTGTTGCAGTTAGCTCTTAACCTTTATCTTGTGCTTTCATCTTGGCTCCTGTAATTAATCTGTACAAATCTCTTCCAATTTTCATTTCTTGACATTTTTCTTTCTCATCCTTCGTTTAGATCTTCTCTACTGTTTGCATATAAATTGCAATGGCATTTTTGACCAATCAAGCAGTGTTATCTTCCTCTTCCTCTTCCTCTTTCACCCGTCACCGGTACGATGTCTTCTTGAGTTTTAGAGGCGAAGATACGTGGAATGGTTTTACAGGTCACTTGTATCAAGCCTTGTGCGAAAAAGGTTATATCACTTTCATTGATAATGAATACGAAAGGAGAAAAGAAATTTCCGTAGAAATTCTCAAAGTCATCGATGACTCAACAATTTTGATAATCATATTCTCTGAAAACTATGCATTTTCCAGCTCGTGTTTGGATGAACTTGTCAAGATTATTGAGTGCTCGAAGAGTGGTCAGGTGGTGTTACCAATTTTTTACAAGGTGGATCCATCAGAAGTGCAAAAGCAACACGGAAAGTTCGGGAAAGCATTGACTGAACATGAAGAAACTTTCACGGATATCAAAAAGGTGCAAAGATGGAGGATCGCTCTGTGTAAAGCAGCCAGTATTTCTGGTTTCCATTACAAGGAGGACGGGTACGTATTTAAAGACTATTCTTGTGCATTATGATTTTTTAAAAGTTTGTTATGACCTCAAAATTTACTGTTTAACAACTGCCACTAATTTTTCAGGGTTATTCTTATTATTTTTTATTTTGTTGGGTGGGAACATGAAAGTATTATTATTATTATTATTTTTTCCTCAAATATATCGTCTAACAAGGTAGTTTTTTTTTTTTTAACAAGGTAGTTTTTTTAATTATTATTATTATTATTTTGGTAAGTAACGAGAAAATTTTATTGAAAGAAAATAAACCCAATTACACCGGGGATGTACTTAAAGAGTTAGAAAGCAATACAGTCAAGACCTCATATTACAATGTTCCAACATATCTAAGAAAGTGAAACAGGGAATAGAAAAAAAAAGGATTTAATTTGAAGGATATGAAGCGGGGAATAGAAAAAAAAAAGGATTTAATTTGAAGGATATACGGTTCGTATCCCTCAAAATTCCTAGCATTCCATTCCCTCCAAACTCCAAAGGCACCACATGATGCAAGGCGGCACAATCCTCTGAAAAGCTATGTTATGATGTCTACCAAAGGCACCCTACCATGTAGCAAACATATTGGTGACCCTCAGTGGCATAACCCATTGGAGTCCAAACGAGCAACACACCATTGTCCACATCTAATAGGTTATAGGGCAATGGAGAAGAAGATGATCTACTGACTTCCCACTCTTTTTACACATACAACTCCAACCCAACACGATAATCTCTTTTTACTGGAGGTTATCTATAGTTAAAATCTTCATTGAGGCAATTGTCCAGAAAAAGAAGGCAACCTAGGAGGGACCTTTGAACACCACAACACCTTCCAAGGGAACACCATATCATTAGACAACAATAGGGCATGATAATATCCTCTCACCTCAAAACCTTGATTCCTGGTTGGTTTCCAACAAAGACTATCGAAGTTAGAAAATCTAAAATCACATTTACCTTATTGTCTAATATGGCAGTTAGCTATAGGTCAGTGGTAGAAATAATT
The DNA here is from genome assembly GCA_032878915.1 of Castanopsis chinensis. Lineage (NCBI taxonomy): Eukaryota > Viridiplantae > Streptophyta > Magnoliopsida > Fagales > Fagaceae > Castanopsis > Castanopsis chinensis. The sequence continues at coordinate 28,014,207 of JAVQMG010000121.1, read as the reverse complement.
TAACAACATATAATCTTACCAATTAATGAGGATTTTTCCTTGCATGTTATTTAGAAAATTTTAAAAAATTTACTTAATAATTTCGTTCAAGTATGAGAAGTGGGGTTTTGTATCCTTGCTAATTGGGTTTTCCATGCAATTACATGACTCTTACCTTAATTTTTTTTGATACTTTGGATGCAATGCACAAATTTATCTTCTTGAATTTAATTCATCTTTTATTATTTTCTAATCTAACTCGTTCAATGTTTTTAATACTTTGTAATTGGCAGTTACGCTGAGTACAAATTTATTGAAGGAATTCTCCAATTTATTGGAAGAACTATAACAGAACAGATGCCATTATCAGTTGCTAAATACGTTGTTGGAATAGATTCTCATGTAGAGGTCATAAAAGTTCTTTTAGATATTGAGTCAAATGATGTTCGCATGGTAGGGATCTATGGCCTTCCTGGAGTAGGTAAAACAACCATCGCAAAGGCTGTTTATAACAACATTTTCAAGCATTTTGAACATAGCAGCTTTCTGGAGAATGTTAGGGAAAAGTCATGGACAAATAATGGTGTGATCCAACTTCAAGAGACACTACTATTTGAGATCTTAAGAGATAGCAACTTAAAGATTCACAATGTTTCTAGAGGAATCACTATGATAAAAAGAGTTATTTTCCGGAGAAAGATTCTTTTAATTCTGGATGATGTAGATGAGTTGGATCAAATAGAAAAATTGCTTGGAAAATGTGATTGGTTTGCTCCTGGAACTAGAATCATTATAACAACAAGAGACAAACGCGTCCTGCATACCTTTGGAGCTGAACTTCTCAAAAAAAAAACAACAAGAGACAAACACTTGTTAGGATCTCTTGACAATGTTGTTTTAACCTATCTGGTTAATGAATTAGATGACTACAGAGCTCTTGAACTCTTTAGGTGGCATGCCTTCCTAAAAAACACACCTGAGGAAGATTTTTTGGAACTTGCAGAACAATTTATAGCTTATGCTAAAGGCATACCATTAGTTCTAAAAATAATTGGTGAGGATTTACATGGAAGAAGTAAAAAAGAATGGAAAAGTGCCTTGGATAAGTATAAAAGGATTCCTAATAAAAAAATTCAAGAAATATTGAAAGTTAGTTATGAAGGATTGGATGAAAATGCCCAGGAGATTTTCCTCAATATTGCATGTTTCTTCAATGGATTCAAGAAGGATGATGTTGAAAACATTCTCAATGCTCTAGGTTTATATGCTGCTGATGGTTTTGAAAAACTTATTGATAAATGTCTCATTACTGTTGATCAATCTAACAAATTGTTGATGCATGGCCTTTTACAACAAATGGGTCGAGAAATTGTTCAACAAAAATCACCACAGAAGCCTAGGAGTAGGTTATTAACACTTTATAAAGTAAGTCCTCCTCACTAACTTTTTTATATTCTTTTTCTTTTCAATGGTCAAATGTCATGATTTTTTTTTTTCTTTTAGCATGCAAGAAAATTTAAGTTATCAGTATGGCTTTTGATTAGGATTACTTATATTTATATTTTTGGTGAAGGTTATTGTTCTGTGTGATTCACTTAATGCTTTGTCTAATTAGGAGTCAAAACAGATGGGAAGGATAATGTTGCCTGACTTGCGCCAGCCTAAGCTAGAAGAGGTGATATTTAAAAAAATAAGAAATCTCACATTTCATAACATGCGACTCCGTGAAGGCTTTCAATATCTTCTATCCACTCTCAAAATGTACGAAAGTGTCATTAAGGTATGATAACATTATTTATTTAAATTTATATTTTAAAGTGTTTTTTTTTTTCTAAAAGAAAAAGTTTTTTTTTTTTTTGTTTTTGTTTTTTAAAATCTAAATTTAAACAGAGAGACGAGGATGCCCCTAGGGACAGTGCGAGCTATGATAAGAAAGGAAACAGACCTTTGTTTCTTGATCGAAGTAGAGAGAAAATGATGGCGAAGTTGTCGTTGGAATCATTGCCTTTGGGGTTCAGATTTCGCCCAACGGACAAAGAACTCATAAACCACTACCTGAGGCTGAAGAACCAGGGTCATGATTCCGGGGTCATTGCCGAAGTCGACGTTTATAAATTTGATCCCTGGGAATTGCCTGGTACTCTCTCTCTCTTTTTCTTTTATTTCCCCGACTTATTCTATGTTTCTTCGAATATTTATCTTCCTTGGTTCCCTAAAGAAATTCTTTTTAGTGGTGCCTTTTGGCTTTTATTTGTATATGGATATTTATTTTTGGGATTAAATTCAGATTTGTCAGCTGTAAAGTTGGGCAATGAGCAGTGGTTCTTCTTCTGCGAGCTCAAGATTGCCTCTCGTTTAAATAAGACAACTAAATACGGCTACTGGAAAGTTACTGGAAAGGATCGCCACATCAAGTCCGGGAAGTCGGGGTCCAGTAATTCCAGCTCGATTGGTATTAAGAAGACCTTAGTTTACTACACAGGTCATGATCCCCAGGGCAAGCGCACCAATTGGGTTGTGTATGAGTATCATGCCATTGATACTCGCCAGGTATGCTTTTCAAGAAACAAGAATTTTTCTTTGGAGGGCCAAGAGATAGTATGAAATGCAATTGAATGAAACTCAATTCACACGTGTGTGAGCATGCAAGTATAATAATATAATTGAAAAACCATCCCAGTTGCTTCTGGATTGTCAATGAACGTGGTGGGGATGTGGGATGGCAGGAGTGAGGGGGATGAGTTTTAAAATAAATTTTTTATTAAAATGCTATCAATTGTAATGCATGTGTAGTATTTTCCTCCATTACATTAATTGAAAGCTAACAAAATGGCCGATTTAGACAATTGTCAATGTTCAAGGGGGGGATGTTTTTGAATTTTTTCCCTATTTTTTGCACTTACAAGTTACAATATGCACCATGTCCTAGTCGTTTAAGAAGGAAGTAGCCTTAGAAAATAAGTAATTAAGGCATTTATACTCTTCAATTATATGAAAATTTTCTCTGTAAAATATATCAACGCACATCAACAACCTAGAAGTGTCCATGAATGAGTATTGTGTTAGGGGAATTGTCTCCTCTAAAGTGTAAGACTAGCTTTGAAGGCTATAGTGGGCACATCTTGACATGCAAAATTAGTGGACGGTCTATATACAAAAAAGACTATGCTCCCAACATATTTTTGTCCTAAAAAAATGTCACTAATTTTGAAATTACATGAGTTCAAAATGTTGCAGAACCTAGTTTTTTTTTTTTAATTCATCTGGTGGCTCATTGATGTTTTTCCATAAGATCCATTTCATGCTTTAACAAAGCATATGCAGTTTCATCACACATACACATGCGGAAATATTTGGAAAATTGCCTAATTTGGTCTAGAAAGCTTTCAAATAAATTGAGGAGAAATACATCTTTAAGAGGTACAAGTGTTTGTCAAAACTAATTTGCTTTGTTGTTTTGTTTTGCACTTGAATTGAGTTCAAGAAGAAAATTAAAAGCATGTATTTTTAGAGAGAGAGAGAGAGAGAGGATGGTTTCTTCTTGTCTTTCTCTCTTCATTTTCTGTTGCTACTCTTTGTGGCTGTGCTTGGTTTGTTTGAATAACGAGACTTTTTATTTTTTGGAAACTAGATTATGCATTCCTTTTAATGGTTTGCATGGGCTCATTCTACCTTTAAAGTGTGTCATGCACTTTAGAGGATCCATATCTGTTAGGCTAAGTGAGTTTTAGTGTGACTAGTTCTAGGGTAGGCGAATAAGTCAATGAAAGGGCTAAATTAGGACGTTAAGAGGGGTGCTGATTTTGATGTATAAAAAAGGAGAAGAAGAGCTTGTTTGTTATGTTTTCTTGCCTCTTTTCTCTTAACTTCCTCCCTCTTTCTTCTTTCCTTAGTAGTTGTCTGGTTATTATCTTCTCACTTTATAATCATTACCTCTAATTATATTTGTAAAATAGCCGTAAATTTTCTTCTTTGTTTCTTTCTTTTCTTTGTAAATTTTGGTTTGCTTAATGCTTTTCATGCATACAGTAGCCTTTTGAATATACATCTTTCTTACTTATCAAAAAAAGAAAAGAAAAACTGTAGGCCTGCCAGCTTGCATCAACAATGTTATACATGTCTGCATATCAATATACTATTAGTCCGTTACATAATTTTTCATGCTTAGTTAGTCAAAAGCTTTCATTCTTTCTAGAAATTATGGGCGTCATATATGCTCAGATTGTTTGAGTGACATTCTTAACATTTATCTCTTGAATTATTACTTATCAATGTTTAGTATGATTTACCTCTAGAGCACTTCCTGTGTACTTGTTTCCTTCCTAGTTTCTAATAAAGTTGCTACTTAAAAAAAATTATTATATTCCCATTTTACTTTATACAGGATGGCTTTATTCTCTGTCGTTTGTTCAAGGCAGACTTCTTCTCAACGTCGGACAGGATTGGCTCCTTCAGGTCTGAAGAAACAAGTTCAGATAAGCTAGTTTGGGGTAAATCCGAAGGTATGAACCAATGGTTGATTTATAAGTTAGACTATGTGGTTGCTAAGGATGTGATATTTGCCAAAATCTAGAAAACATTTGGCAAGAAAAGTTCTCTTCGAGTGATACTTTTACCATCTTACGCTCCATAGTACGTATCTTAAATGACATTAATATACTTAGGCGGTTAATGTTTTTCCCCAAAACTACCTTTTTAGTTATCGTATAATATCTTTTCTCTCCCCTCTCTCTCTCTCTCTCTCTCTCTTGTTCATTTTAACAATTAATATATAGTTTTGACCTTTTGTAAATCTGTAATCAACTCAACAATGCTGCTTGCTACTTCCTACTGTATAACAGCTATTCCACTTAGGAACAAAGCATCCAACAAAGAAGCCAGCTTTGGTTATATAACTTGCCTCTTTGCATGTGCTCTTGCTCTTGTTTGTGTTCAAAGGTCTTATTTTATTTATTTATTTATTTCAATCTATTTGTAACAGCCCTTATTCAATACATTTGTAACTATAGATAGTTTAATTTATAAAGATAACAGCCTCCTCACCACCCCAAAATTTTCTCCCTCTTTTTTCCTGTCATTTTCATAGATGTTCCTTTTACTTCGAAAATTTTAACCTTGTCATATTCTGTATTTAGATCCTATCATTTTATCTTTTACTGTTTAGTAAGGACTTTTTGGAAAATAATAAATCGAGACTGTCAAATTCTTCTCTCATTATAATAGTGTGTGTATGTGTGCGTGTATTGTTAACTAGACAATGCTGAAATTTTGATCTTCTTTCTCCTTCAAGCAGTTGAAAATTTGTATCTGGAATTCAGTTCTATTGGGGTTGTTCGGAACATATAATGATTCCCTTGGTTTTCTTGCCTTTAGTTTTGCGGATGAAGAAATGCTGAGCTGAGAGTTTAGATCCTTGTAAAGGCATTGTCACCTATTCTACTTCTTTTTGGCAAATAAAAATTGAGACCACCAGTCCTCCTCTCATTATAAGAATATGTGTGTATTCTTAATTAGCAACTGCTGAAACTCTGATCTCCTTCCTACTTCTCTCGGTAGAAGTGTTTGATGGAATTCAGTTCTACTGGGGTTGTTTTGAACTTATAATGATCCCTCATATTTCTTTCCTTGAGTTTTGTGGATGGAAATATGTTGAGCCAATAGTTTAGATCCTGATAAAGACATTCTTACCTATTCTAGTTCTTTTTTATTTTTCATTTTAGCTCTCTCTTCTTTAGGTTTTTTCACTTAATGTTTGTTGATGGAAATGTCATTTTTTTCCCCTTGTATTGCATTGCATCAATTGAACAAGTATTTTGTTCCCATTTATTTTATTATTATTATTATTATTATTTATTATTTTATTATTATTTTTTTAATAAATTTGAATTTTTGGATACATTCCATATAAGCTATTTTTCAGTTTTAGCTTGGATTAGTTTTACCCTGACCGTGGAGAAGCGTCTTTGCAATCCTATGTAGGTGTGTGAGTTGTGTTACCTATCTAAATAAAAAGAAAATATCTAGATGTAGGAAAGAGTCGTGTAGTATTTGATAGTTTAGGTAGTTTATGTAACTATTTAGTGTTTAAGATTTGTTCTGCATTTGATAAATGATAAAATGTAAAATATTAGCATTTACTGGAACCACTTAAGAGCGTTAACATCCTAGTTAAATGCTTGCAGCTAGTGAGTGGGGTTTTGAAGCTTTTGTTGAAGTTATTTGCATTACTGTGAATGTAATTAGTACTTTTAAAAAATTTTCATAATGTAGAGGCTTGGTGCATACCCCCACACTATTGCAACCATCAATCATGACAAGTATTGAAGTCATGCCATTTCCATAGCTTTTGTGCTTTCATTGTCATCATCACTATTGCTAACAACCTACTTAGAACCACTTTATAGCCATTTCCAATTTTCTACCACCATCGTCACTTTATCTTCTCTTAGGACCATCATTACCTGCCCCCTACCATGACTTGAACTATCAATCCACCGCCATTGCTACAGTTTCCACCAACACATGGTTACTAGTTCCATCCCCATTGCTACAACTATTGTCTTGCAATTCAGAACAACTCAAATATATGTCTTTTGTCAAAACATACAAGTAAATAAACTCAACCAAACGATTTTCATAGAACGATATATTTTCACTCCCCTCATATTATTATCTCCTCTCTCTTTAAACTCTGAATCGATCTCATTTCCTTATCAAAATTCACCATGAAAGATATGTTAGTTTGAGTTGTTATGTGTTAGTTTTGTATTAACGTGTCAAATGTTATTGTTGATCTGCAGTAACATGTCAAAGTTAGCAATAAGTTTGAGTGCTTAGGAAATTAAATTGCCGAGTCTTTGTTGTTATGGGTTCCTAATTCCTTGGTAGTTGATGTAATGGGTCCTATTTTTTCTGCTTGATTCATTAAGCATAGCTGTATAAATAAAGGGGAACAATGTGCATAAAGGGCAGAAATGTTACTCAAATTCTAACTCTTGTATTGGAGGTCAGATTCCCTCAAAGTAATCCTAACCCAATTATCTTTCCTTGTTTTGGCTTTGTTCCACTCCAATTGCCATGATAAGGAAGGAAAACCCCTTCTACATACCAAAGTGGTATTAGAGCTTGGGAATTGGGCAGAATGTGCAGTTGTTGGAGCAAAATGTAAGTTCTTCTCTCTTAAACCAGAAATAGATCCTAAAAAGAATCATGTTGCTATTAACCAAGCTCAGTCCTTTCTCTTCACATCACAAAGGAGAGAGTTTGCAACCTCCCACAAGGCTCAATCATGGAATATTTAGGGGAAATGGAAGGTCACAACTTAGTGGTACTCATCAATCCTATGTTGGTTTGGAATAATGGTTAGATAAGTTTTAGGAAAATATATTTTTGGTTAAGTTGCTAATGCAGAGCAATAGTTGGAAACGCAGACAATTCATTATGAGAACATTATTCAGTTTTGCTTACATAGGTGGTTCTACAAACCACATCTTTACAGGCTCCTTTAGAAAATTCTAGAGTCATTCTAGAACTAATTAGACACTTAAATTGTATCTAGACATAAAACAAGTTCAATGGAACTGGAAAGATACATGAAGATTCAAGAAAGTTCATGAAGGTGCTTTAATTTCTAACACTCCCCTTAATGCACTTCTTAATCATTCCAATAAGTTTGCTAATATGGCAGAATCTTTCATGGAAGAATCTTTCATTTGGAAGAGTCTTGGTAAAAATCTCAGCTAGCTGTTCTTCACTTCTGCAATGCTCGAGTTGAATCTCACCTCTCTCAATTTCTACTTTACGGAAATGTGCTTTGTTTGATCATTAATAATTGGATTCTTCCCAATAGCAGTTGCTGATTGTTATTGCAGAACAACATTGTAGCGCTTTCTTGCTTTTCTCCAATGTCTTTAAGAATTCTCCTTCGCCGCACTCCTTGTGAAGTTGCTTTAGCTGCTGCCACATACTCTGCTTCTGCAGAAGATTGCACCACAATATTTTCCTTTTCAAAGTCCATGAACATATATGCCAGTACCAAGAGAGAAAACATAGGCACTTGGAGGGTTGGGTATTAGACGTTTGAGGAGTTTTAATTCTGCTTTGTTAGGAAAATGGTTATGGAGGTATGGCATGGAGACCGAGGCTCTATGGAGGAGAGTTATTGAGGTGAAATATGGGAATGATTGAGGTAGTTGGTGCACGAAGAAGGTGACCAGTGCTCATGGTGTTAGTTTGTGGAGACATATTAGGAGTGGTTGGATGAGTTTTTCTAACCTACTTCTGTATGATGTGAGGGATGGTACTCGAGTGAAGTTTTGGAAGCATGTGTGGTGTGGAGACTGTACTCTCCAAGAAGCTTTTCCGGAGCTTTATTGTATTAGTAGAACAAAGAATTCTTCAGTTGCGGAGGTTATGTGTTGGTCTGGTGGGAGGATTCATTGGGATGCTAAATTTCGTCGTCCTCCTTAAGATTGGGAGCGAGAATCCTTTGATTTGTTTATGGATATGGTCTATTCTTTGACGGTTCAGGGATTGGGTCAAGATCGGGTGTGTTGGAAGCTAGCAAGGAGTAGAGGTTTTGAGGTTAGAGGTTTCTATCTTTCTTTCTACCCTCCTACCTTCTTATCCTTCCCTTGGAAGATGATTTGGAAATCGAAGGTTCCTCTAAGGATTGCTTTCTTTTCATGGTCTGCCTCCTTAGGTAAGATTTTAACTACTGATAACCTTTGCAAACGACACGTGCTAGTTCTTGATTGGTGCTATATGTTTAAGATTTGTAGGGAGTCAGTGGATCATCTTCTTCTTCATTGCCCCATTGCTTGTGGTCGTTGGTGTTTTGTTTGTTTGGAATCCATTGGGTTATGCCTTAGAAGGTTATTGAGTTGTTTGAGTCTTGGCAGGGTACGTTTGGTCGGCATAGAAATATAGAGTTGTGGAGAATTGTGCCTCATTGCTTGATTTGGTGAATCTGGCGCGAAAGGAATTCTAGAAGCTTTGAGGGTTGTGAACGTTCTGTGTTAGAGATTAAGTCTTTTTTTTTACACACTCCTCGATTGGAGTGTGGTCTTTTGTCATTTTTCTTGTTCTTCCCTTCCTGTTCTTCTTGATTGTTGTAATCTTGGCTCTGGTTTTATGCCCCCTTAGTACATCCCCAATGTACTCGGATTGGCTGTATTTCTTTGTTTAATAAAATTTCGTTACTTATCAAAGAATATCATCTAGACATCCAGCCCAATCATACCGGTATAACCAATTAGACTTGAACCTTCCCCAGCTTTGTAGAAAATCCCATATCATGAGTTCCTTTCAAGTATCTTTTTTATTTTTTATTTTTTTTGATAGGTGTTCCTTGCAAGTATCTCAAAAACTCTTTTTCCAGCAACAAAGTGATTCTGACTTGGTTCTTGCATAAAGCGTGAAACTAGACTTGCAGCAAGCATTCTGTCAGGTCTAGTAGCTGTTAGATACAAAGGACTACCAAACAGACTTCTATACATTCTAGCATCTGCTTTTTTAGCACCATCTTCTTTCTTCAGCTTTTCATTTGCAACCAGGGGTTAGGAACAAATTTGCAACCAAGCATCTTGAATTTGTTGAAAATGTTTTCAGCATATTGTTTTTGAGAAATGAAGATCCTATATTTTGTTTGAGATATTTCAATTCCCAAAAACCAATTTAGTAGCCCCAAATCACTCATCTAGTAAGTTTTTTTCATGCCTTTCTTGAAATTTTGGAGCATCTTCTCATCATTACTGGTGAAGATTAAGTCATCAACATAAACAGAAACAATGAGAATACGGACTACCTTCTTCATCACATAAAGTTACTTTTGCTTATTTCAAACCCTTTGAGATGATCTATTAATCAATTTGAGTATACCATGCTCGAGGAGCTTGCTTTAATCCCCCTTGTCTTCTTCTCCTTTCACCAAAAATCCTTGGGTTTGCTCAACATATATATCTTCATTCGAGACTCTATTAATTTCTGTTAGCTCCTCTTTGATTTTTTTTTTCTTCGTTTCAAGTGCAGTGGGTTTACTATTGTAAACACTGTGTACTTTTCTAATGTATAAAATTTCGATTACCTATCCAAAAAAAAAAAAAAAAAAAAAATTATTCTTGTAGTTTCTAGTCTTGAAACAGGAGCAAAGGTTTCAAAGAAATCAGTTCCTGGCTTTTGAGTAAATCCTCTGGCCACAAGCCTTGGTTTATGTTTTTGAATGCTCCCATTTGAATTGGGCTTGGTCTTGTAAATCCATATTACTCCAATGACATCATGTTCTTTTGGATGATCATCCAGCTCCCAGTTTGATTTTTTGTTAGGATTACTGTGATCATTGTAGATGTACTTTCTATAATTACCTTGTGTACTCTAATAGTTGCTGCCATAGGATTCTGTTGGAGTTAGTTACATTGATAGGTGATAGGAGTTAGTTAAGTTGGTTAGTGACAGCTGGTGACAGCTGTGAGTAGTTAGTTAGTTACAGAGGGCAGAGTTGAGAGAGTGGCTTTCTTGGTAGTTCATGCGGTCTTCGTCAAGGAGATCCTTTATCTCCACTTTTGTTCTTGTTGGTGATGGAGGTGCTGAGTAGGTTATTGAAGAGGACAGAAGAGGGTGACTTTCTTAGGGGGTTCCAGGCAAGCCCTAATGTGCGAGGAGGTTTGCATATTTCTCATCTTCTGTTTGCTGATGATACTATTCTTTTTTGTGATGCATCTAGGGAACAATTATTATATATACGGATGGTGTTGATCTTTTTTGAAGCTATTACAGGCTTAAAAGTAAATGTTGGCAAGAGTGAAATTGTGCTAGTTGGTGAGGTTGTGAATTTGTATGCTTTGGCTCGTATTTTATGTTGTAAAGTTGGTCGTTTGCCTATGTCTTATTTGGGAATGCCACTTAGGGCTCATTTTAAGGATGCTTCGATTTGGAATCGTATTTTAGAAAGGGTGAAGAAAAAGCTCTTTGGTTGGAAGCGGTTGTATTTGTCAAAAGGAGGTAGGCTTACTTTATTGAAGAGTACTTTGTCGAGTCTCCCAATTTATTATCTATCGTTGTTTACAATTCTGCAACACATAGCAGGCAGACTAGAGAGGATTCAGAGGAATTTTCTTTGGGGAGTTCTAATGAAGTTTTCAGATATCCGCTTGTTGCTCGGGATAAGGTTGTTTGGCCAGTGGAGGATTCAGAGGAATTTGGTTTCTATCTTTGGTAGTCCATTCACCATGTTTTTTTTTAGTAGCTTCAGCCCATGAAAATTAAGATGACAAAACCTTTTGTGCCAGAACTGAGTATCCTTCAAAACTTCAGCCTTTATAGCTGTCTCACAACAAAACTCAAGAGGAAAGCTTCTGTTTTTCTGCATCTTGACATTAGCAATCACAAGATCTAGCTCCTGTTATCATCATAGATAGTGCAGCCACCATCTTCAGCTGCCCTTTGTTTCAGATCAGGGACAAAAAAATATCACAAACATTTTTTTTTCCTTTCTTTGTCTATACAGAAACACTTCCTCTTCCTTTGGCTATTGCCATTGTACCATTACCCATGTATACCTTAGACGTAACTGAAGTGTCCATATCAAGAAATCTTCTTTCATTTCCTGGCATGTGACAAATGATAAATACGGCCGCTATCAAGGTGCCAAATTCTGTCTTCTCCTATGGATGAATGACAAGAAAAGAAAAAAGTTTTCCTTCTTTGGCATCCTTGATCTCTGTGAAATTTTCTTGGTTATTAACCTTGAACCTGCAAATTTCTCAATATGGACAAACTTTCTGTAGTGTGATGGCATTGGGGCATTCCACTGAACCAATACTTCGAAGTTGCATGATTTGGCTTACAAAGTTCATAAGGAAGTTTGGAGTTGGAGGCAGTATTTTTCTCAATTTTGTCATCTTCCTTCTTTGCTGGAATCAATTTTCTTTTATATTCTTTGATCGTCATCTTTTGCTCCTCTCTTGAATTGCCCTTCTTGAATGATCTCTGTGATTGGTCAGCATACCTGAATCTTCTTTGCTCATTAGACTTTAAAGAGCCCATCAGTTGTTCAACAGTATAGTAGCAAGATCCTTGGATTCTTCAATTAAAAGCTTCTTTTTCTGGCAACACTATTTAATCATATTTTTTTCTGGCAAGCTTATTAAGATTTTCTGATCTGAAATTTCTTCTCCATAGTTTTCATATGATTAACAGTCTCAATGACTCTAGAAAAACAATCTTTTATGGATTCAGATTCCTTCAACTTCAGATTTTCAAATTCTCCGAGGATTGAAATTTTACTGTTATTGCCTTGCTATCACCTTGAAACTCTCGCAGCAGACTTTCCCTCCCAAGCTTGCTTTGGTGTTGTGGCTCTAATAATTATTGGAAAAACTGTGGAAGAGACTCCATTTTGCAGCTTTGAGAGAGCTTTGGCATACATCATTCTATTCACTTCAAGTTTCTCCTTTTCTGCCTCAGAAAGTTGATTCTCATCAGCAGGTTTATTGAAACCTTTGTCAACAATGTTCCACAGCCCTTCTGACAAGAGCAATGTTTCCATTTTAACCTTCGAAAATTTGTAAATTTCTCCTTCAAAGATTGGAATAACAGAGAGTGAAACACATGAACTTTGTCTAGTAAAAGGCGTCATCTTCTAGTTTGAATTGTCCTTCTAAGACTGCTGAAATTGCCCAAATAAGATTGTCAAACGTGGCTCTGATACCACTTGTTGGTTTGGAATAAATGTTATGTTGGAGTTGGTTTTGATAAGTTTTAGGAAAATATATTTTTGGTTGAGTTTTTACTGCAGAGCTCAATAATTGGAAATGCAGATAATTCACTATGAATCCTTTTTCTATTTAGCTGCTTCTGGGATCATAATTTTACGTTGGTTTGTCTTTGACCTTAGTTGTCTAATTTATGAGATTGGAACTGCCTGTCTGAAAGATGAAATGCTAAGCATTATGCAGGTTGAGGAAATTTAGTTAGCACCTTAGTGATGAAAAAAATTGGCTTAAACAGAAATTCATCTGTTGGTATTTTCCTGCGTGGATTTTATTTTCTTTTAAAATATATTTTTGTGTTTTTTGGCGATTGTTCTGTTCTATTGGAGGAGGATAATTACTTTATTTGACTTCTATTTATCAAGTTCCATTATTTTTATTTTATAAATTGAAAATAATCAATTTAAGTTTACTTGGTGAGCTTCACATTTACTTACTATATATCTTTGTGAATCTTAATTAATTTTTTATTGCAGAATCTGTGAAAGATCTTGATATGACTGAGATATCTGAAATCTTTTTCGAGGAAGAAGAAAATGAAAAACAAATAATGTTTCCGCCTCAAGGAATGGTGTTTGACACTGAAGCATTTGAGATGGCATCTAACTCAAGTAAACAAACAATATCTGAGATTGAATTTATTGAGGATGAAGCTTCACAAAGATGGCTAGAGGGTTTACAGGTTGAGGAAATGCAACAAGAAGCAATAAGTACTTTGAAACCTCAAGGAGTGTTTGATGTTGAAGCAGTTAAGATGCCTGAATCTAGTGGACAAATGAAATTTCAGATTGCAGACAAAGAGATGGAGCCTGAAGCAGATCAACCTCAGGAAGCTCAACAATTTCTGATGCAGGTCGGTTTAAGATTAACTGAGCCACCAAAGGATGAGGATTGGGAAAATGCCAATGAGATTTACTTGATGGACAATGAGTTGTCTGTTTTACCAGAGAATCCAAGGTGTCCAAAGTTGTCAGCACTGTTCCTTCAAAGAAACTACAAATTGCGATTGATTCCTCCCTCATTTTTTGATTACATGCCTGCTCTTCAAATCCTGAACTTATCCAGAACTAATATAAAGTCTTTGCCCAATTCCATTGTCAGATTGGTCAGCCTAAAAAGACTCTATCTAAATGATTGTCATTGTTTCATGGTGTTGTCGCCCAAAATTGGAGAACTCAAGCAGCTGGAGGTTCTTAGTCTTGAAGGGACAGAGATTATGGATTTACCTATGGATATTAAGAAGTTAACTAATTTGACATGCTTGGAAGTTTCATTTTGTGAATTTCAGAGTAACTGTAGGCAAGCCATGCAATTAAATGCAGTGGTGCCTTCTGGGGTAATTTCTGTCCTGTCTCAGTTGGAGGAGTTGAGCATTGATGTGGATCCAGGTGATGAGAGGTGGGATGCGTGTGTGGAAGATATTGTTAATGAAGTATGCACCTTAAAGAGCTTGTACTCTCTTAAATTCTATTTCCAAAGTGTGGAACTTTTAAGTCACATTCAGTGGAATATCCCATCGCTGTTATATTTCAGATTTACTGTTGGCCGTCATGTCAAGCGCATTATGTCTGGAGTCCCCCGTGATGTTGAGTTTGAACTGGAACGATGGGATAGATGCTTGAAATACATAAATGGCGTGGATGTCCCTAGAGATGTTAAGAAGGTACTCCAACATGCCACGGCTTTTTTCTTGGACAGGCATGCAACTGTTAAGAAGCTATCCAATTTTGGGATTCAAAATATGGAGAAACTAAAATGCTTAGTCATTGGGGAATGTAGTGAGGTTCAAGTGATTATAGATGAAGAAGATGAAAGCAATGAAATAGTATCTGAATTATATGGTACTGAAAAAATTGTTCTTGGTTCACTTGAATACTTGTATGTATATTATATGGAGAGTTTAAGGAGCATGTGGGAGGGGCCCGGGCCACTACAGCCGGAGTCTTTATTTTGTCTCACGTCCTTGACATTGTGCACGTGTCCCCAATTGACCACTATTTTCACACCAGGGTTGCTTGCTAACCTGTGCAACTTAGAAGAGCTTAAAGTTGATGACTGCCCCTCCGTCAAAAGCATAGTAAGCCATGATATAACTGCTGAGCATAAAATCTCTTATTTTCTCCCAGAATTGAAGAAGATTTCACTTCATTACATGCCTGAATTAGTTAGCATCTCTAATGGTTTACACATTGCTCCAAAATTGGAATGGTTGAGTTTTTATGCTTGCCCAAATCTTAAGAACCCTTTAGTTGGGGAAGTATCTAGTCAATGTTTGAAGAAGATCAAGGGTGAGACGAGTTGGTGGGATGCGCTGGAGTGGAGCAATGGTCGTCCAGGTTATTTGGATGAAATTTTTGTTCCAATTGACATATGGGATTGCTGAGCACCTGAAATGTTCCCTGAATAAAAAATTAGTCTGTGCATTGCCTTAGGCAAACTCAATGTTTCAATGTCAATGATAATGTGTGAAAACTGAGGCATCCTTAGACCACTTTCTGTTTGCTATTCTTATACCCTTGTAGCTGCTATGGCGACGAGACCTTACTTTTATTGAATATAGCCCTTCTAGCCTGACGTATCTTTCTCATGCTGCTGTTGGGGCTTTTTTCCAACAAACATTTGTAAAAAAGAAAAAAAGAAAAGAAAAGAGTAATGTGTTTTTAGATTTCTGATACTCCAAACGCAAAATGCTTATGAAATCCGAGCTCATGAACATGTGGGGAACGTGCATTCTGGAATCCTACATAGTTGGATACGTAAAGCTCTAGACTAATGTAGTCCATTGGTGTTGGTTGTCTGCCTGTAATTGTGAGCGCTTCTTTTTTTATTGGAACCAGAATTCTATCATGGTTACATGGTCAAAACTGTTGTATGTGCTAAAGTAATGACCTAACCTGAGTAATCTTTTCAGATCAATTTATTTAATGGATTATAAACGATTCTGTTGTTTTGTTTCACGGATGTTAGTTTCTTGGATGTTACCAAAAATTATCTTTGAATTCTATTGTCACATTTCTTTAGCCAGGCTGAAAGTCTATGCTGAGCTCAGAGCATTCCCATCAGCCTAACTAAAGAAACATTTAATCAACCAAAAAAGCTAAACTCACCCAAAATTTCAATACATCAATCTCAATATTTTGTCTATAAACTTAACAAACAATGTCCTCAATACATCTATGTGGAGCACTGTTTACTCAATACACCAAATAAAAATCTTAATTCACTTTGAGAATGATGACGTTTTAAAAAAAATATTTAAAACAGGAAAAATATTAAATATTTAATTATTTTAATATTAAATATATTATAGTGATTAATAACCCTAGATGTGTTGATGTAAAGCCAGTAAATGGTAGATTAGTTAAACTACTAATAGTGAGCTTTTTATGCTAAATTTGGCTGTATATAGTAAATTAGCTAAACTAATAAAAGTGAGTTTTTTATACTAGATTTGACTAAAAACCTACAGAGGCTGATGTGAATACTCTAAAGAGAGAAATTTTTGCTATGATTCTCAACTTTTATGGTTGATTTCATTTAATCATTTTGCTTCTTAACAAATTAGTAGTCCCAATTTAATTGTTGACTTTTTCAATAGGCCAAATGTTTAATTGTTTTGGGAATGATGTTACATTTTTTTTTCTTATGGAAAAAAAAATTTAAAATTAGTGCTATACTGAGGTATGTATGCATAAAAAGTTGATTAGCTAAACTAATAAAAGTGAGCTTTTTAGACTAAATTTGGTTGTAAATAGTAAATTAGCTAAACTAATAAGTGAGTTTTTCTTAAAAATTTTAAAGTCTAAACTTGCAGAGAAGAAAAAGAGAATTTTTACTATTGTTCAATTTTTATGGTTGATTTCATTTAATCATTTTGCTTCTTAACAAATTAGTAGTCCCAATTTAATTATTGACTTTTTTAGCACGTTTAATTGTTTAAATGTTACACTTTTCTTATTAAAAAAAATTTCACCTTCTGCTATCATATGATGCATAAAAATTGCTGCCCTGTGTAATGGAATGTTTGAGTCATATCATCAGTATAAAAAATACTTTACATAAAATGGCCACCTTGGTAACTTTTTTTTTTTAGAAGAACCTCAGTATCTTAGTGGCCATTTATATGTCATGTTAGTATTTCATTTTTTTTTTTTTCATTCTTTTCTATCTCTTATTTTTCCCATTTTAATTTCATTTTCCAATTCTTGGAAACCAAACAGACAACAAAATTAGAAAAAAACCACTCGCAGAAATTGTCACCCATCCATCAAGTTGTACGCATGGGCATCTAGTTCTTCCTCTTTAACCAACAAGGTTGTTGTGACCACACTCGCGAAAATTTCTCTCTCTCTCTCTCTCTCACAGCATTCACGTCAGCCTAAGTAGGTTTTTAGCCTGTTTGGATAGTAGGTTTTTAGCTTTCCACTTGTTTTTTTTTTTTTTTTTTTGTTTCTGGTGCAATTTGCGCGTAGTCTGTACTGTGCAAAACACACTTTTTACTAACTTTTTATTAAAAATAGGTCCCGCAGCACTATTCACACATTTAAAAATTATTTTGTTACAGTATTTTCAGTTTTCAGTTGTATCCAAACTTAGTCTAAAAAACTCCCTTTTTTTAGTTGAGCTAATCTATTATTTACAGATAATTTCATCAATCTCAGTACTCTATCTCTATTATGTTTTAATATTATTTCTTTTTCCTTAAATATATATTTTTTAACCCATCCTTCCCAATGTGTGAATAAAATATGATTTTTATTTGGTGTATTGAGTGAATAGTGCTCAATAGATGTATTGAGGATATTGTTTATTGTTAAGTTTTTTAGACAAAATAGGTCAGCAACATTTTTTATGGAACTTGAATTTTTGAAACTCGAGTTACATGTAAAACTCAAGTTTTAAAAATGTAGTAAATCATTAATTATTTTTCAAACAGTAGTAAAACACTAATAAATTCAGCCAAAGATGGAATTTGGTTATTTTTTCCCTTTGATTAATACCGAGGATTTTGGAAATTCTTTGAATTTTGTAGACTCCTGTTTATTTTATGCATTTTGAAGGAATTGTCGAGACGTTAGTCAATCCTATGAAGGAATTGTGGAGACTCTAGTCAATCCATTACCAGAATGATATGAAGCAGCCAAAAAAATTGAGTGCCCTGCAAGCTGCAATCAAACTAAAACTGGTTAGCTAGGCTGTTTTCAATGAAGGGCATGTTACCGCTTTACTAATAACATGAAAAGGCTTTTCAAGCTTCCTCTTGTATCGATTGATATCTATTGATTTTGAAGGAATTGTGGAGATTTTGGTCAATCCTACTGCATCTGTTGATTTTGAAGGGATTGTGGAGACTCTAGTCGATCTAATAGTATCTAATTATCAGCCAGAGTTGTGAATTACGTTTTTAAGAGTAAATTTATGAACTTCAGAGGATCCTTATTCCATGAAGTCTCACCTTATTAAGCAAATGCAGAGAAATATTAACATAATGTAACTCCAACATAAATTTCTTAAAATCTTTGCATTTCAATGTTAAATAAGCGGTTTAATTTTTGGTCTCGATCATTCAATGAGACAAACATTCTTGGTAAACCCCATATATTATTTGAGACAAATAAATTTATAGGCCTTGACCATTTATTTTATTGTTGACAAGATGATCTTCGTTAATTCTTAAATGGAACTCAAAATTGATCACATATATGTTAAAGCAATATAACCCCAGTTTAATAATATGGGGGAGAGACCTTCTGGCGAGTTAAATCAAGCCTAGCACCAACTGTTTCAATTTTCAAACAAAACACTAATGGCTCTACGCTAGACAACCAGAGGAGAGTTGGAGGAGTTAGCATTATTAGGAACCACAATGGTGACTGGGTCAGTGGTTTTGCCCAATCAATTGGTATTGCCACTAGCATGGTTGCAGAACTGTGGGTGCTTAAAGATGGCCTAAATCTTTGCATTCAACTTCACCTCTCCTCAGTTGAAATTGAAATGGATGTTTCCTTGATTGTTAATTAGATAAATAGAGGAATCAACACCTCTAGATCCTTATTTCCTATGGTTGATGATTACAGGGCCCTTCTGAGTAGGAATGTAGGATCCCCCAGTACCAAGTAAAGCATTACAGCTACAGGGAAGCAAATGGTGTGGTTGATGCTCTAGCAAGGACTGTCACTTATCTTGGAGAAGATTTTGTTATTTTTGATGCCTCTCCTTTTAATATTTTGTTGTTACTTAAGCAAGATGCTTTAGGTTTTGTATATCTATGGCGTTGAATTTGTTGTTTTTCCTCTTTATCCATGCCATATAACATTACCCCAAAAAAATAACAATTTAAAAAAAAAAAAAATCTTTGTGTTGTATGATAAATAAAATGCTATGCTTGTAACATTTTCATAACAAATCTTAAGTGGAATATTGTTATCAAACAAAAAAAAAAAAAAAAAAAATTGCTCACCAAATGTTAAAGTCATTATAAATATTGAAGTTATCAATTGATTTGAAGGACAACTTTTTTAATAATATTAATTTAAATAAATCTTAGGAAGCAAGTAAAGAAAGCCGAAGAATATACAAGCTTCGACATGATTTATATGTCTAAATGATCATATTTACTATGCTCAACTTCTTAACTCAATTTCTCACCATTGAGAACTCTCTAATTTGTGTTTTCCAGTGTGGCACATACATAGGGTTTCACACGAGAAAAATATACTCTTTAAGGCTTATAATGTGTGCTCTAAGTATTGAAAACATTTCTATCTCTCTCAAAAAAAAAAAAAAAAAAAAGTATTGAAAACATATTTGACAAAATAAGTTAATTCATGGGTCTTGATCATTCAATGAGACAAATAAATTTATAGGTCTTGACCATTTATTTTATTGTTGGTAAGATGATCTTTGTAAATCTTAAATGGAACTCAAGTTAAATCATATGTGATAATGTGAAAGCAATATAACACAAGTTATAATATGGGGGTAGAAATCTTTGGGCCAGTTGGATCGAGCCCAGCACCAACTATTTTAAACAGACCAGACCACTAATGATTCTACCTTAGACAACATGAGAAAGCGGCATTATAATATTCCTTAGGAACCGCAATGGTGACTGGGTCAGTGGTTTTGATCAATCAATTGATATTATTTTTTCTTCTCAAAAAAAAAAAAATGATATTATTTTACAAAAGGAGAATACAAAACAAAAGAACCGTTCACCAAATGTTAAAGTCTTTATAAATACTTAACCAAAAAAAAAAAGGTCTTTATAAATATTGAAGTTATCAATTGATTTGATGGACGACTTTTTTTAATAATTTTAATTTAAATAAATCTTAGATTACTCTCCCAAACACTCTCTAATTCACCTAAAATTAAACGGTTCCTTAATTTGATTTTTCTCCTTTTTGTAATTTATCTTAATTTTGTCATTTATTATTATCTTCATTATCAAAAATTTGATTACAATGTCTTCTTATTAAAATAATAAAAAAAATTGATTGTCTTTTAAATTTCCAGCATGAATTCACCGTTTTCTTAATACGTTATCCCTTTCAATTAAACTGTTATTTTAAATTCTCCAAGTTACAATTTCTTCTTAAATTAAAACTCAATTTTCATTACTCTCTCTCCACCCCCCTCTTCATTTTTCTAGCAATTTTTCTATGTTCTCATATTTCATTTTGGTATATATTTTTTCAAAAACTTTCAAGTTCATGAACAATTTGATTAGATATTTGATGCACGAAATCTGTATGGTTTTCATAGTATTCTTCGTAAGTCAACTTGTTATTTCATTCTCACATTTCGATACATTCCAATATCTTAAATTTTTTGTGTCATTGCAAAATTTGCATGCTCTAATAGTGCTTTCACATTCTAATTTGTTCAGGTATAAAAGAAAAAATAAATAAAGAGAGATTTTACTATCTTGATTATACTATTGCTTAATTTAAAGATCATATCACCATGTTTAAGGTTTGCAAAATCTTCACCAAGAAAAAATGATGTAAGATATTAAAATACATGCTAACGGGGATTCCATAAACAAATGCCGTATTGATGATGCAATACTGGAATTAGTAGGGAAATAATTAAAAAAAAAAAGATATTTTGGAAAATTTTCTTTTATAAAAAATTAAGACTTACACATAAATGGTTTGGTAAAAAAAAAAAAAATCGAAGAGGATTAAAATATATACATACATACATATATATATATATATATACATATAAATATATATATATATATATCCTAAAAGAATAAACTCAAAGAATTGAAAACCTTGACACTAGAACCAAGAAAGAGAGTGCAGGACAAAATAGTTTAGCTTTCTATTCTTCGTATTGATGAGGAAGAGATGAAGTTGTTTACTTTTGTTTACCAAAAAGAGTTGTTGTTTACTTTTATTTGATGAGGAAGAGATGAAGTTGTTTGGTACTTTTATTTTTAGTACCAAAAAGAGTTGTTGTTTTCTATAATTTTAGAATCTAATAAAATATAGCTAAGATAATACTTTAAATATTATTTCTTAAGTTCTCTTCTTAAGATTCAACTATGTGACTATTTAATTAAAAAATATATTTTCATGATAAAAAATTTACATGGCAGAATCTTAAAATGAGAATGTAAGGAAGAACACATAAGTACTATAACAATAACAAGTATACAATTATTTCTAAAAAAAATTAACACAATTTAGGGATAATTACACTTTACCCACCTGAGGAGATGCTGCGGTAGTAGTGGTAGCGGTGGTGACAAGAGAGTTAATTTCGTATTGAAAACCATATTAATTTGGTTAAGAAAACGATATATTACCTCTCCCTACCCTAAATCCATATACATTATATCCTCACAAATCGTTTCCTCTTAAAACTCTACAAAACCACCACCGCCCAAATTCTATAGTAATAATAATAATAATAACTCTTCTTTTCACAACAAAAACCAAATATCATATCATCATCATCATAGAGATAGAGATAATACTGATGCGATTGTGTTGAGGTTTTGGCATAATACTTTAAATGTTATTTCTTCGCCGGAAGCGGAATTCAACAACGAGACGAGGTCTTTGGGGCTTCTTCGCTGGATGAAGCGGAATCGTTGGTGCTTCGCCGGAGCTATGTTCTGGGTTTAAAAATTTTTTGATCTATTTAATTAAAAAAGATATTTTCATTTGTTTTTTTTTTTTTTTTTTAATCATGCTGTATTTGAAAAACGTAGGATCTATCTGGAATTGCTCCCTCAAATCCCATTTTTCACGATGGTTTGTGTGTTTGGATTTGATTTTTTGGCTGGGTTTAAATTATGGCGTTGGGTATGTTGTGGTGGATGTAAAAATGAAAAAGCATATTCATTGAGTGAATCACATAAATACTATAACAATAATAAGTATACAATTATTTCTAAAAAAAATTAACACAATTTAACTAATGTACAATATATATATATATATATATATAGTTTATTATAATATATACTATTTATATTATATACACTAATGTACTTTTTTTGAGTTAAAGATCCGAATTGTACTATTACCAAGTTTAAAGGAAAAAAACATACACCACAGGTCACGTGAGTGAGACGTGACCATTTGGATGGGTAAAAAGTGAGCATAAAAAGCCTTGTCTCTTTCACTTCCCATCAATGACCGCAATTTTCAAAATTTTGCATCGAGATTCACAGGCGGTTGAAACAGGAAAAAGAGGGTGAAGTGCCAAAAGTGTGGTAGAAAAACATAAAGAAGAAAGAAGTTAAAAAGAGGGAGAAGAAGGCCACATCAGAGAACTGAGAAAGAAGCAGAATCTGCGGGTAAAGAAAATTTTCAAAGATTTACAAAAGCCTCAACTGCCTCAATTCGATATCTCTTGTGGTTTTACACATTGCACCAAAGTTAGAATGGTTGAGTTTTTATTATTGCCCAAATCTTAAGAACCCATTGGTTGAGGAATTATGTAGTCAATATTTGAAGACAATTCATACACAGTACATCTTTGAATGGAATAATCACCATTCATAGTAATAATAATTTGCAATTGGAAGTTGTCAATGAGGAAAAATATGAATTTCTTTACATTTTTCAAATTTATTCTTAAAAGAAAGGAATTATTACTGTTTGCGTAATACCGCAGAAAGCCATAAAATTATTGAAGAGTTTACATTGTTTGTACATATATTTCTATGATTAAAGGCAATTGTTCAAGCACCTCCCTTTTCTCCAAAAAGTCATCAGCATACTTCTAGGGGGGGTGTTATTCAACTTAATTATATAAAGAACTTTAATTTCTTGATAGGCTTATATAAAGAACTTTCTTCTAAATAGATGGTGGATGGATATTTTCAATTTATAAATAATGCTGTCTGCATTTATAGTTAGATGATTCCCTCTAGACATTTACTGGGAGTTTTTTTAGGTATCAGGGCATGATTTGCATGGGTTTAAACTAGTCTAGAGCCAGCATTTGGTATCTCAGCTAGCTGATTGTCTACTGGAGAGAAATATGATTCAATGATCCACTAATGATTGCTGTCACATGTGCCTATTTACATAATCTTGATTCTTGAAGAAAAATATCATAACTATGATCATCACAAACTGATGAAAAAGACATTTACAGGTATAAAAACACAAATTTTTTCCTTCAAGTTAAGGCCTCGTTTTCCTGTGTCTACTGTACACCTTCCTTAAAGGGACCAGTCTCATGAGAGTTTCATAACAAACCTGACCTGCAAATAGAACAACTAATTAGATACTGTAAAATCACCAAGGCATGTATATAAGAATACTAAATCTTCTATTTCAGAAAAAAGAGTACTTAATCTATGTAGCCAAATATTGTCAGCATCAAGGAGCAATTAATTACACTGAAATTTCACCGCTCAGAAGAGAGAGAGAGGGGAAAGAGGAAGAGGTTGAAGGTGGGCATTGGAAGAAAATAAGAGATTAGAGAAAAAATGAAGTTAAACAGCTTCCTATAGAGAAGAAGGGTCACTTGGAATATTATGCATGTGACAGAAGAAACTACACCACCACTCATGCACAAAAACTATGCTATATGTATATGTAGTCTTACATCCACCATAACACTGGTTGGATTAGTGTATTCGTGTGCTCAATTTCCTGATATTCAACCCCCCTACGTATACTGTCATGATTTAGCAGGTAAGCTTGAGCTTATTGATAAAGTGGGAGAACAATCACCCTGGGCTCAAGGGTTCTAAAGTGCACTATCACATTCATAGCTATTTTTCATTTTTTGACAAGTAATTAATTAGATTGAAACAAGAGCAAAGAGGAGGGCAGCCCTAATACACAGGATATGTACTATCATGTTATAGTTATGGTCCAACATTATCATAAATATAGCTGTTTTTTCATAACATGGAAAGTTTTCGAGATTGTTCTTCCGGTTATAGAACTGAAGGTAAGGAGTTGAGAATTGTAGATTATTTAGGTTCAACAATCAGATACAAATCTGGTAATAGCATGCTTCAAAATGCAAACTTGGATAGTAAGCTCGTGGCTGACATCCCCATAGCCACCGAAATAAAGTATCTCCTCCAATAAGATTAAGAGCTCCAGCAACAAGTTCTTCCCTTCTTCAACAATAAGTAGTACCTGATTCCCCATCTTTGATCCCATACTGTGGAAGAACTCCCTTTTTAGATAAGGACTACCCCACCTATGGATGAATCAACAGCATATCTAAGACGCAGCATCTCAAGTTTTTCGTATAATTCAACAAATCCTTGACAAAATAAGGTACAAAAGCATATTGAAAATGGTTTTGGAAATTATATACTTTCACTAAAAAGCCAAAAAAAAAAAAAAAAAAACCATTGGTATCTTGTCAGTATTTGAGGAAGATCAAGAGTAAGAGGAGTTGGTGGGAAGCATTGGATTGGAGCAAGAGTCGTCCAGGTTATTTGGATGAAATTTTTGTTCCAATTGACAAATGTGATTGCTGAGCACTAGCGATGTTTCCTAATCAAAAGTAGTCTGCACATTGCCTAATGCAGGCTCATTGGTTGTAGTCAATTGATAGTATATGATTGTAACTTGTAAGCTGAGGCATTCTTAGACCACTTTCTGTTTGCTATGCTTACACTTTTGTAGCAACTATGGCGTTGAGGCCCTAAGTTTAAGAATCCAAAGGAATTGCAATGCAGATATTTTGTATGTTAATCGTATCAACATATCTAAATCGCATATGGTGTAACTCATTCACTATTTATCAAATGAATGCATAATGTCCAAAGATCATACAATCTCATTATATAAAATACTTTTATTAATTAAAATCATCATACAAAATAGATTTTATGGAACAAATCCCATCAATTATAATTATGAAGGGTGTAATGCCAGGTGAATTATAACTACAAAGGGTATGATTGAGGTGAATTAGAAGTTAGAACTGTGAGGGGTCTTACAATCAAGGAGGGTGTGATTCGAATTTTTTGTTAAGAAAACTTTTACATGCTGAAACATCTAATTTTTTGGAAGTGGAATGTTGTGCCAGGGATAATTTTATGCATTGAAACAACCTAAACTTTGGAAAAAGAAATGTTGTACTAGGGAAGATTTTACCTGTTGAAACTTCAAACTTTAGAAATGAAATGTTGGGTGTGATAGAAGGAACGGTGGAGGCTTTGATCAATCCCAAGGATTTCGGAATTCTTGGAATTTTGGATTTTGAGGGAATTGTGGAGACTTTAGTCAGTCGTATTGAAATAATTGTTGTGGAGACTCTAGTCAATCCACTACCAGAATGATATGAAGCAGCCAAAAAATGTGAGTGCCTCTGTGCAAGCTGCGATCAAACTAAAAGCTCGTTAATTAGGCTGTTTTCAATAAAGGGCACGTTAACATGAAAATTGAAACAGGGCTTTTCTAGCTTCCTCTTGTATCTCTATTGATTTTGAAGGAAAGGTGGAGATTTTGGTCAATCCTACTGCATCTGTTGATTTTGAAGGGATTGTAGAGATTTACATTTTTTAAGAAATCTAGGATGGAGTAATTTTATGAACTCCAGAGGATCCTTATTCTATGAAGTCTCACCTTATTGAGTAATAAAAGAGAAATATTGAAATAATGTAATTCCAACATAAATTTTTAAAAATCTTTACATTTCAATGTTAAATAAGTGGTTTAATTTTTGGTCACATCTTTAATTATTTAAATACTTGATATTAAAAATGATCATCAATGAATATTTAAATGTTGATGATATATTTCTCAAAAAAAAAAAAAAATGTTGATGATATGATAAATAGTAAATTAATGGTTATGATTTTGAGAATCTTAGAGACTGTTTGGTAATGTTGTTCTAGTAATGTTGTTTGTATATTTTGAAAAAATGTATGGGTGAAAAAAAGTACGTGAAAAATGGGTGTAATATTGTTTAAAAACTGAAAACGTGTGTTTAAACTTCTATATCAAACGGCCCCTTAAAAACTCTAAAAAATAAATGGAATGACTTTTTTGATTGGGCAACTTCATTTGTCTCTTCTTCTTTTTTTATTTTCCTTTTTTCAGGTTTGTATCAAGACATGGCAAAACGGGTCAAAATTTTTTGATCTGACCCAAACCCGATTTTTTTGACCTGAAACAAAAACGGGTTGACCTGTGACTCGACCCAAGTTTTTTTTTTTTTTTGCGGGTCAACCCGACTCGACCTGCAACCCGACTCGAACCCGAATCACTTTTAAAAATTTTTTTTTTTTTTGTAAAAAAAAAAGTAAAATTAAGACAATAGTAGTTTAATTGTTTATTGTGAGCTTTAAGGAAACAATTGATACATTTACATATGCAAATTAATTGAAAGATAAAAGGTTGCGCATTCTGTAATGAGTAAATTTTTTTTAATATTAAATAACAAAGTACATGCCAAGATAATATAGTTACAATATAATTAAAAATATAGATTTAAAATTGTAGACATGTGTGAGAAATATTTACAAATGTAAAAATAGTGAAGCCAAAGTATCAAATTAGCATAAATTATGAATGTTTAGACTCATTTTTTAACAATTTATGTCAAAAATAAATGGCTTTTCAAAATAAATTATGATATTTTCTAAAGTGTGTGTTACTTAACAATGATATGATATTCATAAAAGAGACCATGTATAATTAAGTAAGCAATCCAAATTTAATGTATATCTCAAATTGAAATAGAGTGTCAACCACAATTGATAATTGAATATAAAATTAATTTTCAAGATTGTAAATTTCTTATATGTTTTTATTCTTTATCAAATGAGTTATCCAATAAGTCATTTGTAATTTTGTTTTATATTTTGGAATGTTGATATTGTGTAGAAATAAAACATGTGTATTTGTTTTACTTATGTTTGTATTATTTTGTTTTAGATAGCAATGTTAGGATTTGTATAATTTTAAAATTATTGAATAAGTATTAATAAGTTTAATTGAATTCATTCTTGATATAAGTAGTGAAGTCAAAATAATGCATTTTACATAAAATAATTTGTTCCATAACTTTTCAAATGACAAATATATGTTGTTTTATTTATAAAAAAAATTCATGTGAAAAATAAGGGTCAATACGGGTCAATCCGACCCGACCCACAACCCGATTGACTCGAACATGTTTTTAACCTGCTTAAGATGACTCGTTTTTGACCCATGACCTATTTGACCTGCAACCCGATTGAGCCGACTCAAACCCGACCCAACCTACCCGTTTTGCCATGTCTACTTGTATGACATAATCCTCAATTTTTTATTCCCTCTTTTCCATGAACATTTAATTTCAATGGGTAGTGGACATTTTTAAATGTTTTGCTATCATATGTTTTACTTATCAAATTAATGAAGACTTTAGTTTTCTTATTAAGAAATAACGAAATATCGTCGGAACCCAAGCAAAATATGCTAAACTTGAAAATGTTTGAAAAAAAAAAAAAATAGTTGCCTCTTTTCTGAAAACAATTAGTGCAATTACTTTAAAAGTTTTGGTATGGTGAATTAATAGAACTAGATGTGTGAAAAATGAAAATACTAAATGAAACTTATAAGTATTAATCTCAAACTATTTTTAAAATGATATAATTATTTTCTATTAAAGTATAATCGATACGATATATTAGATTTTTTAAATTAAACTATCTATTTTTGTTATTTGAAACTGTTTTAAATTTTGTAAGTTTTTTTTTTTGTTTTTTGTTTAAGGATGTTAATGTGTATACGTGTATAGTATTGTGGGCTTTAAGCCCAACTAGATTACTTGTATAGCACACATTCTTATACTACACTCTTACTTGTACTGCACTCATATGCCTCCTATATAAAAACACTCATGCATATTATTTCAGTGAGGAATACAATACAGTCATTCAGTATTTTTAACATGGTATTAGAGCCACTGCTCTAACTTTTTCTTAGCAGTTTTATCTTTATTGGTGTAACTTCATCCTCAATATCGCTTTCCCCATCACAGCAACTACCACAGTCTTTCGCCGTTGAACCTCCGACGTCTTCTAGACATTGTCCTTAGGTTCCAAACCTGTAGCAGCTACCGTTGAGGAGTTCCGCAGCCGCGACTCTTGCTCCGATCAACTTTCTGCAGGTACCACAGAGATCAACTTGCACCGATCTACACGCTCGTGGAAACCACGAAGCCATCGGAGATCGCACGCGCCGCTCAAAGAATCTATGTTGCAGCCCACGCACCACACGCACCTCACGCGTTGTCAACTCTTCCAAGCTGACGTCATCTGTGATGTCAACAGTGCCATGTTAGCCCTAGCTTACGTCAGCATCAAGTCACTTGTTGACGTTAGCACCATGTCATTTTGCTATGTCATCATCTCTGGCCATTGACTTTGACCATTGACTTTTTCCCAGAGTTGACTTTTTCAGTCCAGGTTTTCCTTACTCAGTTTTTCACATAGATTTCATTTTTGCAGTTTGCTTTTACATATTGTGTCTCTAAATGGATAAAAAGGACGTTTTTCTTCCTCGCCCCATCAATACTGTGTTAGAGGGGAATAAGAATTACTTATCTTGGTCTCAAGCTATGCGTAGTTTTCTTAAGGGTCGCATGCTCTAGCAATATTGTACTGGTGTAATCACTATTATTGTGAAGAAGGCAAGTGAAGATGATACAGCCTTCCTCAGTCGCATGATTGAATGGGATAGTCACAACCACATGATCCTCACATGGATTCGAAACGCTTCCATTCCCTCCATCTCCATTCTGTTTGGCAGCTTTGAATATGCAAAATCAACATAGGATATGTTGGTCAAAAGATACTCCACTACTCACGGATCCATGAAATATCAATTAGTGGTTGAACTGCATCAACTCAGGCAAGAATTAGGGCAATCCATCAATGACTACTATGATCAGCTTCGCTTCATTTGGGACCAAATTGACCTTTCTGATCCAACCTGGGTATGCTCAAAAGATGCTCAACAATATGCTGCTGTTAGAGATGAATTTCATCTCTATGAGTTCCTGATGTCACTCCACAAGGACTATAAGACCATTTGAGCTCAGCTTCTTAATCACAGTCCTCCTCCATCTCTTGATATTGCTGTAAATGAGTTGGTTAGAGAAGAAGCTCGCCTTGCAACCCTTCAAGCCTAGAATAAGTTTAATGTTCTGGCTATTACTCCTTCTGCTTCGCCCATAGAGCAACCTCAGCAATCAAGTGATCCCTCTGGCTTTAGCAATCGTCGCAAGCAGACCAACAAAAAGTTTTGCAACTATTGCAAACGTCCTGGCCACACTATTGAGACCTGTTACCGTCGCAACAAATCTACTGTTGTAGTTGCTAATACTAAGTCTACTCCTTCAATGCCTCCCATTGTAAAGATAACTTTAGATAATTAAATATAGAAATTAGGCTTTCTAACTTGTGTTTTAGGTTGAGAAATACCTCCCCACCCGGCCCGCCAATTATTGAAATTCTTTCTTCGTTTGCCTGCAACTTTGATGTTTCTGCATCAATATCAACATTCATAAAACCTTCATTGCAGCAATTGTAAAACACATAAAATATTATCATGTTATGAATCAATCAACAGCATCTTCCTCCACAAGATCATTTTAACTAATCTACATTATTGGAAAGAATACACACCTCCATTTGCTCTTGTAGCTTTGCTTGAACTAGACTTCCTTAACAATCGTCTATATCCTTTTTCTTTCTTTTGTTCTCCTTTGAATATTGAATCTTTGACATTCTCCACTAACCTTTTGTGAGAACCTGCTTAGATAAATAAAAAATTATTAATTTATCAAAATATAATCCAACTCAAGTTTTAAAGAAAAAAAAAAAAAAAAACAAGACTGTGTAGTATAAATCTGCGGGGAAATTTAATGTATTTGGGCAGCATAAATACTTTGTTATAGTTTTAAAGTGGAATTTTTAGGGTGAGTTTGGTTCAGCTTTTTAAAACTAGGCTTTTTGAAAAATAGGAGTTTTCAAAAAAGTGCAGTATGAAAAAATGCTTTTTAAAAAAGCTGAGTGTTGGATAAAAATTGTTAAAAAGTGTTTTTTGAAAAAGCTGAGTATTTGGCTAACACTTATAAAAGTGGCATTTGAGGGATAAATTACCAAAAAGGACAATGTATATATAAGAGAGTTTATTTCATACTTAAATCAGCTACTTCATATACTTACTAAAAAAACTAATTAATAAAAATAAATATATACTATCGGTATTATTTTAATACCAATAATATATATTAAATATATATTTTAATATATATTATAACATATATATATATATATTATAATATATATTTTTTGTCATCACGAAGCACAAAATGAAAATGTAAAAAGATGATAAAATACACACCAATAATCCAAGTTAAATTGTACCACATAAAAATGTAAAAAGATGATAAAATACACACCAATAATCCAAGTTAAATTTTACTACATAAAAATGTAAAAAGATGATAAAATACATACCAATAACCCAAGTTTAATAAATTATACTACATGATATTATAAAAAAAAAAAACTACTAATTATTATCCCCCCAAATGGAACTAGCAATGGAATCACAAAGAACCACCATCGCAGGGTCTGTTAAATTCCTAAGTTTTGCTTATAACTGTTATCTGCTTCACTATTATGTTCTCTTTTAGAAATTGAATCTTGATTGGTATGTATGAAGCCCCTATCATCCCTATCATTTAGTCTAACAAAATTATGAAGAGCCATAGTAGCAGATATAATAAATATTTGGATATGGAACGGACAAGATGGCATGTTTCTGATAATTCTCCATTTATTCTTCCACACACCAAAAGTGCGCTCAATCACACATCGAAGAGATGAGTGAGCATGATTAAATTTTTCATGTCTACTTCTAGGGCTTCCACATCTCCTTCGAAATTCCTGAAGATTTGAGACAAGACAATAGGTCTGCTACTGAGTATGTAGAACAATTTGAAGGATACAGGATACGTAGCAATGCCACTGAAGATGAGCCAATTACCTTAAGTAGATTTAAGAAAGGTCTCAATTATGACCTTCAAAGAGAATTGGTGGTCCGACAAATCTCAACTCTTGATGATGCTTATAACTTAGTGCAAGATTTAGAGCTGATCCTTAAGCCCCAAGGTGGAAGGAGATTTGACAAGCGCATGTTGCCTCACAACAATTTTAAAGGTTCCTAAGGTAGAAATAGGCTTTATCCCAACAATAGACCTTTACACATAGAAGACAATCCTCAAGGTAGATACCAACAAGGCCCTTAAAATAGACCCAATCCCATCAATAAACCCTTGCGCCTAGAAGACAAAGGGAAGAGTGTGGTTAGAGAGATATTTAGGCCCAATTCTAGAATTCAGTGCTTTAAGTGTCAAGGCTTTGGTCATATGGCTGCCCAATGTCCTAATGAGACTTTGTTGATTGAAGAATTGGATAAAGAGGAAGAGGTAGAACAAGTAGTCTATAAGCCTAACATTGAAGACATCGTAGAAATAGGAGAGGATGATTCCACCCAATTAGCTTGCATTAGAGCCATACCATATTTTGATAATTTCAGTGAGGGTAGTCTTGATACTCCTATAATGAGTGTTGTTAGGTGTACTTTAGTACAGTCCAAAGATAGTGATGATTGGAAAAGAAATACTGTCTTCCAAACCTTTGCATTGAATTGTTTGGTGGTGATTCCAAACACCTTAGGTGGGAAGCCTAAGGTTCTACAGTAGGACTAATCTAGGTGGGAAGCCTAGGTTGTCTTGCATCAATTCTAGAATCCAGTGCTTTAAGCGTCAAGGCTTTGGTCATATGGCTGCCCAATGTCCTAATAAGACTTTGTTGATTGAAGAATTGGATGGAGAGGAAGAAGTAGAAGAAGTAGTCTATGAGCCTAACATTGAAGACATCGTAGAAATAGGAGAGGATGATTCCACCCAATTAGCTTGCATTAGAGCCCTACTACCTTTTGATAATCTCAATGAGGGTAGTCTTGATACTCCTATAATGAGTGTTGTTAGGTGTACTTTAGCACAGTCCAAAGATAGTGATGATTGTAAAAGAAATACTATCTTTCAAACCTTTGTCAAGTGTGGGACCACAAATTGCAAGGTCGTCATTGACAGTGGAAGTTGCATTAATGTAGTTTTTTCTAAACTTGTCTCTCTCTTAGGTTTGAAGTTAGTTGCCCATCCTAAACCTTATAAGATTTCTTGGGTAGATGATTTATCTATCACCATCAAGGAAAGGTGTCTTGTCCCTATTCATATCCTCTAATACAAGGCTCAGATTTCATGTGATGTGATTCCAATGGATGTAGAACACATAATTTTGGGACGACCATAGCTCTATGATTTAGATGTCACTATTTATGGTCGCTCGAACTCTTGTTCCTTCATGCACAATGGACAAAGGATTAAGCTTAACCTAGTCAAAACTAAGTTTATTAGTACAAGTAAGGCTAAAGAAGAGCCCAAAAAGCAAAGTATGAACCTCATCAGTCCAAAAGAACTTGAAAGAGCTGTCAATCAAGACTCCATCATCTTTGCTTTGGTTGTTAAGGAAGTTGCACCAGATAGCTTTGAAGAACCAAGAAAAGAAGTACGGTTAATGCTTCAAAAGTTCCAAGATGTTTTCTTTAAGGAACTCCCAAATCAGTTGCCTCCTATGTGTGATATTCAACATGCCATAGATCTTGTTCCAGGAGCCCCACTTCTAAATTTGCCCCACTATAGAATGAGCCCTCCTCAACATGATGAAATGGCTAGACAAGTAGATGAGCTCTTGCACAAAGGATTTGTGCATGAAAGCTTAAGCCCATGTGCAGTCCCTGTACTTTTGACCCCAAAGAAAGATGGATCTTGGAGAATGTGCGTGGATAGTCGTGCAATCAATAAGATTACTGTGAAGTATCGTTTTCCTATTCCTAGGTTAGATGATATATTTGATATGATGTCAGGAGTCACAATCTTTTCGAAGATTGATTTGAAAAGTGTATACCACCAGATTAGGATCCCCCCAAGTGATGAATGGAAGACTGCTTTTAAGACAAAGGATAGTCTATATAAGTGGCTTGTGATGCCCTTTGGTTTATCAAATGCTTCTAGTACTTTTATGAGAATGATGACACAAGTACTAAGGCCTTTCATGGGCAAATTTGTGGTAGTGTACTTTGATGACATCCTCATTTATAGTAAATCAAAGGAGCAGCATTTGGACCATCTTAAACAAGTTTGTTCCACTTTGAGGAAAGAAAACTTGTATGCCAACCTCAAGAAATGCTCTTTCTTCACTGAAAGTGTCATTTTCTTAGGTTTTGTGGTCTCATCTAAAGGATTTTCTGTTGACCCACAGAAAGTTAAGGCCATAATGGATTGGCTCGAGCCCAAGAACATTCATGAGGTTCGTAGTTTTCATGGGCTTGTAACTTTCTATCACCGCTTCATACATGGATTTAGTACAATCATGGTTCCAATCACTGATTGTATGAAGCAAGGCGAATTCCAATGGTCAAATGTTGCTGGTAAAGCATTTGAAGAAATCAAGAGGAAGATGATAGAAGCACCGGTGATGCGCCAACTAGACTCTGATAAGGTCTTTGAAGTGGAATGTGATGCATCTAGTGTAGGCATATGAGGTGTTCTTAGCCAAGATTGTCACCCTATAGCTTACTTTAGTGAGAAATTAAATGAGGCTAAGAAGAAGTATTCAACATATGACAAGGAACTCTATGCTATGGTATAAGCTTTAAGATATTGGAGCCATTATTTGACACCCCATGAGTTTGTCATTTATTCTGATCATGATGCTTTCCGCCACATCAATTGCCAAAAGAAATTAAACGCTCGACATGTCCCTTGGGTTGAATATTTGCAAAGATTCTCTTTTGTTTTGAGACATAAATCTAGTGTTGAGAATAAGGTAGCTGACGCTTTGAGTTGTCAAGTCACCTTACTTTCTGTGATGAGCACAAAAGTCATAGGGTTTGAGAAGTTGCAAGAGGAGTACGAATCTTGCCCAGATTTTGGAGAAGTGTACACTACACTTAGAATTGAGCATCTTTAGGTTGTTGATGATTTTATCCTCCGAGATGGCTACTTGTTTAAAGCTAATAAGCTTTGTATTCCCCGCACATCAATTAGAGACTTTTTGGTTTGGGAAGTGCACACGGGAGGACTTTTAGGACATTTTGGATGTGATAAGACAATTGAAGAGGTAGAGAGGCAATTCTATTGGCCAAGTCTTAAAAGGGATGTTGCTAAGATAATTGGTCAATGTCGTCAGTGTCAACTAGTTAAGCATTGCAAACAAAATACTGGCTTTTACACTCCTCTATCAGTTCCACACCGTCCTTGGAAGGATATTAGCATGGACTTTATACTAGGTCTCCTCCGTACCTTTAGGAAGTTTGATTCCATTCTTGTAGTGGTGGACCGGTTTTCTAAGATGGCTCACTTTCTTCCATGCTCTAAGATATCTGATGCATCCAAGGTAGCCAAGATTTTCTTTGATGAGATTGTTAAGCTGTATGGGTTACCTAAAACAATTATGTCAGATAGGGATGTTAAATTCATCAGTTATTTTTGGAAGACCCTTTGGCATATGATGGGAATGAAGTTGAAATTCTCCACAACATACCATCCTCAAATTGATGGTCAAACTAAGGTTGTCAATATGAGTCTAGGAAATCTTTTGAGGTGTCTCATAGGTCAAAATGGTAGGACTTGGGAATCTATATTCCCTGTAGCCCAATTTGCATACAATAACTCAGTCAATAGGTATGAGTCCATTTGAAGTTGTTCATGGTTATACACCTAAGAGACCTTTAGACCTTCTCCCAATGTCCTCACATGATAAGGTTTGTGTGTTTGTAGTAGAGTTTGCTAGTCACATGCATGAGCTGCATAAAGAGATCAACAAACAAATTCATGCTAGTAATTCTAAGTATAAGGCTTAGGCTGATTTACATCGATGTCATTTAGACTTTGATATAGGAGATTATGTTATGATTCATATCAGGCATGAATGGTATCCTTTAGAAACTGTTAAGAAACAACAGGCCCGCAGTGCTGACCCATTCAAGGTATTAAAGAAACTTGAATCTAATGCTTATGTGATTGATATACCTTCAGATAATGGTATTAGTTCTACTTTTAATATTGCTGATTTAATTGCTTTTAAAGGTCTATCAGTTATTCCCTATGACCCTTTTGATGATCCATCTTCTTCTTCTTTGGTTAACCTTGTCCCTAACCCTACACCATATTGTTTCCAAAAGGCACATAA
This sequence comes from Castanopsis chinensis, assembly GCA_032878915.1. Lineage (NCBI taxonomy): Eukaryota > Viridiplantae > Streptophyta > Magnoliopsida > Fagales > Fagaceae > Castanopsis > Castanopsis chinensis. The sequence continues at coordinate 27,978,699 of JAVQMG010000121.1, read as the reverse complement.
AGATATTATTGATGTTATTTTGGATGAGCAATCTCCTTTCACTAGGGAAGGAATAGTTCAGCGCTTCTTGGTTCGCTGGCGAGGACAGCTTGATTCTAACTGTACATGGATTACCAGAGAGGAGTTGCAACAGCTTGATTCCACTTTTTTGGAGGCTTACTTGGATACACTTGCTACCACCTCATCTCTACCTCCTATCACTCGCATATACGAGCGTCGACGGAGGCGCCATGCTGACCTAGTGAGCTTGTGGCTCGATGGAGCTTATTTTGATGTCACTTGATCCTTATGAGCTTTACTCGACGGGGTTGAGTTTCTCCCACCCTAGGGGAGTTAGTGTGGACACCACATGATAGCACATCTGTGAAGATTATCTTTATCATTTATCTTTATTTGGGTTTATCTTTAGTATTGGATTAGTATTTGAGATTGTTAGGATTATCGTATTAATATTTGAGATTGTTTAGGATTTGTTTAGGAGTGCTTATCTTTATCATTATGATTCCTGGAAGCTGTATATAAGGCTCCAGATAGTTTCTTTTGTATTTTTTGCAAATTATTATTATTATTATTGAAATTTTTTGCAGAGATTGCATTGAATTGTTTGGTGGTGATTCCAAACACCTTAGGTGGGAAGCCTAAGGTTCTACGGTAGGACTAATCTAGGAGGGAAGCCTAGGTTGTCCTGCATCAAAGACTAACCTTTCATAGAATCAGTATAGTAGCTCCAAGTAGCCATTCACATGAAGATAAGAGCTCTTGAACTTTTGGGTTGCAGTATCTAGCGTTGACTTCAAACAAATAAAAGGTGAGCAGTGAGCTTCTTTTGGAAATGGAAACTAAAGCATGTGCTGGAATTTATAATTGCAAATCAAATCAATCCAGTAATCCAGGATTCATTTGCGATCCGCTTATTTTGCTAAAATTGAAAATCTTTTACTAAAAGTACTGTAAATAAAGGTAAAAGTTAGATGAAATAGTACAGTAAAACCCATGAATAATATTTAAAAATGCAATAGGAATTATAAATAGTAGCAAAAATAAACTTAATAGTAAATAAGTTGGCAAAAATAAGTTTTGCCAAACAGACACCTAGGCCTTTCCCCCCCCCCCCCCAAATATTTAGTTTTTGCAACAAAAAAAAAATTTATTGAAATGCCTATGAATTTTTTATTTTTATTTTTTTGTGTTTAACATCATTTTTGTAATATTTTAGTTAGTTGTCTAGTTTGCAAAACCATTCAGCAAACTAACATCTCTATGGTCCATTTGGTAAGAGATTTCTAGTAACGTTGTTTAAGTGTTGTAGAAATACGTGTAAGTGAAAAAGTATTCTCGAAATACATGTTGTGGTATTTAAATAATGAAAACTGTTGTTTAAACAACATTACCAAATGGACCATAAAACTCAAGTTCCAAGACAGAGCTCAAGTTTCTAAGACTCAAGTTACAAGTGGTGGCATCTGATGTGGGGAAAAATCTACGTGAAACTCGAGTTTTTAAGACTCGAGTTCCACCATTTTCTTTCCCAGCTTCTGTTCATCTTCTTCTTTTTCTTTTCCAACTAGATCGTGCTCTATTCCTATTCTTCTTCTTCTTCTTCTTCTTCTTCTTCTTCTTCCCCTATTCTTCCTCTTCTCCAGCCAAATCGTCTTCCAGAAGTGAATTCTTCCTCTATTCTTCGTCTTCCTTTTCTGCTTCTACAAATCTGCTTTTTCCAGATCGTGTTATCTGTTCCTCTTCTTCCTTTGAAGATGGTACTTCTTCCTTTAATTCTGGTTCTTCTTCTTCATCTTTAGATTCGTTCTTCAGATACCTCTATAGAACTCGAGTCTGAGAAACTCGAGTTCCACGTGGATCCACCTCAACACTTGAACTCGAGTCTTTGAGGCTCGAGTTTGTCATCAAACTCAAGTTTTACAAACTCGAGATGCTAGTTTTCTAAATGATTTCAAAACTGTGCTTACTAACAAAATAGTCTTTGAAAATTATGCTAGTGGCAAATATCCCAATGACCTATGTTCGAAGTTATTTTATTATGCAGCCTCTTTTGGAACTCAAGACCATTCACATGAGTGGCTATCCACTTGGAACTTGAGTTTTCAAATTTAGCAAACTCAAGTTCCGAAAAGGGTTACATAACAAAATAACTTTAGAAAGAGAATTTTCAGTAATATATATTTTTTTTGCAAAAATTGAATATTTGGCAAAAATGTCGATGATCTAATCTAAAATGAGTAAAATCATATCATTTACCGTTGTTTGGTAAAGTAGTGTTTTCTTTTTCAACAATGCTGCCCACCATAAGAACCTAGTACACTCTTCTTTTGGTTACCTTGTTAGAGAAACTTTGTTTTCTGCTAGCATTTTACTGAGCTTAACTTTCTCTCATACTTTTCGGCAAAGCAATGCATTAGCTCATGCCTTAGCTAAGAAAGTGAGGCTTTCTTTTATTGTATTAGTTTGAATGGAGTGTGTTTCTCCTAATTTCCATGATTGTTTTGTTATAGATCTTATTGCTATGAAATTAAAAAAAAAAAAAAAAAATAGTGTTTTTCTTCTCAAAAAAAAAAAAAAAAAACAATTTTCCTTTTCAATGAATTGAATATCTTAACTAATTGTCAAGAGTATTTAGACAAAATCTATATGCAAAGCTTAGATATACTCCCTTTTCTCTTTATTTATTTATTTTTTGATACATACATAAAAATTTAATCTTTTTTTCATAGATCTTTATTTAATAGCAAATACATTCTTATTCTCCAAAAAAAAAAAAAAAATTCATTAACATATTTAAAGGATTGGGCTAATGCCAACTTAATCTCTAAAAACTCTTAGACTTGTCAATCATTTTTCTCAACTTTTTTCTCCTCCTTCAACCAAACACAACCTCCCCCCTTTTTTTTCCTATTTATCTCCTTCTCTATTTTCTCTCCTTATTTCACCCGCCAAATGGACCCTAATGATAATGAAATTTACCAATATATATATATATATATATCCCTTATAAAAATTCAGCCACGTGACTAATTAATGAAAGAAAAATGTTAAAATCATAAACTATTTTATAAATTGCTAATGTGGATTGGTAAGTAAAAATGTGATATTAGTGGTGGACGCAAATAAAAACAAGTAAGAAGTTGCAACATTATCATTTAATAAAAATATTGTAAAATAGTTTGCGATAGTAACTTATCGAAATCACCTACGGCACGTTAAAACCACTTGCATTGAACTTGACAAACACTTTCTCCCTACTTCCCCCTCTTCTCTCTTTACTGGTAATCAAGCATTTAATATTCAAAGTTTGTATTTGTTGGTAGTTAAAAGTCACTCCAAACAAACAATTTAAAAAAAAAAAAAAAAACGAAAATACTTTATTGGTCCTTACATTTAAGCCCTATTTCCATTTTGGTCCATATTTTTTAATTTTACCTTATTTAGTCCCTAAAATAAAAAAGTGATATCATTTTAGTTCACACCATTATCTCACTAATAGAAATAGCCTAGGTGGTAGACCGAATGCACTATTGGCACACAAGCACCCACGTGGTGATTAAAATAATAATAATAATAATTGTCATGTTAGCATCTACATCAGCATCTAACTTAAAAAATTAATTTATTTTAACAAAAGAAAAAGAAAAAGAAAAATACATAATTAAAATTTAAAAAAATTAGAATTTAGATCTGGGTTCATCTTGATTAAGAACAACAAGAACATAAACCCAAATCTAAACATGGATGATGACATTATAATTTTTATTATTATTATAATGGCCACGTAAGCACTTTATGTGCCAATAGTGCACTCCATCTTTCATGTAGGCAGGCTATTTTCATTAGTGAGATCACCATAGGGACCCAAACCTTATTCTTTTTTAGTTTAGAGACTAAGAGCTTGTTTGACATTAACTTCAACTTTTAGCTTTTAATTTTTTATGTACAGCTTTTTAAAACCCATTTTTCTCACTTTTCTCATTTTAAAATTTTTTTCAAGTTATAAGCTACGTTGCACGGACACGGCATTTTTGCCGAGGTGTCGATGTCGGACACGTGTCGGACACCGGAACGGGTACGATTCGCCGGACTTTGGTGTCCGAGAAGCGTCCGTTTTTTTTTTTTTCGCGTCTCCGATGCGGCTCCGACACGGCGCCGACGCGGCGGAGACACGTCCGACACTCCAGCAGTGAAAAAAAAAGAGAAAAATCACAAATTTTGACAAATCTAAAGCCACTTAGTAGTTAGTAGCCCCGCCCGAAACCCACATCAAAAGCTCTCACTTCGTTCTTAAGTCCGCTGTGCCGCTGCCCTCTGTCCCTCGCCAGAGCTAGGTCGGGCCGATCGGCGAGCTCCATAGACGTCAACGCCGTCTCTGACCCTTCCGATCTCTCTCTCTCTCTCGGCGTGGATAGCTCAGGTCCGACGAGCTTCTCTCTGTTTTTTTTTTTTTTTTTTCTTCAGATATTTGTTTGCGTTTGGCCATTTGGTTGCTTTTGGCCATTTCGTTGGGTGACTTATATATAAGTTATAACTTATAACGCTTCTTTTTTTTTTTTTTTTTTTTTAATCCCTCTCTCACGGTCACTGTGTGACCGTGAGAGTGGCATATTGTTATATTATGTGCTAATGGTGTTAATTTTTAATGCTATAGTTTTATTTATTTATTAAAGTTAAATTACTTAAATATTGTAGGTGATTTACTAAAATGAACATCGAAAGTGAAAAATCAAATGAGGCATTATTTAATGTTGAATGTAACCTATTTAAACTTTTAGTTTGTACTCTAAAAATTTTATGTATATTATTGTATTATTTTGGGTGTTAATTTGCTTATTTGTAGTTCTTACATAATTTAAATTTTAGACATAAATGTATTTTATGTCTAAAAATATTAAAAAATATGCCTAAATATATAATTTAATTAATTATTTAATTGTCGTGTCCATGCCGTGTCGTGTCCTTGTTTTTAAAAAATTGCCGTATCGCCGTGTCCGTGTCCGTGTCGTGTCCGTGTCTGTGTCCGTGCATCATAGGTTATAAGTATATTTTAGCACATTTTTAATAAAAACTTTTCAGAAAAAAAAAATTAAATAAACGGTACCCAAATAAACACTAAACAATAGAGACGTCAAAATATAGGAACAAAAATGTATTTTCGCAAAAAAAAAAACAAGCTAGTTACCAAGGGGCTGTTTGGTAACGTTGTTCTAGCAACGTTGTTTGTATTTTTTGAAAATACATGTGAGTAAAAAAGTGTGTAAAAATGGTGTAATATTGTTTAAAAATTAAAAAGTGTTGTTTAAATAACCATAGCAAAATAAACGATATCCAAATAGACCTTTGAATACCACTTATTTTGCTAAAAACCAAATACGATAAAAAATTTACTGTTTATAAAAAAATTATTGTCCATTAACGGTGAAAGAGGCGTTATCCAGGAAAAAAAAAAAAAAACAAAAGCTGAGACGCGTTTTGCTGAAAATGTGAAATTTTTCAGTAAAAAAAAAAACTGAAAGTCCGTTTGGATAGAGTTTATTGTTAAAAACTGAAAACACTGTATCAAAAGAATTTTTAAATATATAAATAATACTATGAGACTTATTTTTAACGAAAAAATATATAAACAATATTATAATCAGAACTAATCAGTGATGAACAGTTTTTTTCTCTAAAAGTTATAAAGCTGCCAGTTGAAAAAAATAAAAAAAGAAGAGCCGAAACGTGAAAGCTACAAAAAGTAAAAGCAGATTATCAGTATCCAAACCGCACCTGAATCCAAACGCGTTTTGTTGTACCGGAATTTCTCAGCAGGAAAAAGCTGATCAAGATGGAAAAAGAGCTTTGAATTGTTGGCTATGAAAGCTTCGATCTTTCCAGACCCAACCTTGCAAACAAACTCAAACTGATCAGTGGCTCTTCCTTTCTTCAAACATCGTCGTTGGCTCCTTTTCACAGTGAGTCAAACCCACGATGGAAACCTCAGCCCCAAACTTAACTAGCCCAAAGGATCCGAGTAATACACACGGATCCGTTAACCGAGACCCGAAACCCAAGACGATCATTTATAGAGGCGTGAGAAGGCGGCCCTGGGGAAAGTACGTAGCTGAGATCCGCGATCCGCGCAAGAAAACCCGCACCTGGCTCGGCTCCTTTACCACTGCCGAAGAGGCCGCGCGTGCCTACGACGCTGCAGCACGCGAGATCCGCGGCCCCAGAGCCAAAACTAACTTCCCCAATCCTATTGACTCCTCTCAGAATAGCCCCACGAGCAAGGAGTGCAGTACCGTCACCTCCTTGTCCACACCATCGCCTCAACTCGATCCCACCTTGTGGTTCTCCGACTTCACATCAGCGCCTCCACGCGACCTCAATCTCAACCTCACTCGCAGCCCCAGCCAGTGCAGCACCGTCGGTGAGAAAGAAATTTTGCTATTCTATATATATATATATATATATATATATATATAAGTAAAATAAAATATAAGTGAAATTCAATATTCTATAATTGAAGTGCAATCTTAAACCACGTGTTTTAAATTATTTTTTAATTTTGGAGTCAATGAGAGTTATTGAATACAAAAACTAAAAAATTTAGAATAATATTCTTATCATTTTTATTTTAAGAGTTAACATCATCAATAATATTTATATTATATATGTAAGGGTTATATTGTGGATCTGGTTGTTTATTTTTAAGAGTATCAATACATATGAATGAGGTTATAAACTAGTAATTATTGAAAATAGTCGATTCAAGTTATACATATATATCTTTAAGTAATGTTACATTACTTAAAATTTTTTTATTGGATGAGAATTTTGATAAATTCATCGTTAGATTTTATTATCTTTGCATATTCTCTTTGCTTGCAAAATTTCAAGACAATCAAAGGTCAATAACTAAATCATTGATCAAATGTTTAAAGTGTAAATTTTTGTAATTTAAAATTATGTTTTTTTTTTGCCAATTATTCTGTTTTTATAAAAAAAAAAAAAAAAAAAATTATTGAGAAGGCTCCGCTCAAAATTATTTAGTTACGTAACACTTTTTTGGAACTCAAGTTCCAAGCATTATAGAAAAAAATGCTACATAATTAAAAAAGTTCCAAAATAAGTCAAATTGAGCTTGAAAGTTGAGTTTGGTAAACTCGTGTTCTAAAAATATGTTACATAACTAAATAAGTTTAAGTTTGGATGGATGCTTTTAAATAATTTTTTTTTTTTATATATTTTGCTACAAAAAATGAATGTTTGACAAACAAACCTTAAAATGCATGAAAGATGAATTTATTGATCAAATAGTAAATAATGTCCGATTAACGTGTAATTTGACATATGTGTTAAAAATATAGAGAACATATAATCCAACAGTTAAATCTCCAAATTATTTATTCAAAAAAAATTATTAGGTGGTATAACTCTAAACAATATTATCATATTTTGAAAATTTTACTATTTGATTATATGTTTTTTATGTTCTTAACATGCATGTCAATTTTTTTCACAATGCTATTTATAACGATTAGTAAAAAAAATTATTTTGACAAAAAAGACCTTGTTTTTAGTGGTTTGTATTTGTTTGGTTGGTGAGAAAGTGAAAAAAATGTTTTTTTTAAAATAATTTTATATATGTTTTTATTCATTTTATAAAATATTTTATTGTTTTAAAATAATATTATATTTTTTTTAAGAAGTGAAATTTTATGATAAAAGACAATGACAAAATTTTAATTTTAGGGTCAATATAGTGGATATGAGAGTTATAAGAAAGAATTGAAAATCTAGAGGTCACCCAAACACAAGAGGTTTTTTTTTTTTTTTTTTTTTTTAAATTTTTTTTATTTTAATTTTTAATTCTGGTCATAAAAACTTTCCTTACAAACTCAAATAGGCAACCCAATATAAAATATTGTGGCAACATTCTGAGTTTGGTTCAGTTAAAAATATTCTCCCACCTCTCTTCAAATAGACCTATGCACAATCCAATCTTTAACGTAAGTTATCCTATTTTTGGAGTTGGAACTGGCTTTGTGAAAGATTAATCACTAACCATGATGTGGGTGCAATTAGTTATCCTGGAGCCTAGCTATTTGGCATTAGCTTCAGCTTTTAGTTTTTAATTGCAATACAACTTTTTAAAACCCCACTTTTTCCCGCAGTTTTTCATCTTTTTAAATTTTTTTAAGATACAAGTATACTTTAGTACACTCTAATGCATTGAGTTTATATTCTTTCCCAATTAGAATTTCATTTGTCAATTGATGATTAGTAAATTTCTTTAAATTCTATTATCACATTTTTTTATAATATTAAAATCAATGGACGAACAACTTAATCAATTAATTTAGGGATAATTGGTGAATCTCACATGTACTTATTCAATATAGATCTTCTAAATCTTTTCTTTCAAGTATTTACACAAGAAGTAAGATTTACTTGAAAGCTCTTTTTTGCAGAAGAAATAAGCAGCGAAAATGAAATAGAAGAAATAAGTGAAAATGAAATAGAAGAAGTAAGCGAAAATGAAATAGCGTTAGAGCTCCGTGAGGGTATGGTGATTGATGTTGAAGCAGTTAAGATGACTGATTCAAGTGAACAAAAGAAATTTGAAATTCAAGTAATTGGGAATGAAGCTTCACAAACAAGGCAACCAGAGGGTTCACAGGTTGAGGAAATGCAACCACAAGCATTAAGTACTCTAAAACCTCAAGGATTGGTGTTTGATGTTGAAGCAGTTAAAATCCTTAAATCTAGTGGGCAGGTGGAATTTCCGATTGTAGACTTTGAGATTGAACCTGAAGCAAGTGGGCAATCATTTCTCATGCAGAGTGGTTTGGGATTAACTAAGCCACCAAGGGATGAGGATTGGACAAATTCTAAAGAGATTTACTTGATGGACAATGAGTTGTCCGTTTTACCTGAGAATCCAAGGTGCCCCAGTCTGTCAGCTTTGTACCTACAAAAAAACTACAAATTGAGAATAATTCCTCCCTCATTTTTTGATTACATGCCAACCCTTCAAATCCTAAACTTATCCAGGACTGGCATCAAGTCTTTGCCTGATTCCCTTATCAGATTGGTAAGCCTCAAAAGACTCTTTCTAAATAATTGTCATCGTCTCATGAGGTTGTTGCCAAAAGTTGGAGATCTCAAGCAGCTTGAGGTTCTTGATCTTGAAGGGGCAAAGATTATAGATCTGCCTAAGGAGATTAAGAAGTTGACTAATCTGACATGCTTGGAAGTTTCATTTTATGGATATGTGAGTAATGATAGAAGAGCCATGCAATCAAATGCAGTGGTTCCTTGTGGGGTAATTTCTGCTTTGTCTCAGTTGGAAGAGTTGAATATTGATGTGAATCCAGATGACGAACGGTGGGATGCATGTGTGGGAGATATTGTTAATGAAGTATGTACCTTAAAGAGGTTGGAAACTCTTAAATTCTATTTTCCAAGGGTGGAACTTTTGACGCACTTTCAATGGAATAGCATATTGCTATCTCATTTCAGATTTATTGTCGGCCGCCATGTCAAGCGCATTATGTCTCGTGTCCCTCGTGATGTTGAATTTGAGCTGGAACGATGGGAGAGATGCTTGAAATACATAAACGGTGTGGCTGTCCCTAAAGATATTAAGAAGCTACTCCGACATGCGACGGCATTTTTCTTGGACAGGCATGGGACTGTTAAGAAGCTATCCGATTTTGGGATTAGAAATATGAAGCAACTAAAATGCTGTGTTGTGGGGGAATGTAATGAGGTCCAAGTGATTATAGATGACATAGATGTTGATGAAGAAGATGATATCAGCAATATACTATCTGATTCATATGGAACTGAAAAAATTGTTCTGGGATCACTTGAATATCTGTACATATATTATATGAAGAGTTTAAGGAGCATATGGGAAGGGTCAGTACAACAGAATTCTTTATTTCTTCTCAAGTCCTTGACATTGCGCACATGTCCCCAGTTGACCACTATTTTCACTCAAGGGTTGCTTGATAACCTTTGCAACTTAGAAGACCTTAAAGTTGAAGACTGCCCCTCTGTCAAAAGCATAGTAAGCTGCGGAGACTCTGCTAAGCATAGAACCTCTTATTTTCTCCCAAATTTGAAGAAGATTTCACTTCATTACATGCCTGGATTAGTTAGCATCTCTAGTGGTTTACACATTGCACAACAGTTAGAATGGCTGAGTTTATATAATTGCCCAAATCTTAAAAACCCATTCATTGATGAAGTATCTAATCAAGATTTGAAGAAGATAAAGGGTGAGAGGAGTTGGTGGAAAGCATTGGAGTGGAGCAACAGTTGCCCGGGTTATTTGGATGAAATTTTTGTTCCAATTGACATACAAGATTGCTGATGTTAGGATTAGTGCTCTAAAATCCTGTTGTACGATACTGTATATGATATTATGTATGACAACAATAATGGTAGCATGAATATTTTAACATTATCATATAGTCATTGAGATGCATAGTCTGTGATTTGTGTGATTTAGTCATAGAAGATATAAATTACAAGTTCTTTGTAAACTTAAAACCTTAGTTCGTAATCGGTGATGAAATTGAGCATTTCATCTGTGAAGACTATAACGTATCAATTAAGATGGTTTGTCTTGATCATGGAAGTAGAGACTTCTAGTTAATATGTTAATGTGTCTCAAGTATATAATGTTGGAGTATGTGTTTTTTAAACACTATAAGTATGCTTGTGTCCCACATTGGTTAGAGATGAGCTTTCAGATATGTTTATAAACCATAGCACCACTTAAGTGTTAGCTTGAAAGATAATGGGCTAAGGGTTAGAGTTGGGCTTGGGTTGGGTTTAGGCTTGTCTCTATCTCTCTTGTTCCTCATTTCTTTCTATTTCTTTTCCTTTAGCCCAATTTGGTTTTGCTCGTTGGGCATTAAACAAGCAGCCCATTGGAGCATTTAATGTGCTGCCCGTTGGCTTGCATAGTGATCGTTGCATGCAGCCCATCAACCCTCACATCAGTTAGTATATAAAACCCTCGTTCCCCCTCTTTAGCTCTTAAGTTTTTCAACTACAGCAACCACCTCTTCCCTCTGTTTAGCTCTGTTTTTTTTTTTTTTTTTTGGCTCATCTCCACTAAAAATTTCAGCATCAATTTTTAGTTTTAAGGAAAGGCAATTAAGGTTAATCCTAGTTCTTCTTGTTTGAATGTGTGATCAACTTGAAGAAATCAATATAGTCTAATTTTGGGGGGTTGTTCAGTCAAGAGAGTCATTTACACCGAGGGGTGGCACGAATCAACCTTTAAAGACAACGCATTTTGCGTGATTCTATAGTTTGTGAGATCTTTCTAACTCTATCGATTTAATTTTTGTCATTGCTAATTTTTTAGGGTTTGTATTATTGAATCAAAACTTGTTTATTTAGCCATATTTTCCAACAATTTTAAAGGTTGATTAGTGTGTTATAAAATGAAGAAACAAGTTGTTGATTCTCTTAAGGTCATTTCGGTAATTATAAAGCTTGAGGCTTTTGATGGAAATAATTTTAAGTGTTGGAAAGAAAGGGTTCTGCCCATCTTAGAATTTACCGAATTGATCGGGTTCTTTAGGAGTCTAAACCCGAAGATGATCCTAAAAATATAGCAAAGTGGGAAAAAACAAATAAATTATGTGTTCATACTATTAAGTGTGGTTTATCTAACAAGTTGTTTGATAATTATTGTCATTTTACTTGTGCTAAAGATTTATGGGATGATATTAATGGTCGTTATGGGTTTGAGGATGAGGGTGCTAAAAATTTTGTTACGGCTAAATTTATGTCTTTTCAAATGGTTGAGAAAAAAAGTGTTTCTAGCTAAATTGAAGATTTTCAAAAATTAGTATCCAACTTGGCTAAAGAGGGTGATGTCTTACCCGAGAGGTTTGTGGCTCATGACCTTCTGTTTAAGTTGCCGGACTCTTGGAAAGACTATAAACACCGGTATAGCCACCATAGAACCTATATAAATCTTCAACAAACTATAGTTGATATTCAAATTGAAGAAACAAATAGGATGTCGAAAAAGGTTTCTAGAGCTAAGGAATTTACTTCCAAGGCTAATGTTGTAAAGTGAGGACCCTCTAGACCTCTATAATATAATAAGAAACATGATTTCAAGGGAAAATAAAATTTTCATAATAAAAATGGCTCAAATTCTCAAATCCAAAAGAAAAAGGGTAATTGTTTTATTTGTGGCAAAGTAGGTCATTATGCAGCAACATGTATGGCAAGAGGAAACTTCAACAACAATAAGAACAACAACAAAGACTCTACATCAAATAAGGCAAATGTGGTGCAAACCGAAGAGATCATTGCGGTGGTGGTGTGTGAGGCACACTTGGTGACAAAAGTGAAGGGATGGGTAGTTGACTCGGCTTGCACAATACACATTCGTGCATTCAAAGAGGAGTTTAGTTCCAACACTCCTATGGTGGAAGGCACCGAATGTGTCTATGTTGGGGACAATAGGTCTATGCCGATGAGTGGTAAAGGGAAGGTACTCTTGAAGCTAACTTCCAATAAAACTCTTTCACTCAATAATGTCCTTCATGTACCTCACTTTCGACACAATCTCATTTTGGTACATTTACTTGGTAAGGCCGGTATTAAAGTTTTATTTGATGGTGGCATAGTTACTTTAACTAAGAATGAAGTCTTTGTTGGTAAGAGCTATGATGATGAAGGTCTCTTTGTACTTAATGTTGATAAAGTTATCAATGAAAAAGGTTCATCTTCTTGTGCTTACTTAGTTGATTCCATTGATGTTTGGCATGGTAGATTTGGATATGTTAATCTTGGCTATATAAAGAAAATGAAAGAATGTGGAATTATTAACTCACTAAGTGAAGCTAACGTGGACAAATGTGAAATTTGGGCTGAAACTAAAATCACCAAGAAACCTTGTAAATCCATAACAAGAGAAACCGAGCTTCTTGGATTGGTACATAGTGACTTGGGTGATTTAAAACACACCAAGACTAGAGATGGTAAAAGATTTTAAGTGATCTTTGTTGATGACCACTTTAGATTCACTAAAATTTATTTACTAAGAACCAAAGATGAAGCTTTGGAGATGTTTATAAAGTATAAAAGTGAAGTTGAGAACCAAAAGAATAAAATGATTAAAATACTTAGAACCAATAGATGTGGTGAATATGAGTCTAATCCTTTTAAGGAATTTTGCGAACAAAATGACATAATACATGAGGTAACTCCACCTTATTCATCGGAATCTAATGGAATAGCCGAAAGGAAAAATAAAACTCTTAAAGAGATTATGAATGCTATACTTGTTAGTTCTGGGCTCTCTTCCAACATGTGGGGGGAGGCCAATCTTTTGGCTTGTCATATTAAAAATAAGGTACCCCATAAGAAAACCGGTAAAACTCCTTATGAACTTTGGGAATGGCGTAAGCCTAACTTGGAATACCTCAAAGTGTGGGGGTGCTTGGCTAAGGTCATGCTACCCGAGCCTAAAAGGAGAAAGCTTGGTTCTAGAACATGTGATTGTGTGTTTATTGGCTATGCTTGTAATAGTTCGTGCTCTAGATTTCTTGTCATCAAAAGTGATATATTAGAATCATATACTATTATTGAATCCGAAAATGCCATATTATTTGAGCATGTGTTTCCTTTGAAAAATAAGGAAAAAGTATTGCATGATTCTATTGAAATTTCTAATGATTTTGTTGATAACGTGCAAGAAATAAGAAAGAGTAAGCGAGCTAGGAAGGAAAAGGATTGCAGTAACAATTTCCTTACCTATGTTGTTGAAGATGAACCTGTAAGTTACTATAATGCAATTAAATCTGTAGATACACCTTTTTGGTTGGAAGCAATTAATAATGAATTAGAATCTATTATGTCTAATCATACTTGGGAATTAGTTGAGCTTCCACCCAAAATTAAACCTATTGGTTGTAAATGGGTGTTTAAAAGGAAATTAAAACCGAATGGAACAATTGATAAGTTTAAAGCTTGCTTAGTAGCCAATGGCTATAAGCAAAAACATAATGTGGATTATTTTGATACTTATTTTCCGGTTACTAGAATTGCATCTATTAGAATTTTATTTATCATTGCTTCTATTTACAAACTTGTAGTGCATCAAATGGATGTTAAAACTGCTTTTCTAAATGATGATTTAGAAGAAGAAATTTATATGGAGCAACCCGAGGGTTATGTAGTTCTTGGACAAGAACATAAAGTTTGTAAGTTAGTTAAATCTTTATATGGTTTAAAACAAGCACCTAAACAATGGCATGAAAAATTTGATAATATTATACTTACACATGGGTATGTAATCAATGGTGCCGATAAATGCATATATAGCAAGTTTATTAATAATGAAGGTGTTATTATATGCTTATATGTTGATGACTTACTTATTTTTGGAACAAGCCTTGATGTTGTGCATGATGCTAAACACTTTCTTGCCTCTAATTTTGATATGAAAGATTTGGGTAAGGCAAATAAAATCTTGGGCATCAAGATCCTTAGGGATAATGATTGCATTACACTATCACAATCTCACTATGTAGAGAAAATTCTTAAAAAGTTTGAACACTTTGATATGTCACCTATGTCTACTCCTTTTGACTCAAATGTGCACTTGTTTAAAATCGTGGTGATAGTGTTTCGCAAGATAAATATGCACAAATCATTGGTAGTTTGATGTTTTTGACAAACTGTACTCGCCCTGATATTGCATATGGTTTGTCATATTGTGGTTATCCTGCTATATTAGAAGGATATTGTGATGCTAATTGGATCTCTGATACAGATAAGTTAAAGCCCACTAGTGGATATGTGTTCATATTAGCTGGAGGGACTGTCTCTTGGAAATCATCCAAGCAGACTTGCATAACGAGATCCACCATGGAATCAGAGTTAGTAGCCTTAGAAAAGGTTGGGTCCGAAGCCGAGTGGCTTAGGGGCTTGTTAATTGATATACCATTGTATACTAACTTTATTGCCTCTATTTGCATGCATTGTGATTGCCAGGCTGCCATTGTAACGCCCCAAAATCATAAGCAATAAAAGTCTATTTAATCTGAAAAATCCATAAAAATATTAAATAAAAGAATCCAGCAGCCTAAAAATTTTATCACAAATGTCAAAGCTCTAATCCACCAAAAATAATACATCCTCAAAAAAATTCTTCAATACAATGTTTAATACCATAAAAATAATAATAAAATCTTGAGTCCTACAAAATAATTCATAACTATTGACTTACAGGAATCTGTACTCCAATAATCTCTCTAATGTATCTATAAGGGGAAAATAAAGGGGGGGGGGGGGTGAGATAATTCAATAAGTGGAATTCACTAACATTGGGGCATGAGAACAACCTTTCAAGAAATAATTCTTACAACAAATTCATAACTTGTACCTCATCAATAATTTATCATCAAATATTTCATATAAAAATTTATCTTTACATTGTGAGCCATCATAATATATATATATATATATATCAATACCATCACATACACAATTTCCTAGGCTTTGCTCGTTGTCAACGTTTACGCCCCGTTAATAGGGTTGTGCTATTTTATTTTTTGGGACTGGAACCTCCTCTTCATCCCTTTTCTTAAGGATGGCTACTTTGGAACCTAAAGGTGCACTCTTTTGCTAAGGAGCTTCCTTTTTGGATCCTCAATAGTATACTCTCTTGCTAAGGAGCTATCAAATGTGCACTGTCCCCTTTTCTGGGCCCGTTCCTTGCTAAGAACTAGCTACAATATAATTGTCCCTTGCTAAGAACTAATACAATACTAAGCTTTTAATCACCACTTGCCATAGGTTTTCAAAACATATTCATGAATAAGTTGCTGTGCTAAAAAATAATGTTCATAATTCTCAAAAATAAAAGCACCATACAAATTTGAATAGGGTTGTCCCACAAGTTTTTCATAAAACGAATAATTAAGGTGCACAAAGCAATCTTCTTTATATATATAGAATAACAACATATCTCTTTGATCGTTGGAAAACTCCCAAAATTAGTAAACACCTCTTACCTCTTAGTTGCAACAATAAAAGGAATCAATCACCCTTGAGTCACAATGAATCAGTAGAATTAGATCCTAGCAACACCAAAGATAGGTCCATCAATACACAATTTCCTTCTTAAAAATCTATTTTCACACTTCAACAATTTTATCCTAGACAATATTGATATATCCAAAATTTTACATTTACTTACATAGCTCTCCAGTTCACTTTCAGCTTTAATATTTATATCTATTAATCAAATAGTATAAGCCAGCCTGTGCATTAAAGCCTATGGAGAAATGGCTGTCACTTACCTAAGAATCAAAGTCCAATTGGTTGGGAATAAACATAAGTAGGACTTGGTGGACTTAATTGACACGACAAGTATTGTCAAAGCTAGCAAATCAATTATAATTAGATGCTGTGATGCTTTTCAAACAATTTAAAAACTTTAAATCTTCATAGCAAAATATCATCATATATATATATATATATATATAATCAATCAAATATTGGAAGCTACCAAAATAGTCTTAAATTATTACTCTAGTAGCCTATTGATCCCTTGATGTCGTTGGAATAGTTTAGACAATGATAAAAAGGTGATGGTTATTCGGTCAACAATGGAGGCTATGTGTGAATGCATACCCTTTTCCCTTTAACATGGTGACAAAGTCCAAGCCTATCACTCTCCGTTAGAATATATGTGGTTCAAGTTGTTTTAAACATATGTCATTATTTGATGTAATTGGTTTATCCTTTGACAAAACGCACTTTACTTGTAATTGGGTAGATTTAGGATGTGTTCAACGCTTCAAGAAACTGTGTTTCAAGATCAAGTGTTGAAGTCATCAAGTCTGTCTAAAAAACAAGTTGGAAAGTGCAAGTTATTAAGGCTTGACACCTAGGCTCGACATATGCATCTATCGAGCTTTAAGAAGCTGTTTCAGCCTCGAGGCTCGACAGCTACTAGACAGCATCTCGACACCTCTAGCTGTCGAGATTTAAGGAAAACAGATTCTAAGTTCTGTTTTGATTCCAATCCATACTTGTGTCTTTGGGACTTCTTTTCTTCTAACCCTAGACATATAAAAGGATTATTTTAAGGGCCGTCAAACTGTACACAAGTTGCACAAGTATTGAGAAATCCTTGTTCAAGCAATTTGTGATCCGAGACAAAGTTCATGCCCTAGTTCATCTTTCTTGTGAAGAAGTTGCTGTGTATGTGCACCGTAGGGTTTTATAACCAAGCATCTTCTTGATCTTCATCGTGTGGATGAATTGAAGAACTTTGCAGCCAACAACTCTTTCTTTAGTTGGTGATTGAAGTCACATACTGGGATTCGTGCAATTGGTTAGTCACGTGGCCTATCAAATGGTATCACTAGAGTTCAATTGGGTATTGGGGTAAGGGTTCACTCTGGTTGGTAAGGTTAGGATTTCTTTACTTATAACCGCTTGTTGTGATAATAGTGAAGTTTCGAGAGTGGTGACCTTAAATCACCTGGTGGGGTTTTTGCCATGTAGGTTTTCCCCATTCGTAAACAAATCACCGTGTCATTTAATTTCCACTGCATACTCTAGATTATTGGTGATTTGTTTATGCTACCATGCAATTTGCATGTTAACTTGATTAATTAAAAACTTGGCTAATTAATCAACTTAATTAATTACAGGGGGTCAACGCGTGGCTATCAAGTGGTATCAACACAACTCTGAAAATCCTTGTGTTTCCTCTGTGATGATTATTGGAAGGATCTTTGTTATCAAATACATCTTGTTTTTCTAATACAAGTTTCAGAAAATACAAGTCTAAAAGTTATTTAATTTCTCTTGTGATGACTATTGGAAAGGAACTAGACTGTCTCAAAATCAAAATGTGCAAAGGAGTTTGTCTGAATAGAGCTAAAATTAAAGGCCTAGCTTGGAAAAAACAGATGAGAGAAAATACCATTCCCACTAATTTGTCATTTAAGCACGAAGTGTGTTTTATGATGAAGTCCGCCTTTAAAGTGATGGACACATGCTTGTGGTACCTTGACAGTGGCTGCTTAAGACACATGATTGGAGACCGATCCCTCTTCAAGTTCTTCGAGTCTAAGAAATGTGGAAATGTCACTTTTGGTGATGGAAGCAAATCTCAGATAAAAGGGAAAGGAATTATCTCTCTATCTGGACTACCGGACATTGCAAATGTTCTCTATGTGGATGACCTAAGAGTGAACCTTTTGAGTATAAGTCAGATATGTGTTCAAGACTTCATGGTGCTGTTCTCCAAAGAAAGTGTCTTGTTATGGATGAGTCTGGAAAGAAACTCATAAGTGGTGTTCGTACTCTAGACAATTGTTATAGATTGGTACCTGATGTTGATATTGTATGCAATAGTATTCGGTTGCCAAATGAAGACTTGTGGCACCAGCGGATGGGACATGCTAGTTACAAACATCTCTCTATTGTATCTAAGCATGAATCGGTTCTAGGAATGCCAAAGCTGAGTAGACTGAACAATATTGTATGTGGACCATGTCAACTTGGGAAACAAACAAAAGCTAAGCATCTAAGCACTCAGACATCAGCTACATCTAGACCATTGGAGCTATTGCATTTAGATCTTATGGGTCCTACGAGAACCGAATCCCTTAGAGGTAAGAGATACATCATGGTTGTAGTAGATGACTTCACTAGGTACACTTGGGTCATCCTTCTACGATCCAAGTTTGATGCTCCTGAGCACATTGAAGCACTGTGTACAAGCCTGCAAAATGAAAAGAGCCTGAAAATTGACCGAATTCGAAGTGATCATGGTAAAGAATTCGAGAACTCATACATAGAGTCGTTCTGCACAAGATTAGGTATATCTCAAGAATTCTTTACTCCTATTACTCCTCAGCAGAATGGTGTAGTAGAAAGAAAGAACAAGGTTATCCAGGAGATGGCTAGAGCCATGTTGCACAGTAAGGATGTGGCTAGAAATTTGTGGGGAGAAGCAGTCAACACTGCATGCCATACGATGAACAGAGTGTACTTCAGACCCGGCACCAAAAAGACTCCATATGAGTTGTGGAAAGGAAGAAAGCCAAATGAGAAGTATTTCAGAATTTTTGGAAGTACATGTTTCATCCTAAAGGATAGAGAGAATGTGGGAAAGTTTGATTCCAGAAGTGATGAAGGGATATTTCTGGGATACTCTTCTATAAGCAAGGCTTATCGAGTATATAACAAAAGAACCATGAAGGTCATGGAAATAGTGAATGTTGTTATTGATGAGTCTTCAGATGTTAGTTCTGAGAAAATTGATGAGAAATTCCCTAAAGAAATCCTTCCTCCTGAACCTAGGAGAGCTCCGGAACTCATGGATCAAGAGCCCACATCACCAAGTACTCCTGGTACTTCTAGTGTTGCAGAAGAGTCAGCAGACATGCCTACACCACCAGATTCTAAATATTATGAAGACAAAGGACCCTCTTCCAGAATCAAATTAAATCATCCTCCAGAAACTATTGTAAAAAATATGAATGAACTCACATTGCGGAAACGCACAGTTGATAAGTGTGTCGCTAACTTTGTTCATACTCTTGTTATTTGTCATAGGTTGAACCCACTAAAGTTGAGGAAGCTCTTCAGGATGAAAGTTGGGTTAAACTAATGCATGATGAACTGCTTCAGTTTTAGAGGAATGATGTGTGGACTTTAGTTCCTAGACCGGAGGGCAAGCATGTCATCAACACAAAGTGGATATTTCTAAATAAGACTGATGAGGAGGGAAATGTAATCCGCAACAAGGCTCGGCTTGTAGCTCAAGGATACACTCAAATGGAGGAAATAGACTATGATGAAACATTTGCACTAGTTGCTCGCATGGAGTCCATCAGAATTCTTCTTGCCTTAGCTTGTCACTTGAAGTTCAAGCTTTACCAGATGGATGTGAAAACAGCTTTCTTGAATGATTTACTTAAAGAGGATGTCTATGTGGCTCAACCTAAAGGTTTCATTGATCCACACTTTCTGGATCATGTGTTGTATCTCAAGAAGGCTCTCTATAGATTAAAGCAAGCACCTAGAGCTTGGTATGATTGTTTGACTCAATACCTGATATCCCATAGGTTCACAAGAGGAAAGGCTGATCAGACTCTCTTCATCAAAAGAAAAGCTGGTGAGCTTGTGGTTGCTCAAGTCTATGTTGATGATATCATTTTTGGATCAACTAGGGATGAACTTGCTCAAGACTTCTCAAAACTCATGCAAGCAGAGTTCGAGATGAGCATGATTGGAGAGCTATCTCACTTCCTTGGACTACAGATTCGACAACAAGATTCAGGTGTATTCATCTCTCAATCTAAATATGCTAAGAATCTTGTGAAAAAGTTTAGATTAGATCTGCTAGTTCTGTAAGAACCCCCATGAGTCCAAATGTTAAACTCACTGTTGACATGTTAGGTAAAAGTGTAGACTCTTCAGTTTATAGAAGCATGATAGGTAGTCTTCTTTACCTTACTGCTAGTAGACCTGACATTAGTTATAATGTAGGAGTGTGTGCTAGATATCAGGCAAATCCCAAAGAGTCACATATGATTGCTTTGAAAAGAATCATAAAGCATGTCAAGACCATTGCCAACTTTGGTGTGTGGTACAGCAAGGACACAAATGATGTCTTAGCTGAGTACTCTAATGCTGATTAGGCTAGGAATGCTGATGATAAAAAGAGTACTTTGGGGGGTTGTTTCTATGTGGGTAACAATATTGTCTCCTGGATGAGCAAAAAGCAAAACTCCATCTCTTTATCCACTGTTGAAGTTGAGTACATTGCTGCTGGTAGTTGTTGCACCCAACTCCTATGGATGCAAAATCTTGTCCATGATTATGGTATTTGTCAAGAGTATCTCACCATCTACTGTGACAATACCAGTGCCATCAATATCTCTAAGAATCTGATTCAACATTCTCGAACTAAGCATATAGAGATTTGACATCACTTCATTAGGGATCTAGTCGGAAATGGTACTCTCTCTCTTGAGTTTATTCACACCGATGACCAAAAGGTTGATTTGTTCACCAATCCTTTGGATAGTAAACGTTTTGAATTCCTTCGTCAAAACATCGGTATCATCTCCATGGATTGATCTTGTACGGGCCTCGCCCCACTGGGCCATCCATCCTCAGGCCCACAAGAGTAGCTACCCGTACGGGCCATGCCTTGGGCCCGTTCGGCCCTAGGCCCACAAAGAACGACCATCCCCTCATGGCCCTCGGTCCCGATCAATTTAAAGGGCTTCACCTCAAACCGACCTAGCATGTATCTAGCACCCCAAACGCAAAAAGCGAAGCCATCCCCGATATGGTCGGCAGGAACGAGCCGCGTGACGTCTGCGCCTGATGCCCGAGGTCCTGCCGGATTTGGCCAATCACCAACCCAGGTCACCGTGCCGTGCTCTGCCGTCCATCTCGAAAGCTTTTCTGCCGAGAAACGAACGTGACAATGGAATCAAGTTCCGATGCCACCATTGCCCTCTTCACGCTCATAACTGCCCGCCACTTAGAGAAGATGGCATTGGACCTCTCCATCCACTAAACTAGGAAATGGCCACAGTTACCCACCATGTTGTGGCTATAAATAGGCAAGGGGGCATCAGAAACAAGGGCGCGTGAAAGAGAGAGGGAGAGAACTAGTAAGGGACAAGAAGGAGGAGGAAAAAGAAGATAGGAACACTAGGGTAGTCTTGCGAGGAATCGCCTAATTGCAGGAAACGCCAAAAGCCCACCATACAAATAGATTGTGAGCCCAACCTATCCTAGGCCCAGTCGCCGTTCTTGGGTGTGCACAATTGGCGCTGTCTGTGGGAATCTCCTGCGTAGCGGTGGTTTTTATAGGGCACCCTGGAGGAATGTCAGGGAGCGGATGAGGAACCCATGCTGAAAGTGGCTCTGGCGGGTCGTCACGGGGGTCGACATGGCGGGAAAGGAGACAGAAGAGGTACGAAGACCGGCGACAATATGAGGAAGGGAAATCCGGGCCTGGGGCAGGATCGTTTTAGATTCTGTCTAACGCCTTGGGGCGAAGCCGCCACGAGAGAGGGGACGAAGAACCCGAGAGAAGAGATCGGGAGATAGAGCGGCTGCGAAGGTTGGTGAGAGACTTAGAGGTAGAAGCCAAAGACAGAAGGCGGCAAGGGGAGCATGGACGGCGCAGGGGGAGATCCGTCAGCCCTGAGCCCCGCCGTGAAGGAGGATTGCAGCAGTCCGAAAACCGTCGGCATCGGCAGTGTTCATGGGAATATGCAAACCGCGGTTCGGCATCCTCGGAGGAAGGGCGACCGCGAAACACGGCCATGGACGCCATGAGCAGGGCACTGCGCCAGGTTGCCAGGTCCTCATTTTCAAGGGACATCGAGGCTGCCCAAATGCCGAGCAGATTTACCAAACCACCGTTCAACTCATACACAGGAAAGACCGACCTGGTAGAGCACGTGAGCCACTACATCCAGATGATGTCCCTACACGTGCATAATGACGTGTTGATGTGCAAGGTCTTCCCATCTAGCCTCGGCCCAACGGCCTTGAGATGGTTCAATGGGCTAAAAAAAGGATCGGTCCACAGCTTCTCAGAACTAATTCAGGAGTTCAGTATACGGTTCATGACGTGCAGCCGGGTCCCTCAGCTCGTAGACGCCCTACTGTCAATGAAGATGGGAGCCGGAGAGACCCTTCGCAGTTACGCTGGTCGGTATTGGGAGCTGTACAATGAGATCGGCGGAGGCAACGAAAAGATCGCGGCAAGCACCTTTCGCATGGGACTGCCCGACGACTCCGGGTTAAAGGAATCTCTTACAAGGAAGCCTCTCGAGGATATGAGGCAACTAATGAGACGCATCGAAGAATTCAAGCGGTTGGAAGATGACCGGTTGCAAAGCAGGGGGAAAGCCCCGGTAGTAAATTACCCTCGGAATGGCGGTTTTCAAGCTCGGCCCCGGAGGGATGCCAGAGTTCAAGAACTCGGATCAGTAGTAGGGAACGTGAACGTAACATTCAAGGAGCCGGTCCACAGAATTATCGACAAGATAAAAAATGAGCCTTATTTTAGATGGCCGAACAGAATGCTCGGCGATCCGTCAAGAAGGAACCAGAATTTGTATTGCACATACCACAAAGATAAGGGCCACACAACCGAACAGTGCAGAGTGCTGAAGGACCACCTGGAACAGCTGGTGAATGCCGGGCACTTGAAGGAGTTCGTAGCAGCAACGAACCAGGGGGCTGGACGCGGCGACCATGCCCACGGGAATCCCCTCCCACCTCTTATGGGGATAATTGAAGTCATCCACGCCGTCCCGAGAGAGGTCCCAGCAAGGGACGTCCTGGCCGTGGCTTCCGCAGGAGACGGCCCGAGCGAACATCCCCCAGAAAAGAAACTAAGGTGCATAGCCCAGCCAATTGTCTTCGATGACGACGACATGAAGGGCACAATCCAACCGCACGACGACGCCTTGGTAGTCACAGCCTGCGTAAGGGGGTTCATAGTGAAAAGGATGATGATAGATCAAGGGAGCGGGGCAGACGTGATGTACCTCGACTTATACATGGGGCTCGGGTTGAGGAAAGAGGATCTGTCCAGGTACGACGCACCACTGATGGGGTTCGACGGCCATATGGTTGTCCCGGAAGGAAAAATTTCACTCCCCGTCAGCATGGGAAGGAAGAAGGTGACGGTAACCTTCATAGTCGTCGCCTCGTATTCGCCATATACAGCAATCCTCGGAAGACCTTGGATTCACGAGATGGGGGCCGTACCGTCCACACTACACGTCAAGGTCAAATTCCAAACGGAGGACGGTATCGCAGAAGTGAGAGGCTGCCAGTAGGCGGCAAGGCAATGCTTAGTGGCTGCCGCGAACAAAGTGGCCGATCAAACAAATGCCGCTGAGGAAAGTCCCTTATAGCAATTACAGCGATCCCAGACAGGAACGGAAGTTGGTCGTGCTGAAGACGTGTTGAAAGTACGGATCCTTCCGGACAGCGACAAGCATTTTCAATTGGGGGCGGGTTTCAAGAACGAAGAAAGGACGGAACTGTTGCTTTTCCTTGTACAAAATGTCGATGTGTTCGCGTGGAGTCCGTACAAAGTACCCGGGGTCGACCCCGAATTTATAGTTCACAGGCTTAACTTGGATCCGTTACACCCCCCGAGAAGGCAGAAGCAGAGGAGGTCGGCCAAAGAGCATGTCAACGCGGTAAGGCTAAAGGTGGCCAAACTAAAGGAAGCGGGGGCTATAAGGGAGATTTTCTTTCCCGATTGGCTCGCCAACACCGTGGGGGTCCGAAAGAAGAATGGCAAGTGGAGGGTCTGTGTCGATTTCACAGACTTGAACCGAGCATGCCCCAAGGACCCCTTTCCCATGCCGAGGATCGATTAACTGGTGGACGCTACGTGTGGGCATCCCCGACTAAGCTTTCTAGACGCCTTCCAGGGTTATCACCAGATTGCGCTAGCTGCCGAGGACCAGGGGAAGACGGCTTTTATTACACCGGATGCCAATTATCATTATACGGTAATGCTGTTCGGGCTAAAGAACGCGGGGGCTACATACCAACGGATGATGACGAGGATGTTCAGGGATAAGATCGGGAGGACGGTGGAAGTGTACATCGACGACATGGTGATAAAATGCAAGCAGGAAGGACAGCACGTCAACGACCTCGAAGAAATATTCAAGATACTAAGGCAGCACCGACTCCGTCTCAACGCCGACAAGTGCACATTCGGCGTAGGGTCCGGCAAGTTCTTGGGATACTTGGTCACGAAGAGGGGCATCGAGGTCAATCCTGAACAGATAAATGCAGTACTGCAACTCAGACCGCCGACCAACCCGAAAGAAGTCCAAAGATTAACCGGCATGTTAGCTGCCCTGAACAGGTTCATATCAAAATTCGCTGACCGGTGCCGCCCCTTCTATCAACTTTTGAAGAAATAGAAGGGATTCCAATGGGATGAGGAATGTGACAGGGCCTTTCACGACCTGAAGGAATACCTCGGAGGGGCACTGACACTAACGGCACCAGAGCTAGGGGAGGACCTCTACATATACCTCTCGGTGTCAGAGCATGCCGCCAGCGCCGTACTTCTTAGGGACAGGGGCGTTCAATTGCCGGTCTACTACATAAGTAAGACCTTGGTGGACGCCGAGAAGAGATATTTGCCGTTGGAAAAGTTAGTATTGGCTCTAGTGCATTCCACCCAGAAACTACCCCACTACTTTTAAGCCCACACCGTCTATGTTCTAACGGAGTACCCACTTCAGTCACTTCTGAGACGATCAGACTTCACCGAGAGAATCGCAAAATGGGGGACCCGCTTGGGCTCCTTCGACATCAAATACCGGCCATGAAACTTGGTAAAGGGACAGATTCTCGCGGACTTTATTGCCGAATTCTCACCGAGGGGGTCGGAAATTATCTGTACGGCGGAAGCCAAGCCTTGGAAGATATTCGTATACGGCGCCTCCAACACTGCCGGGGCGGGGGCTGGAATCGTAGTCATCACCCCGGAAGGCACAAGGTTGGAACAGTCATTCAGATTAGGCTTTAGGGCCTCCAATAACGAAGCCGAATACGAAGCGCTGCTGGCTGGACTAAGAGTTGCCGCGGATTTGGGGGCTACAGAGGTAGAAGTATTCTCGGATTCCCGGCTCGTCGTGAATCAAGTACGGGGAAGTTTTGAGGCCAAAGACCCGCGAATGGTCGAGTACTTGCGAATCGTGAAACAAGCATTAGGCCAATTTTCTAAGGTGGTTGTAGAACAGATCCCAAGGGGACAAAATCGCCACGCTGACTCCCTGGCCACCTTGGCATCATCAATAGACAGCGAACTCCCACAGCTAGTTAGGATAGAATTGGTGAAAGAGCCGAGTATTGGGAAAAAGGGCGGAGTATTACAAGTTCGGGAGGCCGAGAGGTGCTGGATGGACCCCATAATCGAGTTTTTAGCTGAAGACAAAGTCCCCGAGGACGAAAAAGAGGCAGTGAAAATCCGGCGAAATGCCCCTCGGTATTGGCTATCACCAAATCGGAAGCTTCACCGGAGGTCATTCGGAGGTCCGTATTTGCAATGCCTCCACCCCAGCCTGACTAATTCCCTGCTAGCCGAGCTCCATGATGGCCTCTGCGGAAGCCATGTCGGTGGGAGATCTTTGGCTCACCGGGCAATGAACCAGGGATTTTGGTGGCCGCAGATGCAAAAGGACGCCCTTGAATATGCGCGAAGGTGTGAACAGTGCCAGAAACACGCACCAATGATCCATCAACCTGCGGGGAATCTAAACCCCGTCAACAGTCCATGGCCCTTCGCCCAGTGGGGATTAGATATAATCGGGCCCTTTCCCCGATCAACCAGGAACCGAAGATTCGTACTAGTCGCGGTAGATTATTTCACTAAATGGGTGGAAGCGGAAGCACTGGCCAATATCCGGGACATAGACGTCAAGAAATTTATATGGAAGAACATTGTAACTAGGTTCGATGCACCCGAGACGTTCATTTCTGACAACGAACTGCAGTTCAACAGCAGGAGATTCCGTGAATTCTGTGGAAATCTCGGAATCCGAAATCGGTACTCTACCCCAACATACCCGCAAAGCAATGGTCAGGCCGAGGCTACGAATAAGGCTATCGTCAACGGGTTAAAGAAGAGGTTGGACGGAGCCAAGGGCAAATGGGCTGAAGCGTTGCCTAGTGTCCTGTGGGCCTACTGGACAACACCTAGGAGATCTACGGGGGAAACACCTTTTTCACTGGCCTATGGGGCAGAAGCGGTCATTCCTGCTGAGATACACTTGTGCAGCAACCGGGTATCCAAATTCGCGGCGATCGAGAATGATGAGTTAATACTGAAACACCTGGACCTACTGGAAGAATGCCGAGAGTCGGTGGCAATCTGACTGGCATAGTACCAGCAGAGGCTCGCCCAGAGACACGACAAGACTGTAAGGAAGAGGGAGTTCGTAGCCGGTGATTTGGTGTTGCGAAAAGCCGTTGGGAATGCTCGGGACCGTAATGCGGGGAAGTTGGCTTCGGCATGGGAGGGACCGTACCGAGTAACGGCCATCGCTGGTGCAAGAGCCTACTATTTGGAAGATCTGGGCGAGAAACCTCTGCCCCACCCGTGAAATGTGTGTAATCTTAAGAAGTTTTACCACTGATCCGTCGCTATTGAACAATGTAATCTAAAGGAGTCGGCACATGTCAATACAATGCCTGTTCGTACTATTGCATGACTTGCGTTCTTTTCATCCTTTTTCGTTAACAAGCGTGAGTACGATATCTAAGGACAGAAACTTGACCTCGGTTCGAAACTATCACCGGGCAGGTGGAAACCTTAACCACAGTTATTCTAAGGACAAAAACCTCTCCTCGGTTCGAACCAATCACCGAGCAGGTGGAAACCTTAGCACTTTCTTCTAAGGACAGAAACCTAACCTCGGTTCGAACCAATCACCGAGCAGGTGGAAACCTTACCACTTTCTTCTAAGGACAGAAACCTCACCTCGGTTCGAACCAATCACCGAGCAGGTGGAAACCTTAGCACATTATTCTAAGGACAGAAACCTAACCTCGGTTCGAGCCTATCACCGAGCAGGTGGAAACCTTAGCACATTGTTCTTGACAGGCCACAAATGCGTTGACCCCTTGTGATAACTTAGATTAATTAATTAGCCCAGTTTTTAATTAATCAAATTAACATGTAATCACGTGGTAGCACAAACAAATCACCAAACTAAGTTATGCAGCGGAAAATAGAGAACACGGTGATTTGTTCACGAATGGGGAAAACCTTACGGCAAAAACCCCACCGGGTGATTTAAGGTCACCACTCCCGAA
The DNA here is from genome assembly GCA_032878915.1 of Castanopsis chinensis. Lineage (NCBI taxonomy): Eukaryota > Viridiplantae > Streptophyta > Magnoliopsida > Fagales > Fagaceae > Castanopsis > Castanopsis chinensis. The sequence continues at coordinate 27,950,808 of JAVQMG010000121.1, read as the reverse complement.
ACTCCACTATTATCACAACAAGCAGTTACAAGTAAGGAATCCCAAGTACCTCACCAACCTACAGTTGAACTCTTACCCCAATACCCAATTGGACTTGTTCTGTAGTGACAGTTTCTCCTTTCAATGCACGGCTCCCAAGTACGTGACTAACCAAATGCGCGGATCCCAGTACGCGACTTCAATTACCAACTATGGAGAGAGAGAGTTGGCTGCAAAGTTCTTCAAATCATCAAAAATGAACTCGGGCACGAACTTTGTCTATCAGATCACAAATTGCATGAACAACAAGTTCTCAAAAAATGTGCAACTTGTTTTCTTGTGATCTCTGCTTTGACGGCCCTTAAAATAATCCTTTTATATGTCTAGGGTTAGGAGAAAAGAAGTCCCAAAGACACACTCACGGATTAGACTTGAAACAGACCTGGAAATCTGTTTTCTTTAATTCTCGACAGATAGAGGTGTCGAGAGGTGTCGAGATAGCTGTCGAGTCTCGGGCAAAACAGCTCCTTTAAAGCTCGATAGATGTATCTGTCGAGGTATGTGTCGAGCTTTAAAAACTTGCACTTTCTAGCTTGTTTCTTGGACAGACTTTGACGGCTTCAACACTTAACCTTGAACCACTGTTCCTTGAAGTGTTAAACTCATCCTAAATCTATCCAATTACAAGTAAAGTGCGTTTTGTCTAAGGATAAGCCAATTACATAAAATAGTGACATATGTTCACAGACTTGAACTACATATGTCCTAACAGTTCTAAAGACAGACGCCTAACCTCGGTTCGAACCTATCACCGAGCATGTGGAAACCTTAGCACATTGTTCTAAAGACAGACGCCCAACCTCGGTTCGAACCAATCACCGAGCAGGTGGAAACCTTAGCACATTATTCTAAAGACAGACGCCCATCCTCAGTTCGAATCTATCACCAAGCATGTGGAAACCTTACACAACATTTATCTAAACAAAACCCCGAATCTATCCTATCACCAGGCAGGTGAAAAGCTCATCACTATTACGGGCGACAGCCAAAAACCGGATTGGCCGTCCTCCGTCATCGATCAATACTTCAAAACACAGGACACCGACCTCGGGCCCTTGCATCCCACCCAACGGAAGGTGCCCGCCTAATCCTCGCCCTTTTTCCAAGGGCTTAGTTGCCCTACACCTCTAAACCCGCGCAAAGCACGAACGTTTTCTCATACCTAATCTCGCACACAATAGTAAATACCGATCATACTTAGGTGTGATTAAAACAGGCAAGAAATAAAAGGCGGAACATATGCTTTCAAATCATTATAGCGAAAATTGTAAACCAAGCAGTACGAGTTAAAACGTTTACAATGGTAGTTCGAATGTCTCGTCGCCACAGCCCGGCGACCTAGGCTTTTGTCAAAAAATAATATAAAACAAAGACAAATTAAAAGCGTTCTGAAACAAATCCTTCAGCCATTACAGCCTCACGCATCTGGGTCGGAAGGGAATGTCTGGGCTTGTCCGGGATCACCTTCGGCAGGTTGAGAGGGGAGGGGAGTCTCGTTTTGCGCGGCGGCATTTTCGATAGGGGCATTGCTCGTGGCCTCCAGGTCCACCATCTCCACATGAGTGTTGATAGCCTGAACGAGGTCCCTCAGGCTCGGCGTGTCCTCATCCTCGGCGCCGGTTTGACTATGGATGGGCTGAGGTTGGGCAGGATAAGGGACCCGCTTAGGATCCCACAGGGGGGAGTCCTCCGGCACCCCCGCGGCATGGAGCGCAGCCATCCAGCCCTCGCTGAAGCCATATTGCCGGGCTTGCTGAACAATGGGTTCCACTGAGTTTTTCGCCTCCGTGAAACCCTCGTTGTACCACTTCTCCTCGCAAGCCTCGAGCGCGTCCTTCAGCGAGGTGAGCTGGTCGGCCTGTGCTAGGTTCGGGCTATTCGCCTTCGCCAGTTCAAGCTCCGTCTCCTCCAGCTTAGCCGTCAGCTCCCTCAACTTGCTCTCTGCTGACAACCGGGCTTTCTCGGCGTCAACCGCCTTTCTTTCCGCGGCATTAGCGGCTTCTAACCTTTCCTCGGCTAGTGCCCCCGCCTCATTCCTTAGCCCCAGCGCCTTCTCGATGGCCTCGGCCGCTTCCCTCAGTCTCTCGCCCACGATAGAAGTGAGCTGTGCCGCCTACAAATGCAATGGAAGCAAGGTGTTAAAAATTCTTGACGAAGTCCCATAATCAAACGTGATAAAGAGAAACCTTACCGCAACAGTGTGCCATTGTAACCATCGAGCGAGTGACTCGTCATCCTCATCCGAGTAGATGTGCACGTCCTCGGGTAGGAGAAGGCCCTGGGCTAAGCTCTGTGCCACACGCCCCCCGTCGCCCTTATCCCATCTCCATACGCAGGTTGTCTTGGGTAGTGGCCCTCCGCCGAGGGTGAAGGTATGCCTCCATCCACCCTCGACGGGAGGGGAAGACGCCTCTACAGTACGCGCCTGTTCAGGAGAAACTACCTGCGGCTCCCGGATGGTCACCCCTCCCCTTGGGCGGATTGGAGACCTCGGCGGAACATTACCGGGAATGTCCGCCTCCTCAACTGGCCTTTTTCTTTTTCGAGCTTCACCGACCTGCTGGGTGGCTGGGCTCCTCACCGGGGATGGAGATAGGTTGGCCTGACCGGCGTCGGGAATGAACCGAGACAGGGTCATCATCCTCTTCTTCACCATTTTCTCTTTCTGAACGGCTGCGGGGGCTCGTTCCTCGGCTAGCGGGGGCTCGTTCTGTGGTTGTTCGATGGCCTCGTGTCGCCTCCTGCTTTGTGATGCCCGCTCGGCAGACTCGTCCCTGACCGACGGGATGTCGTCCGCGGTCGTGTAACGGGGGACTGCGTCTCGAGCCTCACCCACCGTGAGCGACGGAGGAAGGAATTGATTGTGCCGAATGTCAATATACGACAGGAGGGGGCTGTCAACCAAAAGTGCTTAACCGAAGGACTGCCACGTGGTGTACACGGGGTTTACTCCGAGGATCAGATGAGAGGCTCAGAGTTGCCCATCGGTGTGCACGAAGATTTCTGACCTTAGGACGAAGTTCAGATCCCTTTCGTGGACGACCCTAATATCCGACACAAATCGTTTTGACTCTGCAAGCCCCAAAGAAGCAATGGTTAGTCAAAGAAAATAAAAAGGGGAGGGGACAAGTAAACATGAATCTGAAAAACAAAGAAGACACGGTACCGACCAACATCGCGAGGCGTATGTGGGCAGTGTAGCCCCTCGACGAGCCAGTTGCCGCTCACCTTGACAAACTCCCCAGCTGAATTCCTATTCGTGTCCGGCAGGTAGGATATCAGCCGGACTCGGGTATCCCTAGTCTTTAGGTAGTAGCCCTTCGAAAATTTCCCGCACATTTTGTACATAAAGTTAATGTCATAATGGTTTAGGTGCATACCGTACAACTGGTTCAAACAGCTGACACAACTAACGACCCTATAAAAGTTGGGAGGGAGCTGGTCAGGGCATAGGCCATAGAACCCTAGAGTGCTCGCTATAAGGGGGTCTAAAGGGAACCTAACGCCTCCCTCCAAAATGGCCATCAGCGGAACGAAGACAACGTTCCAGCTGACTACCCTCTCAAGGGCAATATCGCCTTCCTTACAGAATGCAACGTCCACATCCCTAAGGACGCCAAAGGTCCTTCTAAAATTGGCCAAGGCAGTCCCAGGGGCTAAAAGGTGGGAGAAACCCATTTCTAAAGGTACGAAATAAGAAAGGAAGCAGAAAAAGAATAAAAAGTAAGGCGCACATACTTGAAAATCTAAGGAGGCGAAGAACTGGAGAGGTTTTTCACACAGAGAATGCTCGGTAGAGAAAGTATAGAGAGGATGCCCAAAAAGTGAAATGAGAACTTAAGAAAAGGATTATATAGGCACAGGGGCATTAAATGAAAGGAGAGGCGGGAAAAAGAAATCCCCCAATCCCCACACGCCAGGCTTTTTCTTGGAAAAGCCGCTTACACGCGCTCACGGATTACGAATTGTCAGCCTGTTACCTCCTGACGGTTCGCTAACCATAGGGTCATTATTACGGAAGTGACCGCCTGCCGCGGAACTGACCCTCGCCAATCCACGGCAGCCATTGACCCCACGCATAAAAAGAATAGGAATTTGTACCAACCTGTCGCCTCAAAGACCTTGATTCATCCCCAAGCTCCGTGCATAAATCAAGGGGGGGCTATTGTACAGGCCTCGCCCCACTGGGCCATCCATCCTCAGGCCCACAAGAGTAGCTACCCATACGGGCCATGCCTCGGGCCCGTTCGGCCCTAGGCTCACAAAGAACGACCATCCCCTCATGGCCTTCGGTCTCGATCAATTTAAAGGGCTTCACCTCGAACCGACCTAGCATGTATCTAGCACCCCAAACGCAAAAAGCAAAGCCATCCCCGATATGGTCTGCAGGAACGAGCTGCGCGACGTCTGCACCTGATGCCCGAGGTCCTGCCGGATTTGGCCAATCACCAACCCAGGTCACCGTGCTGTGCTCTGCCGTCCATCTCGAAAGCTTTTCTGCGGGGAAACGAACGTGACAATGGAATCAAGTTCCGATGCCACCATTGCCCTCTTCACGCTCATAACTGCTCGCCACTTAGAGAAGATGGCATTAGACCTCTCCATCCACTAAACTAGGAAATGGCCACAGTTACTCACCAAGCTGTGGCTATAAATAGGCAAGGGGGCATCAGAAACAAGGGCGCGCGAAAGAGAGAGGGAGAGAACTAGTAAGGGACAAGAAGGAGGAGGAAAAAGAAGATAGGAACACTGGGGTAGTCTTGCGAGGAATCGCCCCATTGCAGAAAATGCCAAAAGCCCACCATACAAATAGATTGTGAGCCCAACCTATCCTAGGCCTAGTCGCCGTTCTTGGGTGCGCACAGATCTCCTTCTATCTTCCTTCCTACTCATGCATCTGCATCTAGTTTTACGCATTGTTTTGCTTTCTTTAACATGTTTTTGTGTGTTTTCAGTTTTTAGTTTTGTGTTTTATTTTTTCTTTTCTGATAAAAATAAAAAAAAAATTGAAAAAATTTGAAAAATACAAAAACAGTGTGTGTTTGTGTACATTGGTTCTTGTGAACCTTAAAATGGCCATTGAAACAGAGTTTTCTAAACATTTTACTTTTCGTAGCTTAGATGAGCATCCTTATGCACAACTAAGCAAATAAGCTTTGTGGCTCTTTATTTGTGATGAGTAAGGTTAAGTGATCTCTTGTACTTAACACTTGTATCACTCTTTTTGACAGGTAGGACTAGAAAATCCTAAGAGAAAGGCATAAATAACCATCTCACCACGGTTACTTGCCAATCATGAAATGACATCTGTATGCTTCGGCATGGCAAAAGTGCAATGTCAAAAAACTTAACATAATTGGGTATTTTTTTTCTCTCTTATATGCCCATGCATGATATGCTTAATAAAAGAAAATATGTAAAGAAATAAAAGCAAAAAGAGCAAATTGCTTTAAAAATATGATTGCAAGTGTGTTTTCTAGGAGATGTGGGAGTTATAGGATGTACCTCGAAGGTGATAGTCCCCACCAAATAGTTATGATTGTGTGTGAGTTAAAGTGATTTTCTCATATCTCAAATCATCATAACTTTGAGACACTTATGCAATCTTGCGATGTTTTTCACATACAACATGCAATATTCTTTGCTATTCTTGATACATGTGCAGGTACAATGTGATTTGGTCATCACAAGGTTTACATGCGTTAATGTATGCTCACTAAACTGTCTTAACTTATTTTTAAAATATAAAATTGGTTAGACTTGTTTAGTGTGTGTGTGTGTGTGTGTGTGTGTTTTGGGATCCATGTGCTTAAAATTTGTTGTTGAGAGATGATTTTGAGAGCTAAATATGTTGATTGGATCATTGGTTGAGTTGTATGCGTGATTGCATTCATACCTGTGTTTTACTCCTCTTGAAAAACTGCTTTTTAAAGCCAGCTCGACACCTCCTCGACACCTCCTCGATACCTGGCTGTCTGTCAAGCTTCTCAGCTTTTTTTTCTTATCACAATCTCGACAGCTTCTCGACACTTGGTGGATCGATCGAGATTCTTTTGGTGTTTGATCCTTCATTCTCGACACCTCCTCGATAGCTGTATCTGTCGAAACTATTTTTCTCGACACCTACCTTGACAAATGTCTCGAAACCTCTCGATACCTGTATCTGTCGAGATTTACTGAAGGTGTATATATAGTTTCTGCACGATCTTTTCTCTCATTTCTCTCGATCTATCTCTCGATACTTTTGTGTTTTCTCTTCCAAAACCTCTCTCACTCACTCCAAACCTCTTCCTAAGGTTTCTTCAAGCTTTCTTCAAGTTTTTCTTCACTTGGTAAGCTTTAAATCTCTCATTCATCATGCATTTCATGTTTTAAAACCTAGGTTTTGGGGTTTTTCAAAATTGATGAGTGTTTGTTGAAATTGTTGTGATATGTTTTGAAGATTTGATCTTAACACTACATGCATTCCATCACATTAGCATTTTAACAATATTTTCATGCATTTAGATGTGTGCAAACTTATTGTGTGCTGATAAGATTGGATTGGGCTGAGCCCTTGATGTTTTTCAGTTTTCATGTCACATGTTCATGCATTTCTCATGAATACGTTCTATCTTTTCAATATACTTGTTATATATTGAACTGCTTTGGGACTTTTCTAAGTGTTTCTCTCTTTCTCCCTCTCTCTCTTTTTGCGTTAGTAGTGTCTATGGCACCAAAACGTAAGTCCATTCCGTCCCAGAACCCTCTTCGTTCTAGGGGCTCTTCATCTTCTGATCGTACTCCTGCTTCTGTTCTGTTCCGTGATGAGAAAGCCCAACAGGACTTCTCGGAGAACTTTTTTAAACGAGGTGTTCATTCGGAACGCCAAGTTATTCTGGCAGACTTTGCCGACACCGACCTTCCCAATGTCATTCACAATCGGGGTTGGGAGAGTCATTGTGTGACGTCCCGATCACTTGTCCTTCTGTGCTGATTCAGGAGTTTTACTCCAACATACATGGAATTTATTCTTCAGTACCTCTCTTTCATACTCACGTTCAAGGTACGCGCATTGTCATCACTCTGGAGTTGGTCTTTGAAGTGCTTCATGTTCCGAGGGTTGATCATCCTGACTACTCTGGTTGTGAGCGTCTATGGACTGTGTCCAAAGACGAGATGATGTCAGCTTTTTGTGAGCGCCCCTCTGATTACGGTGAGCGTTAGTTCACACCATGTAGGCCTTTTGCTAAAGGTTCTCGTTTCCTAAACATGGTGATAAATTTTGTTTTGCACCCACTCTCTCACTATAACTCCATCACAGAGCCTCGTGCTCAGTTGTTGTTGTCTCTTTTAGAGCACTTCATTATAGACTTTCCTTCACACTTCATCTTCTCTATCATAGATTTCTATAGGGATATGGCTACCCGTGATAAGCTCATCTTTCCTTCTGCTATCACAAGGATTCTACGCCACTTCTCCGTTCCGTTTCCTTCCCTTTGTCCGACCCCTTCCATGTCATGGCTGCCATAAATGCTGCTACCGCAAAATGTAGTGAGGCGCAGTTTAGGTCAAGATAGATGGATTCAGCAGCTCCTTCCTCCTGTCCAGCTCCATCTCGATCTGCTCGAGTTACATCTGCTCCTTCCTCTTCCTCGAGCGATGTGTCACTCGGAGACATCATGGCGCAACTTCAGCGCATAGATGCTCGCCTCGATACGCTCTCTACGGAGTTGTATCAGGTGAACGTTTGTGTTAGTCGCATTGCCAGGCAACAGGTGACCATGGGCGGTTTTGCTTCTGAGACTTCTCCTCCACCTCCTCATGTGGCTTCTAAGACTGAGGTTGATGATGGTGATGACGATGATGCTTTGGATGATGATGATGGAGATGCTAGTTCTACCGATGAGATGTCTACTTGACACTCTACCCTTTGTCACTCGTGACAAAAAGGGGGAGTAGTTTTGGGTTTTGAGAGTAGTTATACTTAGGGGGAGAGCTTGTATAGGACATTTTTGATAGGAAGAGTGTTGCTATGAGGGATGTAGTGAGGATTTACATGTATTTATTTTCTTTTCTTTCTTTTTAGAGATACATTGTTCATGTACCCCGATCTTATGACCAGTTTTATATACATTGTGCTTACTTATTATATATATATATATGTTGATGTATGTTTCTTTCACCTACCTTTATATGTGTTGTTTCTTTTCTATCTTTATACAAATGTTTCTTTATTTGTATGCAATCTGTTATTTCTGCTTCACACAAAGATGCCTTGATGTGTTTTGTTTAAAAGTGTTTCAGAAATACATGTTGTCAAAGTTTACTTGCCATAAACTCTCTTCTTACAAAGTTTTTCAAGAGTTCGTGTTAGGATAGATTTTATTGTATTCAACAAGTGAATATGAGTTGAGTGATTTATGACTTCTCTCATATGTTCATTTGTTTGTTGTGGTTTTGTCATGGATTGCCAAAGGAGGAGATTGTTAGGACATATGTGATTCAAGTTGTTTTGAACATATGTCATTATTTGATGTAATTAACTTATCCTTTGACAAAATGAACTTTACTTCTAATTGGGTAGATTTAGGATATGTTCAACGCTTCAAGAAACTGTGTTTCAAGATCAAGTGTTGAAGTCATCAAGTCTATCCAAAAAACAAGCTGGAAAGTGCAAGTTATTAAGGCTCGACACCTAGACTCGACACCTAGACTCGACACATGCATCTATTGAGCTTTAAGAAGCTGTTTCAGCCCCGAGGCTCGATAGTTGCTCGACAGCACCTCGACACCTCTAGCTGTCGAGATTTAAGAAAAACAAATTCTAAGTTTTGTTTTGATTCCAATCCGTACTTGTGTCTTTGGGACTTCTTTTCTTCTACCCCTAGACATATAAAAGGATTATTTTAAGAGCCGTCAAAGTGTACACAAGTTGCACAAGCATTGAGAAATCCTTGTTCAAGCAATTTGTGATCCGAGACAAAGTTCATGCCCTAGTTCATCTTTCTTGTGAAGAAGTTGCTGTGTATGTGCACCGTAGGGTTTTGTAACCAAGCATCTTCTTGATCTTCATCGTGTGGATGAATTGAAGAACTTTGCAGCCAACAACTCTTTCTTTAGTTGGTGATTGAAGTCGCGTACTGGGATCCGTGCAATTGGTTAGTCACGTACTGGGAGCCGTGCATCAAAAGAAGAAACTGTCACTACTGAACAAGTCCAATTAGGTATTGGCGTAAGGGTTCAACTGTAGGTTGGTAAGGTACTAAGATTCCTTTACTTGTAACCGCTTGTTGTGATAATAGTGGAGTTTCGGGAGTGGTGACCTTAAATCACCCGGTGGGGTTTTTGCCGCGTAGGTTTTCCCCATTCGTAAACAAATCACTGTGTAATTTAATTTCCGCTGCATACTCTAGATTATTGGTGATTTTTTTGTGCTACCACGCCATTTGCATGTTAACTTGATTAATTAAAAACTTGGCTAATTAATCAACTTAATTAATCACAAGGGGTCAACACATTTGTGGCCTATCACTCTCTTTGGTTCAATTTCAAAGTCTATGGCCCTTCCTGACATATTGACCATCCTTATCTAATATAATACAATTATAGGAGCTCTTTTCTATTAGTATAATAATAGTTTAAGTTTATGACAATTGCTAGCTATGACTATTCAAACTTCTTAAATCTAGAGCAAGACGACCATACCTGAAATTCTGATGCACAGCCGTAGAGGAGAAAAGAAAAAAGAGCTCAATCGTGTGTTGTGGCTTAAAACAAAAAGAACTTTCTTATGTGCATACACGTGTAACTTAAAAGGGTAAAAGGCTAGGGTTACAAGACTCATATTTTTACTTATGCCACCTTACTTGGGCTTCATATCCCGTAGCATTTATCTTATTTTTAATTTCGTAGGCCCAAGTCAATTTAATCCATTTAATTGTAGGCCTCCTTTATAATTTATGTATAATAATTAAATTGGTATCAAAATTATGGGGTGTTATAGCCATAGCACGTGCTAAGAACAAAATCTATAATGGGAAAAGTCGACATATCCAATGGAGGCACAATATTGTGAGGCAGCTCATTGATAATGGTGTAATGTCCTTGGACTTTGTGAGGTCAGAAAGGAATTTGGCCGATCCTTTGACCAAGCCACTAGCAAGAAGGCTGATGACTGAGACATGAAGGGGGATAGGACTGATACCTAAATTGTGACACTATGACCAATGCCTAACCTCTATGATGGATGATTCCACACAAGGAGTTAAAATGGATAGAGGTCATTTGTGGTCCATATGGGCACTGTTTGTTATTATGTATTCTGCTATTTCATTGAGGAGATAAATGATGACTCCATCTCTATGTTGTGAGACAGTGCTAAGTTGCAGATTGTTGGAGGTTAAACTCTAGCTCTTAATGGATCCATAGTCCTTACCTGTTAGGATTGGGTGTACTGGACACACTTTTGATGGTTGCCACCTATGTGGGAGTGGAAGTTGTGCCGCTTCCTATGAGACTTAGGTAGGTCTCTAGAGCTCTCATGAAACTCAATGGCGCATGGCTTGTATAAGGCATCAACTCGCTTATGGAACAACCTTGGTAAAGAAAGGTATGTGGGTGGTAAGTTTGGTTATCTAATAGCTTGGTTAAAAGAGTCTAACTCTACCATTGTCTAGTAGTTCCTACTTATTTACCCTAAGTATGGTTAAAACCTTAGGGTACCATATTGATGCATGCCTTCTTGAGTTTATTGCCTTTCCTAGTTTAGTGTTTGTAACATGTGGGGGATTATTGGAGTATGTGTGTTTCAAACACTTTAAGTATGCTTGTGTCCCATATTAGTTAGAGATGAGCTTTCATATATGTTTATAAACCATAGCACCACTTAAGTGTTAGCTTGAAAGATAATGGGCTAAGGGTTAGAGTTGGGTTTGGATTAGGTTTAGGTTTGTCTCTATCTCTCTTGTTCCTCATTCCTTTCTATTTCTTTTACTTTAGCCCAATTTGGTTTTTCCCGTTGGGCATTAAACAAATAGCCCATTAGGGCATTTAATGTGCTGCCCGTTGGCTTGCACAGTGAACGTTGCATGCAGCCCATCAGCCCTTACATCAGTTAGTATATAAAACCTCTTTTCCCCTTTTTAGCTCTTAAGTTTTTCATCTATAGCAACCGCCTCTTCCCTCTGTTTTGCTCTATTTTTTTTTTTTTTTTGGGCTCATCTCCACTAAAATTTTAGCATCAATTTTTAGTTTTAAGGAAAAGCAAATTAAGTTTGTTCTTAGTTCTTCTTGCTTTAGTGTGTGATCAACTTGAAGAAATCACTATAGTCTAATCTTGGGGAGTTGTTCAGTCAAGAAAGTCATTCACACCGAGTTCTACTCCTAGTGGCACGAATCAACCCTTAAAGACAACGCATTTTGCATGATTCTATAGTTTATGAAAATTTTCTAACTCTATCTTTCTAACTTTATCTATTTATTTTTGTCATTGCTAATTTTTTAGGGTTTGTATTGTTCAATCAAACTTGTTCATTTAGCCTTATTTTCCTACATAAAAGACATATTGAACTAGACTGCTGTGAAATGAATTATTCTATTAACGACTGTCAACTGAATAATAAATTTCACGCCTTTAATTTACATAAACTTTCAATCCTGAGAGGATAGTGAACCCGATCATGAAATGTAGGTTGCTTTGATATATTAGGAGTAAAATCTAATTTAATGGTCAAAATCTCAGTATGTTGGGTAGCCACACGTAATGCCAAAGGAACACATATTCTCAAGATGAAATTCATAGTCTCTTTGTAGAGATATAAAATATTCCATTGAGATAAGTTTAATGAGTTTGGTTATTTAGAGTGTTAGGCCTAACTATTTTAGTAAAGAGTTATTAAAGTTTATATTTCATGAAATTTGATTTCATAAATATATATATGAACAATTTAAAGGATTAAACCGAGTACTTAAGGATCAAGAGGTAGTAATTTTCAAAGTAGAAGTTATATATTGTGACTTTGTTTTACTACGAATATTTTCATGAATGAGTTGATTTTTTAGATAATAAAGTCTTGGGATTTAATTTTATTAATAAAGCCTAAAGTGCAATTATATTTATATAGTGAAATTAAAAATAATTAATGGTAACTTTGGGCTTGTCAAGAGTTGACAAATAAGCCCGAAGCCTGTTGGAGTTAGAGTTTTATTTGTCCCTTTGGTCCCATCCCAAACCACACACTAACGCTCAATTGGGCTGGCATTGGGTTGGCCTAAAATGCTAGCCCAATTAGATAATCAGTTGTTTATTTAATAAGAGTTACTAAATAAAGTAACTGCTTTTGATAGTTATAAACGTACGTATGATTAAAAGAAATACATACAGTTTTCTCCAATGACATTCTCTCTTGAATAAGTGCATACATAATTGATTGAGAGACCACACATTTTGGGCATATGTGGAATTGGGGTGAAGATTGAAGGTCTTCCCAAGTTCAAACTTCTTTTGTTTTGAATTTCACTGCACTAGGGTACACCTTTCTATTCTTTGTTTCTAAAATTCTAGATATTCCATGTTATCTCACATGAATGAAGTAGATACTTGTGTTGCTTCTGCTGTGGGTTTTGTATGAGATGCAAAACCAGTTTTTCCAACAATTGGTATCAGAGCCGGGTTTCAATATCATGTTTGTATAACATGTTGAGTGAGTTTTAGAATAAAAGAAAATCATTTTCTTGGTATTCTAGCATTTTGCAATGATTGTTCTGTATAGTCACATTTTTTATTTTTTGAACCCACACGCCATTTATTATATATGAGATATATATTGGTTCAAATAATTGGTTCGTGTTATTCAAAGTGTTCATGATTATGTCTCTTAATATATGCCGTGCTTTGATAGTGTTTGTATTAGGCATGAACACGATAGTCTTTGTATTAGGGATGAACACATAAACCTATAATGCATTGATAGAGTTTGATGTGTCGTTCTCTTGTCTTCTTGGAATGCATGCGAATGATTGATAACCTTGGATTGATATTATATAGGATTCATGGCCTGACTTCATTAGTGATCATATCCTTGGATTGATAATATATATATACACGGATATAGATGCTCTCATGTTAATGCTAGGATTAAAGTATTCCTTTTATGAAATTTATTTCTAATGAGATTAGGATTTTATTTTTAAGGGTTTCTAGCATTTTAGGGTTCTTGATCTTGATCTTGAAACCCTTAATGTTTAATGTATAAATCTTCATTTATAAAATCAAAAGGTGTTTTTGCTGGAAAATATTAAAAACCTTACTTTTAAAATTTCTAATGGGAGAGAGATTCAATGGTTGAATCTCACAGCCTCCATTGTCAGTTTATAGTAGTTTGATTAGGCACCTCACCTTGGCGTATATGCCTTGGTCCCTACGGAGGGTGTTTAATTCATGGTACTACAGATTAAACTTTTTAATGATGGATGATATGTGTTTTTACATTGAGAGCGACCACACTACCGTGGAAATACTTGGTGACTCACATAGAGTCTAGGCAATTGTGTACACTAGACTAAGTTTAATTTTAACCTCCCTACGGAGCTATGTCATTATTACTTAGAGGCTAAAGGGAAAATGACATATTATTAGTGTTTGGCAAGAGTTATCAAGATAACACTAGTAATGAGAATAGTTCTTAATCAATCATAATATTTATTATTTACTTGCTACCAAGGAATTTTAAATATGGGATTGGGTTGTCGTTGCATATTTTTATATTATGGTTTTGTTAAGTTTCCATACTATGTGCTAATAGGCTAAATTGATAATGTCTTGTTTACTTATTGTATTCATGTTTATTATTTTCAGATTTAATCATGGCATCTTTTAGCCCACTTATTGCTATTCTTAACCAAAACAAGCTGATTGGACCTAGCTCTGTTGACTGGAAAAGGAATTTAGACATTGTTCCTAATGCTGAAGAGCACAAATTTAATGAGATGACTGTGAGATAATCGTTGGCGGAAATCTAATGAGATGGCTAAGTGCTATATCCTAGCATCTATTTCAAATGTTCTACAACATCAAATGCAGGATATGGAACTAGCTTTGGATATAATGTTTAGTCCAAAGCAAATGTTTAGTGAGCAAGGCTGTTCTGCTAGGCAAGATACTATGAGGCTTCTTCTAAATACCAAGATGACTCAAAGGACTCCAGTTAGAGAACATTGCCTTAAAATGATCTTTTATCTAAATACACTGGAGGTTTTAGGTGCTGACATTGATGGAGAATCTCAAGTGGATATAATATTCCAATCCTTGCCAAAGTCATTCAAAGAATTCAGACTTAATTATAATATGAACAAAAAGATTTATACTTTGTCTGAATTGATGAATGAATTGGTGGTAGCGGAAAGCATCCTTGTGAAAGCCAGTGTTGATACTAATATGACTGAAACATCTTCTTTAGAGCCTAAGTCGAAAGGCAAGGGTGGTTGGAAGAAGAAGAATTTCACCAAACAAGAAGGTAAGCAAGTTGCCTTAGGAGTTGCCAATAAGGGAAAGAGGAAAGCAAAGGACTACACCAAAGGAAAATGTTTCCATTGTGGTGAGAAACGTCATTGGAAGAAGAATTGTTCAAAATTCTTAGCTACTAAGAACAAAGGTATGATAAGATCATTCCTTCTTGAAACTTGTTTAGTACAAAATTCTACAGATTCCTAGTGTGTGGATTTAGGATGTACTAATTATATATGCAATATTTTGCAGCGGTTCTAGGAGACGAGAAGGCTGAATTTAGGGAAAATGTCCCTTACTTAGGCTGATGGGAGCAAAATTCCAATTGTAGTATTTGGGGTGTTTAATTTGTGCTTTGGTTCTAAGGTTTTAATATTGGAAGACTGTTTATATGTTCCTAATGTTCGTAAGAATTTGATTTCTGCAACTTATTTAGGTAGACATGGATATTGTGTTGTCTTGAAAGACAGTGTTGTAATAAAGAAGGATAAAGTGTTTATCTGTTCTAGCACTATTGTTGATGGTCTTTATATTTTGACTCCTGAGAAGCATGAATTGTACAATTCTGAATTAGATAGTAATTCATGTGTAAAATCATTAAAGAGAAAGTTTCCTTTTGCTAGTGAGGCATATCTTTGGCATTTGTGTTTAGGTCATATTAATCCAAATAGGATTCAAAGACTAGTGAAAAATGGTTTTATTGAAAAATTGGATTTTGATGAATTCCTTGTTTATGAATCTTGTTTGGAGGATAAAATGACAAAAAGACCTTTCAATGCAAAAGGGCATAGAGCCAATAAACTAATAGAGCTAGTACATTCAGACGTATAAGGTCCTATGTCAACCCAAGCAAAAGGAGGTTATGAGCATTTCATTACTTTACGAATGATTACTTTAGATTTGGTTATGTATAACTAATGAAATGGAAGTCTGGAACTTTTAAAAAGTTCAAAGAGTTTAAGGCTGAAGTGGAAAATCAATTAGGTAAACACATAAAGGTCATTTGATCTAATCGTGATGGTGAATACCTTCTTGGGGGATCTCAATGATTACTTAATTGAAAATGGGACTATATCTCAATTGACTGCACTTGCAACTCCCCAATAAAATGGTGTGGCAGAAAGAAGGAATAGGACTTTTTTAGAAATGGTAAGGTCTATGATGAGTTATTCAACCTTGCCTATTTCTTTTGAGGGGTATGCCTTAGGAACAGCAATGCACCTTTTAAATTTAGTTACATCAAAATTTGTTCCCAAAAAACCCATGGAATTGTGGAGTGGGCGTAAGCCTAGTATGAGATATTCCACATTTGGGTTTGTCAAGCACATGTGTTGAAAAAGGAGCTTGATAAATTAGAACAAAAATCAGAAGTGTGTTTGTTTGTAAGTTATCCAAAAGGAACTAAGGGTTATTTATTCTATAGTCGTAATGATAACAAAGTGTTTGTTAGTACCAATGCCAAATTTTTGGAAAATGACTATATGAATAATTTTACTCCTAGAAGTAGAATTGTCTTGAATAAAATGAATGAACCTGTTATTGATCAATCAATGGATGAAACTAGGGATAATGTGGTTGTATTAGATTTACCATAAGACACTACTCATGAGATGACTAATACACTAGAAACTTGTCGTAGTGGAAGGAGTATTAGGTCACTTGTAAGATTTACACTTTTGGAAAACTTTTGAAGCTATCTCAGAAGGGCTTGAATTTGATCATTACGCTTATGAAGAGGTAATAAAAGATATAGATGCACATCATTGGGTCAAAGTTAAGAAATTTGAATTGGATTCTATGTATTCCAATTGAGTTTGGGATCTTGTAGAGGTGCCTAGTGGCATTAAACCTGTTAGTTGCAAATGGGTCTATAAGAGGAAGAGAGGGATAGATGGAAATGTTGAAACCTTTAAGGGAAAACTAGTGGCGAAAGAATATACACAAGAAGAAAGCATTGATTATGAAGAAACTTTTTCGGCAATAGCCATGCTTAAATCTATCAGAATTCTCTTATCCATTACTACTCATTTTAATTATGAAATTTGGAAAATGGATGTCAAGACTGTTTTTCTAAATGGCAATCTTGAAGAAGAAATTTATATGAAGCAACCAGAAGGATTCATAGCAAAGAACCAAGAGCATATGGTATGTAAATTGAAAAGGTCCATTTATGGACTTAAGCAAGCATTTAGGTCATAAAACATTAGGTTTGATCAAGCAATCAAATCATTTAGTTTTGAAAAAAATCTTGATGAACCATGTGTGTACAAGAGACATCAAGGCAAAGTAGTAATTTTCCTAGTGCTTTATGTTGATGACATTCTACTCATTGGGAATGATATAGGGGTAATGTCATCAGTTAAGATTTGCTTGTCAAGCCAGTTTGATATGAAGGACTTGGGTGAAGCAAGCATGGAGATCCTTTATCTGATGACCAAAGGCCTAAGACTTCAAAAGAGGAGAAGATGATGAGACAAATTCCCTATACTTCAGCAATGAGAAGTCTCATGTATGCCATGCTATGTACTGGGCCAGACATCTGTTATTCAGTTGGCATGGTCAGCTGATATTAATTAAATCTAGGTCCAAAACAATGGGAGGCTATAAAGTATATTATCAAGTATCTAAGGAGAACTAAGGACTATATGCTTCTTTACCATTGTGAGGATTTGATACCTATCGATTACACAGGTTTTGATTTTCAGTCAGATCTTGATTTCAGAAAATCCACTTCAGGTTATGTGTTCACCTTGGGAGGTGGAGCCATTAGTTGGAGGAGTGTTAAACAATCTTGTATTGTTGACTCCACCATGGAAGCTGAATATGTTGCTATTTCGTGTTGGGAAAAGAAATAACATATGTAGAGATAGGTGAAGAAAACATACATCATCATATATATACCACTTGATAAATATCATGATGTGTGTAAAAATGGTCACAAGATCTAGGTACATGATTAAGGAGGTAAACACTCCCCTTAACAAGATGAAACACAACTCCCCTTACAAGATCATACACAACTCCCCTTACAAGATCATGTATTTCTCCCCTTAACTTGTAGAATCTTAAAAGAAACCACAAATTCTCCAATCTCTTCCCCTTTTTGTCACGATTGATAGAGGGTACAAGAAGTTACAAAGCTTTACCCGAGAAACATAAAGATGATCAAGGATGATCAAGGGGGCACAAAGAATCCATAAAAATGCATGAATGTAATGAGATAAGATGCTATGGATGACAAGATAAAAGAAAGATGCAAAACATGTGAAATATAATGCATGCAAGAAAATCTCGATCAATTGAGAGGTGTCGAGAAGCTATCGAGTCAACCTCAATAGATCGAAAAGGTGTCGAGGATCTATCGAGCAGACAGAAAGATTCTCAATCGATCCACCTAGCTATCGAAAGGTGTCGAGATTGCGATAAAAAATCAACTGAAGACCTCGTTACATAGCCAGGTATCGAAAGGTGCTGAGGAGGTGTCGAGCCAGCTTTTAAAAGTAGTTTTTCAAGAAGAAAAAAATACAGATATGAATGCAATCAAGCATGCAACTCAACCAAAGATCCAAACAACATATTAACCTCTCAAAAATATCTCTCAACAAGAAAAATGTCATGCATTTTGATCTAAAAAACACACATACACACACACACTAAACAAGTCTAACCAATTTTATATTTCAAAAACAAGTTAAGATAGTTTAGTGAGTATACATCAACACATGTAAACATTGTGATGGCCAAATCACATTGTACCTGCACATGTATCAAAAGTAGTAAAGAATATTGCATGTTGTGTGTAAAAAACATCACAAGATTGCATAAGTGTTTCTATGTTAAGACGATTTGAAATATGAGAATATCACTTTAACTCACACACAATTATAATCGTTTGATGGGGACTATCACCTTCGAGGTACATCTTATAACTCCTACATCTCCTAGAAAACACGCTTGCAATCATATTTTAAAGTATTTTGTTCTTTTTACTTTTATTTCTTTGCATATTTTCTTTTTATTAAGCAAACCATGCACGGGTATATAAAAGAGAGAAAAGAATACCCGATTATGTTAAACTTTTTGACATTACACTTTTGCTATGCCGAAACATACAGATGTCATTGACATTACACTTTTGCTATGCCGAAGCATACAGATGTTATTTCATGATTGGCGGGCAACAGTGGTAAGATGATTATTTATGCATTTCTCTTAGAATTTTCTAGTCATACCCGCCAAAAAGAGTGATACGAGTGTTAAGTATAAGAGATCATTTAACCTTACTCATCACAAACAAAGAGCCACAAAACTCACTTGCTTAGTTGTGCAAGGGGATACTCATCTAAGCTACAAGAGATACAAAGTTTAGAAAACCTTGTTTCATTGGCCATTTTAAGGTTCACAAGAACCGATGTACACAAACACACTGTTTTTGTATTTTTCTAATTTTTCTTTTTTTATTTATTTTGAAAACAAAACAAAATAAAAACTAAACAACCAAACAAAAATAGACAAACAATCATGAAAGCATGAAAGAGAGATGCATATGCATGAGAGCATAATAGAAAGGTGCAGATGCAAGATATCATGATTCCAAAAGCAGATAAGAAATTAGGCAAAGAGAGTCCTAATTAAGATAGAAAGAATTAAAGCAGAGAAAAAACAGAAAAGACAATTAAGTCTTAGGCTCCTTTCTCACCCACATAGCACGAGTCTTTGGCCGTGAAGATGAAAAGGCACATGTCCTAATATGACTACTAGAGGACATGGAAGAATTAGAATTCTTCTGAAATTGAGTTAAAAAGTTCAAAACTTTTAATAACTCACCAAGAAATTTCATGACAACAGGGGTCAAGGATCACACAAGAAATTAATCCAATCAGAGTGTACCCGCTCTAATACCACTTGTTGGGAAATTTAAACCCCAGTTGAAAGAATTAACAAGTTTTTAAACTCAAGTTGTTAATTAGATTTATTATGCATAAAACTTGTTAAACAAACAAACATCAATATTATGTCAAATATAAGTGCAGCCGAAAAGTAAATAAGACAAGATATGATGACCTAGGAAAACCAATGAAACCAACCAGTTTCACAGTAAAAAACTTGGGAGGAAACCTTCCCGAAAAGCAATTCATTATAGTAAAGAGAAGTTTCAAATCTAGTACAAAATCTTTGTCCCTAGACTCTACAATCCCCGTAGATGAATTTACAGCAGAAACCTTCTATCGCTTCAAAACCTCTAAACTCTTCAATATGTGAACGCCACCCTTTGATGCACGGATTCCAGTACGTGACTCACTCCTTTGCACGAATCCCAGTACGTGACTCACTCCTTTACACAAATCCTAGTACGTGACTCACTCACCAACTTGAGGAAGAAGAATGTTGGCTGCAAAGTTCCTCACTTCATCAACAATGAAGATTAAGAAGCATTTGGTTACAAAACCCTAAGGCGTAAAGACACAGTAACTTCCTTCAGAGAGAATAAGGCTTCGGTCACATTTTCCTGTGTTCTCCTTGTATTCTCTTATGTGACGGCCTTTAAAATAAGCATTATATGTCTAGGGTTGTGAGAAAAGAAATCTTACACAAATACATAAACATGGGCCAAAAATCAGATCTGAAAATATGAATTCCCGTAACCTCGATAGATGCCTCGATCGATTGAGCAGCTGTCGAGCTTCATTAAACCTCGAAAGATAGAGGTATCAAGCAGCTCTCGAGCAGCTGTCCGCAAATGTCCAACTATCTGTCCAGCTTTAGTAAACACCTTTTCTTCACTTGTTTCTTGGTCTAATCTTCATGGCTTTAATACTATACTTGAACAATATGTTCTTTGAAGTATTAAACACATCCTAGATCTACCCAAATACAAGTAAAGTGCGTTTTGTCAAATGATTAGCCAACTACATAAAATATGTCCTTAACACTTCTGAAGTAGCAAAGGAAGTTGTTTGGCTCAAGAAATTCTTTTATGTTCTTGGTGTTATGAGAATAGAACAAGTTCCAATCACATTATTTTGTGACAATAATGAATTATAAGAAAGGAAAGCACATAGAAAGAAAGTATCATATTATTCGAGACATTGTGATTCGAGGAGATGTGGTAGTAGAAAAGATTGATGGTGCAAATAATTTGGTAGATCCCTTCACCAAAGCCTTGCCCCAGAGGACTTTTGAGTCACACCTAGAGGGAATAAGAGTTAGATTGGTACGCAATAGTCTTTAAGGGCAAGTGGGAGATTATCAGGATTAATGCCCTAAAATCCTATTGTATGATACTGTGTATGATATTATGCATGACATTATATTATAAATAATGAAGTTGTTTTATTATCTAAAATAATGGTAGCATAAATATTTGGACATTATCGTATAATCCTTGAAATGCATAGTATGTGATTTAGTCATAGAAGATATAAATTACAAGTTCGTTGTAAATTCAAAACTTTAGTTCGAAGTTGGCAATGAAATTGGGTATTTTATCTAAGAAGACTATAACGTGTCAATTAAGATGGTTTGTCTTGATCATCGAAGTGAAGACTTCTAGGTGATATGTTAATGTGTCTTAAGTGTATAAGATATATTGAATTGGATCGCTATAAGATTAATTATTCTATTAGTGAATGTCAATTGAATAATAAATCTCACGACTTTAATTTACATAACTCTCAATCTTGAGAGGATAGTGAACCCGATCATGAAATGTAGATTGCTTTGATATATCATGAGTGATAAGTCTAACCACTTTAGTAAAGAGTTACTAAAGTTTATATTTTATGAAATCTGATTTCAATATATATATATATATATATATATATGAATAAATTAAAGGATTAAACCGGGTACTCAAAGATCAAGAAGTAGTAATTTTCAAATTGGCAGTTACATATTATGACTTTGTATCATTACAAATATTTTCATGAAGGGGTTAATTGTTTAGATAATAAAGTCTTGGGATTTTA
The DNA here is from genome assembly GCA_032878915.1 of Castanopsis chinensis. Taxonomy (NCBI): domain Eukaryota; kingdom Viridiplantae; phylum Streptophyta; class Magnoliopsida; order Fagales; family Fagaceae; genus Castanopsis; species Castanopsis chinensis. The sequence continues at coordinate 27,929,316 of JAVQMG010000121.1, read as the reverse complement.
TTTTGTTAATAAAGCCTAGAGTGCAATTATATTTATATAGTGGTATTAAATATAATTAATGGTAACTTTGGGCTTGTCAAGAGTTGACAGATAAACCTGAAGCCCATTGGAGCTAGAGTTTTATTTGTCCTTTTGGTCTCATCCCAAGCCCCACACTAAAGCCTAATTGGGCTGGCCCAAAAGGCTAGCTCAATTAGATAATTAGTTGTTTGTTTAATAAGAGTTATTTAATAAAGTAACTGTTTTTTACACTTGTAAACACATACGATTAAAAGAGATACATACAGTTTTCTCTAATGACATTCTCTCTTGAACAAAAGCGTACATAACTGATTAAGAGACCACACATTTTAGGCATATGTGAAATTGGGGTGAAGATTGAAGGTCTTCCCAAGTTCAAACTTCTTTTGTTTTGAATTTCACTGCATTAAGGTACGCCTTTCTATTCTTTGTTTCTAAAGTTCTAGATGTTCCATGTTATGTCACATGAATGAAGTAGAGACTTGTGTTGCTTCTGCTGTGAGTTTTGTATAAGATGCAAAACTAGTTTTTCCTACAGCTATGCACTCAAAATATTCCCTAATAAAAATTAGCCTGTGCATTGCCTTATGCAAATTCATTGGTTCAATGTCAAGCAGCTATGGCCTTCAAATCCTTGGTACATTGAATATCCTTCTAGCCTAATCTTTCTCGTGCTATATGTGAAAAAAAATGGAGTGTGTTTAGGTTTCTGATCCAACAAACACAAAATGCTAACCAAATCCAAGTTCATGAATATGTAAGAGGGAAGTATAAATAAGAATCAAAGTGTTTGATTAGGTTAGTTTGGTTCCATACCGGTTGGAGTTGGCTGGAGAAAACTCATGAGGAGGCCAACATTAAAGATGTAATTGAATGGGTGATTCAACACAGATGTGAACGACTGTGAGCAAGTGTTTATGCTTATGTGGTTGATATGGGAAAGAAGAAATGAAGTCAGGGTCGGGGGCAATTGGGCAAGGTTTAGTAGTCATATTGGTTAGAGCAGTCAGCAGTGTGCAACAGAATTGTTGGAGGAGTAAACCCAAGCTGTGAAGATGCCTGAGCCACAACAATGAATGGTTGGACGCCTCCGGCGAGAGGTCAATACAAGGTAAATGCAGCAGTAACTAGAAAAAAAAAAAAAAAGGAGAGTGATAGGGGAGCCATGGCAATCATAATTCATGATCATGACGGTTTCTGTATTGGGGCCATATGCAATGTCATTGAGCTAATTGCACTCAGGGAAGAGACATGTGCCCAAGATGTGCATCAGGCTGTTGAGTTTGCAACTAACCTTGGTTCTCAAAGATCAACTATTAACAATGAAGATATCTCTCTAATGAAGATCTTGAGTGAAGGAGAACCCACATTTGCAAAGTTTGGCCACCTGGTGTTTGATATTAGATGCACTAGTTGCAGACCCGCACGTTGTGCATGACAATTTTTTAAGTAAAATACTATTTTAGTCCCTAAACTTTATAAATAGTTTTTCTTAAAAAAAAAAATAGTTTTATCATATTCATCATAATTTTGTTTACAACGTTTCTTACCATTATCATATATTTACTAGTTGATGATTTGCATAACATAAATATCTTAAGAGGTAGATTTTTTTTTTTTAAAGTCATGGTATATGAAGATTATGATTATATATATATATATATATATATATAATCAAGGGTCCCACTATACTGTTTAGCTAACTGTTACTTTTATCTATAGTATTTTCAGTAAAAAGTTTTCAGTTTTAGCTAAATAAGCCGTTCCCAAAGTCCTTCTAGAGTTTGATTAGTTTTAAGTTCAAAATTTATATTATTATTTTTAATTGTTGATTATTAATTTATTTAAGAGAATGTAATGGTTGCTTTTATTGCACTATAAAATTTTCAATGTCCTCTGTATAGTCATTTTTTTTAATGGTTATCAATAAGAAATAGATATCATGGATGACTTAAATAGTTATAGATGTAATTATGTTAGTGGCATGTTAAAGGGTTTTTATGTCTATTTCTTTTTTCCCTCTAAATTTTCAAGGAAATATGAAAGACATTTCTCTAGTTTGGTCTTAATCAATAAGACATCCATAATATCTTAACAGAAGTAGTAATGAGCCTTAATTTTTTTTTTTTTTTTTTTTAATGTATGAAGTGGTTAGGTTAGTGGTATGTCAAAGTAAAAAAAAAAAAAAAAAATTCCAAGGAAATGTAAACGGTCTTTTTTTTTTTTTTTTTAAAAAAAGAAAAGAAATGGTGGCCTTTTGTATTGTAGAAATATGATTGTTTTAATTACCTTGTTTATAGATTTCATTATTTAGTTATAAACATCTAAATTAAAGTTGATAAATATATAAATGCAAAATTATATGTAAAGTTTCAACTGCACAAGATAATATGCATAGATAATTTTTTTTTTTTTTTTTTTTGGTTTTTGATTATTCACAAATCGTTATTTCATTATTTACTTATAAATATCTAAATCAAAGTTTTTTTTTTAATAGAAACATCTAATTAAAATAGATGAATATGTAAAGGTAAAATTATATGAAAAGTTAAAAATACCCAAGATGAACGTTTAACCATTGGTAGATATGTTTTTTTTTTGAAGACTAAAAGTATGCTTAATTGTTTTAGCTAGAACTATATAACTATGCAAATATTGTTGCAAGTGGTTCCATCATTTGCAAATTATCAAGTTTGGTAGTCTTATACAATAAATATTTCATTTTGCAAAAAAATTTACATGAACTCCTCTTTCATGACAACTTTTTTTTTATTAATTTTTTTTTTGTTTTTTTTTTAAACAACTTAAGAATATTAAGACTTAAGTTACCACATTTGGTAGTTGTAAATAACGTCAGTGATATAAAAAATAGAAAAAGTTTAAATATTTAAAAAAGCAATTTTAGCATATTGTAATATAAAACATCTTTTTCCCAATTTTTATGTAACTTTTCCTATAAGATCAATATTGTTGGCATCCTTTAAAGACGATACATAATATTTTTGAGAAGAAGAAGAAAAAGAAGAAGAAGTAGAGACGATGCTAACACATAATATAAAATTATTAAGTTTGCGTGATTTAAATTTGTGGCATTTATATATATATATATATATATATATATATCTACATATCTATTGTAAATGTTTTTATCTAAATAATATATAGCAGTCCATATTTTTTTAGTCTTGAATCAAAAAGTCCATTCTCAATAGCCTTTTAAGTTTACAAATTGCCCAATCTATAGGCTTAGACACATTTAAAGAGTACTATCTAAACTATAAATTATATGACCCTTTATCACACAAATATTTTGATTTCTCTAAAGGAAGGTATGTGTGTTTCTAGCCATTTTCTTGATTTGTGCTGCATAATTTAATAGTACAAAGGATGTCACTAAAATTAAATGTTGAAGAAAATAAAATGAGAAGAAAAAAGAGTAAAAATAAAATATATAGCAATAAACATAAAATTATCCAAGTCATACTATGTAATATAATAAAAGCATTACATTATTATATACTATATGTACAATGCAGTAGAATAATATTTAATAATAAAAAAGAATAAAAAAGATAACAACTTAAACACAAAACTAAATCACATTAACCCAAAGTAGAATTCTAATTAACAGAAAAGTTCATCAACCTAAAGTATGGATACAACAAAAAGAAAAAATCAAACAAAAAATCAAAAACAAATTGAAAGAGAGAGAGAGAGACAGAGAGAGAATTGGAGGAGAGAGGGGGGGGGGGAGGAGTAGCCTTTTTTGTGTGAGAAAATTATGCATAGAATGGAAAAGAAAATATCAAATTTATATTAAGATGTTGAGAATAAGAATAGTCAAAATACAAGAAGGTAAAAGGGTAAAGAGAGAATGATATTAAGGTAGAATGTAGTGGAGAGATGAAGATGTAAAAGGGAGGGAGAGTTTTGGAAAATTAATAATAAAAATAATAGTTAAAAGATATTTTAATTTTTAAATAATGGAGTTTTTAAGTTACCTTAAATGAGAATATGTTTAAAAAATTATATAGGAAAAATTGGAAACAAAAAAGATAATGACATTGTTGCTAATGTGACTCAACTGGAGCATAGTAACAATAAATGCTAAGTTTCAAATTTTAGATATATATAGATATAGATTTGCAGTGGTATTTGATAGCAAATTGAAAAAGGCTAAGCCGAGTAGCTAAGAATTGGCAAATAATGTATTACAGGGGGTGCAAAGTGCTATATGGATTGAAGAATCACTACCGTGTATTTCTAGTAGTATACTGTCGGATGTAAATTCAGTTTAAAGCAATAAATAAATAAATTTAAAGATCAATTCAAATATCTTATTTTTATTATTTTTTATATAGTAGCGTATTTATATAGTAATATATTGTTTAAACACAAAAAACTAAGAGCAATTATGAAAAGTGTCCTTCATAGATTGAAACTATTTTTGAAAAAAAAAAAAAAAAAAAAAGTGATACGATGAAGAACAAAACTGTGCCGTCTATGTGGCCAAATGGACAATATCATGACACGACGATATGGGTCGATATTTGGACTTGGAAGCACACCAAGTTCCCACCCATAATTTTCTCTCCGATAATAGGACATTAGTCAGGTCGAGCTATTCAATTATGCCAATGGAAAATATCTTTTTCAACTTTGGACATCTCCACTAATTGTTTCATTTCAAAAGAAAAAAGGATTAAATTGGACGGCTTAAAATAAAATCTGATTTAACAAAAAAATCGCTAAACCCGGCGGAATTGAAGTTATTGAACACCAAATGGCATACGATACAAGTTAGTCATTTTCCCAATCAATGAGAAGGGCCAGAAGAGATATAAATAGTAAGCACTCCATTCCAAAAGCATAAACATAACCATGAAGATAAGAAGACAAACCTTAGAGCGGCTCAAGGAAATCACCAACAATGAGAGAGAAGTAGCAGAGAGGAGGAGATTATCGTCGAACTGAGAGAAGGGGACAAAGTATTTTAATTAATAAAATACTTTTATTAATTAAAATCATCATACAAAATATATTTTATGGAACAAATCCCATCAATTATAACCATGAAGGGTGCACTACCAAGTGTCATAATTACAAAGGGTATAATTGAGGTGAATTAGGAGTTAGAACTTAGAGCTGTGAGGGGAGTTTTATAACAAAGGAGGGTGTGATTCGAATGTATTGTTAAAGAAAGATTTTACGTGTTGAAACAACCTAAACTTTGGAAAAAGAAATGTTGTACTAGGGAAGATTTTACCAGTTGAAACTTCAATCTCAAGGATTTTGAAATTCTTTGAATTTTGGATTTTGAGGGAATTGTGGAGACTTTAGTCAATCCATTACCAGAATGATATGAATTATGAAGCAGCCAAAAAATGTGAGTGCCTCTGTGCAAGCTGCGATCAAACTAAAGCTCTCGTTAATTAGGCTTTAGGCTGTTTTCAATAAAGGGCACGTTACCGCTTTTACTAATAACATGAAAATTGAAACAGAGCTTTTCAAGCTTTCTCTTGTATCTGTTGATATCTATTGATTTTGAAGGAATGGTGGAGATTTTGGTCAATCTTACTGCATCTGTTGATTTTGAAGGGATTATGGAGACTCTTACGTTTTTTAAGAAATCTAAGATGGAGTAATTTTATGAACTCCAGAGGATCCTTATTCTATGAAGTCTCACCTTATTAAGCAATAAAAGAGAAATATTGACATAATGTAACTCCAACATAAATTTCTTAAAACCTTTACATTTCAATGTTAAATAAGTGGTTAATTTTTCGGTCACATCATTAATTATTTAAACAGTAGATATTAAAAATGTAATCGTCAATGAATATGTAATTGTTGATGACATGATAAATAGCACATAGTTATATGATTTTGAGAATCTTAGAACTCTAGAAAAGAAATAGAATGACCTTTTTGATTGGGCAAATTCATTTTGTTTCTTCTTTTCTTATTTTTTCCGCTTGTATAACATAATCATCAATTTTTTATTCCCTCTTTTTATATGAACATTTGAATAAGTAATTGACATTCTTAATGTTTTGCTATCGTACATTTTACTCATCAAATTAATGAAGACTTTAGTTTTCTTATTAAGAAGTAATGAAAATGCAAGGAAAATATGCTAAACATGAAAAAGATAAAAAGATAAAAAAAAAATTGTACAATTACTGTAAAGTTTTGGCATGGTGAGTTCATAGAATGTCCATCCATGTAACTACGTGGAGCTTCCTTGTCAACTAGATTCTAAAAACTTTACCTTTGTTTATTTTCTTTGGATCAGAAAGGTGAGGAGGTAACATGGATTTTGCTTCATCTGTGAGGTCGGGATAAATGAGAGAGGGAATAAAATCTGGTGCCTGAAAGAAAAGGGGGGGGGGGGGAGAGAGAGTCGGTGGTGTACATCGGTACATTTAACAAATTGAAAACTTTTTATTGCCATGGCTCAAATTGCTTTGGACATTGAAATTTTAAGCATGTTAGGCATTAGCCATGAACATTCATACTGACAAATGATATCTCGATGCAATATTTTATGAAGACAAAAATTCCTGTTATTCAGGATATCCTCATTCCTAAGGTTGGTTAGTTTGCTGTCTAATAACGAAAATAGCTATGCTGAATTTGCACCAATTGTTGATGATTGCAGAACCTGTTGAACCAAATTCCTTTGTGGAAGCTGAGCCACAGCTATAGGGAGGCAAACCGAACACCCTTTCCAAATAACAATAAGATACTAACAATTTAGTTAGTTGGCCGGATTGGAAATAAAATAGGAAACTAGCATCTCGAGTTTCTAAAACTCGAGATACTTTCAAAAATCGAGTTTTTAATGCTCGATTTTAGACGGTTTCAGAAATCGAGTTAGTAATGTTATGCGTATTGTGTATATTTTTTCCCAGTGGAAGTTCCCCTGTTACTTCGCTTTAATTGGTTTTCCTTCAAAAAAATCGAGTCTTTAAGACTCTGTGTATATTCCAGAATCTCAAGTCTCTAAGACTCGAGATCCAGGTGGCTTACTTCGTTTTAATTGGTTTCCCTTCAAAAAATCGAGTCTTTAAGACTCGATTTGTATATTCTAAAATCTCGAGTCTCTAAGACTCGAGATCCAAGTGGCTTAACTTGTCCAGCTAAGCGATGCCTCAAAGCGAGTCTTCTAGACTCGATTTTTAATTAAATCTCGAGTCTATAAGACTCGAGATGCTAGTTTCCCTAATAATTTCAAACCTGGCCTAACTTACTATATAATTACTCTTCACACTGCTACTCTGCACATTCCCTCGAGGCAAACCAGTTTGCTGATGCTCTAGCAAGAAAGGCTATTCAGACACAACATGACTAATGACTTCCTCATTTTGAGTACTCCTGTGGAGTTACAACCTCTTTTGATGGATGACCTGATGGGACTAGCCGTCTGGGTAGACTAGGTTGTAACCGTTTATGCACTGATACAGCTTATATAGCTGCTTCTTATTGTTTTATAATATTCCCATATTACCAAAATAATAATAATAATAAACACAAAGTTGTGGCAAAGATGATCATGATCTAAGCTGGACTTGAACGTTTCCAAACAAACATTTGAAAGTAGGAGGTATATGAAAAAAGTAGTTTTGGCTACTAAAAATCAAGTGAATTAGCACGATTGCATCTTCTATAGTATAATAGAAAATATAAAAAATCAAACTATAAGGAAGGGTTTCCTCTTTTATTTCTTTTTTCTTTTTTTGAGAAGAGGAAGGATTTCGGTCTAACATTTTATTTTAATCACAAATACAAAAAAAAATTACACGTCACTATGGTAGACACTAGCATTCATGTCATCTTAAAAAGGGGGGGGGGGGGGGGGGGTGTGGGGGAAAGAAACATGAAAGTATTAAATCTTACAAACCAAAAGTTGGAGCAAACATTTTACCACTACCTTAAATGCACCAGTTGAAGATGCATATATATCATAATTTCTGCTCAATAGCATCTTCTTGCCATGACAATGAACTACACCATGATTAATGGCCTTCAATATGTCTCATATTAACTACGTTCTCATTCTTGAATGGCTATTTTGTCAACACACAAATATCGTATTACACTCTAAATATAGCCACATCAATCAGTCATCAATACAAATGCATTTCCAAATTCCAACCAAAGTATCTCTTTGATTTCAATTTCAAGTCATTGTTCAACTCTAGTCGTAAGTGTTGAAGTTGAAAGAGCTAATCAATCATAGGAGAATATCTTCAACTTCAAACATCTGCATAAAGTTAAAGCTATTAGTTGAGTTAGGCTTCTAGTATGTACAAGAAATTTCTAAAATGCTTTTTGGAAGCAATATTTTCTATATAGCAACAAAAATTTCTGTTATTTGCAAATCAACAGAAATTCATGAAATACCTATGTAAGGGTAGGTTTGGCTATCCAAAACTGAAGTGAAGCAAGGTTAATATCTTATATGTTATAACTTAAATGTTCAAAAGTTTTCATTAAAGACTTAAGATAATCATGACCAAATATGAGGAAGGTTTGAATCCAACATTCATGTAATCACAAATGCTAAACAATCACACACATTCATAAGATATCTTGAAAGATAAAGAAAATGAAAATTTAAAGGAGAAGTAGACATTTCTACCATTACCCTATCTAGAGAAGAACAACCATTAAGGAGATAAAGACCTTAATCTTTGTTCAATAGCATCATCTTGGCATGCCAATGCACTCCACCATGTCTGATCGGCTTCAATACATCTCAAGTAGATTGCATTCTGATTGTTGAAGGGCAATTTTGTCAACATCTGGCACCTGAAGATTTTAATCTTCTTTAAAGATGGCCATTCCAATGAGTCATTTGTCCAAATGCTTTTTACACTTGGAAGGTCAGAAAGTTCTAACATCTTTAACTCTGGAAGAGCGTCAGGTTTCAAGTCATTATTTTCAGACTCTGCAATTATCTCTTCAATTTCAGGACAGTCTTCAACTTTCAAGTGTTCAAGTCGAGAGAGTTGTTTAATCATGCCACCAGAGAATATCTTCTTCAACTTCAAACATTTGCATAAAGTTAAAGTTGTTAGTTGTGATAGGCTTCCATTATGTACAGGCCCTTCCCAAATGCTTTTTAAGTTTGGAACACTATTTATGAACATCTTTTCCAAGCATATTAATGCACTTCTCTCTACTCTATTACCATCAACAATCATTTCAATTTCATTGCATTCTTCAATCAAACAACCTCGCATCTTGTTGATACTTTCGATACCAAAATCTGATAGTCTTGAAGTTCCCTTGTGGCCAATCAATTCAAATGCATCAGTTTCCGAAAGAACGTCAGAAATTATTGGATCTACACCTTCGCCATTTGCAAGCTTCAAACATTTCCTAATTTGATATTTGAAGCAATCAAGAATTTTATAAGGAGTTGTGCCATGATTACCAACAGAAAATTGAAATGTGAAGTGGAAATCCTTCCAAAATTGACTTGTTGCAATAAAACTCTTAAAACAATCCACTGTAGGAAAGCAAATTGATAGTGAAGTCAAATGCGTCAATTTAGCCACTCCCTCAGAAATAGCCTTTATAGTCACCTCCCAACTTTGATTATTTGGATCCACATCTATTAGTAGTTCTTCTAATAAAAGAAGACTTGAAAAGACATTTCGACAGTATTCTACATAACTTGAATGCCTAATGCCAAAATTCGACAATGACATACGTAAACACTTCAACTGATTCAAACGTCCAATCTGAATTGGAAAATGATTAAGGCTAGTGTCTCGAATATCAAGCACCTCGAGATGCTCAAGTCCTTCTAAGTAACGGAGTTCCATTAAACAGCTGCAAGAATGCAGATATAATGCTTTGAGACACTTCAAGCAAGATATTGATGATGGTAATGATGTAATTCCGGTGCCATGTAAATCTAAAACCCGTAGATTTTGCATGCATCCAAAGAATGACTCAGGAATCACTATTAGGTCTTGATTTCTCTGTAATAACAATGTTGAAAGCTCATTGCAATCTGGCATTTCCGGTAAAGTGCACAATTTATTATCCATCAAGGAGATTCGATTTGCTTGTTGCCATTCTACCTCATTGGGGGCCTCTCGCAACCCTTCACGGGGTTTCACCAAAATCTTGAAATTAGAACTTCGGGAAGAAATGCGAAGGGCCATTTTTCGTATTACTTTGTTCATCCTTACATGATTCATCTTTGCACTCTTCTCTAGTAAAGAAACGCTGATAAGTTCCTTCAATATGGAATGCCCTTTGTCACGTGCAACTCTGAACTCACTTGTATCATGAATGAAACCTTCAGCTCTCCAACATTCCAACAGATAATCTATATATATCTCATAGTCTTCAGGATATATTGCACCATATAGAAAGCAAACCTTTTTAACCTCATCATCTAAATCTTCATAACAAAACTTCAAGCACTCAATCAATTCATTGATGCCTTGGATTCTGATACTTGGCCATCTCCGCAGACTTCTTAATCCATCACTCCACAGGTGAAAGTTATCCTTTCTTCTAAACATACTTGCTACTTTGTCTATCAATAGCGGCAAACCAGCACATTCACTGACAACTAGCTTGGCTATTGGTTCAATACCTGGAAGATTTACATTTCGACCCACCTTTACCTTGAACATTTTCCATGCATCAGCTTCAGACAATTTTTGCACATTAATTTCCAAATCAGTTTCCATATCACAACAAACATGATAATTTCTAGTTGCCACTACCACCTTGCTATCCTTTTCACTTTCACACATTCCTATCAGAGGCAGATCAAGAACTTCCCGAACTTCATCCAAAAGAAGTAGACACCTTTTGCTTTTCAATTCTCTACATATTAGTTGAGCAATTTCATTAGGGTCAGTGATGCCTTCCATATTCAATTTTAACCGATCAGCAATTTTGTGTTGCAATTTTTCCAAGTTCCAATCCTTTGGTACAGTAACCCAAATAACAATATCAAACATTTTAGCAGCATCTTCATTATTATTTAAGCTCTGCATTATGGTTGTTTTCCCAATTCCTGACATTCCCCAAAGTCCGATTCTTTTTACATTTTTATCCCCCAGATGGCCCAGTATTTCTTCAACAGCAGAGTCAAGAAATATCTTGTCTTCTGATTTGGGTCCATGCATAATTATCACACGCTCTGGCAATTTCTCAAACACTATTCCTATCTCAGACTTTCCTTCTACCCAAAGATTATGCAGTTTCTTGCACTTCTCTGCCATGCTTTGGCTAAGATCTGTGCGTGACTCGCTTGACCCGCGAAAAAACTGACTCCATGTCCTTTTATTACTTTTTTCTTTCTTGTATTTGGTTTCTAGTTCTCGCACCTCTTCTTCACATTTCATGACCCTAGAAATCCAAGCTTCATATACTTGAGTGACCAGCTTTGTCTTTGCTTGAGCCAATATATCATCCCTGCAGGCATACAGCTTCTTTGCTTGCTCTATTAACCTTTCATAGTTGTATTCTAGATCATAATCAGCTTCATTATCAACTTTGAAACTCAGGTTATTGATAATCTCTTTTGTATATTTGTAGGTCTCATCCCCTGCTGCAGTACCCACAGCAGAAGCTGCAGCTGAACCTATACCAGAAGCTGCTGCCCCCCACATATCTGTGTCACAACAATAAAAAATTTTAAACATTAACAAAAACTCTAAATGCAAAATGAAGAATGAATTTTCAGTTTAGAGAAGTAATAAGTATAATATATAACCACACAAAAAAGGACTTTGTTAGTCAAAAGGCGCAAACATGGTTAATTACAAAAATTAAAGCACAGTTTTCACAATCTCATGAATGGTCTTTAGACATGGAGCTTATTTTTGATCAACAACCAAACCTTAATCCCAAATTTGGGGTCAGCTATGGATCCTCAACATACTTGTTAGAGTCAGCCACAAGTGCCATTTCTATTCAATAAGAAGTCATAATTTCAGTTACTTAATTGATATGTCATTTTTTAAAATTTCTATTAATTTGGTATTCCTCTACCTTTTTCATTCCACTTAAATAAACTCACTCTCTCTCGTTAGTGCATTAATCGTTTTCCTCTAAAAATAACTAAACCATCTTAAGGAGCATTTTTAATCAATGAAGATTTATTCATTCATGGGCTTATATCCCCTTTTTGTAATTTTCTTTTCGAAAATCTAATGTTAAAACACGTAGTCTTAATTTATTTATGTTATTGCTTTAAATATAAAATGGTAATAACATTAAAGCCCTTTTTTCTTGGGGGTTCAATTTGCTCAAGCACATACGATTTCCATATTGAGTTGGTATATACATCAAAATAACCCAAAATTAGAAATATATATCATACCAATACGTCACTGTATGATTATGACATCAGGTTACCATGGCAAAATTAATCTATTCTAACATAAGGTTTTTATTTTTTTATTTTTTATTTTATAAGAAAGAGTAACATAGGTTATTATAGAAAGGGGCTTTGCTTGTTTCACATCCAACTGCATCCACACTCTTTCACATTGTGTCCACATTTTCTTTTTATATCATGTGGAAAATGTGGACATCTGGTGTGAAAGTGTGAACAATGTGTGAACCATTTCATGTTTGGGAGTGTGAAACAATAATTACCTATATAGAGGGTGGTGTTAGGGGATACAGCCACTTTTCATGTTTTCATGAAAATTTTCACATATAGAGGTAGAAATCAATGTGGAATGTGCCACATCAACTACTTTAGCCATGCTATGTTGTTAATTAATTATTCTTTATTGTGCTTCAAAAAAAAAACCCATGATTAACAAGAGCTGCAGCAAAAAAGAATAGCCTCTCAAAGAAGACCTCTTTGACAAGGCATCCAACATGATCTAACAAGAAATTGAGAGTAGGAGAAGGCCTCAATCACAACATCAACACCTAAACCATACCTTCAACCTAAACCAAACAACACCCAAACCCGAGTCACACAGCTCAATTCCCACCACACATGAGAACAAAGCCAAAACTAAAGCATCAGCAACAAATCCAGCCTGCCCAAAATGACGAAAGACAAAGGGGGAACATGCCAAATCAAATTTAGAATTTTTTAAGAATTAGGGTTAGAATTTAGTGGAAAAAAGGCTTGACAATTGTAAGGAATATAGGATTTCTAACGAGTAAAACCTAAGGTTTGGGTTGCTATTACAGGACTGTGAATAGTAACCCTGTGCAAGGTTTCAAATTGTTGAAAATTTAAGGACAGGAATATATATATATATATATATATATATATATATATTCTAAGCATGACACCTAGCATTTCCTTGCATCACACCTTTTTTTTTTTTTTGAGAAAATCCTCGCATCACACCTCATAAAAGATTATATCACACAAACCTCAAATTTAGTTTCATAACTTTTGAAAATTTATTCTCCTCGTTTGATTTGGAAAATATCATATCCATATACATAGATGATGTACCTATTCCTAATTTCTAATCAAACTTGGACTTCTTCAAAACTTAATAAGAGTTTTTTCTTTTTTAATAATTAGAAAAGAAAAGGGAGGGTCACATTCAAATCCCTTTCCAAAGAGTCCAATCACAAAGACAAATCTACAAAATTAACAAAAGACAACAAGGGGATGGTACCTAAGGCAGTCATCTAATCATACAAGGACTCAAAAAAAAAAAAAAAAAAAAAACACAATTTGATTACAAAATTAGATTACTCAGCACCATAAAAAAATCGTCATATTTAATTCACGCCAAAGATTTCACATAACAGTAGTGGCTTGCTAGGCAATGGAATCATCCTTGCCAACTTCCAAGAACTCAATCACAGATTTCGGCATCATCCAAACTGTCCCAAACAATGCAGAAACAAATGACCAAATATTTGTTATAAAAAAGAAATGGAACGGAAAATGATTAATTGATTTCCCACTCCTTTTAACCGGACAACACTAATCAAATTATCAATAAGTGCTGCCTATGGAGATTATCAATTGATAAAATTTTTTCTAAAAATGTAGTTCACATAAAACACACGCTGCCTTTCAAGGGACCCTAGCACCCTAAATGCTCTTCCATGGAAAAGAGTGGCATGTGAAACCCCTAAAGGCATTATAATAGGAACGAATCTTAAATATCCCACTCTTTGTTGGAATCCATAAAACTCAATCTCCACTGAGAGATGGAGGCAAGTGCTTATAGAGCAACTCAAAAAAATTTATCAGTGATTCTAGTTCTCAATCTTGAAAAGGCTGAACAAACGGAGGATTCCAATGCCTAACCTCACCCTTGGATGGGTTGGCTAGGTAAGAAGCTGCTGAAGCTTCCCTGTCAACAACTAAGGCATAAAAATCTGGGAAAAAATGTTTAACCCGCTCTAGATGTCCAAAACCTCACTCTAGATCCTTCTTGTACATCAAGTTTTAAGAAGTTGAAGGAATCTCATCCCCCACTTATACTCTTCCACAAACACACACCATAAGGTCCCTTAATCTGCTTCGTTGTCCATCCTCCCTGTTCTTCTCCATATTTCATCTAAATGACTCTTCTCCAACGATGATTATTTTCCACTACAAAACTCCAAAGCTACTTTCCCGATAGTACTTGATTAAAAGAACTAAGTTTTTGAATACCCCCCACCCTTGTGGGGTTTTGGTATTTGTAACAAGTTTAGGTGAAATATGGACAGCAAACCACCCAAATAGGGTTGATTTTATGATGAAGGACCATGATAACAACCATAAGGTCCCACAATGAAAACGAGTTACATACATCTGATGCAAAGCATTTGAAGCAAGAAAACTCATATGGTTGAGTAATGTCTTGAGGAAGCCAAGTGAACAAGTTCCAACTCCTATCTTTATGACAGGCGATCAAACAATTAGGCATATTCTTAATTGATTTATAAGTTGATTAGACATGTGGAATAAATGTTGTGTTAGATATAGTTTGTGAATATTTTAACATGTAACTAATTCAATTACACACTTGCTTAGGTGTAGTTAGTTAGTTATGATGTTGTCATCATAAGTTAGTCTTTGTGTCATTGTAAAGATAGCTATTGACAATTGAATGAAGAAATTAGTCTTTGTAAATTGTGTTTTGGGTAGAGAAATACCTCCCCGCCACCCGCCACTTATAGAATTTCTGACTTCCTTCTCATGCAACTTTGATGGTTCTGCATCAATATCAACATTCATAAGCAACTGTAAGACATTTGGATAATGTTTCAGAAAAAAATAAAAATAAAACAAAACATGTTCCACAAGGGCATTATAACTATGTAGTTTTGAATCTACATTATCAAAGAATACACACCTCCTTTTGCTCTTGTAGCTTTACTTGAACTAGACTTCTTTAACAATTTTCTATATCCTTTTTTCTTCCTTTTGTTCTCCTCTGATATTTTATAGTCGCCATTCTCCACGACCCTTTAGGGAGAACCTGCTTAGATAAATAAAAACTTATCAAAACATAACCCAAATCAAGTTTGGGGAAAAACAAACAGACAAAAAAAGACCTTGTTGTCTAAATCAATTGGCAAATTCAATGTATTGGGCTAGGGTATGTTCGGGCCGTATAAGTACGTTTAAAACCCTTATTTTTATTTTTATACAGTGGAATTCTAGAAAGTACAGATACGGACATAGACACAGGAACGTCATAGCAACACAAGCAATTTTTGAAAAACTATAACATGGCAGATATGACACCGGTATTACACAGGTACGGCACCGGTACGACAGCCCAAATGAAGTGTCTGTGTCGTACTGGTGTGGTACCTGCGGATGTAGGCACAGTACCAAGCCACATAAATTGTTCTGCTCTTTTTTCTTCCCATTTCCACTAAAATTTCTTAGATTAGAAATCTTCAACATACAGCCCAATCATTTTCCCCAATCAAAAAGAAGCCATTGTAAATACTGTGTAACAAGCTCAAGCAGTTCCTTCCAAACGCCAAAGGGGTAACTTCACCATTAATGAGTGCATAATATTACTATAGATGGATGAGAAGACTAATCTAACCATTTATGAGAGAGTACTATACATGGATAAGAAGACTAACCTTATACAATTAGAGTAATGATCAGCAGTCTAAAACGATATTGAACTTCCAGCTACCACTACCAAGCGTTGACTTCAACAATTAAAAAAAAGAAAGTAAAGATGAGCAACAAAATTTAATTTTACTTATATAATCAGAATTGAATTCCGAAGTTTGTAATACAGAGTTAAGAAACCATTTCAGCTAGCTAACCTTAAATAGGAGTAGAGTTTGTGCTGTACAGATTGATAAGAAGACTAACCTTAAACAGAGTATTCGGTATAGCAGCGTGAAGCAACCACCCACACAGAGATGGCGATCTTGAACTTCTTGCTCAGAGACTCAGAGTAACTAGCGTTGACTTTTAACAAAAGATAAAGTGAGTAACCAAAATTTATCTCACGAGTATATGGCTGCAACTGGCAAAACTAAACGCGTGGTGAAACTTATAATTGTGGATCGGGTCAATCCGGGACTGCCATGTCAGTTGTCACCTACTTTTCTTTCTGTTTTTTTTTTTTTTGTTAAACCTCGACCTCCAATTTTTTTTTTTCCCTCCCCTTTATTATCCACTGGCTATTGCATACTCACCATAGCACACTATTATGCGGGTAGAAATCGTGTTTTCAAATAAAATTGTAATACCATTTCATAATTTTATAACAAGATTTAGTATATTCTCCAACTAAATCTCAAAGCCAAACAAGATCAGATTCTAGTTTGCTACGTTAATGTTATGTTTGGTTTGGGTGAAAATGGCGAAAATGGAAAATGAGAGGAAGAAAAGAGAAAAAAAATATATTTTTTCATTATTTGGTTAGAATGTGTTAAAGATATAAAATGAAAAAGACTGAATAGTTTGTGTGTATTGATGTATGTAACAATGTACAGTAAAGAGCCTTATATAGGTTAGGTATATGTGCAGTACAAGTAATATGAATAAACTACAAGTACAGTATATTGGGCTAAGCCCAGTGGGCTAATCTAGTCTAAGCTATACACTAACATCCCCCCTCAAACTTGAGGTGACAAGGAGGAAGCCAACTGGAGTTTGGATATAAGATCTCGAAGACGACTAGGCGGGTGAGTCTTGGTGAAGATATTAGCAGGCTGGTCAGCAGAGGAGATAGAGAATAACTTGAGATTGCCTTTCTTGAGATGCTGGCGAGTGATGTGGCAGTCAATCTCAATGTGCTTAGTGCGTTCATGGAAGACATTATTATGAGCAATATAAATGGCATTACGATTGTCACAATAAAGAGGAGTGGCAGTGGGCTGTGGAGCATCCATGTCAGCCAAGAGCCAGCGGAGCCAGACAAGCTCGTAGGTGGTGTCGGCAAGGGCACGATACTCAGCCTCAGTACTGGAACGAGAAACCACATCCTGCTTCTTGCTACGCCATGAGATAAGGGAAGTACCCAGTAAGAAACAGAAACCTGTAATAGAACATCAATCAGTCGGATCACCTGCCCAGTCTGCATCTGAATAAGCATGAAGCTCGAGAGAGGACCGAGAAGAGTAGTGGAGACCATGATAAAGAGTGCCCTTGACATATCGAAGAATCCGAAGAACTGCAGCATAGTGAACAGAACGAGGGGCATCCATGAACTTACTAACCATACCTACAGCATGTGAGATATCAGGACGAGTAACAGTGAGATAGATCAGACTACCAACCAACTGACGATAGCGTGTAGCATCAGATATAGGTTCACCATCTAGGGGTGTGAGCTTGTCATTGTATTCCAAGGGAGTGGAAACAGTCTTGTTATCGGTGATACCGGCTTTGGAGAGAAGATCAGAAGCATATTTAGCTTGGGAAAGATAGTATCCATCGGAGGATGAGGTAACCTCAAGCCCAAGAAAATAGCTGAGAGTGCCCAGATCTTTCATCTCAAAATGCTGACTGAGGAAGTGCTGAAGAGAGCGGATACCTGCAGAATCATCTCCAGTAATAATCATATCATCAACATAAAGAAGAATAAGAGTGATACCAGCAGAGGATTGTCGGACAAAAAGAGCAGTGTCATGAGGACCCGAAGTGAAACCCTGTTGAGCAACAACTGAGCTAAACTTTTCAAACCAAGTTCAAGGAGCCTGCTTGAGGCCATAAAGAGCACGACGAAGGCGACAAACTTGACTGCCTGAGTGCGGATAGACAGGAGGTGGTTGCATGTATACTTCTTCTTGGAGGTCTCCATTGAGGAGATCATTCTTCACA
The DNA here is from genome assembly GCA_032878915.1 of Castanopsis chinensis. Classification (NCBI taxonomy): domain Eukaryota; kingdom Viridiplantae; phylum Streptophyta; class Magnoliopsida; order Fagales; family Fagaceae; genus Castanopsis; species Castanopsis chinensis. The sequence continues at coordinate 27,911,030 of JAVQMG010000121.1, read as the reverse complement.
TCCATTTGATAAAGAGGCCAACGGCGAACAGCAGCCACAGCAATGAGACATCTGACAGATGTAAGGCGAGCAACAGGAGCAAATGTTTTCTCATAGTCAATGCCATACTCTTGAGTAAAGCCTTTGGCAACGAGACGAGCCTTGTATCGTTCAACAGATCCATCAGCTTTGGTCTTGATCTTGTAAACCCACCTGCAACCTACTACAGACTGACCAGGAGGCAAATAAACCATATCCTAAGTGTGATTCTTATGAAAGGCATCTAATTCTTCATTCATAGCTTGCTGCCAAAGAGGGTCAGTATGGGCCTTACGATAGGTGTGAGGTTCATAGAGGGTGGCAAGAGCAAAAGAGCAGTGATAATCAGTGAGATAAGGGGGAGGAATGCTTACTCGGGTGGAACGACGAAGTTCAGGACTAACAGGTAACTCAGGAGAGGGTGGTGCCACAGGATCCAAGACAGGCGGGTCATGTGCCGGGGACGGAACCGGAGATGAGTCGTTTGGAGAGGCAGCCGATGTAGAAGAATCCTCCATAAGTTCAGGATATAGATTGAGAAAAAGATTGGTAAAAATAGGAGACTCTGAGGAAGGGGATGCAGGAAACTGCTGGAGACTCGTGAAAGGACGATATTCCCAAAACTCAACATGTCGAGAGACACGAAGCCGATGAGAAATGGGATCATAGCAGCGAAACCCCTTTTGAGAGACACCATAACCAAGGAAACAACAAAGACGAGTACGAGGTTGAAGCTTTGTTCGTTCATGAGGAGGAAGAGAGACAAAGCAAGCACCACCAAAAACCCGAAGAGACGAGTAGTCAGGGATTTGACCATAGAGAAGCTCGAATGGTGATTTGTTATATGTAGTTGGTGAAGGAATACGATTAATGGTGTACACAGCAGTGAGTGCTGCCTCACCCCAAAAGCGTTCAGGAACAGAGGCAGAAATGAGAAGGGTGCGGACAACATCAAGAATGTGACGATGTTTTCGTTCTGCACGACCATTTTGTTGAGAGGTGTAAGGACAAGACCGCTGAGGAAGGGTACCATGACTGTTTAAAAAGGATAGGAAAGATTTATCATTATATTCTTGGGCATTATCTGATCGAAAGACTTTGACAGTGCGATTAAACTGTGTTTCAACCATTTTATGAAATGTTTGGTAAATAGACACAAGTTCAGACCTATGGTGAAGCAGACAAATCCAAGTATATCGAGAAAAATCATCCACAAATATGACAAAATATCTAGATCCCCCCTCAGTAGGAACCGGTGCAGGACCCCAAATATCAGAATGTATAAGATCAAAAGGTGTAGAAGAAAAAGAGTCACTATTATTAAAGGCCAATTTAGTTTGTTTGCCAAAATGACAGGAAGTACAATCAAATTTTTGAAACTGAACTGAACCTAAATGACCTTGAGAAGCTAACAATTGAAGACGAGATAAGGATGGATGACCAAGACGAGCATGCCAGAGATTAGGTGAGGAGGTGGTAATGGTAGCAGCTGCAGAAACAACTTGTGAAGGAATCTTCAAGTCATGAACCTCAAACATGTGACCAACCTTACGCCTTGTCCCAAGTGCTTGACCCATCCGGGGATCCTGCACATCCACACCATGATTAGTAAAAAGAAGATCTACACCTAATTCACAAAGTTGACCAACAGAAAGCAAATTGAGGGATAACTTTGGGATATGAAAGGTGTCACTAAGGGATAAGCCAGGAGAAGAGATTGTTCCTTTATGACTAACAGGCATAGGAGTTCCATCAGCAGTGTAAATAGTGATAGGGTGTGCTAAGGGTGCCTTATCAGAAAATTGGGATTCATCAGAAGTCATATGGTTACAACATGCAGTATCAAAAAACCAAGGTTGTTTACCTGAGGTGACAGAAAGGGTAGTAGAAGTTCGGGATAAAACCTGTTGAACAACTGCCTCAATATCAGCCATAGTAAGTGAGGAGGCTAAAGATGGACCTGTGGGAACTGATGGATCTGGAGGACATACAGCAGCTGCCCGAGGAAGAGAAGCTTTATTCTGCTCTTGCACAAATTTCTGCAGTTTGCGACAAACTGAGATATCATGGCCCCTAGCTCGGCAAAACTCGCAGCGAGTACCTTTAGAAGACTGAGAGGTGGGACGCCTAGAGTTTATTCGTGGAGGAGCAGTGAATGCAGCAATGGGAGGCTGGGGAGATGGTGTAGCCAATACATGATCAGATGATGACATGTGATGAGTAGGCTGACGGTTCTCCTCAGAAATGAGCTCCCTGACTGCAGCATCAAGAGAAGGAGTAGGAGACCGGCTGAGCAGAGAAGCCCTAGTAGGCTCAAAATCCTCACGTAAACCCATCATGAAGTGCATAAATTTACAGCGATCCCGATATTTAGCAAAGAGCTCAATGTCCTTAGAACACACTAGTGGAGGATCTACAGCAGAAAGTTGTTCCCACATAGTAGAAGTCTAAGAGTAATAATCAGAAATAGACTGACCTGTCTCTTGGCGCATTTGGTAAAGCTTTGATTCAATGTGGAACTCCAAGCTTGAATCATTAGTACAATTGTAGCGATCAGCCAGAAATTTCCAAGCAGCCTCAGCAGTCTCAAGACAAGGAAGAAGATTATGAATGGAGGGAACAGAGGTATTAATAAACCAAGACAGAATCTTACTCTGAATATTCTCCCATTCCTCTAGGCGTTCTTCATAATCATCTTCAGTAGCTGTGGCTTTGGACTTAGGGTTTGGTACTGGCTTAGGAATAGAACCAGTCACATATCTCCACAGTTTACGGCCCTTTAGGAAGACAGTCATATTCTGAGACCATGCATGATAGCTAGTGGGACCATCCAACATAACGGTGATAGGACGTATGATATCTCGATCATTTTGTTGAGCCATAATGAGGAAAAATGCCCAAAAACGGGGATTTAGAAACCTCAAATGCAAAAACGGAGCCCAAAATCGGAATCTACAAGAAAAACTGAGCAAGACAGGTCCTGTCAAAAATTTTTGACTTTGGTCAAAAAGTCAACGGTCAACGGACAACGGTCAACGGTCAAACGGCTGACGTGTGCTGACGTAGGCAGATGACGCGGATGCTGACGTAAGCAGGATGACGTCAGCTTAGGGCTGACGTGGCAAGGCGCTGGAGGTTCCTGGCGCGTGAGGCGCGTGGCGCGAGTGGGAGCGCGTGGACCGGCGCGTGTGGCGCGTGCAGGAACTCTGGTGGCGCGTGGAGGCGCGTGCAGCGCGTGTTCGACAGGCAGAAACTTAGGGAGGCGCGTGCGGGCGCGTGCAGCCTCGTTTCTGGCTGTTCTTGGCTGGGTTTTGCTCGGGATTGGATGTTCTGTCACTCTATGTCTTTGGTTTGACAGTAAAATGAACAGAACGATGAGATCCGAGAGGTGCAGGAACTGTGGGCGTGACGGCGGTGACTCGCTTCTGACAGTGGCTACTGGATGAAGGCGAGGGCAGCGGAAGAACGCCGGAGATGTCCACAGGAACCAGAAAGTCAGAGGAATGGCTCTGATACCATGTTAAAGATATAAAGTGAAAAAGACTGAATAGTTTATGTGTATTGATGTATGTAATAATGTACAGTAAAGAGCCTTATATAGGCTAGGTATGTGTGCAGTACAAGTAATATGAGTAAACTACAATTACAGTATATTGGGCTAAGCCCAGTGGGCTAATCTAGTCTAAGCTATACACTAACAGAATGAAAAGAGAGAGAAAAAAATAGAGTGGATGAAGTTTTCCATTTGAAGATCATGCTCTCACCATTTTTTTTCCTTACAAATTGGTGGAAAAAAGAGAGAGGAGATGGTATTAAGAAAGAAAGTATAAAATTATCCATATTTTTTCATCATTATACTTTTAATAATAAAAACATAATAGTCATTTGCTTTTTATCATTTCACTTTTCCACAATTTTTACCAAACACACATGATAAAAAATATAAATCTATATATATCTAAAAGCTGAAGCGTAGTATTTATTGTTGCTACGCTCCAGGTAAGTCATATCAGCAACCATGACATTATCATTTTTTCCCAATTTTTTATATGATTTTTTATCATTTAAAGTGAATTAAAAACTATATTATATTACAATCAAAATATCTTATTTTTAACTATTCTTATTTATTATTAAATTTTCAATTCCATTTTAACTTTTCATATTCCCACTATTCTCTATCTTAACTTTTTTCAACATTTCTCATTCAATTTTAACTTTTCATATCCCCACTACTCTCCAACTTAATATCATTATTTTTTTTATCTCTTTATCTTTCTTTATTTTTGACTTTTCTTATTCTTATCTCATACTATAAATTTGTCATTCCCTCTCTCATTCAACGCATAATTTTCTATTTTTTCACACACAAAAGGTTCTCTCTCTCTCTCTCTCTCTCTCTCTCTCTCTCTCTCTCTCTCTCTATATATATATATATATATTTATTTTTTTTTTTTTTTGTTTTTGGTTTTTTTTTTCTCGCATTTCTACTTTAGGTTGATGAACTTTTGTATTTTTTAGAATTCTCCTTTAAGTTGATACGATATAGTTTTGAGTTTTATGTTGTTATCTTTTTTATTCTCATTAATTGTCAAATATTATCCTATTGCATTATAAAAATAGTATATAAAATAATGTTATTTTATTACATAGCATAACTAAAATAATTTGGTGTTTATCACAATACATTTCATTTTTACTATTTTTTCTTCTCATCCTATTTTATTCAACATTTAAATTTAGCAACATCCTCCATATCATTAAATTATTTATATTTTGTCTCTCTTTTTTTTTTTTTTTCTTAAATTAAGCATAAATTATTTTATTTAAATTCAATAAATAAAAAATTGCTCTTATTTGTGTTGAATCCAACACATTGAAACATTGGACCTAAATCCAAACCCAATTTAACAAATAAAAAATGCAACGAATAAGCCTATTTAAACCAACATTAGACATGCATCTTTGGATCAATATGTCAAAGAAAATGATAAGATGAAGCACTGACGCCCAATGATCCAACCCAATCAAAATCCAAATTAGAGTTTATTGTTACAAAAAAAATTGTTGGATAATATATAGTTCTACAAAGGCACTAAAAGAAAGTTTACAACAAATCAACAATTCGAGCTACCATGAACTCTGTAGTTAAAGATTTGATAAACCACAGGGACCAAGGTGAGTACCATGATATTTATATGTTGCAAATAAAAGTGTCAAATTCATGAATTATTATAAATTTATAATTTGTTATTTTTTTTTTCTATCAATTATTGGAGGGCTATTCCAACCTTTAGGCCCATGCAAGGTATCACTTCAATGTAATGGGACAATGGCGGAATATGAGGGCCCAAAAGTCATTGCAAAAACAATGTTATAGAACTACTAATTTTATTAACAAAATAAAAGTAATTTAATGTGATAGTAAATATAATTTGAGTTACATCAACAATAGGAACAAGGTGGATCGAATTACAAGGAATGGACGGAAGAGGACCCAAGTGGACAAAATAGACCGAACGGGATCGAATTGGACTAAATAGGACCGAGGTGGACATATTGGGCCGAAGTGGACTGAATAGGAGTAATGTGGACTGAATAGGACAGAAGTTAATAGAATGGACGGAATAGAACCAAAGTGGAAAAAATGAACCAAATGGCTTGAATCGGACTGAAGTAGATCAAAGTGGACAGAATGGACCAAATAGGACCAATGTGAAACGAATAGAGCCAATGTGGATTGAATGGACTGAATTAGACCGAAGTAGACAAAATAGGACCAATATGGACCGAATAGGGCCAATGTGGACTGAATAGTCCGAATTAGACTGAAGTAGATTGAATAAGACTGAATGGGCCAAATTGGATTGAATAGAACTTTAGTGGACGAAAGGACTAAGTAGGACCTAATAGGATTGAATAAGACCAAAGTAGATAGAATTGACCTAACGGGACCACATCGAACCGTATAGGACCGAGGTGGACATACTAGACTGAATAAGAGTACTGTGGATTGAATAGGACCAAAATGAACAGATGGACCAAACAGAACGAAAGTGAAAAAAATGGACCGAATAGGACTAAAGTGGACCAAATAGCTTGAATAGGACTGACGTAGATCAACGTGGACAGAATGAAAAGAATAGGACCAATGTGGACCGTAGAGAGCCACTGTGGACTGAATGGACGACAGTAGACTGAAGTGGAAAAAATAGGACCAATGTGGACCAAATAGAGACAATGTGGACTGGATGTACCGAATTAGACCGAAATGGACTGAACAAGACCAATGGGCCGAATTGGACAGAATAAAATTTTAGTGGACAGATTGAACTAAATAGGACTGAATGGGACCAAATTGGACCGAAGAGGACATAATGGACCAAATAGAACCAATATGGACCGAATTAAACATTTGAATATTTATCATTTTTATTGCATTTTTAGGTTCATATTTCTAATTTCTAATGTCTATTTTAGTTTTTATTTTTTATTATAACTTAGAACTAAAGATTTAGCCCAAATATAATAAATTTCATACTTTTCAACCAAAAAATAAAGACTGTTTTTTTTGGAGCTAAAATTGAAAAGAAACCTACAAAAAGAATTAAGTTAAGACCCAATTAGTCTAAAATGGATTAAAGGGGGACTGAAGTTGATTGAGAGTAAACCTAATTGGACTGAATAGAAATTTTTTAATTTTAAGGAAGAACAAATTATCTTCAAAAAATTTTAGAGAACAAATTATACATTATATTACAATATAAAATAATATTTATTCCCACGCATTGCGTGGATCTGTGACTAGTATTTTATATTTTCTCAACATTTTTCATCCTTGAAGTTTCACTTTCCCATCTTACATCCAAATAGAGCATAACTTCCACTTCATTAATAACATTCTAGTTTAATAATTATCCCCTTCACTAATTTTCTAGAGAAGTTTATCAACTACTTTATAGGTTGTCTCTAGGGTCCAACTCAAGAGAGAATTTTCCCTTCTGCCATTCAATTCTTTCCACGTGGTGATGAGGGTGATAATATTCTAAAAACGTGGAAGGAAAAGATTGGAGAAAGAAAATGCGTGAGGTTAGTGAGAGAGACATAAGGTATTCTAGAAAGGTTACAAGAGGAGCTAGGGGAATTTCTTTGATGAAGGAATTAAAAAAAATAAAAATTTCCGTACATATTATAGCATTTTGTTTGTTTGTTAATTTGGTAGTTGAATCTGAATAATTTTATCGGAAATAAATCAAATAATTGAACTTGTTTATTTAACAACAAAACTCTTGTCATATGTGAAAAAATAATAATTAATGTTGTTTTTTTAAAAATAAATAAATAAAACGAAAAATAAAACTTCTAAAGATCACGGTCATTTTCTCAACTCACACTCTAAATCTAATAGGGGGAAACTTGAGAGAGAGAGAGAGAAAGATGGAGAATTTGACAATGGACCGCAAGCAGGAACAAGATGCATGTGTGCGTAATTGGGTAGCAGAGATCACAAAACATTGCTTATGATGCTGAGAATGTCATTGACAATTCATTCTTAAAGTCATGACTAGAGAAGATATGGGGTCATAGAATCCACAAGAAGTTTGCAACGCAAATGTAGCAGTAACTTGAAAAAAGGAGAGTAATATGGGGGGCCATCCGGCCATGGCAATCATAATTCGTGATTTTGAGAGCTTCTGTATGGTGGCCTAGAAAGCACGGATGCGGCTGGGAGGGTGCTGCACCCGAGTCCGACGTGGCGCGACGCGGGATGCGGCGTCCGACGCGGTTGCCCTCGCATCGGTGTGGCGTCTGAGCTTTTTTTTTTTTTTTTCCACGGATTCGTGCCGACGCGGATTCGATTCGGGCCGATTCGCGCTGAACCAAGAAGTTTCGGCCAGAATTGTGCCGTATCAGCCGTATTGGGCCGTATCAGCCAGCGACTGAAACAGCCGACATAGGTCGAAATCGGCCTTAAATCATGCCAAAACAGCCGAAATCTACTTTGAATGAGGACCAAACACCCTAAATATGTCCTTCCTCAATTTTATTTTGAATATTTGTTACTTCTTTTGTGTTTTTTTTTTTGGTTTTGTGTTTCTTACCTCCTTCTTTCGTTGTTTTGTGAATAAGGCATAGTAAAATGTTTTTTAAAAATATTTTAATAGTTCAAATATATAGAAAATATAAATAAAAATATTTTTAATAATTTTTTAATTACCGAGTCCCACTGCACCCGCACCCACATTTTTCAAAAATTGCTGAGTCCCATACTCGCACCCGTACCCCCACCCGAGTCTCGAAACGCACCCGTGCTTCATAGATGGTGGCCACCTGAGCTGTCATTGGGCTGAGTTCATATAGGGAAGAGAAGCAAACAGCTATAGAATTGGCAAATTATGTATTGCACTATGAGTCCAAATCTTCTATCTCACTTTTCTTATCCTATTATATGCTCCATAAATAAAAAATTGCCAAGTGTACATCTACTTAATTAAAATTTTATTCTTCTTTTATTTTAGTTTCCTAAGATAAATAAAATAAAAACTAATACATCCCCTCCAGCCACTACCACTAGTCCACCACCACCAACTAGCATCGCTGCCACTTCATCAACGACCATCCACCACCAATTTTGTTTATGTTCCGATATACCGTACAATTTTTCGAATATGTTGGATGTCTATTCAACCAAAGTATTCTCAAGGGGTCAATGTTTGTTTTATCAAGAAATTCTTCTCAAAATCAAACCAAATGGACCCGGCCAGTGCATGCTCCCATATCATGAAACAGTCCCCTTCTATTTCAATAGCAAATGTAGGATCCTAAATTCCTAAGATAATACTATCAAAGTATATACCCAACGCAGTTTATGTTAAATACCAAAAGAAAATCACAGCCACAGAGCCACTTGATATTAGTTTTTTGTTTTCTAATATGCTTTATCAATCTACCAAAATAGACCATTGGTTGGTGGATTTGATGAATAGATGCTAGTTGATGAAAGGACAATGCAATTTCTCTATACTTGTTCCTAGTCATGGATTTGAAAACAACTGAGGCGTTGATAGATGGCCATCGTAGACTTGGAGTGGCACTGGCGTTGGTTGGTGGAGGTGGACCAGCGGTAGTGACCAGTGGGAATGTTTTGGTTTTTATTTTAGGAAACTGAATAAGAAAAGATAGAAATTTAGCATTTAATTAAGTAGGTAGACACTTGGTAATTTTTTATTTGTGGAGCATAAAGTAGGACAGGGAAAATTGGACAAAAAATTTGAACTCTTACACTGTATGGCTTGAAGAAACGCAATGCATTTCTAGTAGTATACTGTTGGACGTAAATTATTTCATTGAAAGAAAAGAATTTGCAAGACAAATTCAAATATCCTACTTTTTGGTTTTTAAATAATAGCATGTTTATATTTAATTGGAATATCTTATCATTTTACTGTTCATTTTTGTTTTTTTACTGCATTTTTAAATTTTAAATTAAAATAATTATTATTTTAATAATTGAATCAATGATTGATTGATTTTTTCTTGATAATTCAATAGTCGGTAGAAGGATTTATCTATTGACAGTTCCTTTTGAAACACTTACAACCAAGAAAGTGTATTGAGTTACAAAATTCTTGATAATCATTGATTCATCGGTGCTGTAGGTGCTATTGAATGATTAACTTCTCTTGCTATCTCCTCTTATCTTCACCAGAAAAAAAAAAAAAAAAAAAAAAGTAATGGCCACTTCTCCACTAATTGGATTTTGCCACATGTACTTATTTTATTTTATTTTTATTTATGAAGCCACATGTACTATTCACCAACTCTATAAGTCTGCTTCTAATTACTAATAACATATACAAGCATAAACAAGCCGTTGGTAAATCAAACCGTTATAGAAAGTGAAAGAGAAAAAATTCAATTCAAATCAAATTTCTCAATTTATGCTGTGTGTGAAATCATCTTGATGAGGATTTATCAAGTCACTGCCGAAGAAGCCGAAGTTATTTCCTACTTTCTGTTCGGCGGCATATATGCGAAAGCCAACAAGCTTTACTCGTTCCGCTGTACTCAAATTCAATCTCATGCCTTGGCAGAACAAGCCAAAGCCAACGCCTACGCGGCCTTCTCGGCCGGCGACTTCTCCACCGCCGTCCGCCACTTCTCGACAGCGATGTCAGTTGGTCCCTCCAACTACCTCCTCTACTCAAACCGCTCCGCCGCCTACGCTCGCCTCCACCAGTACTCCGAAGCCTTGGCCGACGCCGAGAAAGCAGTCAAGCTCAAGCCTGATTGGTCCAGAGGCTATTACCGGCTCGGCGCGGCTCACCTCGGCTTGGGCCAGATCGATGAAGCCGTAACTGCTTATAAGAAAGGACTTGAGTTTGACCCCTGCGATGAGGGGCTCAAAGCCGGGTTAGTGAATTGTGCAAGAAATTCTGATAAGAAGAAGAAAGATGATTCAAATGATGGGTACAACTGGCGTAAATATGGGCAGAGGCATGTTAAGGGAAGTAACTATCCAAAAAGCTACTACAAATGTACATATCCGAATTGTCCCGTTAAAAAAAAGGTTGAGCGTTCACCTGCAGGACACATAACTGAAATTGTCTACAGAGGCGCTCATAATCATCCAAAACCTCAACAACAACTTGCTATTAAGCCCGCAGAAGAAAGTAATAGTCACAGTGAGGATGAAGGATCACAATGCGTTGTTGAGTTAACTGGACCAAGCGACAGTGAGGATGAAGGTGATGCAGCAGAAACCAGAGAAGAAGAGAGGGTTGGTGATGGTGATGAGCCAGATCTAAAGAAAAGGCATGTTCCCAACCTAGCTACTATTGTACTTTGTACATATTCATCTTTTTATTTATTTTTTTGTTGTGATTTTTGGAAATTAATAAAAAAAAAAAAAAAACCTTGGAGTGTAGGATGACATATGGTGTAACAGAACCAAAAATCACCAAGCAAACAAGAAGTGAAGTATGTGGGAGCAATGGCAATCCTTGTCAAGGTGGTAACTTCATCTGTTTTTGTTTTTGTTTTTGGTGTTTTGTTCCAATGATTGCATGGTGTAAGTAGATTCGAAGAATATTTCACCGTGACGTTTGAAAATAATATAAATTGAGTGACAGAGTTACATCAACTTTGGCCCCAGTTCAATGGCACAAGAACAAGAAAATAGAGGGTTGTATAAATACGTTACCTCTGAGATGAAGCTTTGGAATTTATATAATTTGGAGTGTGACGAGCTTTTGATTTTGGTCGTCTCATCTGATTTGCAATCAATTTTTAAAAAGTGATCTATTTATAATTTATTTCCTAAATTTTTGAAATTTAATATATATTGAAGGGACTGAAGCTTACAATCCTAAAATATGGTTAAACATGCTAGTGAGGCTGTCTCTTAATTTTAGGGGTACTTATAGTTTAAGTTAAACTTTTATTAAAAGATTGGAAATTAAAGACATATAAAAAAAAATGTCTTTGAGTTGGGCAAACCATGTTAAATGTTGTTGTCTTGTGTGAATATTTAATGCACTTTGCCCAAATTCCAATAGTTTGTATGCTGTGTAATTGGTTTATCCCCATTTTCTCGATGAGATCATTATAATAAGTTAAGATTAAATTTTCATTTCGTAGGCTTGTCTTTCCTGCTGTATGGATTACATAATCAGTGATGACCTATGAGCCATACTTCTCAAAAGCTATCAGTTAATTAAAAGAACTAAAGTGTGTTTCCTGTGGCGCTAACAATTTGATCTTCGCATGTTTTTCAAAGCTAGTTTAGTCTTATCTTCCTTCGAAGACATGTTGTCGTGGCCTGAAATGTGGCACAAGCTCACAGGGAATCCAACCACCCAGGTCTACCTTCAAAATAACGATTTTGTGAGGATGATGCATGAGCTCCATAATAACTATCTTAAGGACAAGAGGGTTATACAAGCGCTTGGGGTTTTGTTGAACATCAACATCTGGACACCTACTTCTGTGGATGAAGAGGTTCCTCAGTCTTCGTCTTTGCTGTCGCTGCAGCCAGAGAGGAAGAAAAGCGCAGAGACTAAGCTGGCAAAGGAACTGGATCTGATGGAGTTGACAGCAGATGAGGGGGTGGATAGGGAGTCGCAGGCATGTAAGGAACAGGAAATGGGCAATGCAGCATACACTATGAATGATTTCGATACTGCAATAGCGCATTATACTAAGGTGATGGAGTTGGATGATGGGAACATTTCGTGTCTCATGAATCGGGCTGTTGCTTATCTGGCAATAGGACAGGTATGACAAATCTGGTTACAACATTTTCTTGGCCAGACTGGTTTACTTTTGATTTTGATTGTAATATGTTTGTTTCTTTGTTTCTTTGTTTTTGTGTGTGTGTGTGTGTGTGTGTGTGTGTTTACAATTGAGTTTATATATGTGCTCATTGGTATTATTTTACTTTTAATTTTGTTTGCTTTTGGTTACAATTTAGTTATGTTGTTGTACTTGACCGGGCTGATGAATATCTCACTGATGTGCGTGTGTAATTTGAACTCTGTTGCTCCTTCCTTAGTGTCAAAAAGGCTCAAAAATAAAGATTGGTGGAGTTACTTAGGTTTGATTACTTGTGACAAGATGGGTTTGATGTGGAATAGCAATAATAGGGAGGTCTAATTTGTTGTTAATTTTTTGCCTTTTATTGACAATGTTTTTCTTGATATGCCAAATTTAAAACCTTTACGTTGATGACTTGTGTGGCAGCTTAGTGGATTGGTCCACCATGGTTGCTCTCTCTATATTAGGGTAAAACTTATTACACACAAGTGTTTAATAATACTAAAATTATGTGTTTATATCATGTTTTCAATTTCGAAATTATGAGTTAGACTCACTATTTTAGTGTTATTGCACACGTGGATACACACACTGCCCCTTAGATTATGTTGTCTGAACTTGAGAGTTGGGTATGTATGCTTTGTGTTTAGAAGTCATAAGGTTCTCTTAATGTGGGCAGCTGTTACCAAGACTGGAAAGTGGAAAAGGTTAGAATTTTCCAATATGTGACTCCTACCATATTGGTTAATATGTGACTCCTACCATATTGGTTCTTTAGTTTGATGAGTTGGAGTTCATATGGATGTGGCCATTGGAAATCATAAGGCTCTGTCAATTATTTCTTTATCACAACGTCATTGGATTTTGATTCATTGAAACTAATAGAGAGAGAGAGAGAGAGTGAGAGAGAGAGAAGAAGAAGAAGAAGAAGAAGAAGAGGAATAATTCTATTTGATACACCTCAGCTAGGTCCAACTTGCTGAGTTACCTAAATCGTATCATCATGTCAGCACTGATGAGTAACTAGTATATATATCCTTCTTGGCTTTTTCATATGCTACTTTAGTTAATGCTAAGTCTGGTATTAAGATTTTTTTTAGAAGTTGGTGGTTAAGTTTTAAAGTTTTACCTATTTGGCAACTTCCAAATTTTTGGGACTGGGTTCTTCTAGAAGCCCATGATTCTTTATTTATTTATTTTTACATCTTGAGTCCTTTTTCAATTTGGGTTTGAAGTTCTTAATTAACTTTCGTTATAATTAGGAGTTCTAGTTTTTTGAGGAAAAAGTTAGGAAAAATTACACTTTACCACCCTAAATTATATCTCATATTACACTTTATATCTTAAACTTTTCAAATGTATGTTTTGTAGCGTAAACTATGACCCTTATAACACTTTGTACCCCGGTATTAAGTTTGTTATTAACTTGAATGGAAATCCAAAGTTTAGGGTGCAAAGTGTATTCAAAGGTATAGTTAAGATGGTAAAGTTTAATTTCTCATTTGTTTTTAAGGGATTAAGAAGATGTGCAATTGGATATTTTCACGTGATGTCATATTTTTTGTTAGAACATATGTGGAACTTGTTAGAACATATGTCATGTAGAATTGGCTAATCCTTTGACAAAACCCACTTTACTTGTAATTAGGTAGATTTAGGGTGAGTTTAGTACTTCAATGAAAAATGGTTTAAGTTTAGAATTGAAGCCATGCAAAACTCCAAGAAACAAGTGAAGAAGTGTTGCTCATTAAAGCTCGACAGATAAATCTATCGAGATTTAATGTTTAATTCTCGATAGCTCTCGACAAAAGTTGTATCTATCGAGAATTACGAAATTCAGATTTTCAAATCTATTTTTCACGCATATCCAAGTTATTTGTGTTTTCTTTTCTCACAACTATAAATATATATAAGGATTATTTTAAGGACCGTCTTAAGTGACGCAACTTGATGCAAAGTGATTATTCACTCAAATTGTGACCGAAGACAATTTGCCCTAATTCATCTTTATCTTGTTGTGTCTTTGCGTCGAGGGTTTTGTAATCAATGAGCTTCTTGATCTTCATCGTCTGGATGAATTGAAGAATATTGCAGCCAACATCTGTTTCAAGTTGGTGTATTAGTCACGTACTTAGATCTGTGCATCGATTGATTAGTCATGTATGGGGAGCCGTGCATTGAAAGGAGAGATTGTCACTACATTACAAGTCCAATTGTGTATTGAGATAAAGGTTCAACTGTAGGTTGGTATTAGGTACTGAGATTCCTTTTACTTGTAACTGCTTGTTTTGATAATAGTAGATTCTTGGGAGTGATGACTTTAAATTCACCCGGTGGAATTTTGCCTTGGTAGTTTTCTCCATTCATAAACAAATCACCAGTGTCAAATTCATTTTCTGTTGCATTTAGTTTTATTGGTGATTTGTTTGTGCTATCACACGCTTATTGTATGTAATTGAACTTAATTAATTCACTTGGCTAATTAATTGGTTAATTTTACCTAAGGGATCAATACATTCTTGGCTTATCATTTTTCCATCCAAATTAGCGGCAAACTTAATGTTAGGGAGCAAAGTATCACAATGGTCATATTTCAAGGTACAAAACATGCATTAAAAGATTTTGGAATCTAAAGTGTAATTTAGGGTATAGTATAAGGTGGTAAAGTGTAATTTTCTCAAAATATAATGTAGGAGTTCTAGTCTTTCTAGCAATAATGGCAATGGCCTATAAAAGAATCTTTATATATTCAATAAATAAAAAATTGTGAGATTGATTTTAATAAAATTCTAGCAGCATTTTTCTCTCCTCGATCTTATTGATTGTTGTAATTTGGGTTCTTAATTTGTGCCACTATAGTACACTTTCAGTGTACTAGGGTTTAGCAATTCGTTATAAACAAACTATTGTACTCCTTTTTGGAAATAGTTGATATTTTGATAAATGAAAAATATGGTCTTTTGGTTTAGTGCTGACTTCGGTTCCACCCTAGGTGTTGAATTCTAATGGTTTTCTTGCTTGGCGTTGACTCCTAGGTCATATCCTTTATTTTCCAGTCTTTCAACTTTACTTTTAATATTTTTTGGTATTCCTACGTCAGAAAGCACTTATTGGATATTTGAAACTATGTTCTGTTATGTTTGATGTGATACTGTGGAAGTAGAGATAGAACTAGGATTTGAAAATGAGGGCCAAAGTATAAAAAAGAAATTGGTATAGACCAAACTTAACATAAGCTTGTTCAATTGCATTGTGTTAATTAACAACATAATTATATTTGTGGTAATTCTAGATTATTTTATAATGAACTATTACCAATCTCCTATATGGTGATTTTTTTTTTTAAATTTATTTGATGGATTTTAGAAATTGGGACATCAAACTAGATGTTGACAATACTGCATTTTTAATATAAGCTTCTAAATTATGTTAAATTTTTCTTAATAAAAAAAATCAAAATTGAACATTATTTTTCGATTTTCTTAAAAAAAAGGCAACAATAATTAATTATAAGGAATTTATCCTATATCTACCTAACCATTTAAATAATATTTTGACATAAGATTGTCAAATTTCTCTCATTTTTTTAAAAAGTAACACTACCAAACAATTTACTACAAGAAACTTATTATATAATTTTTTTAATAAAAAAAATTATAGCAAACACAACTAAAAACTTTTTAAAAACTAACTTAAAAAATAACATTAAACACTTCATAATTCTCACTGTGTGAACTGAAAATCATACATTTGATATTGCCAGATTTGTGCTTTATTTTTGTAGTCAATATTAGTTTGTCTACAAGTAATTCATGTTATTTTGGGGGCAATTGGGTTTCCTGGGAATATTTGCAGACTAACTGTAGGAAGGTTTACAATGTAACACGCAGTTGAAACATAAAAGCAAACTGGCATCTCGAGTTTTAGAAACTCGAGATCAATATTCAAACTCGAGTCTTACAGACTCACTTTGCGAGTTGGTACTGGATGAGGTGGACAGAAAATGCCACATAGGATTTGAGTTCAAAAGGCAAAACCGAGTCTCTAAGACTTGATTTTGTTCTTGAACAACCAAACTGAAGACGACGAAGAACAAACCTGAAGAACAGATGACAAAGAAGAACAGATCTGAGTGGGCGATTGGGACGATCTGAGATGCGCTTGTCTCCGTCGATGGGTTTGCCAATGGGTTTGCCGATGTGGGTTTGTCGATCGGTTTTCATCAGTCCGCGCTTGTCTCCGCCGATGGGTTTGCCGATGAGGTTTCTGATGTTTGAGCTTGTCTTCACCGATGGGTTTGCCGATGGGTTTGTATGTTTGGCTTTCGTGTTCTGGTGATGTCTGTGCTTGTCTTAGGTTGGGTTTGTATGTTTGGGTGTGAAAGTGTTCTGGAGTTGTATGGGTGCCGATGGGTTTGTATGTTTTGGGTTAAGTGGTGATCACAAATCGAGTTTTGGAAACTCAATTTCAAGCTGAAGCAAATCGAGTTTTACGAACTTGATTTCAAGCTGCAGCAAATCGAGTTTCTAAAACTCGATTTCAACGTGGCTCCACCTGGAAAAAACTCCATGTCAGATGGTTGTAGTTTAGGATCTCGAGTATTAGAAACTCGATTTCTACTTAGAACTTGAGTTTTAAAAACTCGAGATGTTATTTTTCCACTTCGTTTGGAAACTGGGCGAATAACGAAATTCTTAGCAATTTAATGTTAAATGAAAAAAAAATTCTGGGTTTCCTTGTCTACAAGTAATTCATATTTTTTTTTTGGGTAATTGGGTTTCTTTAGACTAGATTTGTGCTTTTTTTTTGGTTATTATCCAGAACCTCTATAATTATTCTTTTGGCAACTAGGCAAAAGGGATAGAATAAAACATATACTTTTGGATTTCATGGGCCAATTTATAATTTTTTTGGAGGGAGGGGGTCAAGATTGCATATTTTGGGGCAAATTGAAAATTTTCTTTGTGTACACACATACTAAGAATTTTTTTTTTCCCAAAATTTGGGCCCCCTAGCCCAAGGCTAGGCCTGTCTCTGTGTGGAAGGAGAGAAATAGTCATATTTTTGACAATATCGAATGATCAATGGCTTAGTTACAAACATTGGTCTATACTGTGTTTGATTGAGCTCGTGCGTGGGTTCTTACTTGTAGAATTTCCTTATTAGGTTTCTTATAATCACTTCACTCTTGCATATGACTCTTTTGTAGTTCTTTTAGATTACGTTGTGCTCATCATTGTGAACATGAAGTAACCTTTTAAATAAAATATCATTACTTATCAAAAAAGAAACCCTTCATGATCACATCAAGAACCCTCATTTAGTCTTAAACAGCTTAAACTCCTAAAGATCCTACATAAAAATTGGTATTTTAGCCCATTCAAGCTTTTGTCCCGCATCATTACTTACGGTATTCAAATGTCTAATATTTGCATTTATATATTTTTTCAACTACACTCTGATCCAATTTCTTATATTATTGTTTTTTCAGTATGATGAATGTATTAAAGATTGTGATGAGTTTGTTGAAAGGGTAAGACAACTTAAATTAGACTCTAAGTTGATTGCAATAACTTTGAGTAGTAAAGGAACTGCCATGGTGAAAATGGCAAAACACTCAAAGGACTATGAACCTGCTATTGAGACCTTCCAGAAAGCTCTCTCAGAGCATTGCATCCCAGGAACATTGAAGAAACTAAATGATGCTGAACAAGCAGAGAGGGAACTAGAGCAGCAAGAATATTTTGATACAAAATTAGCTGATAAGGAACATGAGAAAGGTATTCCCTTCTGGAACACCTAACCCATTGTTCTAACTGTCTTATAGATGATGTTGTGGTTTGTTCCTCTTGATATCGATTTCATTCCTACAAGTTGGTTCTTCCCATATATGTTTTATCTTATTATTAACTCATTTCATTCCTATTTACTTTGTTTCTTGTCATAATCATTTGAGTTTAATTGCAATCATTTAAAGTCGTACCCACCACACAAGGATTTCGCTTATGTGGGGTTAGGAGAGCTGGTTGGTGGACAGCCCTACCTCCAATTTTTGGAGAGATTGATTCAAGGACTTGAACCTGCAACATATTGCTTGGGTAGAGGGAACATAGATTTTCAAATAAAAATTATAATGGGTCAAGAAAAATGATAACTTTGAGCAACAAATTGCATTTTAGCTACTGAAACAAATACTCTAATTCAAGATTAATGAAAAATGAGTCACAAAAATGTCCTAGATAAATATATATATATATATATATATATATATATTTTAGCATATTATGGTTCCAAAGAAAACCCTAGCAAAAATTTCTAAGTATCCATGCCGGTTGACTTAGCTAATTCCTCAACAGCTTCAGGGGAGGCCAGTGTCTCTTCCTCTGGCAATCAAAGTCAACCTCTAAAGCCAACCACTAAGAAAAACCAATGCCTTCTTGGAATTCCAGGTAACATTAAAGAATTATAAACAAACCCATATGAGTTTTGAGTCTCAAATTTAAGAACTTTTTTGTTTTTGACTTGTTTTTTAGGGTTTTTGATTTTTTGACTTGTTTTTTGGGTTTTTGATTTTTTGACAGATCCAGATGTGGAGGTGGTTGCTTTGTCTCCAAAGACCCTATTGGCGATGAATGAATTTGTTTGTGACGTTTGTAAGAAAGGGTTTAAGAGGGAACAGAATCTGCAGCTTCATCGGCGAGGTCACAATCTTTCTTGGAAGCCAAGTCAGAGGTCAAGCAAGAATGTGAAAAAGGAGTATGTGTGTCCAGAGCCATCGTGTGTGCACCATGATCCATCAAGAGCTCTGGGCGATCTCATGGGGATAAAGAATCATTTCTGTAAGAAACACAACGATAAGAAGTGGAAATGCAATAAGTGCTCCAAGAAGTACGCAGTATGGTCTGATTGGAAAGCCCATTCCAAGATTTGTGGCACTAGGGAGTACAAATGTGACTGTGGGACTTTGTTCTCCAGGTTTTTGTTTTGCTTTTGCTTTTGATCTTTGATTTAAATTCCAGTTTGTTAATGCAATTGTTGAGGGGTTATGGGATTGCTGAAGTTGTTTTGGTTTTTTCATTCTTTGAAGGAGGGATAGGTTTATCACGCACCAGGAGTTCTGTGATGCTTTGGCAGAAGTGAGCGCTAGAACTCAGATTCAACCAGTAGTGAATCCAAATTCGAAGTTAGAAACCAAAAATCAAGCAGTTGATGATCAAGGACGGAGCTACAGCCCCTCCTGGCTATTCAAAAATCTCCTTACCAGTAAGCCATGGCCCCTTCACAGATCTGATTCTCTCTCCTCCATCTACGGCCCCTCTTGTATTATTTTTATTTAGCAACCATAATTGGTTTGAGTAACAATAAATGCATTACAATATATTAAGAAATACAGAGTAATCATTTCTCATTTGTTCATAATTTTTAAATATTGAACAGACATTATTTTGGATTTTCATGAATTTTTTTTTTCCATACTTCAGCCCCCCTCAATCCAAATCCTGGCTCAGTCTCTACAGTTGATTCATCTCCACCAACTCCAGCACCTACTCAAGCTCAAGCTCAAGCTCGACCAGCTTCTCCACCATCAACTGGTGTAATATCCTTGGTTCTGCCAATCAAGAGTCCAGGCAAGTAGAACAAGAATTTAGAAAATTTTCAATCTTTTCTGTGTTGAGTTCTGCTGGATGTTTGTTTTGTTTGTCCAAACCAACAACAAATCTATGTTTTCTCTCTCTCACTCTCTCTCTGTTTTGATCTATTTATAACACATTACAGGTAGGAGAAAGTGGGTTTCAAGAAAGGAAACCATTATTGATTCTCCTCTCTCTCCTAAAGTTTTTTTCTTTAATATTAAAAAAATAAATAAAAAAATAAAAAGAAGAAAAGCCTAAGTTTCCATATCATTTGAGATTTTTAATGAACCCCTTTTGCTTTCTGTCATCAAAAAATAAAAGAATTTTATTTATTTTTATTATTATTATTTTGCAGAAGAAACAAGTGAAAATGAAATAGCGTCAGAGCATCATGGTATGGAGATTGATATTGAAGAAGTTAAGATGACTGATTCAAGTGAACAAAAGAAATTTGAAATTGAAGAAATGGGTAATGACGCTTCACAAACAAGACAACCAGATGTTATACAGGTTGAGGATATGCAATTGCAAGCAACAAGTACTCTGAAACCTCAAAGAGTGTTGTTTGATGTCAATACAGTAAATATCCTTAAATGTAGTGGGCTGATACAATCTCAGATTGAAGACGTTGAGATGAAATCTGAAGCAAGTGAGCAACGTGGATTTTTTCTTATGCAGGGTGGTTTAGGATTAACTATGCCGCCAAAGGATGAGGATTGGAAGAACGCCAAAGAGATTTACTTGATGGACAATGAGTTGTCCATTTTACCTGAGAATCCAAGGTGTCCCAATCTGTCAGCTCTGTTCCTTCCCAGAAACTGCAAATTGAGAACGATTCCTCCGTCATTTTTTGATCACATGCCAGCTCTTCAAATCCTGAACTTATCCGGGACTAGTATCAAGTCATTGCCTGATTCCATTATCAAATTGGTAAGCCTCAAAAGACTGTTTCTAAATAATTGTCATCGTCTCATGATGTTGCCGCCTAAAGTTGGAGATCTCAAGCAACTTGAGGTTATTGATCTTGAAGGGGCAAAGATTATGGAGCTGCCTATGGAGATTAAGGAGTTAACTAATCTGAAATGCTTGGAAGTTTCATTTTATGGATATATTAGTAATGGCAGGAAAGCCATGCAATCAAATGCAGTGGTTCCTTGTGGGGTAATTTCTGCATTGTCTCTATTAGAGGAGTTGAATATTGATGTGAATCCAGATGACGAGCGGTGGGATGCACGTGCGGAAGATATTGTTACTGAAGTATGTACCTTAAAGAGGTTGGAAACTCTTAAATTTTATTTTCCAAGGGTGGAACTTTTGAGGCACTTTCAGTGGAATAGCCTAAAGTTGTCTCACTTCAGCTTTACTGTTGGTCGCCATGCTAAGCGCATTATGTCTCGAGTCCCATGTGATGTTGAGTTTGAGCTGGAACGATGGGAGAAATGTTTGAAATACATAAACGGTGTGGGTGTCCCTGGAGATATTAAGAAGGTACTCCAACATGCACTGGCATTTTTCTTGGACAGGCATGCGACTGTAAAGAAGCTATCCGATTTTGGGCTTAGAAAAATGAAGCAACTAAAATGCTGTGTCATAGGGGAATGTAATGAGGTCCAAGTGATTGTAGATGAAGCAGATGCTGAAAAAGAAGATGATACCAGCAAAATAGTATCTGATTCATATGGTACTGAAAGAATTGTTCTAGGATCACTTGAATACCTTTATATATATTATATGAAGAGTTTAAGGAGCATATGGGAAGGGTCAATACAGAAGAATTCTTTATCTCTTCTCAAGTCCTTGACATTGCGCACATGCCCCCAGTTGACCACTATTTTCACACAAGGGTTGCTTGATAACCTATGCAACTTAGAAGAGCTTAAAGTTGAAGACTGCCCCTCTATCAAAAGCATAGTAAGCTGCGAAATCCCTGCTGAGCATAAAACCTCTTATTTTCTTCCAAATTTGAAGAGGATTTCACTTCATTACATGCCTGGATTAGTTAGCATCTCTAGTGGTTTACACATTGCTCCGAAGTTAGAATGGTTGAGTTTTTATAATTGCCCAAATCTTAAGAATCCATTAATTGATGAAATCTCTAGCCAAGATTTGAAGAAGATAAAGGGTGAGAGGAGTTGGTGGGAAGCATTGGAATGGAGCAACGATTGTCCAAGTTATTTGGAAGAAATTTTTGTTCGAATTGACATACGGGATTGCTGAGCACTTGAAATATTCCATAGTCAAAATTAGCGTGTGCATTGCCTTATGCAAAGCTCATTGGTTCAATGTCAATGATAGTATCTAATCTTAAGCTGAGGCATCCATGGACTGCATTCTATTTGCTCTGCTCATGGCCTCATACCCCTCTTGTATCTGCTATGGTGTTTAGAGCTTAGCTATTTGTGAAAAATATGTAGTGTGTTTTGGTTTCTGATCCTCCAAACACAAATTTACTAACGAAATCCAACTCATATATGGTAAGCCCTAGACTAATATAGTCCATTAAAGTTTGCGACTATGATACTTTTTTTCCCTCCCCCTTCGAAGCCAGAATTCTATGTTGGTTGCATGGTCAAAATAAAAATTA
Source organism: Castanopsis chinensis (assembly GCA_032878915.1). Classification (NCBI taxonomy): domain Eukaryota; kingdom Viridiplantae; phylum Streptophyta; class Magnoliopsida; order Fagales; family Fagaceae; genus Castanopsis; species Castanopsis chinensis. Next base: position 27,888,479 of record JAVQMG010000121.1, on the reverse strand, counting down.
GTGTTTTTACTTTTTTCTCAAGTAATGACAAATGACTTATCACGAGTGTGCTTTTCCTGGCCGTCAACTAATTTTATGGTGGCAACGTCCATATTGTTTTGTTTCATGGATGCTAGTTTCTTCTTTCTTACATAGTTACATGTCACTTGGGCTTAACATTTGCAACCAAATTACCTAACCCTATATCAATCAAATGTTTTTTTTTAAAAATATTATTATTATTATTATTAAAGTACACAAATATCGACCACAGCCATAGGAACCCTGACCTTAGTAAAATCACTATGCGGATAATAACACTAAAAAAGTTTTTTTTAAAACCAATATAGAAAACCCATTATGCAATGAATTCATAAAACCAACTATGTATTTTTAAATCACAACACTCTTTAAATTATATTATTTAAACAAGTCATAATTTATTAAATAGGTCACGTAACTAAAAGTACACATGAATGATAATTTGAATTGTCAATTTATCATATAGTTGGTTTGAGGATTTTCTTTCAACCAATTTGGAAATAAACTCTATTTATAATTTTCATGAGTTTACTTCAAATCATAATTTTGAACCCAAAAAATTTAAGAAATTAAAAGTCTCACCTTGTAGTATATGCTGATTCAATATTCTTAATTAAAAGAAACCATAATTAGTGAAACAAACTCTTTGATGCTAATTCTTTCAAAACCCCCAAATTTTCCCTCTAATTCTCATGCTTAGTTATTTATACTTCCTTTCTCTTAACCAATTGAAAAGTACCAATTCATATATCATTTTTTAATCAGATTTTTTTTTTCTATAAAAAACATTATATTTTTTATTTTAATAAATTTCCTCAACAATAATATTTTATTAATTTTAATCATGGATACATTTGCATGTTTATGTTTTAATTGAATATCATACATTATTTATAATACTTTAACTATGTTTTTTCTTATATATTTTAATTGATTCATATAATTTTTTTAAATAAATAAATTTTAATCCAATAATTGATATTGAATACATGAACCATCATATGATTATACCACTCAATATTGTTGAATGGTGAACTACTTTTCCATCCTTCCCTTATTTAAAGAAAATTTTAATTCTTTTGATAATAATAAAAAATATAATTTTAATCATACATAAAATGGAGAGAAGTTAAAACTCACAGTTAAGAGAGAGTGTAGAGTTTATTTCCAAACTAGTTCAAAATAAAGTTCCTATTACATTACATGATATATAGTTAAAATTACCATCCACAAGTATTGTTAGTTAATCACATAACATTTTTAATGAGTTCTATAATTTGTTAAATTAACACATGAATGATTTTATAAATAGTCACACTTGAAAGGAATTAACAAAGTAGCATTTCGAGTTTTAGAAACTCGAGTTTCATTTTAAAACTCGAGTCCAAAACACTCGTTTTGTACTTGATGAGTTGGACAATAAATGCCACATAGATCTCGAGTCTTAAAGACTTGAGTTCTAACAACATACACACAACAAAGAGACCCAGCAGAACGTTGAAGAAGAGAGATGAAGCCCAGCAGAAGAACAGAACGAAGATGATGAAGAAGAAAGAAACCCAGAACGATCTGAACGAAAATGATGAAGAAGAAAGAAACCCAGGAAGATGAAGAAACCCAGAACAATTTGAACGAAGATGATGAAGATGAAAGAAACCCAGGAAGATGAAGAAACCCAGAACAATCTAAATGAAGATGATGAAGAAGGATTTGAATGAAAATGATGAAGACAAAAGAAACCCAGGAAGATGAAGAAACCCAGGGAAAATGAAGAAGAACGCTAACTAAGAAGACGAAGGATGATCTGAAAGGGAAAATCGTGGAACTCGAGTTTCTAAAACTCGAGTTCTACGGGGAAGCAAGAAATCGTGGAACTCGAGTTCTACGTGGAATTTTTTTCCCACGACAGATTCTACCTCTTGGGTCTCGAGTTTTAAAAACTCGAGTTCTCATTAAACTTGAGATTTTAAAACTCGAGATGCTAGTTTCTCACTTTCTTTTACAACAGGACAGCTAACTATATTCTTAGAAAATAATCACTAAATAGAAAAAAAATTCCACAAAAACAATGAAAACATTTTTGGAAAGCGACAATCTTTTGCATTACTGTCAACATATAAGGCTTCACAAACTATTCCTTGGTGGACAAAATATACAACATTTTTTCTTTGACAAGAAATACCAATTACTTCTTTAAAACAATACTAGTTTTTATTTATTTATTCATAGAGAATGTATTTTTTTTTTTTTATCTTTTTTGTTATTGGCCATAACAGAAAATGTTTTTTTGTTTGGGGGGGGGGGGGGGGGGGGGGGAGGGGAGGTTATTTACAGTAGGTCAGATCACTGAGTCGAATCCCGCTATTAACTTCAACAACCTGCTGCCTTCCGGTTGTTGGCTGGTTGTTTGGCTGCAGTTTGGGAGTTTTTCCGGCCTACTATGGTTGGTTCAGTTAATAATATTCTCCCCTCCCTCTCCGAACTGAACTGTGCCCAATCCAATCTTTGACCTTAGAACTGGCTTTGTGAAAAATTAACTGATAAGCATCATGTGGGTGCAGTTTATTGTCATCACTTGGTATTTTCTACTGCGTTGAGTTTGTTTTCTTTTAAAATTAGAATTTTATGTGTTCTTTGGTCATTGCTCTTTTTCTTTCAAGAATTTTTTTTTGAATTTCTATTATCATGTTTCTTTATAATTTTAAAGTGGATGGAAAACTTACTCAATTAATTTAGGGATACTTGGTAAATCTCACATGTGCTTGTTCAATATATATCTTATCGACCTTTTCTTTTCCTTTTTTTGGGGATCATTTCTGTATAGGAAGTATAAATTTTCTTGATTTTTTTTTTTTGGTGCAGATGAAAACAGTGAAAAACAAATAGCATCAGAGCCTCATGGTATGGTGTTTAACGTTGAACAAGTTAAGATGACAATTTCAAGTGAACAAAAGAAAATTGAAATTGGAGAAATTGGGAATTTAGCTTCACAAGAAAGACAACCAGAGCGTATACAGGTTGAGGAAACGCAACCACAAGCATTAAGTACTCAAGGAGTGGTGTTTGCTGATAGTTAAGATCCTTAAAACTAATGGGCAGATGGAATCTCAGATTGAAGACGTTGAGATGGAACCTGAAGCCAGTGAGCAATGTGAATTATTTCTCATGCAGGATGGTTTAGGATTAACTAAGCTGCCAAAGGATGATGATTGGAAGAACACCAAAGAGATTTACTTGATGGACAACGAGTTGTCCATCTTACCTGAGAATCCAAGGTGCCCCAATCTGTCAGCTTTGTTCCTTCCAAGAAACTACAAATTGAGAACGATTCCTCCGTCATTTATTGATTACATGCCAGCCCTTCAAATCCTGAACTTGTCCAGGACTGGTATCAAGTCTTTGCCTGATTCCCTTATCAGATTGGTAAGCCTCAAAAGACCGTTTCTAAATGATTGTCATCGCCTCATGACGTTGACACCAAAGGTTGGAAATCTCAAGCTGCTTGAGGTTCTTGATCTTGAAGGGGCAAAGATTATGGATTTACCTATGGAGATTGAGGAGTTAACTAATCTGAAATGCTTGGAGGTTTCATTTTATGAATATATGAGTAATGGTAGGAGAGCCATGCAATCAAATGCAGTGGTTCCTTGTGGGGTAATTTCAGCATTGTCTCAGTTAGAGGAGTTGAATATTGATGTAAATCCAGATGACGAGCGGTGGGATGCATATGTGGAAGATATAGTTACTGAAGTATGTACCTTAACGAGGTTGGAAACTCTTAAATTCTATTTTCCAAGAGTGGAACTTTTGAGGCACTTTCACTGTAATAGGCCATTGCTGTCTCATTTCAGATTTACTGTTGGTCGCCATGTCAAGCGCATTATGTCTCGTGTCCCTTGTGATGTTGAGTTTGAGCTAGAACGATGGGAGAGATGCTTGAGATACATAAATGGTGTGGGTGTCCCTAGGGATATTAAGAATGTACTCCAACATGTGACCGCATTTTTCTTAGACAGGCATGTAACTGTTAAGAAGCTATCTGATTTTGGGACTAGAAATATGAAGCAACTAAAATGTTGTGCCGTGGGGGAATGTAATGAGGTTCAAGTGATTATAGATGCACAAGATGCTTATGGGGAAGATGGTATCAGTGAAATGGTATCTGAATCATATGGTGCTGAAAAAATCGTTCTTGGATCACTTGAATACCTGAATATATATTATATGAAGAGTTTAAGAAGCATATGGGAGGGGTCTGTACAGAAAAATTCTTTATTCCTTCTCAAGTGCCTGACATTGTGAACATGTCCTCAGTTGACCACTATTTTCACACAAGCTTTGCTTGCTAACCTATTTAACTTAGAAGAGATTAAAGTTGAAGATTGCCCCTCCATCAAAAGCATAGTAAGCTGCGAAATCTCTGCTGAGCATAGAAGCTCCTATTTTCTCCCAAATTTGAAGAAGATTTCACTTCATTACATGCCTGGATTAATTAGAATCTCTAGTAGTTTAAAAATTGCACCAAATTTAGAATGGTTGAGTTTTTATAATTGCCCAAATCTTAAGAATCCATTAATTGATGAAATCTCTAGTCAAGATTTGAAGAAGATAAAGGGTGAGAGGAGTTGGTGGGAAGCGTTGGAGTGGAGCAGCAGTTGTCCAAGTTATTTGGAAGAAATTTTTGTTCCAATTAACATACAGGATTGCTGAGTACTTGAAATATTCCCTGGTCAAAATTAGTGTGTGCAAGCTCATTAATTCAATGTTAATTATGGTGTATATAATTGTAAGCTGAGGCATCCTTGGACCACTTTATGTTTGCTATATATGTTTATACTCTTGTAGCTGCTATGGCGATGAGATCCTATTTACATTGAATATAGTCCCTCTAGCCTGATGCGTCTTTCTAATGTATACCGTTCGTTAAAAAAAATGTATACCGTTCGTTCAGGTTTAAGATCCTCGGAACACAAAATGCTAACGAAATCCAAGTTCATGAACATGTGGGAAATTAGTTCCTGGTTTCTTACAAAGTGCATATTATAAAGCTCTAGACTAATATAGTCCTTTTGTGATGCTTGTCCATCTGTGATTGTGCGTTTTTTAATTTGGAAACCAGAATTCTATCCTGGTTGCATAGCCAAAATTATTGTATATATTAAAGTAATCACCTAACATTATTAACACTACAACAAAAGTGGACTATGGTGACGAAATCTTTCGTCACAGTATGTCCTTATTTCGTCACCGAATACATTTGGTGACGAAACAGCATTCGTCACCTTAGCTCCGTCACAGAATGTATTGGTGACGAAAATGTTTCGTCACCAATAAAAAAATGATAGGTGACGAAATTTTTTCGTCACCGATAAAAAATGATAGGTGACAAAAGTTTTTCGTCACCTAATATTTTCGTCACTAAACCTTATTTCTAGTGACGAAATATTTTGTCACCAAATGTATTTTTTTTTCCCAATTTCAATAGATCAGGTGACAAAGTTTTGCGTCATCGATTGATTTTTTTTTTTTTTTTTTTTTTTTAATTTCAATAGATCAAGTGACAAATTATTTCATCACCAATTTCTGCTTATAGTCAAATATGGCGACGAAAATTATCGTCACCAATTTTATTTTATTTTTAATATTCTTTACATTTACTTGCCATTACATTAACTTGTTCATTTCTAACCAAATCCAAAAAAAAAAAAAAAAGCATACATTCATTTCTAACCAAATCCATTAAAAAGAAAAAACATTCATTCATTTCTAACCAAATCCATAAATAAAATCCATACAATCTAAAAAAGCAATAAAGATGTTCACAAAGTAATTACAACCATTTACATACAAATAATGTTTTAGCCTCCAAACTTTACAAAAAATTATTTGAGTTCAAGTAGTCCCATAAAAGCAATCTTTTTGCCATCAATCCCATGTCTGCACAAATATAAAGGAAAATACATTAATAACAAACTAAACTGCAAACCTATATCCCTAATAAGATGTATTACAACAACAACAAAAATATATTATTATTAGTAAGACAATGCAAAAAATGTCCACAAAATACCCAATAACAAACTAGACAAAATAATCATAATGCAACATCATATGAAGCCAAACTATCAAAGAAAGAAGACCCACAACATTCTCATCAAATAAAAACCAAACCTACATTACAAACTACAAAGAAATCATAAAGAATGCAGAAAAATCTCAATTTATAACAAAACAAATAAAGTGAAATCCAAAACAAAAACTCAACCACCATCATAAACACAAACCCACCCACCACAACGAATAAAAAATCTAGCCAACACTATTTTAAAAAAAAGAAAAAAAAAAAAAAAAAAAAAAAACCTAGCCACCACCATTAAACAAAAACCACAACCACCACCATAAACAAAAAACTCACCACCACCATTAAACAAAAACCATAGCCACCACCATTAACACAAAAACCTAGCTACTACCATAAACAAAAAACTCAGCCACCATAATCAACAAAAAACTCAACCACCACCACAAACAAAAAACCCACCACCAATATTAAACAAAAAACACAGCCACCACCATTAACACAAAACTCAGCTACTACCATAAACAAAAAACCCAACCATCACCATTAAACAAAAAGCACAGTCACCACCATTAACACAAAAACCCAGCCACTACCATAAACAAAAAACTCACCACCATCATTAAACAAAAAACACAGCTACTACCACTAACACAAAAACTCAATTACTGCTATAAACATAAAACCCAACCATCACAATATTGGCCCAATAAACAAAAACTCATCACCAACATTAAACAAAAAACTCAGTCACCACTATAAACAAAAAACCCATCACCACCATTAAACAAAAAACCCATCACTGGGTCGGGTCTGACCCAGCCCATTTCCTATATTCCTTCTCCCTAAACTAGTCTCTCAACCCAAGTTCTCTCTGCAAAAACCCATTGGCTAAAGCTCAAGCGTCCTCCATCTTTGATCTTCATCGCCACCACAGACGATGGTTGCATCTACTCTCACCATCTCTCTCTCTCAAACCCATAATCTCAAAGAGGGGGTAAGCTATGGACCTTTTTGTGCTATTGTGTTGTGTCCAGGTGAGCATAGCGCATGTACGTGTGAGTAGATTAGAAGTAGAATGTATGATTCCATGATGGTGTGTGTATTGTGTACAAAAAGTGTAAATAGAGCTATAGAAAAATGAAAAGAGGAATTTCGAGTTTACCCAGCTGATGCCCTTTTGTTTTTTGTTTTTTTTTTTTTGGTTCTCTTTGCTTTGATTATTGCTGGCTGTGTTGGTTTCTTCTGTTGGTATTTGGCTGAAAAGAAAACGCAGAGAAAAAGGTTTTAGATTCATGCAAAAAAAAAAAAATAATAAGAAATTGAGTAAAGGAAAAAGAAAGAGGAAGCTCATTGAGCAGGCTGTGTTGGGTTTTTTTGTTGAGTACGGTACCCCACAACTACAAGGCTAAGCCAATAAGCCTAGCCATTTTTATCCATTTATTTTGTTTCTCCTTTTTCCTATTGTAGGCTGAGGTAATAATAAAACTATACAAGTTTTAGTCTAAATTCGTGGGAACACCTTTTTTGGGGTATGTCATTCAATATTTTCTTGTATGAAAGTGAAGGATGCAAAATGCTTATGAATGAAGTGGTAATGGTTTTGTTGACTCTTTGAAAGTTGTTGCACATTAAGAGCTAATGGGACTCATATTGTGTGGACTAAAAAAAGACTGCAAGTGATCCTCTATACATGACACTAAAAAAAAAGGTTGTAGGGCCCATCTCTCACCCAATTGATGTAGTCTTATAGGTGCTACATTTTGCAGATTCTACACAGTATTGGTAGATGAACAACGGGAGTTTCCTACTATATATCAAGCCTAATAAATTCTCCACATGAAGTTTGGAATTTGGGAATGGTGCAAAAAGGCTAGCTAGTTGTCTAAGTATATATCTTTTTTCTTCTTCCAACTTTCTTTTTATTTAGTAAATATAAAGAATAATAAGAAGAAAAAGAAAAACCCTATCACACTTCCCACAAGAGAACATTATTAAATTGGGATTCTCTGAACAATACTCTACAGGGTTTTTTGTCTTCCCACAACCAAAAAAAAAAAAAAAAAAGAATCCCTACCATCTTGCCATGTGAACCAGAAACTAAATTAAAATAATTTCAACTATATAATATACAGTACTACTATATGTATTATAATTAAAATCATAAGTCATATATATGATGGATATATCATATATTAGGTCAATGCTCTCTCTTGTTGTTGTTGGTCTGCATGTGAGAACACTTGATTTAACTAAGATTATGAATCAAACAGTGGATCTTGATGCAACCTTACACTATGTATGCTCTAGAATTTTCAAAATCTTTTTACGATTTGTTTTGGGGCTCAGCAAATATCTATAAAAGCATTCAAAAGTATGCAAATTTACATGAGACTTCGCAAAGTTTTTGGCAAAATAACCGTGCTTTGACCACTTTTTGGTTATTTACCTTTCATGCAAATTTACGTGATTCTTAGGAGCTAGTTTTGTAATTAATGAATTAGTTAGTTTCAATCAATTAGCTTTAATAATATTTTCTTAACATGAAGTAATGAAATGGCTTGAATTTTAATGTCCGTGGATTAACATTAAAATTAAGCATTAAATGCTATCTTGTATGAATTGTCAAAGAAACGGCAAGGAACAACACTGACTATAACTATATTCATGCATGGCCGAAATGTAAGACTCTATAGGCAATAAATGGAAGCATGCCTATGTTAGAAAGTATGACTTGATCAACAAAGTCAAAGATATTGAATTAAGCATGTAAGCTTGCTTCAAGAAATACTACACTCATGCATTAAATGATGCAAGGATTGCTTGGTCACTATTGTTGACTTCCTTAAACAATAGAAGTCTCTCATGTGTTGAAACTGTTGGTATTTTGGCTGAAGTTTGGCTATAAATATAGGTGGAGCAAATGAGAACATTAGGTGTGTGAGCAAGAGATAGTTCATGCGTGAAACAGAGAGATAGCAAAAGAACTTCTTGTGTGTGTGTGCACCAGAGTTAGGGAGTGAGAGTGTCTTGCAATTTGTCTAAATACAATAGGGTGTTCTCTATCTATTTGTGAGAGAACCAAGGGTGTATTTAGGATTACAAATAAAATAAAATAAAACAAGCTAATCAAGTTGGTCATTTAGGAATTTTTCTATTAAGTGAGATTTCCATAAAGAATGACTCCACTAACAGTGCTTCTTTAAAAAAATTAAATAGGACAAATTTTTTTGGTGGTCCATATCCATCTCTTAAAATATAAGAAGAAAAAGAAAAACCCTTGTTTAATTGCTTGGATCATTATTGAATTTTGCTTCAGATAAACAGTTGCCCCACGTTGCTACATGACAACCCTATCACACTTCCCACAAGAGAACAAAATTAAACTAGGATTCTCTAAGCAATACTCTACAGGGTTTTTTTGTCTTCCCACAACCAAAAAAATAAAAAAAGAGAGAGAGAATCCCTACCATCCTGCCATGTGAATCGTGCTTTGGCCACTTTTTGGTTATTTACCCTTCATGCAAATTTATGTGATTCTTAGGAGCTAGTTTTGTAATTAGTGAATTAGTTAGTTTCAATCAGTTAGCTTTAATAATATTGCAATAACATGAAATTAGTGATGTAATTAATACACAATCAATAATACAAGAAGTTTATTTATCACACTCTCCATTTATTACAAAACAAGCCACACGTCTGTGTTAAAATATTTAAAAAAAAGTTATGCAATTATTGAAAGCAGTTATGCAATTATTAGAAAACCCAAATCACAGACAAGATGAACTGAGCAACAAATCATATATTGGTAGAACTCACGTGTTTTTAATGGCCACAACTTCTTTCAACTGCTTCCCCCTGACCCACTTAGAAGCTGGAAACTATGATAGAGAGCAATTAGAACAATCCCTTGCAATAACAAAGGCCACAATGCCATGAAGAAAGGACAATAACTTGAAAAATCAGTTAAAGAGACAAACATTTAAAAGCAATTTCTAACTCTAGACCAAGTTTCAGATATTTTCTCAATAAACTAGCAATATCTCAGCAAGCTAGAGTGATGGATCGTTACTGTAGCAATCTATTTTTTAATGGAACATTGACTTCCAAACCAAATTACCCTAGCAAGATGACATTGAGTAAATAGATGCAGTGAGGATTTTATCTAAAATTTGCAAAGAGAGCAACTTGAATTTGAGTTGAGTTGAGAGCATACCTGTTTATATATATATATATTGATAGAAATTTTTTCTCTAGTATGTAAAATATGTTATTGGTAGGTGTATGAAATTTTGATAATTAGCATCATATTATAAATAAATGAGAGTGGTCCATGTAAATAGTCGAATGGCCTTACTAGTTACTACCGTCCATGTAACAACCATATTGGACAAGACATAACATAAAATAAAATCAAATTAAATAAAGGTAGAAAAACAAAGAAATCAAACATTAACACTTCTCTTTTTCTGTACTTGTTAGCCTTTTAAGGATCACTATTTGAGATGTAAACAAAACCAATCTATAGATTGTGCAGCACAGTTCCATAGAATAACACTAAATCTATCAAAATAAAGAAGACCCAAAAAGAAAATCAAACTGGGTATGTAAAAACTTGACTAAAAGATTAGACAAACCCACAAAAGAATGAACTTTTACATGTAAGTTTCAAACAAAGACAAAGTCAGAAATTTTAATGTGTTATTTTTTCTTGCACATAACCATGAAACAAAAGGGAAAGACTCTATTACCTTCTCCAATCCCAAAATATGTCCTAAAACCAACACCCTCTCTAATCTCGAAATCAATATCTTGCTAATCCTGAAAAAAGAAAAAGAGTGATGAGAGAGAGAAGAGTGATGAGAGAGAGGATCGATGAGAAAGAGAGAGCTTACCGGTCTTTTTGGGAGGCTGAGAGGCGTGGGTTTGTATGTGGGAGGAGAAAGAGAGAGTATCGGTGTTTTGTTTACACAAATAAAAACTAACTAATGGAAGGAAAAAAATCAAAAAAATTTGGAACGCGCCTGAAAATTGGGTACCGCGCATAAAGAAATTAAAAAAAAAAAATATTTAGAGATAACAGGTGTACAACATTTTTATAATATTTTTACAATAAATTATAGGTGGTTATTTATTATTGTTTAAATTTAAACCTATCAATAATATTATTTTTTTTGTTCCAATAATAACAACTAATAATAATCTACCGCTTAAAATTTGTCATAAAAATATTGTAAAAATGTTGTGAAAATACCATTTTTGTTTGGATTTGGAAGAGGAGAGACCATGAAGCACGAGCAATATACTGCATGAGTTTCTTGAATCGAGCTTCCTCTTCAAAAATACGGAGAGAGATTAACAAACCAAAAGTTACAAAACTACTAAACCAATATGATGATAAACTGTGTGCTCTGTACCCAACAAAACAATGAGATCCACACCCATTTGTTTTAGTTTTTAAACTAGAATCAATGACAACCACATGCTATGGCTTTACTTTTTAGCTTTTTTTTTTTTTTTTTTTTTTTTGAGAAAGAGCTTTTGTTTTACTTGACATATTGTAGAGTTTGTACATTATAGATTATACAGCTACAACTTCTTTGTCCTCAAAAACATTATTATACACCTGTTAGTTAAAAGTCACGTGAATTTTTTTTTTTTTCCTTTTTCCTTTTTGTGATAATTATGATTAGAAAAAAAAAAGAAATTTTAGTTAATAAGTTAATAAACTTAAAAAGTTACTTAATTTTTATATAAAATTAATTAATGACGTAAATACACTTTTGGTCCCTACATTTTGGGTCATTTCTTGATTTGGTCTCTAAACTGATTTTACTCCTAGGTCCGTCCCTGACTTTTTAAAATTGTTTTTAAAATGGTCTCTACCGTCAACCTAGTTACGGAAAAAGCTGAGGTGGCAAACGACATGTCCTACTTGCTGACGTGGCAAACGACATGTCCTACTTGGATATTAAAATATTATTCAAAAAATTATTTAGCATTTTTGAAATGCCACGTCAGATTTAAATTAATAAAAAAATTAAGACAAAAATCCAGGTCAGAAATTTTAAAATAAATAAATAAATAAACATTAATTTAATTAAATTAAGAAGAAAAAAAAAAGCTTTTTCAGTTTAAATCTAGGTTTCGTTTGGATTTGTGATTGGCCGAAGCTCCATCGGTGTCGGTGGGTGTTGCCGGTTGTAGCAGAGAGAAAGCTGGGTAGAACACGCACCACGTTGGGGTTTTTTTTTGTTGTTGTTTTACTTGATTTCTTGTCGGGGCTGCTGGGCAAAGTAGTTAATGATGGTGGGCTTTTTTGCTTGGGTTGCTAGGTAACAATGGTGGGTTCGGTGGTTGGTTGTGTCGTGGGTAACGATGGAGGCTCATGGTGATTGTGGTTGAGCTCCTTAAGCTTCGGTCATGGATTTTCAGAGAGTGCTTGAAGAGATAGTTCTGATCCGAGGGATATAGTTCAAAAAAATGGTACACTACCCAATAACTTATTACTGAATTCATATTTTGAAAATCCAACCGTTGGATTACATTTTCTATATGTTCTTAATATGCATGCCAATTTTCATGTTAATCGGATGTAATTTACCATTTAATCTATAAAATCATATTTTATGCATTATTTTAAATTACTAAAAATTGAATATAGACAATTGATTGATGGCATGGCTATTAATCTTTGATCACCTTGAAATTTTGTAATCATGAAAAATATATGAAAATAATAAAATCTAACGGTAGATTTGTGAAAATTCATATCGAATTAAGAAATACAAGGTTAGGTTCAAGTTACACCTGATGAAACTAAAAAAAATGGTACACCAGCCAATAAATTATTACTGAATTCATAATTTGAAAATCCAACCGTTGGATTACATTTTCTATATGTTCTTAACATGTACGTCAGTTTTCATGTCAATCGGATGTAATTTACGATTTGATCTATAAAATCATATTTTATGCATTATTTTAAACTACTAAAAATTAAATATAGACAATTGATTGATGGCATGGTTATTACTCTTTGACCACCTTGAAATTTTGTAATTATGAAAAATATATGAAGATAATGTAATCTAACGATAAATTTGTGAAAATTCACATCGAATTAAGAAATACATGGTTGAATTCAAGGTAAACCTGATGTAAGTCAAAAAAAGGGTACACCACCCAATAAATTATTACTGAATTCATAATTTGAAAATCTAACCGTTGGATTACATTTTCTATATGTTCTTAACATGCACGCCAGTTTTCATGTTAATCGGATGTAATTTACCGTTTGATCTATAAAATCATATTTTATGCATTATTTTAAACTATTAAAAATTAAATATAGACAATTGATTGATGGCATGACTACTAATCTTTGATCACCTTGAAATTTTGTAATCATGAAAAATATATGAAGATAATGTAATCTAATGGTATATTTGTGAAAATTCACTTTGAATTAAGAAATACAAGGTTGAATTCAAGTTAAACCTGATATAACTCAAAAAAAGGGTACCCCACCCAATAACTTATTACTGAATTCATAATTTGAAAATCCAACCGTTGGATTACATTTTCTACATGTTCTTAACATGCATGCCAGTTTTCATGTCAATCGAATGTAATTTACCATTTGATCTATACAATCATATTTTATGCATTATTTTAAACTACTAAAAAATTGAATATAGAAAATTGATTGATGGCATGGCTATTAATCTTTGATCACCTTGAAATTTTGTAATCATGAAAAATATATGAAGATAATGTAATCTAACGGTAGATTTGTGAAAATTCACATCGAATTAAGAAATACAGGGTTGGGTTCAAGTTACACCTAATGTAACTCAATAAAAGGGTACACCACCCAATAAATTATTACTGAATTCATAATTTAAAAATCCAACCGTTAAATTACATTTTCTATATGTTCTTAACATGCATGCCAATTTTCATGTCAATCGGATGTAATTTACCGTTTGATCTATAAAATCATATTTTATGCATTATTTTAAACTACTAAAAATTAAATGTAGACAATTGATTGATGGCATGGCTATTAATCTTTGATCACCTTGAAATTTTGTAATTAAGAAAAATATATGAAGATAATGTAATCTAACGGTAGATTTGTGAAAATTCACTTTGAATTAAGAAATACAGGGTTGAATTCAAGTTAAACTTGATGTAAGTCAAAAAAAGGGTACACCACCCAATAACTTATTACTGAATTCATATTTTGAAAATCCAACCGTTGGATTGCATTTTCTATATGTTCTTAACATGCACGCCAGTTTTCATGTCAATCGAATATAATTTACCATTTGATCTATAAAATCATATTTTATGCATTATTTTAAACTATTAAAAATTGAATATAGACAATTGATTGATGGCATGGCTATTAATTTTTGATCACCTTGAAATTTTGTAATCATGAAAAATATATGAAAATAATGTAATCTAACGGTATATTTGTGGAAATTCACATCGAATTAAGAAATACAAGATTGGGTTCAAGTTACACCTAATGTAACTCAAAAAAAGGGTACACCACCCAATAAATTATTACTGAATTCATAATTTGAAAATCCAACCGTTAGATTACATTTTCTATATGTTCTTAACATGCATGCCAATTTTCATGTCAATCGGATGTAATTTACCGTTTGATCTATAAAATCATATTTATGCATTATTTTAAACTACTAAAAATTGAATCTCAACAATTGATTAATGACATGACTATTAATATTTGATCACTTTGAAATTTTGTAATCATAAGAAATATATGTAGATATTGTAATCTAACGATAGATTTGTTGAAATTCACTTTGAATTAAGAAATATAGGGTTGGGTTCAAGTTACACCTGATGTAACTCTAAAAAATATTACACCACCCAATAACTTATTATTGAATTCATATTTTGAAAATTCAACCGTTGGATTACTTGTTATATATGTTCTTAACATGCATGGCAATTTTCATGCCAATCGGATGTAATTTATCATTTGACCTTTAAACTCATCTTTTATGCGTTATTTTGAACTACAAAAACTTGAATTTAGACGCTGATTGATGGCATGCCTATTAATTTTTTATTACCTTTAATTTTTGTAAGTATGAAAGATATTTGAAAATAATGTAGACATGAAAAACACTAATATTTTAGTTCCCTCCAAAAGGTTAGTATTTGTGACAACTATAACACATAATTGTGATAGCTAAATATTTCATATTTTACCAAGTATTTGCGAGGATTTTATTTTGCCATCACAAATAAGATTTTTTTAGTGGGTTTTTTAGATCCGTCAAAAATTCTTACCCATTTACCCATTATTAGGTGCAAAAGGTTTGGATATAGTTTGGGTATTACTCATTTACCCATTATTACCCATTTAACTAATTACATCTAACCCAAACCTAACTCAATGAAATTATTATGGGCAAACCCCAATTCACCCAATTATCCAATAATCAAAATTACCAAATTGCCCCTAAAACTTGCAAATAACCAAAGTACTCATAAAATCCTCTAAAATTGCCAAAATGTACCCTAAACCTAAAAAATGACCGAAATACCTCTAAAATCATAAAATTACCAAAATACCGCTAAAATCTAAAAAATTACCAAGATACCCCCAGAAACTAAAATAAAAATACCAAAATACCTCCCAAATCTAAAAAAGAACTGAAATACCCCCGAAACCTTTAAAATGACCAAAATACCCCTTCGATACTTAAAAATGACAAAAATACGTCCTAAATCTAAGAAATGACCGAAATACTCCCCAAAACCTAAAAATTACCAAAATACCCTTGAAATCTAAAAATGACCAAAATACCCTCGAAATATGAAAATTACCAAAATACCCCCTAAACCTAAAAAATAACTGAAAATACCCTTAAAACCTTAAAAAATGACCAAAATACCCTTGAAACTTATAAAATAACCAAAATACCCCCTAAACCTAAAAAATGACCAAAATAGCTTGAAATTATAAAAATGAGTATTTTGGTCATTTAGGGGTATTTTGGTCATTTTTAAGTTTGAGGGTATTTCGATCATATTTAGGTTTAGGGTCTATTTGTATCATCATATAGGTTTTGGGGCCATTTTTGTCATTTTATTGGTTTCAAGGGTATTTTGGTCATTTTTTAAGTTTTGGGGGGGTATTTTGGTCATTTTATTAGGATCAACGGTGTTTTGGTAATTTTCAAGCATCAAGGCTATTTCGGTCAGTTTTTAGGTTTCACAGGTATTTTAGCTATTTTTTAGGTTTAGGGGATGTTTTGGTAATTTTGGTTTCGGGAGTATTTTGGTCATTTTTTAGGTTTCGTGTGTATTGTGGTCATTTTTTAGGATTTGAGGGTTAAGTCATTTATTAGGTTTAGGGAATATTTTGGTAATTTTTATTGATTTTTGAGCATATTTGGTGATTTCGAGGATAATTTGGTCATTATAGTGGGTTTTTTTTTTTTTTTTTTTTTTTATAGCATAATTGGTGATTTTAGAGATTGTACGAGTATTTTGGTCATTTTAAAGGTTTTATGAGTATTTTGCTTATTTTAGAGATTTTGAGGATATATTGGTCATTTTAGTGGTTTTTTAGCATATTTGGTGATTTTATAAAAATCGGCATTTGGTTGGGTATGGATATCTATGGATATATAGACCGGGTAACAATTGGGTATGGATACTAATTGAGTAAGGTAATCGGATATCCATGGATAAATTAATTGGGTCGGGTGTATATGAGTATACCCTGCCCATGGTCATCCTTAATTATTTGTAAATAATAGGTGACGAACACTTATTTCGTCACCAAAAACACCTCCATCTTAATATTGGATGATGAATATGAAATTTTGTCACCTCCAGTTAGTCTTTGGTTAAACAATAGGTGACGAAAATTTATTTCGCCACCAAAAACACCTACATCCTAATATTGGGTGACGAATTTAGAATTTCGTCACCTTTGGTAAGTCTTTGGTGACGTAAATATTTTGTCACCCTAGGTTTGCCTTTTTTTCATGACCTATAGTGACGAAATAAATATTTCATCACCAATTTGTATATCTTTGGTGATGAAATATTAATTTCGTCACCAACTGATACATCTTTGGTGACGAAATATTGATTTTGTCACCAATTTTAAAATTTTTATAATATTTGGCGACAAATTCTTCTTTTCCTCACTAAATGTTATTATTTGGTGACGAAATTGTTTATCCTCACTAGATTTCGTCACCATAGCCCACTTTTGTTGTAGTGTAAACTTTTCCCGTCAATTGATTTTATGGATGATAAACGGCTCTGTTTGTTGCATGGACCACGGATGTTAGTTTCTTAGATGTCACTAGGCCTTTCACCGAAAACTATCTTATGAGCTCCGCAGATATATATGCTAGTTTCTTGGATTTCACTAGATTTTAAGGTTTTCAGCGTAGTACGCATACCAATACCATAGGAAGCTTGACCTTGGTATAGTCACTACTCGCTACTCACTATGCGAATACTATTTTTGAGTTCACCTCAAATCATTATTTTTAACAAAAAGTAAAAGAAATTAAAAGAATCACCTAGAGAGTATATGCTTAGTCTTCCTAACGCAAATCATAATTAGTGAAACACACTTTGATGCTTTAATTTCTAAAAACCCTAATATCTCCCTCAAAAGTTCTCATGCTCAGTTAAACATTCCTGTTTTAACTAATTGTTACTGTTAGAAAACGTTTATTTGCCATTAGCTAATTTTATTTTGTTTTGTCTTTGACTTCTATTGTCATATTTTATACGCTATACATCTATATTTATATAATCTATATATTACTAAAAGCTGAAGCGTAGCGTTTAATGCTGCTGTACTTACGTTGAGCCATGTCAGTATTCATGTCATTATTTTTTTTTCCATTTTCTTATAATTATTTTAATATATTTTTATTTCATATTTATACTTCTCCAACCTTTTTCCCTTCTATACCTTTTCATCTCCCCACTACTTCTCAAACATTTCTCCTTCCCTCACATTCTCATCTCCTCACTATTCTCTACATTAATATCATTCTTCATCTTTCCCTTTATCTTCCTCTATTTTTGTCTCTTCTTATTCTTACCCTTTTACTATAAATTTGTCACTATCTATTTCATTCTATGCATAATTTTCCCTTACGAAAAAAAGGTTCTCTCTCTCTCTCTCTCTCTCTCTCTCTCTCTAATTTTAGGGTGGATTTTTATTTTTTATTTTTCTTGCATCTTCGCTTTAAGTTGATAATTTTTTATATTCTTTAATCTACTTTAGGTTAATGTGATTCAGTTTTTTTTTTAATTGTTGGTTTTTTTTCTCTCTCTCTCTTTGATTGTTAAATGTTATCCTATTGCGTTATGAATGATTAAATATAAAAATATAACATTATCTTACTACATAGCATGATTTGGATAATTTAATTTGATAGTTATTGTAATTTGATAGCATGATTTTTATAGTGCTCAATTTAGATGTTAAACTATGAGACTTTAATTATTTTTGTTTATTTTTTAATCTGTTGTAGGGGACAAAGCACTCTTAATAATTGTATTAGAAATATTCTATAATGTCATTTATTAAGAGAAAAGCAAATGTTGGCTAAACAATAATTATTGAATGAGAGACAAATTTTATCTTTTGCAATTTTACTTTAATTATTATTTTATAACAATGCATATATAGAAATTTAATTCTTAGATTTTGCTAATAATTGTTTATTTAATAATATGTTTTGGATGGCCGAAATTACAATTTCTACGAAGAAAATAACCTTAGTAGATTATAAATAACAAATTGTTTTCCTAATTGTCCAATTAATCATAGCTAAGTTTTGTTAATTTTTTAGTTACTTTACTCATTGTTTTGGATTGTAGACAGAAAAAATAAGTTTGAAAAAGTTTGTTTAAAACTAAAAGAATAATTTCCAAATTTTATATTCTTTTTAATGATTTACAAAATGTTATAAATAAATTTTAATAAAAAATAAATATTTAAGTTAACTTGCCTTTTGAATTTCTGAGAAAAATTTTATTTTTTTCATTTTAGTATGAGAAAAATTATTGAATTACAAAATACATTACTCTTTATTAAATTAGTTTAAATTGTATAAAAAATTTAATAAAACTACCATAAAAATAATTATTATGCGTAACGCGCAGGTTCGTAGCTAGTTAATATCTAAAAGCTAACATAGAATTTATTTATTTTTCTTATTACGCTCCTATTGAGCTATATTAACATAGCATTTTCATTTTGATTCATTCAGTCCATTCCGTCCAGTTCGGTTCATTTGGTCCACTTTGGAGATGTTTTGAGAGGAGAGATTTGTATAGAAAAGAGGAAATGCTTCATTGACCATTATGCATGGTTTTAAAAACTAAAATGGTCAAATAATGGAAAAGAGACCGAAACCTGATTTTTTTTATTTGCTAGTTTAGGGGGGTCTTACCGGACCGGATTGGTGTTTAGGTCTAATTCTATTTATAAAAACTATGCAATTATGTCACATTCTTAGCATAATGTTGGTAAATTCTTGAAATAATTACATTTTTCTTATGTTATTAAAATCTGGTACTCTTTTATAATATAAGTGATTAATTTAGTTCTATCTACTACTCTTTAGATTATTCAAGACGTATAGAGAATGAACTATTTGTAAGGACTACTTGAAATAAATTATAACTACACGTTAAATTATTTACAAAATATCTCTCTTATATAATAATCAATAAATTCTAATTACGTGTGTGTTTGGCTCTAAATTAAAAATTCTACTTATTTTACTATTTAGCTTATTTTTGTTACTATTTATGGGCTCAATTGTACTTTTTGGTACTATTCATAAGTTCCACTATACTATTTCAGTTAATTTTTACCTTTATCTATAGTACTTTTAGTAAAAAGTTTTCAATTTTAACAAAATAAACAAATCCTAAATAGACCCTACACATTACATTTTTTTTATACAAACACACACACAAAGACATCATGCGGAAGTGTATGAGTTCTTGCCATGTGATATTGTAATTTTGCATTTATCCTTTTTTGTACCTCTTTTCATTAATTTTATTATTTTTATCCAAAAAATCACATTAACATATTTTTATTGTCGTTTCATTAATTGTCTGAGCTTACACTACACCTTTCTCTCTTCTTCATATCTTTTAGCATAATCACCATTTAAGTATTAAAAACAAAAGAAAAAAAATAAATTAATTAATTAAGGACTAATATAACTAACTAGATAAGGGACTAGGGAGAGATAGAGAGACACGAAAATATTGTAGATTGTTAATTACTGAAACGCGCTGGTTCACTATTTCCAAAATAAAAGACTTAAGATTGACAAAGCATTTGTAAGAGATAGAAAGAGAGAAATCTGAGGGGCTGTCATTATGTCATGCTGGCCTCTCACCGCCATGAAGTCGCCAAAACCCGTGTGGGTATTTATTTATTTTTCTTTTTAAGATGAACTCATTACTAACAAATTTCTATAACAATTATGCTATAATATATGTACAACATTCTCCAAATCATCTTACATAAAACATTACAATATTATCCATGTATCACACAAGCAACTTACTAGTTGAATGTAAAAAAAAAAAAAAAAAAAACCACACACACACACACACACACACACACACGTATAAACACTAGTCGCTAACCCGTGCAATGTACAGGAAAACTATTTTGTATAAAGATGAAACATTAAATTACTTAATGAAAAATAGAAATCAAATTTAAGTTTAAAATAAAATGAAGAATTAAATCTTTAATATCCTCAACTATCCATAAAATGTATGAAACACAAATTTGAAGAACTACTTAATCAATATTTCAAATAAATTGAAAAAAAAAAAAAGCTTTAAAGTGTTTTTTTGTATCTTTTTGATATAGGCCTGGCAATAG
Organism: Castanopsis chinensis; assembly: GCA_032878915.1. Classification (NCBI taxonomy): domain Eukaryota; kingdom Viridiplantae; phylum Streptophyta; class Magnoliopsida; order Fagales; family Fagaceae; genus Castanopsis; species Castanopsis chinensis. The sequence goes on along the minus strand of JAVQMG010000121.1, from coordinate 27,867,429 downwards.
AACAGGTTGATAACCAAAACAACAATAAATGAAATTTTCCGGCAGCAATTAAAACCAAGATGCACAAACCATAAAGTGGCTACAAACTAATGCAAGAGTAAGGCATTTTGTCAAATATGGCGTGCACAAAATTTCAATGTCTTAATTAGAAACAAAAATACACAGCATATTGACAAATTGGACAGTGTTGGTGAGAAATTATTCATGGCAGAATTTAATTAGTTATGTAGTTCAAGCATAAGTAAGGCATTTTATCAAACACATGATGTGCACAAAATTTCAATGTCTTAATTAAAAACGGAAATACACAACCTATTGACAAATTGAACAGTATTGGTGAGAAATTATTCATGGCAGAATTTAATCAGTCATGTAGTTTTATATATCTAATACTCTTCAATAGCATGATTGTGAAAAAGAGATTTACCAAAAGCAGTAGCATCAAGGGTACTCTGTTTTTTATCCACAACCTTCGCTGGGTTTGTTGACTTGTTCTGGCAGAGGGGAAAAAAAACAGAAAACAGAAAAACGAAAAGAAGAAAACAAAAGGTCAACAGTGTATATAAACAATAGTAATTAGTTATCCACTGAAACAGCGTGGGTTTGTAAGTGTTAGACTAACGTGTGTGTTGATGAGGGTTCTAAAAAATTGTTGGGCCTACTGTCCAAGAGTAATAAGGTTTTCTTGTTTTTAATCTTGTAAATACTGTCAAATTATTGGGCCTACTGTCCAAGAGTAATAAGTTTTTTTTTTTTTAATTTTATTATTATTATTATTTTTTAAATCTTGTAACTACTGTCCAAGAGCAACAATTGAATACCAACGTAATGATGCAACTGTACACCAGCGGTAGGAAAATAGTACTACGTAATGACGCAACTGTACACCACAGTAGGAAAATAGCACTAAAATGGTTTGCCAAATGAAAAGTTATACCTTTTTTGTGTTTTTAATTGTACTGAAATGGTTTGTATAAGAACCACATGAAAAGATACATTGTTCTGTGTTTTTATTGATAGACATAGCATTAATTTATATAGCCACATGGCGTAATGAGGATTGGTCAACTAAAACACTTCTAAATAACAAATATTGAAGTCATGGAAAATAAACATTAGTGCTATGCATGATAACCGCAATGTGTATGTTTACCATTGCAATAAATATTACCACCATTTGGATTACATTTGATTCCATTTGGGTTTTACTATTTTTTGCAAATAATTTTTGAGGTTCTAGGGATTGTTTTTTCTATCAATAACGTAGTCCTATTTGGTAAGTGCATTGCTCGTATTAATTTCTCAAAAAATAGTTTTGTTAACTCTCACAATTAGTCTCAAATGAGACTCAAATCATAACTCTAGAGTCTAGTCACACCATACTAAACCACATCCATTATAGCAAAGGAGCACAGAGGTATATAAAGTCAATTCTCTTGAGAGTATGGATAATACGCAATTGTAGTGCATGATTTGAATATAATCTGATCACAACATATCATGAATAGAATACACATCCTGCTCACATAATCATGATGCCACATATGAGGAGACATTTTTGAAATTTTTTTTTTTCATTTTTGTATGATACCTAAGATTGTACCATGTGTAATTAATTGGAAAAATAAATGAATTTAATAGAATATTAAAATGTTATACCCATTATTTGAATTTAATACCTGATTCTTCAAAAGAATAATACATTGAAGAAATTGAAAAGCATCTCCCAAAGAGATCCACATTACTGCTTCTAAAAGACCTCGATAAGGAAAAAGCCCAATCAACATTTTTTTTTTTTTTTTGGTGCCCTGTTTGTGTTGCTTATATATTTTTTCAACAATAATCTATTGCTCTATTTTGATCTTCAAAGTATCCAAAAGAGACTAGAACTCGCTTAAGGACTTTGATTCCATTCGTTTGTGTTTTAATCGGACACCATAAATAGATACCAACACATCAATTTAGCCAAATACCATTAAAAAATAATAATTAACTCAAATACCTTAATTAGAAATATAACCCAAAAAGCCCCCCAAAAAAAAAAAATCCAGCCAAATTATAAAAACCTGATCATATTTAATGCACAAACTGAAGAGCAAAAAACCAACCAGTAGCAGTTCTAGAGGGGCGGTAGAAGTTGGGAGGAGGTAGGCCTTTCTATGAAGTCTAATCTTCATTTTAGTGTAACTAAGATCAAGATTTTTTATTTATTTATTATTATTTTTTTTATAAAAGAATTCAGAGACGTTCTCTTTTTTCTTGATTTTTTTTTTTTTGGTAGGAAAGGATTAGAACTTAGATTAGCAATTAACATGCGGGTTACAAAATGTATTAGCCTTATCATAGGCCAATAATCTATACCCACCACATGCGGTGGTTCAACAAAAACAACAAAGGAGGTAAGAACACTCGACCCCGTTCTAGCTAACTCATCTTTTTTCTTGATTACAAACTATGGATATATGACAATGGAAGTTTTTGTTTCTCGTTTTTTCTTTATATCAGGTTGATTGGGATTGAAGCGGGGTCTTTAGACTGATACACTAGTCCTTAAAAACGGTAATAAGGTGGGCCAAACCAACTGGTCTATCGCTGATGTGGCAAAATTTTAATGTTTTTTTTCCTAGGTAGCATCACATGAGACATTGTCGGAGTCAACTTTTTAACCTAAGGCATCCTTGGACCACTTTCTGTTTGCTATGCTTATACTCTTGGAGCAAATTAGGCGTTGAGACCCTACTTACATTGAATACAATCCCTCAAACGCTTATGAAACATAAGGAATTGCAATTTAAATCTTCTATATATTAATTTTATCAACGTACCTAAATCGCATATAATGTAAGCCATGCACTATTTTTCAAATGAATGCATAATGTCCAATGTTCATACAATCTCATTAAATTAAATATTTTTATTAATAAATTAATCATACAAATTAGATTTTATGGAACAAATCCCGACAATATAACCATGAAGGGTGTAATCCTAAGTACATTATTACTACAATGGGTGTAATTGAGGTGAATTATAATTGTGAGGGGTGTTATTTGGAGTAAATAATAACCACGGAGGAGGGTGTGATTCGAAATTTCTTGTTAGGAAAGATTTTCCGTGTTGAAACAGCCTAGATTTTGGAAGTGGAAAGTTGTTCTAGGGATGATTTAATGTGTTGAAACAACCTAAATTTCAGGAAAAAAAAGGTTGTACTTGGGAAGATTTTACCTGTTGAATATACCTAAACTTTAGAAATGAAATGTCGTTTGTGATAGGAGGAATGGTGGAGACTTCAATCAATTCCATGGATTTAGGATGGGGACTTCTTTATCTTATGGATTTTGAAAGAATTGTGGAGATTCTAGTTGATTACAAGAATAATATAACTCAAAAAAAAAAAAAAAAAAAAAAGGGAGTGCTCCTACGCGAAGCACAACACGTCACTAATTCAAGGGATTAGGGCCGAGATCTGGAGACAGTTACGTTTGTTAGATATATTGTGACTCAAGTGCAAGGAAGTCAATACCGTACCGGAGGCTGTACCGGTTTGGCCACCGGTACGGTATATTTCGGATACCGGTCAATACCGGTGTACCGTTTCGGGTTTACCGCTATTTTATATATTTAATATATATACACACACACCAAATCCAAATTAAGTAAAAAAAATTGGAGAGATCAAAGATTAGGTGAAATAATGAAATTATCTACAAAATATTTTTATTATTAATTATTTTAGAGACAAAAACTTCCACAATTACAAAAAAAAAAAAAAAAAAAAAAAAAAACACAACATTTTGTGTTTCAGTCCGGTACGGCCGGTACGCAGCCGGTATGGCCGAAATTCGCCGGTATGGCCGGTACACGGCCGGTACGGCCGGTATTTTTTCCGGTACAAAACAAAAGTGTACCGGTACCGGTGCACTGGCCGGTACGGTATGTACCGGCCGGTACGGCCGGTACCGGTACGGTATCGGCCACACTGCTCAAGTGGCATAAACCAATATTAGACTCATGCACTTGTAAAACAAGCAGCTTAACATTGGGTTAGTCTAGGATTAGTCAAGTATTATCTGGTATATAAATCTTATATTGGGTTCATTGTAGCATAAGTTCTTAATTTCAATATTTAATTATCAAGAGCTTTCTCACCATGGACATAAGTACTTTAACAATGTTTTTAGAAAATCTAAATGGGGTTACTTTATAATCTCCAAAGGATCTCTCTTATATTCTAAATATTTAGGATAAATGTTTAGGTTCTAAATTTATGATGTTAGCAAACCGAAAACAAAAACACATCTAGATTAGGTGTTAGACATTGCTCTAGTTTGTTCAAGTCAAGATTCAAGAACAATTAAGCTACAGAAAGAAGATTAGATTCTGTGAAACTCAACTGATCAAAAGAAAGGCTCGACTGATCAAAAGTCATATTTTGCAAATTTTAGATCAAGTCTAAAGCTCGTGAAAATGTTTAAAGTTTCAGTCTGACACTACTAGGTATAAAAGGAAAACTATAAATACGTTTCAAAAGGTTTTGGAAGTCTTGTGAGTTACTCCTATGAGATATGTCAGATTTTTGTAGCCTTCTAACTCAACAAGCACCTACTGGAGCGATATTTACAATCAAGAACTGGTGGAAACAAGTTGCTGCATAAAGATCTACTACTGCTGGTGATTTAAAACCTTTGAATGGGATTTCAAAGTCACAAACATAAGTATTTGTGCACAGCAAATTCAAATAGAAGAGTCCATAGAGTGGGAGCTGCAACTGGTTGTGCGAGTAAGTTTTTCATGAGGTAGTTTTAAATTTTAAGAAGAAAATCTATTGTAAACTTTCATTCTATCATATTGAATTTGTTTACCTTGAGAATAGATAGATTAAATCCTCCCTAGGTGTTTACCTTGAAAACGTTGGTTTTATTAGTTTTTATGGGACACCCTATTACTGTCTTCTTTACTTTTCTACACTAAGTAATATGATTGTATGAGTTTAACCTAAATCTGAAAAATCAACCTAAGTAACTACTTGGGTAATTAATTAGGTTAAATGAATCTAATTTATAGGGGTCTAAACGAACAAACAATCCCCATTCTATGAAATCTCACCTTATTAAGAAAAAAAAGAGAGAAATTGACATAAAGTAACTCCAAAATAAATTTCTTAGAATCTTTGCACTGCAAAGATAAATGAGTAATGCTACATACACAAACTATTTTATAACACTTTTATAAACTACTGATGAGCCTTTAGCATTTTCCAAATAATTAATGGTAAATAAAAATATAATGTTAATGGTGGGTCCTGATTAGAACTAGTAAGAATTCGTCATTTCAATAGTTTGTAACAATGTAAAATAATTTGTGACTGTAGCATTACATATGTTAAATAAGTGGTGTAATTTTTTGTCCACAACATTATTTAAATAGTAGATATTAAAAATGTATTAGTCCCAGTTGGCCGGCGCTTCTGTAGGCTTGGTCCAGCCTATCTTTATAGCTTGCCACACTTTCTCATCTAAAGACTGCAAGAAAGCTCTCATGCGTACTTTCCAGTATGCATAGTTAGTGCCATCAAATAAAGGAGGTATAATAAGAGATTGTCCTCTATCCATGACAGCAGGGGTCAAATGGATCACCTACAATAGATTAAACCCTAATCAGAGTGTGATGAGCTCTGATACCACTTGCCAGGCCACAAATGCCTTGACCCCTTGTGATAACTTAGATTAATTAATTAGCCCAGTTTTTAATTAATCAAATTAACATGCAATATCACGTGGTAGCACAAACAAATCACCGAAACTAAGTTATGCAGCGGAAAATAAATAACACGGTGATTTGTTCACGAATGGGGAAAACCCTTACGGCAAAAACCCCACCGGGTGATTTAAGGTCACCACTCCTGAAACTCCACTATTATCACAACAAGTAGTTACAAGCAAGAAATCTTAGTACCTTACCAACCTACAGTTGAACTCTTACCCCAATACCCAATTGAACTTGTTCTGTAGTGACAGTTTCTCCTTTCAATGCACGGCTCCAAGTACGTGACTAACCAGATGCGCGGATCCCAGTACGCGACTTCAAATACCAACTAGAGAGAGAGAAAGAGTTGGCTGCAAAGTTCTTCAAATCATCAGAGATGAACTAGAGCACGAACTTTGTCTTTCAGATCACAAATTGCATGAACAATAAGTTCTGAATGAATGTGCAACTTGTATCATCTGCCACATCTTGACGACCCTTAAAATAATCCTTTTATATGTCTAGGGTTAGGAGAAAAGAAGTCCCAAAGACACACTCACGGATTAGACTTGAAACAGACTTGAAAATCTGTTTTCTTTAATTCTCGACAGATAGAGGTGTCGAGAAGCTGTCGAGGCTCGGGAAAAACAGCTTCTTTAAAGCTCGGGCAAAACAGCTTCTTTAAAGCTCGATAGATGCATCTGTCGAGGTATGTGTCGAGCTTTAAAAAACAGCACTTCCTTGCTTGTATCTTGGACAGACTTTAATGACTTCAACACTGGATCTTGAAACACTATTTCTTGAAGTGTTAAACACATCCTAAATCTACCCAATTACAAGTAAAGTGCGTTTTGTATAAGGCCAATTACACAAAATAGCGACATGTTCACAGACTTGAACTACATATGTCCTAACAATCTCCCCCTTTGGCAATCCGTGACAAAACCACAACATACAAATGAAGATATGAGAGAAGTCATAAATCACTCAACTCATATTCACTTGTTTCATACAGTAAAATCTATCCTAACACAAACTCTTGAAAAACTTTGCAAGAAGAGAGTTTATGGCAAGAAGACTTTGACAACCTGTATTTCTGAAACACTTATAAACAAAACACATCAAGGCATCTTTGTGTGAAACAGAAATAATAGATTGTGTACAAGTAAAGAAACATGTGTATAAAGATAGAAAAGAAACAACACATGTAAAGGTAGGTGAAAGAAAAACATACATCATCATATATAAGAAGAAAGTAAATACAATATATGTCAATACATGATCAAAGTATCTCTAAAAAGATAGGAAAGAAAAAAATACACATGATCACCTCACTACATCCCTCAGTCCACACTCCCCCTAACAAAAATGTCCTATGCTAACACTCCCCCTAAGCATGACTACTCTTATACAACTACTCCCCCTTTTTGTCACGAGTGACAAAGGGTAGAGTGTCAAATAGACATCTCACCCGAAGAGCTCGCATCCCCATCACCATCGTCAGAAGCATCATCGTCATCGCTATCATCATCAGCCTCAGTCGACACATGGGGTGGCGGAGGAGAAGCCTCTGATGCAAAGCCGCCCATGGTCGCCTGTCGCCTGGCGATGCGACCAACACGGACGTTCACCTGATACAACTCTGTGGAGAGTGTATCTAGGCGAGCATTCATACGCTATAGCTGCGCCATGATGTCTCCTAAAGAGATGTCGCTCGAAGAAGAAGAAGCAGAAGCAGAAGCTCGAGCGGATCTAGAGGTGGTCAGACGGGTGGAAGGAGTGGCACCATCAGTCTGTCGCGATCGAAACTGTGCCTTGCTACGTTTTACGGTAGCGTCGTCTATGGCGGACATGACATGGTAAGGATTGGACGAAGGAAAAGAAATGGAAAAACGACTCAGAATCCTCGTGATAGCGGAAGGGAAAATGAGCTTATCACGGGTGGCCGTATCTCTATAGACATCTATAATGGAAAAGATGAAGTGTGAAGGAAAGTCTATAGAAAGATCCTCTAAGAGGGACAACAAAAACCGAGCGCAAGGCTCTGTGATAGAGTTGTAGTGAGAAAGTAGGTGCAACACAAAAGTCATCACCATGTTCAGGAAACGATGACCTTTAGCAAAAGGTCGACATGGTGTGTACATATGATCTCCCCAAGAGGACGGACGCTCACAGAACGCCGAGATCATCTCGTCTTTGGACACAGTCCAGAGACGCTCACAGCTAGGGAAATCAGGATAATCCACCCTAGGGACATGAAGAACCTCAGAGACTAACTCTGGGGTGACACAAAAGCGCGTACCTCGGACGCAAGAGTAGAAAAGAGGTACTGAAAAATCTATCCCGTGGATGTTGGAGTAAAACTCCTGTATCAACACGAGTGGAGATGTGACCGGGACGTCACACAGTGACTCCCATCCCCGAGTGTGAATGACATCGGGAAGGTCGGTGTCGGCAAAGTCTGCCAGGACAACGTGGCGTTCTGAATGAACACCTCGTTTAGAGAAGTTCTCCGAGAAGTCCTTATGGGCTTTCTCATCACGGAACCGGACAGAAAGAGGAGTAGAATCAGAGGAAGACTGTCCCTTAGAACGCAGAGAGTTCTGGGACGGAATGGACTTACGCTTAGGTGTCATAGACGCAACTAACGCAACCATAGAGAGGGGGAAAGAGAAAGAGACACACAGAAAAGTTCCAAACAGTTCAATATTTATAGAATAATATTGAAAAGAAAGAACGTATGCATGGAGAATGCATGAACATGTGACATGCAACATAAAAACATCATGGGCTCAGCCCAATCCAAACCTAACAACACACAATAGATTTGCACACATCTAAATGCATGAAAATACAATTGGGATGCGAATGTGATGCAATGCATGTGGTTTTGAAGATCAAAACTATCAAACCAACCCAAGAATTTCATGAAAACCCCAACAATTTTGAAAACTCCCAAAAATTTTCAAAAACACAAAAACTAGGTTTTAAAACAATGACATGCATGAATATGAGGGATAAGACGCTTACCAAGAGATGAAGATCGCAAAGAACTCTTGAAAATGCCTTGGGAAGAGGTTTGGAGGGAAAAGGAGAAATTTTGAGAGAGAGAACAGAAGTTTCGAGCGAGAGAGATCGAGCAAGTGAGAAGAAAAATCGCGAAAGCTCTATATATAGCCTCTCAGTAATTCTCAACAGATGATGCTATCGGGAGGTGTCGAGACTACTGTCGAGGTCATGTGTCGAGAAATACACGTGGACAGATGAAGCTATCGAGATCAGGTATCGAAGAAGAAGAAACAAACAAGAAGTAACCTCGATCGATCCAGCAGCTATCGAGAAGCTATCGAGCAGACAGAAAGTTTCTCGATCGATCCAGCAGGTGTCGAGGTATCTGTCGAGACTGCGAAAAGAAAGAGTCTAAGAATCTCGACAGATAGCTATGTGTCGAGAGGTATCGAGGAGGTGTCGAGATGCCTTTAAAAACAGTTTTTCGAAAGAAGAAAAACACAGACATGAATGCAATCATGCATGCAACTCAACCAAAGATCCAATCAACACATTAAGCTCTCAAGATCATCTCTCAACAAGAATTTTGATGCACATGTATCTCAAAACACGCACACACACACTAAACAAGTCTAACCAATTTTATATTTCAAAAACAAGTCCAGACAGTTTAGTGAGCATACAATAACGCATGTAAACCTTGTGATGGTCAAATCACATTGTACCTGCACATGTATCAAAAATAGCAAAGAGTATTGCATGTTGTGTGTGAAAACATCGCAAGATTGCATAAGTGTCTCAATGTTATAACGATTTGAGATATGAGAAAATCACTTTAACTCACAAACAATCATAACTGCTTGATGGAGACTATCACCTTTGAGGTACATCCTACAACTCCCACATCTCCTAGAAAACATGCTTGCAATCATATTTTAAAGCATTTTTGATCTTTTTGCTTTTTATATCTTTGCATATTTTTTTTTAACAAGCATATTTTTTTTTTAACAAGCATATCATGCATGGGCATACAAGGGAAAGAAAAGAAATACCCATTTATGTTAAGCTTTTGGCACTGCACTTTTGCTATGCCGAAGCATACAGGTGTCACTGACATTGCACTTTTGCTATGCCGAAGCATACAGATGTCATATTATGATTGGCGAGTAACAGTGGTGAGATGATTATTTATACCTTTCTCTTAGGATTTTCTAGTTCAACTCGTCAAAAAGAGTGATACGAGTGTTAAGAAGAAGAGATCACTTAACCTTACTCATCACAGACAAAGAGCTACAGAGCTCACTTGCTTAGTTGTGCAGAGGAATGCTCATCTAAGCTACAGGTGATACAAAGTTTAGAAAACTCTGTTTCAATGGCCATTTTAAGGTTCCCAAGAACCAATGTACACAAACACACACTGTTTTTGTATTTTTCAATTTTTCAATTTTTTTTATTTTTACTAGAGAAGCAGAAATAAAACACAAAACTGAAAACACACAAACAAAAACATGTAAAGCAAAACAATGCATAAAACTAGACTGACTCAAAACAGTAAAGAAACACACAAGTAATGCAACACACAAGTAATGCAACATACACAAAAAAAACAGGGGAAAGAAGAATAAGTGACTAAAATCACTTAGATCCCTTTGGCTCCCACACCTTGGACGAGCCTTTCCTTCTAGTCAACCCTTGAACTGGTGAAGAGGGAGAAGAGTTTAAACTGTTCAAATTCGAAAGAACATAAGGGCTTTAAGAATGTCTCCAAGAGGAGCGAGAGAAGACTGAAGCTGATTCTGGCTCCCAGATGCTATAGCGCCATTGCTCTGTTGAGTGGCACGCCACTTATAGCAATTCGGTCAAGTGTGACCGGCAACACCGCAATGATAACAGAGATGCGGCTTCTTCTGTTTGGCCTTTTAAGAGTTAGCCTTCTTATTCCTAGGGTTTCTAGATTCTCTTTTCTCAATTTTAGGGGGTGCTCCTAGGATGGACTTGCCCTTGTCTACGTTCTCATTAGCTAATTCAGTTTTAACACTCTTTTCTTCATTTTCAATGTTATTAGCAGGTGGAACAAACACAGTAGTACTAGAAGTAGAAGTATTAGAGAGAGAGAATTCATACCCCAATCCAGTACGATTTGAAGAATATCTCTGAGCACTCAGCATCTCGTCCAGTTTTGCACTTGACGTCCTCTCCAGTTGTGCTCTGACTTGAAACAGCTCTGCTTCAAGCTTCTTGGTCCTCTCAATCAGGAAATTGTTTTCGAACCTCAGTGCTCCAATGGTCTGATTCGCTTAATCAACCTTTGTGGAAAGCTCCTCACGTTCAAGTTCCACATCACTGAGCTTCTTGGTGACCAGCCTATAAAGCTTCTCATGCTTCTCAGAGAGCTTGTACAGCTTCTCATAGGCAGTATGGATATCATCTTGATCATCCATAATCTCACACTTGGAATCTACCAATTCTTTCTCTTCATCCACTTCTTCACTAATCCCATCAGTAGGATTAACAGTGGCAGTGAAGGCATTCAAGATTCCGTCATCTTCATTCTCGGAATCATCCTCGGGCTCTGTGTCGCTTAAGGTAACAGCAAGTGCCTTGCTCTTCCCTACACTCTTAAGGTACGTTGGACACTCATGTTTCATGTGCCCGAAGCCTTGACACCCAAAGAATTTTGGTCCAATGAGAACAGTGTACTGACCGCCATCCTTGATATCCCTTTTTGCTTTATCTGAATTCTTGAATTGTGAAGAACTAGATTGTCTACAGTCTTTGTTGAAGCCCTTTCCGTTGGCATTCTTCATAAACTTCTTGAATTGCCTTATGATGTAGGACTTCATCTTGGAATCTTTATCATCTGACGAGTCATCCGTATCACTGCTCTTGGCCTTTAGTGCCAGACTCTTGCCCTTACCAGACTTGCCTAACCTAGTCAGCCCTAACTCATAGGTTTGCAAGTTTCCAACCAGCTCAGTCAGAGGAATTCTGTCAATATCCTTTGACTCCTCGATCGCCGTGATCTTAGCATGGAATCTTTCTGGTAGCGATCTGAGCACCTTCCTTACTATCTTGGGTTTAGGGATGGTTTCCCCGAGATTAAAGGCTGAGTTCACTATGTCCTTGAGCTTGGCATAGAACTCATCAAACGACTCATCCTCCTCCATCTTAATTTCTTCAAAGCGTGTGGTGAGCCTCTGTAGCTTTGAATCTTTGACAGCCTTGGTGCCCTCATAGGTTGTCTGGAGGATGGTCCATACTTCCTTAGTAGTTTCAGTTGAGGAAATTTTCTTGAACTCCTCATTGGTGACTGCACTGAATAGGGCATTCAATGCTCTGCTGTTGAAGTTTGCCGCCTTGATCTTGGTATCATCCCAGTTGGCCGGCGCTTCTGTAGGCTTAGTCTAGCCTATCTCTACAGCTTGCCACACTTTCTCATCTAAATACTGCAAGAAAGCTCTCATGCGTACTTTCCAGTATGCATAGTTAGTGTCATCAAATAAAGGAGGTATAATAAGAGATTGTCCTCTATCCATGACAGCAGGGGTCAAATGGATCACACACAATAGATTAAACCCTAATCAGAGTGTGATGAGCTTTGATACCACTTGTCAGGCCACAAATGCGTTGACCCCTTGTGATAACTTAGATTAATTAATTAGCCCAGTTTTTAATTAATCAAATTAACATGCAATATCACGTGGCATGACAAACAAATCACCGAAACTAAGTTATACAGCGGAAAATAAATAACAAGGTGATTTGTTCACGAATGGGGAAAACCCTTACGGCAAAAACTCCACCAGGTGATTTAAGGTCACCACTCCCGAAACTCCACTATTATCACAACAAGCAGTTACAAGCAAGGAATCCTAGTACCTTACCAACCTACAGTTGAACTCTTACCCCAATACCCAATTGGACTTGTTCTGTAGTGACAGTTTCTCCTTTCAATGCACGGCTCCAAGTACGTGACTAACCCAAATGGTTTTTAAATTTGGAACATTATTTATGAGCATCTTTTCCAAGCATATTAACGCACTTCCTGTTATGCTATTGCCATCAATATTTGTTTCAATTTCATTGCACCCTTCAATCAAACAACCTCGCATCTTGTTGATACTATTGACACCAAAATCTGATAGTCTTGAAGCTCCCTTGTGCCCAATCAATTCAAATGCATGAGTTTTCAAAAGTACATCTGAAATGATAGGATCTACACCTTCACCATTTGCAAATTTCAAACAATTCATATTTTGATATTCAAAGCAGCCAAGAATTTTATAAAGGGTTGTGTCATGGTAACCAACAGAAAACTGAAATGTGAAGCAGCAATCTTTCCATAATTGGATCGTTGAGATAAAACTCTTAAGACAATCCACTGTAGGGAAGCAAATTGAAAGTGAAGTCAAATGCATCAAGGTAGCCACTCCCTCAGAAATTGCCTTTACAGTTAGCTCCCAACTTTGATTATTTGAATTCACAATTATTTGTAGCTCTTCCAATAAATAAAGACTTGAAAAGACATTTTGACAAGATTCAACATCACTTGAATGTTTAATGCCAAAATTGGACAATGACATACGTAAACACTTCAACTGAATCAGATGTCTAATCTGAATTGGAAAATGATTAAGCCCAGTGTCTCAAATATCAAGCACCTCAAGATGCTCAAGTCCATTTAAGTGGAGTTCCTTTAAACAGATACAGGAATGCAAATATAGCGCTCTGAGACACTTCAAGACAGATATAGTTGATGGTAATAACATAATTCCAGTGCCATGTAAATCTAGAACTCGTTGCCATGTAAATCTAGAACTCGTAGATTTTGCATGTATCGAAAGAATAAATCAGGAATCTCTTTTAGTTCCCAATTTCCCTGTAATAACAGTGTGGAAAGCTTATTGCAATCTGGCATTTTTGGCAAAGTGCCCAATTTACTATCCATCAAGGAGATTCGATTTGCTTGTTGCCATTCTACCTCATCGGGGGCCTCTTGCAACCCTTCATGGGTTGCACCAAAATATTAAAATTACATCTTCGAGAAGAAATGTTAAGTGCCGTAGTTCGTATTACTTTGTTCATCCTCACATGATTCATCTTTTCACTCTTCTCTAGCAAAGACACGCTGATAAGTTCCTTCAATATTGAATGCCCTATCCCACGTGCAACTCTAAACTCACTTGCATCATGAATGAAACCTTCAACTGTCCAGCATTCCAATAGAGGATCTGTATAAATTTCATAGTCTTCAGTATATAATGCACAATAGAGAAAGCAATCCTTTTGAACCTCATCTTTCAAATTTTCATAACAGAACTCCAAGCACTCAATCAATTCACCAATGCCTTGGATTTTGATACTAGGCCATCTCCGCAAACTTCTTAATCCATCCCTCCATAGGTGAATGTTATCCCTTCCTCTAAAATTACTTGCTACCTCGTCTATCAAGAGTGGCAAACCAGCACATTCGATAACAACTTCCTTGGCTATTGGTTCAACATTTGGAATATTGAAATTTCGACCCACCTTTACCTTGAACATATTCCATGCATCAACTTCAGACAATCGTGGCACATTTAATTCCAAATGAGTATCCATATCAGAACAAACATGAAGATATCTAGTTGCCAATACCACCTTGCTATCCATTTCACTTTCATACATTCCTATTAGAGACAGATCAAGAAAGTCCCAAACTTCATCCAAAAGAAGTAGATACCTTTTGCTTTTTAACTCTCTCCATATTTGTTGTGCAATTTCAGGCTCAGTGATGCCTTTCACATTCAATTTTAACCGAACTGCAATTTCGTGTTGCAACTTTTCTAAACTCAAATCCTTTGATACATCTACCCAAATAACAATATCAAACATTTTAGCAGTATCTTCATAGTTATTTAAGCTCTTCATTATGGTTGTTTTCCCAATTCCCGGCATTCCCCAAAGTCCAATTCTTTTTACATTCTTATCTCTAAGATGGCCCGGTATTTCTTCAACAGTTGAATGGAGAAATGGTTTGTCTTCTGGTTTGGGTCCATGCTTAATTATCACACGCTCTGGCAATTTCTCAACTAGCATTCCTATCTTAGACTTTTCCTCTAACCAAAGATTATGCAGTTCATCACACTTCTCTGCTATGATATTGCCAAGATCTGTGCGTGACTTGCTTGACCCATGCTGACTCCGTCTCTTTTTATTACTTTTTTCATCATCGTACTTGATTTCTAGTTCTCGCACCTCTTCTTCACTCTTCATGACCCTAGAAATCCAAGCTTCGCATACTTGATTGACTAGCTTTGTCTTTGTTTGAGCCAATATTTTATCCCTTCTGGTATACAGCTTCTTTGCTTTCTCTTTTAACCTTTTATGGCTGTCTTCTAGATCATTATCAGCTTCATTATCGGGTTTGCGCCTCATGTTATTGACAATATTTTTCCCATAGCTGTAGGCCTCCTCCCCTGCTGCAGTACACACAGCAGAAGCTGCAGTACCCACAGCAGAAGCTGCAGCCAAACCTAAACCAGAAGCTGCTGCCTCAAACATATCTGTGTTACAACAAAAGGGAATTCAAGATGCTAACAAAACTCAAGATGCCGGATGAAGACTTTTCAGTTTAGACAAGTAATAAATAAAATATACAACAACACAAACAAGGATGTGGTTAGTCAAAAGATGCTGAGTGGATTTAGCAATCATGTTAGTAGATGACTCAAACATGGTTAAATTATAGAATCAAAGCACAGTTCTCATTGACAGGGAGCCTATTTTTAATCATTGACAACCAAGCCTTAGTCTCAAATTTTTGGGGTTTTCCATAAGAATTTTTTTCACCATTTTATTCTATTCAAAATCATAATTTCTGTTACTTAATTGACAAGTTATTTTTTACCACATACTTTTATTCATTTTATTTTGAGCATTCCTTTACCTTTTTTCTTATCAAAAAAGCATTCCTTTACTCTCTATGCTTTTTTTTTTTTTGCATTAATCACTCTCCTTTGAGCATAACCAAACATTCTCAAGTAACAATTTTAACCAATGAAGAATTATTCATTCATGGGCTTTATTTTTTTAATTTAATCTTCTCTTTTTATTTTTTTGAAAACTTCTCCACTAGAGGATAGATGAGGTGATTTAGGTGACATCTAATGTAGATTCAACTTTTTATTCAATTGTAGGATCCAGGCGGGCGCGGGGGGGGGGGGGGGGGAGATGGACCACCATGGCTTCTCTCTTCTTGAGAATCCATACATCAAATAAATTTCTTGTTATGGACTTATTTAAAAACGAATAAACCAGCAATTCCAAGAATCATATCTTCTACCAAAATCTCATATTAAAATACATACTTCACTCATGGAGCATTTTCAGTCATAATTTATTTTTGCTCTAATGTTTTAAATATTAAGGCCCTTTTTTTTTCCTATGGATTTAATCGGCTCAAGCACATATGCATTCCACATCAAGTTGACGAATAAATCAATAACCCATTAGAAATATATATATATATATATATATATATATATAAAATATACGTCACTGTATGATTCTGACATCAGGTCACCATGCAAAAATTAATCCCTTTTAATATAAGCAAGACTCTTTTTTTTATAGAAAGAGTAATATAAGCAATAGGGGCATTATAGAAAGGGGCTTTGATTGTTTCACATCTAAGAGCGTCCACACTCTTTCACATCCTGTCCAAAGAATTTCATATCATGTGAAAAATGTGGACAATTGATAGGAAAGTGTGAACATTATGCAAAAGAATTTACATCCAGGAGTGCAAAACAATAATTAGCCTATGCGTGGTGTCAGGTACCACCAATTTTACTGAAAATTTTCACAAATAGAGGTAGCATTAGCAATCTATGTGGAATGTGCCACAGCAAACACCATTTTCTTAATTTATTTTTCTTTACTGTCCTAAAATAAAATAAAACCCGCTCATGACTAACAAGGCTCGGCCAAACTAACTATCCAATCAATCTCCAAAAGTGGTAGCAGGTTCATTATTAAGATTTTGCCACCAATGGTTGTGGCAGATTTGAATTGCCGCTCAAAGAAGACCTCTTTGACAAGGCATCCAACATGATCTCACAAGAAATTGTTCAGTAGCAAAGACCTCAATCACAACGTCAACACCTAAGCCATAGCTTCAACCCAGACAAAACAATACCCAAACCTGAATCACATAACTTAATTCCCACCACACACACGATAACAAAACTAAAACTAAAGCATCAAAAAAAATTTAGCAACATAAGGCAAAGGAGAACAATCCAAATCAAATTTAGAAGTTCTGGACAGCTAGAATTTTTAAGAATTAGGGTTAGGTTTTTGTAGAAAAAAAAGCTGGAAAAATCGTAAAGAATATAGGGTTTCTAACAAGGATAAAGTAATGGTCTTGGAAGAAATAAAGGGAAAACCTAAGGTTTGGGTTGCTATTACAGGGCTGTGAATAGCAACCCGGGCACAGTACTTGAAAGTTTGGGGGTTATTTGGGTCTCTATTTCATGTATGCGTGGTTTAGAGTTTGAGGTATTTGGTTGTAGGGATTTATAGGTGACAAATTATTATGAATGTGTTTGCAAGGTTTCAAGTTGTTGAAAATTTAGAGAGCGGCTTACGTCCAGTGTCCAATGACACTAGACCCGCTGTGATTGTATCTACAAGTCTAGTGCACTGGATGCACTGGACGTAATCCGCACCTGAAAATTTAAGGATGGACAAAAAAAATAGACATAAAAAACAAAAATACATTCTAAGTATGATTCTAGCATTTCCTCGCATCATGCCTTAGAGAAAGTCATATCACATGAACCTCAAATTAAGTTTCATAGCTTTTGAAAATTTATTCTCGTCTTTTGAATAGAAAATATTACATCCATATAAATAGATGATTAATACCTATTCCTAATGGAATTTGAGGTTTTTCAAACCCTAAATAGAGGGCATTTTTTCTCAAGTAATTTTCTTAAAAAAGAAAAGGGAGGGTCACATACAAATTCCTTTCCAAGAAGTGCAATCACAGAGACAAAAAAATCTACAAAATTAATGAAAGACAATGAGGGGATGGTACCTACGGCAGTCTTAATCATACAGGGGCCTCAAAAGAAACTTTGAAGACAAAATTAGATTGCTCGCCACCATCAAGAGTTCTCATATTTCTTTCACTCCAAAGATTCCACGTAATAGTTAAGGCTTGACACGGCAATGGGATTGTCCTTGCCAACTTTCCAAGAGCTCAATCACAGATTTTGGCATCACCCAAGGTCCCAAACTATCCCAAACAATGCAAAAATAAATGACCAAATATTTGTTGTGAAAGAGCAATGGAGCAGCATATGATTAATTAATTCTCCACTCCTTTTACACATACAACACCAATCAACCATCAATAAAAGCCTATTACAGAGATTATCAAATGTCAATTTTTTTCCTATTGTTGCAGTCCACACAAAAAAACACGGGTGAGGCTTAGGTCTAATATGTGTAGTGCACTGGACCTGTTAAGATAGTGACATGTGTTCAAAAGTGGACACGTGTTATAATCTCAACGGGTCCATTGCAACTGGACACTGGACCCAAACCTCACCCAAAAAACGTTAAGATAGTGACATGTGTTCAAAAGTGAACACGTGTTATAATCTCAACAAGTCCAGTGCAACTGAACACTGGACCCAAACCTCACCCAAAAAACACCATCTTTCAAGGGATCCTAGCACCCCAAATGCTCTTGCATGGAAAAGAGTGGCATGTGAAACCCCTAAGGACATTATGATAGGAACAAACTTTAAATATCCCACTCTTTGTTGGCGTCCACAAAACTCAGTCTCCACCATGAGATGAAGGCTAGTGTTTATAGAGCATCTCAAAAAAAAATTTATAGTTGATTCTAGTTCTCAATCTTGAAAAGGCCAAACGAATGGAGGATTCCGATGCCTAACCTCACCCTCGGATGGGTTGTCTAGATAAAAAGCAACTGAAGCTTCCCTGTCAACAGCTAAGGTATACAAATTAAATATGGGAACAAATCTTTAATTCACTCTAGACATTTGTCAAACCCTCACTCGATATCCCTCTCATACATCAAACCTTAAGTAGTTGAAGAAATCCCATCCCCCACTTATACTCTTCCGCAAACTAACATCATAATGTCCCTTAATCCACTCCATTGTCCATCCTCCACACTCTTCTCCATATTGTCTAAATGAGCATTCTCCAAAGATTATTCTTCTCCACTACAAAACTCCAAATCTACTTTCCTTATAGGGGCTGATTAAAAGAACTAGGCATTTTCAAATACCAAAACCACACCATAAGCTTCCACAATGCAAATGAGTAACAAATATCTGATGCAAAGCATTTGAAGCAAGCAAATTCATATGCCTGAGTATATCTTGATGAAGCCAAGCGAACAAGTGCCAACTCCAAGCAACGCTATATTTAGAACATATTATCAAATATTTTAGGCATGTGATTGATTGATTTAAAAGTCAGACATGTGGAATAAACGTTGTATTAGATATAGTTTGTGATTATTTAGCATGTGCTAGGAGTAGTGAGTTTGCTAGTTATGATATCATCATAACTAACTCTTTCTCGTATAAAGAGCCATGCTTTGTCATTGTAAAGATAGCTTTTGATAATTGAAAAAAAAAAATTTGTGACTAGTGTTTTTGCTTGAGCAATACCTCCCCACCCGCTACTCATTAAATAACTCTCTTCCTTTGCATGCAACTTTGACGCTACTGCATCAAAATCATAAAACCCACATTGTATCAGCTGTAAGACATTTAGATAATAATTGAGAATAAATAAGTAAAATACAACATGTAAAATTATCATGTTATGAATCTATAACATTTTATGAATCAACAACATTATTAAAAAGAATACACACCTCAATCTGCTCTTGCAGCTTTGCTTAAATTAGACTTCTTTAACAATCATTTATATCATTTTTCTTCCTTTCGTTCTCCTTTGATATTGAATCTTCATCATCATCCACTAACCTTTAAGGAGATCCTGCTTAGATAATTAAAAACTATTAATTTATCAAAATCCCTCAATGTTGTTCATGGGGATGGAGGAAATTTGAAAACTAGAGATTTGGCTAGACCCTTAATCAAGTTCCTAGCAGGGGCTGGTTCAAATATTTACATGTGGCATGATAATTGACACCTAGATGGCCCTCTCTATCTAAATTTGGGCATAGAATAGTGTTTGATGATGCCCGCTCAATAAATGCAAATCTATCTAGTGTGATTCTAGACAAGGCTTGGAATTGGGGCTATGCAAGGTTTGATGAACTTGTTACTACTCTAAGTAAATTGCCATGGATTTATATTGGCGAATGTGATAAGTCTGTATGAACTCTCTCTAAATCTGGAAATTTTTGTCTCAAGTGCTTGGGACTAAATTTGGCTAAGGAGACCTATTGTTAACTGGTATAAAATTATTTGGTTTGTCAAACTCATTCCAAGGCATACTTTCATTAGTTGGTTGGCTTTGAGGGACAAATTATCTAGTAGTGAAAGGATAGTAAGTTGGGGAATTATTTGTGACATTTTATATGTGTTGTGCAGAGCAAGCATTGAAAATAGAGATCACCCCTTCTTCAAGTGCCCATTTTCTCAAAAAATTTGGACAGTTAAAGCTGGCACCGTCAAAGAAGGCCTTGATGATGAATGGGATAACCTCAATACCTGGGCAATACATAACTAGAAAGGGAAAATCTTTAAGGGCTGATTGTTGCAGGCTAGGTTAGTGGGTTTCAGTGCTGGAATATACCACATTTGGGCTCGAAGGAATGCTGTTAAGCATCAGGGAACTATGTGAACAGAGGAACAAATTTTAAGGGTCATAAGGAATCGGGTGAAGACCAGGATTGAAAGTAATGGTGTATATCCCAGCTGTAGTGTCAACAAAAAAAATCTACACAAGATGGGGCATCTCAGACGTTGAATTCAAGCCTAAAGCTTGATCTGTGTGGCAGTGCAACGCTCTAGTAGTTGCAGAGTTCTTCTTGCTGATCTGCTGTGTGGATATTTGGCTGTTAGCTTTATTGCTGTGATTACCTTGTGTCTTGGTTAATTAGCTGCTGAGATTTTGTCCCTGGTCCGTGTGTTTGTATAATTTGACTTGGTTGTGTAGTTTAGCTGGTTCTGTCTAGTTGTTGTCGATAGAAGTACGTGCTTATTGCTTAAATTGTAGCCTTTGGCTGTTGTGGCTGGTTTTGTTGCTTAAAAAAAGTCACTAGATTATCTGGCGGGTGTATTGGGTCTTGTCTGGGCAGCGTAACTACGTGGAATTCTTAACCGCTCACACCTGAACTACATCTCTACGTTAATTCTGCTCTTTTTTCTTTCCATTTCCACTAACATCTCTTAGATTAAAAATCTTCAACATACAGCCTAGACTAGTCATTTTCCACAGCCAAAAAGAAAGCCATATAAATACTGTGGAACAGGACAAAGAAGACTAACCCTTAATAGAATCAGTATTAGCGCTAGTAGCTGCAGCTCGAAGCACCCACCAACACGGAGATGGCGATTAGGAACCCGCCACAGTGTCCAATCTTCAACTTCTGCCTCTCACTGCGTATACCTGTCTGGAATGTTTGACTTCAAAGTTCAAACAAAAGCAAAAAGTGAAGCACTCCAAATTTTATCTTACGCTGGTCATGACAAACGTGTCGGCCCGGTCAGGTGCTAGAATTATACAATACATTAAATTATTTGAAATCGTGGGTTCAACCCAGTTGTAATTTGCAAAGTAAAAAATGCGAATTCCCCCGCCCCCCTCCCCCCAAAGTACAGTCGGTGTCTGTCTAATTGAGTTACAAAGTTTAAAGTTTATACCATGTATTTAAAAATTAGACTCTTTTAAATATATACCATTATTAGTTTATTTAAAACTTTCTTCTCTCTCTCTTTGTGTGTGTGTGTGTTAAAATACTTAGTATTCTAAAAAAAAAAAAAATTTAGCCGATTAATAGATACAAAAAGACAACTTGTAAAATTGAGAGTTTGTCTGGTACATGTGTTTAAATACACGTTTTCAGTTTTTAAACAATATTATATGTATTTTTACGCACTTTTCACTCATATGTATTTCCAAAATATACAAACAACATTACTAAACGACCCCTGAATAAGCTCCTTACTATGGTGTACATTACGGATTCCTATCATTTGTATCAATTTTTAATTGTTAAATTATGTAAGTATTTTGAATTCTTTTAGGGTCCGTTTGGTTGGAGGGTTGGAAAAGTAGGAAGATAAAAAATGATGAGAGGATAGAAAATAATTCATAACTATTGCCTTCCAAGAATCTATACTCCAATAATTTCTCTATTGTATCTGTAAAGAGAAAATAAAAGGGGGTTGGGATAACTCAATAAGTGAAATTCACTAACATTGAGGTATGGGAACAAACCTATCAAATAAATAATTCTTACAACAAATTCATAACTTATAACTCATCAATATTTTATCATCAAATATTTCATATATAAAAAATGTATATCTTATTATTGTGAGCCATCATAATATATATATATATATATATATATATATCAATACCATCATATAAACAATTTTCTAGAGTTTTCTCGTGGTCAACGTTTACGCCCCGTTGACAAAGTTGTATTGTCCCCTTTTAAGACTAAAACCTCTTTTTCATCCCTTTTCTTAAGGATGCTTCCTTTGGAATCTAAATGTACACTCCCTTACTAAGAAGCTTCTTTTTTAGATCCTCAATAGTATATTCTCTTGCTAAGGAGTTATCAAATGTGCACTGTCCCATTTTCTGGGGCCTTCCCTTGCTAAAGACTAGCTGCAGTATGATTGTCCCTTGCTAAGGACTAAATACAATACTGATTTTTTATCATGACTTGCCATAGGTTTTCAAAACATGTTCAATATACTCACAAAAATAATCCATTCATAATTCTCAAAATATAAAGATATATTCACACATACAAGTTTAAATAAATTTAGGCTGTCTCACAAGTTTTTCAGAAAACAAATAGTCAATGTGCACATCAAACATTTATAAAATATCAATTTATATATAGAATATCAACATATTTCTTTGATATAGAATAGTTTAATAATTAACACTGTTTTGGGAAAACCCCTAAAATTAGTAAACACCGCTTACCTTTGCAAAAATATGAAACCAACCTTCCTTGAATCACAACAAATCAATAGAATTAGAACCTAGCAACACCAAAGATAGGTCCATCAATACACAATTTCCCACTTAAAATCAGTTTTCACACTTAAATAGTTTAATATATCATCGTTAAGGCCTTCGGAGATGTTAGATTCTATGTGCCACTCTGATTGCGGTACTGAGGCTGCCTTATAATTCATACTATAAGTAGGGCCTGGTTCTGCTCAAATTTCTTTTTCCTCTCTACTACCCAATTTTCTTCCTAGTTAGTGGACGTTTTCTTTGCTAATATTGAAAGACAATGAAAGCATTATTTTGATGTCATTGGAAAGGGTATAAGAAATATCTAGATATTTTCTTTGTTGAAAATTTCTTGTTTTAAGAAGGCATCTCAATTTGCCAGTGGCTGAAAGGTCAAGGCCATATCTGACCGATGAGAATAGGGGAAAACAAAAAGGCTATATGTATCATTCTTACTCCAATATAATAACAATTATAAGTCATCTTCTCCATTAATATAAAGATAGGTAGAGATTGACAAGTCAAACATATGCCTAGAAGTCTGTTTTGTTTTAATATATTGATAGGTTAGGTTTTATAAAGTGATGCCTATTATCCTATTAGCTACTAAAGCAATTTCAAGCACTGCTCTTTCCTGCAAACGTGGGACAAGTCTAGCCGTTGAATATTCAACTCCCTAAATTTAGAGCTAAAGTGAACCATACCTGCTGTAGTCTCATGTTCAGCTACAAAGCAGAAAAAAATAAGTTGTTCAACCGTGTGTTGCGGCTAAAACAAAAGAAAATCTTTTATATATACGTGTATCTTAAGAGGTAAAAGGCTAGGGTTTTTTAAAGCTTATCAAGGCCTATATTCCATAGTATTTATCTTATTTTTAATATCTTAGGCCCAATTTAATTAAATCCATTTAATTGTAGGCCTCTTTTTTAATTTACGTATAATAATTAAATTGGTATCAAAATCATGGGGTATTACAAAGGCATCGTGCCCAGCACACACAAACAAACAAACAAACAAAAAAAAAAGGAAAAAAAAAAAAGAAGAATAAATGAACTGGATATAGGCATTTTTATTTGTTAAGTAGCCTCATTTTCTCCCTTTAGTTTTCTCTCCATTTTGGAGAGAAAACTTTTTGGTGGGCCTAGAAAAAAAACACCCAAGCCCCACCTATTTTCCTTCCTCCCCAACCAAACATACTCAACCCTATTTCACCTCCAAACAAACATATCCTTAGGCTTTATGCCTTTATCCTATAAATTCCATTACGATGGGTCCAATCTTAAACTTCTTCTTCCCTAGAAGGGAGCATTTACGCTAAAAGTCTTATAATTCAACAGGTCACCATGGACTATTCCCTCTTCCACCATTGTTTTTTAATTTTAATGGATAGACGAAGAATTTTATTTAGAATTGGAAAAAAATAAAGTATATCATGGGAAGAGCTTTTTCAACAAAACAATGATTCTCTTTAATTCAAGTAGGGAAATCATCAATGCCTAAAGCGTGTTTAGCAAAAAGATGATCAGGTCTGTGACTTATGTAAAAATTCAACTCTATGAAAATCATAAGTAGAAGACATCAAACCAAATACAATGGTGCAAATGAAGGAGGTAGGAAATGCTCACTCAAAGGCTAGAGGATGATCAAGGAGTCACCTTGACGAATAAAATCTCTAATTCCCACATCATGAGTGACAGGCCACAAACGCGTTGACCCCTTGTGATAAATTAAATTGATTAATTAGCCCAGTTATTAATTAATCAAATTAACATGCAAAATTCACATAGCAGCATAAACAGATCACCAAAACTAAAGTATGCAGTGGAAAATAAAAGACATAGTGATTTGTTTACGAATGGGGAAAACCTGACAGCAAAAACCCCACCGGGTGATTTAAGGTCACCACTCCCGAAACTCCACTATTATCACAGCAAGCGATTACAAGCAAGGAATTCCAAGTACCTTACCAACCTACAATTGAACCCTTACCCCAATACCCAATTGGACTTGCTCTGTAGTGACAGTTTTTCCTTTCAATGCACAATTCCCAAGTACGTGACTAACCAGATGCGCGGATCCCAGTACGCAACTTCAAAACACCAACTAGAGAGAGAGTTGCTGGCTGAAAAGTTCTTCAAACCATCCAAACGTTGAAGATCAGGAAGATGCTTGGTTACAAAACCCTACGGTGCACATTACACAACAACTTCTTCACCAAGATGAACTAAGGCATGAATTTTGTCTTTTTGATTACAAATTGCATGAACAAGAATAACTCAATACTTGTGCAACTTGCATCTGTTTGACGGCCCTTAGAGTATAATTAAGGTGGTAAAGTTTAATTTCTCATTTGTTTTTAAGGGATTGAGAAGATGTGCAATTGGATCTTTTTATGTGATGTCATATTTTTTTATTCAAGTTAATGGCAAACTTAATGTAAGGGTCAAAGTATCACAATGGTCATATCTTAGGGTACAAAATGTGCATTAAAAGATTTTGGGATCTAAAGTGTAATCTAAGGTATAGTATAGGGTGATAAATTGTAATTTTCCTAAAACGTAATATAGGAGTTCTAGTCTTTCTAGCAATATTGGCAATGGCCTATAAAAGAATCTTTATATATTCAATAAATAAAAAATTGTGAGATTGATTTTAATAAAATTCTAGCAGCATTTTTCTCTCCTAATCTATAAGATCGTTATTGTGTGTGCCCGAACTTGGTCGTCGGGCTTGATGTGTGTTGGGCTCAAAATTTACTTGTACAGTGGGCATGTGTATTTCCTACGATGGGCTGTCCTGCGCTTGGTAAGCCCGATTCCCTCAAGTGCCTCTCTCCCCCCTAGACTCTCCACAATGGTCTGCCTTTTTGAACCTATGTTCCCCTTTCTTCTACCTTCTTCCCTACTGTTGCCAAACCCTTACTTCGTATATCCCACATCTATTTATAGGTTGAGCTGGTATGATTGCGTGTCAATTTTCCAGGTTAGTGGAGAAGGAGGCCCAATATCCTTTATCCTAAGTGGGCGTCTTTAATGTGAAGAAGTAGCGGTAGTGGCTTTGGAATTAGGTTCACCGCGAAGTTTGCTACTCGGCGGGGGCGTGCTTCCTAGGCAATGGAATAAGAGGTCCAATGCCGTTGATCCAGAGTGGGCGTTAGGATCTGGGTAAGTGGAGATGGTGGCATTGGAATTAACTTCCCATATGGGTCTGTTGCTTGGCGGGGTGTGCTCCCAAGGCAATGGAATGAGAGGTCCAATGCCATTGATCTGGAGTGGGTATTAGGCGGTGGGCGAGTGGGGGTAGTGGCATTGGAACTAGCTTCTCACTTGGGTATTTTGCTTGGCGAGGGGGGAGGTTACTTGCGGATCTGCCGGGTATGGTAAAGTATAGGTGATTTCCCGGTGCGTGCTGAAGAGCAAGTGCCGAGCAATATGAACACGTGGCAACGCAGCAATGGGCCTTTGTGGGCGGGTAGTCCCAATGAGGCCCACGCCCATACATTAGCCCCCCCTTGATTCATGTTTGGATCTTGGCAATGAATCAAGGATTTTGTAGGGAGCGTAATTACGTTTTAATGAGGTTCCCTCCAGGGGCACTGCGATGCCAGGCTGTCACATCTGTAGTTAAGGCTGGCAGTTCGCCTGACTGTTCGCGAAAATTCTGACGGTTCGTAACTTGTGCCCACGCATGTGGGGGACTTTCCAAAAAGAAAAAGGTGGTTGGGCGGGTCAATTCCCGCCCTTTTCTCCATTTAATGCCTGGGCTCTCGTGTATATATATATATATATATATATATCTGTGGTTGGGTCTTGTTTTACTTTTCGCGTATTCTTCTCTCTGAAATTCTTCTTTGCCGAGCATCCACCTGCGTCAGAACTTCTACCTTGCTTTTCATTTTAGAGCCCAAAGTAAGTCTTCTCCGCCCTCCTCCTTTTTCCAGTTTCTAGTTGCGTCGTATCTTAAGGATGGGATACTCTCACCTTCTTGCCCCTGGAGCTGCCTTGGGCAGTTTTAGAGAGACCTTCGGTATCCTAGGGGACGTCGACGTTGCATATTGCAACGTCGACGATATTGCGTTTGAAAGGGCCACCAATTCACGTACCGGCTTTTTTCCGTTAATGTCCATACTTGAGGGTGGGGTCAGATTCCCTGTAGATCCGCTTATCGTAGGTACCTTAAGTTTTTATGGCCTTTGTCCCGACCAATTTCCACCGAACTTTTATAGAGTTGTTAGCTGCGTTAGCCGTTTAAATCAGTTTTTCGGCCTTCAACTGAACCATCATGACATCAATTTTATGTACAAATTGTGTGGTAACTTCGATAATTGGTATTACCTAAAGACTCGGGACATGCGAGTTCGCCTTATCTTTTGTCTCCCCGATTCCAACAAGAACTCGACTGGAGAATTTGTTCGAGTGCACGGCAACTGGCTCAACAGCGAGTTACGCTGCCCGCTCTCGCCCCGTGAAGTGGGTCGGTACCGAGAACAGTTGCCTCCTTTTGAATTCCTTTGCTCGTTGCTTTCTTTCTCTATCTGACTGACTAATGCATTCTTGTTTGTAGATTCGAAAATGTTTCTACCGGACAGTAGGGTCATCCACGCACGGGATCTCAACTTCGTCCTCCGTTCCGAGATCTTTGTCAACAACGATGGGCAGTTGAGGGCCTCCCACCTAATTCTTGGTGTAAACCCGACGTACACTACCTGGCAAAACTTTAGCCAGGCGCTCTTGGTCGACAGCCCGCTGCTGTCCTATATTGACGTTGGGCACCAAAGGTTCCTACCTCCTTCTTTAACTACCGGCGAAGCCCGAGAGGTCGGACCTCGGTACGTCACTGCAGACGACATAGCGCCGATTAGGGACGAGTCCGCTAAGTGTGTGTCTCGGGAACGTCAAGGACATGAGGTGATTGGTGGCCCGGACACTGTAGATCCAGCAGCCGAGGGAGGAGAGAACGAACCTATTGAGATTCCAGGCACCAAGTCGGGTCATTCCCAAAAGATGTTGCAGCGAAAGGAAATGACACTCGCTTGGTTCATCCTCGGTGCCGGGCGGGAGGCGCAGACCCAATCTCCGCAGGGACCTGGCTAGGTACCTCCCGCGGTGGAGACCAAGAAGAGGAAACGGCCCACCGAGAAGAATGTCCTAGTCCCGGGTAATGCTTTGCCCAAGACCCCGCCTCGTCAGAGGGGCGGGATCCAAATCCGGGAGCCCCCAATTGTCGCATCCCCTAACCCTCCTGTTGGGATGGACATAGCGTCCTCTTCTCGGGCCAAGGAGGTCTGGCAGCATGCCTTCTTCTTAGGTGACAAGCCATTGTCAGCGTCGGCCAGTCTATGGTTGTGGGATAAGGGCAAAGGGGGCGGGTGGCCCAAAGCCTGGTCTGAGGGCTATTGCTTCCCGAGGATGCTCATTACTATTCAACTGGTGATGATGAAACACTTGCTCGGGGGCTTCAATGGCATACGATCGCGGTAAGTCTCCACCCCCTTTTATCGTAAGTGTATATCAGGCCTTTTTCATCCTTGGTTTATGAGCATATCGTCATCACTTGCAGGCCACATAGCTGACGTGCGTCGTGGACGGGAGGCTGAAGGAGGCGACCGATGCGGCTGAATGGGAGAAGGCGTTGAAGGCCGTCACCAAATCAACAGCCCGGGAGAGCGAGCAGTCCGCCATGGTGTCTGAGAGGAAGGCTATGGATGCCGAGAGGGCACGCCGTAAAGCCGAGGACCAGCTGTCCATCTTGGAGAAGAAGCTGGGTGAAACCGAGCTCAAACTGGCGACGGCGGACATCATGGTTCTAGTCCAAGCCGCTCAGATTGGTGACCTAAAAGGGTCTCTTGAAGCCAGCGAGAGTGAGTGGTACGACAAGGGCTTCTCTGATGCTGAAAACTCCGCGGAGCCGATTATCCACCAGGCGCGTTGCCACAGATTTGGATAAGGATGGCTGGCTGCTCTTAAGGCCGTGGGACTGGCCGAGGACTCTCCCCTGTGGAGCCCAGCTCAGATCCCATATCCGACAACCGTGTCTCCTGCCCCGGATCAAGTCGAAAGCGCAGGAGAAGAAACTCCGAGTATGATCGATCTTGTCAGGGAGATAGGCGCTCACGTTGATGCGGCTGACCCGGAGGTTACTAGCGATAATCGGACTGAAGACGTCACCGCTCAAGCGCCCAAGGGTCAACCCGGGAGCTCCACCCCTTCTCCTAGCCCTGCCGATCCCGCCGTGTGATAAGCCCGTATTTATTATAATTTCGTTTTGGCTTCTCCTTTTTGTTGGTTATATTTTACTTATTGGCACTGGGATGTGGCGCCCGAACAATGCCTTTTGTTTTTCTTTCAGAATGTGAATGCTACGTCCTTAACTTTTTCTGCACTTCTTTTTGCGCAGTTATCTTTTGCCTAGTGGCGCCGGGATGTGGCGCCCGAACAATTCCCATTGTTTTTCTTTTTGAAATGTGAATGCTAGGTCTTTACTTTTTCTGCACTTCTTTTTGTGAGATTAGGATCTGCTAGTCGTTTGTATGGTTTAAATCTTGAGTGGAGGCTACGGATGCGTGCCTATCCATTGTGGTAGCGCGAATCTTGAGTGTCTGTGAGGTCTATACCGTTGACTTTCGAGTTTCAGGACTAAAGGTTTCCACTGTGGTAACAGGGACTGATACGAGGGGCATATTTTTCCCGAGGCGTTACCCAAATCAAAAGTTTTTACCTGCCTGGCGATATAGATCGATCCGTGGAAGTTACCTGTCTTTAGGCAAACAGAACTAAAGGTTTCCACCTGCTCAGCGATATGAATCGAGCCGAGGGAGGTGTCTGTCCTTAGGCAAATAGAACTAAAGGTTTCCACCTGCTCGACGATATGAATCGAGCCGAGGGAGGTGTCTGTCCTTAGGCAAATAGAACTAAAGGTTTCCACCTGCTCGGCGATATGAATCGAGCCGAGGGAGGTGTCTGTCCTTAGGCAAATAGAACTAAAGGTTTCCACCTGCTCGGCGATATGAATTGAGCTGAGGGAGGTGTCTGTCCTTAGGCAAACAGAAATAAAGGTTTCCATTTGCCCGGAGATAGGGACTATTGGACGAATGGCTTTAACGTTTCGACATCTGCGCAGTCACAATAAAACAACTTGATAGTAGTTAGAACAACAGGAATAAAGTCCTTCTCATTGAAGGATAGACCGTCAACAATAATATTTCTTTAAATTACAAACGTTCCACGGCCTTTTAAGCGACTTTTCTTCCAAATCTTCCAAGTAGTACGCCCCTGCTCCGGCAATCGTTGTTACTCGGTAGGGTCCTTCCCAGGACGGGGCTAGCTTCCTGGCGTTACTGTCGCGTGTGTTTGCCACGACCTTGCGCAGTACCAAATCTCCAGCTACGAACTCCCTTTTCCTTACCGTCCTGTTGTACCTCTAAACAAGTTTCTGCTGATATTCCACCAGGCGGATGGTGGCTGTTCTTCGATGTTCTTCCAACAAGTCCAGCTCTTTTGCCATTTGACTCTCGTTCTCATCCGGCTTGAATCCTGTGATCTGGGCACCGCATAAGTTTACTTCGACGGGGATGACGGCCTCCGCCCCGTAAGTCAAAGAGAATGGTGTCTCTCCCGTGGAACTCCTTGGCGTTGTTCGATATGCCCAGAGGACGCTCAGCAACTCCTCGGCCCATCTTCCCTTGGCGCCCTCCAGTCTCTTCTTCAGTCTGTTCACAATAGCCTCTTTGGTTGCTTCTGCTTGGTCATTGCTCTGTGGGTATGCCGGGGTGGAGTACCGGTTCCGGATCTCGAGGTTGTGGCAGAACTCCCTGAAGGCCTTACTGTCGAACTGCAGACCGTTGTCAGATACCAGGGTCTCTGGCACGCCAAATATTGTCACGATGTTTCTTAAAACAAACTTCTTGACGTCAGCATCTCGGATGTTGGCGAGTGCTTTCGCTTCTGCCCATTTAGTGAAGTAGTCTACCGCTACCAGAACAAATCTCCTGTTGCCCGTGGCCTGGGCGAAT
This sequence comes from Castanopsis chinensis, assembly GCA_032878915.1. Classification (NCBI taxonomy): domain Eukaryota; kingdom Viridiplantae; phylum Streptophyta; class Magnoliopsida; order Fagales; family Fagaceae; genus Castanopsis; species Castanopsis chinensis. The sequence continues at coordinate 27,836,459 of JAVQMG010000121.1, read as the reverse complement.
GGGCCAACTATATCCAGCCCCCAGCGAGCGAAAGGCCAAAGGCCGGTGACCGGATTCAGGTTCCCGACAGGCTGGTGAATCATTGGTGCGTGTACCTGGCACTGCTTGCACTTTTTGGAATACTCGATTGCATCTTTCCTCATTTGCGGCCACCAAAAACCCTGTGTCATTGCTCAGTGGGCCAGTGACTGTCCCCCCACGTGGCTTCCACACACACCCTCGTGCAGCTCGGTTAACAGCACTCTTGCCTGGGTGGGATAGAGGCACTGCAAGTACGGTCCTTCGAAAGACCTCCGGTATAGCTTCCGGTCAGGAGACAACCAGTATTGAGCAGCATTGCGTCGTATTTTTGCTGCCTTTTTTATATCGTCCGGAGATCGATCCTCCGCAAGGAGGCTGATGATAGGATCCATCCAGCACTTCTCGGCGCCTGCGGACTGGGCGACCAGGAGTTTAGGGATTATACTTGGTTCAGCCACTAACTCCACCCTGATCAGCCGAGGTACTCCGTCAGCTATAGATGATGCCAAGGTTGCTAGGCAATCTGCGTGCCGATTCTGCCCCCAAGCTACGCTTTCAACCTTAACCTTCGAGAACAAGTCTAAGGTTTGCTTAGTCAACCGTAAATATTCAATCATCCGGGCATCTTTAGCTTCGAAACTCCCGAGCACTTGGTTGACTACTAGGAGGGAGTCCGAGAAGACCTCTACTTCTTTAGCCCCCAGATCTCTGACAACTCTGAGTCCGGCAAGGAGGGCCTCGTACTTGGCCTCGTTATTGGAGGCTTTGAAGCCCAGCCTAAATGAGTGCTCCAGTTTTAGTCCCTTTGGTGTGATGATCACGATCCCGGCTCCTGCTCCTGCCGAGTTGGACGCACCATCCACAAACACTTTCCATGGCCTTGGTTCCGTTAGGCATACTATGTCCATACTCCTTGGCGTGAACTTGGAAATGAAGTCTGCGAGTACTTGCCCTTTCATGGCGGTCCTTGGCCTATACCTGATGTCAAAAGAACCTAGCCGAGCCCCCTATTTAGTTATTCTCCCCGTGAAGTCAGACCTTCTTAGTAATGATTGGAGCGGATATTCCGTAAGCACGTGGACGGTGTGAGCTTGGATGTAGTGAGGCAGTTTTCTGGTAGAGTGCACAAGTGCCAACACTAGTTTCTCCAACGGCAGATATCTGGTCTCGGCGTCAACCAAGGTCTTGCTGATGTAGTAAACAGGGAGCTGGACACCATTGTCCCTTAGCAGTACGGCGCTGGTAGCATGCTCGGACACCGAGAGGTACATGTACAGGTCCTCTCCTGTCTCGAGGGCCGTCAACATTGGGGCCCGCCCAAGGTATTCCTTAAGGTCTTGGAAGGCCCTATCACACTCCTCATCCCATTGAAAACCCTTCCACCTCTTTAAGAGCCGGTAAAACGGCTCACACCGATCCAAGAACTTGGAAATAAATCGGTTGAGAGCGGTCAGCATACCGGTTAGTTTCTGAACCTCCTTCGGGTTGCTCGGCGCCTTGAGGTTTCTGACGGCTTTGATCTGATCCAGGTTGACTTCGATTCCCCTTTTTGTAATGAGGTAGCCCAAGAACTTGCCAGATGCTACTCCGAAGGCACATTTGCAGCGTTGAGGCGTAGCCGGTGTCTGCGAAGAATCTTGAACACCTCCTCGAGGTCGTGGATGTGCTGCCCTTCCTGCCTGCTTTTGACCACCATATCATCAATGTATACTTCAACCGTGTGCTCGATCTTATCCCTGAACATCCTCGTCATCATTCGTTGGTAGGTAGCCCTCGCGTTCTTTAATCCGAACGGCATGACCGTGTAATGATAGTTGGCATCGGGAGCTATGAATGCCGTCTTTTCCTAGTCCTCGGCGGCGAGGGCAATCTGGTGGTAACCTTGGAACGCGTCGAGGAAACTCATCCTCGGCTGCCCATATGTAGCGTCCACCAACTGGTCGATCTTCGGCATTGGGAACGGATCTTTTGGGCATGCTCGGTTCAGATCAGTGAAGTCAACGCACACCCTCCACTTTCCGTTCTTATTCTTTACGACCACCGTGTTTGCAAGCCATTATGGAAAAAATGCTTCTTTTACAGCCCCCGATTCCCTCAGCTTCCCAACTTCCTGCCTGACAGCATCCTCGTGCTCTTTTGAGGACCTTCTCGTCCTCTGCCTTTTGGGGGGGGGGGGGGGGCATAAAGGGTCCACGTTCAACTTGTGAATTATGAACTCTGGATCAACTCCGGGCACCTCGTACGGGCTTCAAGCGAACACATCCATGTTTTGTATAACGAAAAGCAGCAACTCAGTCCTTTCTCGGTCATCTAGGTTCTCCCCTATCTGAAAACACTTCTCGCTCTCTGGCAGGATCTTCACTCTTACCAGCACCTCGGTGGAAGTTCCCCCCCCCCCCAACTGGGGCTGCTGTGATTGCTATAAAGGATTTCGCGTGTGGGGAGCCCTTTGCCCGTCCTGTTTGTGGGCTGCGGCTACCACGCACCTCCTGGCCGCCTGCTGGTCGCCTTGTATCACCACGACTCCGTGCTCCGTATGGAATTTGACTTTAACGTGCAGGGTGGACGGAACGGCTCCCATGTCATGTATCCATGGTCTCCCGAGAATCGCCGTGTATGGTGAGTAAGATGGGACTACTATGAACGTCACGATCACCTCCTTTCTCCCCATGCTGACCGGGAGTGAAATCTGTCCCTCCAGCATCACCAGGTGCCCGTCGAACCCCATCAGCGGCATGTCGTATGGGGACAAATCCCCTTTATTCAGGTCGAGCCCCCTATACAGGTCCGGGTACATTACGTCTGCCCCGCTACCCTGGTCTATCATAACCCTTTTCACTTCAAAGCCCCGTACTCGGGCTGTAACCACTAAGGCATCATGGTGTGGTTGGGTGGTACCTACCTAGTCGTAGTCGTCGAAGGTTATGGGTTGCCGTGGATATCTCGGTCTCTTCCTCGGGGGTTGTTCGTCAGCGCAGCTGTCCGTGGGCATTACGGACAGTATTTCCCCTGTGATCGGCGTGGTCGAGTGTCTCGGCCCGACATGGATGACTTCTATCACTCCCAGTGGGGGTGGGAGGGCATCTCTACTCTCCCGGTTTGCTTGTCCTGTTTGTTGGTCTCCGCTCTCCGTTAGGAATTCCTTCAGGTGGCTTGCCTTTACCAACTGCTCCAGGTGATCCTTCAACACCCTGCACTGTTCCGTGGTGTGCCCTTTATCTCTGTGATATGTGCAGTATAAGTTCTGGTTCCTCCTTGATGGGTCACCCGTCATTTTGTTCGGTCGCCTAAAGTAAGGCTCATTCTTTATCCTGTCGACAATCCGATGCACGGGCTCTTTAAACACAGTGCTAACCTTCATATCACTATGGCCCGGCTCCTGAGCCTTGGAATCCCTTCTAGGCCTCGGGGTGAAGCCAGAACTCCGAGGATAGCTAATGACCGGAGCTTTCCCCCTGGCCTATAGACGATCATCTTCCAACCGCTTGTATTCCTCTATATGTCTCATCAGTTGCCTCATATCCTAGGGAGGTCTGAGGGTCAATGATTCCCTTAGTTCGGACTCCTCTGGTAGTCCTATCCGGAATGTGCTCGCCATGATCTTCTCATTGCCTCCGCCGATCTCATTGTACAGCTCCCAGTATCGGTTGGCATAGTTGTGAAGGGTTTCCCCGGCCCCCATTCTCATCGACAGTAACGCGTCATGTCATGAACCTCACCCCAAATACGGAACCCGACTGCATGTCATGAACCTCACCCTAAATTCTTGAATGAGCTCCGAGAAGCTGCAAATCGACCCTTTCTTCAGCCCGTTGAACCACCTTAGAGCGGTGGGGCCAAGACTTGAGGGGAAAACCCTACACATCAACGCGTCGTTTTGAGCATGCAGGGACATCATTTGGATATAGTGACTTACATGTTCTACAGGATCCGTCTTTCCAGTATAGGAGTTGAACGGAGGTCGGGTGAACTTGCTCGGCATGGGCGCCTCCTCGATGTCCCTCGTGAATGGGGACCGGGTAGCTTGGCGTAGTGCCCGTCCCATTGCATCCATGGCTGCGTTTTGTGGTCGCCCCTCTTTGGATGTCGCCGACGCACGGTCCACATGCTCCTGCGACTGCTCGCGTCGCCTTCGAGATTCGGAGAGCTGGGATCCCTCCGCATGTTGGTTTTCTATACTGACCGATCTTTCTCTCTGGTTCTGTCGATTTCTCCCCCTACGCCTTTCTCGTGCATGTAGCTCTAAATCCCTTACCGTCTTGCGTAGTCGTTCTAACTCCTGGTCCCTCTAGTTATGCTGGTTACGTCCCGAGGCACTAGACACTGTCCGGAGGGTTTGGTATGACCCCTTTCCAGGTTCGGACTCCACTGCCTCCTCGCTCCTTCTATCCTCTTGCCTTTTCTGCCTCCTCTCTCGCCAGGTGGATCCTCGCGAGGACCCCCCTGACATGCTCTCCGCGTGACTTCCCAGCCTGACTCCCGACATTCTCCCGTGTATCCCAAGACAGGACCGCAGCTTGGTAGGAGATTCCCACAGACGGCGCCAATTGTGCGTGTCCGAACTTGTTCGTAGAGCTTGATGTGTGTTGGGCTCACAATTTACTTGTATAGTGGGCCTGTGTATTTCCTACGATGGGCTGTCCTGCGCTTGGTAAGCCCGATTCCCTTAAGTGCCTCTCTCCCCCCTAGACTCTCCACAATGGTCTGCCTTTTTGAACCTATGTTTCCCTTTCTTCTACCTTCTTCCCTGCTGTTGCCAACCCCTTACTTCGTATATCCCACATCTATTTATAGGTTGAGCTGGTATGATTGCGTGTCAATTTTCCAGGTCAGTGGAGAAAGAGGCCCAATATCCTTTATCCTAAGTGGGCGTCTTTAATGTGAAGAAGTAGCGGTAGTGGCTTTGGAACTAGGTTCACCGCGAAGTCTGCTACTCGGCGGGGGCGTGCTTCCTAGGCAATGGAATAAGAGGTCCAATGCCGTTGATCCAGAGTGGGCGTTAGGATCTGGGTAAGTGGAGATGGTGGCATTGGAACTAGCTTCCCATATGGGTCTGTTGCTCGGCAGGGTGTGCTCCCAAGGCAATGGAATGAGAGGTCCAATGCCGTTGATCTGGAGTGGGTATTAGGCGGTGGGCGAGTGGGGGTAGTGGCATTGGAACTAACTTCCCACTTGGGTATTTTGCTCAGCGAAGGGGGAGGTTACCTGCGGATTTGCCAGGTATGGTAGAGTATAGGTGATTTCCCGGTGCGTGCTAAAGAGCAAGTGCCGAGCAATATGAACACGTGGCAACGCAGCAATGGGCCTTTGTGGGCGGGTAGCCCCAATGAGGCCCACGCCTGTACAGTTATACTATTAGTTTGTTTGCTATAATAAAATATTAGTTTGTTGTCAATATTAGTTTGTTTGCAAGTAATTCATGTTATTTTGGGGCAATTGGGTTTATTTGTCTGCAGATAATTCATATTTTTTTTGGGTAATTGGGTTTCTTTAGACTAGATTTGTGTTTTCTTTTTTTGGTTATTGTCCAGAGGTTATTGTAATTATTCTTCAGGCAACTGGGCAAAAGGGATAGAATAGAACATATACTTTTAGATTTCATGGGCCAATATACAATTTTTTTGGAGGGAGGGGGCCAAGATTGCATATTTTGGGGCAAATTGAAAATTTTCTTTGGGTACACATACTAAGAATTTTTTTTTTCCAAAATTTGGGCCCCCCAGCCCAAGGCTAGGTACGTCTCTGTATGGAAGGAGAGAAATAGTCGTATTTTTGACAATATAGAATGATCAATGGCTTAGTTTCAAACATTGGTCTGTACTTTGTTTGATTGGGCTCGTGCATGGGCTCTTACTTGTAGAATTTCCTTATTATTTTATTTTATTTTTTTGAGAATACCCCTGCTTGCAGGGAATGGAAATAAATTAAGGAGGAAAATCTTTTACAACAAGACTAAGGATGTTTGGAGGAACTTCCTCCATCCAAACTTTTAAAGGAAAAGAGGATCCAGCATCCCTAGCTAGAGCATGGGCAACATGGTTTCATATATTCCTTATTAGCTTTCATATATTCACTTCACTCTTGTGTATGATTCTTTTGTAGTTCTTTTAGATTACGTTGTGCTCATCATTGTGAACATGAAGTAACCTCTTAAATAAAATATCATTACTTATCAAAAAAGAAACCCTTCATGATCACATCAAGAACCCTAAGTTAATGTTAAACTCCTAAATATCCTATACAAAAATTGGTATATTAGCCTATTCAAGCTATTGTCTTGCATCATTACTTACTGTATTCAAATGTCTGATATTTGCATTTATATATTTTTTCAACTACACTCTAATCCAAGTTCTTATATTATTGTTTTTTCAATATGATGAATGTATTAAAGATTGTGACGAGGTTGTTGAAAGGGGAAGACAATTTAAATCAGACTCTAAGATGATTGCAATAACTTTGAGTAGGAAAGGAACTGCCCTAGTGAAAATGGCAAAACGCTCAAAGGAATATGAACTTGCTATTGAGACCTTCCAGAAAGCTCTCTCAGAGCATTGCATCCCAGGAACATTGAAGAAACTAAATGATGCTGAACAAGCAAAGAGGGAACTAGAGCAGCAAGAATATTTTGATACAAAATTAGCTGATAAGGAACATGAGAAAGGTATTCCCTTCTGGAACACCTTACCCATTGTTCTATTTATCTTATAGATGATGTTGTGGTTTGTTCCTGATATGGATTTCATTCCTACAAGTTAGTTCTTCCCATATATGTTTTGTCTTATTCTTAACTCATTTCATTCCTATTTACTTTGTTTCTTGTCATAATCATTTGAGTTTAATTGCAATCATTTAAAGTCTTACCCACCACACAAGGATTTCGCTTATGTGGGGTTAGGAGAGCTGGTTGGCGGACAGCCCTACCTCCAATTTTTGGAGAGATTGATTAATGGACTTGAACCTGCAACATATTGCTTGGGTAGAGGGAACATAGATTTTCAAATAAAAATTATAATGGGTCAATAAAAATGATATCTTTGAGCAAGCAACAAATTGCATTTTAGCTATTGAAACAAATACTCTAATTCAAGATTAATGAAAAATGAGTCACAAAACTGTCCTAGATAAATATATATATTTTTTCTAGCATATTATAGTTCCAAAGAAACCCTAGCAAAAATTTCTAAGTATCCATGCCGGTTGACTTAGATAATTCCTCAACAGCTGCAGGGCAGGCCAGTGTCTCTTCCTCTGGCAATCAAAGTCAACCTCTAAAGCCAACCACTAAGAAAAACCAATGCCTTCTTGGAATGCCAGGCAACATTAAAGAATTATAAACAAACACATATGAGTTTTGAGTCTCAAATTTAAGAACTTTTTTGTTTTTGACTTGTTTTTTGGGTTTTTGATTTTTTGACAGATCCAGTTGTGGAGGTGGTTGCTCTGTCTCCAAAGACCCTATTGGCGACGAATGAATTTGTTTGTGAAATTTGTAAGAAAGGGTATAAGAGGGAAGCAAATCTGCAGCTTCATCGGCGAGGTCACAATCTTTCTGGGAAGCCAAGTCAGAGGTCAAGCAAGGATGTGAAAAAGAAGGTGTATGTGTGTCCAGAGCCATCGTGTGTGCACCATGATCCATCAAGAGCTCTGAGCGATCTCATGGGGATAAAGAAGCATTTCTGTAGGAAACACAGCGACAATAAATGTATTACAATATATTAAGAAATAATCATTTCTCATTTGTTCTTAGTTTTTAAATATTGAACCAATGTTATTTTGGATTTTCATGAATTTTTTTTTCCATACTTCAGCCCCCTTCAATCCACCAACGCCAGCACCTGCTCAAGCTCAAGTTCGACTAGCTCCTCCATTGTCAACTGGTGCAATATCTTTGGTTTTGCCAATCAAGAGTCCAGGCGAGTAGAACAAGAATTTATAAAATTTTCAATCTTTTCTTTGTTGAGTTCTGTCGGATGTTTGTTTTGTTTGTCCAAACCAATAACAAATCTATTTTGTCTCTTTCTCTCTTTTGATCTATTTATCACACAATATAGGTAGGAGAAGTGGGTTTCGAGAAAGGAAACCGTTATTGATTCTCCTTTCTCTCCAAAAGTTTCTCTTTTTTTTTTTTTTTTGATAATTTAAAAAATATAAAAAAATAAAAGGAAGAAAAGCCTAAGTTTCCATATCATTTAAGAGTTTTAATGAACCCCTTTTGCTTTCTGTCATAAAAAAATAAAAGAATTTTATTTATTTTTATTATTATTATTTTGCAGAAGAAACAAGTGAAAATGAAACAGCGTCAGAGCATCATGGTATGGAGATTGATATCGAAGAAGTTAAGATGACTGACTCAAGTGAACAAAAGAAATTTGAAATTGAGGAAATTGGGAATGAAGCTTCACAAACAAGACAACCGGATGTTATACAGGTTGAGGATATGCAACTGCAAGCATCAAGTACTTTGAAATCTCAAAGAGTGTTGTTTGATGTCAATGCAGTTAATATCCTTAAATCTAGTGGGCTGATGCAATCTCAGAATGAAGACGTTGAGATGAAATCTGAAGCAAGTGAGCAACGTGGATTTTTTCTTATGCAGGGTGGTTTAGGATTAACTATGCCGCCAAAGGACGAGGATTGGAAGAACGCCAAAGAGATTTACTTAATGGACAATGAGTTGTCCATTTTGCCTGAGAATCGAAGGTGTCCCAATCTGTCAGCTCTGTTCCTTGCCAGAAACTACAAATTGAGAACGATTCCTCTGTCATATTTTGATCACATGCCAGCCCTTCAAATCCTGAACTTATCCAGGACTAGTATCAAGTCATTGCCTGATTCCATTATCAAATTGGTAAGCCTCAAAAGACTGTTTCTAAATAATTGTCATCGTCTCATGACGTTGTCACCAAAAGTTGGAGATCTCAAACAACTTGAGGTAATTGATCTTGAAGGGGCAAAGATTATGGATTTGCCTATGGAGATTAAGGGGTTAACTAATCTGAAATGCTTGGAAGTTTCATTTTATGGATATATTAGTAATGGCAAGAAAGTCATGCAATCATATGCAGTGGTTCCTTGTGGGGTAATTTCTGCATTGTCTCTGTTAGAGGAGTTGAATATTGATGTGAATCCAGATGACGAGCGGTGGGATGCACGTGCAAAAGATATTGTTACTGAAGTATGTACCTTAAATAGGTTGGAAACTCTTAAATTTTATTTTCCAAGGGTGGAACTTTTGAGGCACTTTCAGTGGAATAGCCTAAGGCTGTCTCACTTCAGATTTACTGTTGGTCGCCATGCTAAGAGCATTATGTCTTGAGTCCAATGTGATGTTGAGTTTGAGCTGGAACGATGGGAGAAATGCTTGAAATACATAAACGGTGTGGGTGTCCCTGGAGATATTAAGAAGGTACTCCAACATGCAGTGGCATTTTTCTTGGACAGGCATGCGACTGTTAAGAAGTTATCCGATTTTGGGCTTAGAAATACGAAGCAACTAAAATGCTGTGTCATGGGGGACTGTAATGAGGTCCAAGTGATTGCAGATGAAGCAGATGCTGATGAAGAAGATGATACCAGCAAAATAGTATCTGATTCATATGGTACTCAAAGAATTGTTTTAGGATCACTTGAATACCTTTATATATATTATATGAAGAGTTTAAGGAGCATATGGGAAGGGTCAGTACAGAATAATTCTTTATTTCTTCTCAAGTCCTTGACATTGCGCACGTCCCCAGTTGACCACTATTTTCACACAAGGGTTGCTTGGTAACCTATACAGCTTAGAAGAGCTTAAAGTTGAAGACTGTCCCTCCATCAAAAGCATAGTAAGCTGCGAAATCTCTGCTGAGCATAAAACCTCTTATTTTCTTCCAAATTTGAAGAAGATTTCACTTCATTACATGCCTGGATTAGTTAGCATCTCTAGTAGTTTACACATTGCTCCAAAGTTAGAATGGTTGAGTTTTTATAATTGCCCAGATCTTAAGAATCCATTAATTGATGAAATCTCTAGTCAAGATTGAAGAAGATAAAGGGTGAGAGGAGTTGGTGGGAAGCATTGGAATGGAGCAACGGTTGTCCAAGTTATTTGGAAGAAATTTTTGTTCCAATTGACATACGGGATTGCTGAGCACTTGAAATATTCCATAGTCAAAATTAGTGTGTGCATTGCCTTATGCAAAGCTCATTGGTTCAATTTCAATGATAGTACCTAATCTTAAGCTGAGGCATCCATGGACTGCATTCTATTTGCTCTGCTCATGGCCTCATACCTCTCTTGTATCTGCTATGGTGTATAGAGCTTAGCTATTTGTGAAAAATATGTAGTGTGTTTTGGTTTCTGATCCTCCAAACACAAATTTGCTAACGAAATCTAAGTCATATATGGTAAGCCCTAGACTGATATGGTCCATTAAAGTTTGCGACTGTGATACTTTTTTTTCCCTCCCCCTTCGAAGCCAGAATTCTATGTTGGTTGCATGGTCAAAATAAAAATTAGTGTTACTCAAGTAATGACAAATGACTTATCACGAGTGTGTTTTCCCGGCCGTCAATTAATTTTATGGTGGCAACGTCCATTTTGTTTTGTTTCATGGATGCTAGTTTCTTCTTTCTTACATAGTTACATGTCACTTGGGCTTAACGTTTGCAACCTAATTACCTAACCCTATATCAATTATTAACAATGTAGTCCCAAATACCCTATAGTAGTACATATGATAAAATTGATTATACGTCACCACCATGACACGTGGCTCCCATGGCAAAGAACCTTCGGTGAATTCTCCTCGAAAGTGTGTATTGAAGAAAGAGCTACAAAAGCAAAAAGATATATATCATGATTTTCTTAACACTATATATATAACATATACTACAAACCAGATTCTATATTCTTATATATTATTTATTTGGGAAACTCACCTAACAAGCCTTTCCCCAGCTTTCACTAGCTCTACCACTTCCATCTCCAGCTTCTTGCTTGCTCATCTATCTCAATGGACTATTCTGAAAGCCCTAATTCTAACCTTAGTAACACAAACCTCACTGGAAATAGTGACCCTTGGTCTTTGGATTCTGAGTTATCAGGAGTATTTGATGCTTGAGGATCATCACTATCATCATGGTGTGGACCAAGATTCAACATCGCAAAGCACGGGTTATGGGGGGCTCTAGTGGATCCACTGGTGCAACATTAAGAAACAACAACATGCAAGTGATACAAATCTTTTTCTTTTTGTTTCAAAAAATTATTATCATGCTTATATCATGGTATTTGTTCACATAACCGCCCAACTTTCAGAAGGTAATTCTGATTGTTTAGATCTTCAATAAGTTGTGAAGCATACATGAAAGAAGGTTTCTTTTACATATATGGCATGTTCATTACATTGGAAAGTGGTGACTGCAAACATTCAAATCTTCATCTTATATCACTAGAAGAAACATGACTTGTTTCAACCCACCTTTTCCAAGGGTTAACTAAAAATGGTTGAAACAAACGCTAACAAACTGACATGCTAATTATAATCTGACTAATCTTGTTACAATGGTCATCAAAACCCTTGAAATAAACTAAAAAACTAAAATCCCGCGTACTTGCTGCCTCCAAATTTTACATTCTTCAACGAAATTATAACACAACCCTTAATAAAAGATATCCAAATGTTTCAAAACCCTCGAAATAAAGTCTCTCTCTCTTAAAAACTCAGAATTCAGAAAAGCAATTTTTGGATAAAGTCTTTGCTTACTCTCTTAGAAAACCCATTTTCATTTTGTTCAGCCATCCTTCAGACTAAATGAGAACTCCTAAAAAACTCTCTCTCTCTCTCTCTCTCTCGAACTTTCAAAAACTTTCATGGAGTCCAACAACAACAAAAACATAGAGACCATCAAATTCCTCTTCAGTTATGGTGGGAAAATCCTCCCTCGCTACACCGACGGCACTCTTCGTTACGCCGGTGGCCTGACACGTGTCCTCGCCGTCGATCGCTCTATTTCTTTCACAGGTTTGCGTGCTCTTCCATTTTCAGATTCAATTTTTGTGAATTCGTTTGGTTTTTTGTGAATAATTAATCAAAATTTTTTTTCTTGTTGTTGTTACAGAGTTGATGGTGAAGCTCGGAGAGTTCTGTGGCTCATCGGTGAATCTTTGGTGTCAATTGCCGATTGGCGACTTGGAAACCCTAATTTCGATCACGTCCGACGATAGGTTAAGGCGCGATGGTCGACAATCCAATCTCCGGCGACGACCTGCCGTTGATAGTCAGAGCTTTCTCCTCTGCCCTTTTGTCTGATTACAGGTCTCTCTCTCTCTCTCTGTTTGTTTCCCGAGAAAAAAAAATTGAATTTGAAAATTACCTAGTAGAACTTTAATTACGGACAATCACACTTTATAATTGATTTTTCTATCTTTCAACTTCAATTACAGACAATCACATTTGAATTTCTTCAGAAAAAATTTACATCTAAGCATATTTTCCTTGTTTATGTGATCAGATTCAATTTGCTTTTAGAAAATCCATAGAATTATTTTTCGTTACTTCATACTCTGTTTCATCATTTGCACTGTATGTGTGTGCAGTTTTTGTGTTTAATGTGTGGTGTGTGTGATTGTTGCAGTCGGTTGACTGAGGGTGAGGTTGGTTGGGTATGGCAGAGCCAACCGTGGTTGTTGGGTTTAGTTATGGGAAATTTTCTAAGCACAGGCTTTTTGGGTTCTCACTTGGTTGGACATAGAAGACATGCTCATAGGCTGTGAATGAATTGATAGAAATTGCATCAATTCATCTAGTGGATGCTGGCTCATATTAAGTGAATATAAGTAATTAGATTATAAAGTCAAGAAGTATAGCGGTGAGTTAGAAGAATTTCTAGGGTTCCATATAATATATATATTCAAGTTATATTGTTTATTGAATATCTGTATATAATATATTTTCAGTTATATGGTTTGATTGAAAATTATAAGTTTTTTTTAGGGGAATTGAAAATTATAAGTTGAAGGCGTATTCGTGATAGGAATTCTTAGGATCAATGGTTTGAACTCATATGAATGAAAGGTTGGAAAAGAGTTAATTCCCACTCCACACACTTCAAGGGTTGTTATTGAAATAGCAAAATCCGACATCTGATAATTGGACATGTTGGATTGTTTATATTGGATAATAAGACTTTACAGAGATAGAAGGGACTCAATTCCGTGTGAGTATCCCATTCTGGGACAACTATTTTTGCTTGCCCTGAACTCTTTACCTTGAACTGTAAACTGTAAAAGTACATTGTTCCTAGCTATGGAACTACTGAACTCTTGGAAGCAAACTGCATTAAGTAACTTCCACATTTAATGTCACATTCATGGCTGAGTTCCGCTCGTTATGAAATTCATAATTATAAGTTTGCTTTTTGCATTAAGTAACTTCCACGTTTAATGTCACATTATGGAAGTTAAAATCAAAATCTACTACAACAGTATTAGCATTGTGAGCTGTGCAGCTTGCAATCTGGCTGAGAATGAGATTGTGGGTTCTGGGGGTTAGAGTAGACCTGTAACTAGGTGGTGTATGAAGAAGTTGTGTGCTAAGCCTAAGCCTATGATGATGAAAGTTGCTGTCATAGTGGTTGAATTTTGGATATGTGATTGAGGTTAAACTAGTGGAAAGGTGGGGAAGATGTAGCTGAAGCTGAAACATATTTTTAATTTGAGAGGCTGATATACCAGTACAGTAGAATGAATCTCTCTAGTACTTTTAGTTTTTTTTACAATAAGATTCTCAGTCTCTATAGAGGTGATCAATAACTTTGGTCTACCAATCTATGGAGAAGCTAAGCTAAGCTAAGAGTGTTGTAACTTGCAAGTTAGAAAAATCAGGCAAGAGATACCTCTTATTCTGAATGAATCTTTGGTGATGGATGGGCCGGACCACGTGGAAAAAGCCCACTTTTGAAGTTTTCTTTCTTTCCACTTTTGTTTTTTTAGATAAATAAATAGTACTAAGTAGGGAGTGCATCCTTCCGACCTATAAATAAGGAAGTTTTCTTTCTTTCTATAATTATGGGTTGTTTGCAAGTGGATTTCATCCCCCCCCCCCCCCCCCCCTCTCTACATAACACAAGATGCAATTACATTGTTTACATTTAGTGCTCCCTAGATAACTTCCACATTTTCTTTCTACTGAACTCTTTACACTTTTTGTACATGTTCACTTAAATCTTTCATTTATGCCTAAGTTGTGTTTTTTCTGTTTAAGCCTCTTTTTCTTGATGGAATCTTTATCAAGTTCAACACTGTAGTGTCAAACTGCAAACTTCTATTAACTCAAAAATCCTTGATTCATGTCAATGGCTGATTTTGTGCCCTTGGTTCAAAGAGTACAAGTTATTGCATCTATCTCTTTTAACTTTTCTTGCAAAAGGAAATAATGTATTATAATTCAAACATTACATAATTAGTACTGCTAGAATTTGGAAATCTTTCTAACCTTTTTTTAGGATATGCACGTATTAATTTAAACTTAAGGGTAATGATCATATTTTGTGTTTTGTACCACTTGTGTCTATATACTGGAAGTTTTGTATTATCTAAATATATTATTATTTAAGTTTTGTGACATTTATTAGGCACTAGTGTAAAAAGAATTACCATTTGTGATAATGAGTCCTCTAATCTATGTAACCTTGATCTTTGGTTTTGTAGTTATTTCGAAAAGTGGGGCTGGACAGTTGGATCTTCTTATATTGGACACGCTATATAAGGTTAGTCAAATCTTTTTCAAATACTCATAATGGGTAGAGGAACAACTAAACACTTTGTTAAGGTTGAATTGGAGGATATGCATATGGGTAAAGGAACAACTAAACGCGTTGTTAAGGTTGAATTGGAGGAAATGCATGATGTGTAATGAAAAGATATACACTTCTAGTTCTCTCTCTCTCTCTCTCTCTCTCTCTCTCTCTATATATATATATATATATATGTATACATATACATATGCATGTAGGACCCAAATGTATGTAACTTAAGGTGCTGAATAGTGAATACATACTTTGTTCTTTATTTATTGAGTCTTATATTTTATGGATTTTAATCATTATACAAAGCACAATCTACATTGAAATCAAGCTTTTTAGATTTGTGGAGCTCTTTGTCTGCTTCAATTCAGATTTGGGCAGGCATGGCAAGTATAATTATTATGGAAAATTTGACTTTTGAATATAATAAGGTTTGATTTGGTGGAATTTTTGGTAATTACGACAAAGCTAGATATACAGGAAAGAAAAATGACTTGTAATTCAGTAAAATCATACATGATACATGTGCAACTTGGTTTTCTTTTTATGAGATTTTGTTACAAGCTGATGTGTTTGAAATTTCATAGAGCTGGTTAGTTGAGAATAAGCTTAAAGCTCACTGTTTGTTAGTCTTAAGGTGATGGATAAGAATCCTAGTATGGGGATTGATCCATTATCCTTAGAGCTTAAGATCATCAAGTGCTTTATTCTATTTTATATATTTTATCATTGATTTTGATTATAGTTTGTGATTGCAAGTTGTACTAACTAAAACCCATTCTGCTTTCTCATTGTGCAGTGGATGTAGTAGAAGTTACTGGGAATGAACAAATAGATGCACAACCAACCAAGAAGGGAAGCGGAAGAAAATAATAAATTTGTATGCTACTAGACATATAGGAATGGTGCTTGTTCAAATATGCCATTCTCTTCAAATTGCTCTGCTGAAAGATGGATGTCATCAACGATTCCTGATGTGGATGGAGGATTTGAACCTGAAATGGAGTCCACATTGCGAAGACGTGCAATTGAAGCCAAAAAGACCCAGCTACTGAATCTGCTACAAGTGGTATGTCAGCTTAGTTTATGTTCCAAATTAGTTCTTCAGTTACCTGATTGGGTGTTAGTGTTAATTATTGCAGGACAAGATGTGTTAGTAACCACATCTTATTGTTGAGAAATGCTGAAATTATTGAAGTGGATTGAAAAAAAAAAGTATTTTTCAAAATTTTGTAACTTCAATTTGATATTTAAGCTTTGGTTCCTAATTGTTGCAATTGGGACATTTTTCTTTTGATATCTATTTGCACTAATAGGCTTCTTCAATATGGTAGTTTCAACATGAATATATATATAATTGTGCATGATTGTGGTTTTTTTTTTTTAAATAAAATAAAATCTTATTTTGAGGGTCAAGAGACCCCTTAAATAACCTTATTTATCAAGGGTTATAAATATAAATCTTTTAAACATTGGTAAAAGGTTATTTAAGGGTTTCTTGACCCTCAAAATAAGATTAGAGCACTTGTTTTGAGGGTCACGAAGGCCCTCAAAATTTCCTTTTCGACGGTATATGTTTCAAAGGTTATCAAGGGTCGGTTGGACTCTTAAAATAACTTCTTTCAAGGTTTTTTAATACTTTTTTAGGGGTTTTGACCCTTGAAAAAAGTCTGATTTGTTGTAGTGTATTATGGTATTTGTTGAATGACAATAATAACCTTTTATTTTTTGTTTTGTTTTGTTTTTTTTTTTTTTTTTTTTTTTTTTTTTTTTTTGTAGAAGATGCAAAGATGGGGTTGAGAAAAACAAGATGGAAGCGGGTCATAGGTTTGCATTTAGAATAAAATCTGAGGTAGAGGTAATGGATGATGGATTTAAATGGAGGAAGTATGGGAAGAAGTCAGTGAAAAACAGCCCAAACCTAAGGTAATTATACTCTTGAATTTTCAAACTTTATGATTCATTATTATTATTTCTTACATATATAGTTGTACTTTTTATTATTATTTTGCTTAAGATGGTGAAAGAATTGGATAAAGACGGGTTAATGTGCATAAAAAATTGTATTTTTTCTCTCAACAAAAATGGTGGATTGGATTGATAAAAAAAGAGCTTCCCAACAGTGATGTATTGGAGCTGTGTAGATGTCATCGATTCTAATTGCATGGGGTAATAACCAGTCGATCTCGTGGTTTAAATGCTTTCAATGGACCCCAGCTTTGATGTATGCATTTTTGGCTGATTATCACTACTATGTCTCTCTCACACACATAATGAGCACTGGGTAGCTAATCAACTTTGAGATTGAAAAACCCATCTTTGAGTTTTCTTTTTGTTGATCAATGGGTGCCGTTCAACCTGACATTGCTTATCTCATAAGAATTTTGTTTGTTTATTTATCAATAAGTTAAGAATAGATCTGAAAATTGAAAAGAATTCTTCTTGGATTAAGCTAACATATAAGATATTGTTTCTTATAACAACTAGTTAGATATAGTATTAGTACTATACTTTTGGATGTTGCCACTATATATATGGACTTAAGACACCCACATCCACTGTCTGACATACACTTTTAGCCAAGTAATTTCTTCTGCCTCTATTCTTCTTCTTCTTATGCTTGCCTCTATGACACATATATGCATGCTCTTGCACTAGGGTCTTCCTGTGTTTGTATTGTGTGTGTGAGAAAAAGGGGGAACATCATACAGAAGAGGCAAAGAGGCTTGTATAATTATTATTATATCATTAAACATATGCTTCCAATACTGAAGGTAAGGAATATGAGTAGAGAGTAAAGGAAAAGATGCCTTTTATAAAATAATTGTCATGTGTCGAAAGACAATTGATTAAGGAAGAGTCTGAGACCACAATCAACATTCAAGCAAGTGGACAGTTCTCTTATATAACAGCTTTAGATACACTTCCTTAGCCAACAAAAAGATTTGCGTCTTATGCATATTAATTAGTACATGAGCTTAGATTTTGGATTACTTGACAGCAATAACTTTTGTGGTACAATGTATGCTTAAGATAATTAGGGTTATGATAGTGAATGTTTCATTAATTTTAGCCAGCCAACTTCACCTGAAGTTTTGGTCCTTCATAAGCCCTACACTTTGAACTTGAGTTGATCATAATAATCATACACATCACTCTAGTTTGCATACCTTTTGCACCGTTCTAGTACTATGCAAAAGCATGGTCGTCCAACTTTTTTAGTTCTATATTTATGCAAAGCATGGTAGCTTCAGGATAATGGTGTGTTATGCAGGATGTGCTATAGCTTTGTGGATTCTAGTTATACACATACACTACTGATAAGAAATAATTATTAATATGCTTATGGAAAAATAGTTTCATAAATAGAGAGTAACATCCACTTGTCAATGAATTTTTGGTGTAATACTTGATTGATGTCAGAAATTTTCACTAATTTAGGTACAATTTCTTAGATTAATTGTACCTTCAATTCTCAAATTAAATTCAATCAAGTGATTTGTCCAATGCACTACGACCATGTAGCTTAGTGACTTATTTGCCAATGCACTTATTTGTATATAATTATAACTTCCAAGTTTCAAGACCACCCCCAAATAGTAAATTTTAATTAGAAAAAAAAAAAAAAAAAAAAAAAAAATCCCTTAGATAACACCTTAAAAGTTGTACTTAAATTTTACCAGTGGAGTTTTCATTCCTTTCTACCGTCATTTATAAGACTCAAGTGGAGTTTTCTTATAATTATTAGCTGCTTTGCATTGGTTAGTAGTTACCCACTTGCCCAGTGGGTTGGAACTTTCTGTTGGAAGAGTAGTTCAGGATATAGTGCTTCTCAAATTAATGGTGGGTCAATAATTGTTAAGTATGATTCTTGGGGTCCAGAGAGTAAGGAGGCTAAGCTTCCTGGATAGATTAGCAACTACAGTATATGTGCTTAAAGCTTTGTAAAGGACGGGGGTGAATTATAGGAGTAATTGGGAGGGCTGAAAGAGAAGGAGAATGATGGTGAAGTGTTAGTACAAAAGAAATTTCTTTGTGGAAGAATGTGGTCTATTTACCTGGCCATTTGGAACCTAATTAATTGGACGGCAAGACAGGTGTACAAACACTACCCAAGCCATCTTTTGAAATTTCAAATACAAATTTTGCAGCTGGACCACATATAAGAGACATTGATTATATGAGTTCACTTAGAATATCAGTGGTTTCAGATAATAGAAGTCCATAGTTTTCAAATCAAATCAACAATATGTTGTTACTCTTTGTAAAGTTGTGATTTACAACTATTTTGTGTTGGCTGTAATTCCGTGCCAAATTTAATTGTAATTTTATTCAATTTTTTATATCATATATTTATTGTGGGATTTAATTGTAAGAGTTGTGTGATAGAGAGAGAGTATGTGAAGACTCAAGTATTTGAAGACAGAAGAGTTTTCGCGGGTAGCTCGTGACTAAGCATCCCGCGAAGTGATGCATGTGTCCTGCACATGACTGGAATGCGAAGAGTCATGATAGATGGTGACAGTTGGTTTTCGCGAGTGTCTCGCGAGTAAGGCCTTCCCACGAGATACTCGCAAAACAGTCTGTTTTGCTATTTTGTTCTATTTGCTCCACTACATTCTCATACACACTATATATACCATCATTACCCACATATTGAGTAGAGAGCTTTTCAAAAGAGAAAACCCTAGTCTCAAACCTTTGAGAGTGTGAGATTGTCATACCCATAATTCTCTGCACCATCCATTGTGGTTTTCCTCTACTCCTACCTCTCAATTTCCAAATCCTTGAAAGGTTGATAGCCCAAACACTTACCACACCCACACTGAGTGTCTAGTGAGTTTTTGGTGCTATTGAGAAGTATCGGAAGAAGCCAAGTTTTGGCGAATGCAATCGGGCGCGCATTGCCGGATCTGAAAAGTAAGACAAGATATAGTTCCGAGAAGCCTTGTTAGAGTAGGAGGTTGGAGGGCTTAGGTGCATTGGGTAAAGTAGGCTTGGAAAGTCTTTTGCTATTCATACATCCCAACTTATTGTTTAGTGGATCGACTTACCGCTTGGAGGGCGGCGGAAAGGTTTTTCGCCGAGTTCTTTTATTTCCTCTTCGATAACACATCAAAGTGTTATCTTGTATTTGCATCTCTCTTCCCTACTCTTTTAACTTCTTTTTACTGCTGTGCTTTAATGAATATGGATTAGAATAGTTGTATTGTTTGTTCACTCGCTCGCATTTACTCTATTCCGCACTTAGTTTAAATTAGAATAAAATCAACCAAGCCATAATTTTTTAATTTGAGGTCTAAACAGCTCTTGTGTTTTTTAAATCCGACCTTTCACTCTTGAACGTTCAAACTCAAGACTTACCTTATATTAAAACTGTGATCACTAAATAATGACTTTATGTTACTTTTGCATGTTCAAACTCACGACTTATCATATACTAAGACAATTAACTCTTAGGAAACTACCTTGGAAGTAGTGGGTGGTGGTAATGAATTGACATAAGAATACTAAAAACTACTACATAGATAGTCCAATTGAAGGGAATCCTATGGCAAGCAATATGATTAAGCCCTTTTATTAGCCTTATTCTTGACTATGTTTATTTTTGGAATATATTTAGCTCTCATGCACTTGGTACTTCTACTTGAAATTTTACTATGTTTATCTTTTGAGATAGAAAATTCTAATTGATGTTATCTTTTTTAAAATTAAAGGAATTGTTACAAATGTTCAAGCGAAGGATATAACGTGAAGAAGAGGTTCGAAAGGGACAGAGATGACCCAAGCATTGTGATAACAACATTTGAAGGAACACACAACCATGAAAGCCCTTGTCTGGTCTATTATAATCAGATGCATTACATAATTCCTAATGGTTGGACATCACAAGGTTCATCCCACTCTTCTACGCCATGAAAAACACAAACTTTTTTTTCTTAGTTACTATTCTAGACAAGGTGTTTGTACTGCACCAGAGTCAAAGAGTGTGACAGAAATGACATTTTGTGTATAATTTATAATGTGGAAAGAGAATAGTAGTAGGTACCTGCCGCCTGCCGGTTGTTTGGCTGCAGTTTGGGAGTTTTTCCAGCCTACTATGGTTGGTTCAGTTAATAATATTCTCCCATCCCTCTCCAAACAAAACTGTGCCCAATCCAATCTTTGACCTTAGATATCCTATTTTTGGGGTTGGAACTGGCTTTGTGAAAGATTAACTGATAAGCATCATGCAGTTTATCATCATCACTTGGTATTTTCCACTGCGTTGAGTTTGTTTTCTTTTAAAATTAGAATTTTATGTGTCCTTTGGTTATTGCTCTTTTTCTTTCAAGATTTTTTTTTTTTTTTGAATTTCTATTATCATATTTCTTTATAATTTTAAAATGGATGGAAAACTTAATTAATTTAGGGATACTTGGTAAATCTCTCGTGCTTGTTCAATATATATCTTCTCAATCTTTTCTTTTCCTTTTTTTTGGGGATCATTTCTGTATAGGAAGTATAAATTTTCTTGCTTTTTTTTTTTTTTTTTTTTTTTTTTTTTTTTTCAGATGAAAATGCAGAAAAACAAATAGCATCAGAGCCTCATGGTATGGTGTTTAACGCTGAACCAGTTAAGATGACTATTTCAAGTGAACAAAAGAAAATTGAAATAGGAGAAATTGGGAATTTAATTAGCTTCACAAGAAAGACAACCAGAGCGTATACAGGTTAAGGAAATGCAACCACAAGCATTAAGTACTCAAGGAGTGGTGTTTGATGATGGAGCAGTTAAGATCCTTAAATCTAATGGGCAGATGGAATCTCAGATTGAACCTGAAGCCAGTGAGCAATGTGGATTATTTCTCATGCAGGGTGGTTTAGGATTAACTAAGCCGCCAAAGGATGATGATTGGAAGAACGCCAAAGAGATTTACATGATGGACAATTAGTTGTCCATCTGAGAATCCAAGGTGCCCCAATCTGTCAGCTTTGTTCCTTCCAAGAAACTACAAATTGAAAATGATTCCTCAGTCATTTTTTGATTACATGCCTTCAAATCCTGAACTTGTCCAGGACTGGTATCAAGTCTTTGCCTGATTCCCTTATCAGATTGGTAAGCCTCAAAAGACTGTTTCTAAATGATTGTCATCGCCTCATGACGTTGTCACCAAAGGTTGGAAATCTCAAGCTGCTTGAGGTTCTTGATTTTGAAGGGGCAAAGATTATGGATTTACCTATGGAGATTACGGAGTTAACTATGGAGGTTTCATTTTATGGATATATGAGTAATGGTAGGAGAGCCATGCAATCAAATGCAGTGGTTCCTTGTGGGGTAATTTCAGCGTTGTCTCAGTTAGAGGAGTTGAATATTGATGTAAATCTGGATGACGAGCGGTGGGATGCATGTGTGGAAGATATAGTTACTAAAGTATGTACCTTAATGAGGTTGGAAACTCTTAAATTCTATTTTCCAAGAGTGGAAATTTTGAGGCACTTTTACTGTAATAGGCCATTGCTGTCTCATTTCAGATTTACTGTTGGTCGTCATGTCAAGCGCATTATGTCTCGAGTCTCTCGTGATGTTGAGTTTGAGCTAGAACGATGGGAGAGATGCTTGAGATACATAATGGTGTGGGTGTCCCTAGGGATATTAAGAATGTACTCCAACATGTGACCGCATTTTTCTTAGACAGGCATGTAACTGTTAAGAAGCTATCTGATTTTGGGACTAGAAATATGAAGCAACTAAAATGTTGTGTGGTGGGGGAATGTAATGAGGTTCAAGTGATTATAGATGCACAAGATGCGTATGGGGAAGATGGTATCAGTGAAATAGTATCTGAGTCATATGATGTTGAAAAAATCGTTCTTGGATCACTTGAATACCTGTATATATATTATATGAAGAGTTTAAGAAGCATATGGGAGGGGTCTGTACAGAAAAATTCTTTATTCCTTCTTAAGTCCCTGACATTGCGCACATGTCCTCAGTTGACCACTATTTTCACACAAGGGTTGCTTGCTAACCTATTTTAACTTAGAAGAGATTAAAGTTGAAGATTGCCCCTCCATTAAAAGCATAGTAAGCTGCTATCAAAAAAAAAAAAAAAAAAAGCATAGTAAGCTGCGAAATCTCTGCTGAGCATAGAAGCTCTTATTTTCTCCCAAATTTGAAGAAGATTTCACTTCATTACAAGCCTGGATTAATTAGCATCTCTAGTGGTTTACAAATTGCACCAAAGTTAGAATGGTTGAGTTTTTATAATTGCCCAAATCTTAAGAATCCATTAATTGATGAAATCTCTAGTCAAGATTTGAAGAAGATAAAGGGTGAGAGGAGTTGGTGGGAAGCGTTGGAGTGGAGCAGCAATTGTCCAAGTTATTTGGAAGAAATTTTTGTTCCAATTGACATACAGGATTGCTGAGTACTTGAAATATTCCCTGGTCAAAATTAGTGTGTGCAAGCTCATTAATTCAATGTCAATTATGGTGTATATATAATTGTAAGCTTAGGCATCCTTGGACCTCTTTCTGTTTGCTATATATGTTTATACTCTTGTAGCTGCTATGGCGATGAGATCCTATTTACATTGAATATAGTCCCTCTAGCCTGATGTGTCTTTCTAATGTATACCGTTTGTGAAAAAAAAATGTATACCGTTTGTTCAGGTTTAAGATCCTCGGAACACAAAATGCTAACGGAATCCAAGTTCATGAACATGTGGGAAATTCGTTCCTGGTTTCTACAAAGTGCATATTATAAAGCTCTAGACTAATATAGTCCTTTTGTGATGCCTGTCCAGAATTCTATACTGGTTGCATAGCCAAAATTATTGTATATATTAAAGTAATCACCTAACATTATTAAACTTTTCCCGTCAATTGATTTTATGGATGATAAACGGCTCTGTTTGTTGCATGGACCACGGATGTTAGTTTCTTAGATGTCACTAGGCCTTTCACCGAAAACTATCTTATGAGCTCCGCTGATATATATGCTAGTTTCTTGGATTTCACTAGATCTTAAGGTTTTCAGCGTAGTACGCATACCAATACCATAGGAAGCTTGACCTTGGTATAGTCACTGCTCACTACTCAATATGCGAATACTATTTTTGAGTTCACCTCAAATCATTATTTTTAGCAAAAAGTAAAAGAAATTAAAAGAATCACCTAGAGTATATGCGTAGACATCCAAACGCAAATCATAATTAGTGAAACACACTTCGATGCTTATTATTTCTAAAAAACCCTGATTTCTCCCTCAAAAGTTCTCATGCTTAGTTAAACATATCCCTGTTCTTAACTAATTGATACTGTTAGAAAAAGTTTATTTGCCATTAGCTGATTTTATTTTGTTTTGTCTCTGACTTCTATTGTCATATTTTATACGCTATACATCTATATTTATTTAATTAATATCTAAAAGTTAACATAGAATTTATTTATTTATACTTATACGCTCTTGTTGAGCAACTTGAGCTATATTAACATAATATTTTCATTTTGATTCCTTCGGTCCATTCTGTCTAGTTTAGTACATTTGGTCGACTTTGGAGATACTTTGAAAGGAGAGATTTGTGTAGAAAAGAGGAAATGCTTCATTGACGGTTATGCATGGTTTTAAAAACTAAAATGGTCAAATAACTAGAAAAGAGACCAATTCCCCCCCCCCCCCCCCTTTTTTTTTGCTAGTTTGGGGAGTTTTACAGGACCGAATTGGTGTCTGGGTCTGATTCTATTTTTAAAACTATGCAATTATGTCACATTCTTAGCATAATGTTGGTAAATTCTTGATATAATTACATTTTTTTTTTATCTATATATATATATATATATATATAAGCAGAGACCTTATACAAGAGAGTATAAGGTTCTGCCATGTGGCACTCTAATTTTGTGTTTAGCCTTGATCATTGACTTTCTTCCTACTCTTCCTACTATACTTCAAAACATTGGCTGACGTTTTAAACTTCATTAAAGGCAGGAAGCCCTTTAAGATGACAAATTAGAGTAAATTACAGCCCAAGTGTAACTCTATTGATTGTCCCCACATTTAGATGATAGTAATTGATTGTTCCCACCTTTAGCTCATTTCAAAACTAGGTTACGTTGTCTCAATGTAGTGATTGGTTTAGTCAATCAATTCTGAAGATTAAAAGATTTTAACTTTTTAGTCTTTTGGACTTCGGTATTGGACTCTTCCACTACTAATTTACTTATTTTTTCTGAAATCAAAGAGTTTCTCCCGTTATTTGCATGTTATAAAAACTTATTACAGTTCTATAGCTCGCTGGACAAAGATAAGTGAACCGGTGTATTGTTTTTTTTTTAAGAATAACCCAAATGCCATTATATTTATATACCTCTAATTTTATTCACACTTTGCCTTTGACCCTCCATCGACACCAATCTGCTTTGAAGCTTACATCTTCCTTTGATAGCTGTGTATAGGATTCAAACTTCATTCCTTCTTTGCTAAACTCAAGGCATTTTTTGCCTTCTATTTTCTTCTCTCCTTTAAATATTTAAATAGTTCTATTGTCTACTTGAATATCAAATGGGTATTCGCACGCCGAGTGTTTGTTAAAATGCCCAAGTGTTTTGCTCTTTTTTTTTTTTTTTCCTTCTTTTTTTAGAATTTCATTTTTATAACATACCCCCTATTTCATTTGGCCAGCCCCTAATAGAAATGAATAATAGAATGAAATTACCCTAACTTTAACTTTTGTGATTTTACTTTACTGTTATATATATCTCCACATGGAACAAAGTCACTGAGGAAGAAGCTGAGTTGGTTCTAAGTAGTAATGGAAGCCATTACAGTAGAACACATGGATTTTTTTAAAGCTCTCTGATTTTTTTTTTTTTTTTGCTTACTGTGTCGATGTTAAGGACTTCATGTCAAATTTATTTTGTATAGGTACTGTTGTTTTAGCTGTGGGCACAATTTGATGTGTTTTTATGTTTCTGTTTACTGTTCACAAGTAGAGGGATATTGCTCCACTGGGTGTGAATGGCAATGTTGTGGTCTCAGACAAAGATTGTGAGGTACATGTCTTTGATATCAAGGTTTCTGATTTCCTTTTATATCAAGTTGTGATAGTTTCTTTGAAAGCACACAACCTTTTTTGTAGAAAAAAAAAATTAAGCAAGAGGAGTGCCATATGCAATTAGTATTTTCCTAAGTCTAACAATTTTTTTTTTTTTATTTCATTTGGTGACATTTAGTGACATTTAGTGCTGACCCTATTTAACTAAAAGTGAGTTGTTACTTCCTTTTTTTTTTTTATTGAAGTTATTTGTAATTTGTGGAGCCGAAGATAAATGTTACGTTACAAATGCCACTTAAACCCAATTTTGTTTTTGTAGTGGTTAATGGAAAATTGTTTTGATGTAGCATGTAACTTCAATTTTGTTTTTTTGCTTGAGGACAATTGGCTGCTCCTATTTAACTTCAAGCAAGTTTTGTTTTATTGAAGTCATCTACAATTTGTGGAGTCATGGATAAATGTTATGTTAAATGAAAAATTCTATTGATGCAACATGTAGCTAATTAGCAAATGTCATTGGTATAATGCTAATTGAAAATTTAACTGCAATTTTTTTTAGTAGATAAAAATATGTTCATGTTATTACTTTGACATATGTTCCATATTCTACATAACATTCTCATATAGCAACTTACAACATTATCAGCGTAGCGCGCTAGCCCTCCACTAGTATATCTAAAAGCTGAAATGTAACATTTATTGTTACTACGCTCTAGTTAAGCTACATCAACACCATATCATCATTTTAAAAAAAATCCAGCCAAATTATAAAAACCGGATCATATTTAATGCACAAACTGAAAAGTAAAAAATCAACCAGTAGCAGCTTTAGAGGGGCGGTAGACGTTGGGAGGAGGTAGGCCTTACTATGAAGTCTAATCTTCATTTTAGTGTAACTAAGATGAAGGGTTTTTTTTTTTGGGAAAAGAATTGAGAGACGTTCTCTTTTTTCTTGATTTTTTTTTGGTAGGAAAAGTTTAGAACTCAGATTAGCCATTAACAAGTTTGTTACAAAATGTATTAGCCTTATCATAGGCCAATAATCTACCCACCATATGTGGTGGGTCAACAAAAACAACAAAGGAGGTAAGAACACTTGACCCCATTCTAGTTAACTCATCTTTTTTCTTGATTACGAACTATGGATATGACAATGGAAGTTTTTGTTTTTCTTTTTTTCTTTATATCAGGTTGATTGGGATTGAAGCGGGGTCTTTAGACTAATACACTGGTCCTTAAAAACGGTAAGAAAATTTAAGAAAGGATCCCTGTTAGGTTCTAAAAATTTAGGATAAATGTTTAGATTCTAAATTTATGTATGTTAGCAAATCGAGAACAAAAACACGTCTAGATTAGGTGTTAGACATTGCTCAAGTTTGTTCAAGTCAACATTCAAGAAAAATTAAGCTGCAAAAAGAAGAATTCAAATTTTGCGAAACTCAACCGATCAAAAGAAAGACTCGACTGATCGAAAGTCATATTTTATAGATTTTAGATCAAGCCCAAAGCCAACGAAAACATTTGGGGTTTCAATCTAACACTACTAGGTATAAAAGAAAAACCCTAAATACGTTTTAGAAGTTCTTGGAAGCTTTGTGAGTTACTTTTGTGAGGTTTGTGAGGTTTCTATAGCCTTCGAACTCAACAAGCATCTATCAGAACGAGATCTACAATCAAGAACTGGTGGAAACAAATTGCTACATAAAGATCTACTACTAATGGTGATCTAAAATCTTTGAGTGGGATCTCAAAGTCACAAACGTGGGCGTTTGTACATAGCAAATTCAAATAGAAGAGTCTGTTGAGTCGAAGCTGCACATGGTCGTGTGAATAAGTTCTAAGTGAGCTAGCTTTAAATTTTAGGAGAAAATCTATTGTAAACTTTTATTCTATCATAATGAATTTGTTTACCTTGAAAATAACTAGATTAAATCCTCCTCAAGTTTTTATTTTGACACTGTTGGTTTTATTGATTTTCCTAGATCATCATATTATTGTCTTCTTTACTTTTTAGCACTAAATAATATGATTGCATGAGTTTAACCTAAATCTGAAAAATCAAAGTAAGTAACCACCTGGTTAATTAATTAGATTAAATGAATCTGATTTATAGGGGTCTAAACGAACAAACAATCCCTATTCTATGAAATCTCACCTTATTAAACAATAAAACAGAGAAATTGACATAAAGTAACTCCAAAATAAACTTCTTAAAATCTTTATGCTGCAATGATAAGTGAGTAATGTTATAGACACAAACTAATTTACAATATTTTTATAAACTATTAATGAGCCTATAGCATTTTCTAAATAATTATTGGTAAATAAAAATGTAATATTAGTAGTGGAACCTGATTAGAACTAGTAAAAAATTTCTTAAAATCTTTATGCTGCAATGATAAATGAATAATGTTACAGACACAAACTAATTTACAATATTTTTATAAACTATTGATGAGCCTTTAGCATTTTCCAAATAATTGTTTTTTTTTTTCTAGAAAGTCCAAATAATTGTTGGTAAATAAAAATGTAATATTAGTGGTGAGTCTTGATTAGAACTAATAAGAATTTATCATTTCAATAGTTTGTAAAATTGTTGTAAAATAATTTATAATTGTAATATTTCTCATGCTAAATAAATGGTGTAATTTTTGGTCCACATCATTATTTAAATAGTAGAAATTAAAAATGTATTAGTCAGTTAATATTTAAATGCGGATGATATGATTAACAATAAATGAGATTTTGAGAACTCTAGATAAGAAATACAATGACTTTTTTGATTGGGCAAATTCATTTTGATTCTTTTTTTTTTTTTTTTTTCTTTGTCTCCGCTTGTATGACATAATCCTCAACTTTTTTATTCCCCCCTTTCCACTAACATTTGTATGAGTAGTGGTCATTTTTAAATGTTTTGCTGTCATACATTTTACTCATCAAAATTAACGAAGACTTTAGTTTTCTTATTAAGAAGTAACAAAAACGCAAGGGAAAAAAAATAAATTAGAAGAAGAAGAAGAAGAAAATTGCCTCTTTCTAAAAAAATTAGTGCAATTACTTCAAAAGTTTTGGCATGGAGCTTCCTTGTTAACTAGATTCTAAACTTTACCATTGTCTGTTTTCTTTGGATCAGAAAGGTGAGGAGGTAACATGGATTTTGCTTCATCTGTGGACTGTGAGGTAGGGATAAATGAGAAAGAACGAAAAAGGAAGGGTGTACATAGGTCTATTAACAAATTGTAACTTTTTATTGACAGAGCTCAAATTGTTGGAGATTGAAATTTTAAGCATGTCGGTCATTAGCCATTACCATTCATATTCATAAATGGTTTCTCGAAGCAATATTTTACGACTGGAGTCAAAATTTCCTGTTATTCACATTATCATCATTACTAAGAAGTTAAACAAACAGAAATACACAGACACCTATACATCGACAACGCGTAGTTTACGACCTTTTGTTCAGTCTAATAAAAACAACTTTTAATGCCTCAATTTTGGATAAGTCACGCTCATATGTTTAAATCATACTCTTAATATATCGAACAAGCAGAGCCGGCTGAATACTAGAGCAAAAAATGCAGTCGCCTAAGGCCCCAAGCAAAAAAAAAGCCCCCAAATTTTAACCAATAAGGTTATTTATAATCAATAAATAAAATAATATTTTTTTACCAGAGAAAAACAAATAAAAAAGAGTGAAAAATGCAATGTCCACAATATTTTTAGAACTAATGTTAAGTAGTAGGTTGTTATTGATGTCAAAAAAATAATTATGGTGATATTTTCAAATAGAAAACAAAAAGCAACTTAAAACCTAAAATTTGTTGTAAAAATATTGTGAATATTTCACTTCTAAAAAAAATAATAATAATAAGAGTTGAGTTAATAAATTGTTACTAGTTCTCATTTAAGTCTATCACTTACACCGCTTTTTTACTTACCACTATCAATCTGCCACATCAACAAGTATGAAAAATTTTGTCAAACTTTTTCTGTTTATAAAATTTCTAAAAAAAAAAAAAAATCTACTTAGTTCATATTAATTAGTAGTAATTTTGCATATAATACAAGATAATTAATTTTCGGCTTAGGCCCCCAAATGCATCAAGCCGCCCTACGAACAAAACAAAGTCTTGGGAAACATGATCATGATGCAAGCTGGACTCGAGCATTTCCAATGAAAAATAAAAAGCTGGAGGCATGTGAAAAGGGTGGATTTGACTCTAGTGAACTTGCAAGAAATTGCATCTCAAACAGTATTAACTTCATTAGAAATTTTAGAAAATCATAACCGACTATATAAAAGGGTTTCAGACTAATATTTATTTAAATTACAAACACTAAACAATCACATCACATGTCAATATAGTAGTCTTAGTAGATGCTCACATTCATATGTCATTTTAAAAAGTAGAAAAATATTAAAGTTCTAAATCTTACAAACCAAAATTAAAGTTGGGAGCAAACCCTCGACCACTTCCTTACATAGGATTGCTGTGAACAAGAATGAAGCCAAATCAGGGCTAGCCCCAGACATTTTGAGACCTAAAGCAAGAACTAAAAATAGAGCATTTTTTATACTTATATATTAATTAAATTAATTTTTATTTAATATTTTTATATTAAAATATATTTCATTTAATATCTATTTTTTTTGTCTTTTGAGATGCAAATTGACTAATTAAACTTTTGTATTCAAGTTCATATCTAGATGCATATTTTCTAGTAGACATTTCTAATCAAACAATATATTTATAAAAAATAAAATAAAAAATAACTTTCAAGTGTAGAGCAAATGAGAAATAGAACCTGATTTATATAGGAAGTATTGTCGTAATTTCACCGAACGATAACAAGTTTTTAGCAATTTCAACCTGCATAAATAAAGACTTATTTAATATATTACCACTAACTAATATATATATATATATATATATATATACACAGGGTTAAAATTAAATAAATAAAAAAAAGTACAAGCATAACAAAAATTTAAGCACAACTATAACACTGGCTTATTAATTTATAATACCCACCCACAAAAAAACACAAAACAAATCCTATCTACAACCCAAAAAAAAAAAAAAAAAAGCTGAATCATTACAAATACGGTAGAATCATTAAATAAAAAGGGCTGAATCATTAAAAAAAAAAAAAAAAAAAAAAAAAGACAAAAACTTGAAGGCCCAAACCGGACCCCAAATATTTATAATCTATAATTTATACTTGAAGATTAGAAGATGAAGTGAACGACTGTACTGAAGAGGGAGGCGGAGAGCAGATTCAGAGAAAGAATGAGAGGCGCGGCAAGGTAGACTATACTGATGTGGGAGGCACTGAGGCGGAGGCGGTCCAGGCTTGCTACCTTGCTTCAGTTGCTTAAGCTGTTGCCTTTTGAGCAGATGAGAAGTGATTCAAGTGATTCACAGTGGAGTGGAGAGAATCAAAGAGAATGAGAGACAGAGAGAGGCGGAAAGCAGAGAGAAACTGAGAAAGGTAAAAATTTAGTGTTTGAATTGTTTATTTGTTTTGATTTGTGATTGTTTGATGGTTAATCTTTAAGATTGGATTCGTAATTTATCTGGATGATTTTTGGTTTGTTCATAGGATAACAATGTTTAACCGGATTTTTCAAAATTTTTGTTTTTTGGTTAAAAAGATCTACCAGATTTTTGTAATTAATCTAATACTAATTTTCTTTTTTTTGGTTTAAATCTAATACTTTTTTTCCCCCTACTACCCCTCATTTTTTTTCTTAATTTGGGGGCCTCCCTTCCCCTTGGGGGTCTTAGACAATTGCCTAACTCGCCTAAGGAAAGGGCTAGCCTTGAGCCAAATGCACTACGTTTAAAATGCATATAGATTGTAATCACTATTCACTAGCATCTTCTTGCCATAATAATTGACTCCACCATTGCCTTCAATATGTCTAAAATTATCTACATTCTCATTTTTTAAGGGAAATTTTGTCAACATTGAGCACATAGATATTGCAATCCTCTCTAACTATAGCCACTTCAATGAGTAACCAAACCAAATGTATTTCCAAAGTCCAACCTCAATTATCAGTTTAATTTCAAGACATGCTTCAACTCCTAAGAATTGAAATTTAAGGAGCTATTCAACCATGCCATTGGAGAATACCTTCAACTTCAAACATCCGCATAAATTTAAAGCTGTTAGTCAAGCTAGGGTTCTAGTATGTACAGTACATTTCTAAATGCTTTCTAGAAGCAATACTCTCTATATAGACAAAAGTTCTTATTATTCACAAATCAAACAAAACTTCATGAAATACCCATATAAGGTCGGTTTGGCTATCCATAACTGAAGTGAAGCAAGATTTATCTTACATGGTATAACTTAAATGTTCATGAGTTTTCATGAAAGATTTAAGACAATCGTAGCCAACTATAAGGAAGGTTTCAATCCAATATTCATGTAATCACCCACATTCAAACGATATCTTGAAAAGGAAAGAAAATCAATTTAAATATTACAAACTCAAAGATTGAGCAGATATTTCTACCACTACCTTATCCAGAAGAACCGCTATTAAGGAGATTGAAACCATATAGACCTTAATCATTGTTTAATAGCATCATCTTGGCATTCCAATGCACTCCACCATGATTGATCAGCTTCAATACATCTCAAATTGATTGCATTCTCATTGTTGAAAGGCAAGTTTGTCAATATTTGCCACATGGATATCTTAATCCTCTTTAAAGATGGCCATTCTAATGAGTCACTTGTCCAAATTCTTTTTACTCTTGGAAGATTAGAAAGTACTAGCATCTTTAATCTTGAAAGCACGTCATGACACTGTAATTATCTCAGTATTCTCAGACACTGTAATTATCTCTTCAATTTCAGGACACTTTTCAACTTCTAAGTGTTGAAGTTTAGAGAGTTCTTTAATCATGCCACTAGAGAATATCATCTTCAAGTTCAAACATTTGCATAACATTAAAGTTGTTAGCTGAGATAGGCTTCCATAACGTACCGGACCTTCCCAAATGGTTTTTAAATTTGGAACATTATTTATGAGCATCTTTTCCAAGCATATTAACGCACTTCCTGTTATGCTATTGCCATCAGAAATCGTTTCAATTTCATTGCACCCTTCAATCAAACAACCTCGCATCTTGTTGATACTATCGACATCAAAATCTGACAGTCTTGAAGCTCCCTTGTGCCCAATCAAATCAAATGCATTAGTTTTCAAGAGTACATTTGAAATGGTTAAGGGATATTTAGGTCATTTTAGAGGTGGTGGGGTATTTTGCTCATTTTAGAGCTTTTGAGGGTATTTTGGTCATTTTAGTGGTTTTTGAGCATATTTGGTAATTTTAGAGATATCGGAGGTATTTTGGTTATTTTAGAGGTTTCATGGGTATTTTGCTCATTTTAGTAGTTTTTAAACATATTTGGTGATTTTAAAGATATCGGGGGTATTTTGGTCGTTTTAGAGGTTTCATGAGTATTTTACTCATTTCAGAGATTTTGGGGATTATTTTGGATGTCCAAGGGTATATTGGTAATTTTGGAAGTGTAGAGGGTATTTGTGTCATTTTAGGTACTTAAGGGTATTTTGGTAATTTTGGAGGTCAAGAGAGTATTCAAGTAATTTTAGAGATATTTGGGTCATATTGGATTAAATGGGTGGATTACTAATTAAATAAGTTGGGTGGGTAATAGGTAATGAATTTATATATAGACGGGTCATAAATAGATAAATGGGTAAATACACACCCAACCCATTTATGACCCAACCTGCCCATTTGCCACCCCTTGCTACACCTAAAAGAATCTTGCACAAAAAAAAAATCGGTAGTTTTTACAACAATTAAGTGCAATAGTCATAGAGGAGACTTTGAAGATTTAACACCCAATTCCAAATATGTAAGCCTAAACTTTTCTTTAGTTTACATCATAAAACTCTTAGGATATTTAGATAGTCTCATTATTGGCCAAAAATACCCACATAAAAATATTCTAATTTCATATAAAGAATAAATTTGACGAAAGATACAATTTTTAGGCTCTTACTCAAGTGAGCTATCAAATCTTTCTCTACTTATACTGAAAAGTTTTCCTTCAATAACATGTTGACTTAACATACAAACACTATTCTTGAAATCTATATATATGTACTAGTTTCATCATTTAAAACCACATAGTATGCCCAAAGAAAAAAAATGTTCACATGCCCAAAGTCAAAGCAACTTATACAATAGGTTGGAAGAGAAACACCCACTTTCTTATCTGGACTAATCCATGAACTTAATTTCTTTTCCAATAAGTAGAATGTGAGTATAAAAGACAGACTGAGAAGCTGAACAACCCTGACAATCACATGTAGCACATTGTTCATGACACATTTTAGACATTTAGGAAAACTTTCTGAGTGACTACCACTGGAATCATAAGGTTAACCTTGTCAAGATTATGATAGGTTTTTGTTTGACAAACAAATGATGAATCAGCTAATACAATGCTAGTGGATATATCTAGAATGCAAAGAACAATATAATATGATTGTTGAGAGGTCAAAATATTGATAAATTTGATATGTTCTGGAATAGTGAAGAAATTACCACACAAGAAATACGGAAACATGCTAGCTGCATCCTTAGAGTTGTAAAGCTTTTCCCACTAATAGGAAAGGAAATTGATTTCAGGTGCTCGGTTAGCCAATCAACAACATAAATGAATTAAGACCCAAAAATGGAAAAAAAAAATTATATTAAAAAAACTTCTTATCCACATATTTTTTCAACAATTTAAAAAGTAAAATCCTGTCATTAGTTCTGGCACCTTACAATAAGAGAAAATAGAATTAAATTTAGCACCAATAAATCAATCAACAAATTGTGACACCATTATTTTCTTTCCTTCCTTTCCTAGCAACCAACAGAGGTTTTTTAAAAAATTAATAAAAAAAAATAGAGATAAAAGAAAACCCACCAAGTGGTGGTCTCCCTCTAAAACAAGCTCAAGTCTCTAAACCAAATCGGCAAGGCTGGCTCACCGCAACCACCACCTCCGATGGTGGCTTCTTCTCTCCTTCGACCAAAATCTCTTTCTCTGTCTCTCAATCTCATTTCCCTCCATAGATCAAACTTGAAAGATCATCAACTTCTCTCTTTCTCGATTTTCTCCAAACCTAAACCCTAACCTTCTCTGATTTGGGTCAGAAAAGCATCAACGTCTCTCTCTACACTTGATTCTCTCCATACCCCAACCCATACTCTCTCTCTGATTTGGGTCTAAAAAGGATACAAGTGTTTGGGTGTCGAGAGCTCCAAAGGTGAGTTAATGTTTTTTCTTTGTTTTTGTTGATGGGTTTGATGGAGAGGCAGAGAGTGTGGAGGTTGAGAGAGTGGAGCTTTAGGGAGAGTGAGGGAGAGAGCCCGGTTGAAGTGAGAGAGAGGAGAGATTTTTAGTGAAATTCAAATTTTGGGAAGCTGAAATGAAAGCAGGAGTGAGACACGGATTGCCAACCTGGACGGATGAAGTGTCAAATTTTTGAGTCATTAAATTAAATGAAGGGTTGAAATTTGTGCTATTGCACACCCTACAATACCCTAAATATTGCGCAGGATCTCAATCCGATAACCACCACCAATACTCTGACTCACTATTGCCAGTGTCCAGTGTGCAAAGAAATTAATTGTTTTGAGCTTCTGTGTTTTTGGAAATGTGGAAAAACCCTTGAACTCCTGCTAATTCTTTCTACCAGATCCACCTTCAGTGCACTTGTGTTCCAAAGACCCGCTTCAAATCAAGCTTTTTTTTTTTATAGATTTTTTTTTTTTAATATTGAAACATATATATTTGGATTTTTAGATACCCTTTTGAATTTTTTGGATACCCATTATCTTATTTAGTCATAAATCTAGTGTGCCGTAGTCTGCTGCGGTGTCACTACTAGTCATTTGTTAGATTACACACATTTCTAAAATAGTTACATGAACAAAGTGCATTTGTAAATTCATTAGGATAGGCAATAATATATTGTATTTGACATATAAGCAGAAGTTGAAAAGAACAAAGAATTCTCTTTATGTACAAATTTTCAATAAAAAATGCTATTGAATTTTGTAGTCATTCAACTCAATGATCTCATCGATCTTGTCATCTGGCCATTCAGTCAATAAAATTTCTATAACATCTGCTCCATAACAGATCTGATTGATTTTCTATAAAAATTTCTATAATATATTTATATTTTTTTTTATGTGACTTAGACATCTTTTTTTATGTGACTTAGATATCTTTAAATTCACGGCACATGCACTTATAATATCAATACTCTATATGTGTGTGTATATATATATATTCTTCGCTATGTCATAAATGATAATGCGCCTTTAATGAGTTGCAGCTAAAACCTACGTCATTTATAAATTAATCACCCTTGCCTTGAGATAGATCATAGATGGTATAAATATGAGCTCAATTTAGTTTTTCTTGCATGAACGAATACCGGAATACATAATTCCTTAAGGGTGTAAATAAAGTTTTTGAATCAATTTTATGGAAGTCGTACATAAAAGAACTGCCTACCTTTCTCCTAGCATTAATGCTATATTTAGTTATAAGAGCATGTTTATACTCGAAGATTTATTTGTTGAAGCCTTGATGACCTTTTCTGGTTGGCCTATTATCAATGTCAGGTCTAGATGTGGTTGGCCTATTATCAATGTCAGGCCTTTTCTGGTTGGCCTATTTTCCAGTGGGTCTAGCTAATATGTTTCTACACTCTCATGGCATTTCCATGACTTGAGGTTAGCCGTGCTTAGGTCCAGGAAGCTCCTTTGATCCCTCCTCCTCTATTACTAGGTAGAGAGAATTGTCCAAACAGCCAATTTTTTCATTAATTTCTTTTCCATTGTATCTAAATTCTAAATCAATGGTTCCATTCCATACATTCTAATTCAAGATTTATATGTGGGTTCCAATAAAAAAAAATGTGTTAAAATTAATTCAACTGGTAAAATTTTTTGTCTCTTGAATAAGAGATCTGGGTTTCAAACTCTCACTTACACAAAAAACAATTGGTATCTTATAAGCTTGATGATAAAGAGCAATGCTCATGGAGTGGATGCTATGGATTTAAATTTTATTGTATTTTTTTTGAACTTCTAATTAAGTACGCTCATGCTATGAGCTATTGTGAATCAGTAAGCGATTTGATCATATGTAATTGTTTATATACATTTTCAACTTCTTACTTATCAAAAATAACATTTTGATGGTCTTAACTCTTAATATTGTGTAGTTATGATTATGAACCTTTACAACTGTGCCTAAAATCGCCTAAAATCTCGACATTCTCCATCAAATTGTCATACAATATGCATTTATTTTTTTTTTGGAGGGAGGTAATCATACAATGCATTGATTGCATCTACCTCATTGTGTAGTTAATGCAAGCAACTCTAAAGTGCATGTTGGCTTTCAAAGAATTATCAACTCATGGATCTTTCCTTTGACAGTCAGAGTAATACACCATAGTAAAACAAGAGAAATGTTAACGAGTGCTCTTAGGACATTGGTTAACAATCCATGTTAGGAAAGTTTGGACATCACTTTTATGAAAAATGAAAAAAGCTATCTAAACATTAATTGCTTTTCTTTTTTTTTTCTTTTCCCATTAAAACTTTCTTTTTATCCAACCACCATATGTTGCAAACACCACTTCTTATGGGATTGCACATCTTATTTAATTGGATTAGTTTAGAATTTTAGTTTCTTGGATTTGATTTCATCTATTTTTAGATTACTGTCAGTTGGGAGTTTTATGGAACACTATCTTTTATTCCTAAAATGGTGGTTTTATTTGACTATATAGTTAGACTTTGATAAATGAAATTTATCCTCGCGATACATAAAGAAAGAATAAAAAACTAAATGCAAAATAAATAGTGCTAGTATAAATTTTACACCGTTGGGCTATGTTTGCTAAAATGAATTTCATGGAAAATTCTTATGGCATGATATGGATGGGTGTTGGGCTTAGTTTACTAAAATGTGGTAATTCTTCTATTATACAAGCACTAATGATATTGCTCTTATGTTATTTACTTGGTTATTATATGGGGAAAAAGCTTATCTCTAAATCAATTTGGAGAAAAAAAAACTTTTCAAACTTCTTCTATAATTAAATGTGAATTTTGAAAATCTAATTATTGACTTGCATGTCCTTATTATACCCTCGATGCTTACAGAATTTCAAGAAGATCAAAGATCAACAGTTATGTCATCAACCAAATATTTAAATTTGAAGTTTTTTATATTATAAAATTATGCACAAAAAATAAGTGTATTGATCGAATAATAAATAAAATCCAATTTGAACAAAATTTGACATACATGTCAAGAACATATGGAACATGCAATTCAACAATTAGATTCTCAAAATTCACATTCAATAAAAAAAATATGAAAAGAGTTTGATGGGTTTGGAGATTTTTGAGAGAAATCTTATCTATTATCTATTATTTCGATCGGTACTTGTCCCACTGCTTGTGATTTGGGACTCCTTTGAAACATCCTCTGAGGCATCTAAGACAATTCTTTTTACTGGGATTTTTTTCATTTTTCAAGGAATTCTAGCTCTTGTGTTTTTGTTTTTGTTTTTTGGTTTTGAAAGCAAATAAATTGCTTTCATAAGATTATGTGTTTTAGGAAATGTGAAGATGGTTATGAAACCCGGACCATTCATTGAACCGTAAAAGGGAAAGGTTCAAAATTTTTAAGGTTGAACTGAGGTTGAACCGAGGTCGAACCGAGGTTGAACTGAGGTCAAATCGTGATGACATTATAATTAATTTAATAATTATTTAAATACAAATAAATATATTAAATTTGTAAATATTAGCAAAATTACTACAAATATCTTAAAAATTGAAACAAAATACATAAAATAGTACATTATAAGGTTAATAAAAAATAGTACAACATAAATAAGTATAAAAAGAAATTTTTATAATAATCTGTAAGTGCACAAATCGAACTAATCCAAGTTTGGACCAGTAGACCAGCTCAATGAGCACTAAACAATGAATTTATAGAGAGTGGGTATCTAATCTAGGTTTGTGAGATGATAGATGACACGAAGATCCGGTTAGGTTCTAGGAATCTTACTCTGCACTTGTATAAATAAGTAATATGGAGTTGAATACATTGATGCCGAGAACTAGACTTCTTAATTCTCCTACAATCTCTCTCTTTTCTCTATTTCTCTGTTCTTTTGTCCTATTTTCACCACCCCTCCCTCTCGTCTTTCTCTTCCTTTTATAGGCTTGACTCTCTCCTTCTTCCTCCTTCCACGTGTAGTCTGGGTGTTTCCTTTTTAGATACTTGTCCCATCATTCCCCCTTACTCAAGTGTATGGTAATGATGGTAGGGCTGAATTTTGAGGTTCAGACGTCACTTCTTCATTAATGCGGCAAGAGGGGTAGGTATAATGCCTTCAATGCGGAGGCAGCAGCCTTTTCTCTGATATTTGCCCATCAATTCATTTTGTCCCTTATCTTCACTCTCTTAGTCATTTGCACATAAAGCTCTTGCTGCGGGAGTCTTTTAACCACCAGGCCACTAATACTGTCCTCGGCTACGATTTGCCGAGGACAATACCATCCTCGGACGTTATGTCTTGAAGTGCAACGTTCATGCATGGTAACTTCCTTTATCACGTGGCGTTATAGGTATGAATCATTCTGTCCTCGGACCCTCTGAGATTATTAGGTTGGGCTTTCCTCTTTATGAGGGCCTTTGGGCTGGCCCAGTATGTGGTTCGGGGCCCATGGGCACTACATAATCCTTTAAGAGATCATTTCAATTAACTAAAAACGACTTTTAAAATAAATTCATAAATTGCATAGGTATTATTCTTAAATAAAAAGTTAATTTAGTAATATTTAATATGTTGAGAAAGATGACATAGAAGTTTAGAAACCAAGGGAGTCAATTTTATATCCGAGACTATTTCGGTTTGGTCAAGAGAACGAAATATTTTGGTATCGATTGATACTGTTGTACCGTTTCAAGATTACTGCTATTTATATATTTCTATACATAAAATATATTTGTATTATTTATGTAAGTATAAATTTATTAATTTTAATGTTTATCAACATTAACTAATATATTAGATTAAATATGTGTAGTTATTTATTTATATGTTCATTAAACAAAGCCCATGAACTTTGTTAACATTTTTTTTATTTTTAATGTGGCATGTGACATAGTTAAAAAAAGCATAAATGAAAAAGTTAAAAAGTAAAATGAAATTAAAAAAATAAAGAATGTTTGAAATTAGAATGACCTATTGACGTGTGTGGTTGTGGTTGAAGCACATAAAACGAAAAAGCTTAATGACAAAAAAAAAAAACTGAAGTCTGAAGAGGCATATTGAAAAAGAAACATAAGAAATACCATGAAATAAGGGGCATTGGGTGAATGAAGAAAGAAGAAAAAGTGGAGGAGCAGATCCACGAAATAGGCTGAAGAAAAAGAAGAAGAAAGGGCATTCGGTCTAGGAAACATGGCAGAAATGTTCTGATGATAGAGGCAGTGACATGAGCACAATAAGCAGGTAAGTCACTGGTAGTTTCAGATTTGACACTTGAGTTTTTTCTGTTTCAGTCCGGTACTAATATTTCGGCTGAAATCTTATATATACTTCGGTATGAGAGCTCAGGTTCGGATTCTGGCAGCCGCATTTTTCTTTAATTTTCCCCTATTCTAGGGCCAGTTGAACCGGCTTATGGTTCGTCCGGTTTTTCCGACTGAACCCCGGTTCGTTTGATTTTTCCAGTTGAACCCCGGTTCGTCCGGTTCTCTCAGAACTCATGCATACCCAGTTCTTTATGCTTAAAAAATCGGATTTCAATCTGATTCTCAAATTTATCAGTCGAACCGCCCGGTCCGGTCCGGATTTCAAAACAGTGAGAGACTCTAGAACTCCTGGTAATTCTTTCTACCAGGTCCACCCTTAGTGCACTTGCGTTCCAAAGAACCTCCTAAAATTCAAGGTAAGTTTTTTTTTTTTGGATAGATTTTTCTTTTGAAACTTTATAATTGGATTTTTTTTTATACTCTTGAATTTTTTTTTGGATACCCATTATCTTATTTAGTCATAAATCTAGTGTGCCGTAGTCTGCTGTACCCTTACTGCTCATCTAATTACACATTTCTAAAACAGTTACATGAACAAAGTGGATTTTAAATTAGGATAGGCAATAATGTATTATATTAGACATACGAGCAAAAGTTGGAAAGAACAAAGAAATCTCTATATATACAAATGTTCAATAAAAAATATCAGAGAAGCTAATGAAGTTGAATATGGTATTATTAAGAAATTTCCTAGTCATTCCACTAATTATCTCATCGATCTTGTCTAGGCCAGGCTACATTTATCATCTGACCATTCAGTCAATAAAATTTCCTAGTCATTCATATAATTAGTGAATCACAGGCCTTGAGGTAGATGGTATAAAATAAATATTATGAGTTCAATCGCTTTGTAAAATCTATAAGTTTTTTTTACAAGAACGAATACGTAATTCCTTAAGGGTCTCAATAAAGTTTTTGAATCAATTTAATGGAAATCTTACATGAACGAACACAGTTTCTCCTAGCATTGCTATATTTAGTTATAAGAGCATTTTTATATTCAAAGATTTATTTGTTGATTTCTTGATGACCTTTTCTGGTGGGCTAATTATTAATGTCAGGTCGAGATGTGGTTCGGACTGACAGGACATTGGTGGTTTACGAGAAGCAGGAAATTAAACTTGTCAAAACTTTGCGATATTCTTGCTGTTTATGCCTAGATAGATACAGAGATGTCGACTATATTGTCAAGGTGGGTGATTGAAAGAGATGTCTAGTGTGTCGTAAAGGGCTTGTTCAAATTATGAATCATCGTTTAAATATTAATCCATTATATTTGCTTGGTTATTATTTAGTTATTAGTTTTGTTCAAAAGGGGTTGTACCTTGTAGCTTAAATTGTCATGGATTGAGTAGATATGATGTTTGCACCAAAAAAAAGAGAGAAAAAGACTGGACATGGATATTGTTTATGACATACATGAAATGTTATGAAATAAGCATTCAACATGTATGAGTTGGGCTTCAAAAATGTCCGATATTTTTTTTCTTTTTCTTTTTTTTCTTAGAAACAAGCACACACACAAGGGAGAGAGAAATGGGTTCTAACACAAAGGCACACTACAACTTCACTCAAAAGTTATGGTAACTTTTAAAGGAAGGTGCGACAAGTTATACTACATACAACATACTCTCTGAAGCAATGTAAGACAATTACCCATTCTTTTTTTTATTTTTTATTTTTGAGAAACAAACAC
Source organism: Castanopsis chinensis (assembly GCA_032878915.1). NCBI lineage: Eukaryota > Viridiplantae > Streptophyta > Magnoliopsida > Fagales > Fagaceae > Castanopsis > Castanopsis chinensis. The sequence goes on along the minus strand of JAVQMG010000121.1, from coordinate 27,794,219 downwards.
ATACACTTCAAAAATGTTAGATAATATCAAAGATTCAGGATTTAAAAAGTTGTATTGTAGTTAAAAAAATAGTATAAATAAATAGAATAAGAGTTGGGCTTCAAAAAAGCAGCAACTATATAATAAATGCAGACCAGAAAAAAGTTGGGCCAAACTCACATTAAATAAAACTGAAACACTGAAAATATGCAATTATGCACCTTACACGCTACGAATAGAAATGGCAAAAGGTGGGTAAATAAATTGTTCATCTCTTGCAAACGTGGATTCGTTTAGAATTTCATATATCTTTAGATAGGAATTAGTTTTTAGATTTCTATCACTTAGGAGATTTATGGGACATAATCTTTTATTCCTATTTCCTAAAAAATTCCGTCGTACACCTATGGTTTATTTCGTTACAAACTACCCAATCCCAATACTAGATCCTCTACTAGAACATCTAAAGTTTTAAATGTTAAAACTAGATAATGATGTGAAAAACTGGATCTAGAATTGAAATTTTTTTCTCTCAGATCTCTGTCTCCTCCGAAAGCATGGGTAATTTTCAATTTTCATTATTTGTTAATTTCCTTTCACCGGTTTGTATTGTTTGGTCTCTAAGAAAGTGTAAGAAAGTAAAGAAGAATGAAATCTTGAAGCTTTTATCATAAAATGGATGTGAATTTTGTCCGTGGTTAATCACTTTTTTTTTTTTTTTTTTTTCGTTAGAAAATTTAAAACTCTTGAGATTTCTAGGGCCTATTTGGTTGTGTTATTTAAACAACAGTTTTCGTTATTTAAACAACACAACACATTTTCATAACATTTTTTCACCTTGCATATTTTTCACAACACTTAATAGTATTACTAAACAGACCCTAAAGTTTGTGACATGAGGATTGCGTGTTGTTAACATGTAACCCCCAATAAAAAAGGCAAAGATACTAAGTCAATTTGCGTGTTGATAGGGTCAAGGAAAATTTAACCCAACAAAAAAAGAATTGAATGCAAAGTTTCCAATTATTTTTTTATTAGTCCTTTTAAATTAATAATGCCACGGTTGGTAATTTTATTAGTCTTTTTAAATTAATAAAGCCACAGTTGGAATTGAGTGCAAAGACTGCAATTATTTTTTTATTAGTCTTTTTAAATTACTAATGCAACAGTTGGTAAGTTTATTAGTCTTTTTAAATTAATAAAACCACAGTTGGAATTGACTGCAAAGACTCCAATTATTTTTTATTAGTCTTTTTAAATTAATAATGCCACAGTTGGTAATTTTATTAGTCTTTTTAAATTAATAATGCCACAGTAGATGGGGACTGCAAAGTTCAATTCTAGTTTATTAAATTGGTTTATAATTAACAATTAAGAATCTTCTTGTCAAAGAAGATTATTCAATCACAACGAATACAGACGAAGACCAAGACTTGGTAAATTGTTGTTTTGTCATTCCCACTTTTATTTTATGGAAAACTGAAGACTTGTGGAAGGATTGCACCAGGGAAACTTCGTGGACCTCTCAATCCTTGCGTGAATTATAATTACTATTATATTTGCATGAATTTCATACTACTATGCCTAAAGAACTCGATGTTTAAAATACAGTGCGTAACTACATATATTGTTGATAATTTTTTTTTTTTAATTTTCATAACTTAGTAATTGCAGCGTGGAAATATATATATATATATATATATATATTTAAGTTACGACTCTTTTTTTAAGTTGTAATATTTTGGTGTAGTAGGCTAGATTTGAAACTGGATTTTGCTGTTTTACTTTTCAAATTCCTATTATTAAAAAAAAAAAAAATACAAGTTTCCTTTTATTAAAAAAAATGTATGACAAATTTATTGCAATGTGCAACATTTCCAGAAATCACTCATAAGTTTTTAAATTATCTATTTGCTTCTTCTAAAAAAAATGCTCTATTTGCATGTGTTGACTTGACTTTGTCTCCTTTATATATACATACATATATAAATATATATATATATATATATATATAATTACTCCAGTTAGTTTTCTCAAACAAAAAAAAAAAAAAAGTACTCCCGTCAAGTACTCTTCATCTCTTACCAACTAACATTCCCATTACAACTCATCTTTTAACTTTCTCTTCTCCTCATTTAAATATTCACAACATTTTGCTCATATATTGCAATGACTTCCCTTACCCACGATAGAGACAAATATCGTTTAACTAATCAAATAGTTGAAAAGATCTCCGATCCCCCCTTACAAAAGATAGGGCATTAGAGCAAGGAAGTCAATATCGTACCGGAGGCTGTACCGGTTTGGCCACCGGTACGGTATATTTCGGATACCGGTCAATACCGGTGTACCGTTTCGGGTTTACCGCTATTTTATATATTTAATATATATACACACACACCAAATCCAAATTAAGTAAAAAAAATTGAAGAGATCAAAGATTAGGTGAAATAATGAAATTATCTACAAAATATTTTCATTAATGATTATTTTAGAGACAAAAATTTCCACAATTACCAAAAAAAAAAAAAAAAAAAAAACACAACATTTTGTGTTTCGGTCCGGTACGGCCGGTACGCAGCCGGTATGGCCGAAATTCGCCGGTATGGCCGGTACACGGCCGGTACGGCCGGTATTTTTCCCGGTACAAAATAAGAGTGTACCGGTACCGGTGCACTGGCCGGTACGGTATGTACCGGCCGGTACGGCCGGTACCGGTACGGTATCGGCCACACTGCATTAGAGACGTGGAAAAAAAATGGTGCAAGTCTATGAAACCAAACTTTATAGACTAAAGTCTAAACAGAATTACATGTTTAAGTTCACTTTACTTTTTAAACAAATGCTCTTGTAAGGACACAAATCAGGCCTTGGGCCCAAGTATGTGACAGGGCCAGCCCAAACAGCATATACAATAGAATTTGTAGAGAGTGGGCTTGAAGCCTAGACTTCAAGGGACAGTAGAAAGCAATGGCGTTGGGCTAGGTCCGCTATTGGCGTGCAACGAGCTGGTGGAGTGGCTTTGGCTTGCCTCGGACGTGGGCTGAGGAGTCACGGTCCTTGCTTCCTTTCTGCTATGCTGGAGAGAAATCACTTTTGTGGAAAAATCCGAATCCCCCTTTAATGGCCTTCCGTTCTCTATTTATATTTCCCCTTTTCTTGTCCCGACTCATGGAGCCATAAATGCAAATCCCTTTCCCATCCATGGTCTTCTTGGGAACCTCCCATTGTGGCCATAAGGCTGATCATCGTCCCCTCAGGGATCACTTCCCTATTAATGCGGCCAGACGGGTAGGTGTGGAGTCATTAATGCGGTGGTGGCAGCTTTATGCAGAGCACTTCCTGCTCGTCCTCCTCCTCGACGTCCCATTGGAGTGTAACATGGCTTGTTGAGCCCCAAGAGTCCTTCCTTGGGCATCATGTTGCACACTTCGGCCCTTGTTCCCGTGGTCTAAGGAGGCACTCTCCTCAGACCTTTCTTAATTGGCTACTGGCCTGGTCGGTGGGCCCCCGGGGCCTTTTAATTTAGTTGACCTTATTCCCGCCTTGGGGCCCTTTGGTGGAGTCTGCGTTCTCGGACCAGGCCCAAGGCCCACATGAGTGTTTTGACACTTTTACCCCCCACAATAGCCCTTCAAAAAGTCATTTGACTCTTATCCGAGGAGGCAGATGAGTTTTTTACCTTCGAATCCTTCCTCCACGTGACCTCTTAATTATCGCACGTGCGAAATCTGCCCGCGTCTTCTGGGAAGGCCTTTGACCCTTCGTAACATGCAACGCCTGCATTAATTGCACTGAGTAACTCCCTGTCGCGTACGTTCAACGGTGAGATGTGGATCTAACGGCTCGAGTTCATTCCCAAAAATTTAAGCAGGATGTTCCTCACAAACCGCCGGCCTTCAATCATTCAAAGTGCTTCGATAACCGCGTCGCTCGTCGTTTCCACCAAAGAGCAAACATATCCTGGAGTTTTTAATCTCATTTTCTTTCAAGAAGCTCTCAAAAGTTCGCACACCTTTCTCCTTTAAGTTTTTCCTCTCTTTGAACCTTCTTCTCCTCGGCTGTCAAACCTTCTTCCTTTTTTCCGTAACTCTTTACCTTGATTTTCAACTTAATGGGTAGATTTAAATGTCTAGTTCATACGAATTCTGGCATGGAAGGATTCTGGGCCAAATATCATATTTCTCCAGATGTGGGTCTAGAATACTGCCCCCCAGAGGCCGTAGTAGATTCTAGAAAAGAGGGGCAGGTTGTCATCCCTATAATCGCCTTCCTAGAGGGGGGGATGACACTCCCTATGAGGGAAGTGACCAACGAGTACCTTCGTAACCATAGGTTGTGTCCTAATCAATGCACACCCAATATGTTTAGGATATTAGGTTGTATTGATGCTCTGAACGAGCAGATGAGTCTGCGCCTCACATGACGCGACATCGTTTACTTGTACGAGTGCCATCAGTTGAGAGATGTAGGCTATTACCTCAAGTCGAGGTCTAACACCGTCAAGCTCATTTCCTGTCTGCCCAAGTCCAATAAAGGCATAAATGATGATTATCTCATCGCCATTGGGAGGTGTCATGACGGTCCCCATTGTCCAGTGAGTGAAGGGCAGCCAGGTGTGATTCCCTAGGATTTAGGAGTTTTTGTTTTTTGTTTTTGTTTTTTAAGTTTTGCCCCTCTTTGCTCCCTTTGGTAGATTCATTGCCATTCGATGCGTTCTTTACCTGATTTGTCATTAGTATCTAACCATGTTTGGCTCCTCTGCTGTCTTTCTTGCAGACAAACGGCATACATCTCCTCGGTTAGGCGAAGTCAACATTTCGGACCTTAACAGGGTTCTGAGATCCGAGGTCTTTGTAAACGGGGACCTGCAGGTGAGGGCCGCCCACCTCATATTGGGGTACTAACCCATATCGAAGGTGAAGACACTATCCTCGCAGGTGACAGGAGACGCGTGAGGATAGACGTCTGCTACCCCGAATTCCTTGCCCTCGAGCTATACCTGACGCACCATCCACCATCCTCTATGGTCGGACCGTTGAGGCCATCCCTTTGGCAATGAAGTGGGAAGACCGATTCGCCAGAGGAGAATCCGCGGCATCCCCCTCATCCCTCGACGAAGAGATTGATCGGTTCCGTCTGGAGGAGGCTGAGAGGCCTTTGAAGGATACAATAGTCGAGATCTCGGATGAGGAAGGCACCTCAGATAGAGGCTCCGGCGTTAAAGGCCTTGTGATCACCCAACCAGAAGATAGCTCAAAGGACGATGACGACATGGTGAGTTTGAAAACACTTTTTACAAGGAAGAGGGGCACTCAAGTCTCCAAAATGGACACCACTGGGTCCCAGCCAGAGTTGCCTCTGCCTCTGCCTCCCCCTCCATCCGACCCACTCCCTCTTGCCCCTATCGTCCCTAAAAAGAGGAGGAACGAGAATGAGAAGGCAGATAGGGAGAGGGAGAAGAAGCAAAAGCACCAAAAGCAGCAACAGCAAGCTGCTACGGGCGGGGAGTGAGCCTCGTCCATTGAAAGTGGGGAGATTCGCGGGTAGGACGAGGTCCGCCGAGGGGAGTCCGTCTGGTCCCCAGTGCTGAAGGTGGACGGGGCTCCGATACCTCTCTAGGCGAGCATAAGGGACTTCTAGAGGGGTCACGCCTCTCACCTGGCCAATGCTCTAGAATAGCCCCTCCTCCTGCCAAGGGACATGGAGGACTTCGGGAAAATGGGTCAGACATGCCTCTTTCTTTCCCTCAAGAGGAACTTGGGCCTGGTATGCGCTATCCCGTTAGTTTGTTGTTGTTATTTTAGCATTAGCGTATTTCACTTTCACGTTCACTATGTGTCTGTCGGAACTTCTCTTCATAGGCCATCTAGGAGGTTTTCGCCACTGAGGATCTAGTGGGGCACTACTAGAACCAGGTAGGTGCTGAGCAAGCGGCCAAGGCGGAGGTCGAGAAGGAACTAGGTCGCGCCGAAGTCGAGAAGGGCGACCTAGCCACCAAGCTGACCCTGGAGCAGACGAAGGGGAGGAGCCTAGATGCAGGCTTGAAGACGGCGAAGGCCCAAGTGGAAAGCCAACGCAAGCTTTTGCAACAAAAGGACGAGGCACAATCCAAAGCGAGGCAGGAGATCTCGGATTTAAAAAGAGAGCTTGCGCAGGGAATACTGCCAGCTTTCGTAGGGAATACTGCCAGCTGTGCAGGGAATGAGGCACTGTCCGTAGAGGCCGCCACCAAAGCCACTTATAATGAAGGGATCGAGGCGACGGAGAACCGCCTGACCAAGGAGCTGGCCGAGCTGTGTAGGGAATACTGCCAGCAAGTTTGGGCGGAAACCCTAAACACTGTGGGAGTCCTTGCCAACTCCGAGTGGAGGGCAGCAGAGAAAGTCTGGTATCCCGAGGATATCAGATTTATCGAAGACGCTCCTGCCATTTTGGGCGCTCCCGAGACTGCGGCCCTGACGCTGCCTCCCTCCTTTCAAGTGCAAGTCCCCCCTGCCAAAGAGGTTGCTACCGCCAGTATAGGGGCCGAAAAAGGGTCCGACGAGCCAGCCTACCAGGTTGTGTTTCCTCCCAAAGCTGCAGACAAAGGGCGTAAATGCACTTTTAGTCTCTACATTTTGGGCAAATTCTCGATTTGGTCCCTAAACTGATTTCATTTTTAGGTCAATCCCTGATTTCAAAAAATTGTTTTTATTTTAGTCCTTACCGTCAACCCAGTAATAGAAAATGCATATGTGGCAAACGAAATGCACTATTTGCTAACGTAGCTAATAAAATAATAATAAAAAATTATATTTAGCATTTTTTAAATAACACATTAGCATTTAAATTAATAAAAAATAAGCCAACTCAGAATTTTTTAAAAAAAAATTAAATTAAAATTTTTAGGAAAACCTTAAATCTAATTTAAACTAAACTTATTTCTTAAAAAATAAAAAATAATTATCTTTTTAATTCTTTTTTATTTTGTTTTTATTTTTCTTTAACCTCATCACTCATCAGCTTTAAAAAAATCCCTACACTCAAAGAATAATCTCAAATTCTCTCACTCTCTTCACGCTCCATGGATAGAATCTCTCATTCTCCACTGTCTATGGCCAAAGCTCACTGAGCCTTCATCTGCACCATGCGCTGGAGCTCACAAGCTCACAAGCAGACCAACGGTGGGCAGATCAAGCTTCTTCTCCCTCTCTCTTTCTACAAAAATTTGGTCTGAAGCTCGCTCTCTCTCTCTCTCTCTTTTCGACTTTTCCTCTGATCAAGATCTCTCTCTTTTGGCTTTCTCTTTCAGATTTGGCTTTGATCTAGGTTTAGAGAAAGAGATGGGTTGAGATTAGTGGTAGTCGTTGTGAAGTGGTGGTTAGTCCGATGGTGGGTGGGGGTGGATCGTTGGATGGGTTTGTTGTTGGTGTGGGTTGTGGTGGCTTGATGGACTGATCAGTGGCAGTGGTGATGATTGGTGGTCTGATCTGTTCATGTGGGTTTTGGATTGCAAGATCAGTGGCTTGATGTGGCTTGATCAGTGGGTTTTTGATCTAGGTTTGTAGGTTTGATTTGTTGAAGGTTTCGGTGGAGCAAAGGGATTTTGTATGTATTTTAAGCGTCATTTTATTAAATGTGAGTTATTTTAGTGTTTGGTTTGAAAGAAAATCTCGATTTTCTGGGGATTCCTAGTGCACTTGGGTTTATGGTTGTATCTGTTACAAGCATATTAAGGGTATAGTTGCAAGATCCACCAGGTACTTGTCAAAATTACTAAAATTAAAAGTTGCATGTACAACAATTTTGCTGTCACTAGGTCTGGCAGTAGTCAGTGATTCAGTGAATAGCAATGGCAGAAAAAACTAGTTGGGAAGAGTGAAAGAAGATTATAAGTTTCATTGGATTTTCCAACATATAAGCTACTAGGACACTCCGTATATTTGTGCACAAGAAAGGGAGAGTTGGAGAAAAAAAACGAAAAAAAGAAAAAAGAAAACTTGGATACTTAATTTATATAGCACTAAAGGTATGCTCATCATTCATCGAGTGGGCAATGAAATCATATATATATATACGGACAGCCTTGCTATGAAGGAAAATCATCCTCTGGTCATATATGGTGGGATGTTTGTAATTGTGATGATTGCCGAGAAGAAGAAGTTTTTGAAAAAAGTGATTCAAGAAAGAAGAAAAAGTCCTCCCAGCAGATTCTTAAAGAAAGATATGAAGCAGGAGATTCAGAAGTTGACCTCCTTGGAGAACCTTCGGGAAATCGAAGAAAAGAAGTCATCCAAGCCCTTCCAATGCAAGTATACATGCCTCATCAACCTCGCCAATCATTGTATAAAGACTTACCCATACCCCCAGCCTCACCCTTCTCCCCAATTTCATTGCCCACTCGATGAATGATGAGCATACCTTTAATGAATATATATATATATATATATATATATATATATGATTTCATTGCCCACTTGATGAATGATGAGCATACCTTTAATGATGAGCATACCTTTAGTGCTACAACTTGGCTCATACAAAAATTCCCAACTCCACCCACTTCACTAAAATCTTGACTCTGCCAGCGATCAAAATTTTCAATATTAAGGAACCTAAATGATTATATACCTACTACAGTGCAACTAGCTGGATTTGGTATAAAATACTCTAATAACACATGCAGGTCATGCACAAAAATGACTTGGGATTGGGTTATTTATTTCATTTTTTTTTTCTGTTTTTATTTTTATTTTTATTTATATTTATAGATAAAGATGACACGCATTTTCTCTTCAAAAAAAAAAAAAAAGTGCATAAACTAAACTAAAATGTTTTTTAGTTTAGTAAAGTACTAGCCTCATCAATCATCACACACTTTGCATGTGCGATGAGACTTTTTTTTTTTCTTTTTGTTGGGTCAAGTGGCATAATTTTTTATCCATCTCAATTTTTGGATTATAAAACAAATAAAAAATTAAATAAAAAAACCGGTGAGTCTTCATAAAGTTAAAAAGAAAAAAAATTGGAACGTGGTATTGTAGGAAATATACAAACTGAACAGATAATTAAAAAATTTTTTGGATAAGTTTGTCGAGGACATGAATTAGTAGGAAAATATTCTATTTTGTAGGCATTTTAAGTGAAGTTTGAGATATATTTTTACTCGGTTGTCTCCAAGTTTTTTCCATGTTAAATATATGGTCTAGGGATATTTCTGAACTACAAAAATGTCCAATGCAAAGAATGAAATCCTATCATTGATAAAGTTTGGTACAAAACATGTTTGGATATATCCTTTTCAACCCGTTATGTGGTGATTAACAAGTCATTGGCTCATTAAAAAAAATCTTGTAACTAAAACTACACATAAAATGTTTCTTTAGTTCTCACATAATGTGTTAGAGTAAGATAGCTTCAAATATGTTTGAAGCCTAACTTATTCCTCCAAGTTTTGGATCAATAATGTTTTTGAAAATTTCAATAGTTCAATTACTTATTTTAGTATAAAATTTGATAATTTGTATCGAAAATAAAACTTTTTAATAATTTTCACCATGAAAATGGTAAAAATAAATTTTATTTTTTGAAATGTCGCCATCAAACATAATATTGATTGAAAATACTAAACTTTTTTTTTGGATGGGTGTGTATACATATATAACTTATCAAATAAAACTGTATATATGTATATATGTGTATATATGTAATAAAAATGTGTGTATGGGGTGTTATTTTGATAAATATATATATTAGTGCTACAATACTTAGCTCATCGAACAAAAATTCCTAGCTCCACCCATTTCTCTAAAATCTTGACTCTGCCAGCGATCAAAATTTTCAATATTATTTTATCCCAAATGATTATATACCTACTACCGTGCAACTAGTTGAATTTGGTATAAAATACTCTAATAGGACACATGCAACTAGTTGGATTTGGTATAAAATACTCTCATAGGACAAATGCAGGTGACGCACAAAAATGACTTCGCATTGGGTTATTTTCATTATTTTTGTTTTTTTTTAATAGAGAAAGATGACATGCACTTTAAGGTGAATAAACTAAACTAGACAGTACTAGCTAGACTCGGCAGTCATCACACATACGCTTTACACGTGGGATGGAACTTTTTTTTTTTTTTTTTTTAAGGTCAAATGTCATAATTTTTCATCTAATAAAAATTTTAAATTATGCCACAACTCAAAAATTAAATAAATAAAAGCCGGTGAGTTTTGATAGTAAAAAAAAAAAAAAGTTAGAACGTGGTCTTGAAGGAAATATACAAAGTGAAATGAGAATTTGTTTTATTTTTTAAAATTTTTGTATAAGTTTGTTGAAGATATTTATTAATACGAGAGTGTCCTATTTTATATTCATTTTAAGTAAATGTGAAGATATATTTTTACCAAGTTGTCCCAAAGTTTTGTTCCTGTTAAACATAAGGTCTAGGGGTAAATCTAAATCACAAAAAAGTCCAGTTCAAAGAAGAGAATTTTGTTATTGAAAAGTTTGGCACTAAACATATTTAAATCAATCTTTTTAAATCTGTTATGTGGCGGTTAACAAGTCATTGACTCATTTGAAAAAATCTTGTAATTAAAACTACATATAAAATGTCTCTTTAGTTGCCACATAATAGGTTAGAACAAGATAACTTCAGATATGTTTGGAACCTAACTTATTCCTCCAAATTTTGGATCATTTATGTTTTTGAAAATTTTTCTTAGTTCAATTGAAAGATTTTTTACTTATTTTAGCATAAAATTTGATAATTTGTATTGAAAATGAAACTTTTTAAGAATTACACGATGAAAATAGTAAAAATGAATTTTATTTTATGAAATATCACCAACAATGACTTCGGATTGGGTTATTTTCTTTTCTCTTTTTCTTTTTATTTTTTTATTTTTTTTTATTTTTGGCTTTTTTTTTTTTTTAATAGAGAAAGAGGACATGCATTTTCTCTTCCCCATAAAAAAGGTGCATAAACTAAACTAAAATGTTAAGTAAAGTACTAATCTCATTGATCTTCACATGCGCTTTACACGTGCGATGAAGCTTATTTTTTTGGATGAATCTAGTGTCATCATTTTTCATTCATCTCAATTTTTAAATTATTACAACACTCAAAAATTAAATAAAAAACCGGTGATTCTTGATAAAGTAAAAAGAGGTTGGAACATGGTCTTGAAGGAAATATACAAAGTGAACCAAGAATTTTTTTTTTTTAATATTAAAATTTTGGATAAGTTTGTTAAAGACATGAATTAGTAGGAGAAGGTCTTATTTTGTAGACATTTTAAGCGAAGTTAAAAAAATATATTTTCCAGGTTGTCCCCAAGTTTTGTTTTTGTTAAATGTAAGGTCTAAGGGTATATCTAAACTACAAAAAATTCTAGTCCAAAGAGGGGAATCCTATTATAAATAGTATAGATTAACAAAATAACTACGCCCTAAAGGGCAAGGCGAGAAAAGAGAATTGTGACAGGGTATTTGTCTTGTTAGTGGCATGGATTCTACTTTTACAGCATGCCTTTTTACCATTTCCTCCTTAAAGCTCTCATAAATTATTTTCTCTTTCTCATAGTGTTCTTTATATCCTAAGGGTCCACTTGGTTGGTGTCTGGAGGGGTGAAAAAGTGAGAGGATAAAAAAGATTTAGTTTTTCCTTTTTTTTTTTTTTTTTGATAGAATAGTTTTCCCTAATGTGTGCTTGGTTTGATAGATGAAAAACTCTTTTGTTTGGTTGGGAGGAAAAATGAGAGGATGGACAATGAAAATTGTATAACTTACAATTATGTCCTTGTTAAATAAAACAAAACTAACACATTTTTGAATTAAAAAAAAAATGTGAATGAACACTTAATTTTTTTTTATAAAAGGAGCACAAGCCAAAGGAAGATTAGCACCAAAAAGAAAAATAAATAATGAGAAGAACAGGAAAAGAAAAATAAAACAAAGAAGAAGAAAAAAGCGCAAAACAAAAAGACAATTTTTTTATTTATTTTTGATAACCACACAAAAAAAAAAAAAAAAAAAGAAAAAAAGACAGACTACAACTGACGGAGAGACAGAAATTGAAGGAAAAGGACAAAAAATAAAGCCAAACTGGGAAATGACAAACCCATGTGCACTTGCACATGGATATTTTGGTCAGCTCCACACCATGAGAGTTTCTCAACCAAACACCTACTAAACATACTTTCTTTCCAATTTTTTCTCCTCATTTTTTCATCCTCTCCAAAATGGAAAAGTGGGAGAATATTAAATGGTAAAGGGGTAGAAAAGTGAGAGGATAGAAAAAATTTAGTTTCATCTCATATATGTTTTGGTTGAGAAGATAGAAAAATAGAGAGATAAGAAACTCATTTGTTTGGTCAAGAAGAAAATTAAGAGTATAGAAAACAAAATTTTCATAATTTATAGTTATGTCCTTATTAAATAAAACAAAAAGTAACACATTTTTTCTTAAAAAGTTGTGTGTGGATGGTACTTCACACACACACATATATAAATTAATTTAAAAAGACAAGAAGTTCAAGAACACAAATTTTTTATATTAAAAAACCATAATTGTTTATCAAAGAAAGGATAAATGGATAAGCACATAAGAAATAAAGGGGAAAAAAGGATAGGCACAAAAAAAAAAGAAAAAAAATGAAGAAATGATCTGATCAACACAAAACAAAAAAGAAACATAATGAACATAGAAAAAGAAAAAAAAAATGGAATGTCAGGTTAGGCAATTTTGTCCAAAAGATAGTGAGCCATTTTTAGTTTGGTTCTCTCTCCGAACTGAGGGGATTGAATTTTAGTGTGCCTAGAGAGAAAACAGTTGGATCCACCGTTTTCTTCCTCTCTCCCTTTTGAACCAAACATACCAATTGCATATTTTCTCTCTTTTCTTTTCTATCCCTCCTATTTCATCTCCAACAAAAGACACCCTAAAAGTAGCCCATGCCTAGGTTTGGCCTTGGATTTGATTACAGACAAAATCTAATACCACGAACTATTATATAACTTTATTATTATTATTATTATTATTATTATTATTATTACAAATGTGATGTGGTAGAACGTAAGTGGTGAAAAAAATTATAAATTTATGTATAAATGATAAGTAATTACTCATTGCCAAAATAAAGTTGTGACAAAAAATTATGTAATAATTTGTGGTACTAGAACTCTAAATTGAGAGTGGAAAGCAAAAGAACACAAAGCTCTTGATTTGACAGAGTAGCAGTACTTAGAATTTTAGGAGAAAATATACTTTGTTATGGGAATATAAGTCATCTTTTATGATAAATTATTATTAGGTCCACTGAGAGGATTGCTAAAGTAATCATTTTAATTCTTCTAACAAATAAAAATATGTTATTTATGCAAATGTGACAGCTAACTGTTTTTTATTTTTATTCTTATGTTAATTACGAATTAGACGCACATTTATATAATTGCTATTATTTCATTGGTTGAAACTTGAAAGAACCGCTTCAACGGTGGGAAAATAAACCATGTTACCGGTTTATGAGTCCCCTCACAACGGTGATTTCCACTTAACTACTACGAAGAGAGAACTCATATACCCATAACAGTTATACCTCATTGAATTTTAGCCTTCTGTTGGGTCATTATGCAACTGCTGGTTTCTGTTGAATAATAAAGAAAACAGCACAGAATAAGATCCCCGATCCCTCCAAAGTTTAGATTGATAATTTGTAACCGATCACTCCCATAGTTGAAATCTTTCCACTGGATCTAAAAAATGTTGTTGACTTTTTTTTTTTTTTTCCTTTTCAATTTACGAGTTCAAGAATCTGCAGCTACATATTTTGTGAGTAAAGATAAAAGCTTTAGCAGCTAGATTCTTAAGTCTTTGCTTGAGAAAACAGGAACGTGAGGCAGTAGTTTGGTTTGGCTTGTGCTTTGAGTCAAGGTCTCTAAGATCACAGAGAGAGTGAGAGAGAGAGAGATATGAAAAGAAGAAGAAGAAGCTGACAAACTCAGGTCAAGTGGTGGGAGAGTTAGATGTGGCAATGGCGGGGTACAATAACGAACAAAACCCAGGTCAAGTTTGCTCAGCTCGCTACGTTAGCCACCTTCTCAGGCCTGAACTGCACCTTCAGAGTCAGACTCAGAAACCTCAACACCAAGCCTCCGATAATCCGATTCCACAGACTCTCCAGACGAAAGAGATCACGTGTCTGACTCCGATGCAGCCACTACAAACTCCAACCGCAGTCCACGTGGCCGGCCATCAAAATCAAAAAACAAACCGAAGCCACCCATAATCGTAACACGTCCCAGTCCGAACGCGCTTCGATCGCACATTATTGAGATTCTTGCCTTGTCGGGGGCTGTGTTACCACCTCCTGCTCCGCCTGGTGCGGGAGGGCTGTCGATATTTTTGTCTGGTTCACATGGAGAGGTGGTTGGGGGTAGTGTGGTTGGTCCTTTGGTTGCTTCGGGTCAGGTGGTGTTTGTGGTTGCCTCGTTTGCAAACGCTTCGTATGAAAGGTTACCTTTGGAAGATCTGGAAGAAGGTAGTGCTGTGCAAGTCCAACCCACTGCGTCACAATCTTCAAGAGTCACTCGAGAAGCTGGTTTGGGAGAGTCGGTAGGTAGGTAGACTTACCCCCTAATTTTTTTAGTGAGACGGATTCATGAACTTAAACCAGCTGCCGTATATTGCATAGGTGGGGGAATATAGATTTTCAAAATTTTTTTTATCTATCCCTATTTTTATATTATGTTGCATCTGTAATTCTATATCCTCTAGATTTATAGTGTATTTGCACTTTTTGGGCTATTGATAATTTGTAGCATCAAATTCAATCTTATTTAGATTGATATGCCATCAATTCACCAAGGTTAATTTTTGTCCCATATAGCATGTAAAAATCGTGTTTTAAAAATATAATTCCAATTATAGTTGTGAATCGGTGAAACATAATTTTACAATTTTAATTGAAATTGTATTTTCAACATGTGTACATACACAAACTATGTGATAATCATTACTAATTCACTAAACATAAACTTATGTTTGAAGTTAGAAAAAAAATGTTATTCATTCACGAAACATAATTCCTTTATTATTTTGGAAAGTTTTAAAATATCCCCAAGAAAGTCTCATGTTTGTGCAGAGAATGCGCCATGAAAGGCTTGTAATCCAGCTAGTGCTAATGAATTACATTAAACATTTGACTCTGAAAAGTTGGTGCAGCAATTTTGAATCTGTTGGACGTAGGTATTTGGTGGCTTCGGCAAATGATTATTTTTCAACTAAGGAAATGACTATTTTTCAGTTTTTGGTTGTGAAACTGAAATTAAATCAGAAAATGTTTCCAATATTTGGCTCGTACGAATAGACATGTATTTTTCTACATCATCACCCCCTTTTAAAAACATACATACGAAGTGCGCATCAATCTCAACAAAGTATAAATTACAACTCAAGCATCCAATTGAATATCACAAATTCCGCACCCGGACACATTGATAAAATTCACATTCTATTCATAGTTACATATATAATTCACATAAATAAAATAACTAAGGAAAAAGTTTGACCTGTATTAAGAGCTTAAAGAACATACAATTCAATAGTTAGATATTCAAAATATATAGTAATTTTTATTTTATTGAATAAAGTTGTAGTCTTAAGTTACAACAAATTTTGTAACTAAATTTTATCCATTTCATTATCATATTTCTTGATAGTTTTAAAATTGATGGAAAACGTAATCAATTTTGAGAAATAACTCTCACACACACTCACAAACACATGCACGCAAATTTTAAATTGAAATCATAATTTCAAGTCATGATTTCCATGAATGTTGTGTAGTGTGTGTAATATACACCCCATCAATTAATTTAGGGAATCTCGCATGTACTTATTCAATATCAATATAGAACAGTACTTATTCAATATAGAAATCAAACCACAGCAAAACTTAAGAGAAATCAAACAAATCGACCCACGCCAATACCCATGAACCACTGCACAACCACGCCGAAACCCACAACACAACCACATCGAAACCCACAAACCAAGCCAATGCGCACAAACCACGCCAATACCCATAAACCAATCAGACCCACAAATCTACCCACAAACCACTCTGACCCGTGAACCACTCCGACCCATGCAATACCCATGAACCAATCGACCCACTAAACCATCGATGAGAGAGAGAGAGAGAGAAGAGAGAACAAAAACAAAGAAGTAGAGAGGAGAGAGAGGAGCCGTTATAGAGTTTTAAGAAAAAGGAAGGAATTAAAAAAAAAAAAATTATGTTTACCTTCATGCTACAATGAGCTATTATTGATAACAGCTCACTATAGTATGAAGGTAAAATATAGCTAAATAATTTAGCTATAGCAGCTTTACTGGAGGGCTTTTTTTGTGTGATTGAGATGCTAAAATAACTTTTAAGTTATTTTAGCATCTTTATTGTGAGTGCTCTTACATCCAAATAGAGCCTAACTTCCACTTTATTTATAGCATTCTAGTTTAATAATCATTCCCTCCACTAATTCTCTAGAGAAGTTTATCAACTACTTTATAGGTTGTCTTTAGGGTCCACTCAAGAGAGAGTTTTCCCTTCTGCCATCCAATTCTTTCCACATGGTGAATAGGGTGATAATATTCTAAAAACGTGGAAGGAAAAGGTTGGAGAAAGAAAATGCATGAGGTTAGTGAGAGGGACATAAGGTATCCAGAAAGGTTATAAGAAAAGAGGAGAATTTCTTAGATGAAAGAATTTAAAAAAAAAAAAAAAAAAGTTCCTTACATATTAAATTATTAGTAACAAAGAAGTGAAAGGTCCATGAGTGTATATTGGGCAGTGGGCCTTGTCTGAGGACATTTAATAGTCCGAGGATAGGTAAACGTTAGCAAAGAGGTACAAATCAATGAGTTATGGAGCGATCCTAGTCATGAGTGTTAGGACATATGTGGTTCAAGTTTGTGAACATATGCCACTATTTTATGTAATTGGCTTATCCTTAGACAAAACGCACTTTACTTATAATTGGGTAGATTTAGGATGAGTTTAACACTTCAAGGAACAGTGATTCAAAGTTAAGTGTTGAAGCCGTCAAAGTCTGTCCAAGAAACAAGCTGGGAAGTGCAAGATTTTAAATCTCGACACATACCTCGACAGATACATCTATCGAGATTTAAAGGAGCTGTTTTGCCCGAGCCTCGACAGCTATCTCGACACCTCTCGACACCTCTATCTGTCGAAGGGAAAACAGATTTCCAGGTCTGTTTCAAGTCTAATCCGTGAGTGTGTCTTTGGGACTTCTTTTCTCCTAACCCTAGACATATAAAAGGATTATTTTAAGGGCCGTCAAAGTAGAGATCACAGAAAAAACAAGTTGCACATTCTTTGAGAACTTGTTGTTCATGCAATTTGTGATCTGACAGACAAAGTTCGTGCCCTAGTTCATCCTTGATGATTTGAAGAACTTTGCAGCCAACTCTCTCTCTCTCCATAGTTGGTAATTGAAGTCGCGTACTGGGATCCGCGCATTTGGTTAGTCACGTACTTGGGAGCCGTGCATTGAAAGGAGAAACTGTCACTACAGAACAAGTCCAATTGGGTATTGGGGTAAGAGTTCAACTGTAGGTTGGTGAGGTACTGGGATTCCTTACTTGCATAATAGTGGAGTTTCGGGAGTGGTGACCTTAAATCACCCGGTGGGGTTTTTGCCGTAAGGGTTTTCCCCATTCGTGAACAAATCACCGTGTTCTTTATTTTCTGCTGCATAACTTAGTTTTGGTGATTTGTTTGTGCTACCACGTGATATTGCATGTTAATCTGATTAATTAATAACTGGGCTAATTAATTAATCTAAGTTATCACAAGGGGTCAACGCATTTGTGGCCTGTCAATGAGGGTTTGGAAAGATCATCTGAGGAGAAATATCTCCTCAGCTTAACAGAGTAGAAGGTAGAGGAGTTGACCTGCCATCAAGGGTAATACTCCAAGAAATTCTACTGATAAGGATAAACATCATGAAGGAGTAGGACAAAGGAAGCTAAGAAATATCTAAGAGAAAACTGCTACTATCGCATTAAATGCTCTGTAGTTAACTCTCTAGCCGCATTAATGTGGAACTGATACCTGAATAGTGATATTTAGCCTTACAGCTATTTCTAAAGACTTCAAGAAGGTGCTGATGGGACAAGGATGAAGACAGGCAACTTGACCTACATGTGGATGATGGAGATGAAGAAAAACAGGAGAATAAAAGAAAGAAAGACCCCATTACAAGAGGAAATCTGAGAATCTGTAAAAAAAACACTATAGGAATAAGAACTGTTATTGTAATCAAGTTTGAGAGAGATATATACAAGAACTACTCTTCTTGGACTTTGCCGTGGAAGATTTATTTTGCACAAAACCTGTTTATCTTTGTTTTTCTTGTCATCTTTAACCCATTGTGATTGTTGTCCAACTCATTATAGTTTCAAGTCCACTCTCTACAAATTTATTGTATTGGGCTCTTTGGGCCTTAATTCTTTTATCTTTTGGGCTTAGGATCCAAACCACGCTCGAAAACTTGAGCTTTAGTGAGATAAACGTTCAGCTATGGTAGGTTCAGGGCCTAACTAAGAAGAGTCTGTTGGTTTCCAACGTCAAGATCAATTTCTCAATTTTAAGCGAAGAAGGGACCAAGAGGTTAGTGTGCATACCACACATACTAGCAGAGCCGGCTGAATACTAGAGAAAAAAATGCATTCGCCTAAGGCCCCAAGCAAAAAAAAGGCCCCCAAATTTTCACCAATAGGGTTATTTATAATTCATAAATAAAATAATATATTTTTACCAGATGAAAAACAAATAAAAAAGAGAAAAAAATGCAACGTCTACAATATTTTTCATAACATTTTTACAACTAATGTTAAGTAGTAGGTTGTTATTGATGGGAAAAAAATAAAGTGATATTTTCAAATAGAAAACAAAAAGAAACTAAAAACCTAGAATTTTTTATAAAAAATATTGTGAATATTGCACTTCTAAAAAAAAAAGAATAATAATAAGAGTTGAGTTAACAAACTTTTATTAGTTCTCATTTAAGTCTACCACTTATACCGCTTTTTTACTTACCACTATCAATCTGCCATATCAACAAGTATGCAAAATTTTGTCAAACTTTTTCTGTTTATAAAATTTCTAAAAAAAAAAAGAAAAAAATTCTACATAGTTCATATTAATTAGTAGTAATTTTTTATTTAATACAAGATAATTAATTTTCGTCTTAGGCCCCCAAATGCATCAAGCTGCCCCTGCATACTAGTAGGAGCCAATCACGAAGTGGGAGTCATGTCTCTCATGTAGAGAATACTAGAAGCATGCAACTAGAGACTGACCGTTTATGAAGGAGGTTACATTGCGAGCGACGTGGAGGAACTCCTTCAAGTTCTGACCCTTATTCTGATGCTGATAAGGATAATAACTACCGGCCTAGGTCAAGGACTCTTCTAAGTGAATCTTTTGCTTGCGATGAGGATCACCATTATAGGCTGAGAAAGGAGAGTCTGTCTCACAAAGGTCTGGGCAACAATGCTATGAGTAGGGCTTTGAATCAGATTTCTAAGTCACATTTTACACGTAGGATTGGAGGAGGAAAACTTCTTTGGCGGTTTACTCAGTCAACATTCACCATGTATAATGGTAGGGCAGACCTTGTGGAGCATGTTAGCCACTTCAACCAGAGAATGGCTGTTCACTCAAAGAATAAGGCCTTGATGTGCAAGGTGTTCCCATCCAATTTGGGGCCTATGGCGATGAGGTGGTTTGATGGTATGAAGGAAGGTTCTATTAACTCCTTTAAAGAGCTTATTAGAGCATTCGGGGCTTGTTCCATTACTTGCAGTAGGGTTCCTTGGCCCTTGAACTCCTTGTTGTCCATGACCATACGAGGGGGGGAAATCCTGAAAACGTACTTTGAAAAATACTAGGAGATGTTTAATGAGATAGATGGAAATTTTGACGATGTGGCTATAAGGATTTTCAAGGTCAGCCTACCCAACAAGCATGATTTGAGAAAATCTTTGACAAGGAAGCCTGTTAGGAGTGTGCGTTAGCTCATGGACCATATTGAAGAGTATATGTGGGTTAAGAAGGACCAACAATAAGGGAAAGGGAAGGCTAAGGTGATCCCTCAGGATAAAAGGGATTTTAGGTAAGATAGATATAATAACAACCGACCTCGAAGAGATTTTGTTGGGCATTCTGGGTCTACTGCTGCTTAGGTGGTTAGCACTGTGTTCAAGAAGCCTATGCACCAAATTTTGGAAAAAATTAAGAATGAGCCATATTTTAAATGGCCAAATAAGATGGGGGGAGACCCCACGAAATGCAACTAAAGCCTTCATTGCCAGTACCACCAAGAACTTAGGCATACTACAGAAGATTGCAGGACATTATGGAGTCATTTGGAGCAATTGGTTAGGATTAGGAAGTTAAAACAATTCCTATATCAACCCAATGGACAGGGTAATCAGGCAGGGTCAGGAGCTCAAAGAGACGCTTCTACAAGACCATCTTTAGGTACTATTAGTGTCATTCTTGCTGCTCTAGGAAGGATTGGTCCTCAGCCATCTAGGGTGATCTCTATAACTCAGCCACTTGCTAAAGACTTGTCCCTTGACCCAAAAAGGGGTAGAGTAGAGGTCCGGCTAACTTTGAGCTTTTCCGATGAAGACAAAGTTGGAACCTTGCAACCACATGATGATGCCCTGGTGGTTACCCTCAAGATTGGAGGGTATGATGTAAACAATTATCCCGAAGGGCCAAATCAAGTTACCCATTCAAGCAAGATTAGAAGTGGTAAAGGTGGATTTCATTGTGGTAGATGCCTATTCTCCTTACACTGCTATTATGGCAAGACCTTAGCTTCATGCCCTGGGGGCTGTTTCTTCCACCTTGCATTTAAAGGTAAAGTATCCATCAAGGGACCAAGTCAAGGAGCTAATCGGGAGTTAGTCTATGGCCAGGCAGTGTTTAGTAGCCGCTATTAAATATCAGACTGGAGGAGAGTCCTAGCCTTTGTTAAGTAGGATTTATAGCAATCAAGGATGCCAGTGTTGTTTATGGATGTTGTGATAGACGGGGGAAGGTGTGAGGAATTAGAAAAAATTATTATTGGTGATGATAAGGAGAAGTTTTTTTCAGGTTGAAGTTTAGTTGCCTCCTAAAGAAAAGGAAGAGCTGATAGTATTTCTTAGGAAAAATATTGATGTGTTTGCATAGAATGCTTACGAAGCTCCTAGGATGGATCCAAATTTCATTTGTCATTATTTAAACGTCAATCCATCTATATCCCCAAAAAGCAACCACTTCGGCACTCATCTAAGGAACATTCTGATGCCGTCAAGGATGAAATGATCAAGCTTAAGCGGGTCGGGGCCATTAAAGAGATGTTTTACCCTGATTGGTTGGCCAATACAGTGGTGGTGAAAAAGAATAATGGGAAGTGGTTAGTATATGTAGGCTTCATAGATTTAAATAAAGCTTTCCCAAAGGAACCATTCCCCATGCCTCGAATAAATCAATTAGTGGATGCAACTATACGCCATCCTCGGATGAGCTTTTTAGATGCCTTTCAAAGGTACCATAAAATACCATTAGGTTTGGATGTTCAGGAGAAGACAGCTTTTGTTAAGTCTACTGGAAATTACCACTACAAGGTGATGCTCTTTGGATTAAAGAATGCAAGGTCTATTTTGGCAATAGAGTGAAGAGATCAGTTCATTATATGAGCAAGTTGTTGCATGAAGCAGAGGTTCGTTATCTACCACTGGAGAAAGCCATTTTGGCAATGGTGCATGCTACATGTAAGCTCCCTTACTACTTCCAAGCTCATACAGTTATGGTTTTAACCCAACTTCCGCTTCAGTCACTATTTCAGAAAGCTTATTACACATGAAGGATTGCCAAGTGGGGTATGATCTTAGGGGCTTTTAATATCAAGTATATGCCTCGCACCTCTATCAAGGGCCAGATTCTTGCAGATTTGGTGACCGAGTTCGCTGAATCTCCATTAGAAGAGGAGGGAGAAAAGCAAAATATGGATGAAAAATTAGTTAGGATGTTTCCTTACAAGAACCTCTATCTTGGAGGGTATACATTAATGGTGCAGCTAATCAAAGAGGATCTAGAATGGGGCTAGTTGTGGTATCTCCTAAAAAGATTATTATTGAGAAATCCTTAAGGTTGGGCTTCTTAGCCATGAACAATAAGGCTGAGTATGAGGCTTTGTTGGTAGTGGTGAATATGGTTCAGAAAACGTGAGGAAGAATAGTAGAGGTATTTTTAGATTCAAGGTTGGTTGTTGGCTAGGTAAAGGGAGAATTGGAAGCCAAGGATTGGAGGATGGAAGAATATTTGAGTCAGGTTAGGCACTTGCAATTAGGGTTCAAGTCTTTCACCTTACAGCAAATCCCTAAAAGCAGAAATATGCATGCTGACTCTCTTGCCACTCTCGCAACCTCCTCAGCGCAGAGCTTACCTTAGGTTATCCTGGTTGAAGATTTATGTAAGCCTATTGAGATAAAAAGGGAAAAGGCCCAAATTCATAAAATTAGAGTGGGACCTAGTTGGATGGATCCCATTGTTCTGTTCCTTAGGGATGACATCTTGCCAGAGGAGAAGGGGGAGGCTGATAAAGTGCGAAGAAAAGCTTCTCATTTTTTGTTGTCCAAGGATTAAAAATTATACAAGTGCTCCTTTTCTGGGCCATATTTGCTATGCGTCCATCTTGAGGTAGTAGAGCCCCTCCTAGAAGAGTTACATGAAAGGATTTGTGAAAGTCATAAAGGAGGCAGATCACTGTCTCACAGAGCACAATATGTGAAGAAGTATGACCAATGTCAGAAATTCACTCTAAACATTCATCAGCAAGGGGGTGTCTTTAATCCTCTGTCTTGTCCCTGGCCTTTTGCTTAATAGGGCATGGATATTGTAGGGCTCTTTCCTAAGGCAACAGGAAATAGGAGGTAGCTTTTGGTCAGCACTGACTACTTCACTAAATGGGTTGAAACTGAGCCACTAGCAATTATTAGTGATGTGGATGCGAAGAGCTTTGTATGGAAAAATATTGTCACTCAGTTTTGGATTCTTCATACTCTCATCTCGGACAATGAGCTTCAGTTTGATAGCAAAGCGTTTAGGAGGTATTGTTGTAAATTGGGTATTAAGAATATGTATTCAACTTCGACTTATCCCTAGGGGAATGGACAGGTCGAGGCTGTCAATAAGGTTATAGTGAATGGGTTCAAGAAGAGGTTGGATGATGTGAAGAGTAAATGGGTGAAAAAGCTGTCACATGTGCTTTGGACATATTGGACTACCCCTCGTAGGTCAACAGGGGAAACAACCTTTTCAATGACTTATGGGGTTGAGGTTGTGATTCCTCTAGAGACTGGATTCCCAACACTGAGGACAAGCTTGTTCACTCCAAACAGCAATAACAACTTATTAGAGAAGAACTTGGATTTGATTGAAGAGTAGAGAGATAATACCCTGGTTCAGTTAGCATATTATCAACAGAAGCTTAAACAGGGGTATGACTCAAGTGTGAGATTAAGACCGCTAGCACCTAGAGACTTAGTATTAAGAAAGGTTGTGGGTACTACAAAAAACCCAGCATAGGGAAAGTTAGGACCCAATTGGGAAAGGCCATACCGTATTATCTCAGTAGCTAGTATAGGTGCTTATTTCTTAGAAGATTTAGATAAAAATGTCGTACCATATCCTTAAAATGTAAATAACTTGCGAAGGTGCTATTATTAATGAAAGGCAGGTTTGCCATATTTTTATTTTTGACATTATGTATTAGCTTTTTTACTTGTTAGAATATTAAACAGAACTTCAGTCATGCCTGGTTCCCCGGACCACATACCTTGATTAAATTAATATTCTTGATTACTTGTTAGAATATTAAATAGAACCTCAGTTATGCCTGGTTCCTCGGACCACATACCTTGGGTAAATTAATATTCTTGTTAGAATATTAAATAGAACCTCAGTCATGCTTGGTTCCTCGGACTACATACCTTGGGTAAATTAATATGCTTGATTACTTGTTAGAATATTAAACAAAACTCGGTCATGCTTGGTTCCTTGGACTACATACCATGGGTAAATTAATATTCTTGATTATTTGTTAGAATATTAAACAAAACCTCAATCATGCCTAGTTCCTCGGACCACATACCTTGGGTAAATTAATACTCTTGATTTCTTGTTTAAGTATTAAACAGAACCTCGGTCATTCCTAGTTCCTGGGACCACATACCTTGGGTAAATTAGTACTCCTCATTATTTGTTTAAGTATTAAACAGAACCATGGTCATGTCTATCCCCTCGGACCACATACCTTAGGTAAATTAACACTCCTAAAGCAAATATTCATGTGTTAAATAGAACTTTGGTCATACTTGGCTCCTCAAACCATATACCTTGGGTAAATTAACACTATTCAGTATCTCCCTATGTGTTAAACAAAACCTTAGTCATGTTTGGTTCCTCGGACTATAAACTCTGGGTAAATTAACACCAACCACTGCTTTGACACGCTGTTAAGTGGATGAGTAGGTGATATTGTGAGTAAGTACATGATTTGTCATTATGTGAGATTGAGAAGGAAAGCCCAAAGCACATATGATCATATGAGCTGTTTGTTTCGAAACACATAAGGTACGTTATTGAAGTTAAAGTTGCTCTTTATTAAAGATTGTATACTTGGAAGGTTTAGCCTATTCTGTTGTTGATTATGTAAAGTGTAGCAACTACACTATCACTTGTATAGATAATTGAATGAAATTGTATCTCATTTTTATATCAGTTAAGTGTAAAGTAAAGCAAAAGTTATGTTAGAATTTGCACAAGTACCACAAGCATAAAAGAAAGCTTATAATTGTCATTAAGTTAAGTCTGGGAAGAGGCAAAATAAGTACAAACTTTAAAAATATAAACAACATTTACATAAAAAAAACAAAAAAGTCTACAAATTCTAGCTTAGGCCCTATTTGATCTTCAATGGAGGGTTGTCCTTTCCTGTGGCCTTGGTAGATTTAGTAGTTTCAGCTGTGGTAGAGGCTGGACCTTTGCCCTTGAGATCCTCCTTGGCAGGCACAGGAAGGGTTTGTTGGGGACATATTTTGTAATTGGCATATCCTTTGACAAAACGCACTTTACTTGTATTTGGGTAAATCTAAGTAGGTTCAAGATGATCATTACAAGTGGTTAAATTGAAGACATGAAGATTACTCAAGAACTGCTCAAGAAAAGTGCAAACTGCAGGTCTCGATACCTCTTCGACAGAAGCTCGATCTGTCGAGATTCATTAAAGCTCGACAGATGTCCCGATCGATCGAGTTTACGGGTTTCAAATTATAGCCAGCAACGTTTTTATTCTAAAAGGCTAATTGTTTATGGGTTTGTATAATTCTTATTGGACTAGGAAAACCCAAGGTTTGTGTAAACCTATTTGGAATAGGAGAGCCCATTAAGCTCCTATTTAAAAGGAGCTGGAAAAAGAAAAACCTAACCCTAGAGAGCTTCATAAGGTTTTCTTTTTGAAACCCTAGCCTCCTCCTACAGAAGAAAGAGTTCTTGCTGCGTTTCTTGTACGCCTTAGGGTTTTGTAACCAAGCAAAGTCTCTTGCACCAACATTGAAGATTTTATTGGTGTTTCTATGTGAAGCTGCTGCAAATCAACTACAACAATCAAAGGGTTGCTGTGGAGTTAGTCACGTACTGGGATTCGTACAAAGGAGTAAGCCGCGTCTTGAGATCCGCGCATCAAATTGGTTAGCCACGTACTTGGGAGCCGTGCATTGAAAGGAGAAACTGTCACTACAGAATAAGTCCAATTGGATATTGGGGTAAGAGTTCAACTGTAGGTTGGTGAGGTACTGTGATTCCTTACTTGTAACTGCTTGTTGTGATAATAGTGGAGTTTCGGGAGTGGTGACCTTAAATCACCCGGTGGGGTTTTTGCCGTAAGGTTTTCCCCATTCGTGAACAAATCACCGTGTTATTTATTTTCCGCTGCTTTACTTAGTTTTGGTGATTTTTTTGTGCTGCCACGTGATATTGCATGTTAAATTGATTAATTAATAACTTGGATAATTAATCAACGTAATTTATCACAAGGGGTCAACGCGTTTGTGGCCTGTCAAGTGGTATCAGAGCAGGCACACTCTGATTAGGGTTTAATCTTTGATGTGTGATCTATTGACCCCTGTTGTCATGGAAACTCTTGATTGTTTTGATTTGCATAATCTTGTGTTGAGTGATGATGATGATATTCATGATGCCTATTGCAAGCTTTATAATTTTTGTATGAAATCTCTTGAGTGTTCTACAAAATTAAAAGCTAAATTTAAAAAGGTCAAGCTTAAAAAAGATGATTTGATTGCAAAATTGGATGAAGCCACTAATTTGAATGAGAATTTTAAAAATCAAATTTCATCTCAGGTGGACAAAATTAAGAGTTTGGAAGAGCAACTAGTTGAATTTAAAACTGAAGTTGAAAAATTAACTAGTGCCAAACTTGTTGTTGAGCCTAACTCAAAAGAAAAGGATTTTTATATTCCCCCATTCAAAAGGAATAATAAAGAGTTGAAGGCTAACATTGCTAGGATAGACAAAGGTAAACAAACTGATGTTAATATTGAAGTTTCTAAACCTATGTCTAAAACTCCTCCTAGGTTGAATGATAAATCTGTTTTTGTCCCCACTTGTCATCATTGTCACATTGTTGGTCATATTAGGCCAAATTGTCCTAAGCTGAGGACTCTGTCAACCTCTAAGGTTAGACCTCCTTCTAGGAAGCCGAGTAGCTCTAAAACTGCTCATGTTTGTCACCATTGTGGTGTTTCTGGACACACTCGTCCTAATTGCTTTAAGTTGTATCCTCATAAGCAATTGTCCAAACGGTCACAGGTTTCCTCTCAAGGACCTACACCTTTATTTGGAGAGTTATTAAAAGTCTTGAACTTTTTAACTCAACTTCAGGAGAATTTTAATTCTTCTATGTCCTTTAGTAGTCATACTAGGACTCATGCCTTTTCATCTTCACGGCCAAAGACTCGTGCTGTGTGGGTGAGAAAGGAGCCTAAGACTTAATTGTCTTTTCTGTTTGTTCTCTGCTTTAATTCTTTCTATCTAAAGTAGGACTCTCTTTGCTTGATTTCTTATCTTCTGTTGAAATCATGCCTTCATGCATATGCATCTTTCTTTCATGCATTCATGTTGTTTGTCTGTTTTTGTTTGGTTGTTTAGTTTTTATTTTATTTTGCTTTTCAAATAAAAATAAAAAAAAAATTGAAAAATTGAAAAAAAGACAAAAACGGTGTGTGTCTGTGTACATTGGTTCATGTGAATTTTTAAAATGGCCATTGAAACAGAGTTTTCTAAACTTTGTATCACCTGTAGCTTAGATGAGCATTCTTTTGCACAACTAAGCAAGTGAGCTTTGTAGCTCTTTGTTTGTGATGAGTAAGGTTAAGTAATCGCTTCTTCTTAACACTCGTATCACTCTTTTTGACGGGTTGAACTAGAAAATCCTAAGAGAAAGGCATAAATAACCATCTCACCACTGTTACTCGCCAATCATAATATGACATCTGTATGCTTCGGCATAGCAAAAGTGCAATGTCAATGACACCTGTATGCTTCGGCATAGCAAAAGTGCAGTGTCAAAAGCTTAACATAATTGGGTACTTCTTTTCTTTCTCTTGTATGCCCATGCATGATATGCTTGTTAAAAGAAAATATGCAAAGATATAAAAAGCAAAAAGATCAAAAATGCTTTAAAATATGGTTGCAAGTGTGTTTTCTAGGAGATGTGGGAGTTATAGGATGTACCTCGAAGGTGATAGTCCCCATCAAACGGTTATGATTGCATGTGAGTTAAAGTGATTTTCTCATATCTCAAATCGTCATAACATTGAGACACTTATGCAATCTTGCGATGTTTTCACACACAACACGCAATATTCTTTGCTATTCTTGATACATGTGCAGGTACAATGTGATTTGGCCATCACAAGGTTTACATGCGTTAATGTATGCTCACTAAACTGTCTGGACTTGTTTTTGAAATATAAAATTGGTTAGACTTGTTTAGTGTGTGTGTGCGTGTTTTGAGATACATGTGCTTATTTTTCTTGTTGAGAGATGTTTTTGAGAGCTTAATGTGTTGATTGTATCTTTGGTTGAGTTGCATGCATGATTGCATTCATGTCTGTGTTTTTCTTCTTTTGAAAAACTGTTTTTAAAGGCATCTCGACACCTCCTCGATACCTCTCGACACATAGCTATCTGTCGAGCTTCATAGACTCTTTCTTATCGCAGTCTCGACAGATACCTCGACACCTGCTGGATCGATCGAGGAACTTTCTGTCTGCTCGATAGATCCTCGATACCTTCTCGATCCATCGAGGTATGCTCGATAGCTTCTCGACACCTCTCGATCCATCGAGATACCCTTGCATGCATTTCATCCTTCTTTATTTTGCATGTTTTTCCCTTTGTGTCCATAGCATCTTGTTGTTCTTTCTCTTGTAGGTCTATGGTTCCTTGTTCTCCTCTGTCCCTCTTTATCTGTTTTCTGTCTCTCTCCGGTCAAGTTTTTTGGCTTTTTATACCCTTTGACAATCGTGTCAAAAAGGGGGAGAAATTTGAGAATTGAATGTCATTCCTCAGGGGGAGTAATAGACTTAGGGAGATAACTTCATGTTAAAGGGAAGAAAGTTTTTGTTGTAACTAACTTAGGGGGAGAGTTAGTTTGATACACATTAATATCGATATATTTTTTTGTGTCGTGTATCTTTTGGTTTTGTAACCATTTTTTTCATACATGATACTTATCAAGTGGTATATGTGATGATGTATGTGTTTCACTCTTTATCTCACATGTGTTGTTTCTTTTCTCTATTTATACACATGTTTCTTGCTTATTTAACTTGTCATTGTTTTCCACATGGTACCTTGATGTGTTTTGTTTAGTGCCTTTCAGGAAAGACAAGTTAAAGCCAAGTCAAGATTTCGAACCTTCTTCTTGCAGCAACTTCTAAGGTTCAAATCTTTTAGACTAGGCTTATTTGTACTTGCGTAGAATGTATTCTAGGACATTCAATGTACTCTTGTGGTTTTGTCACGGATTGCCAAAGGGGGAGATTGTTGGGGACATATTTTGTAATTGGCATATCCTTTGATAAAACGCACTTTACTTGTATTTGGGTAAATCTAAGTAGGTTCAAGATGATCATTACAAGTGGTTAAATTGAAGACATGAAGATTACTCAAGAACTGCTCAAGAAAAGTGCAAGCTGCAGGTCTCGATACCTCCTCGACAGAAGCTCGATCTGTTGAGATTCATTAAAGCTCAACAGATGTCCCGATCGATCGAGCTTACGGGTTTCAGATTATAGCCAGCAACGTTTTTATTCTAAAAGGCTAATTGTTTATGGGTTTGTATAATTCTTATTGGACTAGGAAAACCCAAGGTTTGTGTAAACCTATTTGGAATAGGAGAGCCCATTAAGCTCCTATTTAAAAGGAGATGGAAAAAGAAAAACCTAACCCTAGAGAGCTTCATAAGGTTTTCTTTTTGAAACCCTAGCCTCCTCCTACAGAAGAAAGAGTTCTTGCTGTGTTTCTTGTATGCCTTAGGGTTTTGTAACCAAGCAAAGTCTTTTGCACCAACATTGAAGATTTTATTGGTGTTTCTATGTGAAGCTGCTGCAAATCAACTACAACAATCAAAAGGTTGCTGTGGAGTTAGTCACGTGCTGGGATTCGTGCAAAGGAGTAAGCCGCGTCTTGAGATCCGCGCATCAAATTGGTTAGTCACGTACTTGGGAGCCGTGCATTGAAAGGAGAAACTGTCACTACAGAACAAGTCCAATTGGATATTGGGGTAAGAGTTCAACTGTAGGTTGGTGAGGTACTGGGATTCCTTACTTGTAACTGCTTGTTGTGATAATAGTGGAGTTTCGGGAGTGGTGACCTTAAATCACCCGGTGGGGTTTTTGCCGTAAGGTTTTCCCCATTCGTGAACAAATCACCGTGTTATTTATTTTCCGCTGCTTTACTTAGTTTTGGTGATTTGTTTGTGCTGCCACGTGATATTGCATGTTAAATTGATTAATTAATAACTTGGATAATTAATCAACGTAATTTATCACAAGGGGTTAACGCCTTTATGGCCTGTCAGGGTTGCTAGAATAATCTCCAGGCTCTAGGTGGATTCCTTACCCTTAGAGTGGTCTTTAGGCATAGCTAGAGGCTTGGTAGCTTCAAGGACCACTCCTTGGGTAGCATCTTTTTCTTTCTCAGTAGCCTTAACTTGCTCTGCCTCTTGTGAAGGGCTGTTGGAGGAAGGGAAGGCCTTGGCAGGGTTGTCCTTGTTAGTATCTGTCTCTTTAGAGGCAGTGTAAGCCTTAAAGCTCGAGCAGCTTGAAGCAAGGATGGTTGGAGGATATTAGATATTCTCTACTATCCTAAAGGTAGAGGAGGCCTCAACTCTAGCCTGGTTGAGAGCCTCATTCCACACTTGGAGGTAGTAAACCCTACATACCTCAGAGACTTTAGCCCTAAGAGCCTCCTCAGTCTCTAGTACCCCAACATCGTAGCCATCTTGCCTTGCCTTTTCCAAAGCCTTCTACACCTCATCCAGCTTTGTCTTTAAGATCCTTAATTGCTCCTTAGCAGCAGCTAGTTGGTACTCAATATGGCAGAGCTGCTTACGTTGACTCTCCGCCTACCTCTCAACTCCTTGTAAGGTAGCCTTGGCACTCTTTTTGTCTCTATCAGCCTCGTTTAACTTGGTATTTAACTCGTGGATCCTTTTCTCGACCACATTAAAGGCATCCATGGTAGTAATGCGCCTCATTTCCTCCTCCTTTATTTGCCTGTGGGAGCTGTTCACTAACTCCTCGGCCCTATGCCTAACTTGAACAGCCTTTTAAAAAAAGTAATTAGAGAAGCCAACTATAATCTTAAGTAAAAGAAAACCAATTAGAAGACATACTAGCGCAAGGTCCCTCTTCAAACTAAGAAACACTTCATGTTTCTTCATGGACTTAAGATTGGCCATGTCAGCAGGCAGCAGAAGGGCCTGCTCCACGATATTAACCACATACCCAGCCTTCCCATGTTGGAAATCCCTTATCGAAGCATTCATTGGAAGGGGAGCTCCATCCAACACCAAGGGGGATTCCAAGCTGGCACCGTGACTTGGCGGTCATGCCCCCTCTCCACCATGGATCCTTTCCTCGAGGACCTTGTATGAGTGGTTTTAGCTGCTTTAGCCCCCTTCCTTGGAGGGATGGCTTTTTCCTTCTTCCACCATCTCCTTTCCCTTCTGATACCTTTCCTCTTCTTGTTAGTAGGATCAGATTAGAGAACTTGAGTGGATGGAGGAGTGGGAAGCTTGGTCTGGATTTCCTTTTCTGGCACATTGCCTTCAGCGTGGGACTCTAGTAGGTCATGAAGGCTTGATCTTGTCTTGCGTTGTAGCACCATGGTATCAGGAATGGTGGAAGCTTCCTGGGTATGGCTTACTTGGGCCGAGGAAAGTTGGCCAAGATCACCAGTTGGGATTTCTAGGAATTGGGGCTGGTTGAAGACCTTGAAGTCGTCCTTGGAGTCTGAGACTTCAACCACTTCTTCTTCTTCTTCTTCCTTGATTGCTGGTTAGGAGGGAGTTTATTCTCCCTTGGCTCTGAATTGGAAGGATAGCTTTACTTGTTTTACACCTTCTAGAGTAAGGCCTGGGTTAAAGAAACCTGGTATGACAACGCTTATCAAGTGCAGGCGCCGGTCTTTCACTTTGATTACGTACTTGGGCGCCTGGAAGCTAGTTGATATTGGATCGTAGTCGAGGATGAGATGGGCTGCTCTTAATTTCCCGTCCCTGTAGACGAAGATCTCAGCTTTGAGTGCTTTGTTCAAATCTGCCTCGTTGACAAGGCTGAAGTTCGAGATAGCAGAGTACTTGTTTGTAAACGCATCAAAAACATAAAACACTATCAAAAGTAGTGTAAATCAAAGAAAAGCTAAATTACAAGTACAAATAGGAAGAGTGAGTACAGAAAATGTTAGTGAGAAAAAAGGGTGTCATTAGAATAACAGACCTAGACCTAAGAACCCCAGTTGGTGTCCCTTCTCTCGTCAGACAGTGAAGGCCATCGTGCCACTCCCCTGATATAATTAGATAATCCTTATTCATACCTTTGTTAGACTCAGGGAGGCACAATATGAGCTTAACCTTAAGACAATTGTAAACTTTAGGTGGTATCCCTGCCCTATTAAATTGTGACAATTGTAAACCCAATTGTCGTCGTGGTGGGTAAGGTTCACGCCCATCTTCTCATTGAGGGTGTCTACACTACCTAAATTCCTAAACATGTTGGGGGCACACTGGGTGGGGGAGAGTCTGTGAGCAATCAAGTAGTCCTTAGTTACTCTACCCATAGGGCTTCTCATCCCTCCCTCTATAAAAGTGATCATCAAGATTACCACTTCTCCCTCTTGCCTCTGGATATACCATTCCCCTTGTTTACAGTACAAAATGGAAACTCCCTGGGGAATTCGGTATTGAGCCTTAAAGCTCTCTATACCCTCTAGGGTGTCTAAGTGAAGTTAGGGAGGCTGAGGAAAGAAAGAGCTCTAAATAAAAAGAAATAGAAAAGAAAATGAGAAGAAAATAGTATTGAAAATGACTTACGGAAGGGAAGTAGGACTTCTCGAACTAAATCTGGAGATTTGGGAAGTGCAAAAAGTAAAGCCAATGAAGTCTTCAAGCAATATATGTGTGAGAGGGAAAAGCAAGCGGGAGAAATCCCGCTCAAATTCCCACAAAATCTTTAGCTGTTGGATCTTCATTGTACCGTAGAATGTGGGGGGCATGGAGCCGCAAAAATTAAATGCAAGTGCGTTCCAGGTGCTGAAACGTCAGTAGCGTGTTTCTAGGCAGTTGAAAAGGCACCTGCACAGGCAGGGGTGATGTAAGGGAAGAGCAAAATTGTTATTATAATATCGAAATCCTCCTTTTTAGGGGCTGTTGTAGGGATGAAAGGTCCATGAATGTATATTGGGCCATAGGCCTTGTCCGAGGACATTTAATAGTCCAAGGACAGGTAAACGTTAGCAAAGAGGTACAAATCAATGAGTTATGGAGGGATCCTGATCATGAGGGTTTGGAAAAATCGTTCGAGGAGAAATGTCTCCTCAGCTTAACAAAGTAAAGAGCAGAGGAGTTAACCTTCCATCAAGGGCAATACTTCATACAATTCTACTGGTAAGGATAAACATCAAGAAGGAATATGACAAAGGGAAGCTAAGAAATACCTAAGAGAAAGCTGCTACCACCGCATTAAATGCTCTGTAGCTAACTCTTTGGCCGCATTAATGTGGAGGTGATATCTGAATAATGATATTTAGCCTTACAGCTATTTCCAAAGACTTCAAGAAGGTGCTGATGAGGCAAGAATCAAGACAGTCAACTTGACCTACACGTGGAGGGTAGAGATGAAGAAAAACAGGAGAATATAAGGAAGAAAGACCCCAATACAAAAGGACATCTGAGAGTCTGTTAAAAAAAAAAGGAATAAGAACTGTTATTGTAATCAATTTTGAGAGAAATATATACAAGAACTACTCTCCTCAAACTTTGCCGAGGAAGATTTATTTTGCACAAAACCTGTTTATCTTTGTTTTTCTTGTCATCTTTTACCCATTGTGATTGTTGTCCAACGCATTGTAGTATAATTTCAAGCCCACTCTCTACAAATTTATTGTTTTAGGCTCTTTGGGCCTTAATCCTTTTACCTTTTGGGCTTAGGATCCAAACTATGCCCCTACACTTTCCATTCATTATCTGTGTTCTCAATTTTTGTAAACCAATTATTTCCCAGTTATCTATTGGCATTTTGTTTGTTTGTTAATTTGGTAGTTGAATCTAAATAATTTTATCGGAAATAATTGAACTTGTTTATTTAACCACAAAATTCTTGTCAAATAAATATTACAGGATTAGAAGATAAATAAATATATTTTAAAGGTCCATTTAGTTAGACGTATTGGGAGATTGAATTAGTGTATAAAAAACTAAAAACTTTATTTTGCAACCACAGCTTCAAATATATATATATATATATATATATATTTACAAATGTCATTTTAACTCAAACAATAGTATTCCAACAGCTTATACAAATGGATCCTTAATATGAAACCTCTAATATTTGGTTGGCAAAAAAAAAAAAAAACTTTGTTTACAATAGCTTATTTACAATAGCATGTGATAATGCGAGATTACATCAAGTTCACAACTTTGGAGGATAGCCATTTAATAGTAAAACTTTTTTAAGTTACGAGCATTTCCTCCAAATCTTCTAAGTAGTACGCCCGTGCCCGGCAATGGCCGTCATTCAGTAGGGCCCTTCCTAGGACGGAGCTAGCTTTCCTGCGTTAATGTCTCGTGTATTCCCCACGACCTTGCGAAGTACCAGATCCCCAGCTATGAACTCCCTTTTCCTTACCGTTCTATTGTACCTCCGAGCAAGTTTTTGTTGATACTCCGCCAGTCGAATGGTGGCCGTTCTTCGGTGTTCCTCTAGTAAGTTCAGCTCTTTTGCCATCTGTTTCTCGTTCTTGTCTGGCGTCAATCCTATGACTCGGGCACTGCACAAGTTCACTTCAGCGGGGATGACAGCCTTTGACCCGTAAGTTAAAGGGAACGGTGTTTCTCTCGTGGATCTCCTGGGAGTTGTTCGGTATGCTCACAGGACGCTTGGCAATTCCTCGGCCCATCTGCCTTTTGTACCTTCTAACCTTTTCTTCAATCCGCTCACGATGGCCTTATTGGTCGCCTCTGCTTGATCGTTGCTCTGTGGGTATGCTGGAGTGGAGTATCAGTTCTGGATTCCAAGGTTGTGGCAGAACTCTTGGAAGGCCTTGCTGTCGAACAGTAGACCACTGTCCGACACCAGAGATTCTGGAACACCAAATCTCATTACAATGTTTCTCCACACAAATTTCTTGATGTCAACATCTCAGATATTTGTCAGCTCCTCCACCTCTACCCACTTAGTGAAGTAGTCTACCGCCACCAGTACAAACCTCCAGTTGCCCGTAGCCTGGGGACTATGTCTAGCCCCCAGCGAGCGAACGGCCAAGGGCCACTTACTGGGTTCAAGTTTCTGACAGGCTGGTAAATCATTGGCACGTGTATCTGACATTGCTTACATCTCCGGGAATACTTGGTTGCATCTTTCCTCATTTGCGGCTACCAAAACCCTTGAGTCATTGCTCGATGCACCAACGATCGTCCCCTCATATGGCTTCTGCACACCCCCTCGTGCAGCTCAGTTAACAGTTCTTCAGCCTGATTGGTTCCAAATTTACTCTAATTAATGTATAACTATCTAATTAATTAGGTGTGTGCAACCTTTCCATAAAATATAGTCCTAACCAATCAAATTATGACACATCATTAATCTCAAATTGATTATAATTATAACCAATTGGAATCAACTGTTCATAATCACATATAGTCGGACTCGATTTGTGATAGTGCACCTTGGCCATAAAAATTTGATTTGATGATAACTTTCAATCTGATGGTCCAATTAGGGCTTATGACCAGTCAATTTAATCGTTACAACATCAAGATCATTCTGGTGAAATGAGATTAAGGATCAAGACTCATATTTCCAAGTTGAAATTACCCTTTTACCCTCAAAGTGAGGTTAAATGCGGGTTGCAAAATGAGGTGTCAACAAAGTGGATATTCAATGAGTTTGTTTCCTTTCCAAAGCAGATATTCCATACATGTTTGTGCTAAAAGCATAAAGTCATTTTTGACATAAAAAAATAAAAATAAAAAATGTTCATAATGATAGTTCTCAAATCTATGAATTATGTGCCATTTAATTTAACTAACAAAATTTTTGATGTAGTTCACAAGCTAAACGTTTTGAATTCAATTCAAGATCATATTTCTATTTTCTAACATGTTTTAAATGCTTTGTGATTCGCAGCTACCCTTAATTTAGATTTATCGAAGAAATTTTAGAAGAGATCTTAAGTGCTAAATTAAATCATACACAAGCATTTGTTGCTAAATACCTAGTTGGAATAGACTCTCGTATAGAGGAAATAAGTTGCCAGTCAGATCTTGAGTCAAAAGATGTTCGCATATTAGTGATTCATGGTCATCCTAGAATAGGTAAGACAACAATTGCAAAAGTTATTTCTAACTTAATTGCATATCATTTTGAAGGAAGTAGCTTTCTAGAGGATGTTAGAGAAAACTCAAAAACAAATGATGGTGTACTCCAACTACAAAAGACACTTTATATGAAATATTAGGGGCTAGAAATTTGAAAGTGCATGGTATATCTAAAAGAATCAATGTGATAATGGAAAAGCTTCACCACAAAAAAATTCTTTTAATTCTAGATGATGTGGAAAAATTAGGTCAAGTAGATAATTTGCTTCGAAAATGCAATTGGTTTGCTTCTGGAAGTAGAAGTATTATCACAACAAGAGAGAAAAAGTTGCTATCTACTCTGAAGAAGATTGTCATTTATTTTACTGGAAGGTTAAAAAATTAGATGAACGTGAATTTCATGAACTCTTTTGTCAACATGCATACAAAAGAAACAAGCCTACAAAAGATTATTTGGAGCTCGTACACCAAGTTATAGGTATGCAAAAGGACTTCCATTAGCTCTAAAAATAATAAGTGTTGATTTATATGACAAAAATTTACAATGTTGGAAAAATGCATTAGATAAGTACAAAAGAATTCCTAATTCGGATATTCAAGAAGTACTTAAAATAAGCTACGATGGATTGGACCAAATTCAATGAGATATTTTCCTTGATATTGGATGTTTTCTTAAACGATTCTACAAGAATTTGGTTGTAGATATATTACAAAGTAGCAATTTTCATGACCCATACTATAATATTGAAAAATTTATCGATAAATCTCTCATAGTCATTACAAAAGATGAAAAATTATTGATGCATGACTTAATACAACAAATGGGTTTGGAAATTGCTAGACAAGAATCAGAAGTATCAAAGCTATTGTGTTATGAGGATGCTCTTGAAGTACTAAATGGAGATATGGAATAAGTCCTTTTGATTTACCTTTCCCTTTTCTTACAATGCAAATATAAATAATTTTTTCTCATTGTGTTTGATTTATCATTTTAATGTTGAAGATGAATTTGTTTTAAATTTAATAATCATATGTTTTTTTTGTCTAACGTGATTCATGTGATTCTTTGTCCAATTAGGGAATAGATGAAGTTCGAGGCATAACATTGTCCTTGCTACATCCAAGAAAGATGCAATTGAATCTTGGAAAGATGAAAAGCCTCAAATATTTGACAATTCACAATGTAATTTGTGAAGACCTTAAATATCTTCACAATGGGTTAAGGTTACTTGATTGGAATGAATTTCCTTTATCTTCCTTGTCATCCACCTTTGAACCTACAAAACTTGTTGTACTTGTCATGCAAAGGAGCCACATTGAATAGGATGAGCATTCTTTCTCAAAAAAAAAAAAAAAAATTGGACGAGCATTTCAAGGTATAATCATAGCATTTATAAATTCTTATTAATTTTTTTTTTTAAAACCAAACCATGCATTTATTACTATATAAAATAAATTTTCTATAAATTTTTTTAATAAATAAAATCAAATTGTGCACAAATATTTTAAAATGTACACATAACCATAAAACATTTATGGTGCAAATTAATGACCTATTGACAACTGTTTTTTTTTTTAAAGAGTAGTGCTATAGATATTACAAGTTTTATTATATTAAACATACAAATTGATATGTCACAAATTATAAAGAGTTAATTCAAATATTTATTTATGAGGTGGTTGAAGCCTACTAATCACATTCATTGCCACATTAATTTTTAAGCTTTATATTTATAAAATTGAACGGTTAAAAATTCATAATCGCTTTATATGGAATTGCTTTATATTCATAATTGAACAGTTTTTATTTCTTAATATATGCTCTTAGCCTTTTTTTTTTCTTTTTGTTGTTGTTGTTGTTGTTGTTGAAATGAGCTTGTGGCCTTATTTTGTTTTCTTGTCACTAATAAATTTCAAAAAAAACATTCTTCTTTTGCAGAGGTGTCGATTCGAAACATTGAAATATATGGATTTCAGACATTGTAAAAATATTACAGAGGTACCTGACTTAACAGTGATTGCCCCAAACATAAAGCACTTGATTCTTTTTAAATGCATAAATTTAGTTGAGGTTCATCCGTCCGTTGGACTTCTTGAAAAGCTTGAATTTTGGGATCTCAATGAATGTCGAAATCTTAGAATTTTTCCAACGAAGCTCCAGTTGAAATCTCTTAAAAGCTTTTATCTCTTTGGCTATGAAAGTCTTGATCAAGGAACGGAAAGATTAGCATTGCTTTCATCAGTAGGATATCTCACTGGCCTTCATGAGTTAGCAATAAGTTAAACAAACGTGAAAGATTTTCCAAGTAACATCTCTGATTTACAAAATCTTAGGAGGCTCTGTATGGAAGATTGTGATGAATTTCCAAAAGCCGTGGATACCCTTGGTTGCTTCCCCAATTTAGAAGGTCTATATATCTTTTACAGCAACCTTACTACCCTTCTCGAAATTGCTATCATATTTCCCAAATTAAAAATTCTAGAGGTTTACTGTTGTTGGAACCTTCAGAAAATTCCAAGACTTCCACATTGTATAGAAGATGTATATGCAATAGGGTGTAATTCGTTGAATTCACAATCAAGAAGAAGATTATTGAATTAAGTCTCTCTTTCTTTCTTTCAAAGTTATACATTTTTTTTTAATTGAAGATTATTACTAAATTTGCTAAACTTAAGTTTCTTAATTTTGCAAATGGCAAGCAATTTGGAGAATTTATAGGGCTTCAACAAAATATTGTATGTGCAAGGGGAATACGGCATTAGGATTCTGATTCTGAAACAAACTTTGAATTAGAATCAGAATTTGATTTCGATGAAGCTACATCTGAAACGGGCTTTGCATTTGAAACGAACTCTAATCCTGTACCTGAAGTGGACAATGAATCTGTATCAGAATTTGAACTCGATGAAGCTACATCTGAAACGGACTCGACATGGAAACTTTATGATTCTTATTCACTTTTACTTCCAGGAACTAAGATTTATGATTCCTATTCACTTATACTTCTAGGAACTAAGATTCCAAAGTGGTGGTTCAACCATCAAAGTTTTGGAAGTTCCGTATCATTTTCGGTCAGTCAGAAACTTCCACCATTTGCTATCTATGTGGCTCTAAAATTGGAACTGAAGGATGTGACATATAGATTTGATTTGTTTAATTGTTCTATCTACATGAACATCATTGGTTTTGAAAGATTGCTCGTGTCTTTTAATTTTGCATTAGATACAGAATCTTTTATGTGGTTCAACTATATAAGAGATAGCTCTTTGGAAGACATAATTCTGGAGGATTGGAATGAAATTAAGATTCTATGTAAATGTTCAGATTTAGATCCTGAAATTGCAAATATTACAATAGAAAGGTGCGGAGTCCATGTAAATGAGGATGCTAACTTCAACTCATGTCCACCACTGGAGAAAATGAGAACCTCTTGATTTAACTTCAAACAAATATGCCAAGGTACTATCATTACTCTGAATTTGTTTTTTTTTTTTTTTTTAATTAAAAAAAAAACCCAAGTGAGTTACATGCAGAGTCACCAAATATGAATTCACACTATATGCAGTTGTGGTAATGAAAATTCTTTAGGAGCCACGAGAGGAAGCACATCAAGTATTTGATAAAATGTTACTTTGGGCTAAATGAATGAACTCACTCTCTTACTTTACAACAGTGGAAGTTCAATATATATATATATATATATATAATGGTAAATTACTGTAAAAGATTACACTATTGTATTTCTATTGTTAGCTGGTTGTTGAGGATTTAACTCTTGGATTTCAGCAAACATTATCAACTTCATTGCAAGTCTAGCTTGCAAGATCGGCTGGGAATGGAAGAGCGAGGGATATTTTTGCAGACTCTCATTCAATTTAATGGCCTATTCATTCAGGGGCCAGCTAATCTGATATGTCATGTTAGCTGCTGGCAGCTTGTGCATGAATGGTAACAGGTTTATGCATTTAGTTTTTGGGTACATGATGATGTATCTTGGTGCTAGTACTTCACTGTTTTGTGTGTAATAAATATGGTCCTTCAGCTTCTCAAAGTGTAGATAGAAGTAGGATCCAGCAATTTAATAGCGGACATATAAGCTATAGATTTCTTAATTTTGTTTGAATAAATTAAAAACAACTTATTTAAGCCATCAAGTCTTCTAGGCTAAGATTTGTAGGCACTAACATTAACCTTGAGTATCAACACGGACATAATGTCTAACAAGGTAATTTTGAAAAATTAAGATGTCATGGTGCATTCATATAAAGAGGAGGTCTTTAACTATATCATGAGCTAGGAATTTTCTTGTAGATGTCTAACAGTGTATATAAGAAAAATGCTAGCGTTATAAGCCTCTTCATATCTTTCCTAAAACATTACATCAATAATCTGGGAAGTTTAGGATGTGACAAATATAGAGGCAAATGTATTAGTGATAATAGTTACCAAGCCAGGGGAAATATTGATAAAACACACGACAGTGGATAATCAAAGTTGCCGTTCTTTTTTCATCTTAAACAGACAATTCTTTGGGTATGGTGGCCATTTTGCTTCTTTATATATGCAAAGCCTTTCATTTTAGTATATTATTCTCTCTCCAAAGCTTTTTTCTTTTGAAGAGCTTTCATCTAGTGCTTCATGACTCATTAGACTGCAATAACCAAAAAATTTTCTGAAGACATTTCATTAAGCTTGTTCAGTGTCTTCCTATAATGCATTGCGCGAGGCTTATTTTCTTACATGTAACCATATCATAAATTTTTTTCTTACATGCAATTTGGTCAAGCTTTTTTACGTCATTAATAGGTACTATGTGTTGTTTTAAGCCTTTTTTATGTGATAAATAATTATTTTATTGATTGTTCATTTTGTACAATTTGAATAGATTTGCAACTTAGTGTTCCCTTATTTTTTCTGCATTTTCTCAAATGCTGGTTCTTGTATGTTCTACTTTCTCCTTTTTTATGTGATCACTGATTCTCATATTTCCAGGCCTTTTTTAAAATTTTTTTATGGCAAATCTAATTTAAACCTCTATGTTGTTGTTGTATTGTCCAAAAATATTCATTTCAAGAGCTTTTATGTAGTGCTTCATGACTCATTAGAGATTAGACTAATTCAATAATATTTTTTTTGAAGACATTTCAATCGGCTTGTTCAGTGTTTTCCCTAATGCATTGTGTGAAAGATTATTTTTTTATGTGTAAGTGTAACCATATAATAAATATTTTCCTTAAGTGCAGTTTGGTAAGATTTTTAACATCATTAATAAGTACTCCATGTTGTTTTAAGTCTTTTACATGTGACAAATAATTATTTTATTGATTGTTCATTTTGAGCAATTTGAATAGGTTCGCATCGAAGAGTTCCCATATCTTTTCTGCATTATCTCAAATGCTGGTTCTTGCGTGTTCTACTTTTTCCTTTATCAAGTGATTTATTTCTAAGCATATTTTCAATTGCTTTATGACAAATCTGATTTGTACCCCTATGTTGTTTTAGCAGTTTTGTCTCCCCAAAATCTGATTCAGGAGGTCTAGGTCTGTGCTTATGGCCTTAGTGGAATCTTCATTGGCTGGGGTTTCAAAATTAAAATCTTCTAGTGTTGAGAGATCCTCATTTACCACATCAAGATATAATTCCAGATCGTTGGTAGTAAAGGTATCAATAACTTGTGTAACATCATGCCAACCCAACTCTATTGTCAACTCTAACATGACATTTTTGTATGTACAAGAATAAACCTTGGATTAACTAAAATGGCATCTCTAGCTTTATTGAATCATTAACTAGCAAACAATGATGGAGGTGAAATGTTCAAATAACCAAATATAATGTTTTCTCAATAGATTTACCCACATGTAGCAACAATTTCAACAAATTAAGTATACTTGGTGGAAATATGTAATTGAGGATAGTATAAAGACTGTTACAACTTAAAATCTCCAACTCTTCTCTACTAAATGCTCCACGCAAACTTTGACACAATCTATATGCCTTGTGATGAGTCATTGTCTAAAAGCATAACCCTGTGCATTGCAATTATATTATCATTCCTTTTGCCACGTATACATTTGTTATGCTATCTATTTGAAATTGCTATATTTATTTTAAGTTGTGGACTGAATTGTCACTAGTAATATTATAACTTTCATTTATGTAATCCACTATGTAGAGTTGCATCCTTTAGGCACAGACAATATGTACTGATCATATGACAAAAATAGGGTTGCAATGGTATTGTAACCGACCCCATCCAGTAGGTGTACTGGGTAATTGTGTAACATGTTAATTGTTTGAATTATAGTTCCAAATGCTTAGATTCTGGATAAATAGGATTTCTTAGTGAGCTATACTTGGCATATTGTCATTAAGGGGATAATGCAGATGTTTTTATCAATGTGTCTCAATCCACACTATATCCTACTTCTTGCTAACTTAAAGGACAAAGTGTTTGACTTTTGGATTCTACACCGTCAATGGTGCATCAGGCTGGGACATAGTTGGCACATATTATTACTACACTAGACACACCTACACCCATAGAACATGCACTAATGCATGCCATATGTGCTCTATAGTAGTCATATAGATAAATTATGCAACTTGTAATTTATGGTTAAGTCATGATGTTCACTTCTTTCCCATGTTTGTATGAGGCTCAACACCCTCGATGATACCATGTGTTGATAAACTACTTTTTCCTTCTCCTTTTCATTTGTTTATCGGGTCAACTTTCCATATTTCAAATATAGACATAAAAGATCAAATTTCTATTTGAACTTACCTCCATAAACCTAGGCAACAAGAAAAGTTTGAGTGTTATAGGTAGGCTATTGTACCCTTTTTTGCCAAGTAGCAGCTACACAAACAATGAGGTAAAGAGTTGATACAAATGAATGCTGCATTTTCTAGTTGGATTTTGTAAAATCTAGAATATGTCAATGTTAACGTTGACAGTTTAGATGTGCATATATACTAATACAAGTTTGGGCAGGTACAGGAAGTCATTGATATTGGTTTGCATGAAACATTTGGAACATGAAGATGCCAAGAATTGGAAGTTCATATCCATGGATACACTTCCAATACAAGATAAATACATTTAAGGTGCATAACCCGCTTAATTCACTTACGTTTATGTGTTATTTATTTGGGCCGAGGTGATTGTGGTATATTTATGATAATATATATTTTATTTCTCTTATTATTTGCAACATTGTTGTGCCCTTCCAAACTGAAAGTAATCTAAATCTCCAATGTTGTGTAAATTTCATTTGGGTTTAATCAAATCTGAATCAAATCTTAATATATCATAGGTGCTTGCAGCTTTTACATGTTTTGATCTCTTTATGTTATTGGAACTTGACACTATGGTTGATATTAACACTTTCCCACTTTGTTCAAATTTATTTTTGATCTAAATTCCCTTTTCTTTTTTTCTTTTTTTAATTTAAAAAAGAAACTCAATCTATTTCTTTGTTGATTGGAATTTAGTTTGAAAAACATGGAGTTCTCTATAAAATTTGTGATTTTTCTTTTGTTGAATGCTTTTATGATATATGGGTTTTATTCTTTAGGTGGAGAACTATATTTCAAATCTGAATTAAGGATTGATTTTTTTTTTTTTTTAATCATGATGTGAAATTTGACTTGCTTATCTATGAAGTTGTAGTTTGAGATATGGGTTTTTATCCTATTGGATTAGTTTTAAGGAACATTGGGAAAGATTAGAAAAAGACCCAAGTTGAATTTGTGACTACAAATTTTTTTAGTAATATGCGAAATTTCTGTAGTTTAAAATGAGACAAAGATTGTAAATTTTGAAAATGAGATATAGATTGAAGACGGTTCTCCTTTCTAGTGCTCATTTCTAACCCAAAATGGGTTGGGTAAAACAGG
Source organism: Castanopsis chinensis (assembly GCA_032878915.1). NCBI lineage: Eukaryota > Viridiplantae > Streptophyta > Magnoliopsida > Fagales > Fagaceae > Castanopsis > Castanopsis chinensis. The sequence continues at coordinate 27,750,081 of JAVQMG010000121.1, read as the reverse complement.
TTATCTGAATTGTTGGGATTGAGTAGCTCTGAAAAGAAAGTTTTTTGTTAGGATAAATTACACTGTTCGATCCTAATCTTTTACTCTAATTACAATTGTAAGGACATAAATTGAGCCTTGGGCCCAAATGCTTGACCGGGCCGGCTTAAGCGGCCTACGCAATAGAATTTATAGAGAGTGGGCTTGAAGCCTAGACTTTCTGGGGTGGAAGGATGCAATGGCGTACGGGCTAAGTCCGCTATTGGTGCACTTCGAGCTGGCGGTGTGACTTTGGCTTTCCTCGGATGGAGGCCGAGGTGCTTTTGTCCTAGCTTCCCTTCTGCTATCTAGGAGGGGTGAGAGTCTTCTTTCTTTTTAAGAAAAACCCGGGGATCCCCATTCAATGGTTCCTCCTTCTCTATTTATATTCCCCCTTCCTGGTTCCCATCCGTCCTATTCCTGAAAACGCTCCCCAATGTTGATAAAGCTGACTGCTGTCCCCTCAGGAGTCACTTCCCATTAATGCGGCCAGGTGGGTAGGTGAGAGGCCTTTAATGCGGTGGCAGCAGCTTTATGCAGTGCACGTCCCTCTTGTCTTCGTCCTCGGCGTCCTATTGGAATCCTGTATGGCTTATTGGGTCCCGAGAGCTCTTCTTTGGGCGCTATGCCGCGCTGTTTGGTTATTGAGGCTGTTGTCTGAGGTTGGTCTCCCCTCGGACTCCCTTTCCAACAAGACAACGTCTGGTCGGCAGGCTCATGGGCCCTTGTTTTAGGAGGCCCTTACCCCGACCTGCGGCCCCTTTGGCGGAGTCTATGTTCTCGGATCAGGCCCAAGGCCCATATGGTGTTCTGACGTCTTTGCCCCCCACAATAGGCCCTCAAAAAGTCGTTTGACTCCGATCCGAGGAGGCAGATGGGTTTTTGATCCGCAAATCCTTCCTCCACGTGACCTTTTAATTGTCGCACGTACGGAGTCCGCCCACGTCTTCTAGGAAAGCCTTTGGCACTTCGTAACACGTAACACCTGCATTAATTGCACTGAGTAACTCCCTGTTGCGCACGTTTAACGGTGAGATGAGGATCTGACGGCTTGGGTTCATTCCCAAAAATTTGAGCAGGATGCTTCTCTCGAACCGCCTCCTTTCAATCATCAAAAACGCTTCGGTACTCGTGAATGTCCACCATTTCTTCCAAAGAGCAAATATCCTCCAGAGTCATTCAATCTCTCTCTCTTTCTCAAGAAGCTCCCAGAAGTTTGCACACCTTCCTCCTGTAAGTTTCTTCCTCCTACCAACCTTTTTCTCCACGGCTACCAACCCCTTTTCCCTCTCTTCGTAACTCCTTACTTTGGTTTCCGCCTCAATAGGTAGATTTAAGTGTTTAGTTGACACGGCTTCTGGCATGGAAGGATTCCGGGCCAAAAACCACATCCCTTCGGATGTGGGCCTGAAATACTGCCCCTTAGAGGCCGTGGCTGATTCTAGGCAAGAGGGGCAGGTGGTCATCCTGATAATTGCCTTCCTACAGGGTGGGATGACGTTACCCATGAAGGACGTGACTAGCGAATACCTTCGTAACCATAGGTTATGTCCAGACTAGTGTACCCCCAATATGTTTAGGATACTAGGATACGTCGATGTTCTGAATGAGCAGATGGGTCTGCACCTTACGTGGCACGACGTCGTTTACATGTACAAGTGCCACCGGTTGAGAGACGCCAGATATTACCTCAAGTCGAGGTCTAACGCCGTCAGGCTAGTCTCTTGTTTGCCTAAGTCCAATAAGGGCATGAAGGATGACTACCTCATCGCCACCGGGCGGTGGTATGACGGTCCCCATTGCCCAGTGAGCGAAGGGCAGCTAGGTGCGATTTCCCAAGACTTAGGAGTTTTTGGTTCCTCCCCCCTTTGTGTTCCCCTTAGTAGATTTGTTGCCATTTACTGCTTTTCTTTACTGGATTTGCCGTCGAAATCTAACCATGTTTGGCTCCTCCATTGTCTTCCTTGCAGATAAACAGCACACTTCCCCTCGCTTGGGCGACGTCAACATCTCCGACCTTAACAAGGTTTTGAGATCCGAGGTCTTTGTGACAGAAGATCTGCAGGTAAGGGCTGCCCATTTCATATTAGGGTACAATCCCATATCGAAGGTCTTCGGCAAGGTTGAAAACACCATCCTTGTAGGTGATCGGAGACGCGCGAGGATAGACGTGTGCTACCCCGAATTCCTCACTCCACGAGCTATACCAGACACGCCGTCCACTATCCTATACGGTTGGATCGTCAAGGCTGCTCCCTTGGCGGTGAAAAGTGAAGATCAGCTCACTCGAGGAGGATCCACAGCTTCCACCCCATCTCTTGGCGAAGAGATCGACCGGTTTTGTCTAGAGAAGGCTGAGAGGCCTTTGAAGGATATCGTAGTTGAGATCTCGGACGAGGAGGACACCTCCGACAGAGGGTCCGGAATTAAAGGTCTCGTGATCGCCCAACCAGAAGATAGCTCGGAGGATGACGACGACGATATGGCGAATCTGAAAACGCTCTTTGCTAGGAAGAGGGGAGCTCTAGCCCCAAAGGGGGACGCCTCTGGGTCCCAGCCGAAGCTGCCTCCCCATCCCCCTCCATCCGACCCACTCCCTCTCGTCCCTATTGTCCCAAAGAAGAGGAGGAATGAAAATGAGGAGGCGGGCAGGGAGAGGGAAAAGAAGTAGAAGCACTAGAAGCAGCCCCCGCAACAGCAAGCTGTTAAGGGCAGGGGGCGAGCCTCGTCCGTCGAGAGCGGGGAGATCCGCGAGCTAGCCGAGGTTTGCTGAGGGGACTCCAGTTGGTCCCCTGCTCTGAAGGTGGACGGGGCTCCGATACCACTTCAAGCGAGCATTAGGGACTACCAGAGGGGTCACGCCCCTCGTGTGGCTAATGCTTTGGAGCAGCCCCTCCTCTTGCTAAGGGACATGGAGGAATTGGGGAAGATGGGCCGGACGCACCTCTTTCTCTCCCTCAAGAGGAACCTAGGCCTGGTATGCGTTGTCTTCCAATTTGTGGCTGTTATTTAACTTTTGTATATGTTACCCTCATACTTTCTGTGTACCATTGAGATTCCTCTCTGTAGGCCATCCAAAAGGTTTTCGCTGTCTAGGAGCTGGTAAGACACTACCAGAACCAGGTAGGGGCCGAGCAGGTGGCCAAGGCGGAGGTAGAGAAAAATTTGGGCCGCGCCGAGGCTGAGAAGGCCGACCTAGTTGCCAAGCTGACCCAAGAACAGACGGAGAGGAGAAGCCTAGATGTAGGCATGAAGACAGAGGAGGCCTAGTTGGAAAGCCAATGAAAGCTCCTTTACCAACGGGACGAGGCACTGTCCAAAGCAGGGCAGGGGATCTCGGACTTAAAAAGTCAGCTTGCGCAGGCCAAAGAAGCGGCTCACACCATTAGGGAGACCGTGGAGGCCGCTATCAAGGCCGCCTATAATGAAGGGGTCGAGGCGACGGAGACCCGCCTGACCGAGGAGTTGGTTTACCTGCGCAGGGAGTACTGCCAGCAAGTTTGGGCGGAGGCCTTAAATGCTGTTGGAAACCCCTGCCAACTCTGAGTGGAGGGCAGCAGAAAAGGTTTGGTATCCCGAGGATATCAGATTTATCGAAGACGCTCCTGCTACTCTAGTCGCTCCCGAGACCACGGCCCCGGCTCTACCTCCCTCCTCCCAAGATCAGGTCCTACCCCCCAAAGAGGTTGCTATTTCTAGGGAAGGGACCAAGAAGGGGTCGGTCGAACCAGCCGGCCAGGTCGTGCCTCCGCCCAAGGCAAAGGACAAGGGGAAGCAAGTCTAGAACTCGTCCGAGGCCGAACCAAAGCGAATTGAGGCGGAGGACTGGACTAAAGAGCCCTCATCTAAGTTGGGGAAAGACCCTCCTTTGAAGATAAAGGGATAGGCGATCTCGGGCCCCCTTCCCGCGCAGCTTTGTCGTTTTGTGTAGATTTTTACTTTCATTAACTGTTTTTGGTGTACATTTTTAGCATCTCCTCTTGTAATTCCTTTCGTTCAGCTTTGTTTCGAACAGTTATTAATGCATTTTGGTATTTTGCTTCTGATAATATAACTTTCGTGCTGGGCTACATCTATTATTGTATAACCCGCCTCGTTGCATGTGGACCCTGACGTAGTTAGGTTAACCAACAAATATGAACCAACAAGGTGGCAGCCCTTGCATAAGAGTAATCAGATCATGCACAAATCAACGTTCAACGCTAACACTTAACGAAAACAAATTGTACGTCAAACTTTCCCAAGGCAAAAAGTCCTAGATTGACATTAACACTTAATAAAAATGAAATGACTGTTAAATTTTCCCAAAGCAAAGCGTCTGAGGACACGGCGTAGCTTAGGTTCACATTAACACTTACTGAAGATGAATTGCATGTTAAATATTTCCAAGGTAGAGAGTCTGAGGACACGGCGTAGCTTAGGTTGACATTAACACTTAATAAAAATGAAATGACTGTTAAATTTTCCCAAAGCAAAACGCCCGAGGACACAGCGTAGCTTAGGTTGACATTAACATTCAGTAAAAAGTGGAATGAATGTTAAATTTTTCCAAGGTAGAAGGTCCGAGGACCTGACATAGCCAAGGTTGACATTAACATTTAGTAACAAATGGAATGAACGTTAAATTTTCCCAAGGCAGAAGGTCCGAAGACCTGGCGTAGCCGAGGTTGATATTAACATTCAGTAAAAAATGGAATGAATGTTAAATTTTTCCAAGGCAGAAGGTCCGAGGACCTGGCGTAGCCGAGGTCGACACTAACACTTACGCATAGTTTGGCGATAGAGATTGACATATTAACAATTAGCACAATACAATAATGTCCAAATGCTTGACGTGTATGCCTTTCATTAAAAGTAGTACCTCCGGAGGTTATTTACATTCCAGGGTCGTTTTACAGGTTTGTCTTCTAAGTCGGCGAGATAATATGACCCTATGCCGGCTACTGAGGTTATACGGTAGGGCCTCTCCCAGTTTGGTCCTAAATTTCCCCACGCCGGGTCCTTGGTAGTTCTGATAACCCTTTTCAGTACTAAGTCTCCTAGAGCAAGGGGCCTGGATCTCACGCGAGAGTCGTACTCCCGCTTGAGCTTTTGCTGGTAGCAAGCTAGCCGGACCATAGCGTTTTCCAGCCTTTCTTCCACCAAATCCAGACCTTTCAGCAGCATGTCATCATTGGCCCCCGGGGTGAAAAACTATGCCCTCATCGTCAAGAACCCCATTTCTAAAGGGATCACCGCCTCGGCACCATACGCCATTGCGAAAGGCGTCTCCCCTGTGGACCTTTGTGGCGTAGTTCGATAAGTCCACAGCACGTGTGGCACCTCATCCACCCATCTGCCCTTGGCATCGTCTAATCTTTTCTTGAGCCCATTGACTATCGACTTGTTGATTGCTTCGGCTTGGCCGTTCCCCTGCTGGTAGGCTGGGGTAGAGTATTTGTTTGTGATGCCAAAGTCTCCACAGTACTTTCTGAAGGCTTTGCTATCGAACTGCAGTCCGTTGTCCGAAATGAGAGTGTGTGGGATCCCAAACCTGGTGATGATGTTTTTCTAGATGAATTTCTTCGTGTCCACGTCTCGGATGTTCGAGAGGGACTCGGCTTCTACCCATTTGGTGAAATAGTCTGTCCCGACGAGTAGCCATCTCTTGTTGCCTGCTGCCCTCGGAAATGGTCCCACTATGTCCAAGCCCCACTGTGCAAACGGCCAAGGGCTGACCAAAGGGTTAAGGATGCCACCAAGCTAGTGGATGTTGGGAGCGAATTTCTGACATTGATCGCATTTCTTCTCGTACTCCTGTGCCTCTCTCTGCATATTTGGCCACCAGTATCCCTACGTAAGGGCTCTGTGAGCTAGCGACCTTCCGCCCGTGTGGTTATCACATATTCCTTCATGCAACTCCTCCAAGAGCTGCTCCGTTGCTTTCGGATGCACACATAGTAGATAGGGCCCCGAAAAGGAGCGCTTATAGAGTTTCTCGTCCTCGGATAGCCAAAAATGCGGAGCCTTTTTGCAGATCTTGTCGGCCTCAAACTTCTCCTCTGGCAGAGTGTAGTGTTTAAGGAAAGACACTATAGAGTCCATCCAACTGGGTCCCGCCCTGACCTGGTGGATCCGAAAGACCTCGCATCCCGGCCCAGCCGGCTTAATAGGTCTTCAACTAGGATGACTCGAGGCAGGCCTTGTGCCGAGGAGGTCCCTAGCGTGGCCAACGAGTCGGTGTGGGTATTTCCATTCCTAGAGATGAGTGATAATGCAAAAGACTCGAACTCGGATTGTAAGTGTTTCGCGCGGGCTAAATACTCTCTCATCCTTGGTTCCCAGGCTACCAATTTTCCTCCCACTTGGCCGACCACCAGTTGCGAGTTTGAGAACGCCTGCACCGTCTTTCCTCCCATTTTTCGAACCATGTCTAGCCCTACTAGCAAAGCTTCATATTCGGCCTCATTATTGGTAGCTGGAAATGCTGTTCTCAAAGACTTTTCCACAATGATTCCATTCGGGGATATCAAAACCATCCCTACACCTGAACCTCTCTGGTTGGAGGCTCCGTCCACGAAAACCTCCCACACTGGCATTTTCTCGCACGAGATTATGCCAACTGGTTTTCCATCCCCGCTACATCCTTCTAGGTTTTCCTCCACGGAAGGCTCAGCGAATTCCGCCACCAGGTCGGCCAAAACTTGCCCCTTCACGGAGGTACGAGGCATGTACTTGATGTCAAAGGCTCCCAAGACAGTCCCCCATTTGGTAATTCTGCTGGAGTAGTCAGCGCTCCGCAGCATGGACTTAAGTGGGAGCTGGGTTAATATGAAAACCATGTGGGATTGAAAGTAGTGCGGGAGCCAGCGTGTCGAGTGCACCACGGCTAGAATCGCCTTCTCTAACGGTAGATACCGAACCTCGGCCTCCTGCAGGGACTTGCTCACATAGTAGACTGGCCTCTGTATACTGCCGTCATCCCGTATCAGAACCAGGCTGACAACGTGAGTAGCCACAGCTATGTATGCAAACAATACTTCGTCTAAATCGAGGCGGGACATAATGGGCGGCCGAGAGAGATATTCCTTTAGCTGTTGAAAGGCAAGGAAACATTCTTCAGTTCATTCAAATCCCTTCCACTTATGCAACAGCTGGAAAAAAAGGTCGGCACCTGTCCGTAGACCGGGAAATGAACCTGTTGAGGGCAGCGGTCATCCCCGTCAGCCTTTGGACCTCCTTTGGGTTCCGAGGAGGTTGCATTTTGCAGATTGCGGTAATCTGGGCGAGGTTGGCCTTAGTACCTCTGTGAGTGAGCATATAGCCCAGAAATTTGCCGGACCCCAAGCCAAAGGAGAATTTGGAGGCGTTCAAGCGTAACTTGTGCTCCTTCAGAGTTTGAAAGGCGCTGCCTTGGTCGGCCACGTGTTCTGATATAGCCCTGCTCTTGACAACCATGTCATCCACGTACACCTCAACAGTTTTCCCCAACTGTGCCTCGAACATCCTGGTCATCATCCTTTGGTAGGTAGCCCTTGCGTTCTTTAAGCTGAAAGGCATCACCTTGTAGTGGTAGTTACCAGTGGGGCTAACAAAGGCTGTCTTCTCTTGGTCTTCCAAAGCCAAAGGTATCTGGTGGTACCCCTAGAAGGCATCTAGAAAACTCATGCGCGGGTGGCCGACCGTCGCGTCCACCAGCTGATCTATGCGAGGCATTGGAAAAGAGTCCTTGGGACAGGCCTTGTTTAGGTCTGTGAAATCCACGCATACCTTCCATTTCCCACTTTTCTTCTTCACCACGACGGTGTGAGCCAACCATTTAGGATAGAACACCTCCTTGATAGCCTTAGCTCTCTTAAGTTTGATAACCTCCTCCTTAACGGCGTCAGAATGTTCCTTGGAAGAGCGCCGAGGGGGTTGTCTCTTTGGTACTGCGGCCAGGCTGACATTCAAGTGGTGGCATATGAAGTTCGGGTCAATTCTAGGCACCTCATGCTCGTCCCATGCAACCACGTCAAGGTTGTCCTTCAGGAACGTGACCAACTCTTCCCTTTCCTCGACCGGCAGTTGAGCCCCTATCTAGAAGAACCTCTCCGGGTTGTTGCCCACGAGGACCCTGTCTAACCCCTCACACGCGAGCTCTTCTGCCACTGTCCCTCCAGTTGTGGCAGAAGAGGTTAATTGCTATGGCGCCGGTGCAGCTGGAGCTGAGGATTCAGGGTCCGGCTGGCGTAGAATTACGGCTATCAGGCATTGTCTTGCGGCGGACTAACTCCTGAGGATCTCTTCGACCTGGCCTCTAAAAGGGAACTTCACCTTGGCGTGGAGAGTAAAGGAGATAGCTCCTAGGGCGAGTAGCCAGGGTCTTCCCATAATCGCTGTGTAAGGAGAGTAAGCATTGACCACGATGAAATCCACCTCAACCATCGCTGGTCCTAATAGTATAGGCAGCCTAATCTGTCCCTTCGAGACGATCGCCTTCCCCTCGAAGCTTATAAGAGGTGAGTCATAGGCCGAAAGGTCCTCTTCCCTCAGGTTCAACCCTTTGAACAGATCAGGGTACATAATGTCCGCGCCACTCCCCTGGTCCACCATCACCCTCTTCACGTCGTAACCCCCAATTCGTAACATTATGACTAAGGCATCATCGTGTGGTTGGATGGTACCTTTGTTGTCCACGTCCGAGAACCCCAGAATGGGCGATTCACCACCCTTAATCTTCTTCGGCTCGAAGTCAAAGCCTTTGGCTTGGGCTCGTGCCACAGACATCACCCTAAAAGGGCAAGAGCCGGTCCTCCCAAGAGCGACGAGGATGACATTGATGGTTCCTAGAGGAGGTCTTGGGGCGCAATGACCCTGACCTGCTGACCCTGGATGTTCCTCCTATCTATCAGGCCGGTACAAGAACTGCTTCAGCTTTCCCTCATTCACCAACTGCTCCAGATAATTTCGCAAATTTATGCAGTTCTCTATCGCGTGGCCATTTTCTTGGTGATACTGGCAGTGGAGATTCTAGTTGCGTTTCGTAAGGTCACCTGTCATTTTACTGGGCCACCTGAATTAGGATTCGTGGCGAATTTTCTCAAACACCCGCTGTATGGATTTGCGGAACACGGTGCTAACCACCTGCGTGGGTGTCGGACGAGGTTGCCCAACGAACTCTCTCCTCGGCCTACTACTGTTGTATCGGTCCGACCTGAAATCCCTCCTCTCTTGAGTAATAACCTTCGCCTTTCCCTTTACTTGCAACTGGTCCTCCTCTACCCTTGTGTACTCGTCAATGCGGTCCATGAGCCGACGCACGCTCTTGACAGGCCTCTTGGTCAGCGATTTCCTCAGGTCGTGCTCGTTTGGGAGGCCGATCTTGAAGGTGCTTATGGCAACCTCGTCAAAGTCCCCATCGATTTTGTTGTACATCTCCCAATACCTGTCGGTATACGCCCTGAGGGTCTTTCCTTCTCTCATGGCCATGAACAATAACGAATCCAGCAGCCGAGGTACCCTACTGCACGTGATGAACCGCGAGCCAAACGCCCTGGTTAGCTCCATGAAGGAATCGACAGAACCTACCTTCAGGCCATTGAACCACCTTATCGCGACAGGTCCCAAACTAGAAGGGAAGACTTTGCACATCGGGGTCTCATTCTTTGAGTGCACCGCCATCCTCTGGCTGAAATGGCTCACGTGTTCTACTGGGTCCGTCCTTCCGTTGTAAATGGTGAAGGTTGGTTGGGTGAACCGCCTTGGAAGCTTTCCCTTCACAATCCTCCGGGTGAAGGGCGACTTGGAAATCTGGTGGAACGCCTTGCTCAGCGCATTATTGGCCAAACCTCTGGAGGACGCCCTCTTATCTTTAGGTTCACGATGGCGTTCGTCCTCGTGAGAGGAGGATTCGCTGGGGGGGTTCTTGACCTGGAGCTGCCAGACCTGCTGCCAGAATCCACTAAAGACCGATCTAAAGGAGAGGGCGTGCGTCGTCGTTTCTCCCGGCACAGTTTCCTTTTCAGATGGTCAACCTCCCTTTGCAGGGTCTCGACACTTTTCTCGCAGGAAGTTCTACTTCCATCCCGTGCGTGACTCCTCTCGCACGTTTATCTAATGCGTACGCTAGCTTCGCGATCTCTTTCTCGCTCTAACTACAAGAAGTGATCCTCGCCCTAGGATCCTATGGACTCTGCGCGACGTAAGCCCAAGCCTTCCATGTCACTTCACGTCCCTTTCCTCGAGGCTTCCCACAGACGGCGCCAATTGTAAGGACACAAATTGAGCCTTGGGCCCAAATGCTTGACCGGGCCGGCCCAAGCGGCCTACACAATAGAATTTATAGAGAGTGGGCTTGAAGCCTAGACTTTCTGGGGCAGGAGGATGCAATGGCGTACGGGCTAAGTCCGTTATTGGTGCTGTTAGGACATATGTAGTTGTTCAAGCTTGTGAACATATGTCGCTATTTTATGTAATTGGCTTATCCTTAGACAAAACGCACTTTACTTGTAATTGGGTAGATCTAGGATGAGTTAAACACTTCAAGAAACAGTGGTTCAAGATTAAGTGTTGAAGCCGTCAAAGTCTGTCCAAGATACAAGCAAGGAAGTGCTGGTTTTTAAATCTCGACACCTACCTCGACAGATACATCTATCGAGATTTAAAGAAGCTGTTTTGCCCGAGCCTCGACAGCTGTCTCGACACCTCTCGACACCTCTATCTGTCGAGATTTAAAGAAAACAGAATTCCAAGTCTGTTTCAAGTCCAATCCGTGTGTGTGTCTTTGGGACTTCTTTTCTCCTAACCCTAGACATATAAAAGGATTATTTTAAGGGCCGTCAAAGAGAGCAACAAGCAGAAATCACAACACAAGTTGCTTCTTCTCTATTCATGCAAATTGTGATTTGTGAGACAAAGTTCGTGCCCTAGTTCATCTCTGATGATTTGAAGAACTTTGCAGCCAACATTCTTCTTCCTCAAGTTGGTGAGTGAGTCACGTACTTGGATTCGTGCAAAAGGAGTAAGCCGCGTACTGGGATCCGCGCATCATATTGGTTAGTCACGTACTGGGAGCCGTGCATTGAAAAGGAGAAATTGTCACTACAGAACAAGTCCAATTGGGTATTGGGGTAAGAGTTCAACTGTAGGTTGGTGAGGTACTGGGATTCCTTACTTGTAACTGCTTGTTGTGATAATAGTGGAGTTTCGGGAGTGGTGACCTTAAATCACCCGGTGGGGTTTTTGCCTTAGGGTTTTCCCCATTCGTGAACAAATCACCGTGTTATTTATTTTCCGCTGCATAACTTAGTTTGGTGATTTGTTTGTGCTGCCACGTGATATTGCATGTTAATTTGATTAATTAAGAACTGGGCTAATTAATTAATCTAAATTATCACAAGGGGTCAACGCGTTTGTGGCCTGTCAGGTGCACTTCGAGCTAGCGGTGAGACTTTGGCTTTCCTCGGACGGGGGCCGAGGTGCTTTTGTCCTGGCTTCCCTTCTGCTATCGAGGAGGGGTGAGAGTCTTATTTCTTTTTAAGAAAAACTCGAGGATCCCCATTCAATGGTTCCTCCTTCTCTATTAATACTCCCCCTCCCTAGTTCCCATCCGTCTTGTTCTTGAAAATGCTCCCCAATGTTGATAAAGCTGACTGTCGTCCCTTCATGAATCACTTCCCATTAATGCAGCCAGGCGGGTAGGTGAGAGGCCTTTAATGCGGTGGCAGCAGCTTTATGCAGTGCACATCCCTCTTGTCTCCCTCCTCGGCGTCCCGTTGGAATCTTGTATGGCTTATTGGGTCCCGGGAGCTCTTCTTTGGGCGCCATACCATGCTGTTTGGTCATTGAGGCTGTTGTCCGAGGACGGTCTCCCCTCGAACTCCCTCTCCAATAGGACAACGTCTGGTCGACGGGCTCATAGGCCCTTGTTTTAGGAGGCCCTTACCCCGACCTGCGGCCCCTTTGGCGGAGTCCACGTTCTCTGACCTGGCCCAACGCCCATATGGTGTTCTGACGTCTTTGCCCCCCACAACAATGTCCTCCATGCTTTTGAGATTCATTAATGACCCCCCAATTTTATAATGTTGCTGCAATGTCCTGCTGTCTGTGTTGGTGTTATATTAACAAAAAAGTGACACACGTGCATCACAGTTGACATGTGACCCCACTTAACCAGCTAAGTCGCAAATTTCCATGTCAGTTTGTAAACTGAAAACATTTTGCAATAAAATTGATAGCAGTTTTTGATGCAGGAGCATCTAAGCTTGTAATTGTGAAATGCTGTTTTGTAGTTTTTGTAATAGGTTGCTTAATTTCCTTTTTTTAAACTAGTTAGTTGTTAAGTCTTTTGTAACAGCCCAAGATTCATAGCTCTTTTTTAACCACTTAGTGAGGCTATTGATTAAACAATTAGAAGGCATTACCATGGGCCAATCAGATGAGAGCAGTCAAAGTTTGTGTAATATAAAAGCTTGACTTTCATAAATTGTAAAACAGTTTTGATAATCAAATTGAGAGGTTAGCTTGACATTGCCTTGAGCTTGTTTTACAACCTTATTTTCCTAAACCCCTCTCAAACTCAAACAATTCACCTCATAACCCTGTATCAGTTTTGGTATTATTTATTTATTTATTATGTTATTAATGTGGTACTAATCACATTCATTATCACATCAATTTGTAAGTTTTTAATAAAATTAGCAGTGACTTTAGCATTTTTCTTGTTGATAATTTGTTTAGTTTGCGTAAAAGAAAAAATTGTTTATACTTTGGCCCCGTAGATTATAATTTTGGTTCTGTCCCTATGCATAAGACAAATAAAACAATAGGTTTAGTGTTCTAGGGGGGAATACCTTTCTTATGTACCTCATCAGCAGATTTTGGATCAAAGGATTCTAGTAGTAGCTCTAAATTTTTTTTGACGTGTTCTAGTCGTAGTAGATCTAGATCCCTCTTTGCTTTTATAGCATCATCTAGCTCCTTCAATGTGTCAGGGTTCTGATGCTCTGTAAGAGCTTTGTGGAAAATCTTAATAGCAGGTTCATAGTCCTTAGAGCATTTTGCCATTTTCACCAGGGTAGTTCCCTTCCTGGTCAAAGCTATTGCTATCATCGTAGAGTCCGATCTCAGCTTTCTTCCACTTTCAACAGCCTTATCACAATCTTTAATACATTGCACATATTGAACCAACAATAATATTAGTAGTTGGATCAGAGCATGTTAAAAATAAATAAATGACAATATCAGACATTTTAATACATCCAGTATTCATATCATATCTTGGCTGTGTGTAAGCATCAAACTATAACAGGAATGGAACTCAGAACGCATGTTTCAGAATCAATGCATATGTTGCATAGCAACAAGTATAGTGTCACAAATAACTAGGACCATTTTAGATGGTGGCAAAACGTTGTCAGAAAAACAGTTTGATGCTTAAAAAGATATAAAAAGAATAACGATCTCCTTCTGATGCTGCTCCATCTATAAGCTAAAACAATGGCACATGAGCCAATTCTATGTGAGCATTCAAAATTTCCAAACACATCACAATTAAAGCCATATTACCTTATTATTAAATGGATTACATGTTTGTATACACATCAGTGCTGTCAAGATGATAGGATTTAGGTCATTGGGTGATTCAGCAGGTTTGGCTTGGCTGAAATTAATTTAGGTAGAGTTTTTTTTTTGGGGGGAGGTTGCATCATTTTACCCTTCGGTGATTTGTGTCACGTACTCAAGTTTTAAGGTGTATTATCAAAGACCAAACGACAGGTAGTTGATGTAAAACCGTCCCAAACCACATGTGAGTGATGTATACTTTTTTTTTCTTCTTAGATGACATAGGAGAAATTCAGTCATATTAGTTGCACGTTGTAAAACATACTATACAACAATCCTCATTGTTAAGCAAATTCCTATGGGCAACTAATTCCACCTGCTTGAACCAATTACTGGGTAATCTAGGAGTATTTCTTCCTTGACGAAGCAATTTATCCTCTATGAGGCATGAGTGAAAGTGAAGTATACTAATAAATGCAGTTTACTCGATATTTATCCAGTGTGTATAGGACAGGGTCACTTTGTGAAATGCACTAAAACCCTATGTTAGCCAAAAAGACTTAATATTTTTCATAACAATTGAGTTGATTAGTTTTTACTGATTTACATCTAAAACAAACTTCCCTTTATCATTTGTTGTTCACAACTTGCCACCTTGACAATGGTGAAACATTTTGTGAAATTGTTGAGGCTATCAACTTATTAAGAAAAAAAGAGTAATGCAATTTACTCTAATATGATTTGTGCTACTTTTTTAAGTGTAGTAAACAATTTTAAGATTATATCACATTTCAACCACATGTGAATTGTTAGGTTAAACAATTAAATTCACTATTTTCTAATTGTTCAAGACAATCAATAATTTATCATTGTATAAGAGCATAATTTCAACATGTGGAGCCTCAGATATAAGGACAGTTTAGGAATATCATACCTGTCCCATTTTCAAATACGTAAGGGCTCGATCCAAGAGAAACGAAATGTCCTCATCACTCAACTCGATCGCCTTCGTATAATGTGCAATCGCCGTATAGAAATCCTTCATCATATATGCTGAATTCCCCAAATCCTTTTCCTTCTGAGCCAGCGCCTTCCTCTCTGGCTCGGAAGTGGCTGATTGTGCTTCCGCTAAGCCGACTTTAAGACCTTCGTCATAGGGGTCGCACTCAAGGCCTTTCATATACCTACAGCTTCGTCGAAGTGGCCCAAGCTAGAATGAACCTCGCAGAGCCTGAAGTAGCCCTTGGGCCACTCAGGCTTGAGCTGAACGGTTTTCTCGGCGTCGGCCAAGGCCTCGGAGTAGTTGCCGAGATAGGCATAGGTGGCGGATCGGTTTGAGTAGAGGAGGTAGTTGGAGGGACCGACAGACATCGCCTCCGAGAAGTGGTGGACGACGGAGGAGAAGTCGTCGGTGGAGAAGGCCGCGTAAGCCTTGAATTTTCAGATTCATAATTATATCTTGGAAGTAGGAACCATTCAGATGAGCATTGTTCAAAAATAACTAGTCTCATGCTCTTAGCACTCTGAAGGTTTGACGGACATGCAGATGAAGGTCATTGATGACACTGCCATTGTTGTTGATTCCCTTCTCTCTTCTTAATTTCTTTTTGGGTTGTGATTATTTTCTTTTGAATTTAAAGCTTTATTAGATCTTGTCAAAATTGAAGCTTTAGATGTGTGAAGGTTTGAGATGTAGAACGACGTAGTGGTAGGATAGATTTTTTTTAGAAGGCAAAAGCTGGTACCGGGCTTAAATTCTCATTTTGCCCAAAATTGGCAGGAATTGACCAAAATGGCCGAAACACTCCGAAACATATCGGAATTTGACTCGAGGTAAAACGGGTGGTACACCGAAAAGGAATGAAATTAACAAATTGGTTTCAAATTTCACCTACCAACACATCACATATATCTGGTTGGTGAATGGTACATGAGGCAATATCCAATTCTCGCGATTATTGGCTATTACATTTTTTTTTCTTAGGCGTAGTACACTACAGTGATGGCCCTGCTCTAGTTCAATTCGTAGTGTTAGTTTGCTCTAGGTTAAATAGCTAACTTATTTTATTATTTAGGTTATTTTTACTATTATATTTGAGTTTTATTGTACTTTTTCGTATTATTTATGAATCTTATTGTACGATTTCAACTAACTTTTTTCTTTATCTACAGTACTTTTAGCAAAAAGTTTTTTGTTTCAGCAAAACAAGTGTATTCCAAATAGACCCGTAGTATAGTTATTATCGAAAAAAAATCATAGTATAGTTTATTGGTTTCTCAAATACAAATCGTAGCATAGCTTAGTGTGAATGTTTTGTTTTAAAGAATACTAAGTATTTTTAACACACACTGGGAGAGAATAGAAGGTTTTTTTAAAGAAACATACAGTGTTGTATATCCAAAATGACATAACTTTTGGATACATAACACAAGCTTTAAACCTCTTTTACTCACACTCATTTTCCAATGTGGGATTAACCCACTATATATTTTTTCTTTTGAGAATACTTAGTATTTTTAACATACACACTGGGAGAGGGGAGAGAGGAGTGGGGAGTGGGGAGAATGTTTTTTTTAAAGAAACTTACAGTTGCGTATATCTAAAAAAGCCTAACTTTTAGATACACAACACAAGTTTTAAACCTCTTTTACTCACACTCATTTTCCAATGTTTTTTTTTTTTTTGTGAGAAATCACTCATTTTCCAATGTGAATGTGAAAGGAAAGCAAATGGTGTATCTAATAATTTTCAGTAAAGATAAAGAGAGTGAAATCTAGTTCATCACAACTTTTCTCATAATGCATAACTCTAATATTAGTGATTTCTACCAAATAATAAATTAAAATAAAATTATTATATGAGTTATTGCAAAGTGGCTAATTATCAGTTTATCCTATAAAAAAAAAAAGTATATCACTTTTATATCACCATAATTTCTTCATCACTCATAAAATATGGTACAAAAGTGGTAACATAAAATTGTGTCCACAAATTTTCTTGAATCAAATCACAATCTAAATAATCTAATTGAGTAACTTGCAAATAAGTTCGAGCTTATTCGACAAGAGAATTAACCAAGATTGAACATGTAATCTTGTTTGATAATGAGTTTGACGATGACTTGTGTTCAAAATAAAATTTAAGTGAACAAGCTTGAACTTTTAATACTCAACTCGGCTTGTTTATAGCCCTACTTTAACCAACTATGTGACTATTTATAAAATCATTCATGTGTTAATTTAACAAATTATTGGATTCATTAAAAATGTTATGTGATTAATTAACAATACTTGTGGATGGTAATTTTAACTATATATCATGTAATGTAATAGGAACTTTATTTTGAACTAGTTTGGAAATAAACTCTACACTCTCTCTTAACTATGAGTTTTAACTTCTCTCCATTTTATGTATGATTAAAATTATATTTTTTATTATTATCAAAAGAATTAAAATTTTCTTTAAATAAGGGAAGGATGGAAAAGTAGTTCACCATTCAACAATATTGAGTGGTATAATCATATGATGGTTCACGGATTCAATATCAATAATTGGATTAAAATTATTTTATTTTAAAAAAATTATATGAATCAATTTAAATATATAAGAAAAAACATAGTTAAACTATTATAAATAATGTATGATATTCAATTTAAACATAAACATGCAAATGTATCCATGATTAAAATTAATAAAATGTTATTGTTGAGGAAATTTATTAAAATAAAAAATATAATGTTTTTTATAGAAAAAAAAAAAAACTGATTAAAAAATGATATATGAATTGGTACTTTTCAATTGGTCAAGAGAAAGGAAGTATAAATAACTAAGCATGAGAATTAGAGGGAAAATTAGGGGGTTTTGAAAGAATTAACATCAAAGAGTTTGTTTCACTAATTATGGTTTCTTTTAAGAATATTGAATCAGCATATACTACAAGGTGAGACTTTTAATTTCTTAAATTTTTTGGGTTCAAAATTATGATTTGAAGTAAACTCATGAAAATTATAAATAGAGTTTATTTCCAAATTGGTTGAAAGAAGATCCTCAAACCAACTATATGATAAATTGACAATTCAAATTATCATTCATGTGTACTTTTAGTTACGTGACCTATTTAATAAATTATGACTTGTTTAAATAATTTAAAGAGTGTTGTGATTTAAAAATACATAGTAGGTTTTATGAATTCATTGCATAATGAGTTTTCTATATTGATTTTTTTTAAAAAAAATTAGTATTATTATCCGCATAGTGATTCTACTAAGGTCAGGGTTCCGATGGCTGTGGTCGATATTTGTCTACTTTAATAATAATAATAATAATAATAATTATTATTATTATTATTATTATTATTATTATTATTATTATAAAAGAAAAAAAAAACCTTTGATTGATATAGGGTTAGGTAATTAGGTTGCAAACGTTAAGCCCAACTAACATGTAACTATGTAAGAAAGAAGAAACTAGCATCCATGAAACAAAACAATATGGACGTTGCCACCATAAAATTAATTGACGGCCGGGAAAAGCACACTCGTGATAAGTCATTTGTCATTACTTGAGTAAAAAGTAAAAATTCTAATTTTTATTTTGACCATGCAACCAACATAGAATTCTGGCTTCGAAGGGGAGGGAAAAAAAAGTATCACAGTCGCAAACTTGAATGGATTATATTAGTCTAGGGCTTACCATATATGACTTGGATTTCGTCAGCAAATTTGTGTTTGGAGGATCAGAAACCAAAACATACTACATATTTTTCACAAATAGCTAATCTCTAAACACCATAGCAGATACAAGAGGGGTATGAGGCCATGAGCAGAGCAAATAGAATGCAGTCCATGGATGCCTCAGCTTAAGATTAGATACTATCATTGACATTGAACCAATGAGCTTAGCATAAGGCAATGCACACACTAATTTTGACTATGGAATATTTCAAGTGCTCAGCAATCCCGTAAGTCAATTGGAACAAAAATTTCTTCCAAATAACTTGGACAACTGTTGCTCCACTCCAATGCTTCCCACCAACTCCTCTCACCCTTTATCTTCTTCAAGTCTTGACTACAGATTTCATCAATTAATGGATTCTTAAGATCTGGACAATTATAAAAACTCAACCATTCTAACTTCGGAGCAATGTGTAAACCACTAGAGATGCTAACTAATCCAGGCATGTAATGAAGTAAAATCTTCTTCAAATTTGGAAGAAAATAAGAGGTTTTATGCTCAGCAGAGATTTCGCAGCTCACTATGCTTTTGATGGAGGGACAGTCTTCAACTTTTAGCTCTTCTAAGTTGCATAGGTTATCAAGCAACCCTTGTGTGAAAATAGTCGTCAACTGGGGACATGTGCGCAATGTCAAGGACTTGAGAAGACATAAAGAATTCTTCTGTACTGACCCTTCCCATATGCTCCTTAAATTCTTCATATAATATATATAAAGGTATTCAAGTGATCCTAGAACAATTCTTTCAGTACCATATGAATCAGATACTATTTTTCGGGCATCATCTTCTTCATCAGCATCTGCTTCATCTACAACAACTTGGACGTCATTACATTCCCCCATGACACAGCATTTTAGTTGCTTCATATTTCTAAGCCCAAAATCAGATAGCTTCTTAACAGTCGCATGCCTGTCCAAGAAAAATGCCACTGCATGTTGGAGTACCTTCTTAATATCTCCAGGGACACCCACACCGTTTATGTATTTCAAACATTTCTCCCATCGTTCCAGTTCAAACTCAACATCACATGGGACTCGAGACATAATGCGCTTAGCATGGCGACCAACAGTAAATCTAAAGTGAGACAGCTTTAGGCTATTCCACTGAAAGTGCCTCAAAAGTTCCACCTTTGGAAAATAAATTTTAAGAGTTTCCAACCTCTTTAAGGTACATACTTCAGTAACAATATCTTCCGCACGTGCATCCCACCGCTCGTCATCTGGATTCACATCAATATTCAACTCCTCTAACAGAGACAATGCAGAAATTACCCCACAGGGAACCACTGCATTTGATTGCATGGCTTTCCTGCCATTACTAATATATCCATAAAATGAAACTTCCAAGCATTTCAGATTGGTTAAATCCTTAATCTCTATAGGCAGCTCCATAATCTTTGCCCCTTCAAGATCAATAACCTCAAGTTGCTTGAGATCTCCAACTTTAGGCGACAACATCATGAGACGATGACAATTATTTAGAAACAGTCTTTTGAGGCCTACCAATTTGATAATGGAATCAGGCAATGACTTGATACTAGTCCTGGATAAGTTCAGGACTTTGAGGGCTGGCATGTGATCAAAAAATGACGGAGGAATCGTTCTCAATTTGTAGTTTCTGGGAAGGAACAGAGCTGACAGATTAGGACACCTTGGATTCTCAGGTAAAATGGACAACTCGTTGTCCATCAAGTAAATCTCTTTGGCGTTCTTCCAATCCTCATCCATTGGCGGCATAGTTAATCCTAAACCACCCTGCATAAGAAAAAATCCACGTTGCTCACTTGCTTCAAATTTCGTCTCAACGTCTTCAATCTGAGATTGTATCTGCCCACTAGATTCAAGGATATTTACTGCCTTAACATCAAACAACACTCTTTGAGGTTTCAGAGTACTCGATGCTTGCAGTTGCATATCCTCAACCTGTATAACATCTGGTTGTCTTGTTTGTGAAGCGTCATTACCCATTTCATCAATTTCAAATTTCTTTTGTTCACTTGAATCAGTCATCGTAACTTCTTCGATATCAATCTCCATACCAGGATGCTCTGACGCTAATTCATTTTCACTTGTTTCTTCTGCAAAATAATAATAAAAAAATAAAATAAAATTCTTTTATCTTTTTATCACAGAAAATAAAAGGGTTCATTAAAACTCTCAAATGATATGGATACTTAGGCTTTTCTTCTTTTTATTTATTTATTTTTTAAAATTATTTAAAAAAAAAAAAACACTTTAGGAGAGAAAGGAGAATCAATAATGGTTTCCTTTCTTGAAACCCGCTTTCTCCTACCTGTACTGTGTGATAAATAGATCAAAACAGAGAAAGAGAGTGAGAGAGAGACAACATAGATTTGTTGTTGATTTGGACAAACAAAACAAACATCCCACAGAACTCAACAAGAGTGAAAATTTTCTAAATTCTTGTTTTACTTGCCTGGACTCTTGATTGGCAAAACCAAGGATATGACACCAGTTGACGGCAGAGAAGTTGGTCGAGCTTGAGCTTGAGCTTGAGCAGGTGCTGGAGTTGGTGGAGATGAATCAACTGTAGAGACTGAGCCAAGATTTGGATTGAGGGGGGCTGATGCATGGGAAAAAAAAAATTCATGAAAATCCAAAATAACGTCTGTTCAATATTTAAAAACTATGAACAAATGAGAAATGATTACTCCGTATTTCTTAATATATTGTAATAAATTTATTGTTTCTCAAACTAATTACGGTTGCCAAATAAAAATAATACAAGAGGGGCCGTAGATGTAGGAGAAAGAATCAGATATGTGAAGGGGGCCATGGCTTACTGGTAAGGAGATTTTTGAAAAGCCAGGAGGGGCTGTAGCTCCGTCCTTGATCATCAACTGCTTGAATTTTGGTTTCTAACTTCGAATTTGGATTCACTACTGGTTGAGTCTGAGTTCTAGTGCTCACTTCTGCCAAAGCATCACAGAACTCCTGGTGCATGATAAAACTATCCCTCCTTCAAAGAATGAAAAAACCAAAACAACTTCAACAATCCCAAAACCCCTCAACAATTGCGTTAACAAACTGGAATTTAAATTAAAGATCAAAAGCAAAAGCAAAACAAAAACCTGGAGAACAAAGTCCCACAGTCGCATTTGTACTCCCTAGTGCCACAAATCTTGGAATGGGCTTTCCAATCAGACCATACTGCGTACTTCTTGGAGCACTTATTGCATTTCCACTTCTTCTCGCTGTGTTTCTTACAGAAATGATTCTTTATCCCCATGAGATTGCCCAGAGCTCTTGATGGATCATGGTGCACACACGATGGCTCTGGACACACATACACCTTTTTCACATTCTTGCTTGACCTCTGACTTGGCTTCCAAGAAAGATTGTGACCTCGCCGATGAAGCTGCAGATTCTGTTCCCTCTTAAACCCTTTGTAACAAACTTCACAAACAAATTCATTCGTCGCCAATAGGGTCTTTGGAGACAAAGCAACCACCTCCACATCTGGATCTGTCAAAAAATCAAAAACCCAAAAAACAAGTCAAAAACAAAAAAGTTCTTAAATTTGAGACTCAAAACTCGTATGGGTTTGTTTATAATTCTTTAATGTTACCTGGAGTTCCAAGAAGGCATTGGTTTTTCTTAGTGGTTGGCTTTAGAGGTTGACTTTGATTGCCAGAGGAAGAGACACTGGCCTCCCCTGAAGCTGTTGAGGAATTATCTAAGTCAACCGGCATGGATACTTAGCAATTTTTGCTAGGGTTTTCTTTGGAACTATAATATGCTAGAAAAAATATATATATATATTTATCTAGGACAGTTTTGTGACTCATTTTTCATTAATCTTGAATTAGAGTATTTGTTTCAGTAGCTAAAATGCAATTTGTTGCTCAAAGTTATCATTTTTCTTGACCCATTATAATTTTTATTTGAAAATCTATGTTCCCTCAACCCAAGTAATATGTTGCAGGTTCAAGTCTTGAATCAATCTCTCCAAAAATCGGAGGTAGGGCTGTCCACCAACCAGCTCTCCTAACCCCACATAAGCGAAATCCTTGTGTGGTGGGTAAGACTTTAAATGATTGCAATTAAACTCAAATGATTATGACAAGAAACAAAGTAAATAGGAATGAAATGAGTTAAGAATAAGACAAAACATATATGGGAAGAACCAACTTGTAGGAATGAAATCCATATTAAGAGGAACAAACCACAACATCATCTATAAGACAAATAGAACAATGGGTTAGGTGTTCCAGAAAGGAATACCTTTCTCATGTTCCTTATCAGTTAATTTTGTATCAAAATATTCTTGCTGCTCTAGTTCCCTCTTTACTTGTTCAGCATCATTTAGTTTCTTCAATGTTCTTGGGATGTAATGCTCTGAGAGAGCTTTCTGGAAGGTCTCAATAGCAGGTTCATAGTCCTTTGAGTGTTTTGCCATTTTCACCAGGGCAATTCCTTTCCTACTCAAAGTTATTGCAATCAACTTAGAGTCTAATTTAAGTTGTCTTCCCCTTTCAACAACCTCATCACAATCTTTAATACATTCATCATACTGAAAAAACAATAATATAAGAAATTGGATCAGACTGTAGTTGGAAAAATATATAAATGCAAATATTAGACATTTGAATACCGTAAGTAATGATGCAGGACAAAAGCTTGAATGCGCTAAAATACCAATTTTTATGTAGGATCGTTAGGAGTTTAAGCTGTTTAACACTAAATGAGGGTTCTTGATGTGATCATGAAGGGTTTCTTTTTTGATAAGTAATGATATTTTATTTAAAAGGTTACTTCATGTTCACAATGATGAGCACAACGTAATCTAAAAGAACTACAAAAGAGTCATATGCAAGAGTGAAGTGATTATATGAAACCTAATAAGGAAATTCTACAAGTAAGAACCCATGCACGAGCCCAATCAAACAGAGTATAGACCAATGTTTGTAACTAAGCCATTGATCATTCGATATTGTAAAAAATACGACTATTTCTCTCCTTCCACACAGAGACAGACCTAACCTTGGGCTAGGGGGCCCAAATTTTGGGAAAAAAAAAATTCTTAGTATGTGTGTACACAAAGAAAATTTTCAATTTACCCCAAAATATGCAATCTTGGCCCCCTCCCTCCAAAAAAATTATAAATTGGCCCATGAAATCCAAAAGTATATGTTCTATTCTATCCCTTTTGCCTAGTTGCCAAAAGAATAATTACAAAGGTTCCTGATAATAACCAAAAAAAAAAAAAAGAAGAAGCAAAAATCTAGTCTAAAGAAACCCAATTACCCAAAAAAATATGAATTACCTGTAGACAAGGAAACCCATGCCGCAAAAATAACATGAATTACTTGCAAACAAACTAATATTGACAACAAAAATAAAGCACAAATCTGGCAATATCAAATGTATGATTTTCAATTCACACGGTGTGAATTATGAAGTGTTTAATGTTATTTTTTTAACTTACGTTTTAAAAAGTTTTTAGTTGTGTTGGCTATAATTTTTTTTATTAAAAAAATTATATAATAAGTTTCCTATAGTAAATTGTTTGGTAGTGTTACTTTTTAAAAAATGAGAGAAATTTGACAATCTTATGTCAAAATATTATTTAAATGGTTAGGTAGATATAGGATAAATTCCTTATAATTAATTATCGTTGCCTTTTTTTTAAGATCATGGAAAAATAATGTTCAATTTTAATTTTTTTTATTAAGAAAAATTTAACATAATTTAGAAGCTTATATTGAAAATGCAGTATTGTCAACATCTAGTTTGATGTCCCAATTTCTAAAATCCATCAAATAAATTTTTAAAAAATCACCATATAGGAGATTGGTAATAGTTCATTATAAAATAATCTAGAATTACCACGAATATAATTATGCTGTTAATTAACACAATGCAATTGAACAAGCTTATGTTAAGTTTGGTCTATATCAATTTCTTTTTTATACTTTGGCCCCTCATTTTCAAATCCTAGTTATGTCTCTACTTCCACAATACCACATCAAACATAACAGAACATAGTTTCAAATATCCAATAAGTGCTTTCCGACGTAGGAATACCAACAAAAATTAAAAGTAAAGTTGAAAGACTGGAAAATAAAGGATATGACCTAAGAGGCAACGGCAAACAAGAAAACAATTAGAATTCAACATCTAGGGTGGAACTGGAGTTAGCACTAAACTAAAAGACCATATTTTTCATTCATCAAAATATCAACTATCTTCAAAAAGGAGTACAATAGTTTGTTTATAACGAATTGCTAAACCCTAGTACACTGAAAGTGTACTATAGTGGCACAAATTAAGAACCCAAATTACAACAATCAATAAGATCGAGGAGAGAAAAATGCTGCTAGAATTTTATTAAAATCAATCTCACAATTTTTTATTTATTGAATAGATAAAGATTCTTTTATAGGCCATTGCCATTATTGCTAGAAAGGCTAGAACTCCTACATTACATTTTGGAAAAATTACACTTTACCACCTTATACTATACCCTAAACTACAATTTAGATCCCAAAATCTTTTAATGCACGTTTTGTACCCTGAAATATGACCATTGTGATACTTTGCTCCTTGACATTAAGTTTGCCGCTAATTTGGATGGAAAAATGATAAGCCAAGAATGTGTTGATTCCTTAGGTAAAATTAACCAATTAATTAGCCAAGTGAATTAATTAGGTTTAATTACATGCAATAAGTGTGATAGCACAAACAAATCACCAATAAAACTAAATGCAGCAGAAATGAATTTGACACGGGTGATTTGTTTATGAATGGAGAAAACCACCAAGGCAAAACTCTACCAGGTGAATTTAAGGTCATCACTCCTAAGAATCTACTATTATCAAAACAAGTAGTTACAAGTAAAATGAGTCCCAGTACCTAATACAAACCTACAGTTGAACCTTTATCCCAATACACAATTAGACTTGTAATGTAGTGACAATCTCTCCTTTCAATGCACAACTCTCCGTACATGACTAACCAATCGATGCATGAATCTAAGTACGTGACTAATACACCAACTTGAGACAGATGTTGACTGCAATATTCTTCAGCTCATCCAGACAATGAAGATCAAGAAGCTCATTGGTTACAAAACCCTCGGCGCAAAAACGCAGCAGCTTCTATAAGATAAAGATGATCTAGGACAAATTGTCTCCGGTCACAATTTGAGTGAATAATCACTTTGCATCAAGTTGCATTACTTAAGACGGCCCTTAAAATAATCATTATATATGTTTATAGTTGTGAGAAAAGAAAACACAAATAACTTGGATATGTGTGAAAAATAGATCTGAAAATCTGAATTTCGTAATTCTCGATAGATACAGCTTCTGTCGAGAGCTATCGAGAATTAAACGTTAAATCTCGATAGATTTATTTGTCGAGCTTTATTGGGCAACACTTCTTCACTTGTTTCTTGGAGTTTTGCATGGCTTCAATTCTAAACTTGAACTCTTTTTCCTTGAAGTACTAAACTTATCCTAGATCTACCTAATTACAAGTAAAGTGCGTTTTGTCAAAGGATTAGCCAATTCTGCATGACATATGTTCTAACAAAAAATATGACATCACGTGAAAATATCCAATTGCACATCTTTTTAATCTCTTAAAAGCAAATGAGAAATTAAACTTTACCATCTTAACTATACTTTTGAATACACTTTGCACCCTATACTTTGGATTTCCATCCAAGTTAACAACAAACTTGATATCGGGGTGCAAAGTATTATAAGGGTCATAGTTTACGCTACAAAACATGCATTTGAAAAGTTTAGAGTGCAAAGTGTAATATGAGATATAGTTTAGGGTGGTAAAGTGTAATTTTTCCTAACTTTTTCCTTAAAAGACTAGAACTCCTAATTATAATGAAAGTTAATTAAGAACTTCAAAACCAAATTGAAAAAGGACTCGAGATGTAAAAATAAATAAATAAAGAATCATGGGCTTCTAAAAGAACCCAGTCCCAAAAATTTGGAAGTTGCCAAATAGGTAAAACTTAACCAGCAACTTCTAAAAAAAAATCTTAATACCAGACTTAGCATTAACTAAAGTAGCATATGAAAAAGCCAAGAAGGATGTATACACTAGTTACTCATCAGTGCTTACATGATGATACGATTTAGGTAACTCAGCAAGTTGGACCTAGCTGAGGTGTATCAAATAGAATTATTCCTCTTCTTCTTCTTCTTCTTCTTCTTCTTCTTCTCTCTCTCTCTCTCTCTCTCTCTCTCTCTCTCTCTATTAGTTTCAATGAATTGATGAATCAAAATCCAATGACGTTGTGATAAAGAAATAATTGACAGAGCTTGTGATTTCCAATGGCCACATCCATATGAACTCCAACTCATCAAACTAAAGAACCAATATGGTAGGAATCACATATTGGAAAATTCTAACCTTTTCCACTTTCCAGTCTTGGTAACAGCTGCCCATATTAAGAGAACTTTATGACTTCTAAACACAAAGCATACATACCCAACTCTCAAGTTCAGACAACATAATCTAAGGGGCAGTGTGTGCATCCACGTGTGCAATAACACTAAAATAGGGAGTCTAACTCATGATTTCGAAATTGAAAACATGATATAAACACATAATTTTAGTATTATTAAACACTTGTGTGTAATAAGTTTTACCCTAATATAGAGAGAGCAACCATGGTGGACTAATCCACTAAGCTGCCACACAAGTCATCAACGTAAAGGTTTTAAATTTGGCAAATCAAGAAAAACATTGTCAATAAAAGGCAAAAAATTAACAACAAATTAGACCTCCCTATTATTGCTATTCCACATCAAACCCATCTTGTCACAAGTAATCAAACCTAAATAACTCCACCAATCTTTATTTTTGAGCCTTTTTGACACTAAGGAAGGAGCAACAGAGTTCAAATTACACACGCACATCAGTGAGATATTCATCAGCCCGGTCAAGTACAACAACATAACTAAATTGTAACCAAAAGCAAACAAAATTATAAGTGACATAATACCAATGAGCGCATATATAAACTCAATTGTAAACACACACACACACACACACACACACACACAACATATTACAATCAAAATCAAAAGTAAACCAGTCTGGCCAAGAAAATGTTGTAACCAGATTTGTCATACCTGTCCTATTGCCAGATAAGCAACAGCCCGATTCATGAGACACGAAATGTTCCCATCATCCAACTCCATCACCTTAGTATAATGTGCAATTGCAGTATCGAAATCATTCATAGTGTATGCTGCATTGCCCATTTCCTGTTCCTTACATGCCTGCGACTCCCTATCCATCCCCTCATCTGCTGTCAACTCCATCAGATCCAGTTCCTTTGCCAGCTCAGTCTCTGCGCTTTTCTTCCTTTCTGGCTGCAGCGACAGCAAAGGCGAAGACTGAGGAATCTCTGCCTCCACAGAAGTAGGAGTCCAGATGTTGACGTTCAACAAAACCCCAAGCGCTTGTATAACCCTCTTGTCCTTAAGATAGTTGTTATGGAGCTCATGCATCATCCTCACAAAGTCGCTATTTTGAAGGTAGACCTGGGTGGTTGGATTCGCAGTGAGCTTGTGCCACATTTCAGGCCACGACAACATGTCTTCGAAGGAAGATAAGGCTAAACTAGCTTTGGAAAACATGCGAAGATCAAATTGTTAGCGCCAAAGGAAACACACTTTAGTTCTTTTAATTAACTGATAGCTTTTGAGAAGTATGCCTCATAGGTCATCACTGATTATGTGATCACCATACAGCAGGAAAGACAAGCCTACGAAATGAGAATTTAATCTTAACTTATTATAATGATCTCATCAAGAAAATGGGGATAAACCAATTATGCAGCATACGAACTATTGGAATTTGGCGAAGTGCATTCACATGATCAAGAAATAAAAATATTCACATAAGACAACAATATTTAACATGGTTTGCCCAACTAAAGACATTTTTTTACATGCCTTTAATTTCCAATCTTCTAATAAAAGTTTAAAGTAAACTATAAGTACTCCTAAAATTAAGAGATAGCCTCACTAACATGTTTAACCATATTTTAGGATTGTAAGCTTCAGTCCCTTCAATATATATTAAGTTTCAAAAATTTAGGAAATAAATTATAAATAGATCACTTTTTAAAAATTGATTGCAAGTCAGATGAGACGACCAAAATCAAAAGCTCGTCACACTCCAAATTATATAAATTCCAAAGCTTCATCTCAGAGGTAACTTATTTATACAACCCTCTATTTTCTTGTTTCTTGTGCCATTTAACTGGGGCCAAAGTTGATGTAACTCTGTCACTCAATTTATATGATTTTCAAATGTCATGGTGAAATATTCTTCGAATCTACTTGCACCATGCAATCATTGGAACAAAACACCAAAAACAAAACAAAAACAAAAACAAAAACAGATGAAGTTACCACCTTGACGAGGACTGCCATTGCTCCCACATACTTCACTTCTTGTTTGCATGGTGATATTTCGTTCTGTTACAGCATATGTCATCCTACAATCCAAGCTAATTTTTTTTTTTTTTAATTTCCAAAAATCACAACAACAAAATAAATAAAAAGATGAATATGTACAGGTTGGGAACATGCCTTTTCTTTAGATTTGACTCGTCATCAACCCCATCTTCATTCTCACTGTCACCTGGTCCAGTTGACTCAACAACGCATGGTGATCCTTGATCCTCACTGTCACTTATACTTTCTTTTGCAGGCTTAATAGCGAGTTGTTGTTGAGGTTTTGGATGATCATGAGTGTTTAAGTAGACAATTTTAGTTAGGTGTTCTGCAAGTGAACGCTCAACCCTTTTTTTGGCATTACAATTCGGATATGTACATCTGTAGTAGCTTCGTGGATTTTCACTGCGCTTATGCTTCTGCTCATATTTACGCCAGTTGTACCCATCATTTGAATCATCTTTCTTTTTCTTATCAGAATTTCTGGCACAATTCACTAACCCGGCTTTGAGCCCCTCATCGCAGGGGTCAAACTCAAGTCCTTTCTTATAAGCAGTTACCGCTTCATCGATCTGGCCCAAGCCGAGGTGAGCCTCGCCGAGCCGGTAATAGCCTCTGGACCAATCAGGCTTGAGCTTGACTGCTTTCTCGGCGTCAGCCAAGGCTTCGGAGTACTGGTGCAGGCGAGCGTAGGCGGCGGAGCGGTTTGAGTAGAGAAGGTAGTTGGAGGGACCAACTGACATCGCCGTTGAGAAGTGGCGGACGGCGGTGGAGAAGTCACCGGCGGAGAAGGCCGCGTAGGCGTTGGCTTTGGCTTGTTCGGCCAAGGCATGAGATTGAATTTGAGTGCCGCGGAACGAGTGAGGCTTGTTGGCTTTCGCATGTACGCCGCCGAACGGAAAGTAGGAAATGACTTGATAAATCCTCATCAATATGATTTCACACAGAGAATAAATTGAGAATTTTGAATTGAATTTTTTTCCTCTTTTGCTTTCTATAACTGTTTGATTGACCAACGGCTTGTTTTTGCTTGTAGTCTATATGTTATTAGTAATTAGAAGCAGATATATAGAGTTGGTGAATGGTACATGTGGCAAAATCCAATTGGTGGAATGGTGGGCCATTACATTTGTTTTTTTTTCCTGGTGAAGATAAGAGGCGATGGCTAGAGAAGATAATCATTCAATGCCACCAATGTATCAATCTTTGAATTCTGTAACTCAAAACACTTTTATTGGATAAATCCTTCTACCCACTTTTGAATTATCGAGAAAAATCAATTATTGGCTCTGTTTGGTTCACACATCACTCATATCTCACTTCTCATATCTCAATTCTCGTGACTCAAAACTCATTCTCATATCTTATATTTTATTCTCTACTTTTCTCATAACTCACTTAACAATGTGTTTGGCTCAAATATTTGTAGTTTTCAACTTAAAAACTCAAGTTTAACTCAAAAATGTGGAACCCACAAGTCTTTTTTTTAGAATGGTAACAATACTCTTCTTGTTGCCCTTACCCGCGCAATATTTCCTCTCAGCCCACTCTTTCATTTTTCTCTCTAAAAATTTCAAGTAAATAGAAAGGGGCATTAGCTAAAAAGAAAGGAAAGCAAATCAAACACAAGCATATCACTCCTTCTGCAAATTCATGTTCCACTGTACATTAGTTCATATGCACACACACATCACAAGGCTACAATTTTTCTAATACACACATATACCAATTTTGAAACAAACCCAAAACAATAATCTTGTATTTTGAAACCCCAAATCCAAATCCAAATCCCAATTTTCAAACCCTCAAACCTAAATCAACCAAATCCCCAAACCAACAAACAATTACAAAGGAAGGAACTTTCAACTCAAAGAAAAAAGAGAAAATTGAGCAAATAAATAGAAAGAAAATAAAAAAGAAAGAGGGTGGAGCTTGAAGCTTAAACCATGGTGTTTTGGTTTAGAGAGGAAAGCCGAATGTGAGATAGCAAGGGCCACTTGGGCTGAGCTTGAAGTTTCGACCATGGTGGTTCGATTTAGAGAGAAGCCGGCAATGAAAGAGCAAGGCCCACTTGGGCTGAGTTTGAACTGAGGGACTTAAGACAGGGAAGGACTCGAGAGTGAGATCCATCTCAAGTTGGCTCGTGGTAGCGGCATGTGATGCTCATGTGGTGGTGAGTGGTGGTTTGTGGAGGTCCAGTGAAGAGAGGAGATGAGAGTTGCGTGTTTGAAGAGAAAAAAAAAAAAACAAAATAAAATAAGAGAGAGAGGGGGAAAGCACGGGTGCAAGAAGTCAGATTGATGAGACAAGTCATAAGGTGAGTCCAAATCTGCTGTCTCACTCTCTATATCTCATTCTATACTCCACAAATAAAAACTTGACAAGTACATCTATTTTATTAATTGCTAATTTTCAGCCTTTGTTATTTCAGTTACCTTAATTAATTGAAAATTAAAAAAGACACAACAACCAACACATCCCCACCACTGGCACCACCACCATCTTTCTCCAATGCCACATGGCCCACAACCACCAATAACAACCATCGCCAGCCCCCTTAGCAATCGTAGATGTGGTTAATGCCGCCAGATACAACCATCCACTATTGCCATTACTAGGTATTAGTATTTGTTACTATGGGTGAATGCCATCATCTGAGCTATTAAAACTTTCTTTTAGAGATCTGAAGAAGATAAGGTTGCGGTAGGTACCCATCATAGAATTGAAGAAGAAACTTGTTTCTTAGAATATGATGTCAATATCAATGTTTTTCCCATTGGTAGTGGATGGCATACAAACTATTGGTTAAGAACGGCTAAAGAATTAGGAAAGAAAGAATAAAGAAGAAACAAGAGAACAAAGGCAAAAAAATGTTGTTGGTGACCTGTTGCTAGTGAAAAGCGGCATCATAGAAAGATGGTGGTGGTGCCGGTGGTGGGGATGTGTAGGCTGCTGTGTCTTTTTTAATTTTCAATCAATTAAGCTAACCGAAATAACAAAGGCTAAAAACTAGCAATCAATAAAATAGATATACATGTGTCAAGTTTTTATTTGTGGAGTATAAAGTGAGATAGAAAGACTGAAATAGAAGATTTAGACTTGTCATAAGGTGGGCCCCTTCCAGTTGAGTAAAATTACAAAAATGCCATGCTAACTCAGTTTTCATAATTCAAAAATAACAAAAAGTTTTTTTCATTTTTCATAACTCTAACTCAGTTTTTTGAGTAACGAGTTATGGAAACTGAGAACAAAAATTAAACCAAACAACATCAGTTAGTGTGGAGCTCACAAAATTTGAGGAATAAGTAATGAAAACTGAGTAATAAGTGATGAAAACTCAACAAACCAAACATGGCCTAATCATTGACTCAATTATTGAAATAATAATTATTTAATTTGAAACTTAAAAATGCATTAAAAAAATATATGAACAGTAAAATGATAAGATATTCAACTTAAATATAAACATGCTTTTATATAATTAAAAACCAAAATAGGATATTTGAATTTGTATTGCAACTTCCTTTCTTTCGATGAAAAAATTTACATCGAACAGTATATTACTAGAAATGCATTGCGATTCTTCAAGCCATACAGTATAAGAGTTCAAATTTTCTGTCCAATTTTTCCTATCCCACTTTATGCTCCACAAATAAAAAAAATTACCAAGTGTCTACCTACTTAATTAAATGCTAATTTTCTGCTTTCTCTTATTTCAGTTTCTTAAAATAAAAACCAAAACATTCCCACCTGTCACTACCACTAGTCCTCCACCACCAACCAACACCAGTGCCACTACATGTCTACGATGGCCATCTATCAACGCCTCAGTTGTTTTCAAATCCATGACTAGGAACAAGTATAGAGAAATTGCGTTGTCCTTTCATCAAGTGGCTCTGTGGCTATGAATTTCTTTTGGTATTTAACATCAACTGCATTGGTTATTGTACGGGTATCGCCCCTCGTCGAAACCATTCATCCACAAAACTCCATTGTTGTGACGCCATATGTGGAACCTTACTCGGCCCGGACTCGTTGGCCCATTCCGTGTAACCTTCAGCACTCGATATGCCCGGCAACACTCAAAGGAACGCCTCTACCGAGCAACAGACCTGGCAGTGGACCTTGTCCCAATGCCACTATCACCACTTGTCCATCACCTAACACCCACTCTGGAGCAACGGTATTGGACCTCCCCTCCATTGTCTAGGGAACACCTCTGCCGAGCAACAGACCTGGCGGTGGACCAAGTCCCAATGCCACTATCACCACTTATCCATCACCTAACACCCACTCCGGAGCAACGGTATTGGGCCTCCCCTTCATTGCCTAGGGAACACCTCCGCCGAGCAACAGGCCTCGCGGTGGAATTAGTTCCAAGGCCACTACCATTCTCCCCCACTCGCATTAAAAGCACCCACTTAGGAGAGGAAACATTGGACCTCTCCCTCCACTGACCAAGAAAATTATCGTGCAGTCACACTGACTTGGTTTATAAATAGGCAAGGGATATTAAAGGGAAGGGGGTTGGCAATTCTGAAGAAAAAATGACAAGAGGAAAAAGGCAGTCTCCTTAAAGAAAAAAGGGAGAAAGGTGTTAAAAAGGAGAGAGAGAGAGAGAGAGAGAGAGAGAGAGAGAGAGAGAGTCAAGGAAATTTGGGAATTGGGCTCGCCAAGCACAGTACCGCCCATTGTAAAAAACACAAAAACCCATAATACAAATAGATTGTGAGCCCAAATACACCTTAGGCCTAACAAGAGTAATTAGGTGCACATAATTGGTGCCGTCTATGGGAATCTCCTACGAAGCTGCGATTCTGTCTAGACAGTCATGAGAGAATGTTTAAGAGCAGACAGGGAAGCCATGCAGAGAGCAGTTTTGGGGGGTCGTCGCGAGGGTCCACATGGTGAGAAGGGAGGCAAAAGAGATTGGAGGATAGAAGAAATGAGGGGGCAGAGGAGTCTGGGCTTGGAGAAGGATCGTACCAAACCCTCCGGACAATGTCTAATGCCTCGGGGCGCAACCGCCACTACAACAAAATGTATTTTCAGTGACGAAAAAATTCGTCACTAAAAGTCCAGTTTTTCGTCACTAAGAACCATTAGTGACGAAACTCATTTCGTTGCTGAAACCCCGTCACTAAAAGTCCTAGTGACGAAAAATTTCGTCACTAAAAGTCCGATTTGATTTTTTTTTTTTTTTACTTTTAGTGACGAAAACCTTTCGTCACTAAATGTTTTCCTCACTAAAAACACCATTCAGTGACGAAAATATTTCGTCACTAAAAACACTTTAGTTTATTAAATCATATTTAGTGACGAATAATTTCCTCACTAAAACTATTTTCGGGTACATATAGTGACAAAAAGTTCGTCACTAAAACTATTTTTAAGAAAATCCATGCACATACAGTGACGAAAATTTTCGTCACTAAAACCATTTCTTACAAAATTTTACTACATTTAGTGACGAAATATTTCATCACTAAAACTTATTTTTTGTTTTTATTTTTTTCATAACTTTGATATTAACATGTAATCTGTTATTACATTACTAAAACCTCACATTTGAATAATACATTTATTTCAACAACACATTTATAAAAAAAAGATCCATACATTCCACAAGTAAAAAATAAAACAAGTATCTAATTCAAATTCCTTCCATACAATAATTGTTTGCAACATATACAATAACTCAATATGTAATTGTTTGCAACATATACAATAACGGAAAATGTCCTCATATGTCTTCAAGTAATGCCATAAGTAAATCTTCTAATAGCCACCAATAAAAAATTTGCACAAATACAAAAACAATGCCACATGAAAATTGTAAAGTAAAAACATTAATTATGTTATATGAAACATTTCTAACAATGCATTAAGAGTAGTCACACCATGTAATGTGGGTCAATTGCTAAAAGAAAGTACTAACCAAAAGATGTTTTAACTTGAAGTTGAACCACCCCCATAGGTAAGAGCGTCATCATAACCATTCCTTCTTAAAAGGTTAAGAATATTCTTTTGGACCTCTTCTTGCTTAGCTCGTGCCTCTTGATCCCTAGCTCGAGCCTCTTGGTCTCTAGCTCGAGCCTCTTGGTCTCTAGCTCGCTCCTCTTGATCCCTAGCTCTTGCCTCTTTGAGCTCAATGATCTCATTTTCTAACCGCTGAATATACTTCACCGAGGAATTAGATGAGGCGGTGGTTACTAGAGAAGAGGAAGGTCTCATGCCAAGTCCTTTCACAATACCGGACTTCTTCTTAAAAACCAAGTTTGAAATCTCCTCTTGTGTAAGGGGAATTGCATTAGGATCTTGACAATGATCCTCTTGCACTTTAAGAATATTTTCCTATCATTTGAAAAGAGAAAGAAACAAACAATCACAACATTAATAATACATATGTTATAGCTTTACAAACATGATAGGGATGGAATGATATACATACATATGTCGCTTCATCCTCATGGTGTATCCACATATTTGTATTTGGATTGAAATGAACATCTTTGAAGATTTTTGCCAATTCAGGAACTTGACCGTCATTACTATTTGTCTGATTAATTAACATTCAAGTGTTAGATAAATATACTTAATTAATCACAACATGTAATACACTAAAGTTTAAGAAAATGAAAAACCACGCACCTCCTCATCAACCCTAACAGCAAGTGCCTTTGTCCCACATCTATGTTTGCCTGAAGTTTTCTTCCTATTTTCTTCCTCTTGCACTTTAAGAATATTTTCCTATCATTTGAAAAGAGAAAGAAACAAACAATCACAACATTAATAATACATATGTTATAGCTTTACAAACATGATAGGGATGGAATGATATACATACATATGTCGCTTCATCCTCATGGTGTATCCACATATTTGTATTTGGATTGAAATGAACATCTTTGAAGATTTTTGCCAATTCAGGAACTTGACCGTCATTACTATTTGTCTGATTAATTAACATTCAAGTGTTAGATAAATACACTTAATTAATCACAACATGTAATACACTAAAGTTTAAGAAAATGAAAAACCACGCACCTCCTCATCAACCCTAACAGCAAGTGCCTTTGTCCCACATCTATGTTTGCCTGAAGTTTTCTTCCTATTTTCAGAGTTCTTTTTTGATTTTTTCTAATAAACAACATTCAAGATATTTATTAGATCATGAATAAAACAGTATACATTTACTTATCTAAGTATTAATCTAATCACTTTACAACATAATATAGTAAACATTGGATAATAATAATATATGCATAAATAATTTACCAGCCAATCCTCATTAGTCCATCTCCCATCAATGAGTTCAGTCCACAGCTCAAGTTTGGCATGCTTTGGCGGGTGGCTTCTTGCATAGTCAGCACCATGAGATTGTACGAGCTTTTTATAAGCTTGATGCAACTTGTGGGAGCTGGAACTCAATAATCTTCCACATTTTGTATTTAATGTTTTCGTTACTAAGTTGGAATCCCCTTATAGCTCAAATTGATCTTGTAAAATGAAGTGTATATGTATTATAAAAATACCATTATTTGAATTCAATATGCTTAGTTACAACAAATACAAGTTAGACGTTATCAATGTAAATTTACCGCGATATTTTGAAGCACCACATCTCTAGTAGCAGCATCAATATTTTTCCAATTTTTCACGTTGTAACTGGATAAATTACTTCGCACTTGTAAACCAATTTGATTGACAAGCTTACACGCATTATTCCCAACAGGAGCATCATATTCTGCAGCTATACGTACTGGCAACTTACCACTTTTTTCAACAAGTGCCCGTACTACTATACCACGTGTTGTTCCACGGGCATTTCTGCTAGCAGATCCTATTTAAACATTATTAATGTTAAGAAATTATACATTCTATGTATATTATAGCTAAATTAAGTGAAATATAATCTCAATAGTAAAAACAGGGTGCAGTTGTAATTAAGTATGTTTTATGTAATTACCAGTCGTGCTAGTTAATGCGCCAGTAGTTTGCGCCTCCGCACTAGAAGAATTTTAGACGGGAGGATTTGCTTCAGGAGGTGTTTCCGTAGATTGGACCGTAGATTGGACCACCGGGATAGATGCCTCACCTCGTGAGCGTGTAAGTCGTCCTGGTGCCATCTGTAACTAACAAACATATATATAATAGAACAACAAAGTCATTACAAGTAATGGAACAATAAAGTTATTATCATCTATTGTATCCTATGGAACATCTATTGTACCTTATGGATTACAGAATTAGATAACTCATCATCATTGTCATCGTTACCAATAGGTGGTACATAATCATCATCTACCACAACACTAGCTCTACTTCTTTTTCCTTTTGCACAATTGGACTGAGCAGTATCCTTTAGAGAAGTTGAGATGTACTTCAATCCCAAAGCATCAATTCTCTCTTGGTTTTGCCTCATTTTATCCAATCTTGCCATCTCATACCTCGGTATGTTATGAGTATATTTGGCCTTTTTGGGCATTTTTTGAAACTATGTATTGACATGAAAGATAAGTACAATTGCTACTAACTTAACATCAAAGTCTACACCATTATCCATGTCAAACAATTCACAAGTGCAAAATTTGAACACAATTACTACTAACTCAACACAACAAATGACCACATCAATATCCATATCAAGTTCAAGATAAGTACAAAACATCTTAATAACAATTATTACTAACTTTACATATCATAGTCTATACCATTATCCATATCAAGCAATTCACAAGTGCAAAATTTGAACACAATTACTACTAACTTAACACAACAAATGATCACATCAATATCCATATCAAGTTCAAGATAAGTACAAAACATCTTAATAACAATTATAAATCACAATTGCTACTTAGACAAGCATAAAACTTTAAGATAAGCACACAATATTTAAAACAATTGTTATGAACTCTACATATCATAATCCATATCAAGATCAACATCAGGTATGTCATGCTCTTCATTTTGATTAGCATCTCTTGAAGTTCCTCCTTCAAGAACAACCTCAGTTTCAACATCACCCATACAATAGTCAATAATATTGTCCTCAACATTGATAGAGACAACATCAACAATCGCTTCTTGTTGGAATGCGTCACTATCTTTTGTATTATCATTGAATTCTCCACCCCCGACTTCTGGGACATCAAACACTCCCCTATGTTGGATGGATTGCACAATTTTTCAAGATTCACCCAATTTGGTATCTTGAAGGTAAAAAACTTGTCTCGCTTGACTAGGAAGTATAAAAGGGTCATTTTCATACCACCGACTTGTAACATCAATACTTGTGCAGTGTGCATCAGTTTTTATCGTTCTCCTCCGACCATTGGTACCAGTATTGTACCATTCACACTGGAACAAAACAACTTTATGGCGAAACACATACTCCAACTCCCAAATTTTGCATACATGACCATAGAAGTCGTGCATTTCTCCCTCATGGTCCCCTTCGGTACATACACCACTGTTTTGGGTTACACGTCGATTGTCTAGGTCCCTAGTATGAAACTTTATACCATTGACCATACAAACTATGTACTCCTTCACATGCGACTTAGGACCATTTGCTAATGACCATAACTCTTTAGTAGCTTCTGGTAACTCATTAACTTTCAATCTATTCATCTATAATGACACACAACAAGTGATATTAATTAGTAATAAGTAATGACGAAACTATTTAAATGTTTAATTTTTATTAGTGTGTGATTAAATTTCAAATGTCTTACACGTTCTCTGAACCACTTAGGAAACTTTTGTTGTTGGATTTGATTTATGGCTTCTCCAGTATGATTATGCAATGTGCTTTTGTGTTCACTGTTAAAAATAAGGTAATTTATTTTTAGCTAAGCATTGCAGATAATATTCAAAACTTGATCAAACAATACACGCATATAAAATCACATACTTTAAATAAGGCTCTAACTCAGGACTATTGTACAATAAGTACCAATGAGCAGTATCAAGCAATGCATGAGACAAGTTGCCATCATTCCACCTACCACCTGTAGGTCAGGCAGTCTGTGAAAAAACTATTAATCCTTCACTAGATTCACCAAAATCTTCATTTCTTTCTCTTCGATTATGCACAGTTTCAATCCCATCAATATACAAAGACCAGTTGTTAATACATTCTTTGAGAATGTAAGCCTCTGCAATCGAACCTTCTGGTCGAGCTCGGTTCGAAACGTATCTTTTCAATTTTCCAAGGTACCTACGAGGAAAAAATATGCATATTATGTGATTTTATACCACATGGAAAAGATACAATTAATAGATGCATTAAAGGGTCTAATTACCTTTCAATTGGGTACATCCACCGATGTTGTACCGGACCCCCTAAAATTGCTTCTCGAGACAAGTGAACAGCAAGATGGACTATAACATCAAAGAATGCTGGAGGAAAGAACCTCTCAAGCTTGCAAAGTATAAGAACTATACGTTCTTCTAGTTTCTCCAATTCACTCCGCTTTAGAGTCCTTGAACATAAGTCTTGAAAGAAGTTGCCCAACTCAAACAATACAATACTAATATCTTTATGTGCAAACCCTCGCAACCCAATTGGAAGAATTCGTTGTAGTAGCACATGACAGTCATGGCTTTTCAAATCAGATAATCTACCATTTTTTGCATTCACTGACCTTGATATGTTAGCTGCATAGCCATCCGGATACTTGACTGATTTCAAAAAGTCATAGAAACCATCCCTTTCATTTGGGCTTAATGAAAAAGAAGCTCGAGGCTTCTCATATGATCCATCAGGACGTTGTTTCAAATGCAACATGTGCCTAAAGTCCATATTTTGCAAGTCTATACGTGCCTTGTCAGTATCCTTATTCCTCCCCTCAATGCCCAACAAAGTGTCGTAAGTACTCTCACTAATATTCTTCTCCACATGCATGACATCAATGTTGTGCTTAAGCTTTTTATTCTTCCAATATGGAAGCTTATACAAAATACTTACCTTTGACCAATTTGGCTCCCAATGAGTTGTCTCTTCTTATTACTTGGATGCTTTCCTAAAATTATATTTGGCATTCTATCTAACTGCTCTTGTATCTTTCCCACTTGTAACTCTAAAGATCTCTTCCATTTCTCCGATAAACCATTATGCAATCGACTATGTCTCCAACGATGTTCCATAGGCAAATAAGCTCGATGATTAATGAATCCAATTTTACTTTCCAAAGCTTCTGAGTATGGTTCATCATTGCAAGTGTAACAAGAATGATAACCCTTTGTCCTCCACCCAGACATGTTACCAAATCCAGGATAGTCATGTATTATCCACAACAAAGTTGCACGCATTTGAAAATGCTCTTTACTATAAGCATCATAAGTTTCTACACCTTCTTCCCACAACTCCTTCAACTCGTCAACCAATGGTTTCAAGTAAATATCAATCTCATTTCCTGGTTGGTGGGGACCAGGAATAAGTAAGGACAACATAAAATATGGCTCCTTCATAACCAGCCAAGGCGGCAGATTATAGGGGATAAGTATGACAGGCCACATACTATAGTTGTTGTTCGTATTCCCAAAAGGGTTAAATCCATCCGTAGCCAACCCCAACCGTACATTGCGAGGTTCGAGGGCAAAATCAGAATGTTGCAAATCAAACTCCTTCCACTCCTCACTATCAGCCGGATTCCTCATTATCCCATCATCCACTCGTTTGTCTATATACCATCTCATGTCCTTAGCTCTTTGGCCTGACATGTACAATCTCCTTAGTCTCGGTGTCAACGGGAAGTAACGCAATACCTTATGAGGAATCTTCTTACCTTGGCCACGTGTATCCTTGTACCTAGGCGCCTCACACACGGGACATTTGTCAAGGTTTTCATTTTCCTTCCAAAATAATGCACAGTCATTTTTACATGCATCTATATGCTCATATGACATGCCCAAGTCACGTAATATCTTCTTTGCTTCATAAGTTGACTTTGGAACTAAGTTATCTTTCGGTAAAACCTTTGTCAGCAATTCTAGCATCATATCAAGTCCCTTATTACTCAAGTTGGTCATTACCTTTACATTCAACATCTCAATAACAAACTTCAAGATACTATAATCAATGCAACCCGGATACAATTTACGCTTTGCATCTTCCTCAAGTTTGTCAAAATGACGCACCTCCTCATCTTCAGTTGTATTTCTTGGTTCCCCTCTAATTCGATCACCTACTAAGGCATCGATATCATCCATATAATCACCATCCGACATTTCATTATCATGAATGTTCTCGTTCAATACACGAGGTTCTCCATGATTATACCAATTAATGTAAGATTGCATAATCCTACGATGAAGCAAATGGATACGCACAATTGGAGGAGATTGTCGATAACAATTCACACAGTGAATACACGGGCACGGAATATTACCGCTCAAGTCCACAACCGGTCTTGTAAAATTAATAAATGCATTGACCCCTTCAATATATGGACGACTTAATCTGCCATCAGGTGTCTTAGCCATTGGCATCCAACTTTTATCCATGTTTGACTACAATAAGGTAAATGCTACTTTAGCAAAATAAAAACAACTTATGCATAATGTATTCTAACATCTAAGTCTATAAGCTACTTAGATAAAGTTCTATCTTATTCATGAAGGCTCAAGTATATATTAATACTTAAATAAATATACATTGCACATTCAAACACTTCTAATATGAATATCACCACCTTATAACCCCATGCAAACCACCCGCTTGTTTCAACACAACAACCCACCAAAAAACCAATCACAAACATCACAACTGTATTGCTTACAAGTATTGAAATCAAATAAAATACTACTCATCACATCTAATCAACAATACTCATTTCCATTTGCAACAAATAAAAAACACTCCCAATATTAGTTTAAACTACCTTATAACACCATGCAAGCCACCCGCTTGCTCCAACACAACAACCCACCACAAACCAATCACAAACATCACAACTATAATACTTACAAGTATTGAAATCAAATAAAATACTATTCATCACATCTAATCAATAATACTCATTCACATTTACAAGAAATAAAACACTCCCAATATTAGTTTAAACTACCTTATAACACCATGCAAGCCACCCGCTTGCTCCAATACAACAACCCACCACAAAACCAATTTTCAACATCACAAGTACAGAGTTTTATAAACTTTTAACTAGAATTTACTTACTTTGCTCAAGCTAAGTTTACAACTTTCAGAAAAAATCCAAAGTTAACTTGTATTCTTCACCTTGTTCCTCACAATTTCTTCAGGCACAAAAGAGAAAGAGAGCTGGAGATAAAAGAAAGATAACTTTTAGTTGGCTTTAGCCTACATACAAAAGAAAAAAAAAAAAACTTTTAGTTTACTAAGAAATGGATAACCAACCAAAAAAAAATCCCAACCAAAATTAGCTCAATACTTAAGCTTAGGCACAAACAAAACCAGCAAAAAAGTAACAAAACTAGAGCAACACAATCATTGCTTTGAGCAAACAGTAGCACTCACCAATCAAATTCACAAACTTAAGTGAAAGAACCAAAATTTGACAAAAGATACCCCCATCCCCCAATTGGGATAGTATTTTGATCTAGGAATTCATATCACAAAATTTTTTAATTAAAAAAATGGTTACAATTTACAATGAATATGCATAAATCATACTCCATATGAGTAGTGGAACTTCATTGCACTGTTTTAACATTAAAACAGAAGCAACAAACAGTCAGTCGCACAAGGGGGAGGGGCAAAACTTAGATATGGGTTTTTGTGCAATGAACAAAACTTAGATACAGCCACATAACTAAATTTAATTTTCCTTAACAGAGGGAACGCAGTTACATAATTGAATTTGACTGAATAATTGAGGAAGTAGAGTACAGTAAGGTACATTTCTAAGAAAATGTACTATGCACACAGGTTAGAGATCTTTCTTGGTAAGAAGTGGTCAATTAATGAGCTCGTGTAGTGTGGTCCTGTTGGGGGGCGATTAGCTAGGGTCCTTAACTATACTTCATGATTTCTGATTTAAACTTTGCCATTTGTCAACCTTTTTGAAAGGGTCCATATAGTTACTGGCACGATCAATAATTCAATACCAAAAGGGCATTGTGGTGCACTTATTTTTGTCTTTAACATGCACAATAAGTCTCTGTACTATAACTACGCCAAGAATTAGACGTGCCACATGTACTAT
Source organism: Castanopsis chinensis (assembly GCA_032878915.1). Lineage (NCBI taxonomy): Eukaryota > Viridiplantae > Streptophyta > Magnoliopsida > Fagales > Fagaceae > Castanopsis > Castanopsis chinensis. Next base: position 27,707,153 of record JAVQMG010000121.1, on the reverse strand, counting down.
GCACAAAAAAAAACAGCATTGTATATTATCTTCTGATATTAAACAAGTGGCAATAATTTCAAAAAAGAAAAAGAAAAAGAACGTTTTAAAATTCAATAGAAGATAAATTTTACATGTTATAACTATTAACTTTCCAATATGTTCATTGAATCAATCTATTGCATCCATTACCAACCAATAACTAACAAGGAAAATCTATTGCATCCATTGCCATGATAAACCTCAACTTCAGTAACTAAAATGTATTCATATTCTTTTGTTGCCAAGTACTTGACAGGGAAGCTCACACTCACACACAATACATATAGCAAATTTTAAAAATACAAAATAAAAATAAAATCAAACATTAAGCATATGATTTTCCAAACTTGTTGAAAAATAAAACAAAAATTCTAATTAAAAATTTAAAAAAATATATATGGTAATGCAGATTCACAGAACAGTAAATTATATTGAAATCCCTCACACAAATTGTAAAACCCACCATTTATTTCATTTAAAGAAAAATCAAAAACTAACGAAATCCCAAAAAAAAAAAAAAAAAAAAAAAACCAAACCAAAGCTTGAATCGCAAAGAAAAGAAAATAGGAATGTGGAAAAAAAGTGACAGACCGATCTCGGAGCGAAGAGCGTTGCCGACGCGAAGGGGAGGATGGATCGGCGACGGTATGCTCAGATCGGTGACGATGAGGATGAATCGGCGACGGTTAGCTCAGATCGGTGACGGTGAGGATGGATCGGCGACAGTATGCTCAGATCGGTGACGGTGAGGATGGATTGGCGACGGTTAGGCTGGGTTTGGCTATGGGTTTGGCGAGGATGAATCGGCAACGGTTTGGTGACGGTGAGCTGGGTTTGGCGACGGTGAGGCTCGGCGACGGTTAGCTAGTTTGGCGACGAGAGGCTCGGCGACGGTGAGGATTGGCGATGGTTAGCTGGTTTGGCGGCGAGAGGCTCGGCGACGGTTAGCTGGTTTAGCGATGAGAGGCTCGACGACGGTTAGAAGCTCTGGTTTGGCGACGGAAACGGCGCAGCTTTAGGTTTGCTTTAGCTCTGGTTATGTTTTTAGTGATATCCAATATTAAGTGCCTCAACGCCTCAGCTATCACAAGCGCTTGTTATTCTCAGGTGCAACTAAACAAAAACTTATAGTGACGACTTATGTTTCGTCACTATAAGATACCTTTAGCGACGAAACTTAGTTTCGTTGCTGATAATGATACTATTTTTACCATTTTTTTTTAGTGACGATTTATTTTCGTCACTATTTGTGCCATTCAGTGACGAAATTAATTTCGTCACTAATTGTATTATTATCAGCATCTTTAGTGACAAATTTTTTCGTCACAAAAAACTTAGACTTTTAGTGACGAAATAATTCGTCACAAAAGATGAATTTAGTTTGGCACCTAGATTTTTGTTTGGCGCCTTTAGTTCAACCTAACATATAGTGACGAAACCTATTTTTTGTCACTAAATGTTACTATTTTTTTTATAAATAGTGACGAAATATAAATTTCGTCACTAAATGGTACTTTTTAGTGACGAAAATATTTTCCTCACTAAAATTCGTCACTGAAAATACATTTTGTTGTAGTGCGCGCCGACAGAAGAGACCACAAGCTTGAACAAAGGAATCAGGAATTAGAGCACTTGAGTAGGACAGTGAGGGATTTGGAGTTGCAGGCACGAGGAAGGCGAAGGAGAAGAAATCAAGAGGAACGGAGAGAAGGTCGGCCAGTTTGGGGAATCACCATATGACGGGATCCCATCAATCCGGGTCTCGTCGACGCCATGAGCGTTCGCGTGAGTACGCGGACCATGGATCGGTTTCCCCCGATGAGGGCGACCTCTAAACGTGGCCATGGATGCCATGAGCCGGGCATTACGCCAAGTTGCCCGGTCCCCATTCACAAGAGACATTAAGGAGGCGCCTATGCCAAACAAGTTCACCCGGCCTCCATTCAACTCCTACACTAGAAAGACAGATCCGGTTGAATATGTAAGTCATTATATTCAAATGATGTCCCTGTACGCCTATAATGATGCATTGATGTGCAGAGTTTTCCCTTCGAGTCTCGGCCCTACTACTTTGAGGTGGTTTAACAGATTAAAGAAAGGCTCAATCCGTAGTTTCTCAGAACTGATTCATGCAGTCGGGTTCCGCAGCCCGTAGACGTGTTACTATCAATGAAAATAGGGGCTGGGGAAACCCTTCGCAACTATGCCAATCGGTATTAGGAGTTGTACAACGAGATCGGTGGGGGCAACGAAAAGATCGCGGCAAGCACTTTTTGGATGGGGTTACCGGAAGAATCCAAGTTGAGAGAATCATTGACCCTGAGACCTCCCGAGGACATGAGGCAGTTGATAAGGCACATCAAGGAGTACAAGCGCTTAGAAGACGATCGGCTGCAGACAAAGGGGAAGGCCCTGGTCATCAGCTATCCTCAGAATACTAGCTTTGTCCCTAGACATAGGAAAGATTTGAGAATTCAGGAGCCCAGCTGAGCGATTGGAGGAGTCAACGCGGTGTTTAAGGAGCCCGTGCACAGGATCATTGACAGGATAAAAAAACGAGTCGTATTTTAAGCAGCCGAATAAGATGGCGGGCGACCTATCAAGGAGAAACCAGAACTTGTATTGCACCTACCACAGAGATAAAGGGCACACCACGGAGTAGTGCAGAGTATTGAAAGATCACCTAGAGCAGTTAGTGAAGGCAGGACATCTGAAGGAATTTCTAGCGGGGACTGGGAATCAAGAAATGGGATAAGCAGATTGTGTGCATCGAGACCCCCTCCCACCCCCTTTGGGAGTAATAGAGATCATTCACACGGCACCAAGGGACCCTACGACGCTGACCACAAAAGAGGTACTGGCCATGGTATCAACAAAAGTTTGCGCAGGCGAGCGACCGTCGGGGAAGAAACCGAGGCATTCTAGACAACCTATAGCATTTGACAACGGCAACCTAGAAGGAACCGCCCAGCCACACCATGACGCTTTAGTAGTCACGGCCCGTGTAAGGGGCTTCATAGTGAAAAGAATTATGATAGACTAGGGGAGTGGAGTAGACGTAATGTACCCAGACCTGTACAGGGGGCTGGGCCTAAATAAGGAGGACTTGTCTAGGTATGATACTTCGTTAATGGGATTTGATGAGCACATGGTAACACCAGAAGGGCAGATTTCACTCCCGGTCAACATGGGAGGTAAGGAGGTAATTATGACATTCATGGTGGTCGCCTCTTACTCACCGTACACAGCAATCCTCAAAAGGCTGTGGATACATGACATGGGAGCTGGACCATCCACGTTGCACGTCAAAGTCAAATTTTAGACCGAAGACGGGGTTGTGGTGTTACGGGGTGATCAGCAAGCGGCCAGGCAGTGCGTGGTAGCCGTAGCCGACAAACAAGCTGAGCAAAGGACTTCAACTGAGGGGAATTCCTTATAGCAATTACAGCAGCCCCAATTGGAGGGGTTTGCTGCTGCCGAAGGGTTGGTGAGAGTGGAGATCCTGCCGAGAGGTTAGAGGAGTTTCCAGATAGGGGCAAACCTGGATGATCGAGCAAGGGCAGAGTTGCTGCTTTTTCTTATACAAAACGTGGATGTGTTCGCTTGGAACCTGTATGAGGTGCCCAGGGTAGACCCCAAATTTATAGTTCACAATGCCCCCTTAAGAAGTAGAGACCGAGAAGGTCCACAAAGGAGCACATGGAAGCCGTCAAACAGGAGGTTGGTTAGCTGAGAGAGGCGGGCCCCATAAAAGAAGCATTTTTTGCAGAATGGCTCGTAAGCACGGTGGTCGTGAAGAAGAAGAATGCAAATGGAGGGTTTGTGTTGACTTCACCGACCTGAATCGAGCATGCCCAAAAGATCCGTTCCCAATGTCAAAAATTGGTCAATTGGTAGACGCTACATACAGGCACCCAAGGATGAGCTTTCTTGACACTTTTCAGGGTTATCACCAGATTAATCTAGCTGCCGAGGACCAGGAGAAAACGGCATTCATAGCACCCAACGCCAACTATCATTATACCATAATGCCATTCGGATTAAAGAACGCGGGAACCACTTATCAACCAATGATGACGAGGATGTTTAGGGATAAGATTGGGCATACGGTTGAGGTGTACATTAGTGACATGGTGGTAAAAAGCAAGCAAGAAGGGCAGCACATCAACGACCTTAAGCAGGTGTTCGAGATACTCTGGCAACGCTAGCTATGCCTTAACGCCGATAAATGCGCTTTCGGAGTAGGGTCTGGTAGATTCTTGGGTTACCTCATTACAAAAAGGAGAATCTAAGTCAACCCTGATAAGATTAAGGCCGTGAGACGCCTCAAAATACAAAGCAATCCAAAAGAGGTTCAAAAGTTGACTGGCATGTTGGCCACTTTCAACCGATTTATTTCCAAGTTTGCTGATCGGTGCCAGCCATTTATCGGCTTTTGAAGAAATGGAGGGGGTTTGATTGGGATGAGGAGTGTGATAAGGCCTTCTAAGATCTTAAGGACTACCTTGGGTGGGCACCGATGTTGACAGCCCCAGAACCAAGAAAAGACCTATATATGTACCTCTCGGTATCCGAACATGCAGCTAGCACCATGTTGTTAAGAGATAGTGGTGTGCAGCTCTCGATTTATTACAACAGTAAGACGTTGGTTGACGTCGAGACCAGGTACCTACCGCTGGAGAAACTGGTGTTAGCACTCATGCATTCCACCAAAAAGCTACCTCATTACTTTCAGGCCCACACCGTCTATGTCCTTACCGAATACCCACTTCAGTCATTGCTGAGAAGATCTGACTTCAAGGGGAGGATAGCTAAGTGGGGGACTTGGCTAGGTTCTTTCGACATCAGATTCAGGCCAAGGAATTCAATGAAGGGACAAGTACTTGCGGACTTTATTGCCGAGTTTACGCCGAAAAGTACTGATATAATCTGCCTCATGGAAGTCAGGCCATAGAAAGTATTTGTGGATGGCACATCCAGTGTGGCAGAAACGGGGGCTAGAATTGTGATCATCACCCTAGAAGGGCTAAAATTGGAGCACTCGTTTAGGTTAGGTTTCAGGGCTTCTAATAATGAAGCTGAGTATGAGGCCCTGCTCGCTGGACTAAGGGCCGTCACGGATCTGGGAGCCAAAGAAGTAGAAGTTTACTCGGATTCTCTCTAAGTAGTTAATCAGGTGCTTAGGAACTTCGAGGCCAAAGATGCCCAGATGATTGAATATCTACGGTTAGTAAAGCAAACCTTAGGTAATTTCTCAAAAGTCAAGATTGAGCGGGTAGCTCAGGGACAGAATCGACCCGCCGATTCCTTAGCGACGCTGGCATCGTCAATAGCTAACATGGTACCTCGGCTGATCAGGGTGGAGTTAGTAGCCGAACCAAGTATCGCTACCAAAGTGCTGATTTCCCAAGTGACTATAGCCGAGGAGTGCTGGATGGACCCCATCATCGACTTCCATACAGAGGACCGAGCTCCGGAAGACGAGAACGAGGTGGCCAGAGTATGGCATAACGCTGCTCGGTACTGGTTGTCTCCTGACCAAAAGTTATACCAGAGGTCATTCGAAAGACCGTACCTGTAGTACCTATAGTGCCTTCGTGCCAAATTTAATTAGAGTAAATTTTGAACCAATTAAGTCTGAAATGGGAGTGATTGGAGCCATTTAATGTTAATTGGGAGCTAATTTGGGACCTATTAAATTTAATTGTGCTGAAACCATTTTCTAACAAATGACCTCTGCTCACGATTACATCAATACCTCTCAGCATATTTTGAATCTGTGAATGAGGTTAATTTTTCCAGAAACTAGACATCCGGGGCTTCAATTTGAGCACAAGAACAAGACAATTTCGATCAAAATTGAGTCAGATATGATTTTTCAAAGTTGGCTCTACAAGCTGTTATAGCAGCTACGGGAAAACTGAATTTTGGCTTGCTCCTCACTCCCACCAATCTCTACATTTAATGCTCTAGATTTCCCCCAAGGCTAAAATGAGGTCTAGGTTCATAATTTTTTGTCAACCCTCGTTAATGGTCTTCCATTCATATTTCCTCCGCCACTACTATATAAACCTCCCATCTCCTTCATTCCAGGACAAAAAAAAAAAACCCTCTCTTCTCCTCTCTTGAGTTCTAGGAAGTTAAGTAGTCTTGTCATATCTTGGTCTTCTTGAGACTCAAGGTATTGAGTGAGACTCACTCTTCCTCTCCTAACTCTTCTTTTCCTCCACCGTTAGGACCTCTCTCAAGAGTCTCCTCATCCACCATATGAATCTTGCATGAAGGTATAATCTATTTTCCTAACTTGTTTTTTGTGTTGCCATGATAAGAATTTAGGATTAAAACATGATAGTAATTATTTAAATTCTCTTGAATATGTTTGAATGTTCTTATATGTTTTTGACATGTTTTTGGTTGTTCATCACATGTTCACACTAGTTTTGATCTTAAATTCACTTCAAAAATATGAAAAACATGTTTGTTTAATAATTCTTTCTAATCCTTGAATCCAGGATATCATCATCCACACACATTCACTAGAATTTATTTTTCAAATCCAAATGCAATGCTTAATAAATTGAATTAGGGTTCATCACATGCACACACCTTAAATTCAACATGCAAATTGATTGACATATTGGGTGATATGATATGAATGTTGGCCACCATAGTCTAGAAAACCGGTTTCACCAGGCAAGGTGGGTGCCTAACACCTTCCCACCTTGTAACATAGCCTCTGAACTTAGATCAAGGGTTAGTAGATCAAATACTTATCCATGTAATTTTCAATTTTTAGATTGTAACTAGGAAACAAAGCCATGTACTTTATCTTAGATTGTATCTAGGACCAAAGCTATGTAATTTTCCTATGATTAATGTAAATTCAATTAAAAATTAATAAAATGAGAAATTTTTCAATTTTGGTTTTCTTATTTATTCCAAAAATTAAATAAGTGGCGATTTTATTGTAAAATCCTTAATCTAAAGGGGAAAATATAACTAGTCGAACCTCCATTTTGAGAGGCAATAACACGACTCCACCCATTCACGTGGGTTTGGCCCAACACCACCCCATAATAAAACGGTCCAGGGGCGCAATCTCTCACACTTCTAACACTTGAATGAATTTATTAAAAATTTAGGGGAAATTTTCCAAACATGACATGAGAGAAGTTTCAAATTAATTGATAAGATTATCTGTCATATATTCTTCCCTTTCTATCATTGAACCTTATATCCTATTTAGCTCACTAATAAAAGATATGATCATAATATAAATTTTTTATAATCTCATTTCTTTTCTTTTCTTTTCTTTTCTTTTATTTATAAAAAAAGCAAACAAAAAAGTTTTTTCTGGGCATTGTTGTTTAGCAATAAAATTAATTGGTGATAACAAAGTAGATATTAAACACATATTCATTTTTGTAATGCCAACCAGATATATTGCTGGCTTCATTTAGGGCTGCCTTCCATCTCTATACATTCTCTGTATTATCCATGAATTTTATTTCATGCTTTGCAATTGCTTCGCCAAACTTTCCCTTTTGGTGATGTACATCTGATGGATCCACCATGTAAAAAACCGGTAACACTGCTTGGCTATTATTCTTACATTCAAGAATCTTAACAAGTTCATCCAAATACCAAGTGGAAGATGCATAATATTTAGAGAATACAATTATTGAAATCTTTGAACTTTCAATAGCTTCAAGAAGTTCAGCGGAAATTTCTTCTCCTTTTTGAAGCTCATCATCCATGAAAGTGTTATTACCATTATGACGCAAAATACCATTCAAATGACTGGTAAAACCATTGTGGGTATCTTCTCCTTTGAAACTCAAGAACACATCATATTTGCATTGTTGGGTGAAAGAGGAAGAGGAGGTTCCTTTGGTGGTCGAAAAGGCCATTGTGATTTTGATATACAGACGGTTGAGAAGATCTAAAATGAAGAGGAGAGGAGAAATAAAATAAAGATGTGACGAAATTAAAATTGTAAGAGTTTAAGAGCATCAGCAATGGATGGGCCATATCCCAAATGTAGGCCTCTTTTACAATTCTTTTACAATTCAGCCCAAAATCCTTGCTCCATTAAATGTTGTATTTTGTAACTATCGTAAAAAAAAATACAATTGAGCTACAATTCCATCTTAAATGTAAAATGGTACTATAGCTAATAGGATAAAAAAAAAAAAAAAAAAAATTTAATACTTTCTCTCCCCTTTTTAACCCGAGAATTTCTCTCTCCTCTCTCATTATTTCTCTTCTTTTCTCTCTCTTCCTTCTCTCTTTCTCATCTGCTCTCTACACTATTCAGACCCAAGACCCTGTGGGTTTTGACAACGATGAAATCAGATGGCTCCGATGGGTTTGAATCGGAGCTTCGATGGCTCCAATAGTAATTCTGACGAGGCATCGATTGTGGGTTTCTTTGGAGGTGTGGGTTGCGATCTGGTTTCTAGAATGGATTTTTTGTTGTGATTTTGCTAGGGTGGTAGGTGATTTTGCTGGGTTGCGATTTGCTAAAGGAAGAGGTCTGTGATTTTTTGTTGTTGTTGACAACGGTGGAGATCGGTGGGTGGCGAGATTGGCATGGCGAAGATTGGTGTGTGGCAAGATCGGTGGAGCTGTGGTGGCTCTGGCGTTATGATCGGCGTGGGTGTTAATGGTGTTTTTTTTTTTTTTTTTTTTTAGGTTTGCTAGTACATGTGATTGGCGTTGTGGTGGTTATGGCATTGTGATTGGTGCGATGGTTTTTTTTTTTTTTCCCAGTTTCGCCTATCTGGGTTGATATGGATGACGGAGGAGTTGTGTGGAGGAGTTGTATGGATGATGGAGGAGGAGTTTGGAAGAGAAGAAAGTGAAGAGTAAAGTAATGGAGATTCTGGAAGGTGCGTGTGAGGATAAATTGGGAAAAAAACAAAAAAGGGAAATATATATTTTATTGTGAAGATATATTATTTTAATGAGTAGAATAGAAAAATAAAAAATAGGATGTTGGAGAATTGTAAAATGGTATGGTATAGTTGATAAAGTAGATTTTTGGATGGTAAAATAGGATAGAATTAAGAAAAATCAATGATGATGCTCTAAGAAGCGAAGTGAATGAGAAATTAAAAATGAGAGATATTTCACAATGGTTTTTTGAGAAAGATGAGAATTAGTTGAGAATGACAAAGTCAATGAATTGAATGTTAGTTGTTGTGATGCCAAGCTAAAATAAGTAGTATTTTTTGACTGGTAAGTGATTTTTTTGGGTACACATGCTTAGTCATATGCTTCCAATTCTAGTTCTAAATGAATTAAAAAGTGTTTTGGGCCAAAAAAAAAAAGAACATTTTTCAATGATCCATTTCATTTGTTTATGGAACCTATTTCATTAGTTTATTATATCTGGGAGACTAGGACATAAATATATTTGGCAGGTAAAGTAGTTAGAGCATTCGCATCCGCAACTTCCATCCTATTCTATTTTACTATTTCAAAAAGCTACTTTATCAATTATACCATACAATTTTACAACACAACCAACATCCCAACTTTTATTTTTCTATTCTACTCATTAAAATAATATATATTACCTATTAAAATAATATAATATATTTCAATACAACTCTCTCTCTCTCTCTTCTCCTCCATCTCTCTTCCACTTTATCAATTAAAATATATTATAATTTTTACTTAAGTGCTACAATGCCATCCTACATTTAGGATAGCACTGTAGCACAATTGTAAAAAAAATTTGTAATTGTAAAATTTTACAATTCTGGCTACTAGGCTTTTTTTGTGCCTTTATGCTAAATTTTCCATACATATACCATTTAGAGTTACCATGGGAATGCTCAGAGATAATATTTTATATCTGGTAGGTGGCCGCCCAAGTTGAAAGCTGATTTGCATTTTCTGATCCAGGAAAGTACGAAGAAATATCTGCTGGACTGGGTGTAAAATACTCTACATTTAACTTTCAGACCTGGTTGAATTTATCTGTATGACCCAATAAACAATCAATTATACTTTGTCTTTTTATTTACCATTTCTTTATTTTGTATTTATTCTTTCTCTCACATTCTTTCTGTACAAGAACCACCACAAATCTACCGAAACTACCACCACCACATGCCCACCACCGCTGCACTACACACACCTAGAGCAACACCACCAGCAACCCATAATGCACCATCAACACAAAAATAAAAAATAAAAAATAAAAAATAAAAATAATTGAAGTGGAGAGACAATAGCACCAATCCACCATCAACACAATCAACACCAAATGCAACAAACCATAGTCCCTACCACCGTTAGCAAAGCCCAAACCCATGGCGAGCAAATGCATGACGGCAAACCCACAGCCACAATCAACAAACACCACCAACCACAAACCCAAAACAACAAACCCATCCACCATCCACCATTCCACCACTCACCATAAACCCATACCACCGAATCAACCAACCAACCACCGCCACTAAAAATTTGAAGAACACCACCCTCTCCAACCATCAATACCACCAAAAATAAAATAAAAAAGCAACCCACGGTCCCCATAATCCATGGCGGCAAACCTATACCCACACCCACGGTAGTAAACTAGACCCATAGCAAACCCATACCCACACGCACGACAGTAGACCTAGACCCAAGACGGCTGACCTATCTACCTCAGAAACAACCACCCTGAACCTCACTGATCCACCACCATTAGAACACAAAGAAATGAGAGAAGAGAGAATCAAAGATCCTACCTAGAATCACCAGGGAGAGTTGAGAGAGGAGAGTTTTGGAGATTGAGAGAGACTGCAAAAGCAAAGCAAAGAGTTGAGAGAGGAGAGATTCAGAGATTGATGGAGAAGTATAGAGGAGTCAGAGAAAAGTAACAGAGAGAGCGAGAGAGAGAAAGTGAATAAATTATTATTATTTTGTTTATATACTGTGAACAGTAGATTGTAAATATAAGTCTACTGTTCACAAGTTTAAAATTTTTAAGATTTACATACTGAGTTGGAGCTCTTTTTTGGGTTCTCAGTGGCTAAAATAGCAACTGGGGGTGTTTACACCCCTAATGCTAGTACTCTAAAGAGTGTTGTAAATCATTACATGTATGCTTGTACATACATGCTAATTTTTTTTTTTTTTAATAAACGGGAAAAAAGATTTCGTCATGTTCATAGATTTAATCAGGTTGTGTCCAATTCTATCAATGACATAAAATTAAAGGTCTTGCTGACAATTTGGCTTTGTTATCATGTTAGGAAACACTAGCTTTTGCAGTCCCAAAATCTGAGTCATTGTTAGTAGAGGTGTTCATGCAAACCGAAGACTCGACAAAACTGACCAACTCGACAAGAATCGACCCGTCACGGTTGGGTTTGACACCTCCAAGGTTGGTGACGGGTCTCAACCCTCAGAAATTGACTCCAGTGGGTCCAGTGGCAGGTTTTGTCCTCAAAAACCTGAGCCACCCGACCCGCCAGACAAAAACTCAAAGAAGGCTGAAAATTACCTAGATCCAACAATGATCTGGCGCTCCTCAACTCCGATCCAGCCATGTTTGGCCTTCCTTTGCTCAAATTCGCTCACATCCGGCCAAGATATACTCTCTTCCTTACTCAGATATGCTTAAATCTATCGAATCTAGCCTAGATCTACTTAAACTCGGCCAAAAATCTAGTAAGCCTAACTCTAACTCCGTCGATATTCTTAAATCTCGGCCAAATTTCCATAGATCCGAAAGAATATCAGCAAAATCTTGTTAGATCCAGCCAGATCTGATGAGATCTAGCCAGATTTCGGCCAAAATCTAGCAATATCAAAAAACCGGAAACCAACCGATTCACACCCAAAGGTCGATACAACCCAACTCTGTTGATTTGAAACTTCATTTGGGTCGGATGTGGGTTGAAATCTTCCCCACCCAATAATGTTGGGTCGAGTGTGGGTTAGGCACAAACTCAACTTGTGGACAGTCCTACTTGTCATAGTAGCATTTTTTTTTTTTTTTTGTTTATTTGCCATGTGTTTGGTAAATTTTCAATGAGACATGTGATGTGTAATACTCTGTTTCAATTTTTCTTTTCTTTTATTTTTTTTTTTCTGTTAAGATGTCAAATTTAGATTATCGTATTAGATTCTTATTAGATTCTCAAATTATCACATCTATACATGACTTTGTATTGGAAACATATAATCTTAAGATTGTTGGGCTGCCAAAATAACATATTCATAAAATGAAAATGGCAAGATTGATAAGTAAAAATATGCAGAAAAATAAGATTTGATTCATTTTCAAACTTAAAAGAAAGCAAAGGAAGGCAATTTCCTCTCTTTTTCAACTGACCCATTATTTTTTTCCCTTCTTCGTCTTTTCCCTCGTCTTTTTTATTTTTATTTTTTTGTTTGTATTCTTTTGCTTTACTCACCTAAGAGTATTCTTTTCTCACGGGCTTTCTTCTTCTTTCTTATTTTATTTTATTTTATTTATGTACATATGTGTTTGTATGTCATGAATCATGATACAATTAACAGATACCGTGACAGAGTACGAGGGCAAATGACACGTTGTTTGTTTGGGGTACGATGGTGATGTCAAGCATCTTTTCCCCTCTGTTTTTGCCAACAAACGCCACTCCTCACCACTTGCCTCCATCTTCCTCTTCCAACCAGTACGAGCAGTAGTTGGCAATCCTTACAGTCAGTGAAACTAAGCTTCTTAACACTAACCTCCTTTGTATTCTCAGCAAGCAACTTCCTTATCAAGCATATCTTATATCTCTGTTCCATATCCCAAAATAAGCGCAAATTTCTTTTTTTGTGGAGCATAGTTAGGTCCCTTTCTAATGAGTACCCGTTCCATTCCCTAGAGCATAAGTAGTTCAAAAATATAAGAGATAAGTACATGCAAGCAATTTAAGTAATGGATTTAAAAGACAAGCAACACCAAGCTGAAAGGTTTAAGATATTTACCAAAGACATGAAATGGACCCCCGAGAAACTAAAAGACATTCAAGAAATTCACACACACTTTGAGAGCCTAGTGATTATTCAGTGCCTTTATTCAGTGATTATACGAGTAGGTAGATAGATACACTCCCTTGATTTCTATCCAAAACACTGAATCAGATTTTATGATTATTGTTGCAAAGTGCAAACCACCCATTTATATCACAATATCAAACACCAGATTCTAAGGTTTATATGGTTGTTCAATTTAAAAGTTTTAAATTAGCCACATTTTCGTTTTGTAGCAAACTAACAGCAGTATTGTTTTTTTTTTTTTTCATGCAATGCTAAATAAATTATCAAGGTTTTATAAGAAAAGAATGGTACTTGGAATATTCCTGTGCTTAAATGCAGTATTCAAAAAGGTAATTTAAACAAATTTTCCAAGTTAGTGAAGGAAAATTAATTTAATGAGTAGAAATTATTTTGCATTTAAAACATCGAACAATAAAATACATAATTTAACTTTGCCATACCTAGTTGTTGTTGCCATAAGCAACAACAATTATGTGGTCCATTTGGCATTGGCGAAACCAGGTGCGAACTTCATGCAAAGATTACCCGTTGTCGCAAATTATTCATGCAGCATCGCAGGCCCCTACCACATTCCAGGACTCTGTTTCTACTGCTTCAAAACAGAGTCAACATCACTCATCAGCGCAGAGCAGGTGGACTCCGCCTCCAGTGGGATGGGTCAAGGTTAATTTTGACGGGGCTGTATTCAAAGATACGAGGAAGGCCGGCATAGGAGTGATTATTCGAGATAGTAACGGGCAAGCTATAGCCTCTCTATCCGAGCAAACCAGCCTCCCTTTTTCCCTGGAGATAGCTGAAGCTAAGGCTGCAGCAAGAGCACTATCCTTTGCACAAGACCTGGGATTTACTTCATTCATCCTGGAAGGAGATTCAGCCAACATAATAAACACCCTTATCTCCAATGAGTTGTCTCTATCTAGCTATGGTCATATACTCAGCTCAGCAAAAGACTTGTTGGTGGCAAACAGTTGTGTTTCTTTTAACCATATACGTCGCTTGGGTAACAATGTAGCTCACAACCTAGCTAAACATGCTAGACATGTTAGAGGTTTTCTGGTGTGGACTGAGAATGTTCCTCCCCACCTTAACTCTGTTTTTCTTGCCGATCATGGCTAATTTTTATTAATAAAGTTTGATGTCTTCCTTCTCAAATAAAAAAAAAAAAAAGAATATTAATCTTTATATACTAATGATTAACTTCAAACCCAAAAGATGTCTATGCCGGAAATTGTTTATGTCAAATGTAAATTTCTCCTTCAAAAGTAAGACAAAACCATAGAATAAGAATTTCACCAAGAAACAATAACAAATCCAAAAGGACATGAGTTTAATTATTAATAAAAGCTCATAGACATGATTCTCAAAAAGAGAAGAAAAAAAAAAGAGAGACAAACATAACAGATGACAATATTGGTAGAATTCAAGTAAATGCATACGTACATATCTTTAAGGTGCCAAAACATAAACTTACATTATTTTTATCTCATCACTGCTAGCAATCATTAATGATTAAACTCAAGTATATTAGTTCTAAATTCAAGCTGTATGTACTGATTTGTCCCCTGCGTCACTTGAGTTTATCGGCGACACAAATTTTAGAGGTTGTCAAATTAAATTTTTGAGAGTGTACTGGGTAAATAGATTGAGAGTGTTTGGCCCACCTCAAAACGAAAGGTCAGTTGAGGGCAATTTCAGTGGTTAAAACTTAAAACTTAATTTTTCAGTCTAAATTCCATGTCTATGCTTTGTATTCTCCCACAAAGAGATAACACAATATTGGCCAGATTTAAAGCAACCAAGTTCAAAGGTGTATGTTCGAAAATTAAAACATGCAAGTCCAAGAGAAAGCATAAACAAATAACAAAAACACAAAAGAAAGCCCATTCAGACAGTTTTACAACCGTTTCATCCGCACTAATCAATGAACCTGAAATTTCGACACAAAGAAGAAGCTGCTGTTAACTTTCACCTTCTCCCCTCTTTCCTCCAAGTTCCTAATCATCAAGGCATATTGCTATTCATCAATCAAGTATAAAACAAGAACAACAAATCATAATGCAACCAATAAAAAAACTGAAACGAAAAGGGTTTGAAGTACTTACAAGAGCTTTAAGCAGTTCCAACGAATCCCAAAAAGGATTGCATATATTGTTATCTTTAGTTCAATGCATAAAACCATGCAATGTTTCAGTGAGATCTAGGGACAGAGTAGAGCAAACCAACAAAATATAAAGTTGAAGAAGAAGAAGATTCGTATCAGTACCTGGCGGAGGATGGGGAAATATGAATGAGTGTTGAGGAATAGAAAGCTACAGAAGAGTCCATATTTAGTTTTCTTTCATGAAGTACAAAACAGTGGATAGAGGCAGAGACGGGCCAAAATGGCCAAATACCACAAGTTTCAAAAATTAGTAGCAAAAAAACACTGTTTCGGAAATAAATAGGGAAGTACCACTTTTCTGGTACTCGAGTTTCTTAAACTCGAGTTCTAAATGGTACTCAAGCTTAAGAAACTCGAGTACCAAGAAGTTTAGCCACCGTGGCACTGCTAATATGGAATTTGTGCGATTTAAAAAAATAATATGGTACTCGAGCTTGGTAAACTCGAGTTCCATGCAACACAGTACTCGAGTATACCAAACTCGAGTACTAGAAGCATAAACACAGACAGCAGGACATTGCAGCAACGTTATAAAATTGGGGGGTCATTAATGAATCTCGAAAGCGTGGAGGACATTGTAATTAGAGTAAAAGATTAGGATCTAACAGTGAAATTTATCCTAACAAAAAACTTTCTTTTCAGAGCTACTCTGTCCCAACACTGGCATCAATTATCAAAGATCTTCCAGGATGGAATCATCAAAGGCATCTCATTTTGATAAGAAATACCAGGATAGTGAGCCTACCATGGTTGTTGCTAATCCTTTCAATTCCAATGGTGGGTACAACTGGCGTAAATTTGGGCAGAAGCTGGTTAAGGGCAATGAATATCCACGAAGCTACTACAAATGTACATGTGTGGGTTGTAATGTCAGAAATTGGGCTGAGCAATCTCCTGCCAGAGAAATATCTAAAATTAAGTACGAAGGCAAGCATAATCATGATATGCCTAATAAGCTTGCAAAAGAAATTATTGATTTGCAATGTCTGGCCGGAAATATGAACATTCTAAGTCAATTAATTGGAAACAGCTTATTTAGTTCCTGAGAAGGATCAAGAATCCACAGCATTCACTCAAACAAAAAGTGACCGTGAGGAGGAAGTTGCGATGCACGACTTAATAAAAAATATTTTGATAATATAATTAAATTTAATAACAAATAAAACGAAAAAGAATTAATTCAAAATTTAAGATTAAAAAATAAATTGTACTTGTATACTTAAAAGAAATTTAATTTTTATTTCTTATTTTGATATTTAAATAATTTGTTTTAGTGTTGATTTCTTTCAAATTGTTATAAGTTATATCAACCCTAAACCAGCATATGTATACATATGTAACATTCTAAATTAATAATAAATAAAAATATAATACTCTAATCTAATGTAACATTCTAACTTACTAATAAATAAATATAACATCCTAACTTAAAGTAATGTTTGTAATTGTATTGTGTTTTAACCTTTAAGAACACATATATTATTTTTTTATCATAAAAAAATAGATATTAATATTATACATGAAAAAATAATGAATTCAATAATTGAAACGGTTGAAACAAAATAAAGCCAAAACCTCAATTCATTAATGAAAAAATATCCAAAATTTTGAGCTAAGAAAAAAAAAAAAAAAACAGAGTTAAGTAAAGATAGACTTATATAGAAATTTAGACGGATGGATTCTCTCATATGCAATTTAATGTTTGACAGCAAATTTTGCTTTTAATTAAAGAATATAGATTATATGGAACAAAGCACCAAACAAAAGCCATAACAAATTAAATCCATAATAAAATATTGATGTCAGCAACAAATAATTGTATACAAATATATTGCTTGCTATATTGACTTCTAAATAAAAACACTAAAAGGTATGATCAAATATAGAATTTCAGCTTATCTATAAAACTTGTTGATAAAAATCATATTATATATAATAAAAAGGCAACAAATACACAACATCTATTCAATTTGATGAAAGAAAAAAAATAATTACCTGCAAGGTTACAGGGCAAAGGAGAAATGAATAATATAACAAATAATTGTAAAGTACGTAGTAGAAATAATGAAACACCAAAAAACTGTGTATATATAGTAGGAATTTTTGGTTGTGAAGAAGATGATATGAAAAAAAGAAGTAGTTTAGGTCAAACTCAAAAGCATTTTTTTTTTTAATAATATGATATGATATAGATATATAGATTAAAAAAAAAAAAAAAACCCTAACCGGCTCTTTTTCCCTCACATAGCTCCTCTCCCTCTTACTATACCATATATTCGTTACGCCGTCAATACCTTCACTCCACAGAATAGGTTAATTGATTTTCTTTTATTTTTTGTTTCGTTTTGTTCATAGTTTCGTCTCTTTCTAATTTCAATTTTTAATTTCTTAACAGTGCACAACTTTTCTATCTGCTTTTCCTTCTATTCTCATGTTATTATATTATTTTTAGTTTAACAAATCCCTAGCTAGATCTAATTTTTTTCCTGTCACGTTTTTTAAAGAAACGTTTTTACATTTTTTTTTATCCCTCTTTTTTATTTAAATTCTATCCTTAGGTAATTCTATTCTATTGATTTTAGGGTTTATTAATAACATTTTAGATAGACACAATTATTATTGATTTGTCATATTTATCCAAAAAATATGTATATATCTATTCTTAAAATCTAAAAATTTATTAAAATTTTTGCAATTTAGTAAAGCCATATGGTGCAACTACCGCGTCTAAGCCCAACTTTTATTATATAAAATATGATATGATATAAATATAGATAGATATAGTCATATAGATGACTGCCTTTTATATGATATGATGTGTGTAAAATCTAAATCATCTAAACCAATTCTTATGTAGAAATTATCAAAGAAAAAAAAAATCTTATGTAGAAAATGCAGAATGCATATCGTAATAATATCAACTAGTATGTCTGAGAGGTGTTAAGCTTCGACATCCCTATGGCTAGGTTAAGCTTAACGCATAGTACTTCCAAGGATAGTTTCAACTAGTATGCCTGAGAGGATTTAAATATAAAACTTGAAATTGATTCTATTTAAGTGCAGGGCTGGAGCCAAAAATATTTGCTTTTGGGGAAGGGGGAATTTTAATATCAAAATATTATATATGACATTATATATGGTTCATGCTTCATGAGAAAAGAGAAAACTAACAGTATAAAAGAAGATTCTTGATTCAATGATATCTTCTTAATTTCTCCATTTTATATTATATATGTATCATGCATTATGAGAAAATCAGCCAGCGCCTTCTCTAGTGCGGCTAGGGACTGAGCATGGCCTTCGACTACGAGCCTAACAACAAGGCTCTCATATCCGGTTTACCTCTTGCAGTTACAGAGCATCGCAACCCAGACTCATTGAAGCAACTATACATTAAATCTGCAAAAGCAACGAAGGATGTAGACCAACTACAACATTTTGATACAAAATTAGCAATTGAGCAAGGTATACAGAAAGTTTCTCTCTCTCTCTCTCTCTCTCTCTCTCTCAACAACAAACTTTAGTTATTTCAACCCTCTTTTATGGAGGGTTTACTAAAATCTGTCGATACAATGTATACATGGAAATGTGCTTAGGTATATTATTAAACTTTATTTATTAGGTCCTCAAAATAAGTTAAAACACCCTTGAAATAAATGTGAAAAAAAAAAATTGGCATGTACAAAACTTTATGTGGTGTTTGGTACGGAGAAATCCACGTTACTTTTAGCATCTAGATTCCTAAGAATGTAGCTATTTCTATGTTTGATTTCATTAAGAATCTCTTAAGATTCTTAAGAATGTAAGATGATAATATTTGGTTTATTCCCAAGAATCTTAAATGAATTGTTTATTTTTCCCATTCCATCCTTAGATTTAAATGTGAACTACCAAGTCCTTTAAAAAAAACTTCCTCTAAATAAATAATGAAAAACCAAATATAAACTATTAATTATGACAAATTCATTAAAATTATAGTCTAACATTTAACTATTTAAATTTTCAAATGCTTTTATTCTTAATAATAATTTTTAAAAGAGTTTAATCCATAATAATTTGTTTTATATTTTATCTTAATTGCTTAAATGATAAGAAAAAAATGGTTAAAATTGTCAATTTATAAAAAATATAATTTCCTTTAAGCTTAAGAATCTAGATTCCTACCTGTTTTAAAGGAAATTCACATTCCTATAGAGAAGGGTTTAAGGGGAATCCAGATTCCCCTAGCATTTAATTCCCTAATATGATTTGCAACTAAACATGAAAATCTTTAAACATTTTTAGGAATCTTAAAACATTATTCTATACCAAACGCTACATTACATTTTTCAGCCCATAACCCTTGATAAAATATGAAAAAAATTTCAGCCCTTGAAAAAAGCCCACAAAAAAATTTAAAGAGATAATTACAGTAAACCCACCTGTGGTATGACCCATTTTTACTTTGCCTACCCGTGGTTCAATCATTTACACTTTCCTACCTGAGGTTAGTTCTATTAGCCTTCCGTAACCCACATCTCTGTTTGCCGTTAAAAAAACACGTTTTTAAGCAAAAACAAATATAACAAGAATAAAAAAACTAAGGTTTCCAATTTTTACAAAAAAAAAAAAAGGTATGAACATTAGAAAGGTATGAACATTACTAATGTTTTGTTTTCTTTACAATAGGAAATGATCTAATCTAAGACAAGTTGAAGAGCATTAAATCTAATTTAATTAAAATTTTATAATTAAAAAACATTTCTTAATATTCTTCAACTTGTTCTTCATTTTACGACTAGTTCTTCGAATTATTCGTCTTTTCTCCAAATTCTAACCCATCAATACCAAATTCTCAGCAAATCAAACCCATAAAAATAGTAAACAAACCAACCCCAATCAAACTCAGATCAAGAAACCAATCACAACAAACCCAGAAAAACGCAATCAAACCCAGACCAACACAATCCAACCCAGATCCTACCACCACTGACCAACACAATCAAACCACCACCACCCCACCACCCCGCCGACCAAACCAAAGATCTACCCCACCGATTAGTCAGCAAACCCACCAAACCAGTCAGTAAACCCACCGATCAGTCAACAAACCCACACCAACAAAGTAACCAAACCCACTACCACCATCGCTAATCAAAAAAGAAAGAGGAAGAGGGATTTCACAATTATCAACAGACTGGGCGGAGGTCAAGATCGAGCTCCATTTTGGCTGAGACGGAGGCCAAGACAGGGACGGAGGTAGAGATCGAGCTCCATTCTTTCTAAACCATCACCGGCCCTCTTCCTAGATCTGCTCTAAACTGCCGAGACATATGCAAGAATGAAAGAAATCAAATAAACCCACAACCAAAACCACAAAACAATGAAACCCATGAAGCAAGAATGAAGGAAAATGAAACCCATCGCTGTGCTTTGGTCAAGGAAAGGAATGAAGGGCTATGTGGCTCGAGTCCTTTATATGCTTGTTTGTTCACCAATACATCTCCAGCAACTGCATCGGCTCAGACGGTGCCATTGAAGTTGAGTTTGTCAGCAATTGGAGAAGGATTTGGGTCTGGAAGCTGTTGAATTTTTTTTTTTTATTTATATTTGATTTGTATCCCTCCAATTTATTTTCCAAGAAGTTCTTCAGCAATCAAAATTCCTAATTTTTTTATTCTTGTTATGTTTGTTTTTGTTTAAAAATGTATTTTTTTAACGGCAAACGAAGATGTGAGTTACGGAAGGCTAACGAAACTAACTTCAAGGAGATAAAATGTAAATAATTGAATCACAAGTAGGCAAACACATTTAGGCCAAATTTAAATTTAAAAGGATAGCCACAGCCCTGATAAAATATTTGTTCACTCTCTCACAGAAACTGAGAAAGCATAGAGCTCAAAGAGCTTGGCGATCATGAAAATCTCATAGAGCTCGACAATCATGGAGGCTTGACGATCATGGAAATCGCACAGCTCCGATTAGGTTCGGATTGAATCTCGGCAATTTGTGACTCTTCGTCTCTCTTGGCGTGGTGTTCTCAGCTTCAATTAGGTTCGAATTGATCATGGAAGTCACAAACCCTAATTTCGTCTTTGATTTTTTTGTTTTTTGGTTTACCCACACTTTTTCATCGATTTCCCCATGATTTTTGTTTCACATTTCTCAGAAAACTAAGAAATGGAAGTCACTCTTTCTCTCATTCTCTCAGCAATGGTGTTCAAGGTTTCTCCCGTCGACACTAAGCCAATCGATGGCCAAAAGCCTAGTATCTCTGGTCTTCGCAAGAAGGTTAAATTTCCCTTTCTTTCTATTCAATTCAATTCAATTCAATTCAATTCGATTTGATTCAATTCTTTCATTGTTGCGCTTTAATGTTCGTTGCTTTTTATTTGATCTATTGCGTTTCACCGAATCAATCACTTTATCGAAATTAAACCATGCAATTCGATCTCTATTTGATTGAATTGATCAATTTTGATGCAGAATCAAATTATTCGAAAACTTGTTTCTTTCATTCAGATTCTCATCGAATCAAATCTTAGTATAACTGCACTACTTGTCTAGATCAGTGAGGCTTGTGAAAATCAATTTGAATTCGTTGCCTTTTCGTGTTCTGACTTTGTTGATGAATAAATATTGATTTCTCTATTTCGCTTTGGATTCAAGAACTATTAGTTTATCAATTGCTAAGTTACTACGCGAGTTTTGATGTATGTGTTAACTAATATTGTTTGTTGTTTTATTGTGTGGAAAATGCTTGGGCACTCTTTTTGTCTTTGTTTGTAGTATTTGGATCTAATGCGTATTAGTTTAATAATTAATTTGCTTTAGATCTAGCTTTTTAATTTTTAATTATCAGAGGTTTGAATATTGAGTGATGATGAAACGCAATGTCTCAAGTAGCTCTGGTAACTGTGATTGTTTATTATTAACATTGTTCAATTGCTGATCTTTGGTTTTCAGATCCCATTTTTTCCCTTTTAAATTAAGAGAAATGCTACGTCCGTGGCAAGTTGTTATTGGTTGTTACAGGTTGGCAAAAAAGTAATATAAGCTATGGATTTAAATTAGAACCAATAACAACTCCCAAATAGGAGTTCATTTTCATTCCAAATTTCAACTTTCATCGAACTATGTAACTAACTAGTTGCAATAGGATTTGGATGCAACAACTTGAAATGCCCTGCATCACAAAGTTTTGAAGACCATGAAAGAACTATCCTAGAACTGAAGATGTCTTTTTTTACTTCCTTGTTTGGTGGCTTCCTTCGTTGGGTTTCCTTTCTTTTTTGTCTCTTTTAGAGTTTATTGATCATTGTACTCTACAAACTCGATTGGTGGTCTCTGGTAAACTCCACTCTTTTTCAATAAATTACTGTATTAAAAAAAAAAAAAAACAAACAGATAGTGATAGTTTTCCTTGATTCATGGGAACATGCTTTCTTGAATTTAATGCTTTGGGCCTTTGTAAACCTTTTTCTTTAACCCAATCCTCTTTAACATGAATTTAACGTCTGATTGATTTTAACTTTGTCTAAATGATGGTTGCAGAACTTCCCTTGTCAAGAAATTGAAAGGCATAACAGGCAAGAGGTTGAACTAAAGTATGTTCTTTTGTTTCCATTTAATCTTAAGTACTCTTTCTTGTTCTGCTCCTTTTAGAATAGGTTATGTTTGTAATAAGGAAATGTTTAGCTATTGGCAAGTTGGCAACAGATGAAAAACAAATAGAAAGTAAACAGCATGTAAACATTGCCTGGATGGTTGCAGATCTTTTTAGCATTCTATTTGCCTTTACAGAACCATGGAATCATTGCTTACCTTAAGCTAATTATTTGAGTTAACTGAAAAACTGAGTTTCTGAAGCAAATTATTCAAGACTTGGGACATTTCTCTAGTTCAAATTTGACTCCTTTAACTATTTGCTTCAGAAGTTGGTCCTGCCTTGTGAGTTGAAGCCATATTGCTGGTATAATAGAAAATACTTTTTTCAATAGGTTACAGACACACCTGGTGGGTCTTGAACCCATGTCTTCACCCTCCACCTTGCACTTACAAGGAGCAGAGGTGCCATTTCAAAAGCAAAGCCCCAGGCCCATCCACATTCAAGACGACTTTCTAGTCTAAGAAAGTGTTCACAGTAACCATTTGGGTCCTTTAGTAGCTTGATTTTAAGTCTTATGATATTTAGTAGGAATTGTGGTCCAAAAATTTCAGATTATGGTTCGTAAAATCCCTTTCTATAGTTCTTATTTTCTTTGATTCTTGTTTTTCCTCTTTTTTCTTTTCCTTTAATGTCTTTACTGTTACTCACACTTCTGATGGTTTACTCTAACTACATTTCAAAACACCAAAACAGGGTCTGAAACCACCTGTGTATTTGACCTGTCTCCTCTTTTAAAAGAAGACAACTTATTAATTTAAGGTTTAATAATATTCTATTGATTTCTTGGTCCAAAATCTAATCTGGTCCAAAACTACCCTGAGATAATATTGGAATCTAATTGGAACCCTACTTGCTGATTGGCATCACACACCACACACACCCACACAGATTACAGCCATCCACATGCATATACAAATTTATTCTATTATATCTACAAGTACTGATTTGGTGAATTAAGGTTTAGGAGGATATTTTGGGATCTAGGGTCTTGAGTTGTAGAAGAAAGGGTGAGGGCTTGTTGGACTAAGGCATTGAAAGCTGGCTCTAAAAATTTCAAGAAAACGAGGAAAGATCCCACGACCCATGTGAAGCTCTGTACCTATTTGATGAGTGAAAATATTAGAAGATTATTAATTGGTAAGTTTTCTTGTTGTGTCACTTTATTTGTAATCTGCCTACCAATTGTCTGTGAAAATACCTAACCAAAGCCTTTTTTTGTGAACTTTGTGTCAGTTCCTTTGTTGTTCTGTTTTCAACATGTTTGGCATGTGTTTACTTATTCATAGGGACTTTTCCTTCCGTTTTTGCAAGAATATTCTCAGTGTGCTTTGTTTTGTGGCCACGCTGTTCACTCTCTTTGTTGAATTTGATTTCATAGAATTTGGTAGGTGATTCACTATCTTTGATTACCACTATCCTAAAATAAGAGGGAAGCTTATACTTTTAAAGGAAATATACATTAGTCGAATAAGTGCTTGGATCATGATTAAGTTCTTGGGGATAATGTTTGGGTAGTGAAACTTTTCTGCTTTATAACATTTATATTTGCTAGTTTTGGTTCCACTGAAGTCTGTTCCTGCTTTTAGGTTTTCTTCATGTGTTTCTTCTGGTGTTCCTTACATGTTCCAATTTCATAATCTGTATCATTCTCTCTTTTTCAGAAACTTGAGAGTACCCATAATGGCTGAAATGTTCAATTGCACTAACTGATAACTTCTTGCTTTGGAGATGATGATGAAGAATAAAATGTATCAAAACTTTTAACTCTTGGAAAGATTTGGTCTTTTTACATAGTGTGATTGTTGATATCTTTTCTCTTAAACAATAATTGACATATGGTTGTTTGAATGCAGTCCCTGATTTGTTAAGTAATCTCAATATTGAAATTGATCTAGGATGCGTGGACGCGGCATAAGTTTTGTTTTTGTTTTGTTTTGTTTTTTGTTTTTTTGTTTTGTTTTTGGAAAAGGATTTTAAATGCCTTTGTTAACAACTGGGCTTTATTGGTTTAGTGTGCCTCTGACCAATCACGTAATTGAGCCCCATCTTTCCCTCTTTTTTTTTTTTTTTTTTTTTTTTTTTTTTTTTTTAATGGGAAGCTACACCTATTTTAATACTTTTGTCAATAATTCAAGTGTCAAAAACCTTTTGTGTACTTATTATTATTATTATTATTATTATTATTATTATTATTATTATTATGAGTTTTCTATTATTATTATTATTATTATTAGTATTATATAAAAAACATGCTTAGTAATATATAAAAAATATATATATATATAAATATTTTTAATAATTTTTTAATAGCCGCACCCCGATGCACTTGCACCCTATTTTTTCAAAAATTGCCGAGTCTTACACCCGTACTCACACCCACACCCAAATCTAAAAACGCACCCGTGCTTCATAGAAATTGATACACATCATAGGTGTTAATTTGTAGGTTTGAGTTTAGAGATTAAAGAAAGTGTAATGATAGCAATATACCTTGATAAAGGGATTAATAGTGTTTAAATATCTCTCTGTTTCAGATATATGAGGCCATTGATATCACTTTTGCTATACATCAATATCATAGCATATCATCTCAACAATTGTGAATATTTGTGTGTGTGTGTGTGTGTGTGTATTGTGCATGATTGTGGTTTAAAAAAAAATAAAATCTTATTTTGAGGGTCAAGAGATCCCTTAAATAATCTTATTTATCAAGGGTTGTAAATGTAAATCTTTTAAACCTTGGTAAAAGGTTATTTAAGGGTCTCTTGACCCTCAAAATAAGATTAGAGCACTTGTTTTAAGGGCCATGAAGGCCTTCAAAATTTCATCTTCAACGGTATAAGTTTTGAAGGTTATCAAGGGTAAATTGGACACTTAAAATAATTTTTCTCAAGGTTTTTTTATATTTTTTCCAAGGGTTTTGACCCTTGAGAAAAGTCAGATTTGTTGTAGTATATATATATATATATATATATATATATATATAACTTTAAGCAATGTTCTATTGCTCAATACGGTAATATTAAATGCACAACTCAATATTTTTTTTTATTTAATGCAAATTTCAAGATGGTTAAAAATAATTTGCTACGTCATTGATCAAATTTTAAAATTTTTGTAATTTAAAATTATACATAGAGAAACAAGTTTATGGATTTGATTAGTACGAAATTTGACAAATATATTAAAAACAAATAGAACATGTAATTCAAATGTGACCTATTCAAACTATGATATTAGTAAAAATTATTAAGTAGTGAAACATTTCTTATAGTTATGTCAAGTGTAATTTGATTCCTATATATATATATATATATATATATATATATATTTTTTTTTTTTTTTTCCTCATATTTTAGAAATACAAGTTGGTGACAGACTGACAGATGAGCATTGGTTCTCGCTAGCACTCCTTATATTTTTGACCCCCCCCTCTCTCTCTCTCTCTCTCTCAACACGACCTTATAAGACAGACACCTAAATCGTATTTTGACTTAAAATTTAACCAATTCAGCTGAAGTCTTGATTTGAAAATACCACTTTAAAGAAAAGGGCTACATCCCGGATAACTTCAAGATAGCACCGCTTTTAATAATTAATATTAAAAATATATCATTTTACCATTTTTGTTAGAGCATTCTCGTCAAAGGTGTTAATGTCAAATGCTATAGATGCTATTTTTAACATCTAATTTTAAACAAGTACACTATATCAAAGGTGCTAAATGTTATAAATCTTGATATTTAGCCACAGTGGGCTGCTATCTCTAGCAGCCCACCGTTGTAAGATGTTAAAAAAAAAAAAAAATGTTTAATGAAACACGTGAGGCAGATGAGGTGAGTCTAGTCAATATTCTTCAGACAGGCAAGTTTTTTGGGCAACCATTTCACTGCAAGTCAGTGGACTGTAATTAAAAAAGAATTTTTAAATGAAGTGGTAAAATAATAAAACATTTGATGTTAGGTATATTGTAAAGTGAGTTGTTAAAATAAATAAAGTAACTCTTTGAAATGTTAAATGCTATATTTTATAGCATTCTTCGTGAGAATACTCTTAGCTCTTTTATGTGGCCCCATATGATTTGCGTATTCCACTGTGTCTAGGATAAAAGATGCTAGGTTACAAGGCTGTTATTGTGAAGCTCTAGTATAATGGTACTTGTCCTCCTGGATATTAAGATGTGAAAGATGCACTAGTGCACAATATATATATATATATATATATATATATATATAGTGTTGTAGGCCATCCTATTATTTGTCCAAGAAAGAGAATTCAAACAAGTTCTAGAGAAATTAAATCAATATTTAATCATTTTAAGCTTGTTCTCTAGAGCCACTGAGCTCTAACTCAAATGACACTTTTTCGCATTAGTCATTAGAATGAGTGGAGGGTGAGTTTGTGAGTTAATAACCCATAGTGTATTTGTAACTTATCAATTTTGAAAAATAACTCTGTTTTTTCTTTTATCCCTTAGTCTTTACAAGGAGTGTTCAACTCATCCATTATTTGCTTAGTGGAATCTATGTCTATTAAAGTATAATGCCAAGTATAACAAGATTGGAGCTTAGCTACTTGTATTGCGTAGGTACTGTAGCAGTTTTTAGTAGTTGAATATTTTAGATATTTTATATATCCAAGGAGGTTGTAATACAAGTTTGATTCCATTTTGGTAATAGAAAAGTAATGTTTAATCCCAATTTTTATGTTGAAAGTTTTACTATCTCTTTAGGTGAGATAGAGGGCTCTCGGGTTGCAATTTTATATAATTCGCCCAAAATTATTTCAGGCGAAATTTTGCAGAATTGCATTTACATTTGTGAATTTTGGAAATTGTTTCTAGCTATTTTTAACACTTACAACACTTTGTTTTGGGATTGCCCCATGATATATATGTGAGAGAGAGAGAGAGAGAGAGAGAGAGAGAGATTTAACTCTTACTTAATAACAACTTAAGAATTTTAGAGACACGGGAAATCCTTTGGGTTATGTAATCTCCAAAATTGCTATTTGTAGAGTTTGATAGACTTGGTTGTATTATGTGGACAAATTGTAGTAACACTTTCGCAACTCTTGTGGGGCGAAATATTGTTTACGAAAAGCATTTCATTTGTACCTCCTAGCCATCAAATTTTCTATTTAATCTCTAAATTGCTTTAATGTTTCAACTGTTGATACGAAAATTTCCCAATAGAATATGGTTTCATTCATAATATACTAGGAAATAAAAATACACAACTAGCACTCCACCTACTCATTCATCCCTGAAGTTAGGGTAAATTACACTTTACCACCCTAAACTATACACTAGATTACACTTTGCACCCTAAACTATTCAAATGCACACTTTGCACCCTAAACTATCACATTTATCACACTTTGCACCCCAACATTACTTTTATAGGTAAATTAGAGTGATAATTTATGTCTAACTTAATGGTAAAAGTAACATTGGGGTGTAAAGTGTGAAAAGAGTGATAGTTTAGGGTGCAAAGTGTGCATTTGAATAGTTTAGGGTGCAAAGTGTAATCTGGTGTATAGTTTAGGGTGGTAAAGTGTAATTTACCCCTGAAGTTAACAACAACAACAAACGTAGGAGAGATACGAACCCAAATCAAGTCATCATGCTGGTCAATCGAGGAGCCACAAAACCACGCATATGAGTTCACTTTTTTGGAGGGATTTCATCTTTTCCACGGGGTTTTTCAGCCCCACTCTGCTCTGCCTCGCCTTTCCCATCTGCTCTTGGAGGCATTTTTGGAGGGATTTAATCTTTTCCACGGTTTATTTCAGCCATCAGACATTTACTTCACTTGAAGATAAAAATGATCACGTTGATTCCCTTTTATAAACTGTTAAACACCTTCACTGCTTACCCCTTTATTTCATTTCTTTAAATATTTAATACAATTTACAGACTACAAATACACATTTTTGTGTTCCACTTTGATATTTTATTTATTTTTTATTTTTCTTTTTAAACTTTGATTATTTTATAAGGAAAGACAGGAAAATACATGATAAATTATGATTAGTGAAATATAAAGTATAACACAAAAAATGAAACAAATAGCTTGTATTCATAGACAACACCAACCATCTCAATATTCTCATATCCTTTTAAGTATGACAATTGATTGTTGAAGTGGCGGAGCTAGGAATTTATCTTTGTGAGGGGGGGGGGGGGGGGTGAGATATAATTTTTTTTTTTTTGGTATGAAATGTAAAATAGTAATCTGCAATACTTCATAACTCAATATATGCTATAAACAAAAATATATTTAATTAAAATTAAACAATCATAAAACAAGATTGGAAAAACGATTTAATATTTAATATAGCAATATATATTGTATATAATATATTGATTATTATAATAATAAATAATATATTATAGAGAATTAAAAAAAAAAAATGAAAGTCAACTATGTGAGGCAAAATTCAAACAAAATAAATAGTACTTGGAAAGAGTCAAAGAGTTAAAAGCATTGGGTATCAGGTATAGATAGAGATTAGAGTCGGTCAGCTATGGGGCTTAGATAGAGCTACTGCACTCTGCATAGTGAGGGGCCCATGACAATGACTTATGTAAAAAAGAAAGGTAAGGCAAAGTGGCAAACACGCACAAAGAGAGAGAGAGAGAGAGAGAGAGAGAGAGAGAGAGAGAGAGAGAGAGAGAGAGAGAGAGAGAGAGAGAGAGAGAGAGAGAGAGAGAGAGAGAGAGAGAGTCAACTATGTGAGGCAAAATGTTTTGTAATTGTGTGAGAGATTTGGTGGTGCAGCACATCAAGAAAGTTTATGACTTTTCAATTTTTACTGCTGTGTACAAATAAACCCTAGACTTTTTAAATATATATGTTTATTATCAAGTATGGGGGGCCAAAATGATAAGGTGATTTAAAAATTTTCAAATTATTTAAAATATTTCCCAAAAAAGAAAAGATTTTTTTTTTTTAATTTTTTCAAAAATTTTCGGGGGGCCCAAGTCCCCTCGGTCCTTTAATAGCTACCCCATTGGATCGTTCTCTCACAATTATTATTATTATTATTATTATTATTATTATTATTATTATTATTATTATTATTTGTAAAGTTGTGATTTACCACTATGTTTTATGTTGGCTTTATTCCATGACAAAAAGTGTTGTAATTGTTTTAATTTTGTGCATGGTATTTTGTGGGATTTTATTGTATTGAGTTTAGTATTAAGTTTGTGAAGAATCGATCATGAATTGAAGAATCAGTGCAATTTGGCAACTAGCTTGCAAGAAACTCATGAGTATGGTTCTCGCGAAAAGGGCACGTGAAAAGTACATGCTGTAAGCTGAAGAGTCAAGTGCGAACTGTGTTTCGCGAGTGCTTCGCGAGATAGGCCATCTCGCGAGGTGCCCACTGTTGGGAAATTTAGACCCTGGTTGATAGAATTAACAAGTTTTAAACTCAAATTGTTAATTGGATTTATTATGTATAAAACTTGTTAAAATAAACAAACATCAATATCATGCACAGCGAAAAAGTAAATAAGACGAGATATGATGATCTTGGAGAACTAATGAAACAAACTGGTTTCACAGTAAAAATCCTGGTGACAAACCTTCCCGAAAAGTAATTCACTATATTAAAGAGAAGTTTCAGATCTAGTACAAAACCTTGGTCCCAAGACTTTACAATCCTTATAGTTGAATTTACAGTAGAAACTTTCTACCGCTTCAGAACCTCTGAATTTTTCAATATAAGAATGCCATTCTTTAATGTATAGATCCCAGTACATGACTCACACACTAACTTGAGGAAAAAAAATGTTGGCTGCAAAGTTCTTCACTTCATCAACAATGAAGATCAAGAAGCACTTAATAACAAAACCATAAGGCGTAAAGACCCAATGACTTCTATCAGAGAGAATAAGCACTCGATCACCTTTTGCATATGTTCTCCTTGTATTTTCTTATGTGACGGCCTTTAAAATAAGCCTTATACATGTCTAGAGTTGTGAGAAAAAAACCCTACATAAATACATAAGCATGAGCTGAAAATCAAATTTGAAAAATTGATTTTCATAATTATCGATAGATACAGCTGTCGAGTAACTGTCGAGACCTCGATAGATAGAATCTGTCGAGAATTGTTGAGACTCATTAAACCTCGATAGATAGTTATTTGTCAAGAGCTGTCGAGAATCTGTCCAGCTTTAATGAATATCCCTTCTTCACTTGTTTCTTGGTCCAATCTTCCTGGCTTTAATACTTGTTTGAACAATATATTTCTTGAAGTATTAAACATATCCTAGATCTACCCAATTACAAGTAAAGTGCGTTTTATCAAAGGATTAGCCAATTACATAAGATATGTTCTTAACAATCTCCTCCTTTGGTAATCCGTGATAAAACCACAACAAACAAATGAACATATAAGAGAAGTCATAAATCACTCAACTCATACTCACTTGTTGGATACAATAAATCTATCATAACACAAACTCTTGAAAAATTTTGCAAGAAGTGAGTTCATGTCAAGGAAGACTTTGACAACTTGTATTTCTGAAACACTTTAAACAAAACACATCACGGCATATTAGTGTGAAATAGAAATAAAAGCTTGCATATAATAAATAAGAAACATGTGTATAAAGATAGAAAATAAACAACACATGTAGAGGTAGGTGAAGAAGACATACATCATTATATATATATATATATATATATATATATCTCAAATATAAGCACAATGTATGTAATTACGGTCACAAGACCGGTGTACAAAAAGAAGGAAGTAAGTACTCCCCCTAACAAGATGAAATACATCTTCCCCTTACAAAGGCATGTATTTCTCCCTCTAACATGTAAAAATCTTAAAAAGAAACCATATATTCTCCATAATTTCTCCCCCTTTTTGTCATGATTGACAAAGGGTACAAAAAACTATAAAGCTTCACCCGAGAAACATAAAGATGATCAAGGGGGCACAAGGAATCTATATAAATGCATGAATGTAATGAAACAAAATGCTGTGAATAACAAGATAATAGAAAGATGCAAAACATGTGAAAATAATGCATGCAAGAGGATCTCGACAGATTCAAAAGCTATCGAGATGCTATCGAGCCAGCCTCGATGGATCAAGAAGTTGTTAAGGATCTATCAAGGAGACAGAAACTTTCTTGATGAATCGAGATGTTATCAAGAAGTTATCGAGATTGCGATAAAAAGAAATTGAAGAGCTCGATAGAAAGCCTAGCTGTCGAAAGGTGTCCAGCAGTTGTTGAGATTGCTTAAAAACAGTTTTTTGAGAAGAGAAAAACATAGATATGAATGCAATTAAGCATGCTACACAGCCAAGGATCCAAATAACAATTTAAGCTCTCAAAATCATCTCTTAACAAAAAAAATGTTAAGCACATAGATCCACAAACACACACACACACACACACACACACACTAAACAAACCTAATCAATTTTATATTTCAAAAACAAGTTAAGACAGTTTAGTGAGCATACATTAACACATGTATTCCTTGTGATGGCCAAATCACATTGTACCTACACATGTATCAAAAGTAGCAAAGAATATTGCATGTTGTGTGCGAAAAACATCGTAAGATTGCATAAGTATCGACATGTTATGATGATTTAAGATATAAGTAAATCCATTTAACTCACACATGATCATAACTACTTGATAGGGACTATCACCTTTGAGGTACATCGTATAACTCCTACATCTCCTAGAAGACACGCTTGCAATCATATATAAAGCATTTTTATTCTTTTTGCTTTTATTTTTCTTTGCATATTTTCTTTTTAAACATATCATGCATGAGTATATAAGAGAGAGAAAATAAATACCCAATTGTGTTAAGCTTTTGACATTATACTTTTGCTATGCTGAAGTATACAGATGTCATTTCATGATTGGCGGGCAATAGTGGTGATATGGTTATTATGCCTTTCTCTTAAAATTTTCTAGTCATTTTCGTAAAAAAGAGTGATACGAGTGCTAAGTACAAGAGATTACTTAATCTTACTCATAACAAACATGAACCACAAAGCTCACTTGCTTAGTTGTGCATAGAGATGCTCATCTAAACTACATGAGATACAAAGTTTAGAAAATTTTGTTTCAATGGCCATCAAAGGTACACAAGTCCAATGTACACAAAACACATTGTTTTTTGTATTTTTCTAATTTTTTTTATTTTTTTTATTTTGAAAACAAAACAAAATAAAAAATAAACAACCAAACAAAAACGGACAAACAATATGAAAGCATAAAGAACTATGTAGATGCATGAAAGCATTTAAATGTAGAACTCCATTTTGTAATATTGGCAAACCATGATCAAAACGTTTAGTCTTGTTTTTAGACTTGCTCAAAGTATGTTTATGTGTAAAGTTGGAATTGAGTGCACTGCAGGATTTACTGTGTAAATTTGCCTAACTCGATCGATAGAAAATTAGATTCGATCGATCGAAGCTCGTGCAAATTATTTTTCTGCAGAGTTTTTTCAACTCAGCCCAAGCCCGATTTGACATTTAGGATTTTATGTTTTGCCCTAAGTATAAAAAGGAAAACCTTAGCTACGTTTTAGTTGTTGTTACAGTTGCTCTTTATGCTGCGTGTGTGAATCTCTTGTGAGATCTTGAGGTATTTGTGATTACATACACTTAGGGTTATCAAGATCTAGATTGATGTTAAGAGCTTGGTGATTAATTCAGTTTCAGATTCAAGAGCTTAAAGATATACAGAGGGAGTGCTTATACTTGCTGGGAATCCAAGAAAGAAGTAGTCCGTGAACTCGGAGCTATCACGTGGTCGTGGTAGTAAGTTTCCTACTTGAGGTAGCAATAGGATGCTAGTGGTCTAAGTCGCTATTATGTAAACTTCAATTTTTTTATAGTGGATTCGGTTTACCTTGAGGATAGCTAGGTTAAATCCTCCCCATGTTTTTTACCGGTTTAGTTTTCCTGGGTTATCATATCGTTGTGTTCTTTATTTTTTGCACTTTACAATGATATGATATATTTATGTTAACCTAGATTTGCATAATTTACCTAAACTAATCACTTAACTAAATAACTAGGTTAATTTGATCGTGTTTAAGGGGTCTAAAACTCTTAACAAGTGGTAACAGAGCAGGCTAGCTTTATTGTTTAGATCTTTTGATCTAAGAGTTGATCCTTGATCCTTGTTATCATGGATAATTTTAAGTGTCTTACTATTTTTGATATGGTGATTTGAATAAAAAGGACACCGTTATTTCTATTGATCCTATTGATGCCTGTGAAACTCTCTGTAAGGCATTATTGAAATCTATGAAAATTGCTAAGAAATTCAAGGAAGAGTTAAAATTGGTTAATCTTGAAAAAGATGAATTGGTTGTTAGATTAGATTAGATGAATCTAATAAAAAGAATGAATTTTTGAGATATCAAATTTCCTCTCAAGATGAGAAGATGAAAAGCTTAAAACAAGACTTCGTTGAATCTAAAGCTAAAATTGAAAATTTGACTAGTACCAAGCCTGTTGTTGATAACAGAAGTGTTTCTGTTTCTCTTAAGCCTAAAACTGAAAAAGTTTATATCCCTCATTTCAAGAGGAATAATAAAGAAAAGACTTATTTTGCTAGGTTAGACAAAGGTAAAAGTTCTGATGTAGACGCTGAAGTTTCTAAACCTATGCTTAAACCTACTGTTAGAGAGCATAAGAAATCTGTTGATTTGCCTACCTGTCACCTTTGTGGTGTTGTTGGTCATATTAGACCAAATTGTTTTTTATTAAGGCAAAAACCAAAATCTGAGACTAGATTTGCAGTTAGGAATACTAATGTTCCTAAATTTGTTTATGTTTGTCACTTTTGTGATGTCTCTGATCACATTCGTCCTAATTGTCATAAATTGAAATTTGAACATTCTGTATTTAAATTTAGGATATGTGAAGATATGTTTCCTGCCATAAGTCCAAATAAATTGTTTCATATGCTTTTGAAAAATTTAAGCTTGTTGGCTTGTGAAAAGAATTTACAGGAATCTAGTCTTTCTCAAAAGATTGAAATACAGATCCAAGAGCTTAAAGATATACAAGTGGGAGTACTTGTACTTGTTGGGAATCCAAGAAAGAAGTAGTCCGTGGATTCGGAGCTATCACGTGGTCGTGGTAGTAAATTTCCTACTCGAGGTAGCAATAGGATGTTATTGGTCTAAGTGCTATTGTGTAAACTTCAATTCTTTCATAGCTAGGTTAAACCCTTCTCAGGTTTTTTACCGATTTGGTTTTCCTAGGTTATCATATCGTTGTGTTATTTATTTTTTGCACTTTACAATGATATGATATATTTGTGTTAACCTAGATCTGTATAATTTATCTAAGCTAATCACTTGGCTAAATAACTAGGTTATTCTGATTGTGTTTAAGGGGTCTAAAAACTTAACAGCATGATTCCAAAAGCAAATAAGAAATCAAGCAAGAAAGTCTTACTTTAGATAGAAAGAATTAAAGAAAAGGACAACAGAAAAGACAATTAAGTCTTAGGCTCCTTTCTCGCCCACACAGCACGAGTCTTTGGCCGTGAAGATGAAAAGACAATGTCTTAGTATGTCTAATAAAGGACATAGAAGAATTAAGATTCTCCTGAAATTGAGTTAAAAAGTTCAAGGCTTTTAATAACTCTCCAAACAAAAGTATAGGTTCTTAAGAGGAAACTTGTGATTGTTTGGACACTTGCTTTTGAGGATACAGCTTAAAGCAATTAGGATGAGTGTGTCCAAAAACAACACAATGGTGGCAAACATGAGCATTTTTAGAGCTATTCGGCTTCTTAGGAGGAGGTCTAACCTTAGGAGTTGACAGAGACCTCAACTTAGGAAAATTTGGCCTAATATGACCAACAATATGACAATGATGACAAGTTGGGACAAATTCAGAATTTTTATTCAACCTAGGAGGAGTTTTAGATATAGGATTAGAAACTACAGCGTTATCATCAAATTGTTTACCTTTGTCTATCCTAGCAATATTAGCCTTCAATTCTTCATTATTCCTTTTAAATGGAGGAATACAAAAATCTTTTTTTTTTTTGAGTTAGGCTCAACAACAAGTTTGGCTCTAGTTAATTTTTCAACTTCAGTTTTAAATTCAACTAGTAGCTCTTTCAAACTCTTAATTTTTCCCACTTGAGATGAAATTTGATTTTTAAGATACTCATTCAAATTATTGACTTCATCCAATTTTGCAATCAAATCATCTTTTTCAAGTTTGACATTTTTAAATTTAGCTTTTAATTTTGTAAAACATTTAAGAGATTTCATACAAAAATTATTAAGCTTGCAATATGCATCTTGAATATCATTATCATCATTCAACACAAGATCATGCAAATAAAAAAAATCAAGATTTTCCATGACAATGGGGGTCAAGAATCACACTTAAGAAATTAATTCAATCAGAGTGTACCTGCTTTGATACCACTTATTGGAAAATTTAGACCCTTAATTAGATTTATTATGTATAAAAATTGTTAAAAGAAACAAACATCAATATCATGTCAATATCATGCACAACAGAAAAGTAAATAAGATAAGATATGATGATCTAAGAAAACCAATAAAACAAACTAGTTTCATAGTAAAAAACTTAAGAGAAAACCTTCCCGAAAAGCAATTCACTATAGTAAAGAGAAGTTTTAGATCTAGTGCAAAACCTTTATCCTTAAACTCTACAATCCTCGTAGATGAAATTACAGTAGAAACCTTCTACTGCTTTAGAACCTTTAAACTCTTCAATATATGAACGCCACCCTTTGATGCATGGATTCCAATACGTGACAAACTCCTTTGCACGAATCCTAGTATATGACTTACACACCAACTTGAGGAAGAAGAATGTTGGCTGCAAAGTTTTTCACTTCATCATTAATGAAGATCAAGAAGCACTTAGTTACAAATCCCTAAGGCGCAAAGACGCAGTGACTTTTTTTAGAGAGAATAAGCACTCGGTCACCTTTTGCATATATTCTCCTTGTATTCTCTTATGTGACAATTTTTAAAATAAGCCTTATATATGTCTAGGGTTGTGAGAAAAAAAACCTTACATAAATATATAAGCATGGACCAAAAATCAGATTTGAAAAACTGATTTTCATAATTCTCGATAGATATAGCTATCGAGTAGCTATCGAGACCTCGATAGATAGAATCTGTTGAGAGTTGTCGAGACTCATTAAACCTCGATAGATACTTGGCTTGAACAATATATTTCTTGAAGTATTAAACATATCCTAGATCTACCCAATTACGAGTACAGTGAATGTCAAGGGATTAGCTAATTATATAAAATATATCCTTAACACCTACACCCCACAATCTAAGTATATACATGTGTGAAATTTCCTTCTAGAGACTTGAATTCTGATCCTTACCCCCCACACTCCACAAGTACTTATACTTGTGAAGTAACCATCACACCAAGAGTACATAGTGGTCTCTGACAATTGTTAAAGTACACTCTATATACATAATGCTCCTCGGATAACCAGAACCGAAGAGCTTTTCTCCGCGCTTTATTGGCCCCCACCTTCCCCACAGGCAAGATGTCATTCTTTGGGAACAATACAATAGGATCCATCCAATTAGGCCTTGCCCTAACTTGATGAATCTGAGCCTTCCCCCTTTTCTTTTTGACCAGGATAACTCAAGGTAGGCTCCAAGCTGAGGAGGTTGCGAGAGTGGCAAGAGAATCTGCATGCGTGTTTCTACTTCTTAGGATTTGCTGTAAGGTGAAGGACTTGAACTTCGACTACAGGTCCCTAACTTGACTTAAATACCTTGCATCCTCATATCCTTCACTTTTAATTCTCCATTAACCTGTCTAACAACCAACCTTGAATCTAAATATACTTCTACTGTTCTTCCTCCCATTTTATGGACCATATCCATCCCCACC
Source organism: Castanopsis chinensis (assembly GCA_032878915.1). Lineage (NCBI taxonomy): Eukaryota > Viridiplantae > Streptophyta > Magnoliopsida > Fagales > Fagaceae > Castanopsis > Castanopsis chinensis. The sequence goes on along the minus strand of JAVQMG010000121.1, from coordinate 27,669,351 downwards.
AGTAAAACCTTATACTCGGCTTCCTTATTCGTGGTCGAGAAGCCAACCTCAAGGATTTCTCAATAGTGATCTTCTTAGGAGATATCAAAACCAGCCCCCACTCTAGATCCCCTTTGATTGGCCGCACCATCAACATATACTCTCTAAGTTAGAGGTTCTTACAAGGACACCACCCCAACTGATTTTCCATCCATGTTTTGTTTTTCTCCCTCCTCTTCTAGTAGGCTTTCAGCAAACTTAGCCACCAAATTTACGAGGACCTAGCCCTTAACAGAGGTATGAGGCATATACTTAATATCAAAACCCCTAGGATCATTCCCTATTTGGCAATCCTTCCCTTGTAATCAACTTTCTAAAGTAGGGATTGAAGAGGAAGTTAGGTTAAAACCACAACTGCGTGTGAGGGAGCTTAGGTGTATCATGCACCACCACCAAAATGGCCTTCTCCAGTGGTAGGTAACGAACCTCTGCCTCATGCAATGACTTGCTTACATAATAGATTGGTCTCTACACTTTGTTGTCAACTCGTATCAGTACTAGGCTCACCACATGGGAGGCTACTGCAACATAAGCAAACAGGACCTCCTTCTCAAGCCTGTATATAATAGGTGGTCGAGAGAGGTATTCCTTCAGCTGTTGGAAGGCCAAGGCACACTCCTCGGTCCATTCAAATCCCTTCAACTTATGCAACATTTGGAAGAAAGGCCTACACCTGTCTGCCGACCAAGAGATGAATCGGTTTAGAGCAGTAGTCATTTCTGTTAACTTTTGGACCTCTTTGGGGTTCTAAAGCGGCTGCAAATTGTTAATTGCTTTAATCTAGTTGGGGTTAACTTCAATTCCATGATGAGTGACCATGTAGCCTAGAAATTTACCCGAGCCAACGCTAAAAGAACACTTGGAAGCATTAAGGTGCAATTTGGGACTCCTCAGTATTTCAAAAATGCTTCCGAGGTCGCCCACGTGCTCAGACACTACCTTACTTTTTATCACCACATCATCTATATAAACCTCAATATTTTTGCCTAGTTGTGGCTCAAACATTCTGGTCATTATCCTCTGGTAAGTAGACCTTACATTCTTAAATCTAAAGTGTTAGGACATATGTGATTAGATGTTAGGAACATATGTTAACATTTTATATATTGGCTAATCTTTTGACAAAACGCACTTTGGGGTAAGGGTTCAACTGTAGGTTGGTATAAGGTATTGGGATTCCTTTACTTGTAACCACTGTATTGGCCAACCACTCAAGGTAAAAAACCTCTTTGATAGCCCCTGCTCGCTTGAGCTTAGTCACTTCATCTCTGATGGCATTAGAATGCTTCTTAGATGAGCACCGAGATGGTTGCTTTTGGGGATGGCAGATGGATTGACGTTTAAGTAATGGTAAATGAAGTTTGGGTCCACCCCAGGGGCTTCATAAGCGCCCCATGCAAACACATCAATGTTTTTCCTAAGAAATACTTCCAGCTCCTCCTTCTTATGGGGGTTAACTGGACTCTAAGCTGGAAGAACTTTCCCTCACCAATAACCACTTTTTCTAGCTCCTCACATATTGTTTTTCCTACCACCATACTCGCAGTCCACACTAGCACCTTTGATTGCTATAAACCCTTATCAGCAGCAGCTGAGGACTCACCACTGATCTAATGCTTGAATGTAGCCACTATGCACTGCCTGGCCATAGGTTGGCTTCTAACTAGCTCCTCAACCCTGTCCCTTGATTGGTACTTCACCTTCAAGTGTATGGTGGAAGACACAACCTCCATGGCATGGAGCCAAGGTCTCCCCACAATAGTAGTATAGGGGGAGTATGCGTCTACCACAATAAAGTGCACTTCCATGACCTTTGACCCTATTTGAATAGGTAGCCTGATTTGGCCCTTCGGAAAGACAATCTTCCCATCAAACCCTATCAGATGGAAGTCATAGTAGGCTTGGTCTTCGGGCCTCAACTTCAAACCCTTATATAGGTTGGGGTACATGATCTCTACACCATTACCCTGATCTACCAGCACCTCTTCACGTCATACCCTCTAATCCTGAGAGTAATTACTAGGGCATCATAATGTGGCTACAAGGTTCCAACTTTATCCTCATCAGAAAAGCTTAAGGCTGGTCTGGCCTCGAATCTACTCCTCTTCAAATTAGGGTGTGAGTCCTTTGTAAATGGCCAAGCTATAGACATCACCCTAGATGGCTAAAAGCTAGTCCTCCCAAGAGCAGCAATAATGACACTGATTGTACCCAAAGGTTGTCTTGCAGAAGCATCTCTCTGAGCTCCCGACCCTGCCTAACTACCTTGTCTGCTGGGTTTGTACAGGAATCGCTTTAACTTTCCACTTCGGATCAGCTGCTTTAGGTAACTCCATAAATTTTTGCAATCTTCTGTGGTGTGTCTTCACTCTTGGTGGTGTTGACAATGAAGGCTTTGGTTGCGCTTCGTGGGGTCTCCTCCCTTCTTATTTGGCCATTTAAAGAATGATTCATTCTTAATTTTTTCTAGAATTTGATGTACTGGCTCTCAGAACACCATGTTAACCACTTGAGTAGCATTAGATTCAAATTTCCCAGTAAAATCTCTCCGAGGACGGTTATTATTGTATCTGTCTGACCTAAAATCCCTCATATCTTGAGGGACCACCTTACCATTTCCTTTCCTTTGCTATTGATCCTTCTCGACCCTTTTGTTCTTGTCAATACGGTCCATAAGCTGATGCATATTGACAGGTTTCTTAGTCAAAGGTTTCCTCAAACCATGCTCGACCAGTAGGCCGACCTTGAACATCCTTATTGCCACATCATCAAAATTCCTGTCTATCTCGTCAAACATCTCCCAGTATCTGTCAGAATAAGTCTTCAAGGTTTCCCCTTCTCAGATAGTCATAGACAACAGGGAGTCTAAAGGCCGAGGAACTCTGTTGTAAATTACACCTTCTCGACCCTTTTGTTCTTGTCAATACGGTCCATAAGCTGATGCACATTGACAGGTTTCTTAGTCAAAGGTTTCCTCAAACCATGCTCGACTAGTAGGCTGACCTTGAACATCCTTATTGCCACATCATCAAAATTCCTGTCTATTTCGTCAAACATCTCCCAGTATCTGTCAGAATAAGTCTTCAAGGTTTCCCATTCTCAGATAGTCATAGACAATAGGGAGTCTAAAGGCTGAGGAACTCTGTTGCAAATTACAAATCGAGAACTAAATGCTCTTGTGAGCTCCTTAAAGGAGTTAATAGAACCCTACCTCAAACCATCAAATCATTTCATCACCATGGGCCCATAAAATGGATGGGAACACCTTGCACATCAAATCACATTCTTTGAGTGAACATCCATCCTCTAGTTAAAGTGGCTAACATGCTTCACAGGATCTATTCTATCATTATACATGGTGAACATTGGCTGAGTAAACCGCCAAGGAATTTTTCCTCCTTCAATACTACAGGTAAAAGGTAATTTAGAAATTTGATTTAGAGCCTTACTCATTGCATTGTTGCCCAGGCCTTTTTTGAGACGGACTCTTCCCTTTCCACCTATCATGGCATTCCTCATCACAAGAAAAAGACTCACCGAGGGGAGTCCTTGACCTAGGCTGATAGCTATTGTCACTGTCATTGCCAGAAGAATGGTTGGAGCTCGAAGGAATTCCTCTATGTCGCTCATGGCGTAACTTCCTTCGCAAACGGTTTATCTCCAGTTGCAGGCTTTTAGTATTTTCCTCATAAGAGATGTAGCTCCCACTTCGAGGTTGGCTCCTACTAGTGTTTGTGGTGTGCACACTAACCTCCCAGTCCCTTCATCGCTCAAGATCAAGAAAATGGTCTTGATGTTGGGATCCAACAGACTCTTCTCAGTTTGGCCCTGAGCCTACCATAACTAAACGTTGATCTCACTAAAGCTCAAGTAAAGATCAACAGGATTAGAGCCCAGCACAATGAATTTGTAGGGAGTGGGCTTAAAAATTAGCTTCAATGAATTGAACAACGCACACAGTGGCTTAAAGATGGTAGGGAAGCGAAGACAAACAAGCTTTATGCAAAGAAATCCTTCCTCAGCAAATTCTGAGGAGAGTAGTTCTTTAATATATTCATTTTAGACTTGGTTATCGCTTTACCTCTTGTTGCTACAGTGCTTTCTCTACAGGATTTCAGATGATCCTCTCCCTCTAGAGGGTTTTTTACGTTATATAGCCTTTTTTCGTCTATCTTGGCCCTTAATTTATTGATTATGTAGGCCACTACTTGAGTGTTTGTCCCATCAGACATTTTTCGAAATCTTCTATGAGTTATGGCAACCAAGATAGCAATGTTCAGGGGTCTTCTCCCCATAAATGCTACCAGAGGGTTTGGTGGGGTGCAATAAATGTGGTGGTAGCTTCCATCCTTTCAGACACAATAGGACTAACCCCCTCCCTGAAGCCCTTTCTCTACAGTGCGACCTACCTTGGTAATGTGCCATCGCCATGGTCAAGGCCTGCCTCCTTGACCTGGCAATCTAAGGGTAGGGTCTTCTTGGCATCGACATGGCATCCTCAGCCCTGGATATGACATGTGGCACTGTTACCTTACTAGATTTCTGCATCATACAATAGCCCCTAAAAACTCCATTTCTTCCCTCCTATCTGAGGAGAAAAAAGGGGGGTTTTGATTCTGGGTAGTTAATTCCACATGCTTCTTTAATTTTCCCATGTGAGAACATCGCTTCGCATGTCCTGTAACCATTCTTGAAGCTTCAAAGTTCAAAATGTCTCATTAAATGACCCCCGCGGCACCCTGTTCCCCATGTCTTATGGTGAGATAGAGATCCTACGGTTAGTATTTTTCCTTGAAATTTGGGCTGAGTAACTCCCGCCCTATTCTGCCTCCTATATAAGGCACTTGGGGGACTCATTTCTCCCATTTTTAAAACTTTCAAACTTTCAAGAAGCTCTTGAAGTGCCCCCTGTCGTTATTTTTGTAAGTTCCTTTATTCTTAGGTTCTTTTCTCCTCAGCCAATCTCTTTAGCCTTTTGTTTTCCATTTCTTTCTTCATAAAAGCTCTTCCCTTCTCCTTAGCCCGCTTAGATGGGTAGATTTGCCCACTTAGTAGATACCCTTATAGGCATGGAGGGGTTTAGGGCCATGTATCATTTTTCCTAGGGTGTTTCCTTGCGGTATTGCTCTTTGGGTCCTTGCGGTATTTCCTTTTGGGTGGGTCGCATACCCTTAGAAAGGAGAGGGAGGTCATTATTCCCATAATCGCCTTCATAGAAGGGAGAATGAGGCTTTCCATGGGTAGAGTGACCAGGGACTTCCTGATCACCCATAGACTCTGTCTTCACCAATGCGCACCCAACTTGTTTAGAGTCTTAGGTAGTGTAGACACTTTTAACGAGCAAATGGGATTGGGCCTCACTTGGCATGACGCTTTCTGGATGTACGAGTACCATCTGCTTACAGACTTTGGCTATTACCTTAAGTCTAGGTCTTCCATTATTAGGCTTGTTTCATCTCGGGTGAATGGCATGATGGTCTTCATTGCCCAACCCAAGAGGGAGCACCAGGTGGGGTACTTTCGGTTTAGGTTCTTTAACACAGGGATTAGTTTCGTAGTTTGTTTCCTTTTGATTGATAATTCATTTTTCAAACTGTGGTTTTGCTTTTTATCCTTTTTTTTTTATTTTTTTTATTTTTTACAGATAAAAGATACGTGGCTCCCAATCTTAACTTTGTCAATGTTCCTGACCTCAATAAAGTAATGAGATCAGAGGTGTTCGTGAGCGAGGACAGGCAACAGAGAGTTGTCCACCTCATCCGTGACTTCCAACCCCTGTCTGACAAGTTTCAAGATGTGGGCAACACGATCAGAGTAGGTAATCCTCGGCTAGCTCGGATCGACATTTCAACTCCTTGATTCCTAGCCCGAGAAGGCATTGTGCAGGTCAAGTCTCTCTCACCGTTCTCCCCGTGAAGAAGCAGTTCCAAAAGAAGAGACAGCTTTTTTGTGCTTGTCACTCGAGGCGGAGATAGAAGTTTCAGCTTGAGGAAGAAAGAGAGGAGTAGGGAGAGCCTGTGATTTAGGTTTCAAATTCAGAAGACGAGCTTAACAGGTCTTTGGGTGTTCGTGCTTCCAGACTCATTGTTGCGTGTGTAGGCAGGGCGAAGAAGAAGAAGAAGAAGAAGAAGAAGAAAAAGAAATGTCGCTGGAAAGGAAGAGAGGTCTCCGTGAACTCCTCGTGAGCAGGGCCAAGGGATCGGCACCTAAAGATGCCTCGAGTTCCGAGCTTCCTGCCCTTCCACCTCTTCCTTTTCCTTCTCCTTCTCCTCCTCCTCCTCCTTCAGTTAATCCCTTCGCGCCTACTAATCTAAAGAATAGGAAGAAGGATAAGGAGGTGTCCGAGGAGGGGGAGTTGGTCTCGCACAATGAGGGGGTTCCCCTTAAGATGTCCAAGACGGCCAAGGGCAAGGGGAGGGCCTCCTCGACCGAGGGCTAGGATGTTGAGAATGTGGCTGAGATGCACCCCATGAACCCTACGTGGAACCCTTAGTTGGAGCTGGATAGCACAACGATACCCTTGAACTCCTCCATCAGGGAGTTTTAGAGGGGGAACGCTCGTTATGTTGCCGACACTTTGGAGTAGGCCCTTCTATTGCCAAAGGACATGGCTGCTAAAGATGGACTTGGCCTTAGTAAGTCTCTCAGCACGCCTTACTAATTTCATGCTAGGTTATCTTTTTCTTGTTTGATAGAGTGTTCCTTTGTCCTTTTTGTGTAGGCCATCTAGGAGGTATTTATGGCCAAAGAGTGGGTGAAAGATGCCTGGAATGAGGCTAGGCTTGCAGACAACCTTCGCGTAGAGACCACTAAGGCTTTGGGCGCCGCCGAGGGGAAGAATAAGGAGTTGGCTCTGAAGCTGGTTATTGCAGATAGGAGCTAAAAAAGCTCCGAGGTTGGCAACAAGGCTGCTGAGGCACAAGCTAAGGAGCTATGTAAGAAGCTTTACTACACTAAGAAAGGGTTGGCAATGGCCAAACAATAGGTGGTGGACTTAAAGGTGGAAATGGAAAAGGCTGAAAAGACTACCTAGGTGGCTCAAGCTACCGCGGATGTGGCGTTAATTTATCTAAGGTATGTGGTCCAAGGAACCAGGCATGACCAAATGATGTAGATCAGTTAAGGGAGAAGAAAATATTTTAATATTTTATGTTGTTTTATCATTCCTAGTGGAATTAGGATTTATTTTCTTTTATAAGTTCAAATAAAATCCTTTTCCTAGTTGTAATAGGATTTTAATTGTTTTTCTTTTCCTAGTTAAATTATTTTTCCTTTCTCAAGTAGAAGTAGGTTTATTATTTCTTTTTCTATAAGGAGTAGGAGAAATTCTATTCCTATAAATACTTTTTATTGAGAGGTTGATTAGGGTTATGTGTTTATTAATAAAAGCTTGTTAGAGAGGTTTTCTATATTATTTTGCTGACTAGCCTAGTGTTCTTGGAGAACTTAGGTTTCGTGGAAGAGTTGTAGTAATTGTGTGTTATAGATTTTGCTTCTACATGCCTATACTACCTCAGTTGGTATCAGAGTGACAGTCCACAAACGCGTTGACCCATTGTGATAAATTAAATTGATTAATTAGCCAAATTATTAATTAATCAAGTTAACATGCAAAATCACGTGGCAGCACAAACAAATCACCAAAACTAAGTTATACAGCAGAAAATAAATGACACGGTGATTTGTTTATGAATGGGGAAAACCTAACGGCAAAAACTCCACCTGGTGATTTAAGGTCACCACTCCCGAAACTCTACTATTATCACAACAAGCGGTTATAAGTAAGGAATCCTAAGTACCTTGCCAACCTACAGTTGAACTCTTACCTCAATACCCAATTGGACTTGCTCTGTAGTGATAGTTTCTCCTTTCAATACACGACTCCTAAGTACGCGACTAACCAGATGCGCGGATCTCAGTACACGACTTCAATTCACCAACTAGAGAGAGAGTTGTTGGCTGCAAAGTTCTTCAGATCATCTGCACGATGAAGATCAAGAAGATGCTCGGTCACAAAACTCTACGGTGCACAATACACAGCAATCTTCTTCATAAGAGATGAACTAGGGCACGAACTTTGTCTTTGATCACAAATTGCATGAACAAGGATTGCTCAATACTTGTGCAACTTGCATTTTGTTTGACGGCCCTTAAAAAAATCCTTTTATATGTTTAGGGTTAGGAGAAAAGAAGTCCCAAAGACACATTCACAGATTAGACTTAAAACAGAATTGAAAATCTGTTTTCTTTAATTCTCGACAGATAGAGGTGTCGAGATCTGTCGAGAAGCTGTCGAGGCTCGGGGTAAAACAGCTTCTTAAAACTCGATAGATGCATGTGTCGAGCCAGGTGTCGAGCTTTAGTAACTTGCACTTCCTTGCTTGTTTCTTGGACAGACTTGATGACTTCAATACTGAATCTTGAAAAACTGTTTCTTGAAGTGTTAAACACATCCTAAATCTACCCAATTACAAGTAAAGTGCGTTTTATCTAAGGATAAGCCAATTACATAAAATAACGACATATGTTAACAAATTTGAACTACATATGTCCTAACAATTTCCCCCTTTGGCAATCCGTGACAAAACCACAACAAACAAATGAAGATATGAGAGAAGTCATAAAACACTTTAACTCATATTCACTTGTTACATACAATAAAATCTATCCTAACACATACTCTTGAAAAACTTTGCAAGAAGAGAGTTTATGGCAAGAAGACTTTGACAACCTGTATTTCTGAAACACTTATAAAAAAAACACATCAAGGCATCTTTGTGTGAAGCAGAAATAATAGATTGCATACAAGTAAAAGAACATGTGTATAAAGACAAAAAAGAAACAACACATGGAAAGATAGGTGAAAGAAACATACATCATCATATATATCAAGAAATAAGTATAATGTATGTCAAAACATGATCAATGTATCTCTTAAAAAGATAGAAAAGAAAAAAATATATATGATCCTCACTACATCCCTCAAGTCCACACTCCTATCAAAAATGTCCTACGCTAGCTTTCCCTCTAAGTATGACTACTCTCATACCAAAACTACTCCCCCTTTTTGTCACGAGTGACAAAGGGTAGAGTGTCATGTAGACATCTCGTCAGAAGAGCTCGCATCTCCATCATCATCATCATCATCATCGGAAGCATCATCGTCATCACCGTCATCATCAGCCTCAGTCTCAGTCGAAACATGAGGTGGCGGAGGAGAAGCCTCTGGAGCAAAGCCGCCCAAAGTCGCTTGTAGCCTGGCGACGTGACCAACACGAACGTTCACCTGATACAACTCCGTGGAGAGTGTATCGAGGCGAGCATCCATGCATTGAAGCTGCGTCATGATGTCTCCGAGAGAGACGTCACTCGAAGAAGAAGGAGCAGATGTCGCTCGAGCAGATCTGGAGGTAGTCGAACGGGAGGAAGGAGTAGCACCATCTAACTGTCTCGATCTAAACTATACCTCGCTACGTTTTATAGTAGCAGCGTCTATGGCAGACATGACATGGTAAGGATAGGACGAAAGGAATGGGATGGAAAAACGGCGAAGAATCCTCGTGATAGCAGAAGGAAAAATGAGCTTATCATAAGTGGCCGTATCTCTATAGACATCTATGATAGAGAAAATGAAGTGTGAAGAAAAGTCTATAGAGAGATCCTCTAGGAGGGACAACAAAAACCGAGCACGAGGCTCTGTGATAGAGTTATAGTGAGAAAGTGGGTGCAAAACAAAAGTCATCACCATGTTAAGGAAATGAGGACCTTTAGTAAAAGGCCGACATGGTGTGTACTAATGATCTCCCCAAGAGGAAGGACGCTTACAGAACGCCGAGATCATCTCGTCTTTGGACACAGTCCATAGACGCTCACAGCTAGGGTAATCAAGATGATCCACCCTAGGAACATAAAGCACCTCGGAGACTAACTCCGAAGTGACAGCAAAGCGCGTACCTCAAACGCTAGAGTAGAAGAGAGGTACTGAAGAATCGATCCCGTGGATGTTGGAGTAAAACTCCTGTATCAACACGAGAGGACAGGTGACCAGGACGTCACATAGTGACTCCCAAGCCTGACTGTGAATGACATCAGGTAAGTCAGTATCGGCAAAGTCTACCAGGACAACATGGCGTTCCGAATGAACACCTCGTTTAGAGAAGTTCTCCGAGAAGTCCTTATGGGCTTTCTCATCACGGAACCGGACAGATAATGGAGTAGAATCAGAAGAGGAAGATCCCTTAGAACACAGAGGGTTCTGGGTTGGAATAGACTTACGTTTAGGTGCCATAGACACTACTAATGCAAACATAGAGAGGGGGGAAAAAAAGAGAGATAAACAGAAAAATCCCAAGCAGTTCAATATAGGAAGAATATATTGAAAAGAAAGAACATACGCATGGGAAATGCATGAACATGTGACATGCAACATAAAAACATCATGGGCTCAGCCCAATCCAAACCTAACAGCACACAACAGATTTGCACACATCTAAATGCATAAAAATACAGTTAGAATGCTAATGTGATACAATGCATGTAGTTTTAAAGATCAAATCTATAAAACCAAACCAAAAATTTCATGAAAACCTCAACAATTTTGAAAAATCCCAAAAATTTTCAAAAACACAAAACCTAGGGTTTTAAAACATGAAATGCATGAATAATGATTGAAAAGATGCTTACCAAGTGATGAAGATCAAGAAGAACACTTGAAAAAGCCTTAGGAAGAGGTTTGGAGAGAGTGAGAGAGGTTTTGGGAGGGAAAACACGTTCTATCTAGTGAGAGAGATCGAGCGAAATGAGAGAAAATCGCGAGGAATCCTTTTCTAGACCTTCAGTAATTCTCGACAGCTGCAGGTATTGAGAGGTGTCGAGACAGCTATCGAGGTAGGTGTCGAGAAAATGAACGTCGACAGATGTAGCTATCGAGGTTGTTAGGATTGTGAGTATTAGTTAATTCATTGAATTGTTTAGTTCATTAGTCATTCATGTGAGGGCTATGTAGCTATGGTTGTATTAGAGTGAGTTGGAACTTGGCCCACTGTGTAATCACTAAGCACGTGTTGGGAGGGTCAGTTTGGGAAGTTGGTTACAAGATTGTATAAAGGTGTAATTGGAAACACACAAGAGGCATAAGAACATAAATAACAAAACACGTAAATTCTCCTTCTTGAATCTTCCTTTCTTCTCTCTCTCTGACTTCTTGTGGCTTAGCTGTCCTACAATACAGTTACAACAAAACACGTTCACACACACAGAACCCTAACATCTACACGTTCACACACAAAATTCTAGCATTTGGTATCAGAGCTTGGCAATCCCTTAGCCATGGCTGAGACGCACGCCACTGCTACCACCAATGAAGCTTTGGCTTCTCTTCGACACACATCAGATCATAACGCCAAGGATATTCAAGAGGTGCGAACCGTCCAGGAAATCCATACTTGCACCCTAAATGAGATGAACCAGTAATTGGCTTCGTTGCTACAAAGATTGGGGCCTTCTGATCAAGGAGGAGTTCAAAACAGTGGGCTAAATCATGGTTTGGGTTCTTCAGCGATCACTCTGTCTCGCCCAATGAGGCTAGATTTTCTGCGATTTTTTGGTGACGATCCAGCAAGTTGGGTTTACAAGGTCAATCAATACTTCAAGTACTTCAATACACCGGTGGAGGAGAAATTGATGTTGGCTTCGTTCCACATGGATGGGGAAGCTTTGATTTGGTTCCAAGACAGTGAGGAAGCAGGGGTTTTTACTAATTGGGAGTCACTGGTAAAAGCTTTACATGTAAGGTTTGGTTCTAATTCATACGATGACCCTATGGAGACACTTACAAAATTAAGACAGACATCTTCCGTGGCTATGTATAAAGCTCAGTTTGAGGTTTTATCAAATAGGATAAAAGGGTTGTCTTCATCCCATAAATTGAGTTGCTTCCTTGGTGGATTGAAGGATGAGATCAGACTTCCTGTGAGAATGCTTAATCCTTAGTCTCTAAATGAAGCTTTTGGGTTATCCAAGATCCAAGAAGAATATCATCTGAGTTGCAAGAAGAATTCCAGACTGCAATTGGAGCAAGGTAAGCCTTCAATCTTGGGCATACCTAAAGTTTCTCCCTTATTAGATCCTAAGTCTAGGCTACCTATTAAAAGCATATCCCCTACCCAAATGGAGGAAAGGAAGAAGCAAGGGCTGTGTTATAATTGTGATGAGAAGTGGATCCTTGGTCATAGGTGTAAAAGTGCTAAGCTGTTCCTTCTTGATTTTATTGATGAAGTGCATGAGCCAGATTCTGGCGTGCAAATTAATGAGTTGGAGGAAGTGACTAGAAATTCTAAACTAGGTATGCATCATCAAGAAGATGCTGAAATCACCCTTTATGCTCTAAGTGGTACTCCCACCTCAGGCACTATGAGGGTGATAGGTAGGATTAAACAAAAAAATTTTGTAATCCTTATAGATTCTGGCAGCACACACAATTTCATTGATGCCACTCTAGTTTCTCACTTACATATTCCAGTGGATACCTCACAGATTTTGGAGGTTAAGGTAGCTAATGGAGAGGTAATAAGAACTCAGGGAGTGTGTAGAGAAGTTCCAGTGTGGTTACAAGGGCTTGATTTCTTGGTGCAATTGCATGTGTTGTCAATGGGAGGATGTGATTTGGTGCTGGGTACACATTGGCTAGTCACACTTGGGGTTATTCAATAGGACTTTAAGCTATTGACCATGAGTTTTACATATGCTCAAAGGCAGGTGCTCTTACAGGGTCTAAGGAGTACAGAATCACAACTGCAAGAAGGCACTCAGTTCCTGAAGGACATAGTAAGGAAAGGGTTGGTTTTGCACATCTCAGCTCAGTCAGAATTGACTTCTATAGAATGTTTAACTCAGTTGCCTAAGCCAGTTTCTGATCTTCTAGTTGAATTTGAGTCTGTTTTTGCGACCCCTGTGGATCTGCCCCCCTTGAGAGGTCATGAGCATCAAATTACCTTGAAGGAAGGAGCTCAGGCAATCAGTCAGAGACCTTACAGGTATCCATACTATCAAAAAAATGAAATTGAAAAAATAGTGAAGGAGTTATTATCTGTTGGTTTCATTTGAGATAGTTGTAGTCCTTTTGCTTCTCCTGTTCTTTTGGTGAGGAAAGCTAATGGTTCATGGAGGATGTGTATAGATTATAGGGCTTTAAATCAAGAAACCATTAAGGACAAATACCCTATTCCTATAATTGATGAATTGTTAAATGAATTGTTTGGAGCTTGTGTATTTTCCAAATTGGACTTGAGGTCTGGATATCACCAAATTAGGATGAAGGAGCAAGATATTCCTAAAATTGCATTTCGTACTCATGAAGGTCATTATGAGTTTTTGGTGATGCCTTTTGGCTTAACCAATGCTCTTTCCACCTTCCAATCTTTGATAAATACTGTTTTTAGGCCATTCTTGAGGAAATTTGTTCTTGTTTTCTTTGATGACATCCTTGTGTATAGTAAAACCTTAGAGGATCATGTTTGTCATCTTAGATTGGTGTTGGAGGTTTTAGTTAAACACTAACTGTATGCCAAAAAGTCTAAGTGTGTGTTTGCTTGTAAAGAGGTGGAGTACTTGGGGCATCTTATTTCAGGGGAAGGAGTGAAGACAGACCCTAGGAAGATTGCTGCCATGCAGCAATGGCCTATCCCTAAGGATGTTAAAGCATTGAGAGGATTCTTGGGTCTCACAGGGTATTATAGGAAGTTTGTGAAAGGGTATGGTCAAATGGCTGCTCCTTTGACTGCTTTGCTAAAAAAAGATTCTTTTTTTTGGACTCCAACAGCTTCTCAAGCATTTCAGCTGCTCAAGGATGCTATGTCTAACCCATCTGTGTTGGCTTTACCAGATTTTACTAAAACTTTCACTGTGGAGAGTGATGCTTCAGGTTTGGGGTTAGGGGCTGTTTTAATGCAATCTCAAAGACCTATTGCCCTCCATAGTCAAGCATTGAAGGGTAAGAATCTTGCTCTCTCTACTTATGAAAAGGAGTTGTTGGCTTTGGTGGTTGCTGTGAAGAAGTGGAGGCCTTATCTACTTGGAAGGCCATTTGTGATAAAAACTGATCATCAAAGTTTGAAATACTTGCTTGAACAGAGAGTGGGTACTCCTGCATAGCAAAAATGGATTACTAAACTACTTGGTTATGTGTTTATTGTGGAGTACAATCATGGTAAGGAGAATGTGGTGGCTGATGCTCTATCTAGAAAGGATGAAAATCTACCTGGAGCTCCCATAGAACCTTCTGCTTCTGTTGTGGGTACCTTGTGCGTGATTTCTTTTCCTACTCCAACCTGGATTACTGATCTTAAGTGTAGTTATGCATCTGATCCTACTGTCCAGAATATTGTTCAAGCTATTCAGTCTGGTCAAGTTGCTCTAACGGGATTTACCCTTTGTAATGACTTGCTGTTTTTTAAAGGCAGATTGTATTTGGGTCAATCCAACGGTGATCTAAAGACCAAGGTGTTGCAGCAAGTGCATGATGGGCCTTTGGGGGGTCATTCAGGCTATTTGAAGACCTATCATAGGCTTAAGAAGGATTTCTATTGGGCTGGTATGAGCAGGGACTTGAAGCAATACATTAAGGAGTGTGATATGTGTCAAAAACATAAGAATGAGACTTGTTATCCTGCTGGGTTGCTACAGCCTTTATCCATCCCAGAAAGACCTTGGACAGATGTAAGTATGGATTTTGTGGAAGGGCTGCCTAGGTCATAAATGAAGACTGTGGTGTTTGTGGTGGTGGACAGGTTAACTAAGTATGCTTATTTTATCCCTCTTTCTCACCCTTACATTGCTACTAAGGTAGCCAATCTTTATATGCATTATGTTTTCAAATTGCATGGCATGCCTTCATCTATTGTTAGTGATAGGGATCCTATTTTTACCTCTAAATTTTGGTCAGAATTGTTGAGATTGCAAGGGGTTACATTAGCTATGTCTTCTGCCTACCATCCTCAATCTGATGGCCAAACTGAGGTTGTAAATAAAAGTTTGGAACACTACTTAAGGGCTTTTGCAGCTGACAAGCCTCAATGTTGGGTGGAGTGGCTTCCATTGGCTGAGTTTTGGTTTAACACCAACTTCCATACATCCATTAAACTAACTCTGTTAGGACATATGTAGTTCAAGTCTGTGAACATATGTTACTATTTTGTGTAATTGGCTTATCCTTAGATAAAACGCACTTTACTTGTAATTGGGTAGATTTAGGATGAGTTTAACACTTCAAGAAACAGTGGTTCAATTTTAAGTGTTGAAGCCGTTAAAGTCTGTCCAAGAAACAAGCTAGGAAGTGCAAGTTTTTAAAGCTCGACACATACCTCGACAGATGCATCTATCGAGCTTTAAAGAAGCTGTTTTGCCCGAGCCTCGACAGCTTCTCGACACCTCTCGACACCTCTATTTGTTGAGAATTAAAGAAAACAGATTTCCAGGTCTGTTTCAAGTCTAATCCGTGAGTGTGTCTTTGGGACTTCTTTTCTCCTAACCCTAGACATATAAAAGGATTATTTTAAGTGCCGTCAAGCAAGGAAGCAGAAGATACAAGTTGCACATTCTTTGAGAACTTGTTGATTATGCAATTTGTGATCAGAAAGACAAAGTTCGTGCCCTAGTTCATCTCTGATGATTTGAAGAACTTTGCAGCCAACTCTCTCTCTCTCTAGTTGGTATTTGAAGTCGCGTACTGGGATCCGCGCATCTGGTTAGTCACGTACTTGGGAGCCGTGCATTGAAAGGAGAAACTGTCACTATAGAACAAGTCCAATTGGGTATTGGGATTCCTTACTTGTAACTGCTTGTTGTGATAATAGTGGAGTTTTGGGAGTGGTGACCTTAAATCACCCGGTGGGGTTTTTGCCGTAAGGGTTTTCCCCATTCGTGAACAAATCACCGTGTTATTTATTTTCTACTGCTTAACTTAGTTTGGTGATTTGTTTGTGCTGCCACGTGATATTGCATGTTAATTTGATTAATTAAGAACTGGGCTAATTAATTAATCTAAGTTATCACAAGGGGTCAACGCATTTGTGGCCTGTCAAACTCCATTTGAGGCTCTATATGGATATCCTTCACCCAGAGTTATGGATTATGTGCCTGGCACTACTCAAGTAGGGGCTGTGGACTTGTTATTGAAGGATAGGCAACAGCTCTTATCCTTGCTGAAACATAACCTCACTGCTGCCCAAGAAAGGATGAAATGGTATGCTGATAAGAAGAGGGTGGACCGGTCGTTTACTGTGGGAGATTGGGTTTACCTCAGATTGCAACCTTATAAACAAGCCTTTGTGCACCATCAGAAGCTAAGGAAGTTAGCTCCTCGGTTCTATGGCCCATTTCAGATTTTGCAGAAGATTGGGCAAGTTTCTTACAAATTGGATTTGCCAGCTAATTCTCTCATTCACCCTGTTGTCCATGTATCCAATCTCAAAGCCAAAGTGGGCCAACATGTGCAGCCTAGGTCTACACTACCAGCTGTGTCTACTGAATTGGTTCTTTCCCCTGAACCTGTGTCTATTTTGGATAAGAGATCACATCAGTTGAGGAACCGAGTCATTACTCAAGTATTGGTTCAGTGGCAAGGTGAAAGCAAGGAGGATGCTACTTGGGAGAATTTATTTTATCTCCAGCAGAAATTTCCACACCTTGTGGGCAAGGTGCTCTAAGGGAGGAGAAATTGTTAGGATTGTGAGTATTAGTTAATTCATTGAATTGTTTAGTTCATTAGTCATTCATGTGAGGGCTGTGTAGCTATGGTTGTATTAGAGTGAGTTGGAACTTGGCCCACTGTGTAATCACTAAGCACGTGTTAGGAGGGTCAGTTTGGGAAGTTGGTTACAAGATTGTATAAAGGTGTAATTGGAAACACACAAGAGGCATAAGAACATAAATAACAAATTGTTGTATTCTCCTTCTTGAATCTTCCTCTCTTCTCTCTCTCTGACTTCTTGTGGCTTAGCTGTCCTATAATACAGTTACAACAAAACATGTTCACACACACAGAACCCTAACATCTACACGTTCACACACAAAATTCTAGCAGAGGTCATGTGTCGAGAAAGAAGGATCAAGCATGAAAGAACCTTGATCGATCCAAAAGCTATCGAGAAGCTATCGAGCAGATAGAAAGTTTCTCGATTGATCCACCAGGTGTCGAGGATGTGTCGAGACTGCGTTTATAAAAAGTCTAAGAAGCTCGACAGACAGCTAGGTGTCGAGAGGTGTCGAGGAGGTGTCGAAATGCCTTTAAAAACAGTTTTTTAAAAGAAGAAAAAACACAAACATGAATGCAATCATGCATGCAACTCAACCAAAGATCCAAGCAACACATTAAGCTCTCAAAATCATCTCTCAACAAGAATTTTAAAGCACATGTATCCCAAAACACGCACACACGCACACTAAACAAGTCTAACCAATTTTATATTTCAAAAATAAGTTAAGACAGTTTAGTGAGCATACACTAACGCATGTAAACCTTGTGATGGCCAAATCACATTGTACCTGCACATGTATCAAGAATAGCAAAGAGTATTGCGTGTTGTGTGTAAAAATATCGCAAGATTGCATAAGTGTCTCAAAGTTATTACGATTTGAGATATGAGAAAATCACTTTAACTCACACACAATCATAACTGTTTGATGGGGACTATCACCTTCGAGGTACATCCTATAACTCCCACATCTCCTAGAAAACACGTTTGCAACCATATTTTAAAGCATTTTGATCTTTTTGCTTTTTATTTCTTTGCATATTTTCTTTTATTAAACATATCATGCATGTGCATACAAGAGAAAGAAAAGAAATACCCAATTATGTTAAGTTTTCGACATTGCACTTTTGCTATGCCGAAGCATACAGATGTCATTGACATTGCACTTTTGCTATGCCGAAGCATATAGATGTCATATCATGATTGGCGAGTGTCAGTGGTGAGATGGTTATTTATGCCTTTCTCTTAGAATTTTCTAGTCCTACCCGTCAAAAAGAGTGATACGAGTGTTAAGTAGAAGAGATTACTTAACCTTATTCATCACAAACAAAGAGTTACAAAGCTCATTTGCTTAGTTGTGCAGAAGAGTACTCATCTAAGTTACAAATGATACAAAGTTTAGAAAAATCTATTTCAATGGCCATTTTAAAAGTTCACATGAACCAATGCACACAAACACACACTGTTTTTGTATTTTTCAATTTTTTTTTATTTTTATCAGAAAAGCAAAAATAAAACACAAAACTGAAAAACACACAAACAAAAACAAGCTAAAGAAAGAAAAACAATGCATAAAATTAGATGCAAATGCATGAGGTAGAAGAAAGATAGAAGGAGATCAGTCCATGGAGATGGCACCGATGTTTTGACGAAGGAATTCAAAACGTTTGCTATCTAGAGGTTTAGTGAATAAATCAGCTTTTTGGTCATCAGTGTGAATAAACTCAAGGGTGAGAACACCATCTTCGACAAGCTCCCTAATGAAATGATGTCGAATCTCTATGTGCTTAGTTCGAGAATGTTGAACTGGATTCTTAGAGATATTGATGGCACTGGTATTGTCACAGTAGATGATGAGATGTTCTTGACAAATACCATAATCATGAAGGGGTTTTTGCATCCATAGGAGTTGGGTGCAACAGCTACCAGCAGCAATGTACTCAGCTTCAGCAGTGGATAACGAGATGGAGTTTTGCTTTTTGCTCATCCAAGAGACCAGATTATTACCCATATAAAAACAACCCCCTGAAGTACTTTTTCTATCATCAACATTCCTAGCCCAATTAGTGTCAGAATATCCAGCTAAGACATTAGTTGTGTCTTTGCTATACCACACACCAAAGTTGGTAGTAGTCTTGACATACTTTATGATTCTTTTTAAAGCAGTCATATGTGACTCTTTAGGATTAGCCTGATATCTAGCACACACTCCTACACTGTAACTAATGTCAGATCTACTAGCAGTAAGGTAAAGAAGACTACCATCATGCTTCTATAAAGTAAAGAGTCTACACTTTTACCTAACATGTCAACAGTGAGTTTAATATTTGGGCTCATAGGGGTTCTAATAGAACTAGCAGATTCTAAACCAAACTTTTTCACAAGATTCTTAGCATATTTAGATTGAGAGATGAATATACTTGAATCTTGTTGACGAATCTGTCGTCCAAGGAAGTGAGACAGCTCTCCAATCATGCTCATCTCGAACTCTGCTTGCATGAGTTTTGAGAAGTCTTGAGCAAGTTCATCCTTAGTTGATCCAAAGATGATATCATTAACATAGACTTGAGCAACCACTAGCTCACCAGCTTTTCTTTTAATGAAGAGAGTCTAATCAGCCTTTCCTCTTGTGAACCCATGGGATATCAAGTATTGAGTCAATCGATCATACCAAGCTCTAGGTGCTTGCTTTAATCCATAGAGGGCCTTTTTGAGATACAATACATGATCCGGAAAGTGTGGATCAATGAATCCTTTAGGTTGAGCCACATAGTCATCCCCTTTAAGCAATCCATTCAAGAAAGCTGTTTTCACATCCATCTGGTAAAGCTTGAACTTCAAGTGACAAGCTAAGGCGAGAAGGATTCTAATGGACTCTATGCGAGCAACTGGGGCAAATGTTTCATCATAGTCTATTCACTCCATTTGAGTGTATCCTTGAGCTACAAGTTGAGCCTTGTTGCGGATTACATTGCCCTCCTCATCAGTCTTATTTCGGAATATCCACTTTGTGCAGATGACATGCTCGCCCTCCTTATCAGTCTTATTTCGGAATATCCACTTTGTCCACACATCATTACTCTGAAACTGAAGCAGTTCATCATGCATTGCTTCAACCCAGCTTTCATCCTGAAGAGCTTCCTTAACTTTAGTGGGTTCAACTTGCGACAAATAACAAGAATATGACACAAAGTTAGCAATATACTTATCAACTGTGCGTTTCCGCAATATAAGTTCATTCATATTTCCCACAATAGTTTCTGGAGGATGATTTAATTTGATTATGGAGGAGGGTCCTTTGTCATGACATTCAGAATTTGGTGATGTAGGCATGTTTGCTAGCTCTTCTGCAACACTTGGAGTACCAGGAGTACTTGGGGATGTGGGCTTTTGTTCCATGAGTTTTAGAGCTCTCCTAGGTTCAGGAGGAAGGATTTCCTTAGGGAGTTCCTCATCTATTTTCTCAGAACTAACATCTGAAGACTCATCAATAACAACATTCACCGTTTCCATGACCTTCATGTTAGGATATATGCCCTTAAATCCTATTGTATGATGCTATGTATGACATTATGTATGACTTAATGTTGTGTTTAATAAAGTTGTTTATTTCTTATCTAAAATAATGGTAACATGAATATTTGGACATTATCATATAGTCCATGAGATGCATAGTATGTGATTTATGTGAAAAATCACAGAAGATATAAATCACAAGTTCTTTGTAAACTCAGAATTTATAGTTCGTAGTCGGTGATGAAATTGGGCATTTCATCTGCGAAGACTATAACGTATCAACTAAGATGATTTGTCTTGATCATGGAAGTGGTGACTTCTAGTTGATATGTTGATATGTTTTAAGAGTTAAGACATATTGAACTGGACCGCTGTGAGATTTATTATTCTCCTAACGACTGTCGAATGAATAATAAATCTCACGACTTCTATTTGCATGAACTCTTAATCCTGAGAGAATAATGGACTTGATCATGAGGTGTAGGTTGCTTTGATATATCAGGAGTGAGATCTAAAGTGACGATCAAAACCTCAGTATGTTGGGCAACCACATTTAGTGTTGATGGAACATATATTCTCAAGATGGAATTCATAGTCTCTTAACGGAGATATAAAATATTCCCTTGAGATAAGTTTAATGGGTTTGGTTATTCAGAGAGTTAGGCCTAACCACTTTGGTAAGAAATTACTAAAGTATATATTTATGAAATTGGATTTCATAAATATATGATGAATAACTTTAAAGGATTAAACCGGGTACTCAAGGATAAGATGTAGTAATTTACAAAGTGACAGTCTATACTTATGACTTTGTATTACTACGAATATTTTATGAAGGGGTTGCGTGTAAAATAAAGTCTTGGGATATAATTTATTAATAAGGCCTAGAGTGCAATTATATTTATATAGTGGTATTAAATATAATTAATGGTAACTTTGGACTTGTCAAGAGTTGATAGAAAAGCCCAAGGCCCATTGGAGCTAGTGTCTTATTGGTCCCTTTTGGTCCCATTCCAAGCCACACACTAAAGCCCAATTGGAAAGGCCCAATAGGCCAGCCCAATTAGATAATCAGTTAGTTATAAAAGGGAGAAACATACAGAATTTTTTAACGTGATTTTTCAAAAAGAAAAATAAAAAGTGTGAGACACACTTTCATTCTCCCTTTGGAAACTGATTGAGAGACCACACATCTTGGGCGTAAAGTGGAATTGGAGTGAAGATTAAAAGTTTTCCCAAGTACTTCCAATATTTGTTTTGAAATTCTCCATACCAAGGTACGCTATCTTGTTCTTAAATTCTGAAATTTACAGAGTGCATGTTGTCAATCATGAATGAAATAGATCCTTGTTTGTTGCTTCCGTTGTGTGTTTTGTATGAGATACAAAACAAGATTTTAACCAACAATTGGTATCAGAGCCAGGTTTTCATATCATGATTGTATAGCGTGTGATTGAATTTTAGAATTTTAGAAAACCATCATCTTTATGATGAGAAATTTCTGCGTAAAGTTATTGTCCAAGATAAATTCTTTTAAAGAATTTCATTGCCAAGTCGTCGTATATATATATTGCAAGTGGTTTGAATAGTGCCGTGTCTTAGGATAGTTGCTGAAAAGAAATCATGTAACTGTCAAACGTCAATGGCACTGTTTGGAATTGAAAGACATTGTTTCATGTGCTTTTGTTTCTATATATAAATGGCTATACGGATTCTGTAATTGCCATCTCCTTTATGCCATGTATGACTTGGCGCATGTATATTAATGGTGATATATATGTCGTTTGGCATTGATATTTAACCGCATGCACATAACTGATTGCTATTGCACTACCAAGCATTCATTGCATGAATTGAATATTAGTGCATGGCATGAATCTCTTTGTACGGTTTGACTTTTCAATTGCATGGCTCTTATTTAATGCATGGAGAAAGTGTCATATTTTCTTTTGAAAAGTAGAATCCGTATATAAGGATTCAAAGCATCTGAAGGTTATATATGTATATATGGTTTATATATATATATATAATATAATATAATATAATTTTATAACGTAATATATATATTATATTATTTATATAATATAATATATATATAGTTTTACGTTACGTTATATATATTTATATATATATATATTTATGCTAGTTTAATGAAATTTATTCCTAATAAGATTAGGATTATGTTTTTCACGTGTCTAGCATTATTATGGCCTTTGACCTTAAAAACCTTTATTTTTAAATATCTAGTGGGAGAGAGATGCAAGGGTTGCATCTCACGGCCTCCATTGTTGGTTCATAGTAGTGTGAAATATATACTTTGTCTTTGCCTCGAGCTTAGCATTCCATGCGGAGAGTATTTATTTCATGGTCCTACAAGATTGAATTTCCTAGTTTATAGTGGTTTGATAAACACCTTGTCTTAGTTTCGAGCTTTGCATTCCATGCGGAGGGTGTTTTTATCATGGTACCACAAAATGTTAGGACATATGTAGTTCAAGATTGTTAACATATGTCACTATTTTATGTAGTTGGCTAATCCTTTGACAAAACGCACTTTACTTGTATTTGGATAGATCTAGGATGTGTTTAATACTTCAAAGAACATGTTGTTCAAGTTTAGTATTAAAACCATGAAGATTGGACCAAGAAACAAGTGAAGAAAAAGTGTGTACTAAAGCTGGACACCTGGTGGACACCTGGCGGATAGCTGCTGGACACCTGCGGATAGCTGCTGGACACCTGCGGACAGATAGCTATCTATCGAGCCCGATCGATCGAGGTATCTATCGAGGATTAATGAGGCTCGACACCTGCTATCTATCGAGCCCGATCGATCGAGGTTACGGGAATTGAGATTTCCAGATCTGATTTTTGGGCCAGGCTTTTGTATTTGTGTAGGGTTTCTTTTCTCACAACCCTAGGCATATATAAAGCATATTTTTGAGGCCGTCACATAAGAGAATACAAGGAGAACACATGCAAAAGGTGATCAAAGCCTAATTCTCTCTGAAAGAAGCTACTGCGTTTTTGCGCCTTAGGGTTTTGTAACCAAGTGCTTCTTGATCTTCATCGTGTGTATGAAGTGAAGAACTTTGCAGCCAACATTCTTCTTCCTCAAGTTGGTGAGTGAGTCACGTACTGGGATTCGTGCAAAGGAGTGAGTCACGTATTGGGATTCGTGCATCAAAGGGTGGCGTTCATATATTGAAGAGTTCAGAGGTTCTGAAGCAGTAGAAGGTTTCTGCTGTGAGTTCATCTACGGGGATTGTAGAGTCTAGGGACAAAGGTTTTGTACTAGATCTGAAACTTCTCTTTACTATAGTGGATTGCTTTTCGGGAGGTTTCCCCCCAGGTTTTTACTGTGAAACTGGTTGGTTTCATTGGTTTTCCTGGGTCATCATATCTTGTCTTATTTATTTTTCCGCTGCACTTATATTTGACATGATATTGATGTTTGTTTGTTTTAACAAGTTTTATGCATAATAAATCTAATTAACAACTTGGGTTTAAAACTTGTTAATTCTATCAACCGGGGTCTAAATTTCCCAACAAGTGGTATCAGAGCGGGTACACTCTGATTGGATTAATTTCCTGAGTGTGATCCTTGACCCCTGTTGTCATGGAATTTGTTGGTGAGTTATTAAAAGTCTTGAGCTTTTTAACTCAATTTCAGAAGAATTTTAATTCTTCTATGTCCTTTAGTAGTCATACTAGGACACGTGCCTTTTCATCTTCACGGCCAAAGACTCGTGCTGTGTGGGTGAGAAAGGAGTCTAAGACTTAATTGTCTTTTCTGTTTGTCCTCTACTTTAATTCTTTCTATCTGTAGTAGGACTCTCTTTACTTGATTTCTTCTCTACTTTTGAAATCATGTTTTCATGCATCTGCATTTCTTTTCTTGCTTTCTTGCATATGCATCTTTCTTCCATGCATTCATGATGTTTGTCTATTTTTGTGTGGTTGTTGAGTTTTTATTTTGTTTTGTTTTCAAAATAGAAATAAAAAATGAAAAATTGAAAAATACAAAAACAGTGTGTTTGTGTACATTGGTTCATGTGAACTTTTAAAATGGCCATTGAAACAGAGTTTTCTAAACTTTGTATCACCTGTAGCTTAGATGAGTATTCTTCTGCACAACTAAGCAAGTGAGCTTTGTAGCTCTTTGTTTGTGATGAGTAAGGTTAAGTGATCTCTTCTTCTTAACACTCGTATCACTCTTTTTGACGGGTTGAACTAGAAAATCCGAAGAGAAAGGCATAAATAACCATCTCACCACTGTTACTCGCCAATCATTATATGACACCTGTATGCTTCGGCATAGCAAAAGTGCAGTGTCAAAAGCTTAACGTTACTGGGTATTTCTTTTCTTTCTCTTGTATGCCCATGCATGATATGCTTGTTAAAAGAAAATATGCAAAGAAATAAAAAGCAAAAAGATTAAAAATGCTTTAAAATATGGTTGCAAGCGTGTTTTCTAGGAGATGTGGGAGTTATAGGATGTACCTCGAAGGTGATAGTCCCCATCAAACGGTTATGATTGTGTGTGAGTTAAAGAGATTTTCTCATATCTCAAATCGTCATAACATTGAGACGCTTATGCAATCTTGCGATGTTTTCACACACGACACGCAATACTCTTTGCTATTTTTGATACATGTGCAGGTACAATGTGATTTGGCCATCACAAGGTTTACATGCGTTAATGTATGCTCACTAAACTGTCATAACTTATTTTTGAAATATAAAATTGGTTAGACTGGTTTAGTGTGTGTGTGTGTTTTGGATCAAAATGCATGACATTTTTCTTGTTGAGAGATGTTTTTGAGAGGTTAATATGTCGTTTGGATCTTTGGTTGAGTTGCATGCATGATTGCATTCATGTCTGTGTTTTTCTTTTTCTGAAAAACTGTTTTTAAAGGCATCTCAACACCTCATCGACACCTCTCGATACCTGGCTTATCTGTCGAGATCTTCTATTGCATGATATCGCAATCTCGACACCTCTCGATAGCTATGTGGATCGATCGAGAATGTTTCTGTCTCCTCGATAGCTTCTCGATAGCTGTTCGATCCATCGAGGTCTGCTCGATAGCTCCTCGATACCTCTCGATCGATCGAGATTCTCTGCATGCATTTTTTTTCACATGTTTTGCATGTTTCTCTTATCTTGTCATCCATAGCATATTGTTTCATTACATTCATGCATTTTTATGGATTCTTTGTGCCCCTTGATCATCCTTGATCATCTTTATGTTTCTCGGTACCCTCTGTCAATCGTGACAAAAAGGGGGAGAAATTGGAGAATTTGTGGTTTCTTTTTTTAAGATTCTACAAGTTAGGGGGAGAAATACATGCCCTTGTAAGGGGGAGTTGTGTTTCATCTTGTTAGGGGGAGTGTTTATCTCCTTGTTCATGTACCTAGGTCTTGTGACCATTTTTACATACACATGGTATTTATCAAGTGGTATATATATGATGATGTATGTTTTCTTCACCTATCTCTACATGTGTTGTTTCTTTTCTATCTTTATACACATGTTTCTTTACTTGTACGCAATCTATTATTTCTGTTTCACACAAAGATGCCTTGATGTGTTTTGTTTATAAGTGTTTCAGAAATACAGGTTGTCAAAGTCTTCCATGCCATGAACTCTCTTCTTGCAAAGTTTTTCAAGAGTTTGTGTTAAGGTAGATTTTATTGTATTCAA
Organism: Castanopsis chinensis; assembly: GCA_032878915.1. Lineage (NCBI taxonomy): Eukaryota > Viridiplantae > Streptophyta > Magnoliopsida > Fagales > Fagaceae > Castanopsis > Castanopsis chinensis. The sequence goes on along the minus strand of JAVQMG010000121.1, from coordinate 27,643,337 downwards.
CAAGTGAGTATGAGTTGAGTGATTTATGACTTCTCTCATATGTTCATTTGTTTGTTGTGGTTTTGTCACGGATTGCCAAAGGGGGAGATTGTTAGGACATATGTAGTTCAAGATTGTTAACATATGTCACTATTTTATGTAGTTGGCTAATCCTTTGACAAAACGCACTTTACTTGTATTTGGATAGATCTAGGATGTGTTTAATACTTCAAAGAACATGTTGTTCAAGTTTAGTATTAAAACCATGAAGATTGGACCAAGAAACAAGTGAAGAAAAAGTGTGTACTAAAGCTGGACACCTGGTGGACACCTGGCGGATAGCTGCTGGACACCTGCGGATAGCTGCTGGACACCTGCGGACAGATAGCTATCTATCGAGCCCGATCGATCGAGGTATCTATCGAGGATTAATGAGGCTCGACACCTGCTATCTATCGAGCCCGATCGATCGAGGTTACGGGAATTGAGATTTCCAGATCTGATTTTTGGGCCAGGCTTTTGTATTTGTGTAGGGTTTCTTTTCTCACAACCCTAGGCATATATAAAGCATATTTTTGAGGCCGTCACATAAGAGAATACAAGGAGAACACATGCAAAAGGTGATCAAAGCCTAATTCTCTCTGAAAGAAGCTACTGCGTTTTTGCGCCTTAGGGTTTTGTAACCAAGTGCTTCTTGATCTTCATCGTGTGTATGAAGTGAAGAACTTTGCAGCCAACATTCTTCTTCCTCAAGTTGGTGAGTGAGTCACGTACTGGGATTCGTGCAAAGGAGTGAGTCACGTATTGGGATTCGTGCATCAAAGGGTGGCGTTCATATATTGAAGAGTTCAGAGGTTCTGAAGCAGTAGAAGGTTTCTGCTGTGAGTTCATCTACGGGGATTGTAGAGTCTAGGGACAAAGGTTTTGTACTAGATCTGAAACTTCTCTTTACTATAGTGGATTGCTTTTCGGGAAGGTTTCCCCCCAGGTTTTTTACTGTGAAACTGGTTGGTTTCATTGGTTTTCCTGGGTCATCATATCTTGTCTTATTTATTTTTCCGCTGCACTTATATTTGACATGATATTGATGTTTGTTTGTTTTAACAAGTTTTATGCATAATAAATCTAATTAACAACTTGGGTTTAAAACTTGTTAATTCTATCAACCGGGGTCTAAATTTCCCAACACAAAATAAACTTGTTAAAGGGATGAAATGTGGCTACACATGATTCTAGACAATGGTATACACTAGACTAAGTATTTTAGTATCCTCTATGCTGAGTTCTTACTATTATTACTTAGAGGCTAAATGTAAAACGGCATATTATTAGTGTTTGATAAGAGTTATCATGATAGCACTAATAATGAGAATAGTTCTCAATCAATCATAGTATTTAATGTTCACTCTATGTTGAGGGATATTGAATATGGGATTGGGTTGTCGTTGCATATATTATTTTATGGTTTTATTAAGGTTCCATATTATATGCTTATATGCTAAATTTGATAATGTCCAGTTTACTTATTATATTCATGTTTATTATTTTCAGATTTAAATCATGGCATCATTTAGCCCACTTGTTGCTATTCTTAACCAAAACAAACTGACTGGATCCAACTATGTTGACTGGAAAAGGAATTTGGACATTGTTCTCACTGCTGAAGAGCACAAATATGTGCTTACTCAACCATGTCCTAAGTTTCCTTCATTAGATGCTCCTCTTGAGGAAAAACAGCGATATGATTGTTGGCAGAAATCTAATGAGATGGCCAAGTGCTACATCCTAGCATCTATCTCAAATGTTCTACAGCATCAAATGCAGGATGTAGAACATGCTTCGGACATCATGCTAAGTCTGAAGGAGATGTTTGGTGAGCAAGGCCGGTCTGCAAGGCAAGAAACCATGAGGCAAATTTATAATACCAAAATGGCTGCAGGAAGTTCAGTGAGGGAGCATTGTCTTAGGATGATTGCTAATCTGAACACATTAGAAGTTTTAGGTGCCGACATTGATGGAGAATTCCAAGTGGATATGATACTCCAGTCACTACCAGAATCATTCAAAGAATTCAGACTCAATTATAATATGAATAAAAAGATTTACTCTTTGTCTGAATTAATGAATGAGTTAGTGGCGGCGGAAGGCATCCTTGGTACTTCTAGTGTTGAAGCCAATGTGGGTGAAGCTTCTACTTCTCAACCTAAGTCGAAAGGCAAAGGTAAGAAGAAGAAGAAGGACTTCACTAAGAAAAATGGTAAAGAAATTGCCTTAGGGGTTGCCGGGAAAGGAAAGAAAACCAAAGGAAAGTGTTTCCATTGTGGTGAGAAAGGACATTGGAAGAGGAATTGTCCAATATTCAAGGCTGCCAAGAATAAGGGTATGAAAAGTTCCTTTCTTCTTGAAATATGTTTGGTACAGAATCCAACAGATTCCTGGTGTGTGGATTCAGGTTGTACTAATCATATCTGCAATTCTTTGCAGGGGTTCCAGGAGACCAAAAAGTTGAATGAAGGAGAACTATTTCTTACTTTGGCTGATGGGAGCAGGATTCCAGTTGTAGCTGTTGGAGTGTATAATTTGTGTTTTAAGTCTAGAGTGTTAATATTGGAAGACTGTTTGTATGTACCTAATGTTCGTAGGAATTTGATTTCTGCAACTTATTTAGGTAAGCATGGATATTGTGTTATCCTGAAAGACAATGTTGTAATAAAGAAGGATAAAATGTTTATCTGTTCTGGCAATATTATGGATGGTCTTTATATTTTAACTCCTGACATGCATGAATTATACAATTCTGAAATAGATAATAGCTCTCATGTAAAATCATTAAAGAGAAAGTTTCCTTCTACTAGTGAAGCATATCTTTGGCACTTGCGTTTGGGTCATATTAATTCAAGTAGGATTCAAAGACTAATCAAAGATGGACTTTTACAGCCCATGGACTTTGATGGTTTTCCAGTTTGCGAATCATGTTTGGAAGGTAAAATGACCAAACGGCCTTTTAATGCAAAAGGTAGAAGAGCCCAAGATTTGCTAGAACTAGTGCATTCAGATGTATGTGGTCCTATGTCAATCCAAGCAAGGGGTGGCTATGAGTATTTCATTACTTTCACTGATGATTACTCTAGATTTGGTTATGTGTACCTAATAAAACGGAAGTCCGAAGCCTTTGAAAAGTTCAAAGAGTTTAGGGCTGAAGTTGAGAATCAATTAGGTAAACGCATAAAGGCCATTCGATCTGATCGAGGTGGTGAATACCTTCTTGGTGACTTCAAGGATTACTTGACTGAAAATGGGATTATATCCCAGTTGACTGCACCTGGAACTCCACAACAAAATGGTGTGGCAGAAAGAAGGAATAGGACTCTTTTGGATATGGTTAGGTCCATGTTGAGTTATTCGACTCTACCAATTTCTTTTTGGGGATATGCCTTAAATACTGCAATGTATCTTCTGAATTTAGTACCTTCGAAGTCTGTTCCTAAAACACCTGTAGAGTTGTGGAATGGGCGTAAGCCTAGTATGAGACATCTCCACATTTGGGGTTGTCCAGCACACGTGTTGAAAGGAAAGTCTGACAAGTTACAGTCTAAAACAGAAGTGGTTTTCTTTGTGGGGTATCCAAAAGGAACTGTTGGAGGTTTATTCTATAGTCATAAGGATAATAAAATGTTTGTTAGCACAAATGCCAAATTCTTGGAAAATGACTATATGAATGATTATACTCCTAGAAGTAGAGTTGTCTTGGCTGAAATGAATGAACCTGTAGTTGAACAACCAATGGATGAAACTAGGAATGATGTGACTGTATTAGATACACCACAAGATATTACTCATGAGATGTCTAGTACACAGGTGCCTCGTCGTAGTGGGAGAATTGTTCGGCCTCCTATAAGATTTATAGGTTTGGGAGAAACCTATGAAGCTATCTCAGAAGAGGCTGAATTGGATCCTTACACTTATGATAAAGCCATGAATGATATAGATGCACATCATTGGATCCAAGCTATGAAATCTGAATTGGATTCTATGTATTCCAATCATGTATGGGATCTTGTAAAGGCGCCTAACGGCATTAAACCTGTTGGTTGCAAATGGGTTTACAAGAGGAAGAGAGGGATAGATGGAAAGGTTGAAACCTTTAAAGCAAGACTAGTGGCGAAAGGGTACACACAAAAAGAAGGCATTGATTATGATGAAACTTTTTCGCCAGTAGCCATGCTTAAGTCTATCAGAATTCTCTTATCCATTGCTGCTCATTATGATTATGAGATTTGGCAAATGGATGTCAAGACTGCATTTCTTAATGGCAATCTTGAAGAAGAAATATACATGTTGCAACCGGAAGGTTTCATAGCAAAGAACCAAGAGCATATGGTATGCAAGTTGAATAGGTCCATTTATGGACTTAAACAAGCATCTAGGTCATGGAACATCAGATTTGATCAAGCAATCAAGTCATTTGGTTTTGAACAAAATCTTGATGAACCATGTGTGTACAAAAGACATCAAGACAAAGTAGTAATGTTCCTAGTGCTTTATGTTGATGATATTCTACTCATTGGGAATGATGTAGGGGTAATGTCATCGGTTAAAGTTTGGTTGTCTAGCCAATTTGATATGAAGGACTTGGGTGAGGCTAACTTTATTCTAGAGATCAAGTTTTGGCGAGATCGCAAGAATAAGATGTTAGGCTTATCACAAGCTGGATATATAGATAAGGTTCTAGAACGGTTTAGCATGCAAAACTCCAAGAAATGATTGCTTCCTTTTAGACATCGAGTTCCTCTGTCTGATGACCAAAGGCCTAAGACTCAAGAGGAAGAAAATATGATGAGACAAGTTCCTTATGCTTCTGCAGTAGGAAGTCTCATGTATGCCATGCTTTGTACTAGACCAGACATTTGTTATTCAGTTGGCATGGTCAGCCGATATCAATCAAATCCAGGACCAAAACATTGGCAAGCTGTAAAGCATATTCTCAAGTATCTTAGGAGAACGAGAAATTATATGCTTGTTTACCATTGTGAGGATTTGATTCCCATTGGCTATACAGATTCAGATTTTCAATCGGATCTAGATTTCAGAAAATCCACTTCAGGATGTGTTTTCACCTTGGGAGGTGGAGCCATAAGTTGGAGGAGTGTTAAACAATCTTGCATTGCGGACTCCACCATGGAAGCCGAGTACGTTGCTGCTTGTGAAGCGGCAAAGAAGGCTGTTTGGCTCAAGAAATTCCTTTCTGATCTTGGTGTTATAAGTATGGAGCAAGTTCCCATCACATTGTTTTGTGATAATAGTGGAGCGGTTGCCCAATCCAAAGATCCAAGAAATCACAAGAAAGGAAAGCACATTGAGAGGAAGTACCATATCATTCGAGACATTGTTGCTCGTGGAGATGTTGTGGTGGCAAAGATTGAAAGTGCAAATAATCTAGCAGATCCTTTTACCAAAACCTTGCCTCAAAGGACTTTCGAGTCACATTTGGAGGGAATGGGAGTTAGATTAGTGCACAATAGTCTTTAGGGCAAGTGGGAGATTGTTAGGATATATGCCCTTAAATCCTATTGTATGATGCTATGTATGATATTATGTATGACTTAATGTTGTGTTTAATAAAGTTGTTTATTTCTTATCTAAAATAATGGTAACATGAATATTTGGACATTATCATATAGTCCATGAGATGCATAGTATGTGATTTATGTGAAAAATCACAGAAGATATAAATCACAAGTTCTTTGTAAACTCAGAATTTATAGTTCGTAGTCGGTGATGAAATTGGGCATTTCATCTGCGAAGACTATAACGTATCAACTAAGATGATTTGTCTTGATCATGGAAGTGGTGACTTCTAGTTGATATGTTGATATGTTTTAAGAGTTAAGACATATTGAACTGGACCGCTGTGAGATTTATTATTCTCCTAACGACTGTCGAATGAATAATAAATCTCACGACTTCTATTTGCATGAACTCTTAATCCTGAGAGAATAATGGACTTGATCATGAGGTGTAGGTTGCTTTGATATATCAGGAGTGAGATCTAAAGTGACGATCAAAACCTCAGTATGTTGGGCAACCACATTTAGTGTTGATGGAACATATATTCTCAAGATGGAATTCATAGTCTCTTAACGGAGATATAAAATATTCCCTTGAGATAAGTTTAATGGGTTTGGTTATTCAGAGAGTTAGGCCTAACCACTTGGGTAAGAAATTACTAAAGTATATATTTATGAAATTGGATTTCATAAATATATGATGAATAACTTTAAAGGATTAAACCGGGTACTCAAGGATAAGATGTAGTAATTTACAAAGTGACAGTCTATACTTATGACTTTGTATTACTACGAATATTTTATGAAGGGGTTGCGTGTAAAATAAAGTCTTGGGATATAATTTATTAATAAGGCCTAGAATGCAATTATATTTATATAGTGGTATTAAATATAATTAATGGTAACTTTGGACTTGTCAAGAGTTGATGGAAAAGCCTAAGGCCCATTGGAGCTAGTGTCTTATTGGTCCCTTTTGGTCCCATTCCAAGCCACACACTAAAGCCCAATTGGAAAGGCCCAATAGGCCAGCCCAATTAGATAATCAGTTAGTTATAAAAGGGAGAAACATACAGAATTTTTTAACGTGATTTTTCAAAAAGAAAAATAAAAAGTGTGAGACACACTTTCATTCTCCCTTTGGAAACTGATTGAGAGACCACACATCTTGGGCGTAAAGTGGAATTGGAGTGAAGATTAAAAGTTTTCCCAAGTACTTCTAATATTTGTTTTGAAATTCTCCATACCAAGGTACGCTATCTTGTTCTTAAATTCTGAAATTTACAGAGTGCATGTTGTCAATCATGAATGAAATAGATCCTTGTTTGTTGCTTCCGCTGTGTGTTTTGTATGAGATACAAAACAAGATTTTAACCAACACTTCATGGTTCTTTTGTTATATACCCGATAAGTCTTGCTAGTAGAAGAGTATCCCAGAAATATCCCTTCATCGCTTTTGGAATCAAACTATCCCACATTCTCTCTATCCTTTAGGATGAAACAAGTACTTCCAAAAATTCTGAAATACTTCACATTTGGCTTTTTTCCTTTCCACAACTCATATGGAGTCTTTTTGGTGCCGGGTCTGAAGTACACTCTGTTCACCGTATGACATGCAGTGTTGACTGCTTCTCCCCACAAATTTCTAGCCACATCCTTACTGTGCAACATGGCTCTAGCCATCTCCTGAATAACCTTGTTCTTTCTTTCTACTACACCATTCTGCTGAGGAGTAATAGGAGTAGAGAATTCTTGAGATATACCTGATCTTGTGCAGAATGACTCCATATATGAGTTCTCGAATGCTTTACCATGATCACTTCGAATTCAGTTAATTTTCAGGTTCTTCTCATTTTGCAGTCTTGTACACAGTGCTTCAATGTGCTCAGGAGCATTAGACTTGGATCGTAGAAGAATAATCCAAGTGTTCCTTGTGAAGTCATCTACTACAACCATGATGTATCTCTTACCTCCAAGAGATTTGGTTCTCGTAGGACCCATAAGATTTAAATACAATAGCTCTAAAGGTCTAGATGTAGCTGATGTCTGAGTGCTTGGATGCTTAGCTTTCGTTTGTTTCCTAAGTTGACATGGTCCACACACAACATTGTTCAGCCTCCTCAGCTTTGACATCCCTAGAACCGATTCATGCTTAGATACAATAGAGAGATGTTTGTAACTAGCATGTCCCATCCGTTGGTGCCACAAATCTTCATTTGGTAACCGAATACTATTACATACAATATCAGCATCAGGTACCAATCCATAACAGTTGTCTAGAGTACGAACATCACTTATGAGTTTTTTTCCAGACTCATCCATAACAAGACACTTTCCTTTGGAGAATAACACCATGAAGTCTTAATCACATATCTGACTTATACTCAGAAGGTTCACTCTTAAGTTGTCTACATAGAGAACATTTGCAATGTCTGGTAGTCCAGGTAGAGAGATAATTCCTTTCCCTTTTATCTGTGATTTGCTCCCATCACCAAAAGTGACATTTCCACCTTTCTTAGACTCGAAGACTTTCAAGAGGGATCGGTCTCCAGTCATGTATCTTGAGCAACCACTGTCAAGGTACCACAAGCACGTGTCCATCACTTTAAAGGTGGACTTCATCATAAAACACACTTCGTGCTTAGATAATGACAGGCCACAAATGCGTTGACCCCTTGTGATAATTAGATTAATTAAATTAGCCCAGTTATTAATTAATCAAATTAACAGATAATATCACGTGGCAGCACAAACAAATCACCAAACTAAGATATGCAGCGGAAAATAAATAACACGGTGATTTGTTCACGAATGAGGAAAACCCTAAGGCAAAAACCCCACCGGATGATTTAAGGTCACCACTCCCGAAACTCCACTATTATCACAACAAGCAGTTACAAGTAAGGAATCCCAGTACCTCACCAACCTACAGTTGAACTCTTACCCCAATACCCAATTGGACTTGTTCTGTAGTGACAATTTCTCCAGTTTAATGCACGGCTCCCAGTACGTGACTAACCAATGTGATGCGCGGATCCCAGTACGCGTCTTACTCCTTTGCACGAATCCAAGTACGTGACTCACTCACCAACTTGAGGAAGAAGAATGTTGGCTGCAAAGTTCTTCAAATCATCAGAGATGAACTAGGGCACGAACTTTGTCTCACAGATCACAATTTGCATGAACAGAGAAGAAGAAACTTGTATCTTGTGATTTCTGCTTTTTGCTCACTTTGACGGCCCTTAAAATAATCCTTTTATATGTCTAGGGTTAGGAGAAAAGAAGTCCCAAAGACACACACACGGATTGGACTTGAAACAGACCTGGAAATCTGTTTTCTTTAATTCTCGACAGATAGAGGTGTCGAGAGGTGTCGAGACAGCTGTCGAGGCTCGGGCTAAACAGCTTCTTTAAATCTCGATAGATGTATCTGTCGAGGTATCTATCGAGCTTTAAAATCTTGCACTTCCTTGCTTGTATCTTGGACAGACTTTGACGGCTTCAACACTTAATCTTGAACCACTGTTTCTTGAAGTGTTTAACACATCCTAGATCTACCCAATTACAAGTAAAGTGCGTTTTGTCTAAGGATAAGCCAATTACATAAAATAGCGACATATGTTCACAAGCTTGAACAACTACATATGTCCTAACAATCTCCCCCTTTGGCAATCCGTGACAAAACCACAACATACAAATGAAGATATGAGAGAAGTCATAAATCACTCAACTCATATTCACTTGTTACATACAATAAAATCTATCCTAGCACAAACTCTTGAAAAACTTTGCAAGAAGAGAGTTTATGGCAAGAAGAGTTTGACAACCTGTATTTCTGAAACACTTGTAAACAAAACACATCAAGGCATCTTTGTGTGAAACAGAAATAATAGATTGCATACAAGTAAAGAAACATGTGTATAAAGACAGAAAAGAAACAACACATGTAGAGGTAGGTGAAAAAGAAAACATACATCATCATATAGAGAAAGAGAATAAGTACAATGTATGTAAGTACATGATCAATGTATCTCTAAAAGATAAGAAAAGAAAAAAATACATAGATCACCTCACTACATCCCTCAATCCACACTCCCCCTATCAAAAATGTCCTATGCTAACACTCCCCCTAAGTATGACTACTCTCATACAAAACTACTCCCCCTTTTTGTCACGAGTGACAAAGGGTAGAGTGTCAAGTAGACATCTCATCCGATGAGCTAGCATCTCCATCATCATCATCGTCGGAAGCATCATCATCATCGCCATCATCATCACCCTCGGTCTCAGTCGACACATAAGGTGGCGGAGGAGAAACCTCTGAGGCAAAGCCGCCCATGGTCGCCTGTCGCCTGGCGATGCGACCAACACGGACATTCACCTGATACAACTCTGTGGAGAGTGTATCGAGGCGAGCATCCATGCGCTGTAGCTGCGCCATGATGTCTCCTAACGTGACGTCGCTAGAGGAGGAAGAAGCAGACGCACGAGCTGATCTGGAGGTGGTCGGACGAGTGGAAGGAGTGGCAGCATCCGGCTGTCGCGATCGGAACTGTGCCTCGCTACGTTTTACGGTAGCGGCGTCTATGGCAGACATGACATGGTAGTGATCGGACGAGGGGAAGGGAATGGAAAAACGACTCATGATCCTCGTGATAGCGGAAGGAAAAATGAGCTTATCACGGGTGGCCGTATCTCTATAGACATCTATGATAGAAAAGATAAAGTGAGAAGGAAAGTCTATAGAGAGATCCTCAAGGAGGGACAACAAGAACCGAGCACGAGGCTCTGTGATCGAGTTGTAGTGAGAGAGTGGGTGCAAAACAAACGTCATCACTATGTTAAGGAATCTAGGACCTTTAGCAAAAGGTCTACATGGTGTGTACATGTGATCTCCCCAAGAGGTAGGACGTTCATAGAACGCCGAGATCATCTCGTCTTTGGACACAGTCTAGAGACGCTCACAGCTATGGTAATCGGGATGATCCACCCTAGGGACATGGAGAACCTCAGAGACTAGCTCTGGGGTGACACAGAAGCGCGTACCTCGGACGCTAGAATAGAAAGAAGGTACAGACGAATCTATCCCGTGGATGTTGGAGTAAAACTCCTGAATCAACACGAGAGGAGATGTGACCGGGACGTCACACAGTGACTCCCAACCCCGAGTGTGAATGACATCGGGTAGGTCAGTGTCGGCAAAGTCTGCCAGGACGACGTGGCGTTCCAAATGAACACCGCGTTTAGAAAAGTTCTCCGAGAAGTCCTTACGGGCTTTCTCATCACGGAACCGGACAGAGAGAGGGGTAGAGTCAGAAGAAGACTGTCCCTTAGAACGCAGAGGGTTCTGGGACGGAATGGACTTACGTTTAGGAGCCATAGACGCTACTAACGCAAACATAGAAGAGGGGGAAAGAAGAGACAAACAGAAAAGTCCCAAACAAATCAATATTGGCAGAATGAAATATTGAAATGGAAAGAACGTATGCATGAAAATGCATGAGCATGTGACATGCAACTCAAAAACATCATGGGCTCAGCCCAATCCAAACCTAATAGCACACAATAGATTTGCACACATCTAAATGCATGAAAATACAATTAGAATGCTAATGTGATGCAATGCATGTGGTTTTGAAGATTAAAACTAGAAAACCAACCCAAAAATTTCATGAAAACCCCAACAATTTTGAAAACTCCCAAAAATTTTTCAAAAACACAAACCTAGGGTTTTAAAACAATGCAATGCATGAAAATGAGGGATAAAATGCTTACCAAATGATGAAGAACACGAAGAATCACTTGAGAAAGCCTTGAGAGGGGTTTGGAGGGAGAGGGAAAAGTTTTTGAGAGAGATCAGAGAGTTTTCGAGCGAGAGAGATCGAGAGAATGACCTGAAAAATCGCGAAGGACCCTTTTATAGAGCATCAGTAATTCTCGACAGCTGAAGGTGTCGAGAGCTGTCGAGGTAGCTGTCGAGGGAAGCTATCGAGAAAAGCACGTGGACAGATGCAGCTATCGAGGTCAGCTATCGAGGGAGAAGAATTAAGCATGAGGGAACCTCGATCGATCCAGCAGCTATCGAGGAGCTATCGAGCAAACAGAAAGTTTCTCGATCGATCCAGCTGCTATCGAGGTGTCTGTTGAGACTGCGATAAGAAAGAGTCTGAGGATCTCGACAGATAGCTATGTATCGATAGGTATCGAGGAGGTGTCGAGATGCCTTTTAAAGCAGTTTTTCAAAAGAGGAAAGACACAGACATGAATGCAATCATGCATGCAACTCAACCAAAGATACAACCAACACATTAAGCTCTCAAAATCATCTCTCAACAAGAAATATGATGCACATGTATCTCAAAACACGCACACACACACTAAACAAGTCTAACCAATTTTATTTTTCAAAAACAAGTTAAGACAGTTTAGTGAACATACATTAAAGCATGTCAACCTTGTGATGGCCAAATCACATTGTACTTGCACATGTATCAAGAATAGCAAAGAGTATTGCGTGTTGTGTGTGAAAACATCGCAAGATTGCATAAGTGTCTCAATGTCATGACGATTTGAGATATGAGAAAATCTTTAACTCACACACAATCATAACTGTTTGATGGGGATTATCACCTTTGAGGTACATCCTATAACTCCCACATCTCCTAGAAAACACGCTTGCAGCCATATTTTAAAGCATTTTGATCTTTTTGCTTTTAATTTCTTTGCATATTTTCTTTTAACAAGTATATCATACATGGGCATACAGGAGAAAGAAAAGAAACACCCAATGATGTTAAGCTTTTGACACTGCACTTTTGCTATGCCGAAGCATACAGATGTCATATTATGATTGGCGAGTAACAGTGGTGAGATGGTTATTTATGCCTTTCTCTTAGGATTTTCTAGTTCAACCCGTCAAAAAGAGTGATACGAGTGTTAAGAAGAAGAGATTACTTAACCTTACTCATCACACACAAAGAGCTACAAAGCTCACTCGCTTAGTTGTGCAAAAGAGTGCTCATCTAAGCTACAGATGAGACAAAGTTTAGAAAACTCTGTTTCATTGGCCATTACAAAAGTTCGCATGAACTAATGCACACAAACACACACTGTTTTTGTATTTTTCATTTTTCAAATTTTTTTATTTTTATTTTTATTAGAGAAGCAAAAATAAAACATAAAACTGAAAACACACAAACAAAAACATACTAAAGAAAGCAAAACATGCATAAAACTAGACTGACTCAAAACAGTAAAGAAACACACAAGTAATGCAACACACAAAAACAAAGAGAGAAGAAGAAGTGACTAAAATCACTTGGAACCCTTTGGCTTCCACACCTTGGAAGATCCTTTCCTTTTGGTTGACTCTTGAACCGGCATAGGGGGAGAAGAATATGAACCGTTCAAGTTTGAAAGGAACATGAGGGCTTTAAGAATATCTCCAAAAGGAGCGAGAGAAGACTGAAGCTGATTCTGGCTCCCAGATGCTATTTCGCCATTGCTCTGTTGAGTGGCAAGCCACTTGTAGCAATTTGGTTGAGTGTGACCGGCGAGACCACAATGATAACAGAGATGCGGCTTCTTCTGTTTGGCCTTTTGAGAGTTAGCCTTCTTATTCCTAGGGTTTCTAGATTCCCTTTTCTCAATTTTAGGGGGTGCTCCTAGGATGGACCTTTCCTTGTCTACGTTCTCACTAGCTAAATCAGTTTTAACATTATTCTCCTCAGTTTTAATGTTATTAGCGGGTGGAACAAAGACAGTAGTACTAGAAGTAGGAGTATTAGAGAGAGAGAAATCATACCCCAATCCAGTACGATCCGAAGAAGATCTCTGAGCATCTAGCATCTTGTCCAGTTTAGCACTTGACGTCCTCTCCAGTTGTGCTCTGACTTGAAACAGCTCTGCTTCAAGCTTCTTGGTCCTCTCAGCCAAGAAATTGTTCTCGAACCTCAACGCTCCAATGGTTTGATTCGCTTGATCAACCTTTGTAGACAGCTCCTCACGGTCAAGTTCCACATCACTGAGCTTCTTGGTGGCCAGCCTATAGAGCTTCTCGTGTTTCTCAGAAAGCTTGTATAGCTTCTTATAGGCGGTATGGATATCATCTTGATCATCCATAATCTCAATCTTGGACTCCACCAACTCTTCTTCTTCGTCCACTTTCTCTGTAACCCCATCAGTAGGATTAACAGTGGCTGTGAAGGCATTCAAGATTCCGTCGTCTTCATCTTCGGAATCATCCTCTGGTTCTGTGTCGCTCAAGGTAATAGCAAGTGCCTTGCTCTTCCCTATGCTCTTTAAGTACGTAGGACACTCTTGTTTCATGTGTCCAAAGCCTTGACACCCAAAGCACTTTGGTCCTGTGGGAACAGTGTACTAACCGCCATCCTTGACATCCTTCTTCATTTTCTCCGGATTCCTGAATTGTGAAGAACTGGACTGTCTACGGTCTTTGTTGAAACCCTTTCCATTGGCATTTTTCATGAACTTCTTGAATTGCCTTGTGATGTAGGATTTCATCTTGGAATCTTCATCATCTGACGAGTCATCCGTATCACTGCTTTTGGCCTTCAGTGCCAAACTCTTGCCCTTGTTCGACTTGCCTAACCTAGTCAGCCCTAACTCATAGGTTTGCAAGTTACCAACCAGCTCAGTCAAAGGAATTCTGTCAATATCCTTCGACTCTTCGATCGCCGTGATCTTAGCATGGAATCTTTCTGGCAGCGATCTGAGCACCTTCCTTACAATCTTGGGTTCTGGGATGGTTTCCCCAAGATTGAAGGCTGAGTTCACTATGTCCTTGAGCTTGGCATAGAACTCATCAAACGACTCATCCTCTTCCATCTTAATTTCTTCAAAGCGGGTGGTGAGCCTCTGCAGCTTTGAATCTTTGACAGCCTTGGTGCCCTCATAGGTTGTCTGGAGGATGGTCCATGCTTCCTTGGCAGTTTCAGTTGAGGAAATTTTCTTGAACTCCTCATTGGTGACTGCATTGAATAAGGCATTCAATGCTCTGCTGTTGAAGTTTGCCGCCTTGATCTTAGCATCATCCCAATTAGCCGGCGCTTCTGTAGGCTTGGTCCAGCCTATCTCCACAGCTTGCCACACTTTCTCATCTAAAGACTGCAAGAAAGCTCTCGTGCGTACTTTCCAGTATGCATAGTTAGTGCCATCAAATAAAGGAGGTATAATAAGAGATTGTCCTCTATCCATGACAGCAGGGGTCAATGGATCACACACAATAGATTAAACCCTAATCAGAGTGTGCTTGCTCTGATACCACTTGACAGGTCACAAATGCGTTGACCCCTTGTGATAATTAGATTAATTAAATTAGCCCAGTTATTAATTAATCAAATTAACAGATAATATCACGTGGCAGCACAAACAAATCACCAAACTAAGATATGCAGCGGAAAATAAATAACACGGTGATTTGTTCACGAATGGGGAAAACCCTAAGGCAAAAACCCCACCGGGTGATTTAAGGTCACCACTCCCGAAACTCCACTATTATCACAACAAGCAGTTACAAGTAAGGAATCCCAGTACCTCACCAACCTACAGTTGAACTCTTACCCCAATACCCAATTGGACTTGTTCTGTAGTGACAATTTCTCCAGTTTAATGCACGGCTCCTAGTACGTGACTAACCAATGTGATGCGCGGATCCCAGTACGCATCTTACTCCTTTGCACGAATCCAAGTACGTGACTCACTCACCAACTTGAGGAAGAAAGAATGTTGGCTGCAAAGTTCTTCAAATCATCAGAGATGAACTAGGGCACGAACTTTGTCTCACAGATCACAATTTGCATGAAAGAGAAGAAGCAACTTGTATCTTGTGATTTCTGCTTGTTCCCCACTTTGACGGCCCTTAAAATAATCCTTTTATATGTCTAGGGTTAGGAGAAAAGAAGTCCCAAAGACACACACACGGATTGGACTTGAAACAGACCTGGAAATCTGTTTTCTTTAATTCTCGACAGATAGAGGTGTCGAGACAGCTGTCGAGGCTCGGGCTAAACAGCTTCTTTAAATCTCGATAGATGTATCTGTCGAGGTATCTATCGAGCTTTAAAATCTTGCACTTCCTTGCTTGTATCTTGGACAGACTTTGACGGCTTTAACACTTAATCTTGAACCACTGTTTCTTGAAGTGTTTAACACATCCTAGATCTACCCAATTACAAGTAAAGTGCGTTTTGTCTAAGGATAAGCCAATTACATAAAATAGCGATATATGTTCACAAGCTTGAACAACTACATATGTCCTAACAGATAACAAATTAGTGGGAATGATATCTTCTTTCATCTGCTTTTTCCAAGCTAGGCCTTTAACTTTAACTCTGTTTAGACAAACTCCTTTGCACATTTTGATTTTGAGACAGTCTAGTTCCTGCTTGTATAAACTGAGATCCTTTCCAATAATCATCACGGAGGAAATCAAATAACTTTTAGACTTGTATTTTCTGAGACACTCAAGAAAAAAAGATTAGAAAAACAAGATGTATTTGATATCACAGATCTTTTCAAGTAAGAGACTGACCTCTATCCATGACAGCAGGGGTCAATGGATCACACACAATGATTAAACCCTAATCAGAGTGTGCTTGCTCTGATACCACTTGACAGGCCACAAACGCGTTGACCCCTTATGATAAATTAAATTGGTTAATTAGCCAAGTTATTAATTAATCAAGTTAACATGCAAAATCACGTGGCAGCACAAATAAATCACCAAAACTAAGTTATGCAGCGGAAAATAAATGACACGGTGATTTGTTTACGAATGGGGAAAACCTGACGACAAAAACCCCACCGGGTGATTTAAGGTCACCAGTCTTGAAACTCCACTATTATCACAACAAGCGGTTACAAGTAAGGAATCCCAAGTACCTTACTAACCTATGGTTAAACCCTTACCCTAATACCCAATTGGACTTGCTTTGTAGTAGCAGTTTCTCCTTTTAATGCACGGCTCCCAAGTACGTGACTAACCAGATGCGCGGATCCCAGTATGCGACTTCAATTCACCAACTAGAGAGAGAGTTGTTGGCTGCAGAGTTCTTCAGATCATCTGGACGATGAAGATCAAGAAGATACTTGGTCACAAAACCTTACGGTGCACAATACACAGCAATCTTCTTTGTAAGAGATGAACTAGGGCACGAACTTTGTCTTTGATCACAAATTGCATGAACAAGGATTGCTCAATACTTGTGCAACTTGCATCTTGTTTGACGGCCCTTAAAACAATCCTTTTATATGTCTAGGGTTAGGAGAAAAGAAGTCTCAAAGACACATTCACGGATTAGACTTAAAACAGAACTGAAAATCTGTTTTCTTTAATTCTCGACAGATAGAGGTGTCGAGGATCTGTCGAGAAGCTGTCGAGGCTCGGGGTAAAACAGCTTCTTAAAGCTCGATAGATGCATGTGTCGAGCCAGGTGTCGAGCTTTAGTAACTTGCACTTCCTTGCTTGTTTCTTGGACAGACTTGATGACTTCAACACTGAATCTTGAAACACTGTTTCTTGAAGTGTTAAACACATCCTAAATCTACCCAATTACAAGTAAAGTGCATTTTGTCTAAGGATAAGCCAATTACATAAAATAGCGACATATGTTAACAAACTTGAACTACATATGTCCTAACACAGAGCAAAGCTAGGTTCCTACCATGGCACAAAGAGGAGCATGTGGGGGAAGACCTATTGCCATAGATGACGTGTATGAATGCAATGAGGTTGCACGCGATGCATAATTAGAGGCATTCTTTCAACGAACAGAGGAGCGGCTTGATGCATTTTCAAAGCAACTCGCTGCCTTAGCTGTTGAAAACCGACCTCAAAACTGCCATCCAAATCCATGTTATGTGGAGGAGGAGGAGGAGGAGTACTTTTATATGGAGGAGGAGGATTACGATATTAAAAAGTAGGATGAATATATTGAAAGAGTATGTGTAGTAAATTGGGATTCTCCACCAATTTATGATGACTATCTTGAAGATTATAGTGAAGGAGACAAGATTGAGCTTGATGAAAAAAAAAGTTATATATATACGAGGTGAGCCCATAACTAACACCATTGATGAGACTTTTAACATTAAAAAACAAATGGTTATTGATTTTACTGATTACAATCATAGGTTGGTACAATCAGTTTGTTCAATAGTAGATGAGTTCTTAATTGATGAACAAAGTTTCAATCTACTAAAGCTTGAACTTAAACACATTAAACAATATGATTTCATTAGGGTTGATGAGCTTTTCTCAAATTTTTTTTTTTAATAAAGTTAATATTAATTTGGAAAGATTAATGGAAAACGTTATTGATCCCTTTTGGGAGGATTTTATTGAACAAGAATTAATAGAGGTCAACAAGAGGCGTGAACAAGTGATTTTAAGTAATCTTTGTGGAGGGGACAATATGAAGTTTATGGATGTGTGCATAGATTCTTTTTTAGTACTTGTTTCATATATCCCACTGTGGCAAAAGAGGTCAAGAATAAAAATCCGTACATCAAGATTTATTATAAGTGAGAAAAGATTGATAAGTAGCATATTGATTCGTCTTGTCTTGCACAGAAGAATAGGATGGAAACGATTATTTGGGGTTCCAATTGATCTTGGAAGATTGCTACAAAACTTGAGGACGAGTTTTTCCTAACCCGAAGAGAATGATGTAGATTGGTTAAGGGAGAAGAAAATAATTTAATATTTTATGTTGTTTTATCATTCTTAGTGGAAGTAGGATTTATTTGCTTTTATAAGTTCAAATAAAATCCTTTTCCTAGTTGAATTAGAATTTTAATTTTTTTTCTTTTCCTAGTTAAATTGTTTTTCCTTTCTCAAGTAGAAGTAGGTTTATTATTTCCTTTCCTAAAAGAAGTTGGAGAAATTCTATTCCTATAAATACTCTTTATAGAGAGGTTGATTAGACTTATGTGTTGATTAGCAAAAGCTTGTTAAAGAGTTTTCCTCTATTATTTTGCCTACTAGCCTAGTGTTCCTATAGAACTTAGGATTCGTGGAAGAGTCGTAGCATTAGTAATCAAGAATATTAATTTATCCAAGATATGTGGTTGGAAGAAGTAGACATAACCAATGTTCTATTTAATATTCAGACGAGTAATAAAAAATGACACATAACATTGCAAACAAAAGCATGGTAGGACTGCCTTTCATTAATAATAATACATTTGCAAGTTATTTACATTCCAGGGGTGTGGCACAACATTTTCGTCTAGATTTTCTAGGAAGTATGCACCTATACCAGCTTCCGAGGTGATAAGGTTTGACCCTTCCTAATTGGGCCTTAACTTTCCCTATACTGGGTTTTTTGTAGTCCCCACCACCTTCCTTAACACCAAGTCCCTAGGGGCTAACGGTTTTAACTTTATACTTGAGTCATACCCCTGTTTGAGTCTTTGTTGACAACATGCTAATTGAACCATGGCATTTTCTCTCCGTTCTTCAACTAAATCCAAGCTCTTTTCTAGCAGGTTGTCATTGCTGTCTGGAGTGAATAAGCTTGTCCTTAGCGTTGGGAATCCAATCTCAAGAGGAATCACAACATCGGCTCCATAAGTCATTGAGAAGGGTGTTTCCCCTGTGGACCTACAAGGGGTAGTCCAATATATCCACTGAACATGTGGCAACTCTTCCACCCATTTACCATTCTCATCACCCAACCTCTTTTTGAGTCCATTCACTATGACTTTATTGGCAACGTCGGCCTGTCTATTCCCTTGTGGATAAGCTGGAGTTAAGTACCTATTCTTTATCCCCAATTCACAACAGTACTTCCTGAAAGCTTTGCTGTCAAAATGAAGTCCATTGTCTGAGATGAGGGTGTGAGGAATCCCAAATAGAGTGACAATATTCTTCCATACAAACCTCTTGGCATCCACATCCCTAATATTTTCTAGTGGCTTTGCTTCAACCCATCTCCTATTTCCTACTGCTTTAGGGAAGGGCCCTACGATATCCAAACCCCATTGAGCAAAAGACCAGGGACTAGTAAGAGGGTTAAGCACACCCCCTGGCTAATGAATGTTTGGAGCGAATCTCTAGCACTAATCACAATTTTTCACATATTCTTATGCTTCCTTTTGCATATATAACCACTAATATCTCTGAGTGAGAACCCTATGAGACAATGATTTGCCTTCCATATGATTTCAACAAATTCTCTCATGTAGCTCTTCTAGAAGTGGGTCTACTGCTTCAGGTTGGATGCATAACAAATATGGTCCAAAGAAAGAGCGCTTAGACAACTTCACATCCTCAAAAAACCAAAACCAAGGAGCTTTTCTCCGCACTTTATCGGCCTCCACCTTCCCCTCGGGCAAGATGTCATCCTTAAAAAGCAACACAATAGGATCCATCCAACTAAGCCTTGCCCTAACTTGATGAATCTGAGCCTTCTCCCTCTTCTTCTAAGTAGACTTACGTAAATCCTCGACCAAGATAACTCGAGGTAGGCTCCGAGCGGAGGAAGTTGCACGAGTGGCAAGGGAATCTGCATGCGTGTTTTTACTTTTTGGGATTTGCTGTAAGGTGAAGGACTTGAACTCTGACCGTAGGTGCCTAACTTGACTTAAATATCCTTGCATCCTTAGATTCTTGGCTTCCAATTCTCCATTAACCTGTCCAACAACGAACCTTGAATATGAATATACTTCTATTGTTCTTCCTCCCATTTTATGGACCATATCCACCCCTACTAGCATTGCCTCATACTCGGCTTCATTGTTCGTGCCTGAGAAGTCTAACCTTATAGATTTCTTAATAGTGATCTTCTCAGGAGATATCACAACCAGCCCCGCTCTAGATCCCCTTTGATTGGCTGCACCATCAACGTATACTCTCTAGGTTAGAGGTTTTTGCAAGGACACCACCCCAACTGATTTTCAATCCATGTTATGCTTTTCTCCCTCCTCTTCCAGTGGGCTTTCAGGATCCACTGGTAAGTAGACCCTGCATTCTTCAATCCAAATGGCATCACCTTGTAATGGTAGTTTCCAGTAAGCGTAACAAAAGCCATCTTCTCCTGATCATCCAAAGCTAATGGTATTTGGTGGCACCCTTGAAAGGTATCTAAAAACCTCATTCGAGGATGACCCATAGTTGCATCCACTAACTGGTCTATCTGAGGCATGGGGAAAGGGTCCTTTGGGCAGGCCTTATTCAAATCTCGCCACTTCTCGCTTTTCTTCTTCAC
Organism: Castanopsis chinensis; assembly: GCA_032878915.1. Taxonomy (NCBI): domain Eukaryota; kingdom Viridiplantae; phylum Streptophyta; class Magnoliopsida; order Fagales; family Fagaceae; genus Castanopsis; species Castanopsis chinensis. The sequence goes on along the minus strand of JAVQMG010000121.1, from coordinate 27,622,564 downwards.
CACCATTGTATTGGCCAATCGCTCAAGGTGAAACACCTCTTCGATAGCCCCTACTCACTTGAGCTTGGTCACTTCCTCTTTGATAGCATCAGAATGCTCCTTATATGAGTGCAGAGGTGGTTGCTTTTTGGGGATGGCAGATGGATTGATGTTTAAGTGATGGTAAATGAAGTTTAGGTCCACTTCAAGGGCTTCATAAGCGCCCCATGCAAACACATCGATGTTTTTCCTAAGAAATACTACTAGCTCTTCCTTTTCCTGAGGGGGTAACTAGACTCCAACCTGGAAAAACTTGTCCTCATCATCACCATTAACAACTTTTTCTAGCTCCTCACATCTTGTCTCTCCTACCACCACGCTCGCAGTCCATACTGGCACCTTTGAATGCTACAAACCCTAATCAGTAGCAGCTAAGGACTCACCACTAGTGTGATGCCTGATTGTAGCCACTAAGCACTGCTTGGCCATAGACTAGCTTCCAACCATCTCTTCGACCCTGTCACCAAACAGGTACTTCACCTTCAAGTGTAAGGTGGAACGTACAGCCCCCATGGCGTGGAGCCAAGGTCTAGCCACAATAGTTGTCACACCCCAAACCCCTAAGGGTCCAAAGCATGAGAAAGACGTCTCAAATACCTGTAATTTTTTCCTTTTTTTGACAATTCAGTCCACATAAATCCTATCAAATACCAACATCAAAGTTTATCATAATAATTCCATTAAATATACTCTCAAAGTAAGTCAGAACTCTAAGCATTAATTAAAAGGACCATTGGCCACAAAAGAATAGAGGTCTGAATAAAAAATTACATATCAACAGCTTGTCCCATCAGTGGGAAATATAGTCACAACCACTATAATATACAAAAGAAAGAGTAAAGCCTATTCTAAGATGTACATCATCTAGTAACTCTATTACAAAAGTTCAGCCTCTATCAGTAGTTAGTCTAACTACTATTAGCCACCAAAAAGCTGTCTCAAAATATTATTGCCTACTCTGAAAAGTTTACAAAAATAATGAAATGAGACAGAGCCTAGTAAGTAGCATAATTAATGGGAGTGGGGGAAATGCAAATTTCATCTTCAATAATAATAATAATAATAATATGACAAGAATAATTAAGTAATGAAACAAAGTTTCTCAAAGTAAATACTTTGAAATTATATACCATAATCTGTAAGTGCTAACAATATAATTTCCAAAACCATAAAATCTAACATATGGTAGTTTATCACAAATATACCACACTACCACATAGACCGGTTATAGACTCTACCCATTCACAACTGGCATGATATTGTCCTCTCTGGCATGCAGACTCTTGGCCCCATGGACAGTAGCTTCACCCATATCCTCAAGGTTTTTCTCTCTCCCTATGGGCAGCAGAGAGAGCGCGTCAAATAGAACCTCTCTTGCATGTGGTCTCTTGGCCCCATGGACATCAGCCTCATCCACACACAATCAAGGAACCTCTTTCCCCCATGGGCAGCAGGGAAGAACGCGTCATCCAAAGTGAAAGGGTACTGACCTAGATTTGATTTCTGTTGTCATAAAGACTACAAAAACCAAATCGGGTGATCACTAGGAAATCACATATGGTATGGTGTTAAAACCACATAAGGCTCACAAGTTACATAACTTCCAAATACATAGTTTATGTCTTGGTAATTTCAGGAAAAACTTAAATAATCTAATTTACACAAAGTTTGTAAGGTTTTCAACTTCATTTTTGTCAAAAAAAATTTTATATCAATTTTCCAATAACAAAACAAGATAAGCATCTTTAGATTTTCTAATAAACCATAGAATTCATAATTTCCTTATAAAAAATTAAATAAAAGATGCTCATATTTTTCATGTCAAGAATTCATGCATTTCCCCAAATGCAATACCAACTATGATGCATTTTCATATATATATATATATATATATATATATATATTAAGGTTACAACACAATAGGTTTAAGGAAAATATAGTTTCCATAGGTAATTTCCAAAAGTGTGTCTAACCCAAAAACAACATTTATGCAATATGATTATTTTCCAAAAAATCCCATTAAAAAGCTACTTACCTCGCAACCGCAAAAACCTAATTCTCCAAGCTCCAAGGAAATTAGCTAGAATCTAAACAATATCAAGGAAACCTATCACAATAAGCATAGAGCTTGAAATTGTATCTAGTCACAATTTAGGAATTGCCAAATAAACACTTAATTAGGCAAGCCTAGTATTTAACTTCATCAATAACATATTCCTCTTCCAAAGTTTCTCAACAAATTAACTCACAAGGCATAGACTCCAATTTATAAATTTAACCATTTAATATCATGTCCAACATTATGACTAGCTTCCATAAAATTTACACAATATCATTAAGAGACCCATGAAAGAAAAATCAAAATATTCTCAAAAACAAGAAATTTAGAACTTCAACTAACTCCAAATAAACCCATTGGCAATGAAAAAAAATTAAATTTACCAACCATCACAAGTTATAACTTAAAACCCCTAAATTTTCTACCATACATAAACCTTAAGTAGCCATTTTTACCACAAATTATAAACACACTCATCAAATAATTCCACCAATACAAAACCCATACATACAAACACATAAATATCACTTCTAATGCTCATAAATCACATGTTTATCATTATTAAAGTTTAGATAAAAATAAGCTCAAGCAAAAGTGTCAAACCCACCAAAAAGATTACAAATTTTTACCTCAAAAAAAGGATGTGAAGGTGATTATGGGTTCACAAGAATTTTTTGGTGATCTTGCCATAAAATGATGGTGGAAATGGTAGTGGTGGTGGTGTAGTAGTACCAGTGAGAGGGTAAAAGAGTAGAGAGGAGTGTATGAGAGAAAACAAAAAGAAAATGAAAGGAAAGAATAGAGTGAGCCGGCCTTTCCCCTTTTTGTTTTGGATAGACTAGGACGTGACATTCTTCCCCCCTTTATAAAAATTTCGTCCTCGAAATTTTACGTACCTTGATCCTGTAAAGGTTTGGGTATCTTGACAACATATCATCCTCACGCTCCCAAGATGCCTCTTTTGCCGAATGATTCTTCCAAAGCACCTTTACCCAAGCTATTGTTCTATTGCGTAACACTTTCTCCTTACGGTCCAAAATCTCTACCGAAACTTCTTCATATGATAAATCATCTCTAATCTGAAGAGGCTCATAGCTCAAAACATGTGAAGGGTCAGGAATGTATTTCCTTAACATAGACTCATGGAAAACATTATGAATTCCTGACAAGGCCAGTGGTAGGGAAATTCTATATGCAACTTTGCCCACTCTCTCCAAGATCTCAAAAGGCCCTATAAACCTAGGGCTTAACTTACCCTTTTTACCAAATCTCATTATTCCTTTCATAGGTGCAACCCGTAGGAAAACTTTATCTTCTATTTCAAGTTCCAAAGCCTTCCTTTTAATGTCAAAATAGCTCTTTTGTCTACTTTGGGCTGCTCGTAGTCGATCACGAATCAAATTTACCTTTTCACAAGTTCTCTAAATAATCTCTGGCCCCAAGATTTTTCGTTCTCCCACCTCATCCCAACAAATCGGGGATCTACACTTTTTCCCATACAAAACCTCATAAGGTGTTGCTTTAATACTTGAATGGTAACTATTATTGTAGGCAAACTCCACCAAAGGTAAATGACTAGCCCAACTCTCTTTAAAATCCAAAACACATGCTCTCAACATATCTTCTAAAGTTTGAATAATCCTTTCAAACTGTCCATTTGTCTGAGGGTGGAAAGTCATGCTAAAATCCAATCTAGTACCCAAGGCCTTTTGCACGCCACCCCAAAAATGAGAAGTAAACCTTGGATCTTTATCTGAAACAATAGAAGTAGGTACTCCATGAAGTCTCACAATCTCATCAACATAGAGCTGAGCTAACTGATCAAGAGAGTGGTTCATCCGAATATGGAGAAAATGAGCTGATTTTGTCATTCTATCAACAATCACCCAACTAGCATCATGATCCCTAGGAGATCTCGACAATCCTGAAATAAAATCCATGGTAATTTTCTCCCACTTCCATTGGAGAATAGGAAGTGTTTGCAACAAACCAGAGGGTCGTTGGTGCAACACCTTTGTTAGGACATATGTAGTTGTTCAAGCTTGTGAACATATCTCATTATTTTATGTAGTTGGCTTATCCTTAGACAAAACGCACTTTACTTGTAATTGGGTAGAACTAGGATGGGTTAAACACTTCAAGAAACAGTGGTTCAAGATTAAGTGTTGAAGCCGTCAAAGTCTGTCCAAGATACAAGCAAGGAAGTGCTAGTTTTTAAATCTCGACACCTACCTCGACAGATACATCTATCGAGATTTAAAGAAGCTGTTTTGCCCGAGCCTCGACAGCTGGCTCGACACCTCTCGACACCTCTATCTGTCGAGAATTAAAGAAAACAGAATTCCAAGTCTGTTTCAAGTCCAATCCGTGTGTGTGTCTTTGGGATTTCTTTTCTCCTAACCCTAGACATATAAAAGGATTATTTTAAGGGCCGTCAAAGAGCAACAAGCAGAAATCACAAGACACAAGTTGCTTCTTCTCTATTCATGCAAATTGTGATTTGTGAGACAAAGTTCGTGCCCTAGTTCATCTCTGATGATTTGAAGAACTTTGCAGCCAACATTCTTTCTTCCTCAAGTTGGTGAGTGAGTCACGTACTTGGATTCGTGCAAAAGGAGTAAGTCGCGTACTGGGATCCGCGCATCACATTGGTTAGTCACGTACTGGGAGCCGTGCATTGAAAAGGAGAAATTGTCACTACAGAACAAGTCCAATTGGGTATTGGGGTAAGAGTTCAACTGTAGGTTGGTGAGGTACTGGGATTCCTTACTTGTAACTGCTTGTTGTGATAATAGTGGAGTTTCGGGAGTGGTGACCTTAAATCACCCGGTGGGGTTTTTGCCTTAGGGTTTTCCCCATTCGTGAACAAATCACCGTGTTATTTATTTTCCGCTGCATAACTTAGTTTCGATGATTTGTTTGTGCTGCCACGTTGTATTGCATGTTAATTTGATTAATTAAAAACTAGGCTAATTAATTAATCTAAATTATCACAAGGGGTCAACACGTTTGTGGCCTGTCAACCTTAACCTGCTGACAAGTCAAACATTACTCTCCAAAGTCAGTAATCTCCCTTTTCATATTATTCCACCAATATTTTTCACAAAGATCATGGTACATCTTTGTACTACCCGGATGTATTGTATATGGGGAATAGTGAGCCTCCTCTAGAATCTCCTTTTTAATCAATGGATCATTTGGCATATAAAGTCTACTCCCAAATCTCAAAACACCATCCTCAAAAATAAAAATTTATATTTCTTTCCACTACGCACCTCGTCCATGATTTTCTTTAAATGTGGGTCATCAGCCTGTGACAATTTAATTCTTTCCACCAAAGTTGGTTGAACACCCAAACTAGCTAGGTAGGCCTCAAAATGGCCCATAACAACCTCAATCTCCATCCTTTCAAGACCCTAAATAATTTCCTTTTGAGTGGTTAGCAAAGCAGCTGAAAAAGTTGAAGGCTTTATACTAAGAGCATCAGCTACAACATTACCCTTACTAGGATGATAGTTATTAGAGCAATCATAATCTTTAACCAGTTCTAACCATCTCCAGTGCCTCATATTTAACTCCTGGGTAAAGAAATACTTTAAACTTTTACGATTAGTGAAAATCTCGCATCTTTCCCCATACAAATAATGTCTCCAAATTTTCAAAGCAAAAACAACTGTAGCCAACTTCAAGTTATGAGTGGGGTAATTTTTCTCATAATTTCTCAACTGGCGAGAGGCATATGCCACAAACTTCCCATTTTGCATCAACACACAACCAAGTCCCTTATGAGAAGCATCACTATAAATGATAAAACCCCTTGTACCTAAAGGGATAGTTAACACTGGAGTTGTGACCAACCTCTGCTTTAGCTCTTAGAAGCTTTTCTCACATTCTTCCTTCCACTCGAACTTAACATTCTTCCAAGTTAGTTGTATCAAAGGAGCCGCAATGCTGGAAAATCCTTCTACAAATCTTCTATAGTAATTAGCAAGGCCTAAGAAACTTCTAACCTCACTCAAATTTGTAGGCCTATCCGAATTAACCACTGCTTCTATCTTATTAGGATCCACTGTAATTCCATCCTTAGATATCACATGACCCAAGAACACCACTTGATTCAACCAAAATTCACACTTTTTCAGTTTAGCATACAACTTCCTTTCTCTTAGAATCTGTAAAACAATCCTCAAGTATTCTTCATGCTCTTCTTGACTCTTAGAATAAATCAAAATATCATCAATGAACACAATGCCAAATCGACCCAAGTACTCATGACATACCTAAATTGATCCAAGTACTCATAATGACCATATCTAGTCTAAAAGGCCGTCTTTGATATATCCTCACCCTTAATCTTCAACTGGTGGTAACCAGAATGAAGATCAATCTTAGAAAAGACTTGTGCTCCTTGCAACTGATCAAATAGGTCATCAATATGAGGCAAAGGATATTTATTCTTAATGGTGGCTCTATTAAGCTCACGGAAATCAATACATAACCTCATAGACCCATCATTTTTCTCAAAACAATGCACACCGGCATGATAAGAAGCCAACCAATCCATGCCCAAAATGACTTCAAAATCATGCATATCTAGCAATTAGAGCAAGTGCCATGCTTTCTTGATCTTATCTAAGAAAATTTTATGAAGTTTTCGGCAACATTCTGGCTAGGGGCGGAGCTACATACATGGCCCCCAAAATTTTGAAATTTTCCATAATTAATGTGTGTGTGTGTGTATATATATATATATAATTATTTTAATATTTCAAAATTTAGTCTACATAATTAAGAATTGGTCCCCCTAAATATTTGAATTAGTCCAATAATGCTCTTAAAAAAAAAATTGGTCTAATAGTTCGGAGACATAATTTTATTTTTCTCAATTGTTTTATTATAATTCCCAACCATGGTGTATATAATAAAATTCCCAATTGAATAATTTTATTTTGCATGTACATGTAAGCCTGTAAATGATCGGTTAAGAAAGGGGTGGCCTTAAAAAAAAATTTTGGGTCATTAAGAAACATAAATTAAACAAAAATCAATAAGAACAAAACATGAGTAAATTGAGTTATTGACACAAAAAAAAAAAAAAAATAATAAAAAATAAAGTATTATAATTTTTTTATGAGTTTTCATATTTTAAAATCATTATAAGAATTCATTATCAGTTGTTATTATTTATTGTCAATGTGGGCAAGTGACCATTTTATCTTGTTAATTTTGTATAACATTTTTTTTATAAGATTTGTATAACATTTTTATTTGTATACAATTGTCATTATCTATTCACCTTTTATTTTATAAAAATATTTTAAACTAAATGAAAAAAAAAAAATCAACCAACTGGCATTGTATTAAATTGACCCATGGAGCCACACTCATCTATATGTAAAAAATACACTAAGTGTCTACTTAACCAACCACATGTGAGGTTTAAATATCTAGGAGAGAGTTTTACACACATATACACTTAGATTAAACTAAAATAGAATTTTTGTCTTGTATTTAAAAAAAAAAAAAATCAAATGCTTGAACAATCATTATTGTTACTATTTTTATCCTTATATCACCAACTTTATAACAAAAAGTTATCATAAATTCCTAATTATAAAATTGAAGTTATATTATATATATATTGATAGGCCACAAAGGCATTGATCCCTTGTGAAAAATTAAGTTGATTAATTAGTCAAGTTTTTAATTAATCAAGTTAACATGCAAATTGTGTGGTAGCACAAACAAATCACCAATAAACTAAAGTATGCAGCAGAAAATAAATTGACACGGTGATTTGTTTACGAATAGGAAAAACTTACACGGCAAAAACCCCATTGGGTGATTTAAGGTCACCACTCCCGAAACTCCACTATTATCACAACAAGCGGTTACAAGTAAAGGAATCCTAGTACCTTATACCAACCTACAGTTGAACCCTTATCCCAATACCCAATTGGACTTGTTTTGTAGTGACAGTTTCTCATTTTAATGCACGGCTCCTAGTACGTGACTAACCAATTGCGCGGATCCTAGTACGCGACTTCAATCACCAACTAGAGAGAGAATTGTTGGTTGCAAAGTTTTTCAATTCATCCACACGATGAAGATCAAGAAGATGCTTGGTTACAAAACTCTACGGTGCACATTACACAGCAACTTCTTCACAAGAAAAATGAACTAGGGCATGAACTTTGTCTCAGATCACAAATTGCTTGAACAAGGATTTCTCAATACTTGTGCAACTTGTGTACTCTGTGACGGTCCTTAAAATAATCCTTTTATATGTCTAGGGTTAGAAGAAAAGAAGTCCTAAAGACATGAGTACAGATTAGAATCAAAACAGAACTTAGAATCTGTTTTCCTTAAATCTCGACAGCTAGAGGTGTCAAGGTGCTTTCGAATAGCTATCGAGCCTCGGGGCTGAACAGCTTCTTAAAGCTCGATAGATGCATGTGTCGAGCTAGGAGTAGAGCTTTAAAATCTGACACTTCTTCAACTTGAATCTTGGACAACTTGCATTGCTTTAACATTTGATCTTGAAACCTTGTTTCTTGAAGTATTAAAATCATCCCAAATATAAGCTAAGTGCGTTTTGTCAAAGGATAAGCCAATTACATAAAAGTATGACATATGTTCAAGACAAGATGAAACACATATGTCCTAACAATCTCCCCCTTTGACAATCCGTGACAAAACCACAACAAACAGATGAATGTATGAGAAAAGTCATAAATCACTCAACTCATATTTACTTGTTGAATACAATAAAATCTATCCTAACACACTCTTGAAAAACTTTGCAAGAAGAGAGTTTATGGCAAGTAGACTTTGACAACCTGTATTTCTGAAACACTTTTAAACAAAACACATCATGGCATCTTTGTGTGAAGCAGAAATAATAAATTGCATACAAATATAAGAAATATGTGTATAAGGATAGAAAAGAAATAACACATGTACAGGTAGGGGAAAGAAACATACGTCAACATATATATATATATATATATATATATATCAAGAAATAAGCATAATGTATATAAAAAAATGGTCACAAGACCGGGTACATGAACAATGTATCTCTAAAAAGAAAGAAAAGAAAAGAAATACATGTAATCCTTACTACATCCCTCATAGCAACACTCCCCCTAACAAAAATGTCCTATACAAGCTCTCCCCCTAAGAATGACTACTCTCATAACCCAAAACTACTTTCCCTTTTTGTCACGAGAGACAAAGGGTAGAATGTCAAGTAGAACTCTCATCGGTAGAGCTAGCATCTCCATCATCATCATCATCCGAAGCATCATCATCATCATCATCCTCAGTCTCAGAAGCCACATGAGGAGGTGGAGGAGAAGCCTCAGAAGCAAAACCGCCCATGGTCACCTGTCGCTGGGCAATGCTACCAACATGAACGTTCACCTGATACAACTCTGTAGAGAGCGTATCGAGGCGAGCATCCATGCACTGAAGCTGCGCCATGATGTCTCTTAGGGACACATCGCTCGAGGAAGAGGAAGAAGCAGATGTGGCTCGAGTAGATCTGGATGGAGCTGGACGGGAGGAAGGAGCTGCTGAATTCATCTATCACGACCTAAACTGCGCCTCACTACGTTTTATGGTAGCGATGTTTATGGCAGCCATGACATGAAAGGGGTCGGACGAAGGAAAATGGATGGAGAAATGGCGTAGAATCCTCATGATAGCAGAATGAAAGATGAGCTTATCACAAGTAGCCGTATCCCTATAGATATCTATGATAGAGAAGATGAAGTTTGAAGGAAAGTCTATAGTGAAGTGCTCTAAAAGAGACAACAAAAACCGAGCACGAGGCTCTGTAATGGAGTTATAGTAAGAGAGTGGGTGTAAAACAAATGTCATCACCATGTTCAAGAAACGAGGATCTTTAGCAAAAGGCCTACATAGTGTGAACTGACGCTCACCCCAATCAGAAGGGCGTTAACAAAAAGTAGACATCATCTTGTGTTTGGACACAGTCCATAGACGCTCACAACCAGGGTAGTCAGGATGTGCAACCCTCGGAACGTGAAGCACATTGGAAACCACCTCCGGTGTGATGACAATGCGCGTACCTCGAACGCGAGTGTGAAAGAGAGGTATTGAAGAATCAATTCCATGCATGTTGGAGTAAAACTCTTGTATCAGTACGGAAGGACAAGTGACCGGGACGTCACACAATGACTCCTAACCCCGACTATAAATGACATCGGGTAGGTCAGTGTTGGAAAGTCTGCTAGAATAACTTGGCGTTCCGAATGAACACCTCATTTAGAAAAATTCTCTGAGAAGTCCTGTTGGGCTTTCTCATCACAGAACCAAACAAACGAAGGAGTAGGATCAGAAGACGATGAACCCCTAGAACGAAGAGGGTTCTGGGACGGAATGGACTTACGTTTTGGTGCCATAGACACTACTAACGCAAACAAAAAGAAAGGGGGAAAGAGAGAAACACTTAGAAAAGTCCCAAAATAATTTCAAATATAACAAGTATATTGAAAAGAAAGGACGTATGCATGAGAATGCATGAACATGTGACATGCAACATGAAAAACATCATGGGCTCAGCCCAATCCAATCCTATTAGCACACAATCAGTTAACACACATCTAAATGCATGAAAATATTGTTAGAATGCTAATGTGATGCAATGCATGGAGTTTTTAATATCAAATCTACAAAACCCATCCCAAAAATTGCAAAAATAACTCATTAATTTTGAAAAACCCTAAAATTTTTCAAACGAACTCCAAAACCTAGGTTTCAAAACATGAAATGCATGAAGAATGAGAGATTAGAAGCTTACCAAGAGAGGAAAACTTGAAATAAACTTGAAGAAACCTTTGGGAAGAGGTTTGGAGTGAGTGAGAGAGGTTTTGAGAGAGAAAACAGAGAGCTATCGAGAGAGTGATCGAGAGAAATGAGAGAAAGGATAGCGTAGAACCTATTTATACAACTTCAGTAATTTTCGATAAATGCAGGTATCGAGAGGTGTCGAGCCATTTGTCGAGGTAGGTGTCGAGAAAAACAACTTCGACAGATACAGGTGTCGAGAAGGTGTCAAGGAATCAACACAAAGACACAAGGAGAATCTCGATCGATCCCCCAACTGTCGAGAAGTTATCGAGGGGACAGAAAGTTCCTCGATCGATCCACCAGATGTCGAGAAGCTGTCGAGATTGCGATAAGAAAAAGCTGAGAAGCTCGACAGACAGCCAGGTATCGAGGAGGTGTCAAAGAGGTGTCGAGCTGGCTTTAAAGAGCAGTTTTTCGAGAAGAGAAAAACACAGATATGAATGAAATCACGCATGCAACTCAACAAATAATCCAAACAACATATTAAGCTCTCAAAATCATCTCTTAACAACAATTTTAAGCACATGGATCCCAAAACACACACACACACACACACACACACACACACACACACACACACAAGTCTAACCAATTTTATATTTCAAAAACAAGTTAAGACAGTTTAGTGAGCATTTATTAACGCATGTAAACCTTGTGATGGCCAAATCACATTGTACCTGCACATGTATCAAGAGTAGCAAAGAGTATTGCGTGTTGTGTGTGGAAAACATCGCAAGACTGCATACGTGTCTCAAAGTTATGGCGGTTTGAGATATGAGAAAATCACTTTAACTCACACACAATCATAACTGTTTGATAGGCACTATCACCTTCGAGGTACATTCTATAACTCCCACATCTCCTTGAAAACATGCTTGCAATCATAATTTAAAGCATTTTGATCTTTTTGCTTTTTATTTCTTTGCATATTTTCTTTTATTAAGCATATCATGCATGGGCATATGAGAGAGAAAAGAAAAACCCAATTATGTTAAGCTTTTTGACATTGCACTTTTGCTATGCCAAAGTATACAGATGTCATTTCATGATTGACGAGTAACAGTGGTGAGATGGTTATTTATGCATTTCTCTTAGAATTTTCTAGTCCTACCCGTCAAAAAGAGTGATACAAGTGTTAAGTATAAGAGATCACTTAACTTTACTCATCACAAACAAAGAGCCACAAAACTCACTTGCTTAGTTATGCATAAGGATGCTCATCTAAGCTACAAGAGATACAAAATTTAGAAAACTCTGTTTCAATGGCCATTTTAAGATTCACAAGAACCAATGTATACAAACACACACTGTTTTTGTATTTTTTTCAATTTTTTATTTTTATTTTTATCTGAAAAGCAAAATAAAAAAAAAAACTGAAAATAAACAAACAAAAACATGTTAAACAAAGCAAAACAATGCATAGAACTAGATTGACTCAAAACAGTAAAGTAACACACACAAGTAATGCAAAAACAAAAACAAGAAAGGGAGAGAGAGAAAAAGTGAACAGATCCATTAGAACCCTTTTCCTTCCACACCTTGGAAGAACCTTTCCTTTTTGCCGAACCTTGAACCGGTGATGAGGGGGAAGGATTAAAACCATTCAAGTTCGAAAGGAACATGAGGGCTTTGAGAAGATCTCCAAGTGGAGCAAGAGAGGTTTGAAGCTGATTCTGGTTCCCAAATGCTATCATGCCATGGATCTGTTGAGTGGCTAACCACTTATAGCAATTTGGTCGAGTATGACCGGCAATACCATAATAATAACAAAGATGCTGCTTCTTCTGTTTAGGCTTTTGAGAGTTAGCCTTCTTAGTCCTAGGATTTTTAGTTTCCTTCTTCTCAAGCTTAGGGGGTGCTCCTGAGATGGACTTACCCTTGTTTAAGTTCTCACTTGCTAATTCAATTTTAACATCTTTATTCTCAATTTTAATGTTATTAGCAGAAGAAACAAAAATAGTAGTACTAGCAGAAAAAATATTAAAGGAAGAGAATTCATACCCCAACCCTGTACGATCAAAAGCAGATTTCTGAATGTTGAGCATCTCATCCAGCTTTGCACTTGATTTCCTCTCCAATTGTGCTCTAACTTGAAACAGCTCTGCTTCAAGCTTCTTGGTCTTCTTAACCAAAAAATTGTTCTTGAATCTCAGTACCCCAATAGTCTAATTTGCTTCATTAAACTTAGTGAAAAGCTCTTCATGATCAAGTTCCACATCACTAAGCTTCTTGGTGGCTAGCATATAGAGTTTCTCATGCGTCTCAGAAAGTTTGTATAATTTCTCATAGGCGGTATAGATATCATCTTGGTTATCCATAGTTTCAAACTTAGCATCCATCAACTCTTTTTCCTCATCTACTTCTTCAGTAATCCCTTCAGTAGGATTAACAGTGGCAGTGAAGGCATTCAAAATTTCGTCATCATCATTGTCAGAATCATTCTCGGGCTTAGTGTCACTCAAGGTAGCAGCAAGTGCCTTGCTCTTCCCAATGCTCTTGAGATATGTAGGACACTCTTGTTTCATGTGACCGAAGCCTTAACACCCGAAGCACTTAGGTCCAGTAGGAACAGTATACTAACCTCCATCCCTGGTATCCTTCTTCCCTTTATCTGGGCTCTTGAATTGAGAAGAGTTGGATTGCCTACGGTTCTTATTGAAGCCTTTTCCATTGGCATTTTTCATGAATTTCTTGAATTGCTTGGTATGTAGGACTTCATCTTAGAATCTTCATCATCTGAAGACTCATTTGTATCACTGCTCTTGGCCTTCAGTGCCATACTCTTGCCTTTACTTGACTTGCCCATCCTTGTCAACCCTAGCTCGTAGGTTTGCAGATTACCAACCAGCTCAATCAGAGGAATCTTGTCAATGTCCTTTGATTCCTCTATTGCCGTGATCTTGGTATGGAATTTCTCGGGCAGAGATCTAAGCACTTTTCTTACTATCTTGGGTTCAGGAGTGGTTTCCTCAAGATTGAAAGTTGAGTTCACTATGTCTTTAAGCTTGGCATAGAATTCACCAAATGACTCATCCTCCTCCATCTTAATTTTTTCGAAGGTTGTAGTGAGCCTTTGTAGTTTCGAATCCTTGACAGCCTTTGTTTCCTCATAGGTTGTCTGGAGAATGGTCCATGCCTCCTTAGCAGTTTCAGTGGAGGAAATCTTCTTGAACTCCTCATTGGTGACTGCACTGAATAGGGCATTCAATGCTCTGTTGTTAAAATTAGCCACCTTGATCTTGGCATCATCTCAATTGGCCGACGCTTCTGTAGTCTTGGTCTAGCCTATCTCCACAGCTTGCCATACCTTCTCATCTAGTGACTACAAGAAAGCTCTCATGCGTACTTTTCACTATGCATAGTTAGTACCATCAAACAATGGAAGTATAATAAGAGACTGACCTCTATCCTTGACAAACAGGGGTCAATGGATCACACACAAGGATTAAACCCTAATCAGAGTGTGCCCGCTCTGATAACACTTGATAGGCCACAAATGCGTTAACCCCTTGTGATGAATGAAGTTGATTAATTAGCCAAGTTTTTAATTAATCAAATTAACATGCAAATTACGTGGTAGCACAAACAAATCACCAATAAACTAAAGTATACAGTGAAAAATAAATTGACACGGTGATTTGTTTACCAATGGGAAAAACCTACACAACAAAAACCCCACAGGGTGATTTAAGTTCACCACTCTTGAAACTCCACTATTATCACAACAAGCGGTTACAAGTAAAGGAATTCCAGTACCTTATACCAACCTATAGTTGAACCCTTACCCCAATACCTAATTGGACTTGTTTTGTAGTGACAATTCCTCCTTTTGATGCACGGCTCCCAGTACATGACTAACCAATTGTGCGGATCCCAGTACACGACTTCAATCACCAACTAGAGAGAGAGTTGTTCGCTGCAAAGTTCTTTAATTTATCCACACGATGAAGATCAAGAAAATGCTTGGTTACAAAACCTTACGGTACACATTACACATCAACTTCTTCACAAGAAAGATGAACTAGGGCATGAACTTTGTCTCAGATCACAAATTTCTTGAACAAGGATTTCTCAATGCTTGTACAACTTGTGTACTCTGTGACGACCCTTAAAATAATCCTTTTATATGTCTAGGGTTAGAAGAAAAGAAGTCCCAAAGACATAAGTACGGATTGGAATCAAAACAGAACTTAGAATCTGTTTTTCTTAAATCTCGACAGCTAGAGGTGTCGAGGTGCTGTCGAGTAGCTGTCGAGCCTCGGGGCTGAACAGCTTCTTAAAGCTCGATAGATGCATGTGTCGAGCCAGGTGTCGAGCTTTAAAATCTGACACTTCTTCAACTTGAATCTTGGACAACTTGCATGGCTTTAACACTTGATCTTGAAACCTTGTTTCTTGAAGTATTAAAATCATTCTAGAGCTACCCAAATACAAGCTACGTGCGTTTTGTCAAAGGATAAGCCAATTACATAAAAGTATGACATATTTTCAAAACAAGATGAAATACATATGTCCTAACATATATATATATATATATATATATATGTTATACGCACACACATTCACACACTTCACAATTTAGGCAAATAACATTTTAACATAATGATAATAATAATAATAATAATAATAATAATAATAATAATAATAATAATAATAATAATAATAATAATAATAATAATAGTACATACATACATACATACATACATACATACATACACACACACACACATATAATATAAATTTATAATGAAGAGAGACACTCAAAAGTCACAAATACTTTTTACTCTTAGATCAAAGATGTCAAGATAGTCAGATGGAGAAAAGAGATGACATGAGATTCATGAAAATGAGGTCAGAGATCATATCAAAGAGAGGAGTGAGAGATGTGATCTGCATTGTTTGTTTTGGGATGAATTGATTTGTGTTGTTTAGTTTTGAGTTTATATGTGATGAGGGTGTACAAAATTTAAACTTGGTGTGCAAAAATGTTTTTAAAAGTGATGATGCTGAAAATCGTCAGTAAGCTACATGGAAAGAACTTGCACAACACAAAAGCTAAAGACTTTAAGAGGAGTACTGGTGTGGTACCAGCCAAACACCCTCCAACGGTCAAGTTAGAGAAATCTCTTGTTCTATACTCTAGAGTGCTAGAGCTAAGGTAAATCATGCATATCTTGGTTTGTGAGAGTTTTGGGGTATTTATAGTAATGTAGGGTTGACATCCGTGCCTTGGCCAAGAAGTTCTTTCCTTCTAGGAGAGAACCTCTTGGATTCTGCGTATCTCCTAGAATTAATTTCCTTGTAGGAGTCTTCTTGATTAGGATTAAGTGTGCAATGCAAGAAGTCTCCTTATACACGCATGCGTGGAGATCAAGTAAGGCCATGTCAGACCCGACGGAGGTTCGCTTACCCTCTTCAGCTTGTTCTCATCAGCTTATGGTGTCGTCACTTTGTTAGGGTTGTCAACTTTGTTATGAAGCTGTAGACTTTATGATGTAGTCGTTTGTGACAAGCAATGCCGACGGGATTATTGGGTCCATCGCCTTTTTTCCTCGTCATGGTTTAACTACAAAATTATCCTTATCAAAAAGTAAACTAAACTAAGAAAAAAACATTATAAAATCAAATTGAATAAAGTAGCACTGCTTCTATAATAGAAGGCCGTATTACACGAAGATAGAAAGAAAAGATAGGAAGAGAGAGAGCTAGGAGAAGTGAGAATGCAAAGGGAAGGCAAACATAGATGATAAGGATAATTTTGTAAATAAGACTAAGATGTCGAGTCTCATGGTACCAATTGGATTGCCTACAACAATGGGAGGCTGTATCCCTAAAGCTGACGACCCTAAAGCTGACGATTATGTAACTGACGACCTCAACTTACAAGCCGACGACCTTAGAAGTAAGCGGTGTCAAGCTGACGGCGAATAAGTTGAAGAAGTTAGTTAAACCCCCGTCCGCAACCTTACTTGACCTCCACGCATACGTGTGAAAGGATGATTCTTGCGCTACACGCCTAACCCTAATTAAGAAGACTCCTATAAGGAAAATGACTCAAGGAGATACGCAAAATCCATGAGTTACTCTCCTAGAAGGAAAGAACTTCTTAACCAAAGCATGAATTTTGGCCCAACATTACTATAAATACCCTAAGACCCTCACAAGGCAAGGTACGCATTATTCACCCCAGCTCTGGCATTCTAGAGTTGTGAACAAGAGATTTCTCTAACTTGACCATTGGAGGGTATCTGGCCGGTACCACACCAGTACTCCTCTTAAGGTCTTCAATTTTTGTATTGTATAGGTATTTCATTGGGAGCACGTGAGGACCATGTGACTTACTAATGATTTTCGGCATCATCAGTTGGTGCTGTTTGTGGGAAATGTTTAGTGACTTATCGTACTATCGCTTCTCGAACAAAAAGTTGCATGGTACTCACCCGCTCGATGGCAACCACTAACAACGTTCAGGGGGATGAACCGCACGACAATGCTCGAAAGACAAGTCCAAACTTTAACTACCGCCATAGAACGCGTCACCCAATAAAACCAAGATTTGGAAGAACAATTGCGCCAAAGCAACACTGGCGTCAACACCCAGGAGGAAGACCAAGAGGGAACCAGTGTGGAGAAAAGGAACCAGGAAGGTCTGAAAGGTAGTCATGCACTAAGTAGGCCGGAACGACAAGGCACAAGTCGACCATTCGTCACTGAGACCATTCCCCCTTACATAGTCGCCGAGATGCAAATGATGAGGGAACGAATGGACTACATGATAAACGACCTTAGAGGACAGATGTCTAGCGACCTCGATGACCTCATCCAGGGGACTGACTCGCCATTCACAGCGTTGGTTAGTTCATTCCCCCTTCCACAAAAGTTCTGTATGCCACAGGTGGAGAGCTACAATAGTTCCAAGGATTCCTTGGATCACTTGGAATCTTTCAAGACCCTAATGCACCTCCTAGGGGTGCTGGATGCAATCATGTGTAGAGCTTTCCCTACCACGCTGACGTCCAATTCCATTAGTAGCTTTAAAGAGTTAAGCGCCCAATTTGCTTCGCACTTCATCGGGGGGTATAGGTACAAGAAATCCACTGCATGCTTGATGAACATTAAGCAACGTGAAGACGAGATGCTTAGATCCTACATAATCCATTTTAACAAGGACGCCCTCTCGATCGATGAAGCAGACGACAAGATACTCGTGGCAATATTCACCAATGGGCTACGGAAGGGTAAGTTCTTATTTTCCTTGTATAAGAATAACCCAAAAACCATGTCAGATGTACTCTATAGGGCGACCAAGTACATGAACGCGGAAGACGTACTGTTGGCTCGAGAAGAGAAGCCTAAAAAAAGGGAAAGGCAAGAAGACGCGCGATAGGATAAAGGGCGAAAAAAGGCTAGAACTGAAGAGCGATGGGACAATTGCCGCCCTAGGCCACCTGCGGGGAGATTCACGAACTTCACGCCGTTGACCGCCCCTATCGACCAGGTGCTGATGCAAATCAAAGACGAAAGAGCCCTGACTTTTCCTGGCAAGTTGAAGAGAGATCCCAACAAGAGACCAAGGGATAAATATTGCTGCTTTCATCGAGATCATGGTCACGATAAAGCTGATTGCTGCAACTTGAAGCAACAAATAGAAGCTCTAATTAGGCAAGGGAGGCTGTAGAGGTTCGTTAGCAAGGAGAGGACAGATCCACTGCAAGACCAAGCTCCCCGACGGGAGAACGAACGCCCCAAACAGCCCCTAGGAGATATAAGGATGATTGTGGGGGGCACCGTGGCTGTCAGGTCGTCGAAGAAAGCCCAAAAGACTTATCTCAGGATGGTTCAGAACATCCAGCTAACGGGGTCCGTACCCAAAATGTCGCGGATTGATAACCCCCTCATTGGATTCTTAAAGGAAGATGCACGACGTCTTTACCACCCCCATGATGACGCACTCGTCGTCACCATACAGGTAGGAGACTACAACATGCACCGAGTTCTCGTCGACAATGGCAGGTCGACTGACATCCTCTACTACTCCGCATTCCAACAAATGGGAATTGATAGGGAGCGGCTAATTCCGACTAACGCCTCGCTTGTTGGCTTTGGAGGAACGAGGGTGTTTCCTCTTGGTGTCGTCACTTTGGCAGTAACCATTGGAAACTACCCTCAGTGGGTTACCAAGAATGTAGCATTCCTTATTGTCGACTGCTCATCAGCTTACAACGTCATCATAGGACGTCTTGCCCTCAACTCGTGGAAGGCTGTGACCTCAACCTATCATTTGATAATAAAATTCCCGACTGATTACAAAGTAGGAGAATTAAGAGGAGATCAGGTTATGTAGCCATGATGAAGATGGACGACCACCGCTAGGCCATGAGCATAGAAGAACGTCATACAGCCACAGAGCCCATTAAGAGGCTCGAGGACATACCCCTCGACGACTCCCAACCAGAGCGGACAACCAAGATCAGCACCCTTGCAGACTCAACGGTACGTCAGGCATTCGCAACCTTCCTCAAAGAAAACCGGGACGTGTTTGCCTGGAGTCAAGAAGACATGCCAGGAATTGACCCGTCGGTCATGGTTCACAGGTTGAATGTATTGCCATCCTTTTCGCCCGTTCGCCAAAAGAAAAGAGTCTTTGCCCAAGAGAGAGATTGGGCAGTAGCAGAAGAAGTCTGCAAGCTATAAGAGGCAGGCTTCATTAAGGAAGTTTACTACCCCGAGTGGTTGGCGAACGTTATGATGGTAAAGAAGAACAATGAAAAGTGGAGGATGTGTGTAGATTTCACAGACCTAAACAAAGCATGCCCTGCCCTAAGGATGGCTATCTTATCCCAAGGGTCGACCTCCTAGTGGATTCTACGACCCAACACCAGTTGTTAAGTTTCATGGACACGTTTTCTGGATACAACCAGATCCAAATGAATGAAGCTGATCAAGAGAAGACTTCGTTCGTAACAAGCCAAGGCCTTTTTTGCTGCAAGGTCATGCCATTTGGCTTGAAGAATGCAGATGCGACATACCAAAGGCTTATGAACAAGATGTTTACATAACAGATTGGAAGAAATGACCAAGTAAATGTCGACGACATGCTAGTGAAAAGCCGAAAAGAAGACGATCACTTGGAGGATTTTAGGGAAACCTTTGACACTCTTCGCTCCTACAACATGAAGTTTAATCCAAGAAAGTGCGCCTTCGGAGTTACGATAGGTAAATTCTTAGGATACATAGTCTCCCAAAGAGGTATTGAGGCTAACCTGGACAAGATCCGGGCTATAATGGAAATGACGCCTCCTAAAAATGTGAAGGAAGTACAAAGCCTTAATAGTAAGGTCGCCGCGCTTAATAGATTTGTATCCAGGGCAATGGATAAATGTCTACCATTTTTTCGCACACTAAAGAAGTCTTTTGAATGGATAGTAGAATGTCAGCAAGCTTTCGAGGACCTAAAAGCTTACCTCTCATCACCACCACTACTAAGCCCCTCACAGCCAGGAGAAGAATTATTCATTTACTTGGCAATCTCTCCAGCTGCCGTCAGCGCAGCCCTACTCAGAGAGGACAACGGGGTACAGAGGCACATATACTACTCCAACAAGGCACTTCATGGTGCAGAAGAAAGATATCCGCCAATGGAAAAGCTCGCCTTCGCTCTAGTCATAGCAGCTTGTAAGCTCAAGCTATACTTTCGAGCACATACAGTGGTCGTCCTAACTGACAAACCCTTACGGTGAGCAATGAGCAGTCCGGAAGCTGCTGGGCATATGGCCTTGTAGGCGATAGAGCTGAGTGAATTCAACATACAATATCGCCTACGCATCGCCATCAAGGGGTAAGCGGTCTCCGACTTCATCTCGGAATTCACCAATGCGGAAGGCTAGGGGACAGTAAAACCCCAAAGGAATGTATTTATGGACGGATCGTCCAACGGGAGGGCTGGTGGAGCAGGGATGGTACTCCAATCTCTTGAAGGTGATGAGATCGAATGCATGATTCGTTTGGATTTTCCTACAACTAACAACATAGCAGAGTATGAAGCCTTCATAGCAGGATTAGACTTCACGTAAGGGCTGCAAACATGGTGATCCACTGCGATTCTCAGGTCGTGACAAATCAACTAAATGGTGATTGTGAATGTAAGGGAGAAAGGATGAAGAAGTACTTAGAGCAAGCGAAGAGAAGGGTAGATGAGTTGCAGGCAAAGGTTGTTCAGATTCCAAGGGGGGAAAATGAGCGAGCTGACTGCCTTGCTAAGGCTGCATCCCCAGAATACATGATTGCCCCCAGCAAGGTACTATCCTTTATTCAGCTCTCGCCACTAATAGACGTCATCAATGTACAGGAGATAGGACTCAAGAACAATTAGACCACTCCTTTAATTTCTGACCTAAAAGATGGCACACTGCCGGAAGGGAAGGAAGCCACAAGGAAGCTGAAGGTCTTGGCAGCATGATTTGTCTTGATAAAGGATGTCTTGTACAAAAGGGGTTTCTCCCGACCGTACCTAAGATGCTTAGCACCCGAAAAAGTGAATTATGTTATAAGGGAAGTACACGAGGGAGTCTGCGGCAATCATTCAGGATCACAGTCGCTGGTGCATAAATTAATTCGGGCTGGATATTACTGGCCGACCATGCAAAAGGATGCTTAGACGTATGTCAAAACTTGCGACAGGTACTAAAGGTTCAGTAACATTATCTGGCAGCCAACGAAAGAGTTAACCCCAATAACCGCTCCGTGGCCAATTGCCTAATGGGGACTGGATATCATGGGCCCATTCCCAACAACGGCAAGGTAGCTGAAGTTCCTAATAGTCGGCATTAACTACTTCACCAAATGAGTAGAAGCTGAAGCCGAAGCCCTGGCCATAATCACTAAGAAGAACGTACGAAGCTTCGTTTGGAAGAATATCATTTGTAGGTACGGAATTCCAAGGGTCTTGATCTCGAACAATGGTAAGCAATTCGACAATAACTCCTTCCGAGACTTCTGCTCACAATTAGGAATCAAGAACCACTACTCTTCCCCTGCCCATCCCCAAGCCAATGGACAAGTTGAAGTCACGAACCGATCCTTGCTTCGAATAATCAAAACTCGGCTCGAGGGGCAAAGGGCATATGGCCGGAGGAACTACCCATTGTACTATAGGCATACAGGACAATTGTCGAGACTCCTACAAGAGAAACTCCGTTTCGACTAACATACGGGAGCGAGGCAATCATCCCAGCTAAGATCGGACTCATAAGCTACAGGGTGGATAATCACAATGAGGGAAGAAACGACAAGGCCACACGTCTACAGCTTGATCTAGTTGACGAGGTCAGGGCGACGGCTGAACAGAGACTCGTGCGATACTAGGACCTCATGGAAAAGCACTAAAACTCCTGAGTCAAACATCAAGATTTCAAAGTTGGAGACCTCGTCTTCAGGAAAGTGATGGGTGTCGCTAGATATCCCGCGCAAGGAAAGCTCGGACCAAACTAGGAAGGACCTTACAGAATCACGTCATGGCTAAGGAAGGGCACCTACCACCTAGAGACACTCAGCAGACAGAAGCTGCACCACCCATAGAATGCTGAGCATCTTAGGATATACTACCAGTAGGAGACATCATAAAGAATGCCACTCCTGATCCCCAGTTAATTTTCTTTGTCATTTATGTTAATTTACTTTCATTTATAAAACATCTAAGCCCAAAAGGTTAAGGTTTATTCTTTTTGGAACAATTTTCTACACATGCATTCACCATAATAAGAAGAGTATATTTGAAAACGACAGGAGTATTTGTTGAGCTAACGGATCTACTGTCAAATAGACGACCTTATTATGTCCAAGTGGACAACCTTACTACAAAGTCCACAGACTGGACAAGTCTACTACAAAGTAGACGACCTTATTATGTCCAAGTGGGCAACTTTACTACTAAGTCCACAGAATGGACGAGTCTACTACAAAGTAGACGGCCTTGTTATGTCCAAATGGACAACCTTACCACCAAGTCCACAAAATGGACGAGTCTAACTACAAAGTGGACAACCTTATTACTAAGTCCACAAAGTGGACGACCTTATTACTTAGTCCACTAAGTGGACGACCTTACTACTAAGTTCACAAAGTGCACGACCTTAGTACTTAGTCCACAAAGTGGACGACCTTAGTACTAAGTCCACAAAGTGGACGACTTTTCTACTTAGTCCACAAAGTGGACGACCTTATTACTTAGTCCACAAAGTGTACGACCTTACTACTAAGTCCACAAAGTGGATGACCTTAGTATTAAGTCCACAAAGTGGACGACCTTACTACTAAGTCCACAAAGTGGACGACCTTATTACTAAGTCCACAAGTCCACAAAGTGGACGACCTTATTACTAAGTCTACAAAGTGGACGACCTTATTACTTAGTCCACAGAGTGGACGAACGACCTTATTACTAAGTCCACAAAGTGGACGACCTTATTACTTAGTCCACAAAGTGGACGGACGACCTTATTACTTAGTCCACAAAGTGGATGGACGACCTTATTACTAAGTCCACAAAGTGGACGACCTTACTACTTAGCTCACAAAGTGGATGACCTTATTACTAAGTCCACAAAGTGGATGACCTTACTTAATCCACAAAGTGGACAATCTTACTACTTAGTTCACAAAGTGGACGACCTTATTACTAAGTCCATAAAGTGGACGAAAGTCCGGAAAGTGGATGACCTTAATACTAAGTCCAAAGTGGACGAGTCTACTACTAAGTCCGCAAAGTGGATGACCTTACTACTAAGTCCACAAAGTGGACGACCTTATTACTTAATCCGCAAAGTGGACGAGTTTACTACTAAAATCCACTTTATGGAAAAATTTGACACCACCAACAAAGTAAGCAAATTTTATAAAACCACAAAGTTGACGGGTTCAGTAAGTGAACAAATCCCTTACAAAGCCTACCAAAAAGAAACTGACGCCATAAAAACGCATCAAATATAAAGCAACATATTGGGAGCAATGAAAATTGATACTACAAAATAAAATTATGTTTTACAAAAGACCCAAAACAACGAGCTTCAAGCATTAAAATTCATTACAATAAAAGGAAAAGGCTCAAATTCATAAAGCTGGAAGGGTAGCTGACGGAGACAAAGTAACAATTGGTGTAAAGGCATCTTCAGCATTGGGATTTTCTGTATGGAGATTCCCTGACAGAGCTAAGGTGATGGACTTGTCTATGGTAGGTTGAGCAAGGACGAAACTGCCATCCCTTGAGTCCACCTTGAGTTGAGTAGTCTCATCGGTTTCCTTAAAAATGGAACCACCCGCTGGAGTTGACGGTAGGGGCTCATCCATATTGATCCTAGACAAATCCATGTCAGGATAAGTAGATTTGACCTGCTTCAGACAATCCTCGAACCCGTCGTCGTAGTAAACGGCATAGGCGTCTATAAAGGACTGAGAGTCCTTAAACTCCGTCACAACGTCACCCCTAGCCGTTTCCACTTGGCTTAGAAGACTCTTCAACTCCTTTTCTGCCATCAGCTTAGCCTTTTCTTCCAACTTCTACTGACGACCTTCCTCCTCCAACTTTTCCTTCAGCTCCTTCACCTCTTTACCAAGAATTTTACTGGCCTCCTTATATTGCTGCTGGGCGTCTATCAGGTTCTTGATACGCATATGCAGACGGGTAACCACCACTTCCTTTGTAGTGCACCTATCTTGCAAGGTTTTCATTTGAACCATGGCCTACAAGACACAAAAACGGCGTCAGTTCACTGAAAGTTCATCTAAATGACAAAACATAAGGAAGGAAATATACCCGAGCAAGATCAAACAACCCTAACGACCCTATTTCATCTGTCTCCTGCTCATTACATAACTCTATCTCCTCATCTTTTAAAATGGTTTCTGCCACCTCCAC
This sequence comes from Castanopsis chinensis, assembly GCA_032878915.1. Lineage (NCBI taxonomy): Eukaryota > Viridiplantae > Streptophyta > Magnoliopsida > Fagales > Fagaceae > Castanopsis > Castanopsis chinensis. The sequence continues at coordinate 27,597,677 of JAVQMG010000121.1, read as the reverse complement.
AGCGTAATCCTTATGAGTGAGAAGGTGACAGAAGGGATCAACGCTGACGGCGCCTGATGCCATCATCAGGCCTTTACCTGCACCATGAGAGGATTTTGGAGGCGGTTGCTTTTTACGGGGTTTAACCCCAGGGGAAATGGCCACCTTTTTCCCAGAATGGGCTTCCTTCTCGTCAGCTTTTCTCTTGGTTCCTGCCGTCTCGACGGCCTTAGGAGCTTATGAACTTGACTCCCTTCTTCCTTTCTTCTCTGACAGGCCACAAACGCGTTGACCCCTTGTGATAATTTAGATCAATTAAATTAGCCCAGTTATTAATTAATCAAATTAACAGATAATATCACGTGGCAGCACAAACAAATCACCAAACTAAGATATGCAGCGGAAAATAAATAACACGGTGATTTGTTCACGAATGGGGAAAACCCTAAGGCAAAAACCCCACCGGGTGATTTAAGGTCACCACTCCCGAAACTCCACTATTATCACAACAAGCAGTTACAAGTAAGGAATCCCAGTACCTCACCAACCTACAGTTGAACTCTTACCCCAATACCCAATTGGACTTGTTCTGTAGTGACAATTTCTCCAGTTTAATGCACGGCTCCCAGTACGTGACTAACCAATGTGATGCGCGGATCCTAGTACGCGTCTTACTCCTTTGCACGAATCCAAGTACGTGACTCACTCACCAACTTGAGGAAGAAAGAATGTTGGCTGCAAAGTTCTTCAAATCATCAGAGATGAACTAGGGCACGAACTTTGTCTCACAGATCACAATTTGCATGAACAGAGAAGAAGCAACTTGTATCTTGTGATTTCTACTTTTTGCTCACTTTGACGGCCCTTAAAATAATCCTTTTATATGTCTAGGGTTAGGAGAAAAGAAGTCCCAAAGACACACACACGGATTGGACTTGAAACAGACCTGGAAATCTGTTTTCTTTAATTCTCGACAGATAGAGGTGTCGAGAGGTGTCGAGACAGCTGTCGAGGCTCGGGCTAAAACAGCTTCTTTAAATCTCGATAGATGTATCTGTCGAGGTATCTATCGAGCTTTAAAATCTTGCACTTCCTTGCTTGTATCTTGGACAGACTTTGACGGCTTCAACACTTAATCTTGAACCACTGTTTCTTGAAGTGTTTAACACATCCTAGATCTACCCAATTACAAGTAAAGTGCGTTTTGTCTAAGGATAAGCCAATTACATAAAATAGCAACATATGTTCATAAGCTTGAACAACTACATATGTCCTAACAATCTCCCCCTTTGGCAATCCGTGACAAAACCACAACATACAAATGACGATATGAGAGAAGTCATAAATCACTCAACTCATACTCACTTGTTACATACAGTAAAATCTATCCTAACACAAACTCTTGAAAAACTTTGCAAGAAGAGAGTTCATGGCAAGAAGACTTTGACAACCTGTATTTCTGAAACACTTATAAACAAAACACATCAAGGCATCTTTGTGTGAAACAGAAATAATAGATTGCATACAAATAAAGAAACATGTGTATAAAGACAGAAAAGAAACAACACATGAAAGGTAGGTGAAAGAAAGACATACATCATCATATATATGAAGAATATAAGTACAAAGTATGTCAGTACATGATCAATGTATCTCTAAAAGATAAGAAAAGAAAAAAATACATAGATCACCTCACTACATCCCTCAATCCACACTCCCCCTAACAAAAATGTCCTATACTAACACTCCCCCTAAGTATGACTACTCTCATACAAAACTACTCCCCCTTTTTGTCACGAGTGACAAAGGGTAGAGTGTCAAGTAGACATCTCATCCGATGAGCTAGCATCTCCATCATCATCATTGTCGGAAGCATCATCATCATCGCCATCATCATCACCCTCGGTTTCAGTCGACACATGAGGTGGCGGAGGAGAAACCTCTGAGGCAAAGCCGCCCATGGTCACCTGTCGCCTGGCGATGCGACCAACACGGACATTCACCTGATACAACTCTGTGGAGAGTGTATCGAGGCGAGCATCCATACGCTGTAGCTGCGCCTTGATGTCGCTCAAGGTGATGTCGCTTGAAGAAGTAGAAGCAGAAGCTCGAGCGGATCTGGAGGTGGTCGGATGGGTGGAAGGAGTGGCAGCATCCGGCTGTCGCGATCGGAACTGTGCCTCGCTACGTTTTACGGTAGCGGCGTCTATGGCAGACATGACATGGTAGTGATCGGACGAGGGGAAGGGAATGGAAAAACGACTCATGATCCTCGTGATAGCGGAAGGGAAAATGAGCTTATCACGGGTGGCCGTATCTCTATAGACATCTATGATAGAAAAGATGAAGTGAGAAGGAAAGTCTATAGAGAGATCCTCAAGGAGGGACAACAAGAACCGAGTACGAGGCTCTGTGATCGAGTTGTAGTGAGAGAGTGGGTGCAAAACAAAAGTCATCACCATGTTAAGGAATCTAGGACCTTTAGCAAAAGGTCTACATGGTGTGTACATGTGATCTCCCCAAGAGGTAGGACGTTCACAGAACGCCGAGATCATCTCGTCTTTGGACACAGTCCAGAGACGCTCACAGCTAGGGTAATCGAGATGATCCACCCTAGGGACATGGAGAACCTCAGAGACTAGCTCTGGGGTGACACAGAAGCGCGTACCTCGGACGCTAGAATAGAAAGAAGGTACAGAAGAATCTATCCCGTGGATGTTGGAGTAAAACTCCTGAATCAACACGAGAGGAGATGTGACCGGCACGTCACACAGTGACTCCCAACCCCGAGTGTGAATGACATCGGGTAGGTCAGTGTCGGCAAAGTCTGCTAGGACGACGTGGCGTTCCGAATGAACACCGCGTTTAGAAAAGTTCTCCGAGAAGTCCTTATGGGCTTTCTCATCATGGAACCGGACAGAGAGAGGGGTAGAGTCAGAAGAAGACTGTCCCTTAGAACGCAGAGGGTTCTGGGACGGAATGGACTTACGTTTAGGAGCCATAGACGCTACTAACGCAAACATAGAAGAGGGGGAAAGAGGAGACAAACAGAAAAGTCCCAAACAAATCAATATTGGCAGAATGAAATATTGAAATGAAAAGAACGTATGCATGAAAATGCATGAGCATGTGACATGCAACTCAAAAACATCATGGGCTCAGCCCAATCCAAGCCTAACAGCACACAATAGATTTGCACACATCTAAATGCATGAAAATTCAATTAGAATGCTAATGTGATGCAATGCATGTGGTTTTGAAGATTAAAACTAGAAAACCAACCCAAAAATTTCATGAAAACGCCAACAATTTTGAAAACTCCCAAAAATTTTTTAAAAAACACAAACCTAGGGTTTTAAACAATGAAATGCATGAAAAAGAGGGATAATGTGCTTACCAAGAGATGAAGAACACGAAGAATCACTTGAGAAAGCCTTGAGAGAGGTTTGGAGGGAGAGGGAAGTGTTTTGGAAGAGAGAAAAGAGAGTTTCGAGCAAGAGAGATCGAGAGAGTGAACTGAAAAATCGCGAACATCCAATATATAGAGCATCAGTAATTCTCGACAGCTAAAGGTGTCGAGAGCTGTCGAGGTAGCTGTCGAGGGAAGCTATCGAGAAAAGCACGTGGACAGATGCAGCTATTGAGGTCAGCTATCGAGGGAGAAGAAACAAGCAAGAGGGAACCTCGATCGATCCAGCAGCTATCGAGGAGCTATCGAGCAAACAGAAAGTTTCTCGATCGATCCAGCAGCTATCGAGGTATCTGTCGAGACTGTGATAAGAAAGAGTCTGAGGATCTCGACAGATAGCTATGTATCGAGAGGTATCGAGGAGGTGTCGAGATGCCTTTCAAAGCAGTTTTTCAAAAGAAGAAAAACACAGACATGAATGCAATCATGCATGCAGTTCAACCAAAGATACAACCAACACATTAAGCTCTCAAACTCATCTCTTAACAAGAAATATGATGCACATGTATCTCAAAACACTCACACACACACTAAACAAGTCTAACCAATTTTATTTTTCAAAAACAAGTTAAGACAGTTTAGTGAACATACATTAAAGCATGTCAACCTTGTGATGGCCAAATCACATTGTACTTGCACATGTATCAAGAATAGCAAAGAGTGTTGCGTGTTGTGTGTGAAAACATCGCAAGATTGCATAAGTGTCTCAATGTCATGACGATTTGAGATATGAGAAAATCACTTTAACTCACACACAATCATAACTGCTCGATGGGGACTATCACCTTTGAGGTACATCCTATAACTCCCACATCTCCTAGTAAACACGCTTGCAACCATATTTTAAAGCATTTTGATCTTTTTGCTTTTAATTTCTTTGCATATTTTCTTTTAACAAGCATATCATACATGGGCATACAAGAGAAAGAAAAGAAACACCCAATGATGTTAAGCTTTTGACACTGCACTTTTGCTATGCCGAAGCATACAGGTGTCCTTGACATTGCACTTTTGCTATGCCGAAGCATACAGATGTCATATTATGATTGGCGAGTAACAGTGGTGAGATGGTTATTTATGCCTTTCTCTTAGGATTTTCTAGTTCAACCCGTAAAAAAGAATGATACGAGTGTTAAGAAGAAGAGATTACTTAACCTTACTCATCACAAACAAAGAGCTACAAAGCTCACTCGCTTAGTTGTGCAAAAGAGTGCTCATCTAAGCTATAGATGATACAAAGTTTAGAAAACTCTGTTTCAATGGCCATTACAAAAGTTTGCATGAACTAATGCACACAAACACACACTGTTTTTGTATTTTTCAATTTTTCAATTTTTTTTTTATTTTTATTAGAGAAGCAAAAATAAAACATAAAACTGAAAACACACAAACAAAAACATGCTAAAGAAAGCAAAACATGCATAAAACTAGACTGACTCAAAACAGTAAAGAAACACACAAGTAATGCAACACACGAAAACAGGGGAGAGAAGAAAAAGTGACAGAAATCACTTAGATCCCTTTGGCTTCCACACCTTGGAAGAACCTTTCCTTTTGGTTGACTCTTGAACCGGTGAAGAGGGAGAAGAAAATGAACCGTTCAAGTTCGAAAGGAACATAAGAGCTTTTAGAATGTCTCCAAGAGGAGCGAGAGAAGACTGAAGCTGATTCTGGCTTCCAGATGCTATTTCGCCATTGCTCTGTTGAGTGGCAAGCCACTTGTAGCAATTTGGTTGAGTGTGACTGGCGAGACCACAATGATAACAGAGATGCGGCTTCTTCTGTTTGGCCTTTTGAGAGTTAGCCTTCTTATTCCTAGGGTTTCTAGATTCCCTTTTCTCAATTTTAGGGGGTGCTCCTAGGATGGACTTGCCCTTGCCTACGTTCTCACTAGCTAAATCAGTTTTAACATTATTTTCCTCAGTTTTAATGTTATTAGCCGGTGGAACAAAAACAGTAGTACTAGCAGAAGGAGTATTAGAGATAGAGAATTCATACCCCAATCCAGTACGATCTGAAGAATATCTCTGAGCACTCAGCATCTCGTCCAGTTTAGCACTTGACGTCCTCTCCAGTTGTGCTCTGACTTGAAACAGCTCTGCTTCAAGCTTCTTGGTCCTCTTAGCCAAGAAATTGTTCTCGAACCTCAGTGCTCCAATGGTTTGATTCGCTTGATCAACCTTTGTGGACAGCTCCTCACGGTCAAGTTCCACATCACTGAGCTTCTTGGTGGCCAGCCTATAGAGCTTCTCGTGTTTCTTAGAAAGCTTGTATAGCTTCTCATAGGCGGTATGGATATCATCTTGATCATCCATAATCTCAATCTTGGACTCCACCAATTCCTTCTCTTCATCCACATCTTCTGTAACCCCATCAGTAGGATTAACAGTGGCAGTGAAGGCACTCAAGATTCCGTCGTCCTCATCCTCGAAATCGTCCTCGGGCTCTGTGTCGCTTAAGGTAACAGCAAGTGCCTTGCTCTTCCTTATGCTCTTTAAGTACGTAGGACACTCTTGTTTCATGTGTCCAAAGCCTTGACACCCAAAGCACTTTGGTCCTGTGGGAACAGTGTACTGACCGCCATCCTTGACATCCTTCTTCATTTTCTCTGGATTCCTGAATTGTGAAGAACTGGACTGTCTACAGTCTTTGTTGAAACCCTTTCCATTGGCATTCTTCATAAACTTCTTGAATTGCCTTGTGATGTAGGATTTCATCTTGGAATCTTCATCATCTGACGTGTCATCCGTATCACTGCTTTTGGCCTTCAGTGCCAAACTCTTGCCCTTACTCGACTTGCCTAACCTAGTCAGCCCTAACTCATAGGTTTGCAAGTTTCCAACCAGCTCAGTCAAAGGAATTCTGTCAATATCCTTCGACTCTTCGATCGCCGTGATCTTCGCATGGAATCTTTCGGGCAGCGATCTGAGCACCTTCCTTACAATCTTGGGTTCTGGGATGGTTTCTCTAAGATTGAAGGCGGAGTTCACTATGTCCTTGAGCTTGGCATAGAACTCATCGAACGACTCATCCTCTTCCATCTTAATTTCTTCAAAGCGGGTGGTGAGCCTCTGCAGCTTTGAATCTTTGACAGCCTTGGTGCCCTCATAGGTTGTCTGGAGGATGGTCCATGCTTCCTTAGCAGTTTCTGTTGAGGATATTTTCTTAAACTCCTCATTGGTGACTGCACTGAATAAGGCATTCAATGCTCTGCTGTTGAAGTTTGCCGCCTTGATCTTAGCATCATCCCAATTAGCCGGCGCTTCTGTAGGCATGGTCCAGCCTATCTCCACAGCTTGCCACACTTTCTCATCTAAAGACTGCAAGAAAGCTCTCATGCGTACTTTCCAGTATGCATAGTTAGTGCCATCAAATAAAGGAGGTATAATAAGAGATTGTCCTCTATCCATGACAGCAGGGGTCAATGGATCACACACAATAGATTAAACCCTAATCAGAGTGTGCTTGCTCTGATACCACTTGACAGGCCACAAACGCATTGACCCCTTGTGATAATTTAGATCAATTAAATTAGCCCAGTTATTAATTAATCAAATTAACAGATAATATCACGTGGCAGCACAAACAAATCACCAAACTAAGATATGCAGCGGAAAATAAATAACACGGTGATTTGTTCACGAATGGGGAAAACCCTAAGGCAAAAACCCCACCGGGTGATTTAAGGTCACCACTCCCGAAACTCCACTATTATCACAACAAGCAGTTACAAGTAAGGAATCCCAGTACCTCACCAACCTACAATTGAACTCTTACCCCAATACCCAATTGGACTTGTTCTGTAGTGACAATTTCTCCAGTTTAATGCACGGCTCCCAGTACGTGACTAACCAATGTGATGCGCGGATCCCAGTACGCGTCTTACTCCTTTGCACGAATCCAAGTACGTGACTCACTCACCAACTTGAGGAAGAAAGAATGTTGGCTGCAAAGTTCTTCAAATCATCAGAGATGAACTAGGGCACGAACTTTGTCTCACAGATCACAATTTGCATGAACAGAGAAGAAGCAACTTGTATCTTGTGATTTCTGCTTTTTGCTCACTTTGACGGCCCTTAAAATAATCCTTTTATATGTCTAGGGTTAGGAGAAAAGAAGTCCCAAAGACACACACACGGATTGGACTTGAAACAGACCTGGAAATCTGTTTTCTTTAATTCTCGACAGATAGAGGTGTCGAGAGGTGTCGAGACAGCTGTCGAGGCTCGGGCTAAAACAGCTTCTTTAAATCTCGATAGATGTATCTGTCGAGGTATCTATCGAGCTTTAAAATCTTGCACTTCCTTGCTTGTATCTTGGACAGACTTTGACGGCTTCAACACTTAATCTTGAACCACTGTTTCTTGAAGTGTTTAACACATCCTAGATCTACCCAATTACAAGTAAAGTGCGTTTTGTCTAAGGATAAGCCAATTACATAAAATAGCAACATATGTTCACAAGCTTGAACAACTACATATGTCCTAACATTCTCCTCCTCCTTCTTCTTAGCAGCAGCAGCAGCACAGACTCTTAGTTTAGCTGCCTCCATTTCTACAAGAGATGGAGGGTGAAGATCTTAAAAAAAATAATAATATGCAAGAGAGATTATGAAAAATTGGGAATACTCACGATGACGGGAATAAGCATTTAGTTTACAAGCCTCTAGCGTCAACTCCGGACCACCACAGTATAAGTGTAAGGCGTCAAGTGTGATAAGGTCTCGACACTTACAATCATCCAACGAGATGGCTGTCACCCTACGAATGAAATCCTCTTGCTCCGCGGTAATGCGTGGACGAACGTTTGCTGAAAAGGGAAACTGACAAAGTTAGAAATCAAAAAGAAGAATGAGTCGAGTAAGAGAAGTAGACGGGATCAACCTGAATCCCTGACATATGCTCAAGTATTGTCAAAACCATGAGGCATCGCCTTCCACTCATCTTGACGGCATACCCAGTTCGTCCCCTCTACAAAAAAATATATGCCCTTCCACTTCCTGTTCGAGTCGGGCATGTTAGATACCAACTTTAATTCCTTCTTCCTGACCGCGAAATGATATATTCCTTGGGATGAGGAGATGTGCTGGGAATGATAGCACCAGAATAATTCGTCTAAAGTTAACTGACGGATCCCACCACTTAGACGACCCCACAAAATCTCTGCACCAATGAATGTCTGCTAGGCATTGGGAGCAATCTGGCTGACGGATATTCCCAAGAAATTGGCTAGCTGACGATGCAACGCCGTTAGTGGTAGCTTCAAGCTTGCTGCGAACATGGCATCATACATACCAACATCTGCGGTCTGCCCTGAATAACATTTTTCATCCTCTTTAGGTAGACGGATTGGGATGTCGTCCAGAATTTGATAACAGACACGTAGATTGTTAAAGATGTTGACCGACAGTGACGACAAGAATTCATTGATGGTCCAGTTTGGAGGTAAAATAAAGGGACGATCGTCCCCAAAGGCTCCCGAGGTGCTCTCTAAGATTTCCTCGTCACCCTCATTTTTGTCCCCGTCACCTGTGACAGGCCACAAACGCGTTGACCCCTTGTGATAACTTAGATTAATTAATTAGCCTAGTTCTTAATTAATCAAATTAACATGCAATATCACGTGGTAGCACAAACAAATCACCAAACTAAGTAATGCAGCGGAAAATAAATGACACGGTGATTTGTTCACGAATGGGGAAAACCCTTACGGCAAAAACCCCACCAGGTGATTTAAGGTCACCACTCCCGAAACTCCACTATTATCACAACAAGCAGTTACAAGTAAGGAATCCCAAGTACCTCACCAACCTACAGTTGAACTCTTACCCCAATACCCAATTGGACTTGTTCTGTAGTGACAGTTTCTCCTTTCAATGCACGGCTCCCAAGTACGTGACTAACCAGATGCGCGGATCCCAGTACGCGACTTCAAATACCAACTAGAGAGAGAGAGAGAGAGTTGGCTGCAAAGTTTTTCAAATCATCAGAGATGAACTAGGGCACGAACTTTGTCTGTCAAATCACAAATTGCATGAACAACAAGTTCTCAAAGAATGTGCAACTTGTATCTTCTGCTTCCCTTGCTTGACGGCCCTTAAAATAATCCTTTTATATGTCTAGGGTTAGGAGAAAAGAAGTCCCAAAGATACACTCACGGATTGGACTTGAAACAGAACAGGAAATCTGTTTTCTTTAATTCTCGACAGATAGAGGTGTCGAGAGGTGTCGAGATAGCTGTCGAGGCTCGGGCAAAACAGCTTCTTTAAAGCTCGATAGATGTATCTGTCGAGGTATGTGTCGAGCTTTAAAACCTTGCACTTCCTAACTTGTTTTTTTGGACAGACTTTGACGGCTTCAACACTTAACCTTGAACCACTGTTTCTTGAAGTGTTAAACTCATCCTAAATCTACCCAATTACAAGTAAAATGCGTTTTGTCTAAGGATAAGCCAATTACATAAAATAGTGACATATGTTCATAGATGAACTACATATGTCCTAACAATCTCCCCCTTTGACAATCCGTGACAAAACCACAATAAACAAATGAAGATATGAGAGAAGTCATAAATCACTTTAACTCATATTCACTTGTTACATACAGTAAAATCTATCCTAACACAAACTCTTGAAAAACCTTGCAAGAAGAGAATTTATGGCAAGTAGACTTTGACAACCTGTATTCTGAAACACTTATAAACAAAACACATCAAGGCATCTTTGTGTGAAACAGAAATAATAGATTGCATACAAGTAAAGAAGAATGTGTATAAAGATAGAAAAGAAACAACACATGAAAGGTAGGTGAAAGAAAAACATACATCATCATATATAAGAAAAGAATAAATACAATGTATGTCAATACATGATCAATGTATCTCTAAAAGAAAAAAAATACATAGATCACCTCACTACATCCCTCAATCCACACTCCCCCTAACAAAAATGTCCTATGCTAACACTCCCCCTAAGTATGACTACTCTCATACAAAACTACTCCCCCTTTTTGTCACGAGTGACAAAGGGTAGAGTGTCAAGTAGACATCTCATCCGAAGAGCTCGCATCTCCATCATCATCATCGTCGGAAGCATCATCATCATCGCCATCATCAACAGCCTCGGTCTCAGTCGACACATGAGGTGGCGGAGGAGAAGCCTCTGGAGCAAAACCGCCCATGGTCGCCTGTTGCCTAGCGATGCGACCAACACGGACGTTCACCTGATACAACTCCGTGGAGAGTGTATCTAGGCGAGCATCCATGCGCTGTAGCTGCACCATGATGTCTCCTAACGTGACGTCGCTTGAGGAGGAAGAAGTAGACGCACGAGCTGATCTGGAGGTGGCCGGACGAGTGGAAGGAGTGGCACCATCTGTCTGTCGCGATCGAAACTGTGCCTCACTACGTTTTATGGTAGCGGCGTCTATGGCGGACATGACATGGTAAGGATCGGACGAAGGGAATGGGATGGAAAAACGGCTCAGGATCCTCGTGATAGCGGAAGGGAAAATGAGCTTATCACAGGTGGCCGTATCTCTATAGACATCGATAATGGAAAAGATGAAGTGTGAAGGAAAATCTATAGAGAGATCCTCAAGAAGGGACAACAAAAACTGAGCACGAGGCTCTGTGATAGAGTTGTAGTGAGAGAGTGGGTGCAAAACAAAGGTCATTACCATGTTAAGGAAATGAGGACCTTTAGCAAAAGGTCGACATGGTGTGTACATGTGATCTCCCTAAGAGGTAGGACGCTCACAGAACGCCAAGATCATCTCGTCTTTGGACACAGTCCAAAGACGCTCACAGCTAGGGTAATTAGGATGATCCACCCTAGGTACATGAAGAACCTCAGAGACCAGCTTTGGGGTGACACAGAAGCGCGTACCTCGGACGCAAGAGTAGAAAGAAGGTACAGAAGAATCTATCCCGTGGATGTTGGAGTTAAACTCCTGAATTAACACGAGAGGAGATGTGACCGGGACGTCACACAGTGACTCCCATCCCCGAGTGTGAATGACATCGGGAAGGTCGGTGTCAGCAAAATCTGCCAGGACAACGTGGCGTTCCGAATGAACACCGTGTTTAGAAAAGTTCTCCGAGAAGTCCTTGTGGGCCTTCTCATCACGGAACCGGACAGAGAGAGGAGTAGAATCAGAAGAAGACTGTCCCTTAGAACGCAGAGGGTTCTGGGACGGAATGGACTTACGCTTAGGTGCCATAGACACAGCTAACGCAACCATAGAGAGGGAGAAAGAAGAAAACACACAGAAAAGTCCCAAACAGTTCAATATTGGCAGAATAATATTGAAAAGAAAAGAACGTATGTATGAAAATGTATGAGCATGTGACATGCAACATAAAAATATCATGGGCTCAGCCCAATCCAAACCTAACAGCACACAATCGATAGGCACACATCTAAATGCATGAAAATACAATTAGAATGCTAATGTGATGCAATGCATGTGATTTTGAAGATCAAAACTAGAAAAACAACCCAAAAATTTCATGAAAACCCCAACAATTTTGAAAACTCCCAAAAATTTTCAAAAACACAAAACCTAGGGTTTTAAAACAATGAAATGCATGAAAAAGAGGGATAAAGTGCTTACCAAGAGATGAAGATCGCAAAGAAACTCTTGAGAAAGCCTTGGGAGAAGGTTTGGAGGGAAAAGGAAAAGATTTTAAGAGAGAACAGTGAGTTTCGAGCGAGAGAGATCGAGCAAGTGAGAAGAAAAATCGCGACTGCTATATATATAGCTTCTCATTAAATCTCGACAGATGATGCTATCGGGAGGTGTCGAGCCTGCTGTCGAGGGCATGTGTCGAGAAATACACATGGACAGATGAAGCTATCGAGATCAGCTATCGAGGAAGAAGAATAAACAAGAAGGAACCTCGATCGATCCAGCAGCTATCGAGAAGCTATCGAGCAAACAGAAAGTTTCTCGATCGATCCAGCAGGTGTCGAGGTATCTGTCGAGACTGCGATAAGAAAAGGTCTAAGGAGCTCGACAGATAGCCTATGTATCGAGAGGTATCGAGAAGGTGTCGAGATGCCTTTAAAAGCAGTTTTTCAAAAGAAGAAAAACACAAACATGAATGCAATCATGCATGCAACTCAACCAAAGATACAACCAACACATTAAGCTCTCAAACTCATCTCTCAACAAAAATTTTGATGCACACGTATCTCAAAACACGCACACACACACTAAACAAGTCTAACCAATTTTATGTTTCAAAAACAAGTTATGACAGTTTAGTGAGCATACATTAACGCATGTAAGCTTTGTGATGGCCAAATCACATTGTACCTGCACATGTATCAAGAATAGCAAAGAGTATTGCGTGTTGTGTGTGAAAACATCGCAAGATTGCATATGTGTCTCAATGTTATGACGATTTGAGATATGAGAAAATCAATTTAACTCACACACAATCATAACTGTTTGATGGGGACTATCACCTTCGAGGTACATCCTATAACTCCCACATCTCCTAGAAAACACGCTTGCAACCATATTTTAAAGCATTTTTGATCTTTTTGCTTTTTATTTCTTTGCATATTTTCTTTTTAACAAGCATATCATGCATGGGCATACAAGAGAAAGAAAAGAAATACCCAATGATGTTAAGCTTTTGACACTGCACTTTTGCTATGCCGAAGCATACAGGTGTCATTGACATTGCACTTTTGCTATGCCGAAGCATACAGATGTCTTATTATGATTGGCGAGTAACAGTGGTGAGATGGTTATTTATGCCTTTCTCTTAGGATTTTCTAGTTCAACCCGTCAAAAAGAGTGATATGAGTCTTAAGAAGAAGAGATCACTTAACCTTACTCATCACAAACAAAGAGCTACAGAGCTCACTCGCTTAGTTGTGCAAAAGAGTGCTCATCTAAGCTATAGATGATACAAAGTTTAGAAAACTCTGTTTCAATGGCCATTTTAAAAGTTCACACGAACTAATGCACACAAACACACACTGTTTTTGTATTTTTCAATTTTTCAATTTTTTTTTTATTTTTATCAGAAAAGCAAAAAATAAAACACAAAACTAAAAACACACAAACAAAAACATGTAAAGCAAAACAATGCATAAAACTAGACTGACTCAAAACAGTAAAGAAACACACAAGTAATGCAACACACAAAAACAGGAGAGAGAAGAAGAAGTGACTGAAATCACTTAGATCCCTTTGCCTTCCACACTTTGGAAGATCCTTTCCTTTTGGTCGATTCTTGAACCGGTGAAGAGGGAGAAGAATATGAACCGTTCAAGTTCGAAAGGAACATGAGAGCTTTTAGAATGTCTCCAAGAGGAGCGAGAGAAGACTGAAGCTGATTCTGGCTCCCAAATGCTATTGTGCTATTGCTCTGTTGAGTGGCATGCCACTTGTAGCAATTAGGTCGAGTGTGACCGGCAGCACCACAATGATAACAGAGATGCGGCTTCTTCTGTTTGGCCTTTTGAGAGTTATCCTTCTTATTCCTTGGGTTTCTAGCTTCCCTTTTCTCAATTTTAGGGGGTGCTCCTAGAATGGACTTGCCCTTGTCTACGTTCTCACTAGCTAATTCAGATTTAACATTCTTTTCTTCATTTTCAATGTTATTAGCAGGTGGAACAAACACAGTAGTACTAGAAGTAGGAGTATTAGAGAGAGAGAATTCATACCCCAATCCAGTACGATTTGAAGAATATCTCTGAGCACTCAGCATCTCGTCCAGTTTAGCACTTGACGTCCTCTCCAGTTATGCTCTGACTTGAAACAGCTCCGCTTCAAGCTTCTTGGTCCTCTCAACCAAGAAATTGTTTTCGAACCTCAGTGCTCCAATGGTTTGATTCGCTTCATCGACCTTTGTGGACAGCTCCTCACGGTTGAGTTCCACATCACTGAGCTTCTTGGTGGCCAGCCTATAGAGCTTCTCATGTTTCTCAGAAAGCTTGTATAGCTTCTCATAGGCGGTATGGATATCATCTTGATCATCCATAATCTCAATCTTGGAGTCCACCAACTCCTCTTCTTCATCCACTTTCTCGGTAACCCCATCAGTAGGATTAACAGTGGCAGTGAAGGCATTCAAGATTCCGTCGTCTTCATCTTTGGAATCGTCCTCGGGCTCTGTGTCACTTAAGGTAACAGCAAGTGCCTTGCTCTTCCCTATGCTCTTGAGGTACGTAGGACACTCTTGTTTCATGTGTCCGAAGCCTTGACACCCAAAACATTTTGGCCCAGCAGGAACAGTGTACTGACCGCCATCCTTGACATCCTTCTTCCCTTTATCTGAATTCTTGAATTGTGAAGAACTGGATTGTCTACGATCTTTGTTGAAGCCCTTTCCGTTGGCATTCTTCATAAACTTCTTGAATTGCCTTGTGATGTAGGACTTCATCTTGGAATCTTCATCATCTGACGAGTCATCCGTATCACTGCTCTTGGCCTTTAGTGCCAAACTCTTGCCCTTGCTTGACTTGCCTAACCTAGTTAACCCTAACTCATAGGTTTGCAAGTTTCCAACCAGCTCAGTCAAAGGAATTCTGTCAATATCCTTCGACTCTTCGATCGCCGTGATCTTAGCATGGAATCTTTCGGGCAGCGATCTGAGCACCTTCCTTACTATCTTGGGTTCAGGGATGGTTTCCCCAAGATTAAAGGCTGAGTTTACTATGTCCATGAGCTTGGCATAGAACTCATCAAATGACTCATCCTCTTCCATCTTAATTTCTTCAAAGCGTGTGGTGAGCCTTTGCAGCTTTGAATCTTTGACAGCCTTGGTGCCCTCATAGGTTGTCTGGAGGATGATCCATGCTTCCTTAGCAGTTTCAGTTGAGGAAATTTTCTTGAACTCCTCATTGGTGACTGCACTGAATAGGGCATTCAATGCTCTGCTATTGAAGTTAGCCGCCTTGATCTTAGCATCATCCCAGTCGGCCGGCGCTTCTGTAGGCTTGATCCAGCCTATCTCCACAGCTTGCCATACTTTCTCATCTAAAGACTGCAAGAAAGCTCTCATGTGTACTTTCCAGTATGCATAGTTAGTGCCATCAAATAAAGGAGGTATAATAAGAGATTGTCCTCTATCCATGACAGCAGGGGTCAAATGGATCACACACAGAAGATTAAACCCTAATCAGAGTGTGCTTGCTCTGATACCACTTGACAGGCCACAAACGCGTTGACCCCTTGTGATAACTTAGATTAATTAATTAGCCCAGTTCTTAATTAATCAAATTAACATGCAATATCACGTGGTAGCACAAACAAATCACCAAACTAAGTAATGCAGCGGAAAATAAATGACACGGTGATTTGTTCACGAATGGGGAAAACCCTTACGGGCAAAACCCCACCGGGTGATTTAAGGTCACCACTCCCGAAACTCCACTATTATCACAACAAGCAGTTACAAGTAAGGAATCCCAAGTACCTCACCAACCTACAGTTGAACTCTTACCCCAATACCCAATTGGACTTGTTCTGTAGTGACAGTTTCTCCTTTCAATGCACGGCTCCCAAGTACGTGACTAACCAAATGCGCGGATCCCAGTACGCGACTTCAAATACCAACTAGAGAGAGAGAGAGAGTTGGCTGCAAAGTTCTTCAAATCATCAGAGATGAACTAGGGCACGAACTTTGTCTGTCAGATCACAAATTGCATGAACAACAAGTTCTCAAAGAATGTGCAACTTGTATCTTCTGCTTCCCTTGCTTGACGGCCCTTAAAATAATCCTTTTATATGTCTAGGGTTAGGAGAAAAGAAGTCCCAAAGACACACTCACGGATTGGACTTGAAACAGAACAGGAAATCTGTTTTCTTTAATTCTCGACAGATAGAGGTGTCGAGAGGTGTCGAGATAGCTGTCGAGGCTCGGGCAAAACAGCTTCTTTAAAGCTCGATAGATGTATCTGTCGAGGTATGTGTCGAGCTTTAAAACCTTGCACTTCCTAGCTTGTTTCTTGGACAGACTTTGACGGCTTCAACACTTAACCTTGAACCACTGTTTCTTGAAGTGTTAAACTCATCCTAAATCTACCCAATTACAAGTAAAGTGCGTTTTGTCTAAGGATAAGCCAATTACATAAAATAGTGACATATGTTCACAGATGAACTACATATGTCCTAACAACCTGGTCTCTCTCTCCATCCTCTTCACCAGATGTGTGGCCACCGCTCACCTCACCTTCCTTACAATTCTCTACTTCCTTGTCAGAAGAATGGGCTGACGTTTCCTTTTCTGACGACCAGGAGAAGCCCTCATCGGGCTCACGACCTAGTGGGAAAACCTTGTCGTAACTCGCTCCCTCGCAGATTGACGATTATTCACTCGTCGCTTCTCTAGACATTTGACTACCTACAAGCGACGAATTCATTCTAAAACCCTAAGATGATGACCTCACCATAGAGACTACAAGGTAGAAAGATGAAAGTAAAAAGAATAAAGAAGAGCTTACTGATGGATGGTTCCTCGAATGAAGTGACGATCTTAGGGCAACAAAGCTGACGGGGCTGGCAAGTAGACGAACAGGAGTTTGGGAGGTGACGGTCTCTCTCTCTCTCAAAATCAGCAAATGTTGGAAAGTTTAAAATGAGAGAAGGGTGAGATATATATAGGAAAAAAGGGCACGGAAGACGAAGCGACACGCTTGTCTAGGATCGAGGCCAATCATCTCAGGCCACGTGTCTAAGCATTTAATAAGGCCGGCCTGAGATGCCACGACTTTCTTGATAGTATGTACTCCATAACCCATCAGGAAAGGCTAACGAGGCTATGGAGTAGCAGGCAGCTGATAAGGATAATTTTGTAAATAAGACTAAGATGTCGAGTCCCATGGCACCAATTGGATTGCCTACAACAATGGAAGGCTGCATCCTTAAAGCTGACGATCCTAAAACTGATGATTATGTAGCTGACGACCTCAACCTACAAGCCGACGACCTTAGAAGTAAGCGGTGTCAAGCTTATGGCGAATAAGCTGAAGAAGTCAATTAAACCCCCGTCCGCAACCTTACTTGACCTCCATGCATACGTGTGAAAGGATGATTCTTGCGCTATACGCCAAACCCTAATTAAGAAGACTTCTATAAGGAAAATGACTCAAGGAGATACGCAAAATCCATGAGTTACTCTTCTAGAAGGAAAGAACTTCTTAACCAAGGCATAAATTTCGGCCCTCTACTACTATAAATACCCCTAAGACCCTCACAAGGCAAGGTATGCATTATTCACCCCAGCTCTGGCATTCTAAAGTTGTGAACAAAAGATTTCTCTAACTTGACCGTTGGAGGGTATTTGGCCAGTACCACACCAGTACTCCTCTTAAGATCTTCAGCTTTTGTATTGTACAAGTACTTCATTGGGAGCACATAAGGACCGTGTGGCTTACTGACGATTTTTGGCATCATCAATAGTATTTAATGAACTAAAGGTTTAGAAGAGCTAGTAGAACCATTGGTAGCGATCAAGCTTCATGTATCTTGTATCACCTACGGTCTCTGTATATTTCATGTTCCAATCGATTAGTCCTTTTAAGCTTCCAAGTTAGTTTCACTAGGTCAAGGCGTTATGCGAATTTTTTGGCAAGCTACTGCAAGTTCATTGTATTCGAGAAAGCAATTATTGGGTTGACGAACCGCCTTTATTTGCTCATTTATTTATAGTATTTACATAAGGGTATGCTTAGCCCGAAACTATAGAAGAGGGACAGCTATTTTGGAGCTTATCTGGTGCTACAATACAAAAAAATCCCTTCAAGCTAATACAATTGTTTACAAAAATTTGCCTCTAGAAGAGGGGCTGCTGTTTTTGAGCTGATCTGCTGTTTTTGTAATTGTTTCTCAATTACAAAATTTGCCTTTAGTGTGGAAGCAACCCTTTCCATACATAATCCACCCCTATGGGATAAACCATCTTATGGGCCCAAAACGATACTTATTCTAGCGTTTGGGGGATGGTCTTTGTCAGAGCTATATATATTAATAATGGTCTCTTATCCTTTCTACTTCGACGGATAGCCCGAATCCAAAACTAATATATCAGAGTGATGCAATGAGGACTTGATATTTATTACAATATGCAGTTTCACACACATATATTTTTCTTAAGAGCTCTAAAATAAAATCTTTCAAATTAAATGTTATAAAATAGACTAAAATATTATCCCCGTACCTAGCGCTTGTATGAATTTCATTTTTTGCATTTTTTTAATCATCTAGAAATAGAAAACAAACATTTACCAAGTTTAATCAAGGAAAACGAAATTCATGCAAAAACTTTAAGAAGGAAAATTATTTTAGCCTATATAATAAAAAGTAGTAACTACTTGACATTGATAAAAATAAAATAAAATAAAAAAGGGATTATGTTGTGCTTTTCATTATATTACTCCTTTATCACATGAAAATAACTTATTGATTATCGACAAAAAAAACACTCATAATTTGACTCAATTTTTATTGCATTTACTGGATAAATAAAGTCAATAAATGTAGAGAGGTGTATCCTCTTTTTTATTTGGACATAATCATTTAGAAGGATCCAAAAAATATTCCTTTTTTTAGGTCCAACAAATCTTTCTTATTTTGTGGCTTACGTAAAATGGGTATTTACCACAAGTTACAGTGCAATATTTTCACAATCATTTTAAAATAAATTTTAGGTAGTAAACTATTATTAGTGAACGAAAAAATAATGTCAGTGGCAGAGTTAGATTAGAATGAGTAACAATTTGTCACTTAAACTTTATTAAAAATTGTTATAAAAATATTGTAAACCTAATATTACCCTAATTTTCTCTTATTAAATCCACTCCCTAAACCAATAATCAAGTAATTTTCTTATTAATTTTGGAATTCATGTTGATTCGATGAATAATAAGAAAATACTAAAAGAAATGAGATATGATAGTCTCAATAAATAGAGTGGCTTTGTCTCTATGTCGGTTTGGAAACAAGGGTTTGTCTAGTGTGTTGATGACAGGATCCTGTCATTTGTCTTGGAGGGTGTTTGCTTAACTCCTTGTAGCCCATTTGAATTGAAGGGGGAAGGAGGGACAGTGGAGGGGACTGTGGAAGTAGAATAGAGTTAGTTAAAAATAGACTAATTTTAAGTTAATTCCATTTTATGTATTCTCAGTCTAAATGGACCGTTGGGTTCTTGTGATTGTTTCAGCTATAATAATACAGCAACAAGATGTACTAGGGAGTTGGCCATTTCGATTGTCCTTGTGACCTTGTCCATATATATGATCGATCTGGAGGTTCTGAACGGAGTAAAAATGAAAAGAAATAGGGGGTCACATGAATTGCAGAATAAACTGCTTTAGTTTTATTTTTTGATGGGACATGCTAAACTGTTTGTGTGTGCTGATTTGTAGTAACTACCAAGTAGAGCCCATGCATCAAGATCGTTGACCTTGATTTTCATTTTGTACGATGTGATGATGGTTGCACGTTAACATCAAATTTTGGATGCATTAAGGATTGGAAGTGTTCAAAGAATGAAAATATAACTGTAATATAAACTTATGAAAAACCTTATTTTCATAGATGACGAATGCGATACGAAAGTTTTTAACACTTGGCCACAATTCAGGGGGCAATTAATTAAATTTCAAATATATATACTTCTTTTAAAAAAAAAAAATAATAATAATAATAATAATAATAATAATAATAATAATAATAATGAAGGGTAGAAGGCATGAAATAATATCACTTGATCCAACATATATATTAGCTTATTTTATTACATTTATTTTAAATTTTTCAATATTATTTTTGTTAGTATTTTTAGAATTAGTTTTGACAGGCCACAAATGCGTTGACCCTTAGTGATTAATTAAATTAATTAATTAGCCGAGTTCTTAATTAATTAAGTTAACATGCAAATTTACGTGGCAGCACAAACAAATCACCAAAAACTAAAGTATGCAACGGAAAATAAAAGACACGGTGATTTGTTTACGAATGGGGAAAACCTGACGGCAAAAACCCCACCGAGTGATTTAAGGTTACCGCTCCCGAAACTTCATTATTATCACAACAAGCGATTACAAGCAAGGAATCCGAGTACCTTACCAACCTACAGTTGAACCCTTACCCCAATACCTAATTAGACTTGTTCTGTAGTGACAGTTTCTCCTCTTGATGCACGGCTCCAAGTACGTGACTAACCAATTGCGCGGATCCGAGTACGCGACTTCAATTCACCAACTAGAGAGAGAGTTGTTGGCTGCAAAGTTCTTCAAATCATCCACACGATGAAGATCAAGAAGATGCTTAGTTACAAAACCTTACGGTGCACATTACACAGCAACTTCTTCACAAAAGATGAACTAGGGCATGATCTTTGTCTTAGGTCACAAATTGCATGAACAAACATTACTCAGTGCTTGTGTAACTTACATCTCTTTGACGGCCCTTAAAAAAATCCTTTTATATGTCTAGGGTTAGGAGAAAAGAAGTCTCAAAGACACATTCACGGATTGGAATTAAAACAGAACTTGGAATATGTTTTCCTTAAATCTTGACAGATAGAGGTGTCGAGGATCTGTCGAGAAGCTGTCGAACTTCGGGGCTGAAACAGCTTCTAAAGCTCGATAGATGCATGTGTCGAGACTAGGTGTCGAGCTTTAGTAACTTGCACTTTCCAGCTTGTTTCTTGGACAAACTTGATGACTTCAACACTTGATCTTAAAACACAGTTTCTTGAAGCGTCAAACACATCCTAAATTTATCCAATTACAAGTAAAGTGCGTTTTGTCAAAGGATAAGCAAATTACATAAAATAGTGACATATGTTTACAACTACTTGAGCTACATATGTCCTAACAAGTTTTAATAAATTAGGAATATAATTAGGTATATTATATGGTCTCCAACCTCCCTCATATGTGCACCCCCCTAAATGCACATATGTAACAAAATAAATAAACAAAAGAAACTAAAAAAAATAAAAGAATAAGCAATCAATTTCGAAATAAGAAAGTCAGAATGCATCATGCCTTTGGGTGTTTGTTTTTAATTACAATTTAGTTTGGTTTGTAGTACTCTATTCTGCATTAACAATTACTAATTGTGTCAGATGGTCATCAACGTCATCATAATGACGATCTCATGATTAGTTAAATATAATTTTTTTTAGAGAGTTTCAATCTATAACGTCCACTCTTAATGATAGCTCTTTATCACCAGATCAAGTTACCAATCAGTTGAATATAAAGGCCTTTCACACGGGTTTGATATGGGACGCAATTATCTAGACCTAATTATTTGCGTGGAGTGAACATAGATGAAGATCGGAGGACTTTATTCTTTTTTTGTTCCCAATTGGATTATAAAATTTCCAATCACAGCCTATAATAAAATTCCCAACCATGGGCTCCACACGTGGGTCCTCACAACGAAAAATTATTGTATATTCCCAGAGTACCATAAATGCATACTCCCTCCTCTCACATGAATGGTGGGTCCCACTAATTAAATTCATGGTAGGACCCACTATTCATGTGAGAGGAGAGAGTATGCATTTATGGTACTCTGGGAGTACCTAATAATTTTCCCCTCACAATATGCAATTTCACACACATATTTTTCTTAGGAGCTCTAAAATAAAATCTTTTAAATTATGTGTATGTCTGGCAAAAATTATTTTTATTAACTGATTTTGTTATTCAGCTTATTTTTTACTATTATTTATGGGACTCACTGCACTTTTGGTACTATTCATGAGTCTCACTGTACTATTTCAGCTAACTTTTACATTTAACTACAACAATTTCAACAAAAAGTTTTTAGTTTTAACAAAATAAGTGGATCTTAAACAAATCCTAAATAATATAAAATAGACTAAAATATTATCCCCGTACCTACCGCTTGTATGAATTTCATTTTTTGCTTTTTTTTTTTTTTTAATCATTTCGAAATGACAAATACTAGTAAGTTTAATGATGGAAAACGAAATTCATGCAAAAGCTTTAAATGTTTTGTCTTTTCATTATATTACTCCTTTATCACATGAAAATAACTTATTGATTATCGACCAAAAAAATAATAATAAAAAATAAAACTCATAATTTGACTCAATTTTTTACAGCATTTACCGGATAAATAAAGTCAATAAATTTAGAGAGGTGTATTCTCTTTTTTATTGGGCCATAATCATTTCGAAGGATCCAGAAAATATTCCTTTTTTTATGTCCAGAAAATCTTTCTTATTTTGGGGCTTATGTAAAATGGGTATTTATCACAAGTCACAGTGCAATGTTTTCAAAACCATTTTAAAATAAATTTTAAGTGGTAAACTATTATTAGCGAGTGAAGAAAAAAATGATGTAAATGGCAAACTTAGATTAAAATAAGTAACAACTTATCACTTAAAATTTGTTAAAAATTGTTATAAAAATATTGTAAACCTAATATTACCCTAGTGCGTTCTCTTATTAAGTCCACTCCCTAAACTGATAATCAAGTAATTTTCTTATTTATTTTGGAATTCATGTTGATTTGATGAATAATAAGAAAATACAATATAAGTTGCTAATTCGATGAATTCATGTTGTCTCTATGTTTGAGTTTGAAGACAATGGTTTATCTAGTGTGTTGGTAATAGAGGATTTTATTCGTCTTGGAGGGTGTTTGCTTAAGTCAAAACTCGTGGCCTGTTTAGATTGAGGGGGAAAAGAGGGAGAGTGGAGGAAAGTAAAGTAGAGTTAGTTAATTAAAAATAGGTTAATTTTAAGCTAATTTTACTCTACTCCTCCTCCCTCCTCCTTAATCCAAACGAATCATTGAATTCCATTGATTGTTTCAGCTTTAATGATACAGCTACAAGTCGTAGTAGGAAGTTGGCCACTACAGGTTCTCGTTGTGACCTTGTCCATATATATGACCTGGAGGTTCTGGACGGTGTCAAAGTAAAAGAAATAGGGGTTCACATGAATTGCAGACTAAACTGCATGGGACATGCTAAACCGTTTGTATGTGCTGGTATGTAGTAACTGCTAATTAGAGCCCACGCATCAAGATCGTTGACCTTGATTTTCATATATATTGTACGATGTGATGTTGGTCGCACGTTAACATCAAATTTTGGATGCATTAAGGATTGGAATTGTTCAAAGAATAAAAATATAACTGTAATCTATATATATTAAGAGGATTCAGAAAGTTAGTTATTACTTTTTTTTCCTGTTAAAAATACTCTTACATTAATTAACCAACAACTTAAAAATTGGGGTTAAAATAGTAAATTGACAAAATAAAGTTAGTTTTTTTTTACTGTCAAATATACCCCTATCTAAAAATCAAAAATGGGGTTAAAATAGTAAATTGACAAAAATAATAAGTTCATTCCTACTTTTATGTTGAAATGCCTTCATTCTTTTAAGAGAAATGATATGTCCACAACATTTCTACAACATTTTTACAACAAATCCTACGTGGCAGATTGTTACTGGTTGTTATTGTTGGGGCAAAAAAGTAATTTTAGTGTTAGGTTCAAATTTGAACCAATAACAACTAACCACCTATGATTTGTTGTAAAAACGTTGTAAAAATGTTGTGGACGTAATAAACTCCTACTTTTACGTTGATTTAAATTTCTACTTCTACTCACTAACTTCCTACAAAATAGGATTACCTTTTTTTTAGTTTTAAAACTCCTCCGGACCTCCAATATGCAAAACTCAAAACTCCTCCAATCTACAAAACTCACCCCACATATTATTTTTTTTTCTTCATCACACCCTTATTTTTATTTTTATTTTTATTTTTGTGTGCGATTGAAAAAGGTAGAAATTTCAAATTATAATAAATAAAAATTATTAATCTTTATCCAAAAAATAAAAGAGCTTTTTTGAGCACCAACGGGGAAAATTAGTATTATTTTTTAATCAGCAATCATTTTACTCAAACAAATTTTGATTCAAAATTGTATAATTTTATCTATAAAAAATTATCCAGTAGAATATTTTATGCGCAATAATGTCCAAATATACCATTTTAAATTATTATTATTGGGAAGACAAATGCAAGCCACAATGATTCATGACATAGGATTAGGTTATATATATATATATATATATATATATATATATAAAGTAAGGGAAAAGGTGTTTGATGTTCATATTTATTTTGAAAGTATTAGAAATTGTCAGCCTAGTTATAATTTACAAAACTTTTGGCCTCGTAGGAGCAATTAATAATTACTTACATGTTCCAATAGAGCAACTTGGTACATTTTCTCTCACATTATAGTAGATTTAATTTGTTTTATAGGAAGATTATATGAGAGGGATGAGTATTACGTAATTATATTTAAAAAAGGATATAATAGTTTTTCATGTCATGATCATATGGAAAAAGAATTCTCCCCCATGTAATAGTAATTATATTATTATTATTATTATTATTCTATGAAGTACCGACACGGCATTTCGGCCACCGAACCTGCGTCAGGCCACATTTTGGCTGTCAAACCAATGTCCAACGAGGGGTATGGCAGGCGACACCATTGCCTGCATGTCACTGCTATGTCCCCTTTTTTTTTTTTTTTTTTCCTCAGTACCAACGCAAGCCAACTCACTTAGAATCGGGCCGATTTGGGCCAAAACCACCAATACAGGCCGTACCGATGCCGAATCGGCCGATTCAGGCCGAAATTCAAAAAGAAAAAAAAAAAAAAAAAAGAGTGCAAAACAAACCATCCCACGTCTCACTCTCTCCAATTCATTCTCATCTCACGTCTTAGCTCAGCTCCTCTCACTCTGATCTCTTTGTGTGCCTCCAGCTCCACGCCTCCATCGTTGATAACTGATAAATTTTGTTAACTTCTGTTTCTTTTAAGCCTTTGTTCTTTTTTTCTTTTCTTTTTTTTGATACACTTTGTTCTGTATATTAAAAGGCTTTTTTTTTTTTTTTTTTTCTCTTTTTGTGCCTGACCAAACACGTGAGCCACTACTGAGCCACATCTTACCTTTTTCTTTTTATTTTTTTGAAAGCTACACCTATTTTAATACCTGCTACATATATTCTCTATTTTATTTTTGGGCTGCACATCTTTCTTTATTATTATTTATTTATTTATTTATGGAAAGCTTTATCTATTTTAATACCTCTGTCAATAATTCAAGTGTAAAAAAATTTTGTGTACTTATTATTATTATTATTATTATTATTATTATTATTATTATTATTATTATTATTATTATTATTATTATTATTATTATTATTATTATTATTATATAAAAAAGCATGCTTAGCAATATATAAATAAAAATATTTTCAATAATTTTTTAATCGCCACACCCCATCACACCGGCATCCTAAATTTTTAAGAATTGCTGAGTCCCGCACCCGAAAACAAATGCTAGCCATCATGATTCATGACATAGGAGTAGTTTATATATATATATATATATATATATATATATGGAAAATTATTTTTTTAAATAAATAATCAGTTTATTCAAACAAATTTTGATTCAAAATTGTTTGATTTTATCTATAAAAAATTATCTAGTAGAATATTATAAGCGCAATAATGTCCAAATACACCATTTTAAATTATTATTAATGGGAAGACAAATGCAAGCCACAATGATTCATGACATAGGAGTAGTTTATAAATATATAAAGTAAGGGGAAAGGGGTTTGATGTTCATATTTATTTTGAAAGTATTAGAAATTGTCAGCCTAATTATAATTTACAAAACTTTTGGCCTCCTAGGAGTAATTAATAATTACTTACATGTTCCAATAGAGCAACTTGGTACATTTTCTCTCACATTATAGTAGATTTAATTTGTTTTATAGGAAGATTATATGAGAGGAATGAGTATTATGTAATTATATTTAAAAAAGCATATAATAGTTTTTCATGTCATGATCATATGGAAAAAGAATTCTCCCCTATGTCATAGTAATTATATTATTATTATTATTATTATTCTATGAAGTATCGACACGAGATTTCGGCCACCGAACCTGCGTCGGCCCACATTTCTACCGTCAAACCAGTGTCCAACGACGGGTACGGCAGGTGACACCATTGCCTGTGTGTCACTGCTATGTCCCTTTTTTTCTCTTTCCTCGGTGCCAACGCGACCCAACTCACTCAGAATCGGGCTGATTTGGGCCAAAACCACCAATACAGGCCGTACCGATGCCGAACCGGCAGATTTAGGCTGAAATTCAAAAAGAAAAAAAAAAAACAAAATAGTGCAAAACAAACCATCTCACGTCTCCCTCTCTCCGATTCATTCTCATCTCACGTCTTAGCTCAGCTCCTCTCACTCTGATCTCTTTGTGTGCCTCCAGCTCCATGCCTCCACCATTGATAACTGATAAATTTTGTTAACTTCTGTTTCCTTTAAGCCTTTGATCCTTTTTTTTTTTTTTTTTTTTTTTTTTTGTTTGCCTGACCAAACACGTGAGCCACTATTGAGCCACATCTTCCCTTTTTCTTTTTCTTTTTTTGAAAGCTACACCTATTTTAATACCTGCTACATATATCCTCTATTTTATTTTTGGGCTGCACATCTTTCTTTATTATTATTTATTTATTTATTAATGGAAAGCTTTATCTATTTTAATACCTTTGTCAATAATTCAAGTGTAAAAAAATTTTGTGTACATATTATTATTATTATATAAAAAAAAAGCATGCTTAGCAATATATAAATAAAAATATTTTCAATAATTTTTTAATCGCCACACCTCGTCACACCAGCATCCTAAATTTTTAAAAATTGCTGAGTCCCGCACCCAAAAACAAATGCCAGCCATCATGATTCATGACATAGGAGTAGTTTATATATATATATATATATATATGGAAAATTATTTTTTTAATAAATAATCATTTTATTCAAACAAATTTTGATTCAAAATTGTTTGATTTTATCTATAAAAAATTATCCAATAGAATATTATATGCGCAATAATGTCCAAATATACCATTTTAAATTATTATTAATTGGAAGACAAATACAAGCCACAATGATTCATAACATAGGAGTAGTTTATAAATATATAAAGTAAGGGGAAAGGGGTTTGATGTTCATATTTATTTTGAAAGTATTAGAAATTGTCAGCCTAATTATAATTTACAAAACTTTTGGCCTCGTAGGAGCAATTAATAATTACTTACATGTTCCAATAGAGCAACTTGGTACATTTTCTCTCACATTATAGTAGATTTAATTTGTTTTATAGGAAGATTATATGAGAGGAATGATTATTATGTAATTATATTTAAAAAAGGATATAATAGTTTTTCATGTCATGATCATATGGAAAAAGAATTCTCCCCCATGTAATAGTAATTATATTATTATTATTATTATTATTATTATTATTATTATTATTATTATTATTATTATTATTATTATTATTATTATTATTATTCTATGAAGTACCGACACGGCATTTCGGCCACTGAACCTGCGTCGAGCTACATTTTGGCCGTCAAACCAGTGTCCAACGAGGGGCACAACAGGCGAGACCATTGCCTGCGTGTCACTGCTATGTCCCTTTTTTTTTTTTTTTTTTCGCGGTGCCAACGCGAGCCAACTCACTCAGAATCGGGCTGATTTGGGCCAAAACCACCAATACAGGCCGTACCGATGCCGAACCGGCTGATTCAGGCCGAAATTCAAAAAGAAAAAAAAAAAAATAGTGCAAAACAAACCATCTCACATCTCACTCTCTCCGATTCATTCTCATCTCACGTCTTAGCTTAGCTCCTCTCACTCTGATCTCTTTGTGTGCCTCCAGCTCCACGCCTCCACCATTGATAACTGATAAATTTTGTTAACTTCTGTTTCCTTTAAGCCTTTGATTTTTTTTTTTTCTTTTTTTCTTTTTGTGCCTGACCAAACACGTGAGCCACTACTGAGCCACATCTTCCCTTTTTCTTTTTCTTTTTTGAAAGCTACACCTATTTTAATACCTGCTACATATATCCTCTATTTTATTTTTGGGCTGCACATCTTTCTTTATTATTATTTATTTATTTATTAATGGAAAGCTTTATCTATTTTAATACCTCTTTCAATAATTCAAGTGTAAAAAAATTTTGTGTACATATTATTATTATTATTATTATTATTATTATTATTATTATTATTATTATTATATGAGTTTTCTATTATTATTATATAAAAAAGCATCCTTAGCAATATATAAATAAAAATATTTTCAATAATTTTTTAATCACCAAACCCCATCACACCAGCATCCTAAATTTTTAAAAATTGCTGAGTCACGCACCCAAAAACAAATGCCAGCCATCATGATTCATGACATAGGAGTAGTTTATATATATATATATATATATATATATATATGGAAAATTATTTTTTTAATAAATAATCATTTTATTCAAACAAATTTTGATTCAAAATTGTTTGATTTTATCTATAAAAAATTATCCAGTAGAATATTATATGCGCAATAATGTCCAAATATACCATTTTAAATTATTATTAATGGGAAGTCAAATGCAAGCCACAACGATTCATGACATAGGAGTAGTTTATAAATATATAAAGTAAGGGGAAAGGGGTTTGATGTTCATATTTATTTTGAAAGTATTAGAAATTGTCAGCCTAATTATAATTTACAAAACTTTTGGCCTCGTAGGAGTAATTAATAATTACTTACGTGTTCCAATAGAGCAACTTGGTACATGTTCTTTCACATTATAGTAGATGGTTGGAGTAGTCTATATATAGTTTGATGGTTGGAGTAGTCTGTATATTGTTATTGATCTTTGAAGAAATAATAGAAAGAGGTAATGACCAGGTAAGAAGTTCTTCAGTGAAGGTGTTTTAAATCTTTATGAAAGGGTGTTCAACCTGATCATTAATTTCTATCTTCAAGCAAAAAAAGAAAAAAAGCCAAGAAAATGGCAGATATGACTCGAGCGCTCTTTGGTAAGACTGAAGTAACTCCCAGAAATTATGAGGATAAAGCGGAAGAGGTTGCTAAATCTGATCTCCTAAGTCAGAATAGGTTGGAAGGGAAAGACGAAAATGTGACAAATAACGCTGTATCTGATCTCCTAAGTAAGAATTATAATTTGGAAAAGAAAAAGGAAGAGGAAAAGAAAAAAGAGGTTGCTAAATCTGATCACCTGAGTCAAAATAATTTGGATCAACATGCATCACCATCATCCAACAATTAGACAAGCCACAGCCAACGGGAGAGAAAAGAACCGGGTAAGAAAAATAATCGTGATGAGTCACATGATGACTTCATTTGGGTTCGTATCTTTCCTAGGTTGTTGTTGCAACTGTCGTTGTTCCTTTAATTTGCCTTATTTTATTTTTCCTTGTTTTCTGCTCAATAACAACCATGTAGTTAGCGTCCATTTATAATCGATGGTTTGAGCAGTTATGCTTCAATTATTGGGTTCCTATGTCTCCGTAAAAACTAAAAGGGAATAAAAACCAATATGAATGTTGGATAAAAATTGTGTTATGAAATTATAATGCATCCTAATGTTTTAAGAAACATCTCAGGTAGTTTAGTAATTTGTTAGGACATATGTAGTTCAATTTGTTGACATATGTCACTATTTTATGTAATTGGCTTATCCTTTGACAAAACGCACTTTACTTGTAGTTGGGTAGATTTAGGATGTGTTTAACGCGTCAAGAAACAGTGTTTCAAGACTAAGTGTTGAAGTCATCAAGTCTGTCCAAGAAACAAGTAAGGAAGTGCAAATTTACTAAAGCTCGACACCTATCTCGACACATGCATTTATCGAGCTTTAAGAAGCTATTTTAACCCAAGCCTCGACAGCTTCTCAACAGATCCTCGACACCTATATCTGTCGAGATTTAAAGAAAACAAATTTTCAGTTCTGTTTTAAGTCCAATCTGTGAATGTGTCTTTGGGACTTTTTTTCTCCTAACCCTAGACATATAAAAGGATTGTTTTAAGGGCTGTCAAATAGAGATGCAAGTTGCAAAAGTATTGAGCAATCCTTGTTCATGCAATTCGTGATCAAAGACAAAGTTTGTGCCCTAGTTCATCTCTTGTGAAGAAGATTGTTGTGTAATCTGCACCGTAGAATTTTGTAACCGAGCATCTTCTTAATCTTCATCTTGTAGATGATCTGAAGAACTTTGCAGCCAACAACTCTCTCTCTAGTTGGTGAATTGAAGTCGCGTACTAGGATCCACGCAATTGGTTAGTCACGTACTTGGGAGCCGTGCATTGAAAGGAGAAACTATCACTACAGAGTAAGTCCAATTGGGTATTGGGATAAGAGTTCAACTGTAGGTTAGTAAGGTACTTGGGATTCCTTACTTCTAATCGCTTGCTGTGATAATAGTGGAGTTTCGGGAGTGGTAACTTTAAATCACCCGATGAGGTTTTTGCCGTCAGGTTTTTGCCGTCAGGTTTTCTCCATTCGTAAACAAATCACTGTGTCATTTATTTTCCGCTGCATACTTTAGTTTTGGTGATTTGTTTGTGCTGCCACGTGATTTTGCATGTTAACTTGATTAATTAATAACTTGACTAATTAATCAATTTAATTTATCACAAAGGGTCAACGCGTTTGTGGCCTGTCAAGTGGTATCAGAGCAAGCACATTCTGATTAGGGTTTAATCCTTGTGTGTGATCCATTGACCCTTGCTATCATGGACAGAGGTCAATCTCTTGTTATACCTCCATTATTTGATGGCACTAACTATGCATACTGGAAAGTACGCATGAGAGCTTTCTTGCAGTCTTTAGATGAGAAAGTGTGGCAAGCTGTAGAGATAGGCTGGACCAAGCCTACAGAAGCGCCGACCGATTGGGATGATGCCAAGATCACTGCGGCAAATTTCAACAGCAGAGCATTGAATGCCCTATTCAGTGCAGTCACTAATGAGGAGTTCAAGAAAATTTCCTCAACAGAAACTGCTAAGGAAACATGGACCATTCTCCAGACAACCTATGAGGGAACCAAGGCTGTCAAAGATTCAAAGCTACAGAGGCTCACTACAAGCTTTGAAGAAATTAAGATGGAGAAGGATGAGTCATTTGATGAGTTCTATGCAAAGCTCAAAGACATATTGAACTCAACTTTCAATCTTGGGGAAACCATTCCTGAACCCAAGATAGTAAGGAAAGTGCTCAAATCGCTGCCCAAGAGATTCCATGCTAAGATCACGACGATAGAGGAATCGAAGGATATTGATAGAATTCCTCTAACTGAGCTGGTTGGAAACTTGCAAACTTACGAGTTAGGGCTGACCAGGATAGGCAAGTCAAGCAAGGGCAAGAGCATGGCACTAAAGGCCAAGAGCAGTGATACAGATGACTCTTCAGATGATGAAGATTCTAAAATGAAGTCCTATATTACAAGGCAATTTAAGAAATTCATGAAAAATGTCAATGGAAAAGATTTCAACAAAGACCGTAGGCAATCCAGTTCTTCTCAATTTAAGAACTCAGATAAAGGAAAAAAGGATGTCAAGGATGGCGGTCAGTACACTGTTCCTGCTGGACCGAAATGCTTTGGGTGTCAAGGCTTCAGACACATAAAACAAGAGTGTCTTACGTACCTTAAGAGCATAGGGAAAAGTAAGGCACTTGCTGTTACCTTAAGCGACACGGAGCCCGAGGATGACTCTGAAAATGAAGATGACGGAATCTTGAATGCCTTCACTGCTACTGTTAATCTTGCTGATGGGGTTACTGAAGAAGTAGATGAAGAAAAAGAATTGGTGGATGCCAAGTGTGAGACTATGTATGATCAAGATGATATCCATACCACCTATGAGAAACTATACAAGCTCTCTGAAAAGCATGAGAAGCTCTTTAGGCTGGCCACCAAAAAGCTCAGTGATGTGAAACTTGACCGTAAGGAGCTTTCCACTAAGGTTGATGAAGCAAATCAGACCATTGGAGCACTGAGGTTCGAGAATAATTTCTTGGCTGAGAAGACCAAGAAGCTTGAAGCGGAGCTATTTCAAATTAGAGCACAATTGGAGAGGACGTCAAGTGCAAAGCTGGACGAGATGCTAAGTGTTTAGAAATCTTCTTCAGATCGTACTGGATTGGGGTATGAATTCTCTCTCTCTAATACTCTTTCTGCTAGTACTACTGTTTTTGTTCCACCTGCTAATAACATTAAAACTAAGGATAATAATGTTAAAACTGAATTAGCTAGTGAGAACGTAGACAAGGGCAAGTCTATACTAGGAGCACCCCCTAAAGTTGAGAAAAGGGAATCTAGAAACCCTAGGACTAAGAAGGCTATCTCTCAAAAGCCCAAACAGAAGAAGCAGCATCTCTGTTATCATTGTGGTGTTGCCGGTCATACTCGACCAAATTGCTACAAGTGGCTAGCCACTTAACAAAGCAATGGCATGATAGTATCTGGGAACCAGAATCAGCTTCAGACTTCTCTTGCTCCTTTTGGAGACATTCTTAAAGCCCTCATGTTCCTTTCGAACTTGAACAGTTTAAACTCTTCCCCCTCTTCACCTGTTCAAGGGTTGATTAAAAGGAAATGTTCTTCCAAGGTGTGGAAGGCAAAGGGATCTAAATGATTTTAGTCACTTCTTCTTCTCTTTCCTCGTTTTTCTGTGTTGCATTACTTGTGTGTTTCTTTACTGTTTTGAGTCAGTCTAGTTTTATGCATTGTTTTGCTTTCTTTAACTTGTTTTTGTTTGTATGTTTTCAGTTTTGTGTTTTATTTTTGCTTTTCTGATAAAATAAAATAAAAAAAAAATTGAAAATTTTGAAAAATACAAAAACAGTGTGTTTGTATGCATTGGTTCATGTGAACTTTTAAAATGGCCATTGAAACAAAGTTTTCTAAACTTTGTATCATCTGTAGCTTAGATAAGTATTCTTCTGCACAACTAAGCAAGTGAGCTTTGTAGCTCTTTGTTTGTGATGAGTAAGGTTAAGTGATCTCTGCTACTTAACACTCGTATCACTCTTTTTGACGGGTAGGACTAGAAAATCCTAAGAGAAAGGCATAAATAACCATCTCACCACTGTTACTCACCAATCATGATATGACATCTGTATGCTTCGGCATAGCAAAAGTGCAATGTCAATGACATCTGTATGCTTCGGCATAGCAAAAGTGCAATGCCAAAAGTTTAACATAATTGGGTATTTCTTTTCTTTCTCTTATATGCCCACGCATGATATGCTTAATAAAAGAAAATATGCAAAAAAATAAAAAGCAAAAAGATCAAAATGCTTTAAAATATAGTTGCAAGCGTGTTTTCTAGGAGACGTGGGAGTTATAGGATGTACCTCGAAGGTGATAGTCCCCATCAAACGGTTATGATTGTGTGTGAGTTAAAGTGATTTTCTCATATCTCAAATCGTCATAACATTGAGACACTTATGCAATCTTGCGATATTTTCACACACAACACACAATATTCTTTGCTATTCTTGATACATGTGCAGGTGCAATGTGATTTGGCCATCACAAGGTTTACATGCGTTAATGTATACTCACTAAACTGTCTTAACTCATTTTTGAAATATAAAATTGGTTAGACTTGTTTAGTGTGTGTGTGCGTGTTTTGGGATACATGTGCATAAAATTCTTGTTGAGAGATGATTTTGAGAGTTAAATGTGTTGTTTGGATCTTTAGTTGAATTGCATGCGTGATTGCATTCATGTCTGTGTTTTTCCTCTTTTGAAAAACTGCTTTTAAGGCATCTCAACACCTCATCGACACTTAGCTGTCTGCCGAGCTTCTTAGACTTTTTCTAAACGTAGTCTCGACACATTCTCGACACCTGGTGGATTGATCGAGAAACTTTCTGTCTGCTCGATAGCTTCTCGACAGCTTCTGGATCGATCAAGGTTCCTTCATGCTTTATCCTTCTTCCTCGACACATGACCTCGATAACTGCATCTGTCGACGTTCATTTTCTCGACACCTACCTCGATAGCTGTCTCGACACCTCTTGATACCTACATGTATCGAGAATTACTGAAGGGCTATATATATGTTCTGTCGCGATTTTCTCTCATTTCGCTCGATCTCTCTCACTTGATAGCTCGTGTTTTCTCTCCCAAAACCATTCTCACTCTCTCCAAACCTCTTCCTAAGGCTTCTTCAAGTGTTCTTCTTGTTTTTCCTCACTTGGTAAGCATATTTTCTCTCATTCTTCATGCCTTTCATGATTTACAAACCTAGGTTTTTAGGTTTTTGAAAATTTTTGGGGTTTTTCAAAATTGTTGAAAGTTTCATGAAATTTTTAGGTTGGTTTTATAGATTTGATCTTTAAAACTACATGCATTACATCACATTAGCATTCTAATTGTATTTTCATGCATTTAGATGTGTGCAAACTTGTTGTGTGCTGTTAGGTTTGGATTGGGCTGAGCCCATGATGTTTTTATATTGCATGTCACATGTTCATGCATTTCCCATGCATATGTTCTTTCTTTTCAATATATTCTTCCTATATTGAACTGTTTGGAACTTTTCTGTTTGTCTCTCTTCTTTCTCCCTCTTTATGTTTGCGTTAGTAGTGTCTATGGCACCTAAACGTAAGTCTATTCCATCTCAGAACCCTCTGTGTTCTAAGGGATCTTCTTCTTCGGATTCTACTCCGTTGTCTATCCAGTTCCATGACGAGAAAGCCCATAAGGACTTCTCGAAGAACTTCTCTAAACGAGGTGTTCATTTGGAACGCCACGTTATCCTGGCAAACTTTGCCGACACTGACCTACCCGATGTCATTCACAATTAGGCTTGGGAGTCACTGTGTGACGTCCTAGTCACATGTCCTCTCGTGTTGATACAAGAGTTTTACTTCAACATTCACGAGATTGATTCTTCAGTACCTCTTTTCTATTCTAGCGTTTGAGGTACGCGCTTTGCTGTCACCCTGGAGTTAGTCTCTGAGGTTCTTCATGTCCCTAGGGTGGATCATCCTGATTACCCTTATTGTGAGCGTCTATGGACTGTGTCCAAAGATGAGATGATCTCGGCGTTCTGTGAGCGTCCTTCCTCTTGGGGAGATCATCAGTACACACCATGTCGGCCTTTTGCTAAAGGTCCTCGTTTTCTTAACATGGTGATGACTTTTGTTTTGCACCCCCTTTCTCACTACAACTCCATTACAGAGCCTCGTACTCGATTTTTTTTGTCTCTTCTTGAGTCTCTCACTATAGACTTCCATTCACACTTTATCTTCTCTATCATAGATGTTTATAGAGATACGGCCACCCGTGATAAGCTCATTTTCCTTTCTGCTATCACGAGGATACTTTGCCGTTTTTCCATCCCCTTTCCTTCGTCCAATCCATATCATGTCATGTTTGCCATAGACATCGCTACCGTAAAATGTAGAGAGGCACAGTTTAGATCGAGACAGTCGGATGCTGCTACTCCTCCCCCCCGTCCGACTACTTCTAGATCTGCTCGAGTGACTTCTGCTCCTTCTTCTTCTTCGAGCGACGTCACTCTAGGAGACATCATGGCGCAGCTTCAGCGCATGGATGCTCACCTCGATACACTCTCCACGGAGTTGTATCAGGTGAACGTTTGTGTTGGTCGCATCACCAGGCGACAGGCGACCTTGGGCGGCTTTGCTTCAGAGGCTTTTCCTCCGCCACCTCATGTTTCCTTTGAGACTGAGGCTGATGATGACAGTGATGACGATGGTGTTTCGGATGATGATGATGGAGATGCGAGCTCTTCAGATGAGATGTCTACTTGACACTCTACCCTTTATCACTCGTGACAAAAAGGGGGAGTAGTTGTGGTGTATGAGAGTAGTCATGCTTAGGGGGAGAGCTAGTATAGGACATTTTTGATAGGGGGAGTGTTGATTTGAGGGATGTAATGAGGATCATATGTATTTCTTTTCTTTTCTATCTTTTTAGAGATACATTGATCATGTATTGACATACATTGTACTTATTGCTTGATATATATGATAATGTATGTTTCTTTAACCTATCTTTCCATGTGTTGTTTCTTTTCTGTCTTTATACACATGTTTCTTTTACTTGTACGCAATCTGTTATTTCTGCTTCACACAAAAATGCCTTGATGTGTTTTGTTTATAAAGTGTTTTAGAAATACAGGAAGTCAAAGTCTACTTGCCATAAACTCTCTTCTTGCAAAGTTTTTCAAGAGTTTGTGTTAGAATAGATTTTATTGTATGTAACAAGTAAATATGAGTTAAAGTGTTTTATGACTTCTCTCATATCTTCATTTGTTTGTTATGGTTTTGTCACGGATTGCCAAAGGGGAAGATTGTTAGGACATATGTAGTTCAATTTATTGACATATGTTACTATTTTATGTAATTGACTTATTGTTTGACAAAATGCACTTTACTTGTAATTGAGTAGATTTAGGATGTGTTTAACACGTCAAGAAACAGTATTTCAAGACTAAGTGTTGAAGTCATCAAGTCTGTCCAAGAAACAAGCAAGGAAGTGCAAATTTACTAAAGCTCGACACCTATCTCGACACATGCATCTATCGAGCTTGAAGAAGCTATTTTAGCCCGAGCCTCAACTGCTTCTCGACAGATCCTCGACACCTATATCTGTCGAGATTTAAAGAAAACAGATTTTCAGTTCTGTTTTAAGTCCAATCCGTGAATATGTTTTTGAGACTTCTTTTCTCCTAACCCTAGACATACAAAAGGATTGTTTTAAGGGCCGTCAAATAGATATGCAAGTTGCAAAAGTATTGAGCAATCCTTGTTCATGCAATTTGTGATCAAAGACAAAGTTCGTACCCTAGTTCATCTCTTGTGAAGAAGATTGCTGTGTAATGTGCATCGTAGGGTTTTGTAACCAAGCATCTTTTTGATCTTCATCGTGTAGATGATCTGAAGAATTTTGCAGCTAACAACTCTTTCTCTAGTTGGTGAATTGAAGTCGCGTACTAGGATCCGCGCAATTGGTTAGTCACGTACTTGAGAGCCGTGCGTTGGAAGGAGAAATTGTCACTACAGAGCAAGTCCAATTGGGTATTGGGGTAAGGGTTCAACTGTAGGTTGGTAAGGTACTTGAGATTCCTTACTTGTAATCGCTTGCTGTGATAATAGTGGAGTTTCGGGAGTGGTGACCTTAAATCACCCGGTGGGGTTTTTGCCGTCAGGTTTTTCCCATTCGTAAACAAATCACCGTGTCATTTATTTTCCACTGCATACTTTAGTTTTGGTGATTTGTTTGTGCTGCCACGTGATTTTGC
Source organism: Castanopsis chinensis (assembly GCA_032878915.1). Classification (NCBI taxonomy): domain Eukaryota; kingdom Viridiplantae; phylum Streptophyta; class Magnoliopsida; order Fagales; family Fagaceae; genus Castanopsis; species Castanopsis chinensis. Next base: position 27,560,018 of record JAVQMG010000121.1, on the reverse strand, counting down.
ATGTTAACTTGATTAATTAATAACTTGACTAATTAATCAATTTAATTTATCACAAGGGGTCAACGTGTTTGTGGCCTGTCATAGTTGAACATAGCATTTTGTAACAATCAACATTTAGCAAGAACTTTCAATATCTAGCTGAATTTTTAAACATATTTTTTTCATTAAGTAGCCTAACTTACATATATGACAACTTAGCAACTGAGAGAAGACTTCCGCTGAAAATTTTATAGCACCATTAAATGCCAAACTTGTTAACATGCATTAGTAGCTTTTGAGACATATGTGATTCTTGCCTTTGACCAAAATGTTTCTGCTTTCCTTTAGATCCAATTTTCCCACCATGTTCCACAATGAGGTCCATACAATCATCATAGAACTCCTAATCATAACTTGAGGCAAGTTTTCAAGAACTCCATCTAACTCAACTTTATGGTTTTCTTCCATTCTATCTATGCAAGGGAGTGCATTATTAGGTCCATAGTCCATTGTAAACATCTGTCTCTAGCAAAAAAAAAAGGTATATAATATTTAATTGAATAATTTCCATTTAAAACAGAATTTGGATGCATTTTAATTCAATAACTTAGGATAAAATTATTTAATTGGGGTTTCTTTGAATATATTATATTGACCCTATAATTATATATAAAATCTATATAAACATTTCAAAGTAACTATGTATTATAGGTATATAAATGGAAAACATAAACCTTGAGATTGAAGACAGGTAGCTCATCATCTTTGTCTAAGTCCCCCATATAATATTTTGTTCTTTGTATTTTGTGGGATTTTATTGTATTGGGTTTAGTATTAAGTTGGTGAAGACACAAGCTTTAATGAAGAATCAGTGGGTTTCACGACTGTCTCTCTAAAAGCTAACCCGCGATAGAGCCATGTGAGAAGCACATGTTGGAAGCTAAAGAGTCGTGCCAGCCTGGAGAATTTCGTGAGTGTCTCGCGGGTAAGGCCTTCCCACAAAATACCCGCGAAACACTCTGCCTAGAGGATTTTTAAGAGTGACTTTCATATCCTTCACCCATACTATATATACCCTCATTACCCACAATGTGTAAGGAGGTCATTCAGAGAGAAAATCCCTAGATAGGTTTTCAACAACACACACACCTATTAGGAATGCTATAAGCATTTGGATAATAATTGTTGTATTGAGATTTAGTTAGTTAGTTAGTTAGTTAGTTACAATTCCAAGCATGTTAATCACATTTAGCACATGTTGGAATTATTAATGCACATGTTAATCACATTTAGCACATGTTGGAATTATTAATGCACATGGGGAATAATAGTTACAATAGGATAAGGCCATGTGGGCCAATAAGATTAGAGCTAGTCTCCTATAAATACATGATTGTAATCCAATATGGGATATCAATTGAAGAATAAACCAACTTCTTAGTGCATTAGTGCATTACTCGCTTTATCTCTCTTATTCTCTCTCTTTTTCTATGGAGGATGACTACCTTGAATTAAGTCAATCTCCCTACAATTCCCATCAATCTCCCTACAATTCATACTCATCCCCATTAGAAACCTCTAGGTTCCTAACAAGTGGTATCAGAGCCGTCGATCTTGAGACAGGTGAATCAAACTGGCAAGAAATCTTGAAAGATTTACAACAAATGGTGAATGAAGTTTTGGAGAAGGCTAAGGTCTTGACAGAATCTAGCATGACTATTTCAAAGAATTTGAAGGCCTTGGACAAATCTAACATGGCCATGAAGGAAGAGCTCTCAAGATTGCAAGAAGGTCTCGAGAACATGACGGAAGAAGATTTACAATCTCTTGACGCAACCTTTGAAGTTTAGTCCAAAGAACCAATTCTTGATGCAACAATGGAGGCTTCCATTCAAAAGTCTATGATTCAAGAATTGGCAATCCAAGTGTCGGTGATCCAAGAATCTAAGATACAAGCGCCAAGAATTTTAATGGTTCTAGAATCAAATGAGGTCTTGAGGATACAAGAATATTTCAAGGTTTAAAGAACCAATGAGACCTTGAAGATTAAAGAATCATTGAAGGCTCAAGAATTCGAGCAAAGTTTAAAGATCTACGAAGAAGAAACCTTCATGTGCACAGGACTGCATGTTAAAGAGAAATGTATGAATATGGTGATCAAAATGTCACTACAGTCTTGGTCTATTGGAAGATCTCCTTTGATGAAGATGTCATTTCACAACAACACCTTGTGGACAAGGTGCTTTCAAGGAGAGGGAAATGTTAAGAATGATATAAGCATATGGATAATAATTGTTGTATTGAGTTTTAGTTAGTTAGTTAATTAGTTAGAATTCCAAGCATGTTAATCACATTTAGCACATGTTGGAATTATTAATACACATGGTTAATCACATTTAGCACATGTTAGAATTATTAATGCACATGGAGAATAATAGAATCAATAGGATGAGGCCATATGGGCCAATGAGATTAGAGTTAGTCTCCTATAAATACATGATTGTAATCCAACATTAGATATCAATTGAAGAATAAACCAACTTGTTAGTGCAGTAGTGCATCTACCTCTCTCTCTCTCTCTTAATCTCTATTTCTCTATGGAGGGTGACTACCTCGAATTAAGTCAATTTCCCTACAATTTCCATCAATCCCCCTACAATTCATACTCATTCCCATTAGGAACCTCTAGGTTCCTAACATTTATCAAGCTAAAATAGAGATGCAAGAGAAATATAAATAAAAATCCACCGAAAAATTGTGGGAGAAAGAGTGGTAAATAACCACTTTTTGTGAGAGAAAAAAATAAAAATAAAATATATAACAATAAACACTGACATATCCAAATAATTCTATGTAATATAATAATAATACATTCTCATATACTATTTTGAATTATTTATAATTCAATGTGATAATATTTAATAATCAAAGTAATAAAAAAAAAATGAACTTAAAACACAAAACTAAATCCCATCAACCAATATAGATTTGTAAAGAATACAAAAATTTATGAAGCTAAAATAGGGATGCATGAGAAATTAAAATAAAAATCCACTAAAAAATTGAGGGAGAAAGTGTGGGAAATAACCACTTTTTGTGAGAGAAAAAAAAATACATAACAATAAACACTAACTTATCCAAATAATTCTATACAATATAATAATAGTACATTCTTATATACTATTTTTAATTATTTATAATGCAATGTTATAAAATTTAATAACCAAATTCGTAAAAAAAATAAAAAAACTTAAAACACAAAATTAAATCCCATCAACCAAAATGGAGTTCTAAAGAATACAAAACTTTATCAAGCTAAAATAGAGATGCAAGAGAAATATAAATAAAAATCCACCAAAACATTGAGGGAGAAAGAGTGGGAAATAATAACTTTTTGTGGGAGAAAAAAATAAAATAAAATACATAACAATAAACAATGACATATCCAAATAATTCTATGTAATATAATAATAATACATTCTTATATACTGTTTTGAATTATTTATAATTCAATGTGATAATATTTAACAATCAAATTAATAAAAAAAAAAGAATTTAAAACACAAAACTAAATCCCTTCAACCAAAATAGATTTGTAAAGAATACACAAATTTATGAAGCTAAAATAGGGATGCATGAGAAATTAAAATAAAAATCCACCAAAGAATTGAGGGAGAAAGTGAGGGAAATAACCACTTTTTGTGAGAGAAAAAAAATAAAATACATAACAATAAACACTAACTTATTCAAATAATTCTATGTAATACAATAATAATACATTCTTTTGTACTATTTTTAATTATTTATAATGCAATGTGACAATATTTAATAATCAAATTCAGAAAAAAAATAAAAAAATAAAAAAACTTAAAACACAAAACTAAATCCCATAAACCAAAATAGAGTTCTAAAGAATACAAAACTTTATCAAGCTAAAATAGAGATGCAAGAGAAATAAAAATAAAAATTCACCAAAAAATTGAGGGAGAAAGAGTTGGAAATAACCTCTTTTTGTGAGAGAAAAAAATAAAAATAAAATACATAACAATAAACACTAACTTATCCAAATAATTCTATGTAATATAATAATAGTACATTCTTATGTACTATTTTTAATTATTTATAATGCAATGTTATAATATTTAATAACCAAATTCATAAAAAAATTTTAAAAAAAACTTAAAACACAAAACTAAATCCCACCAACCAAAATAGAGTTTTAAAGAATACAAAACTTTGTCAAGCTAAAATAGAGATAAAAAGTAAAAAATAGATAAAAATCCACCAAAAAATTGAGGGAGAAAAAGAGGGAAATAACCACGTTTTGTTGGAGGAAAAAATAAAAATAAAATACATAACATTAAACACTAACTTATCCAAATAATTCTAGGTAATTTAATAATATTACATTCTTATATAATATTTTTTATTATTTATAATGCAATGTGATAATATTTATTAATCAAATTCAAAAAAAAAAATAAAAAAACTTAAAACACAAAACAAAATCCCATCAACCAAAATAGAGTTCTAAAGATTACAAAACTTTATCTAGCTAAAATAGAGATGCAAGAGAAATGAAAATAAAAATCCACCAAAAAATTAAGGGAGAAAAAGTGGGAAATAACCACTTTTTGTGAGAGAAAAAAATAAAAATAAAATACATAACAATAAACACTAACTTATCCAGATAATTTTATGTAATATAATAATATTTCATTCTTGTATACTATTTTTAATTATTTATAATGCAATTTGATAATATTTAATAACCAAATTCATAAAAAAAGTAAAAAATTAAAAAACTTAAAACGCAAAACTAAATCCCATCAACTAAAATAGAGTTCTAAAGAATACAAAACTTTATCAAGCTAAAATAGAGATGCAAGAGAAATATAAATAAAAATCCACCATAAAATTGAGGGAGAAAGAGTGGGAAATAACCTCTTTTTGTGAGAGAAAAAAATAAAAATAAAATACATAACAATAAACACTAACATATCCAAATAATTCTATGTAATATAATAATAGTACATTCTTACAGTCGAAAAAAAAAAATAATATTACATTCTTATATACTATTTTTAATTATTTATGACGCAAGGAGATAATATTTAATAATCAAATTCTTAATAAAATAAGAAATAAAAAAAACTTAAAACACAAAACTAAATCCCATCAACCAAATTAGATTTCTAAAAAAATACAAAAATTTATCAAGCTAAAATAGAGATGCATGAGAAATAAAAATAAAAATCTACTAAAAAATTGATGGAGAGAGTGTGGGAAATCTCCCCCCACCCCTAACTACCAGTCTGATTATTTTTGTTTGACTTTGCTTTTCTGCCAGTCTAATGTATTCGCCGACTCGTCATTACTTGTTGTTTATACTCTAAGTGGCTCATGCATATTACTAACGCTTTCTTTTTTCTCAGTTTCTGGTCCCTTTTCTGTGAGTTTGTTTATTTGTCTTTCAGGTTTGTTTCTTTGTTTTTATTAAAAATTTTAATGTTCGCAACCTCTGAACTTCACACAAAAATTTTTCGACGCATAAAAAGTTAGGCATCAGAGTTTTTAACGTTTCCATGGCTTCCTTCCCAGTTGCAACGTGTCAATGGCAATGGAAATGTCCCTGAGCCCTGTCGAAGGCGCTGCTGTTGCTGCTTCTGCTCTACTTCTGCTCGCAGGCCCAGACACACAACCCTCTCTTACCTCTACACCTCACAGGCGCGACCGAGGTGACGAAATTTTGAACTTGCTCTCTGATGGCGGTTACTACGCGGAAAGGCAGATTCGTCAAGAACTTGGGGACAGTCCTGACACAAGCAAAGCTCTAAGAAAGTAAGATTATGATCTCTTATCTCTCTCTGTTTCTCTCTTAACTTTACTTGACATACATTTGTTTGCTCTCGGTATCTTGTCTGTTCGTTTGGCTTATAATGAGTGCACCAAAACAATCATTTCAATCCTTACTGTTTTATTACTTCGTAAAATTAAGTCGTTTGAAATGCATCCAATCAAGCTTTGCTTTTTTTCTTTTGGGGGCGGGGGCTGTGGTGCATGCGGGTTGGAGAGAAAAAATTGGACTGTTACAGCCCTATGTTTCTCTCTACTCTCTGTTGGTGCGCTCCACCAACTGTAGGTCCCAACAGGGAGGAAGCATATACCTTTAAGCCATTGATTAATAATTCACTTTAAAAAGTTTTTATAAGAAAAAATAAATAAATAATTAAGGTTACGTTTGGTAACAGTTTTTTTTTTTTTTAACTTGTTTTTGGGAATACAAAGAAAAAAAAAATTTCTTGTCTTTTTTAAATCAAAAACATGTTTAATTAGTTGAAATTAAAAAAAAAAAAAATTGAAGAAAAAAATAGAAAATGCTAAAATATGTTATTACTAAGATTTCAACTCTAATGTTAACTCATTAAATGAGACAAATTCATTAAATTAAATATATATTTTCATTGACTTTTGAAAATTACAAACTGAAAATAGCATTTTGCATGTTTTCAATTTCCTTTATAAAATGAATTTTAAGAACACTTTTTGTTTTCAGTTCATTTTGGGTTGCCAAACAAGTTTTTTAGTTTTAAAAATAGAAAATTATTTTTGAAAACAAAAAATAAAGAAAAAAACAGTTATCAAAATGAATTATTAACCAATAATCTAAGAGCAATCATTAGCATGACTCTTATTTTATTTTTATTAGGTTGACCATATATAACTTGGAAACTCAACCATTACAAAGATTATGAACAATTTTGTGTCCGGAAAAATGTGACTATAGACTAAAGAGAGCTAAAAATGCCTCTCTTTTTTTTTTTTTTCCTTCATGGTAATTGATCAATTTGGTTCCATGCAGGTTATTAACCGAAGAGAAGGTTAAAAGATCAGGCACTGGAGGGCGTAAAGACCCCTATATTTACACGGTATTTGTGCTCGTTGAGTGGAGTGTTTGCTTAGGAGGGGGTGGGGAAGGGAATTTAAGAAAGGAGAGAAAATAAGGAGAAAATGGTTGAGAGGAGTGTTTGCTTGGAAGGGGGAGGGGAGAGAATTTTGGTAATGCCTAGTGTACTTATAGAAACGTTTGTTTAGCATTTTAGTCTATTTAATTTTAATGTAAGTTTAATTGGTTGTTTTGTTTTCTTTGTTTGGTTGTAGAGAGCATGAAGAAGATGGAAGAGGGAAGAGGGAAGAGTGAGGACTGAGGATAGCAGTAATATCAACAAATATTGTTGAACATACATATTATATAGACTCATGGCATCTTTGTTTAAATTTTACTTCCAAATTTATGTTTTTTCTTTTTTTCTTTTTCATATAGAAAAGTAATTTTAATTAGAGGAAGTGTAAATGGAAGGATCTCTCTTCCAAAACTTCATATGATACTATTAATACTTCATGAAAGATTTTCTTATGTCACACTGTGGGATCATTATTATTTTTAGGCGAAAAACCCTTTTTAATCCCTACATTTTCACTCAATTTTCACTTTGGTCCCTAACTTTTTTTTCCACCGATTTTAGTTCCTATTCTAAA